>OX422140.1:351877840-353174028 GCA_949129095.1 Volucella bombylans | reverse complement strand
CAAAGTCAATGATATGAGACAATGGAGCAGTAGGATGTACTTGGTTTTGTTGTGACAAAGTAGGCATTGGAGACAATATTTGCACATCCTCTTAATGACGGATACCGTAATTGATTGAAGGACAAATTTCAACTTCACGGAAGTAGTTTTCAAATGAATTGAACGAAGATTAACCCTGCGAAAGTGTTGCGAATTCGATTGGGGTACTGGGAAATCTTTAAGCCTGTAGTGTATACGTTGGTTAATATTTTCTTAGGCCGTAGTCTGCATTAGATTGAAAAACTCATTATTAATTGAAAAAGTGAGTTTTGATAAAACTGGGTAAAAATTAACCATACGAAAGCGCTGTGAATTCACTAAGAGTTGTGCGAATAAAACTATTTTATTCGTAATCGTAATAATGAAGATGAAAACGCTACGTAATAGCGGATGTTTGTATAAGAGTGAAGTCCCGTTGCGAGTTTTACCAACCTTTGCAGTCGAATTGGTGACAATTTCTGTCATAAAAAGCATATTTTCGAAATATTGTAATTAGAGTACAATTTACCTTACAAATTACCTGCGAATTAAATACAAGTATTATGAATAGAAATAATTGAATCTCTTGCAATAGTTTGATGAAAACCGAAATACTATCAACACAAGGCCAAGACATACCTAAAACCAGGTTAAAGTTTTCTCCTCTAATTAATAAGTCCACAAGTCCAACTTCGAAACATTGCAGTTGCAGTTCAAGCCTCATGTGACCAATTAGCTTCAATCACGATTGATAATAATCTGTAACTACGACTCATAATTAGTGTATTAAGACAATTACTGATGCATTTCCACAGATAATTCCATCTTATTATGAATGTATCGATTGTACTACTCATATCAGGTAAGACGTTGAAACGAATTATTCTACTGAAAGCCCACTTCATTATTACTAAGCAAAGATAAGGCAATGTAAATTACATTGGACTTCACAGATTACCGTATAAATTGATCTAAAGCCACAAAATTACTATGGTGATTGACGGGTGATTCATTAATTAGTTCCTTGAAAGATGCCAGAGGGCAGATTTTCTGAAAATAAAGTTAACGGATACTGCAGTATGATAGTATAAACTGTGCTTCTTCCTATGGGCACGGAATATGAATTAATCATTGTTAGAACTGTAATATTATTTATAAGTTTATACAATTACAACGAGTGCCCACAGAAGTGCCAACAGTATCCGAAGATTTCTAGGTATGAAGTGAATTCGCAAGCCAATTGAATGAAATTACCACTCCATGTAGGTGTTTCTGACTTCCTTGAAGTTAGATCCTACTTTCGATGGAACTATATAATTCTCTAAATTACGAATTGTGTACCGCAAACAGTATTTGCTAATACTGGGAACACTGTCATTGAACGGAAAGGCAATACTCAAAAGGTGCCCATTTTTTCATTTCGGCAAAAAACTGATGTACGAATATGTGAAGATCCAATACAGATGTACATTATGGAGTATCACAGAGTTCTTTTTTCACTCCAATACTATAGAAGTTCATTTAATGAAATAAAATAAAAAAATCGGTGTCACTAAAATCCGGTCTGGACGAAGGACTAGTCTCTTTAGCCGCTGTGTTGTCCGTTAACGTTTTCTGCACAAATAAGAGAGACTCACGGTTATTTTGCTAATTTCGAACGACAAAAGTATGAAAACCTTATCGTAGATAATCGTTTAGATTTTTACAGATGTGTTAACTGTATTTGAACCCAGACTTCTTGTGTATTATCCCTACGCCAAGTTGAATATCAAATCACTTAAGTAGTCGAAGATACGACATCGTATACGAGCGGTCAGACATTTGAAAGAGTTGGTTGTCCAGCAGTTTTGACCTGAATTGTCATATTGAAAAATCAGGTTGATTGGAAAAGTACGTCAAAATTGACGCTCTTTATAGACGGTCGTCATTTCTTGCATATGAGCTTTGAGCTTTCAACTGAGCTGAAAATTAATTTTTCTCTGAATGTCAAACCCCGAATTGTGGTGTTTTGGGGATATATGCGTATATATAGCACTAGTTTTATAGTTTTAGACGTCATATGATCCGTACCAGATTCATTATTAATGCCGACGAATGCGGAAATTTTCAAGACTCCTAAGTGGGCAGTCTAGGCCTGAGAACTAAACAAAAATGTCTGTATTCAGTTGCGCACAATGAACTCTTCTATCGTACTGTTGCTCTGCAGGGCTCAAAGTATGAGTATTAGTATTAATGTTATACTATTACAATCCTAACAGGTGACCCATTATCACTGTTCACATTTCTGTCCACAGTGCCTCTATTCCATTAAAAATATTCAGCTGCTTAATAGTAGAAAACAGTCTAGTACTGTCAAATCCAAAGAACGCGGGGGGAAATTAAATGTAAATTTTTGCAAATTATTCGGCTGCCAATTATGGAGCAATCGGTATGCTTCATCCTGTTGAGACCAGTTCTCTGACCTGTCATCGCTGTCCTCCAAAATGTTCAATCATAGGCCGATATCTTCCACTAGTTACGGTTACAGTATTGGGGGCATTGTCATTTGATTTTGTATAGAAACATCAACAATTAACTCTTTGCTATGATCTGCTTACCTAGTTACCTACGCTACACCTAGTTAACCACATTGCCTTTTATTTGTCTAACATTTCTCTACTTTGTGAATTCCTTTCCAAATAATAAGATTTGTCAGGATCCTTTTTGACTATCCCTTTTGACTCTTATTCCGCCGAGCCGTTTCTTCAGGCTTGGAAACAGGAAATAGTTACTGAGGGCTAAATCCGGTGGACGTTGCAAATGAGGAAACAATTCGTAGCCCAATTCGTAAAATTTCACTCGTGCATTGTCTTGGTGGAAGGGCACTTCCTTTTTAACCAATATTTGTCGTTTTTTCTTCGAATCGATGTTGGAATAATAGTCGTCGTTGATTGTTTTTTTTCTTAAGATAATCGATGTGGATTATACGGGGTGCACCCCAAGAAAACAGACGCCACGACTTTGTTGGCCTACAGACCCACCTTGGCCTCCTTCGGTGACGATTCACCCGTAGAAACCCACTGTCTCCGGTGTGATCATAGAGAACTTGTCCGAAAAACCGCCGAAAATTCCTTCGAAGTTATTGGCTTTGTAGTTAATCTTCAACTTTTTTCACATTAGTCAGTGACTTTTACGCCTCCATGCATAGTTGAAAGAAGAAGTACGTTGTAAAGGGTGACCAGATAGCAATGATAGTTTTTCCAATTGTTATGTTTCAGCAGCTGTCAAAGTTCCAAAGTTTGCCATTTCGTGACGCATCGTTTTACGCTTGCCGAACGTGGGGAAATTATTTAAAAAAAATTATCGAAATTCCGGCTCAATTGTAAATATGCAACGTGAATTTCATCGTGAGGTCGGCCGTCATCATGGCTTCAGTGTGCAGGCAATTCGTCGCACCGTGGAAAAGTTTGAGCGTGAGTACACTCTTTTGGATCTTAAGCCACCAACCGAACAGAGATTGGTGTGAAATGAATAAAACATAGCCGCCGTATCGGAAGAAGACCCAGAAATGTCGATTTGGCGCCGATCAGTTGAATTGGGCACACGGCTTATTTTGCGGTTGGATTTGGGCCTACATCCGTATAGAATCGTGCTGACGCAAGAATTGAAGCAGGATAAGGCACTGGAAACGTTGGCCGGAGTTCCGGATTTTGGCCAAAAAATTATCTTCTCGGATGAGGCCCATTGTCATTATTGAAGCGAATACAATCCACAAGGGTCCGGCCAACCATCAGTGCATCCACAAAGATTGACTCTTTGGTGCGGTTTACGAGTATGACATGGCAGAATCATAGGACCTTATTTCCTTCGAAATGATTAAGGAGACACAATTACCGTCAATGGTCTCGGGTATAAAGCGATGTTAACGGACTTTCTGTGGTCAGAGCTCGACAACATCGATATATCAGAGCTATGGTTCTAACAAGACGGCGCTACATGCCATTCAAGTGACGCAACGCTCGAAGGTGTGAAGGGGAAATTTGGCGACTGGGTCATCTCACGGCGAGCGTTCATCAATTGGGAGCCGCGATCATGCGATTTGACACCACTCGATTATATTCTCTGGGGCTACGTCAATTCCTTAGTCTACGCCAACAAGCCAACCACTTTGGACGAGCTCTAGGCCAACATTCGATATGCCATTGCCGGCATTACGCCGCGCATATATTGGACCGAGTCATCAAAAATTGTACCGACTGGTTAAAGCACTACTCGAGAAGACGAGGCGGCCATTAGAATGATGTTCTATTGCACACATAATGGAATGAACGTAGCTTCAAATCCAGAATCAATCAATCAATATCTCACAACGTTTTTGTTGTCTTTAATTTTTTTTTCTTCTTATCTGGTCACCCTATACAAGGTTAGCAGAAAAGTTGTACCCATTAATTGGCAATCCTTTTTCAAACCGCTTATAGTGATTGTGCTTGAAGAAAAGTTCTCTTTAGTTTATAGACGTTCACCCACCGAAAAGACAATGAACCCTCACTTCATCTCGATCACTCTCATTATCATTTTGTTTTCTTTTTAAAATCCAAAACTTATCGCTTTTTTTCTTATTTCTTGCAGGGTAATGGTGAAGCAGCTGTTGGCAAGTACGTCGCCGGTAGCGTAGTCGGTGCTGGTGCTGATGCAACTTTGTTCGTTGCCAACCACGCTTATTAAGCGCTGTCAACTCTAAAACAAACCAACAACAACATCAACAACAACAATGATTTCAGAGCTAAAATTAAATTAAAATATAAATTGATTTTTATTATTGTGGAAATATAGTTTTAAGCAACAACAAAACAAAATAAAAAAAACGTTAAAACAACAACAAGCCAAAAAACCAATTCAAAACAAAACTATTCAATTGAAGCACAATGGAGAAGTATCTAAAAAATCTAACAAAAATTCGAACTAATCCTCCTCTCTCCATCCCACCAAACTAACAATTAACAACCAAAAGCGCAATTCATGTTTGCGCTCTTTTTGTACAGGAAATATCAACGAATAAAAAAAAGGATATCCAAATCACAAGAACAAATACCAATGAAATCAGGGCTTAAGGAACAATAAGTGCTTTCAAACCATCTAGAAGCTGGAGCAATACAACAGCCAACTCCTGCTGTGAATTTAGCACAAAGTCATATTTAATGAATAATACCAAAAAAGAAAAAAAAACTTTATGTAGATAAATGTATTCTAGCTTAGAGATAATGTTCTCCTCGTTTACTGTCCTCCTGTCTGCAAGCAAGTAGATGTAATCGTATCACGCTTTTTGAGAAGAAAATTGCAGCTCAGCAGAAAGTGAACATCGAGGGAAAATATGATTTAATTTAAAAGTTAATTTTTTATTTAAAAAAAAAAATACAAAAAAAAAACAAAAAACTTAGCATAATGGCATGTAACGCATACCTACATTATTGTTGAAAATAAAATCAAATAACAAACAAGTTATAAATTTTGAGTCCTATTATTACACAGAATGTCTTTTTCTAAAACGAGTCTTTCAATATGGACTTCCGAACGTTGACAGTTGATAGCAGCTATATTGTTGAAGCTACACCTGTCAAATTGGCTGTCATTTATTTAGTCTGTTTTGCCAAATCACCATGGACCGACATAGCGTTCAACAACACGTGCAAATGATAAAATTGTTTTATCAAAATGGGTGTTCTGTTCGGGCTACATTTTACAATCGCCATAATCATCCTACGTAGAGGATTATTAGCAGTGTGGTGGATAAATTTAAGTCCACTGGTTCAGTAAACGATAAACCTACACCCGTACGTCGACGAAATGCAAGATCTGCCGAAAAAATCGCCGCTGTCCGTGAGAGTGTGCAGGAGAATCCGAGGCAGTCGATTTCGCAGAACACAATTAGGCGAATTTTGCGTCCTGACTTATGCCTGCACCTGTATAAAATTCAACTGACCCAAGAGCTGAAGGTAAACGACCATAGACAACGACGTGTATTCGCTGAATGGCCTCTGGATCAGTTGGAAACTAACCCTAATTTTCATCGAAAAATCGGCTTCAGCGATGAGCCCCATTTCTGGATGAATTGGTACGTCAACAAACAAAATTGTCGAATTTGGGCAGATACAAATCCACATGAGATCCAAGAGCGTCCAATGCATCCCGAAAAAGTCGCTGTTTGGTGTGGATTTTTGGCTGGCGGCGTCATCGGTCCAAATTTCTTTGAGAACGACGTTGGCCAGACCATCACCGTTAACGGCCAGCCCTATATGTCGATGATTAAGAACTTCTTTTGGCTTGAATTGGATGATATGGACAGCAACGACATGTGGTTTTAATAGAACAGCGCTATGTGCCACATAGCTCACGCCAGAGTCATGGAAAATTGAACATTTCGGATGCGCGCCACCTAGAGAAGCGGCGGCGGACATTTGAACGATGTTATATTCCATACAAAATGGCATCGATAGGCATTTCAAACGAATAAAAAATGTCGATGATATCTCATCCACACTTTGTTTTATTTAAATATAAAGATATGAAGCGCTTAATGAAAGACTTTTTAGTTCTTGTCGTTTTGTTTTTTTTTAATTAGTGCACGCTGAAGGGTTTTGTGTACCTTTTTGATGGAGGAAAAACAGAGAGATACCGATGTACGTTGATTTTGAATGTTTACAGATTATATAGAATAGGAAAAGAGAGCTCCATAGGGAATTCCATAAGCTAATTGTACTGCTTAGAAGAGAATCACGACATTTCAGAGTACGTCCGAAAATGGGCTTAATGGTAGACTGGCGGATATTCATAGCGAGTATGGTTAAAAATTTGAGATGCGGAATGCTTTTGGCAATTCCAGTGGAGCACTGGTGGTGAAAATATCGATAAAGGAAGGTAAGGCAGCAGACATACGTCGACATTACATACGTACATATGTGTATTGAGACCAGATCAGAGGTGTTAAAATATATTATATTCTTACATCGCTTAAGGAAACGAAACGAATATGTGGTCATTTCAACGTAGATGGTCATTGATATACATATCGAGACGAGAGCCACTTCCAGAAAACAACCCTGGCGCAAACGGCTAGAGACGACGGAGCAGACATCATTTTGATCAGCGAGCCGTATAAACTCTCTACAGCAATATCTGGATCTACGACAAATCAAGACATGTCGCAATTTGGACATGTGGAAAACATGTCTTCCAAGATATCAGCAATCAGGCGGATGGGTACATTCGTGCAAAAACAAGCGGGATCAACTTCTACAGCTGTTACGCGCGACCAAGTTGAACAACAAGTAAATTCGAGGCAATGTTAGAACGCGCAAGAGCAGATGCTCGTGAAAAATCTCCAGTGTTTGTAGGCGGAGACTTTAATGCCTGGGCAATACAGTGGGGTAGTAAGTTTACCAATGCCGAAGAACGTATCCTACTAAAAACATTCACATCCTCGGATATAAGCATTGCAAATAATGGTAGAGTAAATGTACCCACAGTGACCATCAGGCAATAATAATTGATATTAAAAAGCAAAAGCCCAAAAGATAAACGCTTCAGCAAGGACATGTTCGACGAAGCAATGAAGATTAACGAGCTAGTCGACAGCGAAACAGCGGAGAATTTGTCGCAATTATGTTACTCGTACTAAGCTCTGTTAAAAGACAGGCACACATCATCATAAGCCTATTTCCACAAAGCACAAGCATACGCAAATATCCATATCAGTTGTTGACAAAATTCTTTCCAGAGCTGCTGATACTAGTCTGAAGCAATGGTGGTCATTCAAAAGATTTGGACTTTGGACCAGGATTCATACTTTGTGTGATCTGCTTTATTCGCAATGTGGTCAATTTTGTTAACCGATTCATAATGTAGAGACCACCAAGCTACCTGCTTACTTACTACGCTACAGTTCTGGGTGAACCATGACCTCAACTAATAAGACTCTCCAGTTAACCCGATCCTTAATTAACTCCAGTTGTACACTCAAAGTCGGTTGCAGTCCGCTTCTAGTTGTGCGCCACATAAGGCGAGGTCTTGCTCTACTGCGTTGTCGCGTGTCCTTCCGGGTTAGATTCGAAGATTCTGCGGGCCGAAGCATTGGCGTCCATTAGCTCTATATATTCCAGCCACCCTAGGCGACTTATGCGCAGTTTTCTAACTAGGTCGACCTCGCTGTACAGCTCGTATAGTTCGTTGTTGAATTATCTCCTCCAAAGCCCATCAATGCAAACGTGACCAAATATTTTTCGAAGCGGCTGAGGATGTCTTTATCCTCTTTCGATAGAGTCTAGGCTTCAGAGCCATAATGTAGGACTGGGATGACCAAGGTTTTATATAGACTCTCCTTAGTTGTTCGGGATAGGGACTTACAACTCAATTGCCTTTTCAGCCCTCCCAAAGAAACAGAGATGGGTAAGAGTGCTTCGTCATTTTATCCGACGTTCTGTCCAATTCGTCGATTTGTCGAGAGCATATACTTGGTTTTACATCCGTTTCAATACTTGCTAACGTATCGGTGATAGTCCGCTGCGTTCTTCCAATTATGTCGATATCATCGGCGTACGCTGGTAGTTGCACAGACTTTTGAAAGATTATGCCTCCAGTGTTCGCTTGTGAGTTCCGCACAATTGTTTCAAATTAAAGAAGTCATATGTCAATCAAAGATCCGGGTAAGTGGTTACCGACCTTGACAGAGCAGCGAGCGTTCTCCTTAGTCATTCTGCACAGACGATCGAGTTTGACAGAGATGCCAAAACTAGGCATGACTCTATATACTCGTAGCTCGTCTGTATTAATGCTGTTATATGCGGCCTTAAAATCGATGAACAGATGGTATGTATCGATTTGGACTTTTTGAGTTTTTTCCAAGATCTGGCTTAGTGTTAAGATTTGGTCGATTGCGGGTTTTCTTGTTCTGAAATCGAACTGGTAGGGGCGAATCAAGTTGTTGGCGAAGGGTTTCAGACGTTCACACAATATAGCAGATAAGATCTTGTATCCGACTATAGAGGCAGTTGGCGGTCATCCGATGCTGAAATTCCACTCGTTAGGCATACACACTTCTGCCCAGATTTGAGAAATGAGTAGGTGTATGCTCTCCCCAAAGTTTTTTCCAGCTGTTTTGAATACCTCGGCCGGTAAGTTGTCAGGTCCAGCTGTTTTGTTGCTATCCCTACTTCATTTTAGTTAGGTGAACGGAAGTTTTGCCTTGTCATCGATTAAGTTGACGGCATCTATTCTGTCTGACGGCGGGATGTTGGACTCCGTTATGCGGAGTGACTGTGACTCTACTACAAGGTTATTCCGGAAGTACAATACAAGTTCTCTCTCGTGCTCTTTTTTCTACTTCTGGAGAAGCTTATGTTCTTACCGTCTCTTGTGCTTGTGTACGAGTGGCTCTCATCCTTCGTTGCAGCGCTGCTTTTTGGTTAGCTGCATGTATTTTCAAGCATTCTACGCCAAACCAGGCAGGGGTTTCTTGGTTAGGAATTCAAAGAAAGTCTCGGTATCAAGATAATTGACAAAATTTTTCCCTACCACTTTGTCTGCTATTTATATCAACATAATCGAAACAACACATACAAGTGGTATCTGGTGTCTGACTTTTGTTTTTTGAAATAACGTCCTACTTAGACTCTGTTTCCAATATGGTGTCAAAGCTCTATGTGGTAAATCCTCTCACTGAATACGTCATTGTTGCGCAATCATACCAATGATTTGGAACATTAAAAACCATTGACGTACGAATATCAGCATAACTATAGCATCACTTTCCAAGTTTCATTTACATGAATTTCTGGGGATTTGTCATACACCTAACCCAATTGGGCTCATGTAGGTTAACTAGTTTTCGATACAAAAAGGTATAAAACCAAGAGTGTGATTTACTCCGATTGATTTCCCATTAGCTCCCACTCAGATTACTTCCATCTTTCACAAAATTGAAGAGTGTTTCCCCACGTTGTAATCGAGTCGTTAATTTATTAATTCAATGTGTTGGTCACATTATATAAGGAAAGTTATTGATTAATTTATGACTCGAATAGTAAAAATTGAAAAAATCGTTTGAATTATTTTTAGCAAACTTTGTGTTTCTATGGTCCACACATTCCTAATTTTCAACTCAACCCATAGTTGGTTTGAATCGATTCAATATTTGCATATGACCAAAAACGGCGTTCTGTTTGCTTTTCTATACGGGATTTAATAGTGTTACGCTTACTATACTTGTCCAAAACATCGAGGCTGTTAAATTATGACACTTTCACAGAGTCTAGCAAAACAGGAAACAAATTTATGGCAATTGGGGTCAGTTTTATTCGGAGAAGAAGACTGAAGCATTGCTGGTTTCCTTAAACTTCCCTTAAAATTTTGTTGGCATCTCAACCACCTCATTTGTGCACATCAATGTGGATCTAATTTCATTCGAAAACCCCACCTAAGCCGACGTATTTTCTTAACGTGTAAAGGTCCATTCACAGCTCAGCGAATTGCGTACATTTAAAGCCAGGCCAGTGACAATTTTACTATTCCAAAAGCACAGAGCTTAATTTATTTGTGGATTAATAGAAAAAAAACTCAAATTTAGTTAGTTTTTGCGAAGAAATCAGCGATATTTGTTTATTTCTCCAAGAATAAGCGAATGCTCGTTGCGAACTGTCAAATTTTATTTGTATTCCACAAATGTGGAACTTAATCTACTTTCGCACAACCAAAATGACAATTTGTGTTCGCAGGTTGCTGCGACTAAATGAAAAAGTAGCTGTGAACAAAACGTCAAAATTTGCGAATATCGTGCGTTCGAATTCGCAGTTCGCTGAGCTGTGAAGGGATCTTAACCTTTCTGTACAATAATAAAGATTCGAAATCTTTCCAGAGGGAGTGTGTTCATAGGCGAAGCATGTCCTAGCCATCTATGCTGATAGATAGACAGACTTAATATCGCTGTGTTATTGCCATTACAATTCGTTATTCTATCAATTACCTGTGTTCGAATAAAAGGGGCCGAAACTCGGAGTAACAAAGGACAATTCTGTTCATTTTCGATCAATCCATTCTGGGGCGCCAAAGAGATTTAACTGATTTTTCCATTTTGTCAATGTAGTCATCTAATGCAGACAGACCTTTGAATTCATATGATTCTTATCTTGGCCTCTACACTTTTCAGTATCTTTTCAAGTGCGAATAGATTGTAACTTGCAATTTGTAAGTAATTGATTTACCAGGCCCATTGCCAACCAGATAGAGACAATTTCAGGTTGCTAACGAAGTCTCTCACATACTAAATACAAAGATCTTGTAGGACTTCCGGCCATAATTACTTGTAAATTCGAGAGCACCCACCGTCCTTCTATTTTGATATATGCGCTTATTAGCAGTTCTCATTTAATCGAGAATATAGTTCGCTCTTCTTTGATGGCAGTCATATCTACTATGTAGTGGCTGCAACCTTTTGCCAACTATTCGGCTGCATGTGGGGTATTACGAATCGGAATATTTCATGTTCAAAGTCGTCACACATTTCAGCTTAAAGGATCAAAGAATACCGTCAGTAGCCTTTTAGAAGTATGTGAATTCTTGCAATATTACTTCGCTATCGCTATATTGATACTATACCTAGTGACCTGACTTTGAAATATGTTAACGTTCTCAAATGGGATAATAGCTGAATCCATCCCCGATGTCATTATTAACTTCTTCGTGGAGAATTCCTCTGTCCACGTAATTATAATTTTTGGCTTAAATGAAGCTTACAGCTTCAGCCATATCATTTATTTCAACCGCCTTATCGCCGCTCTTCATTCACTTTCACGTTCAACTTTAGAACTGATTTCATCTCCATTCGATGCCGGTATTTATAGCCCCTGCCATCTTTCAAGAACCTTTTGGATTACCAAGCTCTCTATACTTCTTTCCATATTTCCGGAACTTTCGATATCAGTTGTGAAAGAGCTTCCATTATTTGTCCATTGGATGAGTCTTCTGCTTTTAGTGTATAGATGGCGCGGTTCATCGTAATTCAATGCTTCCCCTTCCCCGCGCTCAAAAAGAGCTATGACTATTATATGTAACTATAAGTATTCGGTTTCAGAAAGCCTTCCAAATCATGAGGCTATTGACTGCTGTTGGTCGTAGTATCCCTATATCGGACCCTCGGACACTTTAAACAGATTTCCTCGAGTTGACAAGGTTTTAAGTAAAAGAAGTATATTCCTCGGCTTTAAACTACAATTCCTCATTTCACTAGGCTCCAAGATATTTATCTTGTATCCCGCGCACTACCCCTCCTTATTTTGACAACTTTAAGACTTAAGATAAAACTGGAAAAGTTTTGGCTGATGTGTTTTTTCTGTCATTTAGTTACGACTTTCCTGAAAAAAGGATAAGGTTGCGACTATAGCTCATCAAAAATACAGAACCTTAGAGGTCATTTACAAGTTAAGTGTTCCCCGGTTTCTCTAAATCGTCTAAACGTCCTTGGATTAAGGCACACAAGTGATTAATTTTTTTTTCTCTTGGATGCTCTCAGTAGTTTCTCATCGGCGCTCGACATGGACGTGGTTCTGATCTGTATGATAGAACGGGTATTTTAGGAACCTTTTGGAACAGCAGGTTTGTCGAGAGAGGACCTTACTTTTACATTGGTCAGTGAGTTCAAAATAACACCATGAGCAACGTCGAATGAGCAAAAGCCTTTTATTTAATGAAAGCAACACCGTCTACTGACCCAGTAGCATCGACCTCTGTTTTACTCGGAAAATGCCGAATATACAGCATGGATGCGAAAGCAAACGGTATCAATATCATTGGCATATGCCAGCAGCACAGGGACCTGCATGCTGATTGATAGGGAAGCTCTTGACTGTATCATATAAATTGGATTGGGATAGTAGCGCAACAATCAAATTCGTAGCAAAGTGGTTGCCAGACCTCCCGGTGGTGGTCCTTACTCATGCAGGCTAAAATGGCAAGGGCATGCTCAGCCTGTAAAATATTACTGGCCTACGCACTTATAGGGAAGAGTTTAAAAAGTAGTGACGAACCAACTAATCGCCTGGGATAGAAATGGATTTACTGTTGACGACCCTTGCAAACGTTTAAAGTACAACGACCTTCGGATCTGCACGTTAAACGGCCATGCAGAAAGTGCGATGGAATGGGCCGGAGGAGGATTGCTATAAGGAAAAGAACCAGCGCTTATTCGGATACTGATTTGCCATATGGGATGCCGCAGACTTAGGCAAGAAGTCTTCAGATTCCATTACATGAGCAAGCGTCTTATGACAATCTATATCAAGGCTAAATTGGCTAACATAAGCCTAATATGCGCCCATGCCTCTACATAAGTCAAGGATGACACCACCAAAGAATGTTTCTACGAGCTCCTCAGTAAGATGTTTGATGAAGGAAACCGTCAAGCACATTCAGTTAAATAAGAATCGTGAGCTCTACGAGTACAAGAGACAGAAAGAACATCGACTTCTCCAGAGGAAGAAAAAAGACCGCGAAAAGCGTGCAATCGAAGATACTGAGAGCTTGTACTCCAGGAATGAACTATGGAAGTTTCCCTAAAAGGCAAAAGAGCTTGTCAAGAAAAGAAGAAGCGTACAGAAGCCAGTAGAGATAAAGAAGGATTCCTTGCATTGAGTCACAGTCGCTGCTGAGGATGCGGAAAACCTTTTTGTGGAGACTGTATAACGGCGACGAAGCCCAATATCCCATCACCGGACAGAATAAACCATCACGTCTGAAACCCTTCGCCAATAACCCTATTAGTGCGGTTTAAGACCAGGTAAATTAATCGACCAAATCTTCACATTTCGGCAGATCTTGGAAAAAACTCAATAAGTCCAAATCGATACCCTTCGTATTTTCATCGATTTTAAGGCCGCATATGACAGCATTTATAGAGATGAGCTACTCGTACATATAGCCATGTCTAGTTTTTGCATCTCTCCTAAACTCGTTGGTCTGTGACGTCAGAATGACGATTGAGAACGCTCGCTGTTCCGTAAAGGTTGGTAACGACTTAACCGAGACCTTCGATGTCAAAAAAGGTTTTAGACAAGGTGACGCGCTGCCATGTAATTTCTTTAACGTCAGACTTGAAAGAATTGTTCGGAATTCGCAACTGAATACAAGAGGCACAAGTTTGTGCAGTTACTAGCTCCGATAATATCGACATAATTGGCAGAACTCAGAGGGCTGTTACTGCTGCATTCGCTCGTATTGAAGCGGAAACTGAAAAAATTGAGTTTAGCGGTAAATGAGGCCAAAACGAAGTATATGCTGTCAACAAGAAGGGACACACAACATCGAATCGACGAATTGGATAGAACGTCACAGTCGGCAGCTATAGGTAATTTGGAGTAAGTAAGTAGTAAGGCCCTATCCTGAAAATTAAGGAGACTCTATATGAGACCTTGATCATTACATTCCTAGTTTATGGCGCGAAGCATCGACTCTATCGAAAGCGGATGAAGATATCCTCAGTTGTTTCGAGAGAAAAATCCTTCGAGAAATATGCAGTCCTTGACGGGTTTTGGAGGAAAAAATTCAACGACGAAATATACGAGCTGTACACCGACATCGACATAGTCAGAAAACTGCGCATCAGGACGCTGATATAGCTGCAACATGTTGAGTGAATGGTCACCAACGCTCCGGACCGTAGATTCTTCGAATCTAACCCGGAATGACAACGCAGTAAAGAAAGACCTCAACTTAGTTGAGGTGCACAAGTGGGGGCAGTCACCTAAGGATCGGACTAACTGGGGAGTATTGTTTGATGAGACCCAGTAAGTAAGTAAGCCAGCAGCACAAAAATTTTAAAGTGTCAGCTCAAATCATTTTCTACAGCATTCGATAGAAGGCGTCACACTATGTGCCCTCACCCCTCTAATACTTTGTTTAGTATCGCACAAGTTCGAAAAATTATTCCCAATTTGTTGGAGCCGAATCATTAGTTTGCATAGCCGTATCAGTTTTGCGAGGATTTTAAAATTCAGGATGAATCCAAAAATAGCGGCTTATAAGTATCTTGATCCACACTGCCTATACTGGGCTTGAAATCGACGAAAAGATGTTGTGTGTTAAATTGCCCCTCATCAATTACAGGATTGGGCTCATTGTGAAGATTTGAAGATCAATGCTGAATTTACCTGGCCTAAAACTACACTGATCGTTGACTATGGGCTTCAGCCTTTCACACAGTACATCTGTGAGGACCTTTTGTGTAATATTTATTAGACTGATCCAGACAATATGGTATTTATTGAGCAAAGGTGGCGGGATTATTTCTGTTCTAGATTGGGCAGGTTGCAGTCATGCGAAGGAGCATGCGAATGTAATGTAGCTGCTTTTTGTTTTCGATTTTGAATTAATTAGCAGGCAAACAATCGGCTTTTGTGGTTTTTTTTTTAGTAGTGATATAGCTATTGTACTTGTATCTCACCATAGTCGTTTGGTGGGATGGTAATTTCATCATCAATCATCAGTAATTTGCAATTTTATGCAATCATCATCATGTCCTGGGTATCAGCAGATCTCCGTTTTCATCCATAGATGGATTGATCTTGATCTTCAAAGCATTATCTAAGCTCTTCAAATGTTGAAAAAATACAGATCACCCACTCGTCGCCTTTTTTACTTCACCCCTCTTGCAACCGAAAAAAACGTCTCTGTTCACGCTGCAGTGTTCTTTGCTATCGCCTGCAGTGTAGCTCGTATGCTGCGTCTTTCTGTTTGTCGCACCAATGGTTTCTTTGCTTCCGTTGGTAGCTTACCATATGTTCGGCAGCTGTATGCAAGTTAAATAAATATAAATTTTATTTATTAAAAAAAATCGACTTTATTCTTTCCATTCCAATTAAGAACTAAGAACTACAATTTTTCTGTCTTAACTTCTACTGCTGCTTCAGGTATTGCATCACCCAATGCTTCTCAGGTGTCGTCTGCTTGATGTAATACTGCACTTTTGTTTGTGCAGAAAATGATGAATTGGTGGAAAAGCGTGAGAATGACTTAAGCGCGTGCATTGGAACTTCCGTTGGGTTTTTGATCTATTTGTTGTTAACATCTCCCTCCTTAAGTGAGAATGTCCTCATTCTCAAAAATATGGGATTTGATTTATTCTTGTTTTTTTCTAATTTTTGAGGGCTTACTTGCATGACTATGAAGGGTTCTGGCATAGTTTCAGCTGGTGGTAAAGGTTCGTTTGCTGCGATTGTTGTGTTGATATTAACAGGTTTGCGTTTAAAATATTCCAATAGTTTTGCAAAAATAATTGCCATTAAAATGATAACTAGGCACGTCGACATTCGCAAGTTGGTTAAATGTCCGGCTCGGTTTTCTTCTTCTATTAGGTTTATGCGTTCGGTGTTGTTTAAATGCAGTTCTTTCATAGATTGTAGTGAAAGTACTTCCTCGTATGTTCCGAAAGTTGAGCCTGGTTGTACAACTGGAGGTAATGGTTTTGCAAAGGAGACTTCATTTGACGTATAGGATTGACTGTCTACTATTATTGTTGAATTGCTATATTGAATGATAAAAGTTCCTGTCAAGTTAACTTTGTCTTCATTGATTTGAATTGTTCCGTTAAATTTATTTAATAGTAGGGTTCCTGGAAAAACTTCTTCCAAAGTCGGGATGTGTTGATTATTGATGTCTGTACAGTTCGATGATCGACTTCTAAGCAGATTAGGGATGCAAGCAGTTTCACTAATATCTATAACTTCTTTCCTATTACATATACTAAGCTTATTACTAGATTTACATTTTCCACTTATTCCCAAAATTGTGTTTTCGCAAAATAAAATTTGTTCATATTTAATTTTTGTTACAATATTTCCACGTTTTACGGGTTTGAGTAATATAGTTTTACATGTTTCTTGTTTTGTGTCTGGGATACTAATAATATACAAAAGTGCTCTATTGTTAGATGCAATTTTAATTTGAGCGAACTCTATGGCTTCCTCGATATTTAAGAATGGTACATTATTTCTTTTGAAAAGATCTGTAATTACACTTATTTCTGTTTTGGATAAAATGAATGAGTTGATGACTCCAGCCTTTGCCCAATGCAGGGCGTACTCTACATTAACTATTTCTTCTTTGATGATATCTAATTTATTCTTAATGTTCATAGCAATTTCATTCTTAATGTTATTATTCTCTTTTATTAATTTTAAAATGTTGTTAGTCTTATTTGTAATTTCATTAGTCCTGTCAATGGTCTATTTATAATAACTTGTTTGTTTTCATTTCTAAGTGCACCATTGATTTTAGACTTTAACAATATGAAGTCGTCATGGTCTGGATTCCCTGTGATCCATTTTCATGCGCTTCCAAGGAAATTTAATGACCTCTCAACTCTAGTATTTGGTTTTAGTAAATCTATTAGGGATAAAATTTTAGTAATTTCAAGTGAAAGGAACAGGAACATGGGATGGTTGGTGTCAACATCACGTTGAAGTTTGGACTCGAGCTCTCGAGTGGTTTTTTCAAATTCTTCCAAGTCGATAACATGGACAACTTTAAGGGTTCCGATTTGAAGTTTTGAAGTCCCAACGGTTAGTGCTATAACCTTTGAGTTGGAATAATCCAAAATTTGTACTTCTGCACAGCAGAGCGTCAGCAAAAACCTGAAAAGATCATATTAGCTTTTGATATTATTTTTGTGGACTGATTTTCCTGACTCTGTGAGAACGGTTTTTGAAAAGTTTTCTTTGACTATTTCTTTTTTAAATTGTGGAGATAGCTTGGAACCTAACCTCTTGTTTATTTTGATGTAAATAACCTCACCTGGTGTGAATGATTTTATGGGTTGTTTCTTTTTATTGGTGTAATCGAGAGTAGCCTTTTGTTTTTCCCTTAGCCTGGCTATGTTGTCTTGCCTAGCCTGTTCGAATTTTTCTGGGTCTATGCTAACGTTTCGCCCAAAGAATATCTCAAGCGGTCTCTTGCCCGTTGTTGAATGCACCGAATAATTATATTCGTAGACTGCTTTATCAAGAAGTTCAGGAAATGTTCTCTGAATGCCATCGGCTTTAATGCAACGCATTATTTCCGATAACGTGGAGTGGAAACGCTCCACCTGGCCATTAACCGAGCTAGAATAGGGCGGAGTTTTAAAGATTTGTATGTTTAATTGGTCATTGACCATGAAATTTATTGAAGAGGAATTTAGGGACTTTTCGTTATCGATAACTATAATCTTAGGAATACCGAATGCGAAAAGAAGTTCTCGGAGCGGTTCTTTGATGTCTTCGACCGCTTTTGATTTTAGTATTTTCGCTTGTGCGTACTTTGAGAATTTGTCGATGGCAGTTAGTACAAGAAATTTCTCGGTGGAATAGATATCTATGTGCAATATTTCTCCGGGATATTGGGGGATTGGGGTTTCCTTAAGTTTTGGGTTGTTGGGATGTCTATCGTATTTCTGTTCTCTACAGGTTGCACATTGTTTTATAAGGTTATTTATTTTGGCATTCATTTTGGGGAAGTAAAGCTTCTCTAACAATTGGATTTTATTTTCCTTTCCGTTACGGTGGGCTCTTCTGTGTTCCCTAATAATTTCTTCGTTTTGCCTAACCTCGTCCTGGATATCTTCTACTTTTGTTTGCGAAAATCTGACTTTATAATTTTTGAAGTGTATGGGATATATTTCCTGGATTCGGCCCATTATATTTTCTGTTGTTAGGAGTCCGTTAAGGACGCTTGGGTTTAAGTATTTTTTAAATATTGAAATAAGGTCGCTTTCAGTGTATGATGGCTGTGTAAATGTATGTCTGTGGTAAGTCGGGAACGGGATACTAAACTCATAACCTTTTGATTCACCTATGGTAAGTATTATTTGGTTTTTAAAGACGTTTACTGGAGTTTCCGTGGAAGGTACCAAATCATGGGCAAATCATGTGTTGGGTACCAGTGAGTGAATTAACGGCTGTCTTTGGTGGTCTCGAGAGGGCATCTGCTACTATGTTCATCTTGCCTGGTTTGTATATCAGCTCATAATTATATTCTTCCAGTATCGCCTTCCACCTCTTGAGTTTGCTGTTGTTGTTTTTGCTACTCATGGCATAAGTTAGTGGTTGGTGATCCGTGAATATTTGAACTTTTGCTGTACCATACAAATAGTTCCTTAGTGTATTTAGAGCCCAGATGATGGCGAGCATTTCGCGCTCATTCGTAGCGTAGTTTTCCTCTGTTTTATTTAACGTACGAGAGATAAAGGTAATGGGTCTACTGTTCTGTGCTAATACTGCTCCAATTGCATAATTGGATGCATCGGTCGTTAACTGGAATTCTTTACTAAAGTCAGGATAGATCAACAGCAAATCATTTGATACTAGTGAATTTTTTATTTTATTGAATGCAGTAATTGCTTGATCATTTAAACTGATTTGAATTTAGCTTGAAGAGTTTTTTGAAATTCTTCCTCCTTCCCCCCTTAAGAGGGTTGTAAGAGGCTTCGCCAGGCTAGCATAGCCTTTTGTAAACCGGCGATAATAGCCTGAAAGGCCCAGAAAGGATCGGAGATCTTTTAAAGTTTTGGGACATGGGAAGTCCATAATTGCTTGAACTTTTTCTGGGTTCGTCTTGATTCCTTTTGAGGATATCACGAATCCTAAGAATTCTACCTCTTCTCTAAAAAATGAGCATTTATCCAATTGAACTTTTAAGTTTGCGTTCTCTAATGTTTTGAAAACTTTCCTCAGGTTATTGTAGTGAGAGGCTTCGTCTTCTCCGATGACAACTATGTCATCAATGTAAACGAAGCATATTTTGCCTATATGATCACGCAAAATGTCATCGAACGCTCTTTGAAAAATTGCAGGCGCGTTCTTAAGGCCAAAAGGAAGTCGTGTGAACTCGTATTTACCGTTGTTCACAGAGAAAGCGGTTTTCTCAATATCCGACTCCTTAAGCGGGATTTGATGAAATCCACTTTTGAGGTCAATGACCGAAAATAGCCTACTTTGGCCTAATTGCGATAGCACTTCGTTTATCTGAGGAATGGGATACTTATCTGAAATTGTGATGGTATTCAATTTCCGATAATCAACAACTATTCTATATTTCTTTTCCCCGGATAAGTCCAGTTTTTTTGGCACTATCCATATGGGAGAATTGTAAGGGGACCGTGAAGGTCTTATGATCCCATCTTTTAGTAGTTGGTTGATTTGCTTGCTTACTTCATCCTTTAGGGACATTGGATATGGATAAAATTTGGAGTATACTGGGGTTTCGGAGGTCGTGCGGATTTCACCTTGGTAAAAGTTAGCCTTTCGTCTGGCTCTGTGAATAAATTTGGGAATTCCTGCGTTAAAAAGTCTAATTTCCGTTTTTGTGCTTCATATGGTTTGTATTTATGTCTATTTTGTTGACTGCCATATAGGCACGTTGTTTTATTTTTATTCTAACTTTGTTTTTTATTATCATCAGGTCTTTATCAGTATGAATTACCGCAGACAGTTGTTTTAGACTGTCATTTCCTAAGATGGCATCAAATGATTTGAGAGTAGGTAAAAGGAAAAACCTAATATTTGGTTCTTGCAGACCGAACAGATTAACAACTGTGTGGTGATTAATTTTGACCTTACCAGCTATAGAATTTGCATAAAAGGGTTCAGAATTGGGTTTGGGTTTTGAGACGAGTCTTGGTTGAATATAGTTTTTATTGGAACCAGTATCGATTAGAATTTTGAGAATCTCGCCGCTCTTCATCCTGCACTCAAAGTAGGGCAGTGAAGAGCTATTCAGCCTAAAAAATGAATATCGGCAAAATCTACGGGGTTTTCTTGTGGGGAATTCGCGTTTTCGTATGACTCAACATACTGCGAAAGGGTCTCTCCGTATTGATTTTCTTCATAATTTAAAGCTTGCTGGTAAACTACTTCGCTCTCCTTTGGTTCTATGTGAAAGTTTCCTTGTTCTTGTCCGGAATGTTCCTGAATTTGTTCTGGTTCATAGGTTGCGTCAGCTCCTTGTTGTTCTATATGGAAGGTTCTTTGGAGTTTGTTTGGTACCTGTGCTTGCCGTGTGGATGGTGCATCTCTCTTTCCTGTCATATTGCGCTGTTGCGGTCTATTCATGGAATTGATGTTTCTCGTTTGGACACTGATGTCCATTGGGACAGGTCTTGGTTGAGGTTTTGGTGCAACGGGACGTGGTTGCATAGGTTGCTGAACGTAGTTGTCTTGGTGATTAGTTTGGAATCCTTGTCGGTATGTAGGTTGATTTGGATTGGAATGGGGTTGTGGAATATAAGCTAACTGGGGATAAAATGTTTGCTTAGTCGCGGAAGGGTGTTTTTGAGCAATATTTCTATTTTTTGGAGGAAGTGGGGGAACGATTTGATTAAAGGACCCACGACTAGGTCCAAAATGGGAAACAGCATATTGCGTGCGGAAATTCTGATTTTCGAGCTTGAGACAAAGATGTAACGCTTGGGGAAGATCCGTTGGCTCCCTTATGCCAAGGAGTCTTGGCAAGTCTCCTCTAAGACCTCTGACAAAAGTGTCCAGAGCTTTGTCTCTGTAAGTTTGAGTAAGAATATTTAGTGATTCATTACCCATTTCCATACACCCAATTTTATTTAAGATAAGAGATAGATGGGAATATACCGTATGGTAGAATTCGGTAACCGTTTGGTTTCCTTGTACCAATGACGTCATTTGGTATTCTAACGTGGACAAGTCTCTTTTGTCCGCGTAATGCATAGTCAGACAGCGGGCTATGCATTTCCAATCTAGCGGGGTGTTGTAGGATTCTAACACCACGTCAGCTTGGCCTACTACTTTGTTCCTAATTACGTTTAGGATCCCATAGTATTTGGGTGTTCCTCTTATTTCCTCGTATAATTGCAAAATTCGGTCAACACTTTTCTTCCAGGAGTTAAATTCTCCTGGGTGACCATTGAAATCCTTAAGGCATCGAACAACATCGGGAATTTTGTCGAGCTCACCAATGTTATGCCTTAATTCTGGATTAATTTGTTGGTCAACACCAACGAAGTGGTCCGCATATGGATTTACAAGAGATTGAATGACTTGACGTCCTTCATTTCGAAGTACACGGGTCACTAAGCTTGTTACGAGGGTTTCGAGAGCTTCGTTAGTGATAACTCCACCAACATTTACAGGAGCGTTTCCTGCTGCTGGAGCTGCTCCAGCTACTGGAACGTTTTGTTCGGGGACGTTTAGGATAGGAGGTCTAACAATTGGGTTGGCCATAATTTAGGTTTTCAAAATTTTCCAAACAGAATTCGGGACTTACAGAGTTGAGGGTTTTAACAGATAGTACTGGCAATAAATGAACTTGTTTATGTGTTTAATTTAAATATAGTTTGATATTCTGAGTAGTGTAAATTAATTTTAATTAAGTATAATATTTAATATATATAGTTAAGTATGGTGTTCGTATTTTGAAATTTCACTTTGTATTTTAATTTTTTGATAGTTTGATTTTTGTTTTTTTTTTTAAATTTTCTTAAGATCTAGATTGTAATTAAGTATAATATTTGTATTTGAAAATTTCACTTTGTGTTTTAATAATTTCACTTTGTATTTTTTTCTTAAGATCTAAACTTACAATAGTAAGAACATAACAGGTGATCTGCACCGACGGTCTGGATGTCTCCTTTTTCTCCTTAATCCGGCTACTCGGGATCCGCGTTCGTACTTATCGTGCAGTGTACTAGACTCTATCGAGCTAATACTTTCACTTAGTCTGTTAGTTCTATTTTTCTGCACTTCTTGAGGGCACTATTTTGGGTAGGTTTGGGGACCACGATTTTTTTTTCACTTTAACGTTCGAATATCTCGCGAACACGTACTACTTGAGGGTCGTGTTTTAAATCGCGAACTCGCACTACTTGAGGGCTTTATAATACTACGAACGATGCACTGCTTAAGGGCGTTTTAATTTAAAGTTACTTTTACCGTGGTCCCTTCTCGGGCGCCAGTTAAATAAATATAAATTTTATTTATTAAAAAAAATCGACTTTATTCTTTCCATTCCAATTAAGAACTAAGAACTACAATTTTTCTGTCTTAACGTCTAACTTCTACTTCTACTGCTGCTTCAGGTATTGCATCACCCAATGCTTCTCAGGTGTCGTCTGCTTGATGTAATACTGCACTTTTGTTTGTGCAGAAAATGATGAATTGGTGGAAAAGCGTGAGAATGACTTAAGCGCGTGCATTGGAACTTCCGTTGGGTTTTTGATCTATTTGTTGTTAACATGCATAAAGCAGCAGATAAAATCTCATCTGGCACCAAGTTGAAGAGTGCTTTGGGAGAACTGGATTGAGAGTTGAATAGAGAAGTCTTTGGTTTTTTACGGGGCCGCAAGATAGTGATCTGATATCTATAGGCACATTTCCATCAATCAAAACGTTGTCAATCTGAGAAGAATTTCTTGGTGCAATCTGATGCTAAAAAATTCCATAATGACTGGCGCGATAAAGTCGATAAACCTCATTCTATTGTTGGAATTTTGAAAGTGGAGGCAGACTTTTGTGATGGTCGGGCAGAAGAAGCCAGGTACAGAGTTGCCATGATGACAGCATTATAAACACTAGTATTTCCCGAAGAGATATACCAGCTAAACGAAGCCACACAGTCTGCACAAAGTCCTTTTTACCTTTTATGTGGTGGACTAATGTCCTTTATGACCTTTTGTCCTGAATGGTTCACTGCACACAGTGGTCCACTACGTACTGATGACCTTGGATATCCGCTACATCGAAGCGATTGATTGATTTCCGAAACCAAAAATAAATATCAATTTTGTTGAAAAGTCACTTCTTTGTGATTCTCACAGTTTTGAGAAGGCGTTCCTCCAACAAGAAACCTAGATTTTAAATGCGTTATCTTGGGTAAAATTAATAAAAATCACAACTTATCGCTGGCACATTAATTGTTGAAAGTTTAATGGTATATATTTTAGTTTTCCTTTATGACGTTGTCAGCTTAGATTAGATTAGATTGTTATGGGAGGTGGTATACTGAATCTCAGATCACTGGGGCCACCGATCGGATTATTGTGATGTCCTCCATTTAGAGCTCATCTATGATGCCGCAATTTATGAGAAAGGCAACTAGGTGAGCTAACCGCTATGTCCGGCCCTTCAAGGTCGAATTTACCTAGTTAACGTTGACGCGTTTTGATTAAGTAAGCTGATCCTCTATTTTACCTGCATTGGAATGCAGCTCAACCTTGTTGATGTATTAGTTACAATACATGCTCTGGGTTTTCCAAGGTTAGTGGAATCATATAATAACTCACTTGGGAGTTCCTTTACCTGGTTTTTAAGGATATATGGTTCCTGGATAAAGGCGACGTCTAGGTGATCTATGGCTGAGGACTGCGGAGGCGGCTTAGCATATTGTAGATTAATTTGGATGCACCTTAGCTCCATGCTAGTTATTGTTGGGTGGTACTGGCAGAGTTGCCAGTATTTAGAGACAGCTCAGGTCTTGGGATGGCATTGAATAGTCTGGGCATAGAGATAATGTCTTCGAATGTTCCGGCATTAGAGCTTTTGTCTACAGTTGTCTGTGCCACTTTCTGTTGTAGGCTGACAATCTATTTGGGCTTTTTGTGCTCCAGATTGTTTTAATGTTCTGGTGTCAGGCAGTTTTGGTTATGCGCTCGTTAGAGCGTTGTCCTTTGATGTGGATCTGTATCTGCAAGAAGTTAAGAAATAGCTTGCACTTGTGATCTATAAAGTATTTCTTGGGCTTTTCATCAATAGAGAAAGTCACCTCCACGCCTTTCCTTTGAGGCCCTGTTGTCGAAATGCCAGGTTTCTGCTGGGCGATTCTTGACAGGAAGACTTCCTTGGCATTTTCTCATCGTCTGGGAGAAAGGTTATACAGTTTGGGGATTTCACTTCCCTGAATTGTACGGATTTTGGGGTTCAGGCCGTGTTTTTCTTCTTCTTTACCGTCGACATGAGGTAATCTTTTATCTTTGTGTTGTGGCAGTGATGGATAGCCAACTATCCCTTGGTATGCATGCAACAAATTTGAGGGGACAATTGTCCCAGTAGGCTGGCCGAGGGTTCGTTCAGGTTCCTTCTCTTACTTACCTCCTCTCTCGGTCCTTCATTAGAACCTGAGCGAGGTTTAGTGTGAGAGGTGTAGTTCCTATATTGTCTTGGTGCACCTGGTTTTTCACGAACTCCTGTTGTATTAACCACATCTATGCGCTTTTGCAGCTCTGGGTGTGGTCTGTATTTTTGAGCTGTTACACCTTCGGGGTTACTTCCCGCATATTTCTTCTGGCATCCTCCGGTGTCACGCCGTCCCTTATCCGGACTCCAATTCGTCTTTTTTGGGCTCCAGTAAAATAGAAGAACTCCTCATTTGTTTCTTCTGGTTTTTTACGCCTTTTCAATTTCGCATCGCTTGGCATACTGGTAACCTGAGCGTTCTGCGCGTTCATCAATGTGAGTTTAATGATTGGTGGCTTCGCTGGATGTGAAGAAAACACTAAGTCTCTACAAACCAGGGGAGTAGAGCTTCTTCATCTGACTCCGTTATTGTGTTTTTATTTTGTTTTGTTCTTACCTGGTCTTCCATATACATATGTATCCCACGAGTAAAGCGAGAAAGGTTAGTCCACACCCGCAGAGCTCCTATCCTGTAATCCAGCCCATGATTGGATCTTAGTTTTTGAGTAACATTTAATTCCATCAGAGTAGTTTTGATCGCTTCCTTGGTTTAGCCTCCTGTTCTTCTACCTAAGCCGCCCCACCTCGGCAAGTTGTCCAACCTTCGGAAATGGACTTTGTCAGTTTGTAAACAAACAAATCTGTTCGCACTTTACGATTTCTCTCCTCGACAATCACCTGTTCCACCATACCCTCTTATTATTATGTAATTCAAGGCAAAAGGAAAACCACAACACAATCAATCGTTTCACCATCAAAACCTGTAAAAAAAATAAAAAAACAAAATACAGATGACCTTGTAAGAGAAATTAGGTTGCTCTTACGTGTCGCCTGTTGATAATTACTGCTCTGCAGTTGAGCAAAAGGCCTTACATCACGACATTATTTCTGGCCTCAAATCGTCTTCAACGACATAATTTCACTAAAGCCATCAATTTCAGTCCTCAATGGATGGTTTTCCATGACCAACCGACACTGTCGTTCTCGAAACCCAGTTAAAATCGCACCATACCCGCCAGTGGTCATGAGAAATTGTCAATTTTTATTCAGAACATTATTCACAAGCTTCTTCGGCATAAATCCCTAAAAATCCAAGCAAAGGAAATAGCTCAATTTGTTTGGAGATTTTCACGATATTATTCATCAATTGCGCATACGAGTATATTTATTTACGTTCATATGGCCGGTTATATTGCAACATGTGGACAAGTCAGCCATACGAATCACGATTGCGACGAACGTTACAATGCAATTAGCCATAATTCACCTGCGGGCTCGTAGAGATAATGTCGCCGTAAATCTTGACCATGGCTAATGAAATGGAAACAACAAGTAATTGGATATCTTGTACGACTACGACTACGACAATGGCTACGACTACGATGAATACTATTGTACAATACAATAACAATTGGGAATACAAGGGGCTATAAAAGAAATAAGAAATTTTGATGTTTTAAGAACCGAGCACAATGGCGCAGCGCCAGCTGATTGCGACGTAACATTTTCAGACTAAATATGTTATGTCTGGAAATTATTATTCAAATTAATGAAACAGCATCTTGTTTGAGGGTAAACTACGAATATCCTTTGATAAACCCTAGGAGAAGCGATAAACCCTAATGCAAATGTACTCGTATCTATCCATTGTTTGCAAGTACTTGTAAGTAAAATATTATTGCTCGTGAAGAAGGGAGTTCATAGAGTTCTCTACCGATTTCGAGTTGCAGAATTTCAAGTATTTGACAAATAAAAGTAACTAAGGGAATGTACATTTTTCGTTGAAGGCAAATGAAATGGTTAAACATGAACTCGAATGTTTTGAATTGATGCGAAAGGTCATTGCTCTCTTGGGGCAGTTGTTGGGAAACTGGAGAGCGATTAGTACTACCTACGCCCAATCGCCAAGATTCATTTCTCGTTATAGTAAGGCATCCGATGTTTCGTAAGCTAAGGCTAACAAAGCATTATGAAATGATACTTCCAATAGTCCTAGAGCTACAAAAAAGTTCCTAATGAATCTACCAAGGTCGGCGATCTTTGTAGAGCAGAGACCATTTGGATCTATGATGTAGTAATGCTAAATCAGAGCGTAGCACATGAAATGTGTAGAACATTTTCACTCCTCTGTCGGAACAGAGCACACAGACAAACAACTAGACCATTGTATTCCTTGTAAGTTCCTTGTAATGGAATTTTTCAGTGTATCGAAGAAAGACGAGTAAGCGCTTCAATGATAAAGTACCTACAGTATCAGCACCGACCACGTCAATACCGATTACATGCAGCCTGATTCGAGCGTAAGCCGGACGGACATTCACAGAGGCAGTGCTTCGCGGTGTCATCATTACTTTCGCAGCAACCACCGCAGGATTTTGTATCACTTATGTCCAGCACATTTAAGAGCCCCGTCACGATGCCAGTAAGGCTGCTGACCTCTTAGAGACTTTGGGAAGCATTTCTGCAATTATGCTTATATAAAACCCAAACCGAGGAAGGTCCTAAAAAACTCTCCTCTGGGCCTTGCCTAGTAAGATCATAGTTCGTTCATTTCAGTTGCCGTGATTCCATTGTGACCTTGGACCCAGACAAGACTCAGTGAATTCAGCCTTCCGATCAGCTAGGAAGTCGTGAGAAGATTCAGCAAGGCATAAAGCAAAGATTCAGCAAGGGTAAGCAAAAAAATCATAAGACAGTCGGAGCTCAGGGTCATCAAAGCTCCACTACGTGTTGTACCATGATCTTTGGTACAATTAATCTCTTTTATCAACCCTTCATCTTTTACTTAAACCACCTTATGACAGCTCTTAATTCACTTTTCACTTTAAAACTGAACTTCATCTCGGTGGGATGCTGTATTTAAACTCACTGCCACCTTTCGAGAACTTTCTGTAGTAGCCAGCTGTCCATGCTACTTTCAATTTTGTCAAAATATTCACTAACAGTTCTCAAAGTGATTCCATTATTTCCCATCGAATGAGTCTTCTGCTTTTCAAATATAGATGGCGGTGTTCACATTCAAACTGTTATCACACTCTCCTTAAAGTTTAGTCATTAATCGGTCTGTTGAAATGACACATTCTATCCACGCTTGATCCGGTAGACAACGTCGAAGTCATAAGATTTTGCTTTGATGTCGTACCTAGTCTTCATGCCGACGCATGTTAGTTTCATCTCTTCGCGGAACCACGTTGTTTTTTGATTCCACTAAAGTCTGTCCCACAATGAAATCTCTCTTATTTTCTCGCTCCATCAAATAGAATCTGTGGCTGTCAAGACCACTTTTCATTTTTGCCCAAACAATTGCTTCCGACGAAGGCTCTAGAACTTGATTTCGTCAGACAACCAACAAGGAAGTGTTGGTATTTCCTTATACCATTGGTATCTCCATGTTTGTGCCCTAAGGTCGACTGTTCGGCCATGTTGTTTCACGAAGTCTAGCTTCGAATCTGCGAATCTTCGGATGAATGCGTCCTTTGACATTTCATCGATGATTTCTTGGCCTGCGGTGATGTATGACAAATGTGCCAGTCTACTGGCGTCTGCTTGGAGCTGTTATCGTTTCTCGATAGCCTGGACTAAATGTTTTATGTTTTTCAATGTTGATTTTTATTTACGCTCTGCTGCAGGACCATGTGAGGCTATAGCTGAAAGCACTTCTCCTCGTTGTACCAGTGGTTCGCACAATCAGTTATCTCGAACTGCTTCTTATACGCAAACTCTGAGGTTTGACCATCGAATGAGGCTTCAACTCTTTTCTCCTTTGACCGCTTAAAGAACATTCTTGCAGTTTCTGTTTTCCCACTATGTAGAGATCTTTGACAGTTGCTCAACTTTGCTGTCCATTTATTCGAATTTTTCGTCGATTTATTCGAACTTTTTCTGTTCATTCATTTTTTGTAGAAGACAGTGCAGGTTGTTCTTTTGTTCGCCTAGATTTGTTCTCTGCTCAACCAGTTTTGGTTCCAAACTGTTCTTTTGTTCGTTGAAGTTTTGTTCAATGCTTTTCTTCTGTTCGTCTATTTTTAACAACAAGAGGAGGTGCATTCGCAATCATGTCGTTGCGGGTATTTATCTGTTCTTCCTCGCCAACTTCAAAGCATTATCTGGATCATAACCTTCGTTGTTCAAAGCTTCCTGAAGTCAAGTCGCTTTTTCCTTCACTGGCACTAAGGTTTCTCTCGTTCAACTCTGATTTGAGTTTCGCCCCGCCGCCGCAAAGTCGATTACTCTGACCGCGTTATCAGCGGTGGTGTCATGCAGTCTATACTTTCTGGCAGTACTACCAAAGATGGCTCCTCTTCCTAGCTTTGCATTAAAGTCGCCGAGGATAATGTTATGTCAAAGTTGGGGCACTGCTCGTAGGCCAGTAACCCTCCTGGGATACAAATACGAGTATGCCGGAGTAACTAGGATAAGACCTTTGTTTTATTCTGGGATTATACTTCACTGTTGATTCCATCTGGAGAATTCATCCGCAGCTGGTCAGTACTCGCGCTTATGAGGCAATTCGCGTCAGAATGGACATCAACCAGTACCCGATTGTTATAACTTTCAGCTGAAACAAGCACAATTGATGTGTAACAATAGTTACAACACTGGACATCGCCTACCTATTTCTACAACACTCAACCATTAAATAAAAATAAGAAGCCCCTCCGAAATGATATCAAAAGTGGTGATATCAGTAGACAGGTCAGCTTTCTCATGAGTTATGAGACACTGTCAGTCTCTAATCCAAACATAGAATTAGTCAGGAAACTGAGTATTTTATGGAAGGCGATGAAACCGCAGAATATAAAGTGTCTCCACGAGAGTGATCTTAAAGTTTCTTAAACTAACTTAGTGGCACAATATATCTTCAGGTCGGTAAGATATACACGTGCCTTGGAGCAAACACAGCCTCAGCAAATGGAAACTGAATGGACAATAATGCTTCAGTCAAGAGAATCAGTTGATATACGTCAGACAAGACCAAACCAATTCATTGTGGATGTCAAGGTGCTTGGTCTAGATAGTTGACAACGTGGAGAGCAATAAATAATTTCCTTAAAATATTGTTTTTTAATAGTTCGCAGGGACTGTGGTCCAATTGAAAGAAGTACAGGGCTGCGGGGTCACCAAACTGATGATTCATAATTAGAAAATCGTTTAAGCAACCGCAAGTCATAATGCCCTTGGCATTGATTTCATAAATTACAAATTCTTCACCTTCCCTTCGCCAATTTTCTGAAAAATTTCCATCAAGTCGAAAACTTTCCGCTGTCATTTAATTGGCTCACCAACCGGACATTCGTTCGGTGTACGTAGTATGATTAGGGTTTTGTTGACCTGGTGCCAAAATGTTTTCATTGTTGCTCATGCCAATAGCCCACATCATCACTCTTGGGCACGTCACACCCAAACACAAGACCTCCCAGTTCAGTCAGCTTTTTGAAAATATAAATCAATTGCCAATCAGTCAATTCAATTGGACAATTGGATAAGGCGCTGAATGAAAAGGTCATAAACTGACATTCCGTATTCTGTTTGACATTGGCAGCGAATTGCATTCATACTTTCTGGCATCGGCTCTAACCTGTCCACCAGCCGATGGCGTTGGCAAGAGGCGGTGAAATGTAAACAATGACTCTGTCCATGTTCCTAATGCACTTACAAGGTTTGCCCTCTTATTGAATTGTCTGTCCATCTGTGTGACTCTTCCATGTATCGGACATCATACATGTATCGAGCTGAGTTACGAGTACGAAAACGCTCTGCTCGAGTAATAAAATCGTATTTTCGGGTGAAGTAATTTATATTTATGGCGGCAATTTCTTACGAAATCACGACTGAAATGACCACTATGACGACGACGACGACGGACGGACGATGTTCGTCCTGATTATCGTCGTTAATAATTTATCTCTCGTTCTCTGACCGAATTGGGTCCATCTAGTGGGTGATCACTGGCAGAAGCGGAGAAAGGCAGAATGACAACCGAGGTGGTACCCCAAAGTCGGATGCATCTTTAGAAATCTGTGCCACCGAGAGGTACTTTGGATAAAAATAAATCCATGGGTAAATCCCACGAATGCGTAATAATAAGTGTACGAGTATGTGTGTTTGACGAGGATACGGAGTTTATTGAAGAGTGTGCTTGCTGAGCTTGTAATTGAAAATTTATTGCCTCGTAAAGCTACGCAAAATGTGGTTCCTGCTGGAGAGGTGGTTTTTTCCCAGAGCTGTGGATTTTTGCCGCTCTTCCTGACTATGAGTATGCCTTTGGTTCGAGAATAGAACGATACTAATCAGATTACTGTCATTACCGTCGTTTCCGAATGGTTTTGAATAAGGCTCATTCGCGGACATGAGATTAACCTTATATGTTCTGTTGTATTGTTAGAACTGTGATTTAGCCGACGTTTTACGATTTTATGTAAAACTTGTAAATGCACGGTCGTACTGTGCAGGGCTTTGGCGATGAAATTCGCATTGGAATCAGCGGAAGTCCATTTATTTCAGAGGCAGTTTTGAAGTTACTAGGCTCGTTCCAATAGATATTGCATCTACTGTTCATAGAGTGTGAGACCCGTTTCTACTGAACTCAATGCAAATCAATTGCGTGATATACGAGTAGTCTCACAATTGCTTTATTCATTTTATTTTATTTTTTGCTTGTTGCTAGAAAACCAATTATACAGGGGTCGTGAGCAAAATGCAACTTTGCCTTCGATGATTAGAGTTCTGAGCAGTCAGTATAGCAATCTCCGGGTTTGTAGTTTAAACGCCAACAATTTTTTGCCGAAAATTGATGAGTTCCGTGATTTGTTTGTTGGATCGGATGTTGACGTAGTATTAGTTACTGAAACATGGTTTAGGGATGACTTAAGAGACGAGGCTTGTCACTTGGAGGGTTATCATCGACTTTTTCGCTCAAAGAGAAGATATCGTGTTGGAGCAAGCAAGCAACCTTACAAAGCAAGGCTTTAATCTGATGATGGAAGTACTATTGGGTATATGTTTGTTGATCTGGTGGGCAGTGAGGGTGGACTACTTATTGGAGCAATTTATAGGCCAAATAGGGATATTAACCTATCACCTTTGTTTACTCTTTTAGAGGAAATATCGTTGGGCTCCCCTAATATTATTTTATTTGGCTATCTTAACTGCAATCTTTTAGGTCCGAATTCCTTCACTCAACACATGGAAACGTTTAACTTAAGGCCGGTCAACACTTGCACTCCTACACACTTTTTTGACGGTGGTGCAACACTACTAGATTTATTTTTCTTTAGCGATGTGAGTAAAGTGGCTTTATACGACCAGCTCTCTGCTCCCCATTTTTCAAAGCATGTTCGTATCTTTTTGACTCTAAAATTCAGCATTAATCGCCTGAGCAAAACTATCGAATATCGTGATTTCCACAACATTGATTTTGAACTCCTAGAAGAGTGCACAAGAAGTAGGAATTGGGATTACATGTATCATATATTGTCATCAAATGATCAATTGCAGTTTTTGAATGAAAACATAACTACCCTGAATAATATTCATGTGCCTTTAAGAACTAAGCTCATTAAACAGAGTAATAAGCCATGGTTTACCCAACACATCCGTTTATTAATTCAGCAACGTGATGAGGCCTATAATTCCTAGAAACGTTACTGGTTAAATGAGTCGAAGCGAATATATTATTCACTACGCAATAAAGTTGTTGGAGAAATAAGTCAAATCTTAAATGTACTCTAACCAGCTTAATACTTCCTTAAGTGGGCGTTAGTTGTGGAATAACTTACGCAACTTAGGCATCGATAAGTCAAGTTGTGACCGAGTTAAAGATGTTGATGGTAATACTCTAAACCAAAATTTTGTTTCCGTGCCCTCGCTACGTCCATTGAGTACTACAGAAGCTGCCTTTTCGTTTGCGGATCAGTGGGACGATTCTGGTTAAAAATTGATCCCTCGTTTTTAAAAATTATTTTACCCACTGTACTGCCACACGTAGCCTATTTGTTCAATACAATTTTGACGACAGCCGAGTATCCAGATCTATGGAAGCTGGCTAAGATCGTACCCCTTCCAAAAAAACACTAAAGGGGATGAATTTAGGCCCATTTCAATTTTGCCCTTTTTGTCGAAAGTGTTTGAAAGGATTTTTCAAAAACAAATTAGTGCTCACCTAACGGCGAATAATATGTTCACCTCTTGCTAGGTATTACAGCCTTGTTAAGTGTCACAGACGATATTAGGCAGGCGTTGGACATGGTTGAAGTAACTTTTCTGGTATTGCTTGATTTCTCGAAGGCTTTTGACACAGTTAATCATGATATTTTATGTAAAAAGCTTATTCAGCAATATAAATTCTCAGCTGGTGCCACAAAGTTACTTTATTCCTACCTAACTAATAGAAAGCAAGCAGTGCAGGTTGGTGATAACTTCTCCGACTTTCTCCCAAACGTTACCGGCGTCCCTCAAGGTTACATACTAGGACCACTATTGTTTTCGATTTAAATTAATGAGAACAGCTCATCTCACATTTATGCAGATGACGTGCAACGTACGAGTACAGTTGCTGCCCCCTCGGTCTTATTGAGAATGGCGTTTCTTGTGTAAATGAAGACTTAGAGAAGATATCACATTGATCCCAATTAAATTGTGTTATTTTAAACGCAAAAAGTCGAAATGTCTGGTAATATCAAGAAAGAGTATGGATCTCTATTATTTTCTTTCGATCGTTTTGAGCGACGTTCCGATCGAATATGTTGAAACTGCAAAAAATCTTGGGGTGATTTCCAATCAGTGTCTAACTTGCGATAACCACATTAATTCACTCGTCGGTAAAGTATATGGCGTACCGCGTACCTTGAGGGCAAATCAGTCATTTACACCAGTTAAAACACGAATGTTACTTGCTAAAACATTGGTATTACCGATTTTAATTTTAGGGTATGAACCTTTTTGTAGGTGCAACCATGTAAGTAAAAGAAAGCTTAATGTGACGTTTAGCAGCACTGAACGCTATGTCTTTGGGATACGAAGATATGATAGATTGTCTGGTTTTGCTAATCGTCTACTTGGTATGCCTTTGGAAAATTATGTTCAACTTCGAAGTATAACATTTGTAAGGAGTCAGTTGGCCACGGAGGCATGCATGATGCAGGAGTAGTTGGCAGTGTCAGGCTCGCTGTTGCTCGGCTCTAGCTCGTCGGATTGGATTGGTTCTTGCCACTACCCGTGCATCGCAACTCAACTTACCTTTTTGTTTCGTGCCGAATTATAAAAAAAAAGGAAAACAAGGATAGCCTGGAGAAAGCTACGTTATTTTACGGACAGACTTAAAAGATAGGATGAGAGAAAGATGATAGAAAAAAGAAGAAGAAAAGAAACAGCAGGATCACATCTGTGTGCCATCAGTACTGTGCAAGACCGGGACTAGCGCGATATAGCTAACTAAACCTACACTAACCTAAGTCCTACATACCGAACTTAAAAATCGACTTATAACTAGATCTAACGCTAACTTAACCCTATGTACCCTACACCGAATAATGCCTTAACCCACCTTTAACGCACTTAAACGCGACCAATTGCTACCATTCTGGCCAAATCTATGAATGGTAGCCCCTAGGTCGCGTTTAAGTGCGATAAGGGTGGGTTGGCCATCCTCAGCCAATAACACCCGGCTTATTTCAGGGGCTACCATTCACAGATCTGGCCAGAATGTACCATTCTGGTTCGTACCGAACCGAACAACTATTCTACTGGCCATTCTATTTTGGATCACCTCGGTATTAAAGCTAAGAGTTTATTGATGTGTTTGCATTTAATTGATAGAATTATTTTTTACCCGGGCTCTTCTTCGAACCTCGGCTAAATTTTGAGAATCTCTTGCTTATAGGATCGGATTTTCCAACGAACGAACGAACGAACGAACGATTCTCGTCTATAACAAATCTATAAGCTTCAGCAGCATTTTTCTGTCACTGAATTCAGCTGGTGCAACAAACCATTTAAACCACCCAATATTGGGTCTATGTGTGACATCGTCATTCCATGTTCTTTGGTGGTTAACGACGGAGCATGGGTATTTCATTGCTTGCACTTTGGCACAACTATTTAGTTCATTTAGATGGCGCTACAGTTCGGGGTAAACTTGCGCATCAACTATAAAGCCTCTCCGGTTAGATGGGTCCTAGGCTGCGCACTCCAACTCGGTTGAGGTCCCCTTCTACTTGAACGCGATAACTAAGGCGAGCTTTTCCTCTAATGTGTTGTCCCTCCAGGTTAGATTCAAAGACTTTGCGAGTCTGAGCATTGATGTTTATTCGCTTTACATGTCGTAGCCATACAGTTCCTATAGTTAATCGTTGAATCTTCTCCTTCAAAGGCTGACAACGTAAACGGGACTGAATATGTACGGGTACGAATAATTTTTCTCTTCAAACAACTGAGGATATCTTCTTCCGCTTTGGATGGGGTCCATACTTCAGTGCCGTAGAGTAGAACTGTGCTGACCAAGGTCTTAGATAGATTCCCTTTAGTTGTTCGGGATAGGGGCTTACTACTCAATTGCTTTCTTAGCCCAAAGAAACTGCAATTGGCAAGAGCAATTCTTCGTTTTATTTCTAGTGAGGATTTGTTGGCAGAATTGATAGCAGAGTCAAGGTAGACGAAATTCCTGACTGCCTCAAAGTAGAGTGTAACGTTCCAACCTATTATTCGGTGCAGTCTTAAAATTGATGAAAAGATGGGATCTTGGGTATCGATTTGGACTTCTTGAGTGGATGATTGTGGAGTTTACTGCCATGAAACCGCAGTGATAGGTACCAGGTTGTTGACGACGGGTTGTTGGTGTATACTCTCCACAAAGTCACTTACAGCAGCTTTGAATTCCTCGACTAGTGAGCCGTCCAGTTCCAGCAGCTTTGTTGGACTTAAGCCTAGATATTGCTATTCTCTCATCTGCTTTTGCTCAAACGTTCAACGTTAAACGAGTATGGTATTTCTTCGTTGTTGTAAGGCCTGAAATATGGGTAAACGTACATTTTCTGCAACGAGGTAGTGTTCGAAAGTTCGGACATCCACAAAGTGGTGCTTTGCGTCGATCGCAAAATGATCAATTTAATTGACTGTTTGATGATCAGGTGATCAACATGTCTTTTCATGAATATTAAGCAGGAGAAACCGTTTGCAAGCAATAGTGGTGTTCCGGCCCGCAGCGAAGTCAATAAGCGTTTGTCCGTTTCCAGATGTGAAGAGTAGGTTTCCCGACTCCTCCTCCGTTTATTTTTTGGCCTAAGTCGGACATTATTCATAAGTTTTGTCAAGGACGAGTTTTGTCGTCCAAATTTTCGAAGAAGTAATCATTAATAATTGCCCAATACGGTTGACTACTAATTGCAACTTGAGCAATCTCATTTTTGGAAAAGCCGCGTAAAGGTCACATCAAATAAGGCACTTATGTGGATGTAATGAGTGTCATGGGTCACTTCTGGACTTGCCTCACTCATAAACAGCAATTTAGCTTCTTCACAAACCCATGGAACCCGAAGTGATTCGTATATCAGAAAATACGAAAATAAGGCTCGAATTTAGGTTGCTCGCCGGAAGTTATGGTATTGTGGCTTTATGCTATACGCCAGCAGCATCTTATACCGGTGAAGGTTGAAATCTTGTCGCAAAATTTTTAATAGTGTAAACGGATGCCGAATCGACAATTCCGGATATTCCCCCAAATCATCACTCACAGCGGCTGCAGAATGTATGTAGGTTGCATGAGTTCGAGCGTATAGCTTGTCACACAGTTTTCTTAAATTTTGTTCTAAATCAATGAGGTCCACCAGAGCCTTAAGTTTTGGTTTACAACTAGATTCGTGTATCGGGGTGTGTACAGGGTCTATGAATTAATACCACTGAACTGATAATGACACCTGATGACATAGATTGGGTTGCTTATATTCTCAATGTCAAGCCTGGGTGTGCGTGTGGGTCTTTTGAAGCGTATTGGTTGTGGTTATATTATTATATTAGACAGAGCAGGGCGAAATATGGTGAGATCACGTACCTGCAACTGATTGAGTTAACAGATGCAGGCTTATTTGCCTTGTTAAAAATTTCTAGATTTGAGGGATAAGAAAATTTAGTTGGGACTTGCCTATTTTGCTTTTATTAGAGTGCTTTCAGATCGCATCCTGGAAGCTGGCATCACAATCCAGTATGGCATGTTTTTCCGTCTTCCTGCCACATTTGACGAGTTTTATGATATCTTCAAGCATTGCATTGGCTATCTGGTAATCCGGAAAGAATTCTACGGCATTTATGATGGATTTTTGCCTTTTTTTTTTAAGTCGTTACCGACCTTGACGGCGCAGCAAGGGTTCTCAACCGTTAATTTGCCAAAACAAGACATGACTCTATTTAGCTCATCATATGTGACCTTAAAATCGGTGAAAAGATGGTGGATATCGATTTGGACTTCTTGAGATTTTTCCAGGATCTGATCATACTGATCTTGTATGCGCTGTTTAGGATACTTGTGTCTCTATAGTCGGTGCAGTTGAGGGGGTCTCCTTTTTTATGAATCGGCATATGGCGTTGAGATTCCATTCGTCAGGAATGGAATGCGTTGTTGGATTTCAGCTTAGATTTTGCTTTCCTTCATTTTGATCAGATAGATGGAAGATTTGGCTATCATCGTCTAAGTTGAATGGTCTATTCTGACGACTGGATATTGAGCATTGTAGCCGTTACACAGTTTGCGGAAAAAGTTTGTCTCAGCACCGAGTGTAATTTTACTACAAGGTTTCCTTCGTTATCTGTACACGGTTCTGTACGGGATTTCATGGTTTGACACGATTTTTGATTTGTTGGTAAAACTTCCGTACATTATTCCTGGAGTACAACCTATCAATACCTTCAAGCGCTTCTCGTGCTCCTTTTTCTCCTTCTGGATAAGCCTATGTTGTTCTCGTCTCTTATGCTCGTAGAGTTCACGAGCGGTTCTCATCCAGCATTGCGCTCGCCGCTTTGTATTCCTCTTGTTTAGCTGCACATGCCTACTGGTATTCTTCAACAAATCAGAGATTTCTTGGTGGTAGTCGGGTGAAACCCAGCATAACAGTTGCGGCGTCTCTGATGGCACTCTGGCAGCGTTGCCACTAGTCTTCGGTATATGATACTGGCGGCATAGGAATTGCTGATAATACGCGTTCTGCGAAGATTCTGACGATCTCTTGGAATTACAGCTTTTCTACGTTATATCTTTTCACAGATATCGTCCGGAATACTGGAGATATGCCTTACGTCGATCACAATGTGATCAATTTGACTCAGCGTTTCATGCATGATCCAGAGACCGCCATGTCCCCTTGTGTATGATGAGATGAGGAAACATTATGCTTTCTATAGTACTATTTTAACTTCATACGTCGGATTGGAAACATTCGTTGGTGGCGTCGTCTTTGTTTTCCCTAGGGGCATAGTCGCATATTAGGATAATGTTATCGATTTTAGCCTTTATGCGGATTTGTCATAAAACGCTCGCTTACGTGTTGGATGCTCGAGACTTCTTGCCTAAGTCTGCAGTATATGTCAAATCCACATTTGAATAAGCGCTGTTTGTTTTCCCTATGGCAATCACATTAGTATGTATCACAGTTTTTCATCTACCTTTTGCCCGCTCCATATTATCGCATTTCCTAGATGGCGGTGATACCTGCGTGATAGCAGTCAAGGGCCTTTGCTAATCATTCGGTTGCATGTGGCCTGTTAAGGGTACGAACATTCCACGTGCAAATCCGAAGGTCGTTGTCTTTTAAACGTTTGCTAGGGTCGTCAACAGTGAGCCCATTTTTATCCGAGGTCACATACTTTAATCTCTTTCGTATAAGATTTTGATCCCTATGACCGCGTAGGCCGATGTTATGCTACTGGTCGAGAATGTACTTACCATTTCAGTTACCGGGGAAACGGCTCTGCACTCAGTGACTAGCCACATCGAACGATCCCTACAATATAAAGAGTACACAATGTTTGTTTTCCTGGATATAGAGGGCGCCTTTAACAACGTCAGCACATCCGAAATCTCGACTGTGCTGTCAACTCTGCAGACAGACGACTCACTTATGCTCAGTCTAATGCTAAAAGGCAGTATAATGAACTCCAAACTGGGTGAGACTTCTGCTAAAAGATGTGTCAGCAGAGGTACGCCGTAAGGCGTTCCTTTTCCAACAAATACAAAATTCTAATTATAAACCCTCCTTCAATAAACGGTAATAGTTTAGTCTTCTCCGATACAGCAAAATTTCTGGGTCTTATTTTTGACAGGCAACTAAACGGGAAACCTAACATTCAAGATAGAGTCAAGAAAGATACAGTAGCTGGCTATACATCTTGGTTATAAGATCGATACTCACCTACAGGGTTGTTGCCTGGTGGACGGCATTAGGCAATGCAGCAAACCAAGCAGAGTCCAAAGAACAGCATGCTTGTGCTCGCTCTACTTACGCGCACCTCTTATGGCTCTAACGAACCAATCTCCCGCATGCTCCGTAAGGTCAACTCAAATCTCCCCCTTTTTGATTTCAACCTGAGCAATTCTCGTCTTAAACTTGATCTCCTCCACTATTCCCTTACTTTCTAACCCCTAACTGTTAAATTAAATTACTCCCTCCGTGGCACTAGATATTCTGTTTTATTTGACACCCTCGATATCTTCGGCAGATAAGTACATACTCGTAGCTGCGACTGCAGCATATTTTTAATGCATTAGGAATCCTCACAGAGAACATTGATTACACCATACCTGAATTTTGGTTTGAAAAATTTCCATGTAAGCTTCCCCTCTAGATCCTTCTGGGAGGAAGATGCTTTCATGGAGGACAAGTCAATCCATCTCTACACAAATGATCTAAAACCGATAGCGGAGTTGATGGAGGTATTTTCTCAGGTAATCTAAATCTGAGCCTCTCTTTCCGTCTTCCAAATCACTGTAGCGTGTTCCAGGCGGAAATTTTGGCGATTAAAGAAGCTCTGTCCTGGCTGAAGAAAAACGTGATATCTGCAAAAGATATCCTCATATTTTTAGATAGTCAGGCCGCTATCAAATCTCTGGATTCAGTCATATTAAATTCTAGAACCGCCCTTGACTGCCGATTACCTCTTAGGAAGATGGCAGGGCAGTTCAACCTTCACCCATGTTAGCTGTTGGGTGCCGGGCCGCAAAGACATTCCAGGGAATTGTAGGGGAAAAGGGTAGTATCGGTATACTAATCGCTACATGCAAATTAATATCAAGGCTGGATGCTAGAACACAAGAACAGAGCTTAGGTGGACTATTGGATCAACATGTTTGGCGACCAAATCGCTCTAAGAGTTTGATCCTTATAAATAGGAAACATCTCAGCGTCATAACAGGTGTCATCACTGGACATTGCCTCATAGGCAAGCGCGCAAGAAGGCTTGGCGTTTTTAAAAATGATTTCTGTAGAAGCTGCATGGACGAGGAAGAGGATGAGATAATCCTCCACCTAGTCTGTACATGTCCAGCTCTCTCCCAGAGAAAGCTTCATTTAGGAGCTAAACGATCTAAAAAATATAGACGTTAACAGTCTCCTACGCTTCATCATAAGCTCAAACTGGTTCCATGAGTAAGAGTACCATAGATCCACTTGGCATCACAATGGGCCAATAGGACTAAGTGGGTTGGTATTTCCAACAGCCACTCTTACCTACCTACGTACCTACCTACCTACCGGGGACTACAATTGGGAGGCAAGGCAACCACTTCGCTACGAGCTTGGGCGCTATTGAACCAATCCAAGTTATAGAACATTCTGCAGTTTCCCGGTCAATTGCCCTTAGTGAGTTCATCGGGTAGCCACATATTTAACTTCTGCAGACCTCTGTCTTAGTGAATGCCTGTAGATACATCTTCGAAGTTGCTTGGAGAACTGCTCTTAAGCTTTGGCCTAGAACAAGAGATGGCCTGAGTTTAACGATTATAGATCAAATGTCTGCGATGTTACCTCCACCAGCAAGTATTGCAAGAGGTGTCATTTATAGCTAGCATATTAAGGTCTTTACAGAAAGCCATGCCTCAGAGTTAAAAATCTAAAGTATGTTACTTGTGACTTTTAGGGACGACCGGAAGCGTTTTTCTGTTTATGGCAAAGAAAGACATGCCACTGCAATTGTGATCCCACGATTCCTGCCTCTTGAAGTCTACTTCTAGTCATGTTCATAAGCGATTTCATTTTGTATTCACTCCTTTGGTACTTGAGAGTCAAACACATTACTGTTCAAAGACGTCGTACATTCTTCAAATGACTTAAAATCGGTCAAAGACTTGGACAAGATTGTTGGCTATTACTGCAGAAAATGTTACTGATTCGCTCTATTTCACCCATCCACCCACACACATATGTGCTTGTTCACCTGACAAGAAGTACGGTCTAAGGTGGTTCTTTCTTCCAGGTCTTTGACCATCCTTATGACGCAAATCTTCATGTCGGAACTATACAATGGTCATGAGGTCGAGGAAAAAACAGACCAAACAATTCAGTTCAAACTATTAATTATACGACGGAGTGTCCCAACTGACTACATGCTAGTATGTACATAGTACCACTCCCTAGATTGACGCAAATAATCATTTCTCCACACGAAAAGTTCATTACCACAATGACCCACTTGTTCCCAGGATTCGTCCTTCCCAACTGATTGCATTGCGAATATTCCCTCATCATATGCCAACCGCTTGAAATCATTTTTTAAAAAAAACATTTCAAACTTTTACGACTACTTAACTGGTGTTGGGCTACCGTTTAATTGCTCCTAACCATATTCACCACCAAAGATTTTACGACAGTGGTCGGGTTTTAGATTTTTTCATTTTTATTTGCCACTAAACGACTAAACGGGCGCGTGTCATCAGTACACCACAAATTTCATAACAATATGGGGTTCAAAGAACGTTTGATGTCGGTTTCCGAGTCTTTAAGTCAATTGGCGACGAATTGTCTTCCACCGTTGAACCCGACGTGGTTGAGTTACACTTTTATGAAAACGATAAAGAAAAATCTCATGAAATTCATGCTGTCTGCTATAAGACACTGTGGCGACGATTTAAATTTCATCTCTCCACACCACCTCGTCGGGAAAGATCTCGCCATCTTTCAATTCAGCTGTGGGAACGAAAAAAGAAAAACATCTCCCGAGACAGCTACTCCCACTCTGTTGCTAATGAGTAGGCACTGTCGGCTTGGAAACAAATTGTCAGATAGAGATACTTAGAGGAAGATACGAGTAAACCTCTGACCGACAAAGTATCACTTATCATATGTTGCAAGGCAAACGTTTTATTCGCAGTCGGCCTGTCAATTCACGGCGAAGTATCTATTAACTGGTAATTGTCATCTGATTATGGTAAACTCGTGGTCAGGCAGAAACCATGGAGCGCACTTTAAAGACAAAGCCAGGCTCATAATGGATGGTGGGTAATACCAAGAGCAGGAAGTTGTGCTTTGCTGGTGTACAGTAAATCAGTGAGTTTGAGTCATGTTCCTGTTTGGATTGTTACTTCTGCCAGTCTTGGTCGAATACACATGGCAGTGTTTATTGTTAGCCGCTTGGTACATGTTTTTTGTTGCATAACTTGCAGACCTACGGGGAAAAACTGGTTCATTTAGGCCACAAATTTTGGGGGAGACCTTTTCCAATTCAATGCACAAAGCTTTAAGTGCTTGCAGTGAAGTATGAGGCAAGTCTTGGGGTTTATGTGAGTCTCAAGGTAATAGTGAATCAGTTTTTGGCTGTTTGCATTTCAATTACAGACTAGTGTCTTTGTGACTAAGTATTGGATGGAATAAATCTATTGGACTTGGTGATACGGCTCCTAGGTTATTTCATAGAAATCATAGATTGACAAAGAATGATGAGAAATTGTGAATCAGCTCTCATTTGTATGCCGTAGTTAGATGAATAGTTTTTGAACAGCAGGTGTATGTGCGAAAGCATTATTACAATCCACTTCGAAGCTAAGTTCGCCAACATAAGTTTGATATACTCCCAGAACAAAAGGACGATTTTGTTAAAATTTAAACTCTTCGACAAAGTTTAGGAGCAATATCTGGAATATAAAGTTAGGATCACACTTTGGAATACGAGAAAAACTTATCTGCTTTGACGCAGTAAGAAGACCAATGGTAGAGTCTTTGAAGGAAATCTAGGAGGGTTACCTCTGGAGGCTGTGTAATGGTAACGGGGATCAAAATTTCATTAAAAAGAAAAGTGAACCATTCGACATGGATGATGGTTGATAGCAATTCACTCCATCTGACTACGAAAACGTTTGAATAGGGATGCCCACAATAAGGACTTGTTAGCCTGCTGGAGCAGGTGGACATTCGCCATAACTATTTTAACCACCGAGGGTGCCAACAGGTGCTACGGGAGGAAAGTAGTACAATCGATCCAAATCCAGATGGCTGGATATGTACGGGCTCTACAACGACAATAATCTTGGCAAAAGGAGTCCAATTTATGGCCGTAGAGAGCTAAGACATGTTGAGACAAAGAAAATGAAGACTTCGGGCTCAGAAAGCTCTTAAAACCGTCAAGGAAGTATAGTAAAAGAAGTGGAAAGGTACATCAATAAATTATGAGCAATTGGAACCATAGATATAAAGTCACAGTCAGTACTGTAGATACGGAAAGACCATATCTGCAGACTGTTAAACGGCAAGAACAACCTAAATTCTGCTGTCACCATTCAACTTGGACGGTGAGAACCAAGTGATTCGTCTACCCTATCAAAATAGGTGATGGCAGCATTATCGAAGCTTAAGAAAATCAAGGCTAAGAGAGGACATCCGGAGAGGTGTTTAAGGCAGCGGAAGATGACGTGATAGGGAACAATTCTCCAAAGTTTCTTTGACAGAAAGCATACCTGAAGAATGGAGCCTTAGCTCCGTTTGTCCAATCAAAAACGAGACCCTCTGAACTGCGCCAATTATAGAGGCATCACTCTCTCTAACATCTATCGCCTTATGTGAATGCCTGAAGCTATTTTTCAATGATCTGATTCTGTTCTATCAGCGTGGTTTTAGGCTCTGTAAGTCCACTCTGTAAGTAACCCATGCGGAAAAAATGGGTTTAGCCGTGAAAGAAAGCTAAATAAGAAGGGACACACAACATCAACGAATCGGACAGAACATCACAATAGACAGCTATAACTTTGAGGTCATCAGGGACTTTGTATAGATCGGCCCCGCTATTAAATCTGACAATGATATCTCATCAGAAAGGACAAATGAGTAATAAGGTCCTGCCAAGCGACACTAAGGAGGCTCTATATAAGAATCTCATCACACCAGCCCTCCTTTATGGATTCTATCGGGTGTTTTGAGAGAAAGATTCTTCATAAGATATCCGGCACCGTTTGGCAGGCTTTGGAGGAGATGATTCAATGACAACTATACGAACTATAATATATGGTGACATCGACCTAGTAAGAAAACTAAGTTCCCTGAGGTTGCCAGGACATGTGCTTATGCTCCGTGCTTCAGAGTCTTGGAATCTAATTCGGAAGGTACTCGTAAAGCAGTAGAGGATGACCTCGCCTCAGGTGGCACACACTAGTAGAGTTGGACTTCAATCGACTTGGAGGACGGTAAAATAAGTATGATGCTAAAGAAGTCACATGACATTGAATCGCTTAAAGGGTTTCCTTTCTTATGTATCGAGAATACGATGCTGAGGTTCCGTTCATCAAGTATAATTTCGGCTGATTAAGCAAGACTTGATTTATGAAGCCATTTCCTGTTGCCTTGAAAATCTCTGCAAGTAGATCGCCCGGTCTGATAGGCGTTTTTCGTTTTTTTAGAAAGCTTTTGTCATTTAACAATCTACAGAATTCGTTTTTCATAACCTTTGCATCTACTGCACAAGTATCATTGGGGTTACCTTGATACGTTTGTTTTATCTTTTGCCAAGCCTTAAGAATTTTCTTGCTGGAGTAAGTAGTGCCTATCCTCTATTATGAGCATCGAATTTGTTGAGGTGTAGAGGCTGAGTAAAATCAATGGCGAGAAGTTCTCCAGACGAGTTCTGAGACTAAATGATGTCCCTCTCCCTATTCCCCCTCTTCCTTCTTCGCTATAGAATACGATGGCATAATCCTACAGTCCCGAGTAAAAGCAAAAGTGTGGTAGGCCATGGTACACCTTCTAAAGTCAAACGCAACAAGCCAAACTCCAAACTCTCAAGTAGTGGCAGGACTGTGGTAAGCCATTGTCCTACCGCTTCCTCCATCCCTAGCAGCAGCAAATTTGTGGCACGCCATGGTCTTCCTACTGCTACTAATCAGAGAGGCTCAGCCACGTCGGCAAGCCCCATCAAAGGTGATATACATAAGACGGAGAAAGACTCCTCCAACAAACAGAACCATGCCGATTCATAAAAGGCCCACAATTAAAACCATCAAAACCGTTCAGGGCCTTCCAACGTAACATCACTAAAGCATTTTAACAAAGTCCTAAAAGACGCATTAACGATCGCGGCGATCGGTAAAAGAGACGCCGATGGATCAATTATACCTGAAGGGTAGCAGTTGGTCAAGTTAAAGCTTTCGGGCAGCTTCTTGTCCATCAGACGGGGAAACCGCGAACCATCTCCTATCCCAAGCGGAACTGGCTGATACCGTGCCAATCAAAGATCTCTCGATCTTTACACAAAAGCAGTAATTGGATTAGGATCTAGAATCCGCACTTGGGTCCTATCTGAACCCTCCTTCGCAGAAGATATTCTGAAGACCATTAGGTTCAGTAGCCCGACCCTTCCGACTCATGACTTAGGGGCTTTTATAGATGCGCGTTAATTGTAATCAATAAGGAGTCCCTTATTCCTCTGGCGCAGACTAAAGGCATGATTCGTTTCGAATTTACAAAAACGATGAGTTAAATGCTGTTAAGCAGCCTCAGATCCCTAATTTGCGATTTCCTTTTCTGGTCAAAACCAAGCCGACGGTCTTCACCTCTGACATCTTGTCAGAAATGAATCACCCCGACGTTGAATCTAAGAGAGTACCTTTCCAATCAGAGATGAAGGTGAACTTTTGTGTATATTTTCAGAATCGGAGGACTCAAATAACATTGTGGTGGATACTTCTCTGGCTGAGTGTAGTAATGATCTGAAGAATTAAAGGACATCATTCTAATCAAGAAACTATAAATTGTAGAATGCGTGAATACGTTCCGCTTTACACAAACGGCAAAGATAAGATCACAATTTGTATAATAGTAGGGTCTTCTCCCCGGTGACAACCTAAAAAGGGTGGCTAGAACGCAAAAAACTGGCCTCTTGGGGCAGTACCGACACCAACGATTGAGGTGAGTTACTTTTTCATGATTACAATAGCCCACCTTCATAACTAAAAATCGGCAAGAAGTGCTGGATATCACTCTTGTCTCCAACGATATCACTCAAATAATAGCGAACTGTATGGTATCGTCTGAACACTCATTTTCAAACAACAGACCCATCCAGTTCAGCCTGAGTGATGCTTCTGTTAGCTAACCAGCATTCTCGAATTTTCGGAAAACTTATAGAAGAATACTGTAAGAAACACTATCCTCGGAATTAAGCCCCCGCGTAAAACCAACGAGCTTGGCATGAAAGTTAAAGAATTCACCCAGGCTCTCAATCAGGCTATGTCTGCTTCCTGCCCTCTTATTCGACCTAGAGGCAAGAAAAATCCACACCGGTGGACATCAGCACTGGAACCGTTTAGAAAAGTTTGCAGAAAACTTTTCAACCTAGCAAAAATCACAAGAAGAGTGACTGACTGGGACAAAAGATCCCTCAAAATGTATTAAAATGATCTGATTAAGGCAAAGCGACAATCCTGGAAGTCATTTTGTGATAAAATAACAGAAACCTCTGAGGAATCGCAGCTAAGAAAAATCCTTTCTACAAATCCTATGATGTCTAGCCGTTTGAAAGAAACCGATGGCTCTTGGATGAATTACTCAAACTGCTACTGGACACCCACTTTCCAGGTAGCTCTCTATTCGAGGCTACTATCAAAACAGGACCGTGACCAAAATTCATGGTCTTATTACGAGAGACAAACTGCTTTGGGCGCTGCATAGCTTCAAACCATACAAGTATGCTTGTCCGGGCAGGTATTAGCCCAGCTACAAAGTTCTTCAGAAATTATCCCGCCTGCGATACAGAACATCATGAGGAGCTGTATAGAACTGATCCACATTCCACTGTCATGGAGAGAAGTCAACGCAGTTTTCATTCCCAAAGCCGGAAAATGCTCTCATGTTGTCTCAAAGTAACTCAGACCTATAAGTCCATCATCTTTCCTTCTGAAAACTCTAGAATGACTGCTTTATATCCTTATACGAGCTAAAATTGATCCAAGACTTCTGTCAACGGCTCATCATGCCTACTCTAAAGGAAAGTAGAAAGATCTAGCCACATCGAACTCACTCACAATATAGTGAGTACACAACGGTCGCGTTTCTGGACATAGAGTTGATCAGTCTTACGCTAAATAGGAGGATAATCAACTCCAAACTGGGTGGGATTTCTGCAAAAAGATGTGTCAGCAGAGGTATGGCGCAAAGCGGTGTCCTTTCTCCCCTTCTCTGGAACTTAGTGGTTAAAGAACTGCTAAAGGTGGTTGCCAATACCATTAAAGAACTCCTTCAGCTAAATCTTAACAGATTAACCCGTTGGGCGGATCGCTGTGAATTGGGAATAAACCGCCATACAACTGATCTTTTCCGTTTTTCGAAGAAATATAAAATTTCAATCAGAGACCCTCCCTCAATCAACCGTACCAGTTTAATCTTTTCCGATACAGCAAAATATCTGGGTCTCATACCTAACATTCAACAAAGAGTCAATAAAGTTACAATAGTTTTATTCTCTTGCAAAAAAGCCATTGGGAACAAATGGGGCCTTCAACCTCGCATAAACCACTGACTATACATCTCGGTCAAAAGACCGATACTCACCTACGGGGTTGTTGTCTGGTGGGGGGTGGTGGCTACAAATACTCCTGATATACTAGGAATCCTCCTAGAGAACATCAAATACACTATGTTCGAACATCGGTTTAACAAAGACATTCATGTAAGCTTCCTTCCAGATCCTTCTAGTAGGAAGTTGCTTTCAGGTATGACAAGCCAATCCACTTTTACACAAATTGATCTGAAACTGATAGTAGGGTTGGTGGCGGTGTTTTCTCAGATAAGCTAATTCTAAGGCCCTCATTTTGTCTTCCAAAGCACTATAGCGTGCTGAAATTTTGGTGACTAAAGAAGCTTTGTCCTGGCTGAAGAGAAACGTGAAATCTGCGAAGGATATCCGAATCTTTTCCGATAGTCAGGCCGCTTTTAAGTCTTTGGACTTAGTTTTACTAGATTCTAGAACCACCCTTGACTGCTGATCACCTCTTAGGGAGATGGCAGAGCAGTTCAACCTTAACCCATGTTAATTGTTGGGTGCCGGGCCACAAAGGCATTCCAGGGAATTGTAAGGGAAAAGGGTAGTATTGGTATACTAATCGCTACATGCAAATTAATATTAAGGCTGGATGCTAACTCAAGAACAGAGCTTAGGTGGACTATTGGATCAACATGTTTGGCAACCAAACAGATCTATCCAATGCTGAATAGGAAACATCTCAGTGCCATCATTGGTGTCATCATTGGACACTGCCTTATAGGCAATCATGCGAGAAGTCTTAGAGGCTTTCTTCTACAATGACTTAACCGATATAGACGCTAACAGTCTTCTACGCTTCATCACAAACTCAAATTGGTTCCAAGAGTAGAAGAATCACAGATCCACGTTCCATCACAATGCGCCAATCGACCTAACTGGTTTGGTCTTGCCTTCGGGAGCTCGTGAAGTACATGCATATATGATCTTCCCTCAGCTCCATAAGTTGTCTGGCCATACGTGTGTGACTTTATTCCTCACCAAACCACGAAATGTGTGGTCATGTGAAGTCCACTACATCAGTTGCGGGACATTTGATAACTTTCCGGCATCGATGCCACTGATTTTCAGCACTTACTGGATGTTATCAAGAGCATTTGATGAGAGGTTGAGGGATACACGATTCACAAGGGTTCTGGCGGTTTTTTGTGATTGCAATTCATAGTTCTCCTCCATTATTGTGAAGTCTGAGGTATTGATAGACCACCTAAAATGTTTTTAACGTCCTAATTAGGGCAATTTTCAATCTGACAGGTCACTCATTAGTTAATCATAAGTCTACATCTCTACACAGATGGATCTAAAACCGACAGCGGAGTTGGTGGCGGTGTTTTCTCAGATAAGCTAAATCTAAGCCTCTCTTTCCGCCTTCCAAATCACTGTAGCGTGTTCCAGGCGGAAATTTTGGCGATTAAAGAATCTCTGTCCTGGCTGAAGAAAAACGTGATATCTGCAAAGGATATCCGCATATTTTCGGATAGTCGGGCCGCCATCAAGTCCCTGGACTCGGTCTCATTGTGTTCTAAAACTGCCCTTGAATGCCGATCATCTCTCATGGAGATGGCAGAGCAGTTCAACATTCACCTCTGTTGGGTGCCGGGCCACAGAGATATTCCAGGGAATTGCAGAGCCGATGAACTCGCCAAAATTGGAACCACTCTACCTATCCTACCGGACAAAGGTAGTATAGGTATAACAATCGCTACGTGCAAACTAACACTAAAGCTAAATGCCAATAAAAGAACGGACCTTAGGTGGACTGCTGGACAAACATGTCTAGCGACCAAACAGATCTGGCCAAGGCTGGATCTGAGTCGATCTAAGTGTCTGATCCTTTTAGATAGGAAACATCTCAGCGCCATAATAGGTGTCATTACCGGACACTGCCTCATAGGCAATCACGCAAGAAGGCTTGGCGCTTTTACTAACGATTTCTGTAGAAGCTGCATGGACGAGGAAGAGGAGGAGACAATCCCCCACCTACTCTGCACATGCCCAGCTCTCTCTCAGAGAAGGAAGCTTCATCTAGGAGCTTTCTTCTACAACGACCTAAACGATCTAGAAAAAATAGACGTTAACAGTCTCCTACGCTTTATTATAAGCTCAAACTGGTTCCAGTAGTAAAAAGATCATAGATCCACGTGGCATCACAATGGGCCAATAGGCCTAAGTGGGTTGATATTTCCAACAGCCACTCTTACCTAACCTAATCTAATCATAAGTGAGCTCGAACTCAGGGTCATCACAATAAATTTAATCAAGCTGCAGTGATAAGCCCCTTTTCTCGACTAAAACGCGTATATAATCCGACCTACCGCTGGCTTTCATTCCTAAACTCTTCGGTCTTAGTAGAGGATTTCCCAAGGCCTGCCACTCTAATGGAATTATCTGCGGTTTTGGTTGGACTTCCAACGACGTAAGAGTTTCTCATATGAGTGCTCCTTGAGAGATCCTCTGAAAGATCAAAGCTATTCTTGCTGATAATTAGTAGAAGATAAAATGGTTTCGGATGGACAAGCTTGTATCAGTTTTACAATAATTTATCTTATTCACGTAGGTGCGCATAAATTAAGACCTTTGTCGGAGCACTGTCTTCCGCCCCAAACTCACTAACCTTAGGTAAGTTAAATATTTACAAATGATCCCACTCTACTTCATCGATTATTGATTTATTGGGTTTCCGTATTTGGTTCGGCTTGAGTTTAAACCTTCGAACTTGGAGTATTCTTCAACATTCAAATGTTATCCGGAAGAGACTCCCATCGCCTTCTAAAGTGACTACTATAAAGCAAGGGCTGACACAATCACCTTATTCACACGCTTCTTATCCACTCCCAGAGCAATAAACTACACCCAGTCTTGGCCTTCAGTTTATAGAACCTTTTCTTGGAAAAATAAAAAAAAATACCGGCTTTTCCGTATCGCTCCGCCATTCATAGAACAACTCTCCGTCAACACTCATCTTTTTGCAGGCACTACTTTGAATCCTAATAAGCCGCCAAGATACTACCTAGTATGACCAATTTTAAGTTCATCTGAATAGACCGATGGAGATATCTTTAAACAACTTATCTTCCGGGATGCCGATGAGCATATTCGCTGAGAAGCGTCCAAAAGTCATTTGTAACGTCTACTTGATTCAGATTTAATATTCCAAGCAGCGACTAGCTCTGCGGTTGACCGAGTGACTCCCCTATTTAAGCGAGTCGTGTTCGGATTATGTTAGCCTACTATCTGCGCCCAAGCATAGATTAAAACCCATAGTTGGCTATGTCGGTTGGCAATAAAATTAATCAGAGTATCTGAGTAATTTAGAATGCTTCACGCATTCCAAGTGGGCTACAGCGTGCGTGTGAGACTGAGTATTCGGCGCACGCTCCTAAATATTTACTTCTTTCAATTTAATGAGAAATTTTTCGGTCCGAAAAGCATTTCTGACTGGCGTATTGAAGATTTGGAAACGAGATTGGGTTTGCCAGTCTTAAGGTCATGGCTGAAGTAAGAACTTTTGCTGGAGAGGAAGACTAACTAATGTCACTAGATTAACAACAAGAAATGGCCAACGTGCTAGTTCAACGACTCAGTTATTTCTGGGAAGCGTGAATGCAGTGCTCCGCTAACTGATTCAAGTAGGTACGAGAATTGATAGCCATCAAGGGTTGAAGCATCAATTGGGCTGTGGACTAGCACTCATAAAAAACTCGAATTAAAATGTATTGCTACGAACGGTGACTTTGACTCGAATAAAGTCAAGTCTGCATAGTTTGGTGGAGTGTAGCACTGGATAATGGTGATGCTCCTCACTCTACCCTTACATCCAGCCGCCAATATCTTATCACTGAGTGGCGAATAGGACATGAAGCTATTTGCTATATGTTGTGGTCCCACCACCTTATCCCGGTAGTTAAAAGAATGCCCAAATTGCATCCTATGAACTCTCGTTAAAGCTGAAGGAATCTGGAATTTTGGTTCTCTATTAAGGATATTGCTAACGCTTCAGAACCCAATCGTTGCCTGAGGTCGATAGCCAACGGTCGTCAACAAGGTACTAGTCTGTATCAGAGCTGTTTGTGTCCGTTTTGGAGCTTATATACCGACCGTGTAATCCGAAATTGCTTAGGCCAGAATGTGAGCCGGAAAAGGAGTGTAGTTGAACCTGGTAGCTACGAACCGGTCTAGCATATAACGCTGGCAACTACGTAAATGATGACAGCGTCAGAGTTTACTTCTGGTTACTCGTTCAAGCAATGACTTTCGCAATCTCAATTGCCAGTAAATTATATTGTAAAGAACAGGAGGAGTAGAAGTATCTGCTTCTGTAAGAGCAAACGAACTATGGTCTTGCTGAACCCTCTTAATGATATGTTAATAGAAGAATGCAAACGTTCTCTGAACGCATGGATAAAATTTACTTCATTGGTCGTCAAATATTTTGTTAGACCTCAAGACCTAAATCCGGTTAGAAACTACATTCGTTCTTGGTAAAGGCATCATCTGGCATTTGAGCTTCTTGTGAGTACAGCCGTAGATAAGATGACTCTCTAGGTTGCAAGCAGACCGAAGCCGGGGAGGCATAAAGCTTCCTGCTTACTTTTCAATGGACCATTATCCTTTGCGAAGCGCTTATATGTGCCAGGTATAAAGGACAGCATCTCCTAAAACGTTTGCTGTGAGAGTGGTAACAACTTCACTTGGAATTTCCGATGCAAATCTCCGGATTGAGCTCTTATTAAGTTGCAAATACTAAAGCTGGTCCTGAAGCGATTAGTAATCTTTTTACGAACTGATGAACTGAGGTTAGCGGTTTGATGGGGTTTCTGGAGCCGAAGGCACTCTAAACCTCATCAGACTTAGATCTGTGTAGACCCATTGGAATGCCCGGGTGGGGATGTTAATTTGATTGCGGTTTCTAGTTTTGGTTTCCATTTTCCGTGTCTCGTGGGCTGTAGTTTGGCTCTTGAGCGGGTCTACATAGATCGTTTTGTTGCATCCGCGAATACAGAAAGAGATGTAAGTGAAGCAGCAGGTTGTTCTTGTTCTTTGTCTCAAATTACTAAGGCTGGTACAGTGGCACAAAAAGTGAATAGTATCCCCCCGTGAGCCTATGTCGCTACAGCCTCTACAGAGGTCGCCATCGATAAGGCGTTACTTTATTGCGTGCGTCCCAAAATATTATGGCCCGCTTTTCAAGAGAATCTTACTTATTCTGGATTTTCTGAGTTTCGACCATAATTGTCTTGAAGTCTAGTAGGTTGGAAGGTTTTTTCACCTTTCGTTGATCTACCAGGATCCTTTTTGAGCTAGCTCTTGTGAATGAAGCCAGTTCACTTGAAAGGATGGAGGCGTGCCACTTCGGATTTGATTTCCACCCACTAAGGCGATTCAATCTTGGAGCGCTTTTCACTGTAGATTCTTGCATGTATAGATCTAGAGGCAAGATACCAAGTATATTTTCTAGTCCCGCTGTTGGCGTCGTTTCCATGGCATGAGTCGTGCCTATACAAGCAATCCTCTGTACTTTCGTCATTAACATAAGGTTGTCAGTTTTATTTGTGGATTGTCACCATACTAAGTTACAGTATGTTAAGATGGGTCTGACCAGGACATAATGTTTTTGATCTATCTCTGCTGTAAAGTTTTTGCGTATTAGCATTATTGCGGATGCCTGTACAATAGAAGGAGTATGGGTATGTCTCTTTGACATTGAAATTGATCATTTTAGAATCAGAGAACGATATGTCCGAAACTACTTCCTGGTTACTTACGTCAAACAGGGTGATATCTAACATCTGGCGTCTACTTTTCACTACAAATCTGGTTCATTACCGCGATTAGCGATTAAAAGCCTGTGTTCAACTATGTATTGGAAAAGGGACTCACATCTAGAGTTTGTGTACCGTGGTACCCCACTGTGTGTGATGGGAATTGTTATCACAACCAAGAATCACATCGGACCTTTCCTGCTCTACTTTGTAGATAAGTGAGGTAAGTATTGCTGGAAGGGCCCCTCAGTCGATTCATATGTCATGTATGTCGAGGCAAGCTTAAAAATTCGGCCACTCATAGCTGCCTGAGGACAGATAATTTGATATTAGATTTTGCAAGTATACAGGCCCTAATTCTACTTTGATTACCTGATGATTCGGCCTTGTAGGTGACCAATTTGGATGATTTCAGCCCTCTTATCTTATTTGCTTCGGGTTATCCAAAGTTCCTGGATGAGGCCGCTGTCGATGTCTTCCTTAGTCATAAGGCAGACAAGGTTGGCGCTAGCCGCCTTACTGTGGTGAAGAATTATTTGTACTACCTTCAGCAAGTTCGGGTTCCTTTTCTGTGCCCTGCGAAAGGCAACAATAAAAGGTCTGATCTTGCATCGGGTTATCCCGACACAGAGCTTGTAGTTGATTGTGCGTAGTAGTGGCATCGATTTGTGGCTTAGTTTAACCAGAACTCCCATGCCATCTTTGGTGTGTCGGGGGTGTCAGAGGTTGCTTTCTATCCTGCCCGGAAAGCTCAACCATCCTCTACGTCTGGTGAGATCCTGGAGATTTTTTTTTAACAACACGTAGTTCGGCGTGGTCATGGTGCTTTCGTATTGCCGATGAACTCTCCCAGCCATTCTAGGGTGATTGAATGCTTTTCGGGTGCCTAGCTGTCGGAAGAGCGGGATATTCCCAGCAGCTTTCATTCTAGCGTCATTGACAGCGTTTCAGTTCTTAGTTCTCAGTTCTGGCAGCCGCCATTGGTCTTCAGAAATCATCCGTTCTGGATTACCAAAGTCGACTATTGCAACCCGGAGGCTTCTGTTGACCTCGGCTGTGTTATTTTTCTGCGGTTTAGTATCCCTGCCAATCTTGGGGGAGACTTTGTCATTTATCCGTCCTCTTTCCGAGCTGACAGCAAGGGGTCCAAGTTGATGGTTTTATCGAGTAGGGAAGTCTTTGGCTCTCTCTCCGGTCAGCGGTTTTAACTCTGCTGACTCCCTTATTTCTTTCTCTTTGCACTTCCCATGCCGGTGCAGTTTCTCTGACTATTCACGCCGTACGTACTACGTAGCATAGTCTCTTCCTCTTCAGTTAAATAGTTTAAGCAGCCTCCTCGTTGGTACGTTGTTGGAAAGCATTAGAGTCAGTTTTATTGTTCTCTACCCTGTTCCAGTACACAGCATGTCTCTTGCAGGGGTTAGGGTTGACAGCAACTGTTGACCCTGCGCTTTCGTCGAGTTATTTTCCTCTACACGTTCCCTAGCTAAGCTTGCTAGGTTAAAAGAGACCGTAGGACACCGTCGACTTCTCTTCATTATTATCCTTTTGCGATGGCTCCGAACAGGTACGAGCAAAATGTTCGTTCGCCTATTGGGGCTGGCACTTTGAAGGGGACGGAGTTATCCACTTTACTTTGCTTTATACCCTGTCACCATACAATCCAACGTGAGACAGCTTAAATTTCCAGGACTATAGCTCGTTATTACTGTACTGCTGGTTTTTGCTGCCGGAGACCTCTTCATAGGGGTACAGCCAATATAGAATTTTCGGCGTCAGCTTTTATCATTTGGTACCATAGGCTCTCTCTCACCCGCGACTACTGGATCGGGTTCTTCTGAGGTACGTGCAATAAGGTCGCTCTCCATAAGTTGATATCCTTGAGGAAGTTATAGGCACGCTTTAGACGTCTGCATACTAATTCTCTGAGCTTTTTTTCGCGCTAAACCTATTTATCGCCAACTTGCTATCCGCTATTTTATTCCGACTGGGTGCAGTCGACGATATGGATGAGCTGGCGATTAAGCAGGCTTCATCATCAGCGTCTCCATTTCGATGTCAATTGTTCCGATACTTCTCTCATGCGAAACTACCTTTTTCAGTGGTAGATTCCCGAGTGGGGGGATATTCCGCTTGGCCGCCCGGTCTTGAGTTGAGTTGCTTAAGGTAGCGTTAGGGGTGCACGACTTAGTTGCACCCGTATTTGTTGTTATTATCCTTGTTGTTGTAGTTGCTGTTTTTGTTTTTAAGTTTTCCTTCATATTTTTGTACTCACAAGTACGAGAGAAGAGATATTGTCCTGGACTCGCCTCCTGTGTACAGGAAACTGGAATTGAATTAAAACTACCGGTCTCCAAGTATCTAGGGTTTTGCGTTAACTCTACTTCAGCAATGCAGGCATCGGCGCGTACCTTGCCTTTGAAGACCTTTGGTTTTCGTCATCTCCCCGTCCACCTTACTGGCTACGTACACTTAATTCCGGTTTTGCTCTTCGGTTTATTGGAGCTTACTTAAGCTCTTTCACCACGTCAAGGTGGATGATCAGGAAAGAGTTATGGAGTTTCATTCACATTGGATTTGGATGATTATATCATTTCCTCTTCCTTGAAATTCTTGGAAACACTCCCAAAAATTTTCAAGCTACAATCTCATCTATCCACGACCATTAGCGTCCCTCAATATCTCCACATCCATCTCCTTGAGCACAACTTTGGATGGTCTCGTTAGTTTCCCATAGTCCACATTCACTTCCATATGCGTACGTGGAATAAGTGCTCTCATCTTTAATGAACTTCCATCATCAACGTGAAACCATCCAATTCCGAACATGGCCCAGATCTCTGCATATGACCTTAAGTACTTTCGACATTCCAATCACTATCGAATGCAGCATACGCTTTGTGTCTAGTGCTCTGCTGCTCAACCTAAATTGCCAATCTAAGTTCTTCAGGATAACTCGCTTATCTTTCGCGAATTTGTTTTTTCCTTTTGCAACGTTCTCCTCGAATTCACTCGTAAATTTCTTTTGTTTTCCTTTTTACGAGTATATTCTCCTATTCTTGCGCATACTGAAAGAGAAGAACTACTTGAAGAAGTTTAACAGCTGCAGAGTTAGTTTCGCGTAATGAAATGTCAAAGTTTTGCAAATTGAATCAGGACAAGTGGAATTGGTTCGTGCCGGACCCGGATCCGAGCCGGGATTGTATGGACAAGTTTGTGCTAACACTTGCAGAATGTTAACTTTCTTCCTTCGAAGGAGATGGAATGCGTTTTTGGCAATTCAGAACGCGTTTGCCGAACTGAGGATTGTTTTACAAGTAAAAGACAAATAGGAACATCTTAAGTGGATTACGGATTGATTTAACAAAGTGTAGATACACATGTATCCTTTTATTTGAGCACAGTACACTCGTATACGAGGTACAAGGATTCTGTGTCATGAACTTAAATAATTGAATAGTACATTTCGAAAAGGGGTCATGTTCTGAATATCAAATTTCACAGGAGATACAAAAAACGTCTGTACAGCTCACTATTTGACTAATCACTGCCGGAATTTGCATACACACTCTAATCCTAATCTCTTTATGATTATTGACATAACCAAACTTTTCATAGTATTACTTTGTTCAATAAATCAAATGTAAGAGGCTGGACATGACCCCTTTTCGAAAATTACAATGAAAGGTGTTAATATTTTGGTGTCCTAATTCACCTAAATTGCCAATAAAACTGTTTATTAACTCAGTAAACAAAGAAAAAGCATAATACAAATATCGGTTAAGTAGGTAATAATGGGGGTTGGTTATAAGTCTTCTTCTGGAGGAGTAGCTTGAACTGTGGATGGCCACGTTCGAAAAATGTCGTAGAATGGTTTGCATTCAGCTGGAACATACTGCCAGTTTTAAATGATTTATTGGCAGCTGCGAGTTATAGGGAGAGCATGATGAGACAGTGGGAAGAGTTGGCTGTGCTCCTGAAGGTTTGGCCAGTGAAAAGACTTCTTCAATTCAAATGAAATTTCTTGCTTTTACAGGCTGTTTTGGATCAAAGATAAATTCGTTGAAATTCGAGACATGAAACTTTACTTTGCTGTCTTTTGGGACATTTTTCCCATAACTTCTTTGAGATAAACAATTTTTCTTGTAGTGTATTTTGGCCCAAGCTTTAAAGGCTACAATCTCATTGCGATTGACTCTATGCACTAAAAACTTGTTTGTTTTAGAAGAGTTCAAATTGAGGTAATAATACTGATCAGGGATAATACTGGTCTTCTCTTTTACTCTTTGTTTTGACAACAGCGAAATTTTGGCCACAATGATTAAATGAATCTCCATGTTTCGGGAAGAACAAAGTGCCAACAAAAACCTGATCATGGTGCTGTTTTTATTCTGCCCCGGACAACCGTCACTAGACACATGTACTCGTAATTCCTTCGTTGAAAACGATACATTAATGTAGTGGTACAAAAATGAAACCATGTCATTGGAACCTTTCAAAGCTTGGTCCTCATGATATGAATAGAACGTTGCCTTTCCCGTTTTCAGGTTGTGAACGCAGAATTCGTAGACCCATAATTGACGGTAGTAGAAAACCTCTTGAAGCAATGGTATGAGTAGGTTCTGCATAAAATCAAATGAGAGTCCTATTATATTATCTTCAGTTTTCGACCGTTCCGATATAGTTTTAGTTTTCGAAAAAAATTTACTTGCTCTTCGTTTGTGGATAAATAATTCTGCAACAGCAACTTACTTGGCCCTATCGTTGAGATGTGAATCCTTTATTTTTACTTTTACGAGGGTTGCCTGAAAAGTTTCCAAACAATGTCTACATAGTCTCCTTTTAACTCTACACACTTCTCTCAGTGATGCTCCCATCTCTCTAACCCGTCCAAATAGTACTTGGCGTTTTTCTCTGCAAAATAATTGTTCACGAAGGTGATTGCCTCCTCATTTGACGAAAATATCTGTCCTCCGAGCGCAGTTTTTAGATGAGGGAACAAAAAGAAGTCGCTTGGGGCTAAATCTGGTGAATAAGGCGGATGGTCAAGCAGTTCAAACTGTAATTCATGGATTTTCGCCATGGCAACCGCTGAGGTGTGAGACGGCGCGTTGTCTTGGTGAAACAGGATTTTCTTTTTCTGCAAATGTGGCCGTTTTTCCGCAATTTCTGCCTTCAGCTTGGCAAGTAATGATGCGTAGTATGCTCCTGTAATGGTTTTTCCTTTTTGAAGATAATCGATTAAGATAACTCCTTTACTATCAGTTTACTATCAGAAAACAGTTTTTGCTTTTTTTGGAGCTGGCTCGCCCTTTGCAGTCCTCTGTTTTGACTGATTTTTGTTTCGGGCGTATAATGGTGCATTCAAGTTTCATCTACATTAACCGGCGCCAAAACTCGGATTTATTGCCCCTAAACTGCGCCAACAGAGCGTTGGAAATTTTCATTCGAACACGTTTTTGGTGTAACGTAAGCAAAGGCGGCACCCAACGCGCCGACAGCTTTCTCATGCCTAAAACTTGATTTAATATGTAACAAACACGTTCTTTGGATATTTTCATAACCTCTACTATCTCTCTCACTTTAATTCGGCGGTCGTCTAACACCATTTGGTGAACTTCAGCAATATTCTCGTCAGTGGTTGCAGTTTTTGGACTTCCCGAACGTTCATCATCTCCCAAGCTCTTACGGCCACGTTTAAATTCAGCTGCCCAAAATTTCACTGTGGTAAATGATGGTGCTGAGTCCCCATACTCAGAGTCCAACTCACTTTTGATTTGCGTAGGCGTATTGCCTTTCAAAAACAAGAATTTAATAACAGCTCGATACTCAATTTTTTCCATTTTCACAAAAAACCCTCACGTCGACTCACTCAAATGACTGTCAACTAAAAACTGCGCGTCCAAAATGACTGAAACTTCGGTAAGTAACTGTCAAAAGATGCACAACTAGCATTCACTAGCTTTTATTGACGAGTGCCACTATCTTTACGTAGCGGTCGGATCTTGTCGTAGAAACATTTTCTGGTGCCCTCGTCCTTGTCTTCCGTAGGGGCATGGGTGCATGGGTCTGAACATTCCAAGAGCAGATCCGAAGCTCGTTGTAATTTGAACATTTGGAAGGTCATCAACAGTGAATCCATTTTTATCCGAGGCCATTAGTTGGTTCCTCGCATCTTTTTAATCCCTTCCGTATGGTTGTGAACCCTATGATGGTGTAGGCCAGTAGTATGCTACTAGTCGAGCATGTATAATACTTACCATTTCAGCCTTCTTGAGTAAGGGTTTAATCATGCAATTACCGGGAACCACCACCACTAGGAGGTAAAGCAAGTACTACGCTGCGAATTTGATTCTTGCGCTCGTGGCCCAATTCAAGTTATAGGACGCTCAGCAGTTTCCCAATCAATCGCTGTATAGGTCTCTATCCGAAACCACAGATGAGTTCATTCCACACCCACTGTGTAGATATTACACTTAAGGTGCTGGGTGCCTGTGTTAGTTCTGCACTTCAATGAAAATAGAACTTAGCTTCTGCGCTTTTGCTACTGAATATGGCGGTGTTCATCCCTAAGTTTGTCAACGCCTCATTTCTTTTCATATTTGTGATGAAACTCGTATGCCTGTTGGAGAACGCTCATACTGTCCATACCACCTATACATCCGATCCCACTATCTCTTGGGCTTGGGTTGAGTAGTCCCAATACTCAACATATTGGAGCTGAGTCTTTCTTGCAGTAATTAGTTTGTTTGATGGTTTGTTGATCAGTTTCCAGATAAATTGCTTTTCTGCGGTCAAGAGCCTTCAATATTCCTCGACCGGAGTAGCACAAACGAGGTAAGTAATCAGCCGCGCACTAACGTGGAAATTTACTCCGTCGAAGCGCCCGAATCGTATCGTATGCTTGAGAAAGTCCACATGTTCAGTCGCATTCTCACCAACAGACTAGGCATATTCCGAAATAGTTATTCCTTTCCCCGGTATGATTGAGTCTATGGAATCACTGTTCTTTAAGGCCACCCATGCACGTTGATTGATGGATAAGTTATGTTTTTGCCCTCCATTTATCCTCATGGCATCAAATCTTTGGATCAACTTCTTGGACAAGGCAATCACTTTACAACGATTTCCACTCTGCGATTAGTTGTAAAGAAGCCCTGCCATGTATCTGAGGAATAGATATGATTGGTGCCTAATGTAAACAACGATCTAGTAACTGAGACGCAAGGAATGAGGATTATTAAATTTAAGGCCCACACATGCCAGGTACACTTGTCCACCAAAATATGCATTTCTGAGCCTCAAATCTGGGTTGGAGCACTTGTAAAATAAGATAGCTTTCAGGCTGTCATCTCTCGGCCTCAACCCACCTGTAACCCGATCTAGAGAAATCTTTCAAAATCTCTCGATGTATTACTACTCTCGTCCACAGGATCATCATTCGCGTGTGCAGATGTCATACTGCAAGTTGTAAAAAGTCAGTTTTTCTCCTCATCTTTTCGCTTTAAGTTCATCGACCACAGGTTCGCTAGACTTCTAAAAACTGACCTCTACAAGAGTGCAACTGGTGTAGAGTCAAAGGACCTTATGTCCAACAAGACCAACAAGGCATATGATTTTTTCTTTAGAAAAGCAACACAGAGCAGAATTACAGACTTAAAAAAAAAAATCTTGCACAAGCAATGAAGATCAGTGATATTCGTATACGAACGTAAGTCACCTCTTTCCATCGTTACGCCACACTTTTACGCCATCATCAGTAAGAACACACAGCGTAATAGCGATGTTACGGTCATTTTGAAATGTTTTAAATGCTCTTATGTATCTTTCTTGTCATATCCATGTCTCGTGTAATTCAATACGACTCAAACGATGTCATTGTTCCAAGAGCAACGTGCAAAAAACTCTGACAAACACTTCGGATGGATGCGCTTACTCCATCGACACTGATGCTACAGACCTGCGAGCCAAGTGATATATCTGTCCGTCTACCTATGTACATATAAAGGGATACTTGGATACTATATTTTTTCTTTGCTCAGATACTTTGGACGTTCGGTCAGTCAACCTGCTAGATGTCACCCACCTTGCTGGAGTCATTCACAGTCTCCAGGTAGTAGTCGGAGTCTGCATTTACCAGCTGTTCGGAGTCTACCCAGCTTCACCGGTGAAAAAAAAAAAACAAAAAAACATTGGAATCCCAAAAACTGATACACTGCTGCTGACGACATTGATATAGAAGTTCCAATGTCTGGGCCGTGTCACAACAGCCGATCATCAACAGCATCCCTGTAGATAATTTGATATTTTTTTCCCATGACCATATGGCTGAAAGGATAACATAACAGCTTCCCGTTTCGGTACATGGTACAGAGGCATGACACTGTGGATAATGCTTACGAGTATGGCAACGCATTAGAGATGCATCGGATGAAACGGAAATTTCGTAACAATTTCCTCAACAACTGTCCAAGATGCCAGAGTTTCTAGAGATTCTGCAGGGATACGATGTCCGAAAAGAAGAAGAAGATCCGAAATTGAGATGTAAGGATACATTACGTATCCGTTTTAGATGAGATACATTAAGATGATGCGATCTGAACACACAGGCTGTGAGGCAAAGGAAGAGAATTATACTGTTCAGTGGTTAAGTGGTTTTCAGGAATGAGATCCTTTGCATCAGAACATGTAAGTGCCTAAGTGTATCGATATTAAAAGTTGTGTATCCTTTACATAAAATTAAGATGTTGTTTATTTAAAAAGAGATATAGAAGATAACTTGATTGACAAGCTGTCGCTCCTTTATCACGATGAGAAGATACACCAGTTCTCAACTCCCACGAATGTTAAATTGTTGTCGATTCTTCGAAGCATATGCATTTTGATTCATTAGATTTCCACATCCTCATTACGTATCTTGCCACTTCAGTGCATCGACGCGGAATCGGTTAAATTATTGCTATTCGTAGGCGGAAAGTCTCTTAGACTTGTCAATTTCCCGATTATCAGCAAAGTCAAAGACTTAAAAAATAGGCAGCAGTTTTTCACAGAAATTGTTTCTATAGAACTGGTTGTTAGGAGTATCATAGCAGCTCGGTTGATGAAGTATATGAAGATATCCCTTCGAAATACTCGTACAGTATCTATCTACCGAAAAACGGTCGGTAATTTTTCCAGTTGCTATTATCATCACTTGAAAACTATTGATGAATGAGATCGTGATGCTCAGGTCTCCGAGAAATCCAATGAGACGACTTCTTTTTGAGTTATATCCATATTAGCGATCCGTACCATAGGATATCATATTGCCTCATCCCTGATCTGTTTTATATGCAATGTTAAAAGTATTGAACCCAGTTTCTGGTATGAACTCTCTTACCTCTGGATCTGGATCTTCTGAGCTGTTCAGAACCTGAGCAGTATCCTCACCAAGTCCTTGAGTTGAAGTGTCCAGGTGGAAAACAATCAGAAAACCTCTAAGCAAATCATTTATAATTTGTTGGATAATGGGAATCTTTACAGATCGGAGCAAAAATAATTTTAAAATCTAATTCGGATTTCAAAGATTGCGAAAAGACCGAACCTTTCGGTGGAACCACTAGCCTGGTCAAAGTCCTTTAAACGGTGGAATCCGCCAAACTAGGATATCTCAGAAAATCTGATGGAACCTATACTGAGTCGAAAGTAGAGAGTCTCTGTCTCATGTTTGAGACTCAATACTCAGGTAACGTAACCAAAACCTGCTCCAATTAACGAAGCTGCAGGTGAACTGAATAACACAGCACGCAGTAGCTGTTATCTGTTATCGTTTGTGTGACTGATGACGCTATCAATTGCTCTATTGTTTCCTTTCATCGACCGCATATGACAGCATTCATAGAGACGAGCTATATATAGGGTTTTCCAATAGGGACTTGACAAATTTGAATTTAATTTGTGAACGCACTCTTTCACTAATCATCAAACTGTCACTGTCAGTTTATTCAGTAAACTCAACATTTTCATTATGGTAAAGTACGCGAACGCAACGTCTGCAAATTATAAAAAATTTCTACCGAAATTCGGAGTCGGTGACTGCAACTTTAAGAGCGTTAACTCCAATTTTCGGTCGTAATACTCGCCCTAGTAGACAGGCAATAACAAGTTTAGTGCAAAAATTTGAGTCTACATATTCGTTGCGTGATGTTGCCGTGTCAGTGAGACAACGGGTTGGTCAAAGTGTCGAAATAATCGCTGCCTTTCAGGCGTCCGTCAATTCCACGGCGTTCTCAAGAATTGGGCATCGCTTAGACCACATTATGGCGTATTTTGCGTAAGGATCTTGGTTTATACTCGTAAGATCAAGCTGACTCAAGAATTGAAGCCGATGGACCATTTGAAGCGACGTACGTTCTCCGATTGGGTTCTGGAGAAGATGCGCCAAAATGATGAATTTCATAGCAAAATCATCTTCAGTGACGAAGCTCATTTTTGGCTCAATGGGTTTGTCAATAAGCAAAATATGCGTTACTGTTCCGGTGAATATCCACATGTGCTTCATGAATCACCACTTCATCCACAAAAAATAACTGTTTGGTGCGGTTTGCATGCCGGCGGCGTGCACGTTTCGTCGACGATAACGATCGTCACGTTACTGTGAATGGTCAGCGTTATCGCGCCATGATCACCGATTATTTTTGGCCCGAATTGGAAGATATGGATATGGACGACATGTGGTTTCAACAGGATGGTGCCACAAGCCACACAGCACACGCTACAATCAATTTATTGAAGAGTAAGTATGGTGAGCGTGTTATCTCAAGACATGGGCCAGTCGATTGGCCGCCTCGATCGTGCGATTTAACGTCGCTTGACTATTATCTGTGGGGCTACGTTAAGTCATTGGTTTATGGCAATACGCCGACGACGTTGGAAGAGCTCAAAGCCAACATTGAACGCGAAATAGCTGCCGTTTCGGCCGAAATGTTTGGCCGAGTTGTTGAAAATGTGGTCCAACGAATCGACTGCTGCAAAAGTGCCCGCGATGGCCATATAAACGAAGTAGAGTTCCATTCATAAATGTTTTGATTGTACTTCAAGCCGAAAATAAAGTTTTTGAAATATCTCAAATGGTTTGTGGTTTATTTAAAAAAAAAGTTGTCAAGTCCTTATTGGAAAACCCTATAGAACCATGTTTAGTTTTGACATCTCTGCGGAACGAACTCGTCCGTCTGTGAATCCGTCAGAATGTTGATTTAGAGCGCTCGCTGCTCTGTCACCATCGATAACGACTTAACCGGTAGAGAGTCTCTGTCTCATGTTTGAGACTCAATACTCAGGTAACGTAACCAAAACCTGCTCCAATTAACGAAGCTGCAGGTGAACTGAATAACACAGCACGCAGTAGCTGTTATCTGTTATCGTTTGTGTGACTGATGACGCTATCAATTGCTCTATTGTTTCCTTTCATCGACCGCATATGACAGCATTCATAGAGACGAGCTATATATAGGGTTTTCCAATAGGGACTTGACAAATTTGAATTTAATTTGTGAACGCACTCTTTCACTAATCATCAAACTGTCACTGTCAGTTTATTCAGTAAACTCAACATTTTCATTATGGTAAAGTACGCGAACGCAACGTCTGCAAATTATAAAAAATTTCTACCGAAATTCGGAGTCGGTGACTGCAACTTTAAGAGCGTTAACTCCAATTTTCGGTCGTAATACTCGCCCTAGTAGACAGGCAATAACAAGTTTAGTGCAAAAATTTGAGTCTACATATTCGTTGCGTGATGTTGCCGTGTCAGTGAGACAACGGGTTGGTCAAAGTGTCGAAATAATCGCTGCCTTTCAGGCGTCCGTCAATTCCACGGCGTTCTCAAGAATTGGGCATCGCTTAGACCACATTATGGCGTATTTTGCGTAAGGATCTTGGTTTATACTCGTAAGATCAAGCTGACTCAAGAATTGAAGCCGATGGACCATTTGAAGCGACGTACGTTCTCCGATTGGGTTTTGGAGAAGATGCGCCAAAATGATGAATTTCATAGCAAAATCATCTTCAGTGACGAAGCTCATTTTTGGCTCAATGGGTTTGTCAATAAGCAAAATATGCGTTACTGTTCCGGTGAATATCCACATGTGCTTCATGAATCACCACTTCATCCACAAAAAATAACTGTTTGGTGCGGTTTGCATGCCGGCGGCGTGCACGTTTCGTCGACGATAACGATCGTCACGTTACTGTGAATGGTCAGCGTTATCGCGCCATGATCACCGATTATTTTTGGCCCGAATTGGAAGATATGGATATGGACGACATGTGGTTTCAACAGGATGGTGCCACAAGCCACACAGCACACGCTACAATCAATTTATTGAAGAGTAAGTATGGTGAGCGTGTTATCTCAAGACATGGGCCAGTCGATTGGCCGCCTCGATCGTGCGATTTAACGTCGCTTGACTATTATCTGTGGGGCTACGTTAAGTCATTGGTTTATGGCAATACGCCGACGACGTTGGAAGAGCTCAAAGCCAACATTGAACGCGAAATAGCTGCCGTTTCGGCCGAAATGTTTGGCCGAGTTGTTGAAAATGTGGTCCAACGAATCGACTGCTGCAAAAGTGCCCGCGATGGCCATATAAACGAAGTAGAGTTCCATTCATAAATGTTTTGATTGTACTTCAAGCCGAAAATAAAGTTTTTGAAATATCTCAAATGGTTTGTGGTTTATTTAAAAAAAAAGTTGTCAAGTCCTTATTGGAAAACCCTATAGAACCATGTTTAGTTTTGACATCTCTGCGGAACGAACTCGTCCGTCTGTGAATCCGTCAGAATGTTGATTTAGAGCGCTCGCTGCTCTGTCACCATCGATAACGACTTAACCGAGACCTTTGATGTAAAAAAACCGGTCTAACCGCTGAGGCTTGTTAGTTCAGGACCCAATCTGTAGCGTAGCCTGACTAAGTAGGCATGTGGTTCCGGATGTTTTCTTGTATCGAATTTACTCTCACCATCTAAACTTTTGCAACCAGTTGTTGCAGCCATACTCTCAGGCTGCGAAAGGAACGGAAAATGGTAGAAATTCATCGTTGCGTCAACATATTTTCCAATTAATTCTGTATTATCACCACGAACTCAATGAATACTGTGATTCCAGGAAGATGGTAAGTTCGACATTGCTCTCCATACCGGAATCCTAGCGAATAGTGAAGGGAACCGCTAAGAACTTCAGACCTATAAATCTGGCTTCCTTCATGTTGAAGAGCATGAAGAGAATGGTCGGGATCCATGTGAGGAAAACTGCTTTGTGAACTCATCCTCTGTCTAAGTTACATCGTGCTTACTAACGCGGGAGATCCTGTAAGAGGGCGCTTCAAAACCTTGTCGCAGGACTCAGCGCGTACTCTGCAAGAAGGAGTACAAATTTTCATTGACATTGAGGGTGCTTTTGAAAAAGCGTATTCGGGTGACTTATGTTGTGGATAAAAGCAACGCTGGCGCTGATAATGGCAATATGTTTTGGGGGTAAGAAGGTGTTGCTCACAAGTACATGTAGGCCGATTCATGGCTCAACACACCCAATAGTTATGACGTCTATGGACAAGCATACCCAGATAATGTAGCTGGACTATCTGTTGGATCGTGTCTAGCGACTATCTGCTATAAAACGCAGGCACCCCTAGACGCGATCGATGATTTGGCACTAGAAAGGGACTTTCAGCCAATCCTCTCAAAACTGAGGTTGTTCTCTTTACGAGATGGGGGAAGATGAGTGAGCTGTCTCATCTAGTGCTTAAAGGCATCAGCATCCAATTTCCCAAAGAAGCTAAGTATTTGGATGTCATCCTGGATAACAAACTTCAATGGAATAAACATGTTACGTCGAAAACTTCTAAGGCGTTTTCGACAGGGGGCCTGTCGCAGGGAAGGGTCCTTTGGATCTAAACGACTATGATAAGGCCAATTATATAATATGTGTCGGTAGTCTGTTGAAACACCCCATTGCATAGCTACTTTTACCGGGCTCCAAAGAACGGTCTGTCCCCTCAGCATGGGGGCTAGCATGCCTGGCTCCCGTCTTCCGTTCAAAAAGAACTGGTCTTTTGTACAAGACGCTTTGGTCTTTAGGGCTTTGATGACGTTAGTCTTATGGACTAGCTTGGTTTCGTAATTTTGTCCAATATAATCAGGTAGGAGTACTCCTAAGGAACGATAACATTATGCATCACTCTGTTCAAGGCAAAATACGAGCCGGCAACGCCTGTCTTTTTGCGCAAAAAAAAACTACTTAAATCCAAACTTCTGTAAAAAAAACTGAGAACCTCACTCTACTCGTACATAATGGTAACACGCCCAATAGTTACATACGGCTATGAAGTTTCGTCTCTAACAACAGCCGATGAAAAAGACTGAAAATCTTCGAAAGGAAAATAATCAGAAGAATTCACGGTACAAGACTAGAAAATGGAATATATATTCGGCGCACGAATGAGGAGGACATTGTGAGGTTTGCCAAAGCCCAACGGTTAATGGCTGGGACGTGTAGTGAGAATGGATGACTGCAGAAAACATAAAAGGACATTCAACGGCAATCCTGAAAACACGAGGACAAGAGGCAGCCCAACAACAAGGTGGATAGATGGTGTATCTAACGACATACAAAAACTAAACGTTCAAAACTGAAGAAATGTAGTAGAATGGAGGCACGTAGTGAAGAAGGCAAAATCCTGCCCAAGGACGTAATGCCATATGAAGAAGAAGAAGAAGAAGAAGAAGAAGTTGTTACAGTTTTTGTGCCGTACGTGCCCTTATAGAACAGAATTTGAAAGCTATTCACTGGCAAGGCGTCTGATTGTTTCTTACAGTTTTCTCGAATAGAATTACTAGTAGCAATCTTCAAAATATTTTGTTAGTGTTTCGATAATGCACTTCTTCTGAATCTCGCTCTATAAGACGAATGGCATACAGACTCTGTTTGGAAAAGATGGTAAGGTTTTTTGAAAACAACCTGACAATGATGAAATTGCTTTCATTATTAGTCCAGAGCGGTTTAATGATGTGAGAAATACAAAGCAGTTCATCATCATTCCTTTAAGATGTCATTGTCTAAGGGATGATCAATACATACGAACTAGAACCACCTAATTCGGTCATGTTCACATGCCTGGTCAAGAATATGGACGCTAACCTTAAGGTTCTTCTCAAATAGAGACCGCGTTCACTTCACTTTCAATGTGGAAGGTAAATCGGATTTGCTATCAAAGCTTCCTTAAAGTTCTTCATATGACGGCGCATTTGCTTTGCCAGTGGAGGGATGTGTGACGGTTTTGCAGTTTTTAAAATTAGATTCTTATAAGCACACCTAACTACATCAACGAAAAATAAGCAGGGAAGGGGTTTTTGGTATTCGTAAGATAAATGCCATGCCACAGAAGAGAACCAGAATCAAATTGAGTAAATGAAAAATAAACACACGCCTGGCTTGTGGGAAGAAGATAAAAATCACAATTTACAACGAAGATACCCTAAAGGGACATGGGTTTTTGTGGTATTGGTGGAATTGGAGTTGAACTACATTCAACATTTTGTGATATAGGGAGGAAATGTAAGAGGCATAGGTGAGGATGGTTTTTGTTTTTTTGTTTTTTTTTAAGAATTTAACAATCAAGAGAGTATTACTACTCTTAAAATGTTGGAGCACGTGTTAAGTTTTTTGGAAAATTTGATAGAGAGAGAAAGAGGGAAAGATGTTTGGGCTCAGTGGCTATTTCGCTCCATGCGTGGCATCCAACAATGGGAAGACTAAATTAATAGTGTAAATAGACTTGATTTTGTATTTAGGCAGCCATTCATCTCAAGAGATTTTGGTTGCCTGAAAAAAGTCTTTCGGGCACAGCTGGTATTGAACTCCGAACCATCTGATTGGGGAGGTAATGCACTACCACGGCCACCCACTGGTAGTATTTGATTTTTGTTGTCAATTTAAGATTAATGAATTTTTGACTCAGGTTGGAGGTAGCTGCCGCTGCTGTTGACTGCATTATTGGCATTGATCCATTCCATATTATATCACCACCACTACCACCGGTACTTGATGCTGCACTAAAAGCTTTGATCATTCCAGGAGTATCGTCACTCCCCATAAGTAGGCTGAATTGGTGGGAATTGAGCAGGTTAGGTTAGGTTAGGTTAAACAGGGGTATGATGGATATGCCATCATACAGACACCAGGCACCAAAACGGATCCATCGTGATCCCTGTAGAACCAGTAGAATTGGTTTTAAAAAAATTGTTTAAACAAATCTAAAAAACCTAAAAAACCTCCCTGGTGAAACCAAGCCAAGAAGGCTTTTGAAGTTCTTGCCGTCTATTTCCTCTAGGTTTTTGAAAAAGTATTTCCCTAAAAATTTTCTTCGACTACGCGATATTGCCTCGCATTCACTCAATATGTGTGTTATGTCCTGCAAATGTTCGTATCTAACAATTTGCGTGTTTCCTCAGGATACAGTGTCCTGCTAGGATACCTATTACTGTAATAAGTTTAGCCCTGTTTAATTTGATATAGAGAGTTATACATTTTTTGCTGTCAAAAAGTGGCTAGAGAGCCTTGGATACCCTGTGTCCTTCAATACTTGACTACCTTAGGTTGGCAGTCTTTATGATTTTTTCCTCGATAGTGCCCCTCACTATGCAAAGGTATGATATTGGCGACCCCACTATTGTCAAGTAGCCCTCATTTTCTTGCAAGCTCATCCGCTTGTTAATTTCCTTTAATACCGCAGTGTCCTGGCACAAAGCACAGTCACACCCTGTTCTGACTGCATAGTCCCTTGAGCACTGAGAAGATACCAGAACCTGTTCGTTCCTCTATTTTTCAGCCATCTGTGAAAATTGCAATTTCATCTGACCTGATTATTGCATTTTTTTCCCAGTCCCCTCTCTCCGGATATATTATTGTATATCATACGGGATGTCGAAGTCGACCAAGGAAGGAGTTACATCTGTTTGAATTGGACAGCCGCAAGGTCCGCTGGGACTCTGCCATATCCAAAACTACTACTCTGGAAGTAAGCCAAATTAGTAAGTCGCATCGCACTTACGACCACCACATACAGCCAGTACACCGTAGCAGGTTTTAAGCCCCAAATTTTTCCTACCGTTCCTTTGCAGATGAAAAGAGCCTTTTTGATTCTTTCCGCTAGATTAAGATTCCAATTTAGTTGTTTTGTCCAGAATAATACCCAGATACTTCGTCCTGTCTGAGAGGGACAGTTCCACTCCGTTGGCTTTTGGGAGTCTGAATTGCGGTATCTTATACTTTCTGGTAAAAAGAATCAGTTCCGTTTTGGAAGCATTGACATTGAGACCACATCTTTTTGCCCAAGTGCTGATCGTCTTCAGGGCAACCTGCATAATGTTGCTTAAAATATTTAAATATTTTCCCTGCACTATTATAACCACATCATCAGCGTATGCCGTGGCACTTATACCCATTGTACTAAGCTTTTTGAGGATTTCATTGATAACCAGCACCCACGGGAGTGGAGATATGACTCCTCCTTGAGGGATTCCCCTGGTTACGGATATTCTAACCGAACATTGCCCAATGGAAAAGTTTATTTTCCTACTTTCTTTCTGGATTTGTAGCAAGGGTGATATTTATCACCTCGTGCCTATATTTCACCACAAAAGTGGGTGCATTCCTTCTGTTACAAATATTGAGGTTGGAAGATAAAATAAAATCGTATACACACTCACTCACTCACTCTTGGGTTTATATCACCGCTTTCACATTATATATGATGGGCGTTTGTGTCACAGCCCAGTACCAGCATCCTATTTTTCTGCCTTGCCAAGTCCTTTAGCTTCTCCGTGATCACTACCTCTGAGTCATAGGGGGCCGAGGTCAGACAGAGTGGTTTGCCAAACTGTCAGATCTCATGAGCTGTAATTATTCAGAAGAAATGCCTCTATTTGGTTTTTGATGAGGATGCAGGTCCTGATCTTACCTTCTGCCTTGTAGAAAAGCGCGTAATTGTTCAGCCTAAGACACTGGATTTTGTTGTCCTTATTGATCCAGGGCTCTTGTATGAGGACGGCTGTAGCGTCCTGTCTGGTGATGTACTCCACCAGGAAGGCCGTTGCTGCCTTAATGTGGTGCAGGTTTATCTGCAGCACTTCCATCACCTTTTGGGGGTTTCTCATCGTCCTTTCCCTTGGTCAGTGGCTTAACCGTCAACCTACCCATGCTGTACCTTCCCATACCTTTCGATTTTTCGATGTATGGTAAGCAGTCAATGTTAAGGGACAACAGAAAATGCTGCCCGTACTGCCTTCTAGACCCCGTCTTAAGGGCTCTCCATGTATCGAATTTTAGTTCCCGATTATGCACATGGAGTAGTCCCAGAAGCTTCTCAGGGTACGTGTAGGGACACGGAACCCATACCCATGTTGTCGGCAGAGTGTACTTTGCCACCTCTGCCACCGTCGTGCATTTTAGCTTGATACTTTCCGATGCGTGCGCCAACAAATTGAGGTTCCCTGTTTCCTGTGGTGGATAATTCCTTCCACAGAACGTCTTGGACCTTCTCCTCGACATTTTTCCACTGGTCGATTGTTATGCGACCGCAAGGCTCCAGCTCGTTAATCACGGCAACGAGAAGCTCGTCTTTCGGGTCGCTATGCTTACGACGCAATGCGCATGAAGTATCAGCCTTCACCCTTTTTGCATCGTTCAACTCCACGACGTCGCCGGATCTGCTTCTCTTTCTGCTGAAACTTGCCTTCTTTCCAGAGACGCTCTTTTAATTTTGCCGCATTTCCATTTTTCCACCACCGCAGCCTTGTCCTTCTTTCTTTGCCTCTTGGAGGTCTTGCCTTGGCTACCCCTTCGACCGAGGTCATGCCCTGTGTATCACGGGTGTAAGTACCAGCCTGCTCACCGGTGAAGTCGCTCTCGTTAGTGAGTGTTTTTTCGAACACCTCTATTTCCCCTACCAGGAGAGAGATGGATGAAGTCGAAATTTCGTCTTCACTCACCTGTAACTCTTCCTGGATGGGGATGGTCTGTATTGTGATTTGTATGTTTTTACAGTTTTAAAATTTAATTTGGTCCCCATGAGTATGGCCGGAAATAAAAGGTCAGCCCAGGCAGCGCAACCATACCTGGGTAAGGCTAAGTATAACAAGGCCGCGCCAAGGCGCCTGAGAGAGCTTGTTCGCGGTTGGTTTGACCCCCAACCTTGGATCCTTCGGCACGGTTTGCTATATGCTCACACCACCACTGGAATCAGGTTTGGCAGTTCTTAGATCGCCACTCCTTAGCCGACCGTAGTCGGTTAAGTTTTTACGACTTAAGCCTCCGCACCGGCGTCATTGAAGATGACACTCGCGTCAAGGTGCCTACCACGCTGAGGTGGGAATTGAGCAAAACCAAGATGATAAGACTTTCCGTCACCAGCGTTAGGTAAACACCGCTGGCGCAGTCATAACAGGTATTGTATATACTTGCCGAGTTCGGTGATGTCATGAATTGAGTTTGTGGTTATGACGGACCTATCAAACCCGGGGGCATTCGCATGCCATCGGTATTCGAATTTGGATTGACAAGTAACGCTGGGAATAGTTTATTGTTAAAGGGACGGTCTAGTGGATTGCTGTTGAATTGTCCATTTTGATTGAGGATTATTTGGTGGAGCCGTCCCGTATAGAGCAAGTATGCTCTCCTTAGTCAATTTGCTGGCTTTGTCCTTTTCATAGTCAATTCCTATTCAGGTGGTTTGATTGAAAAAGTCCCCTTCTTCCTTGGCTAAGGAATTTGTTGTTCAACCACCACCACCAGCACCAGCATTAGCTCCAGTCGCAGACGATTCATTATTGTCCAACGAGGAATTATATGTTCTACCAGCTGCAACTGGTGCAGCACTAAGGAAACCACTGAATGTGTCGCTATGCGAATCAGTACTTAAGCTCACTAACCCCGCAGAGACTGGGTTAGTGGAAAATGCCAATCCCAGGAGATCAGAACTCTCCGCACCAAGGGAATTATTGTGATTAATTGCAAATGATTCACTTATTCGATGCGATTTAGGGCTATTCGAAGGTTACGGCTTTGTCGAAGAACTTGTCTTCCTACCACTGATGCTACTCCTGCTGCTCCCACTGATAATTCCAATGCCCAAAGCTGAACCCGCTTGAACTGCTTTCTTCTTACGGTTTTGCTTCTTCAGTTCTTTGTCTTTCTTCAGCACGAGAATGTAAACAACCCATTTCCGCTGTCCATGTTTGAAGATTGACAGATTTAGCTCAAGTTACATGCACACCGAGGTTGCGATAAATTCCAGTATACCGAATACAAAGGAAAACGCATTTTGCATCACAATCCAGGAAATATTTGTTGTCCTCATTGCGAAGCATCTGAGTGTTTGACATTTCTCCTGAATCAGCTTAGTTCGTTCGTTTCCTTTTCTGCTTCTGCTGCTATTGTTGAAACTCATTTTCTTGTTCTCGGCTTTTTTTTACGTATGTTCTTCTTTTGTGGAGCTTTTGTGGATGCTTCCTGGTGTCGCCAATTTAATTTTCTTTTAATTGTGAGTAAAATGAAATTGTGAGTCTAAATGATCCCGAATCATCATTTCATTTACACAAGTTGACGGGTACTGTCAATTAGGAAGCTGCATCTCTCTCAGAGTCCCTCTAATCCCTCTCCATCTGTTAAAAGGTTATAATAAGAATTTCCTCCCCATTTCTTTGTTTCTGTTTCCTTGACCAATTTATTATAAGGGTTAGACCTGATTCATATGCCTTCCGATATTCAAAACGTAACTAAAAGTGACCAATAAATTATAAAGGACGTTGACCTAAAAGCCTAAAATAGCCCCGAAACCATTCACATTCTACTTCTGAAGCCAAAGTTTCTCATTTGAAACATGCAGGACGATGTCAAAGATATAAACGAGAAAAAAATCTTCACAACAACTCATGTCAAAAGCTTTGCATGAAACTGTCAACACAGCCAATTTGTATCTTCATCCTTCACGGAACAAGATACATATTTACCTATCTCATCCGAGATAAAGCCATCCCAACTCAACCATTTGGCAACTATTGAAACGAACGAATGCCAAAGAATTTCCTTGCTTGCCCATTTGTTTATCTCAACACCCTCTATCCCAAGAATGAGAAAAGTTTAGGCACACTTGAAATGGAAGCTAACAACGTCCTTCGTCATATTTAAAAAAAAAAAAACAAAACAACAAATCCTCCAGTCATTTGATTAATTCCAGTAGTTTCGGCGCCAATCCAAAGCCCCTCTCACCGGTCTGAAACCCAATCGATTTAATCAACGTATGCGATGAAATATTTCAAAAACGTAGCTGCTGTGTGACTGCCATACAAATTGAGAGTTTAACATGAGGTGTTAGGTTATCGATAGATATCGGGTGTTTGTTTACTCATCGCCGTATCGTTATCGATATTCATAATTTGGGTTATCTGATGCAGAGGAGGGTTATGACCATAAACCCATACCGACATGACTTATTGCCTAAAGTTTAGTATTTCTTCAGACAAGTATTGAAATATAGTAGCTTTGACGGACTGATGAAGTAATGGGAATCAGTGTTTGAAAACAAGATTAATGGCTATGGCAGTTACCTAAGAAAGTTATTGGAGGTCATATTGTATCGACACACCTCCTCAAATCGTATTTTGTATGTTTTTTTAATCAGAGGTAGTGCTACATGCTTCACCAGTTACTGAGAAAGCAAAACGGCAGCATAATGATGCTAGGACAATGCACAAGATAACATAATGAGTTCATGAAACATGAAGACTTTCAGGTCAACGAGATTTGGCAGGATTGATCCAGAGCCTTGGATAAGATGGTGGTATTGGGCCAACAAAAAGAGTCAAGAAGATCTTCAATCCGGATACCGGTATAAATTTAAGCAACTACGCACGCTCAGGGTGGATAAATAGGTCTGCTTTAAGAATAAACACTATTGTACTCTTGTATCAGCCCTTGGACCGTGAACGCGTCATGCAAAGCCGAAAAACTTGGAGGAGGCAAGGCAGGAATGAACAACTGTTTCATATAAAAGGTATATACAATGATTGCTACAAAGAACACAAGCAGCGTGTTGCCGTTTAGTTGTAAACGGTGGACTAAAGCAAAAAGAGTTCTACTGCCGGCTTTGGAACAATCCTCATAAGTGTTACTTTCGACAACATCACCCTGATATGCGCTGGCGCCCTACAGGAGGTATAGACGATGATAACAAGGAATACTTCTAAGAGCCCCTCTACAAGACCTAAGGGCAAATACTCTGTAATGTCATAATGTGAATTGGCTGCCATCTTGTTAGAAATGAAAAATTTGGGCTCTGTTTTAACTAAAAGTTCATTTGAAGGTGTAAAATTGATGACATTAAGTTGCAAAAATTACGTCAGTCAAATGACTACCTCCTGATTTGAGGAGCATTTGTGCTCCTTTTACGGCATTTTGAATTGTTGCTCGCAAAACATCTGGCTACAAATTGGTGATTTCCTCTTCAATATTTGCTTTGAAGACTTGCAAGGTTTGTGGTTTGTTGTAGTAAATGAGAAACCTTAAAAAGCCATAAAGCAACAAATCTGGCACCATCAGATCTGGCGGCCAGCTCAAATTGCTAAAACGGGAGATCACACCGCCTGGAAATTGGTGATTCAAAGTCTACAACGTTGCCCGATCTCTGTGAGCGGTTGGTTCGCCCTGATGGAGCCAACAATACTCGAGACACAATTCAGCAACTTGCGGCAAAAAAAAAACTAGTTCGAAATCTGTCTATACCATACACAGAATTTTCACTTCGCAGCCTTGCTTAGTATTCGTCGGTAATTGGGTTTTCTGTGTTTGCCTGTTGTTCTGGGCTAGATGAGCCGAGAATTATTTTTTTAGTGTTTGGAGAAGAAGTCTCCGAAATCAGTTTCTGGGCTAGATGAGCCGAGAATTAATTTTTAATGTTTGGAGAAGAAGTCTCCGAACGCTTAGGTCATAGACCCTGCCTTGCATTTATGTGCCATACTGTTCATTAATAATGCACTAATATTGTTGCATTTGTTAACAATGCCCCCTACTTTACATTGTGGGAAAAGGATGGCTCTATCGCTGATTGCTCTCTCACTTCATATGTTGACAGCATTCCCATTTGATTGAAGGTGGTTGGAGTGACCCTTTCCCAGTCCCTTGTGGATTTAGCGTAGGTGTGAGTGAGTCGACATGTTCTTCGGCCTGCTGCCTGTCATTCTTGTGACCATTTGGCAGATCATTTCGCGGTTTGTGACATTTGTTTGCGTTGCAAACAAATTTTTAGTGGCGGCGCATATCCTTCGTTCGCGCTGCAGCAACCAAATGCTATGCCCAAGAAAGACGTGGAAGTGCGTGTTGACCCAGGATGAAGTTTGAGTTGGGGTGCACCACAGCGATATAGTGATTATGACTAGGGAATTCAGGGTAGACGTAGCCTATATACGCGGGCTAAAAAGTAATCACTTTTATGCGCACGCCCACGTCTGTAAGTACAGACTAGCTGCTTTAGCACTTAGTGAAACACAAGTAGATCCCTCAGATCATTCTGATTTGAAGCTACCTGGCTACGAACTAGTGCCATTATTCTTCTCTCAAAGCGGTCTCGCCATTTACGTGCTTACCAAACTCCATCACAATGTGATCCATGTTCCAATCCGGAATTCAACTTCATGTGGTTAAAATTCCATCTCCATAAGCAAATTATACACTACTGCTTTATTTACAGAAGCCCCAAACTGGACAGCAATTCGACTTTTAACGAGTTTGATGCGCTGTCTGACTCCATTCAAAGAATTGTATCCCTGTATCCTCATACTGAAATCTTTATTACGGTCGACTGCAATATACATAATGCTGGGTGGCTTCGACATTCTTGATAGACAACACCCGAAGGACGGTGTGTTGAGATTTTCGCTGCGGAAAACAACTTAACGCAGCTTGTAAATGAGCCCACGCAAATAACAGACATTGACAGTCATACCGCCAACAACCTGAACTTGTTTTTAACTACTCACCCTGATAAGTACACCGTTGATGTGCTCTCCCCTCTCCTAAACGAACCGTATGACAATACAAGAAGCCAATTGGAGCGGTCTTAACAGCTTCTTTAGGAATTTTAACTGGTCGTTATACTTCCTCGATAACGACGTGGATGATTACAGACACCATTCTCTTTGGAATTCCTATTCGGATGAAGAGTATCAAACCAAAATAAAAGGCATGGTACGACTCGAACTGTAAATAGGCCGTCAGGGTTAGAGAATTGTTTTATCCGTCCTTCAAGACCAACCCGACGGAGGAAAACCGAAAGAAGTTCAAATGAGCCAGAAATGACTGCAACGCCTTTCTTAAGCGTGTGAAATTCCAATATGACCAAAAACTGAGGCAAAAAATACTGCAATGTTCCAAAGGCAGTAAAAATTATTGGTCGTTGGTCAAAAACATTAAAAATTCATCCTCCATCCCAACGCTCATTTACAATGACATTCCAGCTGTTAGCTCCTTGGACTAGACCAATCTGCTTGCTGCACACTTTGCTGCAAGCTCAACACTGCCAGATTGTGCTATGTCTCTGCCTACACTTGAGTGCGTCGAATCTTCAATGGGACAAATCTACTTTCGCACTCGTGTAGTAGCAAGAGTACTTAACGATCTCAATATACATAAATCCGTTGGTCCAGGTGGTATATCTCCCCTTCTTCTGAAGATGTGTTTTTCCACGCTGGCAAAATCATTGTGTAAGCTTTTTCAGCAATCCTACTCTTTAGGACTCTTCCCGAGCAGATGGAAAACAGCATTTGTCCAGCCCGTCCCTAAAAAAGGCGAATCATCTTCTCTCTCCTCCTACAGACCCATTGCACTTACGTCCCTTCTTTCCAAGGTCATGGAAACGCTGATAAATCGTCAGCTCATGAAATATCTCGAAACACGGAAACATCTCAATGACCGGCAGTACGGTTTTCGTAGCAACAGGTCCACTGGTGATTTGATGGCATGTCTCACCGAAAAGTGGAACCAAAGCATACATCAATCTGGCGAAAGCAAGATAGTTGCACTTGATATTCCTAAGGCATTTGACAGAGTTTGGCATCAGACCCTTTTGTCGAAAATGCGTTCTTTTGGGATCGACGACCCTCTTCAACAATGCATTAAAAATTACCTTTCGGAACGTTCAATTCAAGTTTTCTTGGACGGTTTCAAGTCTGATATTCAAAAAATAAATGCTGGTGTGCCCCAGGGCTCTGTTCTATCTCCGACACTCTTTTTAATTTTCATTAATGATCCCTTGTCTGCTACTTCTAATCCAATATATTCCTTTGCTGATGACAATACTCTCTGCTTTTCATATTCGTTCCCGGATAACCAATTGGGGAACTATCAACAGAGTGGAATTTAATGCTTCCAAAACACAATGCTGTCTGCTGTCGTTAAAGCGAAATTTAAACACACAGCCATTATCCATGAATGGCACTTTCAACGTCGAAACCGAACATTTTTCTCGGTAGGTGTTTCAATGACAACTTATGTTGGAATGACCACATATTTGATGTCGCTAAAATGCTGCGAAATGTCTAAGTTTCCTCAAGAAATATTTTACCCCCTCTGATCTGGCCACAATATATAAGGCATTCATCCGCCCAAAATTGGAGTACAATGCCCACACCTGATCAGGTGCTCCTAAAACATCTCTGCACCTGCCAGGTAGGATTCAAAACCGTGCAATAAAAGTTATTGATGATACTAATACCAGTTAATCAATTGACACCCTCGAACACCGACGTAATGTCTCCTGTCTCACTTTGTTTTATCGGTATTTCCGCCACCAGTGCTCCACTGAAATCGGCAGTAGCATTCCGCCCATTCAAACTTTGAACCGTAACACCCGTGTTGCTATGAATGCTCAAAAGTATACCCTCAAGCCTATTTGCGGACGTACTCTATAATGTTGTGATTCGTTCCTAAGCCGTACAACTCGTTTATGGAATGCCCTGCCGATCTGTACTATCACCTTTAAAAAAAAAAAAAAACAGTTACTGTTACGATAGTGCCGTCGGCGTCCTCAAAAAAATAAGGGTAAATCACTCTTTCTATGCAAATGCCAAAGTCACTTTGAGGGGATACAATGGCTCTTCGTGTATTTCATGTGAATTTTCCGTATTCCAAATTTTGTTAATTCACACAACCACTTAAGTGGAATGGGCTTCGTCGCTCATTATGGTTTTGGATATGAAATCATCTTCACTTCGCTCCAGGTTTAACAGAGCATGGGAGTAAGTTAACCTTACTGGGACGGTTAGCAGGCAGCAATTGGTGAACAGTTTGCACTTTATAAGGGAACATCTTCAGGTTTTTCACCAAAATTCGCTGATGCCAAATTTTGTGCATCGTTGTCTCATCGATGTTTGTGTTGTAGACTCTCTCGGACTTCCTCGGCCACAGCAGTGAAATTCTCGATCGAACGAGCAATACTTGGCCGGCCACTTCTTGTGCCATCTCTAGTGGACCCAGTTTGCATGTGACGTTCAGCCAAACGCTTAATTGTTCGTCGTACACATGGTGCAGGACGACGATGAAAATGGCGACGAAATTCACGCAGTAACATATGTAATTGTATATATAGCGAAACAGCTGGTCTACAAAATTCCACTGCATAGAGGGACTAGAGCACCTAGTACGCTGTTTGATCAAAGGAGGGTGAAGGAAAATTATTCTATCCGGAGAAAAAAAATTGCATGAAAAGCAAGCTATGGAGGAATGGGAATGCACTACTCCTGCGACACCATTTGGAAGTTTAACCAGAGGGTAAAAGAACGTGTCAGGCCGACAAGATACGGATAGAAATCTGATAGAAATTATAGACACAGCTGGTGTGGTGGACCGTAAACGCGGCAGAACAAAGCATATTCTACTGTCAGCCAGAACGTACTATTCAACTTGTCCGATGAAAGACAAGATCTGCCTCTACTTAACCAAAATGAATGAACGATTGAATCTTAAGTACGACAAGGTTGCCCGACTGAATGTCCACCTGCCGAGCTATTTAAGGGAACAGAGATGACTTTACGAGTATGCATCAATACTACTGCTTTCCAGCCAAACTTATCAGATTGTGCAGAATGATAATTGAGAACGTTAGCCTGTCCGAGGATGTACTTCAGCGAGACTTTTGATGTCAAAAAAGTTGTCAGTAGTGACACCAATAAATCTTACATCCAATTTTAAATCGTTTCTCCTCCAATTTAAAAAAATATTAAATTGTCTAACAACAAGGTTATACGCTATTATGTGACTTGTTCAAAGGAATGCTTGGGAAAACGAAAGTTAGAATTGCCGAACTTTGGGCTGAGAAAGCAATTGAGTAATATGCCTTCGTCGAGATACACTGAGGAGACTCTACTCGTATATAAGACTAGCTTCAGAGAAGTAGATATAACAACCAACTCCACGAGCTATGTAGCGACAACGAGCTGGTCATGAAATTTAGTCCCTGAGAGGACCAGGATAACTAGAGCAAATGAAACGATATCCACACTCTAACGAAAAGATCCTAGAATTCCCACGTTGTCCCTCTACGGGGGAAGATATTGCCAAATGTGGCGTGCACAAGAGCTAAGGGACCTTAACCAAAGTTAACTTCAGAGGTTAGCCCTTAATATCTCATATCTTCGAAGTGGAAGGTGGCCCTTTCCGGCCGAGTGATCACAGAAAGGTCCTGAGTCTCCAAATTAAGGTTTGTGTATGGGATTCACAGCCCGCCTCGGATAAAAACGGGTTAAATATGCTAGCGACCCACATAAATGAAATAACGAACTGCAAGGTTCTGTAAGGTGGTGGTCCTAGACTGCTGCAAACCTTATATAGCTGAAATTCACGTAGTGCAATAGGACGGACCGTAGAAAGAGAGGATGAATAACTGCGGTATACAATTTTATTACGTCAATTTCAGTGGCAGTAACAAAAGCTTGCTAACTTGGATTGTGAATTTATCATTTGAGCCAGATTTATGAAAGAAGGCTTGAGTTTTCGACATGTAGCGTCAAACTAACATTCGCGGATGCCCTACATCGCCCCACAAAACTGGGTGCATAAGACGTAAAAACTATCCTGAAGCGTTTTAACACAAAGCTTACAGGCCAGCGCATTTTTTGTGATACTGCTGAAAAGCATAACCTACACTACACCACTTCGTGTGATGATTTGACGTCAAAGGGCTACATTCGCAAAAAACTACCTTAGCCCAACTTCTTTCTATTAACCTCTCTCAAATTACCGCATTCTCTATGTCAAGTGCACAAGAGACTGATTGAGCTCATCTTTTAAATCTGGCCTAAGTAACGCATGCCAACGCATAAGAGGATTTTGGGAAAGATCTAAAAATATTAAATAGAAACCCGCCACATTTTCGATTTTAAGGTCGCTTATGATAGCATCTATAGAGTCGAGCTTTGCAGCTCTATTCACAGTTGTAACATTCCTTCAAACTCGTTTGGCTGGAGAAGACAACTGCTCTTATATTCTCTTATATCCAGGCGACAGGGTGACATTTGTGAATAAAGAGGCAGAAACAGAAAATTTAGCTCTGCTGCGACGTCTTGTTTCCACTACCCTGGTATATGTCGGTCGACTCACTGCTTAATGCTTTCAATAGTTCGGATATCTATTCTCAGGTAAGTGATGATGATGTAGTTCACTATCTGTTGGATGATGTATAGGGACTGTCTGCTCAAAAGCACAGTTAGCCCTAGACGTGGTCGACGATTGGTCCACTAGTAATGGGTTTTCAGCCAATCCTCTCAATACTCGGGCAAAATGCAACGAAAGGCATGCAATGGACTTGTGTCTGTCTTCCAATCGGAGATATACACAATCTTGATGACAAGCCTCTGTATCTCTAGCGACAGTCACGCTGCGCTTAAAGATTTACTTAACCTTCTCACGCCTTCCAAGTTGGTTTGAGTATTTAAGACTTTATTGAACGCAGGAAGGCGGAATTCACTGAGCCTTGTTTGGGTCGCAAGTCACAATGAGATCACTGGAAATAAAACCGCCAATGAATTTGCCAAGGGAGGCTTAGAAGAGAATTTTACGGGACCCGAACTTGCGTTAGGACTGCCTGTGTCATGGATTAGTACTTCCATGGACAGTTGGGCTGCATATGAGGGTAACTGTGGATAGCATGACTCTCCAGGTTGCTGTCCCTCAGTAGGAAAAACTTCAGACTGCTGGGTGTCGTGAAGAAGTACTAGTTTGTGTTAAACACCTAAGTATGCTCGGCATAAGTGACACAATCTTTTGTGACGCTTGCTGTGACAGTGATGGCGACATCGGGGAGCACTACCTCTGTAAGTGTGCGGCATCAGCCTGGAGATACTTGACGCTGATGTGGTGGGTGCTAGTACTGTATTTATTTATTACCGAAACGCTTGCACAACTCTCTACGAAAGGTTGTGAAAATTTAGTAGAATGAACACAAAAGGACTGCAATGGACTAAATCTTTGTCTGCTTGCTCTGTTCCGACAGAAAAAATTACGATCTTAACGGCGGCGCACACAGTTCGAACTGGTTTTATGGCCCAACACAGCCCTACCAGTTAGCAGAAATTTTCTTTTAATCTTTTGAGATTATCATAAGAGGATCATAAGAGGATAACTCATTCACTTAGGTAGCGTTACAGTTCGATGTAAACATGGGCCTCAACTAACAAGCAGCCTCTCCAGTTAGCCCGGTTTTTAACTATCTGCGCACTCCAAATCAGTTGAGGTCCCTTCGTCCCTTCTACTTGTGCGCGCTGCCTAAGGAGGGGTCTTCCTTTACTGCGTTGTTCCTTCGATTAGATTCGAAGGCTCTGCGGGCTGGAGTGTAGGTGTCCATCCGCTCTATATGTCCTAGCCATATCAGACAACTGATTCGCAGTTTTCTGACTAGATCGAAGTCGCTGTACAGCTCGTATAGTTCATCGTTAAATTTTATCCTCCAAAGCCTGTCAACGCAAACGGGACCGAATATCGTACGAAGGATTTTTCCCTCGAAACAAATAATGATATCTTCATCCGCCTTAGATAGGGTTCATGCTTCTGCGCCATAAAGTAGGACTGGGATGATCAAGGTCTTATATAGAGTCTCCTTAGTTTTGGGGGATTATGACTTACTACTCAATTGCCTTGTTAGCCCAAAGAAACAGCGATTTGCAAGAGTGACTCCTCGTTTTATTTCTGCTGAGGAGCTGGTGACGGATTTAAAAGCAGAGCGAAGATAGACAAAGTCCCTTACCACCTCGAAATTATAGCTGCCGACTGTGAAATTCTGTCCAATTTTTCTACTCGTCGATGTTGTGTGTCTCTTCTTATTGACAGCATACACAGCACTTAGAAATAAACCCATTTTGCGAGCTTCCGTTTCAATACTAGCGAACGCCCCTGTAACAGTCCGCTGTGTTCTCCCAATTATGTCGATATCATCGGCGAACGCTAATAGTTGCACAGACTTTCGGAAGATAGTATTGTAACTCCAATGTTCGCTTGTAAGTCCCGCACATTTAGTTAAAGTAGAGTCACATTACAGAGCGTCACCTTGCTTAAACAATTTTTTGACATCAAACGCCTCGGATAAGTCGTTGCCGACCTTGACGGAGCAGGAAGAGTTCTCAATCGTCATTCTGCATAGACGGACGAGCAGGGATGCCAAAACTAGACATGGCTCTGTATAGCCCGTCTCGAAAAATGCTGTCATATGTGGCCATAACATCGATGACAAGGTGATGGGTATCGATTTGGACTTCTTGATTTTTTCCAAGATCTGCCGGAGTATGAAGATTTGGTTGATTGTGGATTTTCCTCGTCTGAAACCACACTAATACGGGTCAGTCGGGTTGTTGGACGAAGGGTTTCAGATATTCACAGAAAATGGCAGATAAGATCTTGTATCCGATGTTAAGGAGACTTATACCTGTATAGCTGGCGCAGTTGAAGGGCTCTCCTTTTTTGTAGATCGGACATACGGTGCTGAGATTTCATTAATCAGGCATACACGCTTCTTCATTTCCAGCAACCTTGAATGCCTCTGCCGGTAAGCCGTCCGGTACGCTGCTTTGTTGGATTTCAGCTTAGATATTACTTTCCTTACTTCGTTCTGGTCAGATGAACGGACGTTTTGCACATCATCGCTTAAATTGAATCGCCTGTAGAAGAAGTTTTCCCATATTTTCAGCACAAGCCGCTGTTTGCAACTCTACTACAAAGCTGCCTTATATGTACATCTTACAGGATTCTATATGGGTTTTCTTGCCTTCACACGTTTTCTTACCTGTTGGTAAAACTTCCGTACGTTATTCAATATTTTCGATAGCTTTTCGTGCTCTGTTTCTTCCTCTGGAGAATCCGATGTTCTCGACATCTCTTCTGCTTGCAGAGTTCAGCGCCGCTTTGTAGTCTTTTGTTAATCTTCATGTGTTTGCCGACGTTCTTTATAAATAAGAGATTTCTTGGTGGTGAACGGGTGAAACACAGCACATCAGTTGTGGCGTTTCTGATGGCACATTAGCAGCGTTGCCATTGGTCTTCGGCATAGAAGTTGTTGAGAGATTTCGGGATTATTCGTAATCCAGAGACCGCCATGTCCCCTTGTATATATTGAAATGAAGAAACCGTGTGTTTGATATTGTGATATTTCGTCTCGTCCCAAAGTCAACAAGTCTAAGGGCGTTGGCAGACTTGGTGTCGTGTAGGCCATGGTTACCAACTGTCATACCAAAGATGTCATCCTTACCCGTCCTGGCGTAAATATCGCCTAGTACGATTTTAAAATCATACTTAGGACGTTGCTCTATGTCTTGTCGAAGAGTGTTGTTTCTTCCTCACAAAAATTGTCCTTGCCTTTCGTAGCGCCATGGGCCCATATTAGGCTTATAGTAGCGAATTTAGCCTTGATGCGGATTGTCATAAGACGCTCGCGCATATGTGGAAAGCTCAGGAGTTCTTTCTTCAGACTGCCGCATATTGCAAATCCCCTTCCTATATTAATTACCATAGCTTATATTAGAGTTTTCATCCTTCTTTTGTCCGGCCCATCCCTTCGCACTTCCTGGATGACGGTGATATCTGTGTTATAGCAGTCAAGGGCCTCTGTTAATTTTTCAGCTGCATGTGGCTTATTCCACGTGAAGATCCGAGTGTCCTTGTAAAGGACAAGCAAGTGTTGTCAAAAGAGCATCCGTTTTTGCTCGAATCCATCAGTTTTTTGGTCACAGCTTTTAGCCACCCCCGAATGGGGTTGTGAAACTTATGACGACGTAGGCCACTATTATGCTACTGACCGAGCATATCCTTGTCATTTTGGCCTGCATGCAATTTCCGGAGACCACTTCTGAGAGATAAGGCACCCACTACTCTACGAACTCGATTATTGCGCTGCTGATCCAATCCAAGTTATAGGATAGGCAGCAGATTCAGGATTCTTATTTTGTTACGGATTACGGGTTCCGGATTTTTATTTTGTATTGATTCGTCGATAGTTGTCTTGGAAATGTACATGCTCTTGCCTTTCTTATGAACAAAAATCGGTAAGATGCAGTCCAAAGTGAAAGAGTATCTTATTAGTGGAATCTTAGTTCCTGACGATCATCATCATCGATCTTTTCATACCCGATTCGATTTCAAAATCAGAATTTCGAACGGTAATACCAGACGTTAGCCCATCTAATCTGGGGCACAGCCGCCTCACATGACACACTTTGAATCTTCGTCCACATATTTCCAATTTATTCTGATCTGCGTCTAACTTGATGCCCACCAAGATACACTTTGTTTCCTTTTCAAACACAAAATTCACAAAAGTGGCGTGGGGCCATTGCATGAACATGTGGCGGAAGCATTCCTATCTGTAACGACAATGTCACGTAATTTTGATGTTATTCGCTCGGTGTTCTCATCCAATTGACTATAGCAAGACAAGTAGATTTTCGTAATTACTACACCGCCAAGAATATTTTGGCAACTCTTCATGCCTTGACATCATCACCGCCACTACAACCTCTTGTGATTCATTTTCAAATTTCAACATCACTTCCATTCTGTTGCAACCTACAAGATGATTTTTCAAGTATTTTTGAGTGAAACCCAAATGACAATGACATAGGAATACGGAATTACACCCTAGCCTCCGACAAGAACACTCGTCCCGTCAGGCATTTGCTGCTGTCATGCAATCATCACGCAAACAGCAAAATCGCACGAATCACAAATAACAAATCACAAATCACAACTCACAAGTCAGACGTTGCGATTTGTGACAAGAGGTTGACAGTACTCATAATTGCTTGTGACTTCCCGACGAACATTTGTTTTTGCTGTTGGAAATTTTGTGTTCTTTTTGTTGTGCTATTTTGGGTCGCATTTCGCATACCCCTTTCCATTTGTCAGTTTGACAGTTGTTGGCGTTACGTAACGTAGAAGTAATGGTGTGCCCAACAAAGATGCCAGCCATCAGCCATGATGGAAAGCATTCGATTAACTATTCGTATTCCGTTGTATCATACAGGGTGGTAAGTGTTAAGTGATGTGACCATTGTTACAAGCGATTTCCATTATCAACACAGGGTGGGTTTGGCAAAATGGAAATTATGTCGGGGATTGCTGAGTTGTTTATGGCGATGCCAGTGTCTCATTGTAAACTGCAACGAAACGGAATACAAACTTACGAGTACACTCCAACCCGTACTCCCACTCGTATTAAGCGCTTGGTATTATGGTTAAGGAAGATTTATTTGCTTTTGTAGATGCAAATAACGGTTGACAGGATTTTAGGATATTTACGGCGGTCGTCGGTGTGGCATGCTATAACGAGAAGATGTGCAGAGTGCACAATCTGTCATGGTCACATGCAAATAAAGAGATTTTCAAGGTAAAGATGAAGGTTTCTTCCTTCATGACAATGAACACGTGTAAACCATTTTAGGAATTGTGTATCCTTTTGGAGATTAAAATTTGATATGTGATAGGGGGAGGGATGCCTTCTTGGTGGGGAAGGTCTCTGAAAATTTCTACTTCTAGCAATTGATTCATTGATTCATTCAATGGAGTTTCCAGACTATGATTGTACAGATTGTAAGAGGATCTAATGCAATCATTGGAAGTTTGTTTCCGTTTAGTCCAGACTTAATTGCTAACCACTTAAACACTTATGATCCTTTTCTACTTAGACCCTCGTGGGGCTTAGTGCGTCACATTTTCTAGCGTATTTTGATGTCTATTGATTATTGGTTCGGAAAATCCCTAAAATGTCGCGAAGACATCTATTTATTATGAGTTACATGCAGGATATGTGATGGTGTTGTTCATCTTCCAGGGTAAGACCCATGCAGTAGCACTGTTTCCATGTTTGATCGAAACAGTCTCAATCTGGTTTTTATGTTGAAAGTGTTACTTTTCAGATTTTAGAGAGCATGCTGAACCTAGCTTTTGCTTTGCGAACTCTATCGTCCATATCCAGGTGAGTACCACCATTTTTTGAGACCATACTTGCTACAAATGGAAAGATGCTGACTTTCTAGACTTGCTGCCCGGCAATGTTGAGTTGAGCGGCACTGGTGTTATGCTGAGAATTGTACGCAATTGACTCCATGTTATGAGCAATATGGTGAGGTAAAATGTACTTGTTGAGAGCATGCTTACGCCTTCAGCGTATTCTAAATGTTTAAGTTATGATTTCATTGTCCACCTTTTCCAGACATCCATTCATCCGACCCATAATTGATTACAACGGGAAAAAGTATAGGCGATAGAATGCAGCCTTATCGTACTCCGCTGCGAACTTTAAATTCCTTTAAAGCCATGTCGGAGGGCGAAGCATGATGACTGCATACCGTACAGGTGCTAATGTAACACTTTCACCCACTAAACCTAACCTCTGCAAAGAATCATCGCCCTCGAATTACCCCACTGAACCGCCGTAAGGCATAACTTCGTGGGGTAGGGAAGTAGCCTTAAGCTAGAAGTTAAGGGCTTGTTTGTCCAAGTACTGTTGACTTGTTCGACCAGACACTATCGGTATGTCTGCTTGTGGCTGCACTCGTTTTGCGGATGTAAGTATGTATGGGTGGTAGTGTGGGTATGGGTGTTTGTGTGGGCGTGGGTTTTTTTTATGGTTGCGCCATAGGATGTTCATGCACGATTCATACCCCCGAATGTTCCAATGGCAGGAGCATGCCAACATAATAAACTTCAATTACTGCACACTTCAATTACTCTTCCCGTAGTACTCCCTTGAGGTATTACTTCACAGGGCTGGTCAGCATCTATGCTGTCTCCTGGGCCCTTGCTGTTTCAGCACGTCGTACCTGTTCGATTCGGCGGAATTCTTTCTGGACACCAGTTATAAACTCACAAATTCGCACCCAGTTTTTCACTGGTCGTAACATATGTTCTATGAGGGACTGTGGACTCGGTATGTTTCTTCACCTTCGTAGTCATTTGGACAATTTGGACACAAGAAAGAGTTACCGATATTTACGGTACCCCCCGTGAACGGAGAGGAACTGCGTGAGGAGGTAGTTGCAGTTTCCATGTGTCCGGTTTACCCACACTTTTATTGACGGAATTAACTTGTAGGTACATTGGTGTTTGTGGTGTTGTACCATCTATTTTGCCAACCAGTTATTGAGGTCATTCTTTCCTCCTCTTTAATCGTTTTTATTTCAAGCGTTTCTACTTGGCAGTTCGACGCAATTTTGTTGTATACCCCAAAAATCTCGCCTGCGAGTATGCCGATGGGTACTATTCCAGCTATAACATATGCTGCTTCATCTGATATTATTCGAAAGCCACAGAATGCGCATAGTGTGTATGCCGACGTTAAGTTTTTCTCAGCATCCTGCCTGACTAGTGCCGTGGCTCAAATTGGGGCGGCATAAAGCTGAACCGAGCTGATCACTCTTGAAAGTAACACCCTTCTAGTGTCACCAGGTCCACCGATTTTTGGTAGAATTCGTGACAATGCCGCTTGTAGTAAAGACATCTTCCCGCTGGCATAGAAGGCATGTGGTGGAAACTGCAGTCAATTATCTAACATTACTCCCAGGTATTTTAGTGCTCCTTTAGACCGAATGATTTGGCTTCCAACCCGGAAGGTTTGTGGTCAGCAAGTTCAAGTCTAGTTGAACATAGCCAATTTTTAATTTGCGCAATAGCAGTATTTATAGGAGATTCTACTTTTGTGTGAACCCCTCGTGGCAGCGCCAGTCGCAGCACTCCGTCGTACATAAAGACACGTTGCCCTGAGTGACTCAATTTCATCGTTCCACAAAAAGCACGGCGCTCTCTTGTCGCTGGCGATTCTTATGGGCATTGATGCATCGCATGATGTAGTAGCAATACGTTCTGTTTTCGATCAGATTGCAGCTATTAATTACTTCTTCAAACTCATCCTTATCAAAGAGTGTGTCCTTCCATGTCCTGTAAGCTTGGATTGTATCGTTTGTTTTCTCTCCACAGAGGCCTCGGGGTCTCTGTACGTACATTCCTCACTGACTTTTCATTTTGCTTTTGGCAAGAGGGTGTTGCTAAGGAAATATAGTCTATCCTAGCCTTACGGTAGGTATTTGATCTGCCAACGTTTACGACACCCACTCCCAAGGAGGGCTTCCAGTAAAGAATAGCCTCTGGGGTTGGTAAACTTGCTGCCCCACTCTGTTGCCCAAGCACTAAAATCCCCTTCTATAACATGTCCATATTGCCGCCAGATTTGTTTGGTCGCAGATCCATTCGTAGCCCTCAAGGATTTTCTATGGTTCGCTGACCAGAATTATGTCCGCTTTTTCATCTTTAGCTGTCTGTCTCAGTATATCCTGAACTGTCTCACAATGATTGAGATTTAGCTGTATGATCTTCAAGGGTGTCTTTTGGTCATAGCTTGTTCTACTGCTGCCGGCTATGTGTTTTACGTCTTCCGTCTAATCTTACTTGCAAAGTATGCAAAAGGAGTGCTTGTTGCTTTCCTTTGTAATATGTCTTTTGGTCTTCCTTGCTCTTGTATTCCTTCCATGATCATTGGAACGATGGGCATTTATGACTACCCGTAGAGTGGTTACTACCGATCCCTTCGTTACCTTGTAAGAGTAGACATTTTGGTTCTTATTTGCATAGCTTCACCATATGACTAATCTCACCACACACCGTAAATAATATTTCGAGCCTGGACTGTAGCGCCACCTTCAGTAAGTCCACCTTTGTGGCGCAAAGTCATGGACTTCATCAAGAAAAGATTAGGAGACGATTGGTCATTTCCAGAGAAAAGTGAGAATGAAGGAACAGGTTTAACCAAATATTGTACAGCGACATGGATTTAGCCAAGGATATCACCTAGAGTCACCACGATTCTTCCACGAAGAGGTCAATCGGACAGTGAAACTGGGACAACTTCCGGTCTAGTTCCATAAATTTGCGGTCACTAAAAGTAGGACACCTTACAGCCCAAGACTGGCGGACTGCATTCATCGACGGTAAGAAACGTGGACGGATAACTATCCACCAGCTTTCTGCCTATTTCGTCTTTGAAGGATAACGTCGTTTACAAGCCTACGAATGGGCAACTTGCCATCTCGTTGCATGTCCTCTTATGCAAGAATGAAATTGAGGAGCCATATCTGGCTAGCACGAACCCCAGGCTGAGATTAAAGCTCAGTTAGGGGTTCCAAACTGTAAGCTGTAAGTAACCATACCATTTTCGTTTGCGTCTTACATAAATTGCTATCCAAATTTGACACATTCGGAAAACAAGGCCTTATGCTCACTAAGGGACAAATTGTCCAACTCCCCTGAGGAAACGAAGTCATTGCCATTCAGCTGAATCCCCTTTCTGACCTTATAACCTAAAGAACGATTTATCGTTTATAGTTCAAGTGGTGTCATCCTCATACGCCCAGTCGCACTACAGACATATGTACTACCGTCTCCGAGAGAAATAGTTCTCCCATAAACCAATGTCTTGGGAGCCCATCTCACGCAACCTGGTTAGGATGCAACTCCAGTTTAAATTGTTGAAAGCACCCTTAAAATCAACAAAGGTATCTAAGAAATAGCTGGCGTTGGTGCTCTGGGTGTAGTCTTTGAGCAAAGACGATGATAACTTTGCCCACATAATCTACGTTGTCCTCGTCTCTCCTATCTACCGCTCCGCCGCACCTCAACTCAAACCTTCTCTCAAACCCTCAAGTACTTCTCGTCTCAAACAAGATCATCCATCATTCCCTTGATTCCCAGGTCATAAGTCTTTCTGTTAATTTGTAGTCCTTTCCAGCACCGGATACAGGCTAATGCCCCAGAAAAATCTAGGGTTAGACCTGATTTTATCCGGAGACTTCAGGAGGGCAACCACCCTTGCCTTCTTCTAATCCAAAGGGTAATAGCTTCAGGCAACACATTTGCTTCACAAGTAACGGGAGAAACGGGAGCCTACTCAGATGGAGTTCCTGCGAATTTTGTACAATTTGAATTACGAATCATCTCTATTTGTAGTCACAAAGGTTTACCCCTCGTTACTTTTCGTAATGAAGTAAGTGGAGATCACGAATCCATTATTAACTCAACAGTATCTTGAGAGCGTTTGTGTAACTAAAGATTGAGACACAACCCAAGAAGCACCAGTAGCCCATCTCTTATTCGTGGTCCATCGACTTATTGTCCTTGAAATTGAATTCAAATACTAAAGTTTTGGGACTTGTTAGACTATTTTCTCCTGTAAATTATGGCGGTCTACAAAGCTATAACCATTTGTTCAATCTATCATGCACAACATAGTTTCCAACTTGGGGGGTTCCCTAAATCCTAAATGCAAAAATTCAAACAAAACAACTCGAAACTATTGTTGCTACCAGAAAGAAAAAAAAAGAAACACTTGCATGGAAGTGTAATGGAAAATCCCCAGCTCAAATATTCGCACTCACCCCGAGGCTGGAATACGATGATGAACAACAATAACAACAGCAGATGCTGTTTCCCCCACATCGAATTAATTGCATCACTCGCGTGCCCTGCATACCCAAGCGCGACCAGGTAAACAGGTAAATTGGTCCAAACAATTTAGGATTGGATCACCGAAATTCAAATACCGTCACCGATATTGGTCGCGTGGTGGTTAAAAACTTCTACCTCCGGGCTTCGATTCTTTTTTGTCCCTCAAATCGAACTTCGGTACTTCCTTTGGCCATTCAATTGAATTCTGTAAATTTTTTTATTTTTCACTTTTATCAGGTTTATTCGTTTTTCATTTTTGTATCTATCTACTCGTATTCGGTTTAGTGGTTCTGAAAGTTTGTTTTTTGCCAGAGGAGTCTATCGAAAAATTATTTGCAAGGGACCGACTGAGGGGGGCTGTCAAGTAAACATTCATCAAAGCAATGGTGGCTGAAAGTACCTGGTTCCGTCTATTCAGATTTTTCCAAGGGGGACACAGATGATAAAAATGAAAAATGAAATTTTCTGGGAGAAATGTAAAATTGCAATCCACCACCGAGTGCCCATGAGCATACCTCTTCGTACAGATACTGTACCTGACGAAGATTTGGTTGTTAGGTTGAATCTATCCTGAAATCTATTTTCGAATTCAGATTTTGGCTTTTGATTCTCTTCCTAATGAAAAGACCAAGGTGAGATGATTTATGCGAGTTTGGGGTGCTTCTGCTGTTGTCGTCGGGATAGTGAGTTTATTTCCACTGTCACGGCTCACGAATTAAATATTAAAATTAATGCGAAAAATATTATATCGGGGGCGTCGAAATTCTTCGTTTGAACTGTGGATTTCTGACAAAAATTTAAAATTTATTATTTCCTTGCTGACGTGTTTGAATGACGGAAAGTTTTTATGCTTTTTGTGTCAGTTTAGAGTAACTTCAGAACCAGGGGACGGAAATTATGTTTGATGTAAAATGTGGATTAAGTCAGAATTTTTCCGGAATATTGTTCACTAAGAGTGTAACTGATTGTAATTTAATTACAAAGATTCGTAGAATCTTTCGACACTAGTCGTCGAAAAAAAACATTGTTTGTAAGTATGCGCGCGAATAATCAAGTCCCTCTCTCCTCTTTTGTGAGAACTCCAAACGTCAAAGTAAGAAACAGAAAGCGAACAAAATGCTGTAATCCGATAATTGTCAATTAGTAAATATAGGGTTTTCCAATAAGGACTTGTCAACTTTTTTTTTAAATAAAACGCAAACCATTTGAGATATTTCAAAAACTTTATTATCGGCTTGAAGTACAAACAAAATATTTATGAATGGATCTCGACTTCGTTCATATTGCCACCGCGGGCACGTTTGCAGCGGTCGATTCGTTGGACCCAATTTTCAACGACTCGGCCACACATTTCGGCCGAAACGGCCGCTGTTTCGTGTTCAATGTTGGCTCCGAGCTCTTCTAACGTCATCGGCGTGTTGGCATAAACCAATGACTTAACGTAGCCCCACAGAAAATAGTCAAGCGGCGTTAAATCGCACGAACGAGGCGGCCAATCGACTGGCCCATTTCTTGAGATAACACGCTCACCATACTTACTCTTCAATAAATCGATTGTAGCGTGTGCTGTGTGGCTTGTGGCGCCATCCTGTTGAAACCACTTGGACGACAAGTCCATATCTTCCAATTCGGTGATAATCGGTGATCATGGCGCGATAACGCTGACCATTCACAGTAACTGATTTGACGATCGTTATCGTCGACGAAAAAATATGGCCCAATAACGCTGCCGGCATGCAAACCGCACCAAACAGTTATTTTTTGTCGATGAAGTGGTGATTCATGAAGCACATGTGGATTTTCCCCCGACCAATAACGCATATTTTGCTTATTGACGAAACCATTGCGCCAAAAATGAGCTTCGTCACTGAAGATGATTTTGCGATGAAATTCATCATCTTGGCGCATCTTCTCCAGAACCCAATCGGAGAACGTACGTCGCTTCAAATGGTCCATCGGCTTCAATTCTTGAGTCAGCTTGATCTTGTATGGGTGTAAACCAAGATCCTTACGCAAAATACTCCATAATGTGGTCTGACCGATGCCCAATTCTTGAGAACGCCGTGGAATTGACTGATTTGGATCGTTTGCTGCGGACGCCTGGACGGCAGCGATATTTTCGACACTTCGACAAACCCGTTGTCTCACTGACACGGCAACATTACACAACGAATATGTAGACTCAAATTTTTGCACTAAACTTGTTATTGCCTGTCTACTAGGCCGAGAATTACGACCGAAAATTGGAGTTAACGCTCTTAAAGTTGCAGTCACCGGCTCCGAATTTCGGTAGAAAATTTTTATAATTTGCAGACGTTGCTCGTTCCTGTACGTTACCGTGATGAAAATGTTGAGTTTACTGAATAAATTGGCAGTGACAGTTTAATGATTAGTAAAAGAGTGCGTTCACAAATTAAATTCAAAGTTGTTAAGTCCCTATTGGTGGGGTGAAAAGTAACCTCCTTGACCGCCGGAATGCGCTGCTACTGCAGAAAAGGTTATGGTGCCTTAAAGTCCGTTCATATTTAGACAGGTATACCAAATTTCAGTGCGATACTGTCTTGAGTTTTGTTTTGACAGCTGATTGTTGTTGACGTGTTTGGCATCATGTTGAGTATGGACAAAAACGAATTTCGTTCTCTCATAAAACATTATTTTTTGAGAGGTAAAACCGCGAAGGAAACAAAAGAAAAGATGGATAAATATTATGGGGCTAATTCTCCGTCAGATTACACCGTCAAATATTGGTTTCGAGAGTTTCGTGGTGGCCGCAACTCCACTACCGATCAAGTCCGCAGCGGTAGGCCCTCCGATGCGGTTACAGAGGACAATGTCAGAAAAATACATGAAATGCTGTTGGCTGACCGGAAAGTGAAGGTGCGCGAGCTAGCAGATACCATAAAGATTAGTACTGAGCGCACACGCCATATTTTGGGCAATATTCTGCATATGAAAAAGTTATCCTGCCGCTGGGTACCGCGCATGCTCATTCCTGACCAAAAACACGAACGCGAGAGCACTTCGAAAGAGTGTTTGGACTTGTTGATGCGGAATCGAGCGGACTTTTGGCGTCGATTGGTAACAGTGCCCGGCAATGGGCTGAAGCCGGCACGAGTGCACCGAAGCGGCCGAGGGAGGCTCGATGGGTCGGAAAGGTTACGGCGTCGGTTTTCTGGGATTGTCATGGCAAACTCTTCGTGGAATACCTCGAAAAAGGAAAAACCATCAACAGCGAGTATTATTGTGCATTATTGGAGCGATTGAAGGCAGAAATCGCTGCAAAACGGCCTCACATGAAGCGAAAAAAAATTTTGTTTTTGCAAGACAATACGCCGGCGCACAAGAGAATCACAACCACGGCTAAAATCAATGACTTACGGCTCCAATTGCTGTCGCATCCACCGTATTCGCCCGATTTGTCTCCATCGGACTATTATTTCTTCCCAGACCTCAAAAGATGGCTCATCAATCAAAAATTCAGCTCACACGAGGAAATCATCGACGCCACGGAGGAGTATTTTGCAGACCTTCCGGAAAATTACTCTTCGGACGGGATCAAGAAGTTGGAAAATCGCTGGAATAAGTGTATCAATCTAAAAGGGGACTATATTGAATAAAATAAGAAAAACATCTTTTGATATTAAAAATGTATCTCGCGTAGGAATTGTATGCAACCGTTAACTTTCTGGCGGACTCCTGATACATATTTGCAAATATTTCACAACCATATAGTAATGATTATGTTTTGCGCCCCGGGCCAAACACGCACAGATTTATTAAGCTTATTGCAAGTATATGCATACATAAATAAAACTAACATTTTCACTTAAAAACTAAAAGGTGGGAGCGGTTAAAGAAAGTTAGGACGTGAGACATAGGTGGAAATAAGAATATTCTTGAGGGAGGGTTTGCTGAGATGATACTCGAAGAGAGGCAGAATATCGTTAACTTCGCGAAGCATCCTATACATTGGCTCCAAGTGTCCGTAATTCGTTGTGTGAAGATTGAGCCGGTAGCACAGACCTAAGATTGCGGTAATTGGTGTTAAAAGAAATAAGTTGACGTAAGGTAGGACAATCGATATTACCTACCAACTTTTCGGCGTATAGAAAGGGGTTGTAAATTTATAAGTTTCAGCCGGTCAGTGTAAGGTGGTAAGTTTTGGTTATCATCCTAGGGAACACCACGTAACACAAATCGTAAAAACCTGCGTTGAACAGCTTTTATCCGGAGGATGTGAGTTCTGTAGTAGGGTGACCAAACTTGGCTGGCATATTCAAGAAGAGGCCTAACAAAAGTTATGTAAAGAGATTTGGTAACATAAGGATTGGAAAACTCCTTAGACCAACGCTTGATGAAGCCAAGGGCAGAGTTGGCTTTTTTTTTATTATACTATCAAAGTGAGAACGGGAATTCTTCTGACACCAAGTACAAAATCTGTCTAGATCTTGCTGCAGTAGTAGGCTGTCTGAGGAAGATGATATATATCTAAATATTTTCATATCATCTGCGTAAACAGATATGTATGAATTTTTAATGATACAAGCAACATCATTAATGGTCAGAATAAATAATAAGGGACCAAGGTGGCTGCCTTGAAGGACATCAGAGGAGGCTTTAATTGGGTCAGAAACCATGGACCTAAATAGAACATAGTAAAGTCGTTCATTTAAATAAGATTGAACTCAATTTATAAAGTTTATTTGGAAACCAAGAGCCTTTAATTTTAGAAGGATTATATCATGAGAAATTCTATCAAAGGCTTTGCTGAAATCGGTGGCAATCACATCGACTTCATTTCCAGATTCCAGTGCACATAAAGTGCTTGATACGAATTCCGTCAAGTTGGTGGTCGTAGATCTGCCTTTGAAAAATCCGTGCTGGTTTAGGGAAACAATAGATTTACAATGGAAAAGCATTACGTCATAGATAATGCTCTCAAAAAGCTTAGGTATGCAGGACAACTTAGCAAGTGGTCGTTAGTTGGAAATATCGTCTTCTCTACCTTTTTTATGTAGTGGAATAATGAACGACTTTTTCCAGGTTGAGGGAAATAATCCCTGGGTGATAGAAAGCTGAAAGAGAGCTGTAAGAGATTGGGCTAGGTGCAGTCGATTGCATCAACAACTAGCTGGTAACCTTGAATTGGTTGAGAGGCGCGAATATAGCAGCAATAAATATTTATATACATAGGTTGCGTTTGCAAATAGGAGTTCTAGCGCAAACGAATTCAAAGAATGCAGTGGACGATTTTTTAAAGCTTCTACACTCGAGACGAGAGTGTATAGCTAGAAGTACACCACGGCCATATAAATTCTCCTCTTTATCTAGACCATCGTCACGGTGTAAATCGAAGTCTTGGGAAAATAATTCATTATTCTTAATACCAGGGGTGAGATTGGTTTCTGTGAGGGCAAAGATGTCGTAGGGCAGAATCTGCAAATTAAGATATATAGCAGAAATCTTAGTTCGTAATCCTCGTACGTTTTGATAATACAGGGACAGATATTTGAGAGGCTTCGGCAAAGAATTGAGTGGTGGGCTAGGAGCGATGGTAGTTTTTAACTAACATGAGACGCAAAAGAAGAGAGATCATTAGCCACGTCATCAGGAGTCATATCTAATTGCTCATGAAAAAAACTAGTTTAACGCACAAAACTTATGTTATTTATATGAAATGTTGAGACATTCTGTATTTTACTAACAAAAGTAGTGAAATAGTTTTAAATGCCACTTTAATCAGTTATTTACATTAATATTAAAGTTTATGATGGGGTGGCCATAAACAACAAAGGTAATTCATAGCAAAAATCAATTAACAAAAGAAGCAGGATGACGAAAAAAATCAATTAAATTCATAAATTAAGAAAGATTAAAAAAGACAAATGAATTTAAGTTAAAGTTAAATCAGAATGTCAAAGGTAACAGATTCTAAGTTAGCGTAGTTGTGGTTCGGAAGCCAGTTTTTTAGACATTTTAAAAAAACATTCCAGGTATTCCTATTGCCCTGATAAACTATGGAAGTTTATTAAAGAGGCGGAATGACAAAACGGAATAGAAATTACGGGCAAATTGAACAGCGTAACAAGTACGAAAAAATACTTCGTAAATTGTAATTAGAAATTACCTGATTTCATAAAGAATGACTTTAGAACAATACAGATGACGAACAGGAAGGATTTTAAGATCATAGAACAAAGGAAAAGTAGGGTATCTAACATGTTTTTGACATAAATTTCTTAGTAAAGGGTTTTCCAATAGGAACTTGACAACTTTGAATTTAATTTATGAACGCACTCTTTCACTAATCATCAAACTGTCACTGTCAATTTATTCAGTAAACTCAACATTTTCATCATGGTAAAGTACACGAACGAGCAACGTCTGCAAATTATTAAAATTTTCTACCGAAAACTTCGGAGTCGGTGACTTTAAGACCGTTAACTCCAATTTTCGGTCGTAATTTTCGCCCTAGTAGACAGGCAATAACAAGTTTAGTGCAAAAATTTGAGTCTACATATTCGTTGTGTGATGTTGCCGTGTCAGTGAGATAACGGGTTTGTCGAAGTGTCGAAAATATCGCTGCCGTTCAGGCGTCCATAGCAAATGACCCAAATCAGTTAATTCCACGGCGTTCTCAAGAATTGGGCATCGCTCCGACCACAATGGTTTACACCCATACAAGATCAAGCTGACTCAAGAATTGAAGCCGACGGACCATTTGAAGCGACGTACGTTCTCCGATTGGGTTCTGGAGAAGATGCGCCAAGATGATGAATTTCATAGCAAAATCATCTTCAGTGACGAAGCTCATTTTTGGCTCAATGGGTTCGTCAATATGCAAGATATGCGTTATTGGTCGGGTGAAAATCAAAAAATAACTGTTTGGTGCGGTTTGCTTGCCGGCGGCGTTATTGGGCCATATTTTTTCGTCGACGATAACGATCGTCACGTTACTGTGAATGGTCAGCGTTATCGCGCCATGATCACCGATTATTTTTGGCCCGAATTGGAAGATATGGACTTGGACGACATGTGGTTTCAACAGGATGATGCCACATACCACACAGCACACGCTACAATCGATTTATTGAAGAGTAAGTATGGTGAGCGTGTTATCTCAAGAAATGGCCAGCCGCCTCGTTCGTGCGATTTAACGCCGCTTGACTATTTTCTGTGGGGCTACGTTAAGTCATTGGTTTATGCCAATACGCCGATGACGTTAGAAGAGCTCGGAGCCAACATTGAACACGAAACAGCGGCCGTTTCGGCCGAAATGTGTGGCCGAGTCGTTGAAAATTGGGTCCAACGAATCGACCGCTGCAAACGTGTCCGCGGTGGCCAAATGAACGAAGTCGAGATCCATTCATAAATGTTTTGATTGTACTTCAAACCGATAATAAAGTTTTTGAAATATCTCAAATGGTTTGCGTTTTATTAAAAAAAAAAGTTGTCAAGTCCTTATTGGAAAACGCTATATTACTCACAACTCTTATTACGATACAATCTAAAATAAATCCCGAGCTCCCGACAGATTGGCATCAAGTGAGTGCAAATAAATTAAGCCTTCTAAAATCCTCAAAAACGGGAAATGTGCAGTTACTAATCATTGAAGAAATAAAACAAGCACAGTGACTTTTTTTTTCTAAAAAAACAGCTATGTACTTACTCGTATATATGCGCACTCGGGTTATATGTGATGATGATAAGAGGAGTAACGTAATAGATATTTAGTTTTTTGATTTAGCCGCCTACAAAACATTATTTTGGCCGAACCCATAGAAATCCCAACTTGAAATTTGAAATGGAAATAGAGGACAAATCTCTCTATAATATATAAAAACATAGAAAAAAAAAATCATTTTTTGAGTTATTCAATGATATATGTAAAAAGGATATTCTGGAATAACCTTCGTCCTTGAAAATAAAAATTAAATCTTTGAAATTTCACCTTTTCCTGAATTCAACAAGGTATATTCTATCTGGTCAGCAGAGCCAAAGTTATGATTTTTTTAAATATAAAAGAAAGCATAAATTTGATTTTTGCAAATTTTTGAAGTTCCGTAACACGCAAACTATATCGTATTCTGCACAACTTTTTCTGTCTTATGATTCCTACCACTTCAATGAGTATTTTTACCACTTTTAGCCAAATCGGAAGGATGTCGTTCAGAGCTCCCCATATAGCTTCGGCGATTTATCGTGGAATGACTCTGTAGCAAGAACTGTTGGTTTGCTTTTTCCGAATTTGTGAGCTTAATGTAGATCATCTGAAGAGTATATTCACATTCTTTGTCGCCGATATGAGTAGGTGAAGGTGAGAAGGCTGCCATTGATTGTTGTTTGTTGCCCTTTGTTTGAATTTTTGCAATTTTATCAACGGTTGGTGCCTTTGCAGTTGGCAAATGGAGAGACCGGCATCTTAGCACTCCACACTTATCGCTACGGAATAAATTACCACTTGATTTAAGGCATTCCACGTCTTATTCTGTGATATTTACACAAGAATAATGAAAGAAATTTTTACAGTCACTACAGTTTATTTTAGAAGTACTATTTCGATCAATCTTCTGAGAACACGCGGAACAATTCATTTTGAAAGATTTTTTAAAGTTTCTTTGAGAAGCGTTCCCCCCGACAATCCAGAGAAGAATATCGTCTGCTTATATATGTATGGTAATTGGAAACGTGAAAACATTGTGCTATGTCATGTATGAAGCAAGTGAACAGGAGGGGTCCTAAAACAGATTCCTGCGGTACACCTGCGGGGACTGGCAGGTAAGATGAATGCTCATTCCTATAAAAGACGCACTGAGACCTGTTGAAAAGATATGAAGACAACAACTTACATAAAGTGTCATCAAACAGGAATTGATTTTTCAGTTTTTTTAAGTAAGAGCACATGATTAACGCAATCAAAAGCCTTCGAAAAATCTAAGAAAACAATTAATCCCAGCATACCATTGTCACAACCGGCACGTAAATCTTCACAGATTTTTAAGAGGGCTGAGGTACAACTACAATTTTCATGAAAGCCAGACTTGTATTTAGATATCACATTCTTACGGTATTCTACGGAAGCTCCCTTTGATGCTTTTGGTAGAGTTTTCGCAGTTTTCCAGTTATCCGGAAAAACTAAAGTTGTTAAAAGTGTATTTAAAATGTGGGTGATTTGGTGCAAAATAACAGGAAGCAGAATTTTTACAACTTTAGGGGCAAAACGGCATTTGACTTTACACTTAATATAATATTACCCACCGTCGTTTCGTCTACACATGTAAGTGAAAAGTGATTCGGTAGAGGTAACACTGCTATTCAAAACCGGGGAACTAAGATTATTTTAGTCTTTGCAAACAGACACAAAGTTAACATTTAGTCCTTCTACATCCACACTGTTGGGAACCGATGTTTTTTTGTGAATTCAGTATTAACTGACGAATACTCATCCAAAAGTCAGAACTAGAAGAACATGAGTCAAATTTATTTTTATAAAAAACGATTTTGTTTTTTCTAATAAGACGAGGTACAGAATTACGTACAATTTTAAATTCCCTATAAATTTCCAAGCATTTGTAATGCCTCCATCTAGCATAGAGTAAGTTCCGAGCTGCGATTAAGTCACATATGTTACTTCCTGTGTGAACCATGGTGAGTAGGTACATGTTTATTTAGAAGGAATTTAATAATTTTGTTAAAGAAATCTACTTGATAGTTGGCGTTATTTGAATTATAAATTGGAGACCAATTCAAAGCCAGGCAGTCATTCAAAAGGTTCTCTAAATTAATTCGAGAATATTGATATAATCTGAAATTCGTCTCAGTTACAATGATGGAAATATATCCACTGTCAGAAAGATCATATCCTGAACCCGGGTACGAAAATCTGGTCATAATGCATAATCAGGTCGGGGTTGGAAACTATGGCAACATCAAGTAGAGTTGGTATGCGATCTGTCCCTCTAGTCTCTAGATATTTTGTAATTAACTTTGGTGACGCTACAATCCTAGGTGAACCTCGGTTTTAACTAATAAAAGTTTCCAGTTCTTAACTAACCGTCTCCATTTGCACTCTTCAAGTTAGTTAATTAACTTAATCCGTATTGACTTATCCTTCATATATCCATATATCCTTCTACTGGGTTTGGCAGATGTTCTGGATTGGAACAGAGAACCGCATTGTTATAATCCATTCGTTCGTAGAGTTCTAACCATTGCTGACCGAGAGTTTCTCGCAGGCTCGCACTGAAAAGTTTTAGTTTGGCCCTAGCCAACACCCTTGTGGTCTCTTTTAAAGAAAGTATTATTCTTCTCGTATGATAGAGGGGTCATCGGGAAACTGCTGCCTGCCCTATAGCTTGGATTGGACCAGCAGCGCATCAATCAAATTGGTGGCATAAGCCGAACTTACTTCATCGTGTTGTTGTACTATGCGACCAGATCACGATCCTTACATAGAAAAGTAAATTTTTACGTAATATCCCATCCCTGATACATTTTCTTTTAGAGATTACAAAAATATCAATACTGATGCTCTGAACAGAGATGTTAATGCAATTTACAGGAATCAGTACCTGACGGGCGCAAATGAAAAATTATCTTTTTTTCAGAGATCAATTTGTATAACAAATTCCAAATGCCCTTGGTTCACACCCTCTACCTGAACTTGTAGAATTGTAGAGGCTGAGTAAGGTCAATGAATCTCGAGAAGTTCTCCAGATGAGTTCTGAAATTAAAAGATGCTCCCCCTCCCTTCCCTTCTCCACCATCGCTGGGCTGGATCAATGTGTGATTCCACTCCGAATATCAGTCAGACTTAGGGTGCATCATCTCCAAAAATAGCTTAGTCGCGAAAGGAGTATCTAGATACCCGGCGGCTTCCGGTGAAATTAAATATATGATAGGAATGAAAGTACAAATTCATCCGTTTCACGCTAGTTCCTCGATGTAAAAACTGTCAAATAAATGGTCACACTCATAAATACTGCAACTCTAACCCAAAATGCGTTAGATGGGCAGGAGACCACCATACAAACCCCAAATTGCGCCAACTGTAGCGAAAGACATCCAACACGTCAATTACAGAGGCTGCATAGCAGCAAAAGAGCTTCAGCAGGTAAATGATGAAAAGCAAAAGAAAATGCAAAAGCTTGCTCAAAAAGACGCACCTAAAGTCAGAAAAAAAGACTTAGGGCCGAAATCGAGGGCCCAAAAGAATAAAAAAAAAATCAATAAAACTAAGGAAAATGTACCCTCAAGCAAAAATGGAAACTTAAGTCTCATAACCGGTACACAGAAAACTTATGCACAGGTTACTTCGAGAAACGTTGTCACACCAGTCCGAAACCCCAACCTTCCAGCAATGCCATGGAATTCGTGCAAAGAATTCCTAACAGAATGAAAGATATGAAAAAGAATAATGAAAAAATTCTTGAAAGAAAATCTTAGAAATATAGGGAAGAAGAAAAGAGAGGTATCGATGCAAATTGGTCTTAAATGTTTGTAAATTATAACGACTAGGAAATACAGAGATCGGCATAGCATTTCATAAGCAGTTCTACGGCTTAAGAGAGAATTACTCACGATTTTTCAGAGTACGTCCGAAAGTGGGCTTCAGAGTAAACTAATGAACATTCATAGCGAGGCGGGTGTCACGGTGGCTTGAAGATGGTGGTAATAGCGATAAAACAAAGTGAGAAACGAGACATTTCCTCGGTGTTCGAGGGTGTCCATTGACTGGCGATATTAGCATCACCTATGAGTTTCATCGCACGGTTTTGAATCCTATCTAGCAGGTGCAGAGATGTTTTAGGCGCACCTGACCCGACGTGTGCATTGAGGCCAGATCAGTGGGGGTGAAATATTTCTTACACCGCTTGAGGAAACCTAGACATTTCGTACCATTTTTGATGACATCGAATATATGGTCATTCAAACGCAAGTTGTCATTGATACACATACCGAGAATGGAAAGCTTTTCGGTTTCGACGATGCCAAGTGCCATTCATGGTTAAATTTCGCTTTAACGACAGCAGACAGCATTGTTATTTGGAAGCATTAAATTCCACTCTGTTGATTGTTCCCCAATTGGTGATGCTGTTAGTATCGGAATGAGCTTAACATACGCTGCCGTTCCCGTTCTACAGCCGAAGAGCAGGGACGTTAGTCCGGAAACGTATATGAAAAGCAGAGAGTACTGTCGTCAGCAAAGGAATATATTGGATTAGAAGTGGCAGACAAAAGATCATTGATGAAAATTAAAAAGAGTGTCGGAGACAGAACGGAACCCTGCGGCACACCAGCATTTATTTTATGAATATCACACTTGAAACCATCCAAGACAACTTGAATTAAACGTTCCGAAAGTTAGTTTCTAATCCATTGAATCTAACCACTTTTCGGTGAGGCATGCCACCAAATCACCAGTTGGGCCTGATTCCACGAAAACCACACTGCCGGTCATTAAGAAGTTTTCACGTTTCGAGATATTTCATAAGCTGAAAAGAAGGGACGTAAGTGCATTGAGTGTGTAGGAAGAGATAGAAGAAGATTCGCCTCTCTTAGGGACGAACTAGACAAATGCTCTTTTCCATCTGCTCGGAAACAGTCTTAAAGAGTAGGATTGATGAAAAAGCTTACGCAGTGGTTTTGTCAGCTCGGAAATATACCTCTTTAGAACAAGGGGAGACATATCACCTGTACCAGTGGATTTATGTATATTAAGATCTTTAAGTACTCTTACTACTTACACGAGTGCCAAAGTGGATTCGTCCTATTGAGGATTCGACGCGCTCAAGTGTAGGTGCAGATAAAGCACAATCTGGATTTTTTTACCTTGCCGCAAAGTATGCAACAAGCAGATTGGCCTTGTTCAAAGAGCTGACAGTTGAAAACGTTATTCTGACTGAATGTAAGATGAGTCAGAATTTCTAATACTTTTGATGAACGAGAACGACCAACAATTTTTACTACCTTTGAGACATTGTAGTATTTTTTGACTCCGTTTTTGGTCATATTGAAATTTCACACGCTTAAGAAGGACGTTAAAGTCATTTCTGGCTCGTTTGAACTTTTTTCGGTTTTCCTCTGTAGGCTCGGTCTAATAGGACCGAAAAAATATTTTTCTCTAACCCTGACAGCCTCTTTATAGCTCGAGTCGTACAATGCACTTTCTTTTGGCTTGATACTCTTCATCCGATGAGGGATAAACGTTCTCATCCCAAAGAGAATAGTGTCTGTGGGCGCATCAGCATCGGACTTCACGTCGTTATCGAGGAAACATAACGGCCAGTTAAAATTCCTAAAGAAGCTGTTAAGTCCGCTATAATTGGCTTTCTCACATTGCCATACGGTTCTTTAGGAATCTATTCTCTAACTGTATGGAGGGTGTACGAGAAATTAGCTGATATGGCTCGACGAGCCTAGAGGAGAAAGCACATCAACAGTGTACTTATCAGGTTGAGAAGTAAAAAACAAGTCCAGGGTGTTGGCGATATAACTATTAACGTCTGACATACGTGTGGGATCATTTACAAGCTGTCTGAAGTTGCTTTCCGCAGCAAAGATCTCGATCTCTTGTTGTTCTACTTTTCGTCTTGCGCTGGTTGTCGTTTGGTACCTGAGCGGGTCTATACGATTTTGTTGCATGCGCAAATCTGAAAAGAGAGTAAGAGAAGCAGCAGATTCTGGGAGGTCGTGGAAATCATAACGTCCTAAAGTTTGAGGCTGGAATAGGGCCAGCGTTATTCCGTGCGCCCAAGAATGTTATGGCCTATGAGTCATCCAACAAGAGTAGATAGTTCACGTCTTCCTTTCAAGAGATTCTTGCCTGTTCTGGATTTACTGAGTTACGGCTATATTTGTCTTTAAGCCTCGCAGGTTGGAAGATTGTTTAACTTCTCATTCGTTCGCTCCAGTTGTATTCTCAGATTGCAGAGTGGAGGTTTGATACTTTGATCTGACAGTTTAATTTCTAAAGAGGATCCTCTTCGAGCTAGCTCTTTTTGAATGCTCATTGTCTTCCACACCTTTGTGGCCAGGGACCCAGCTTAGGGCAACTTCACCCTGAACGGAAAGAGCCTTAAGCTCTTCGCGACAGCGCTTTACAAAAACATGTTTGATTCCGATTGTGCGTTGGCCTTGATGGCAGCCTTGCTGTCAATATACATATATACGAGTAGTAATATCCTCGCGGAATATTGACTTTATTGCCGCAATTTTGGCTGCTTCTGCCATAGATAATATCTCATCCTGGAAGACACTGCTGTAGCCCGGCAGGCGTCGTGCGCATCGTAAATTCAATTGATCGGAGTACTCGTAGATTCCGGTGCCGTTTCCTGTTTCCATCTTGATCCATCCGCAAAAATGGAAAATGTCGAGTCTTGAATCGTTTGGTTTCTGTTCCATTCCTTTCTGTTTGGGAAAATGCTGGCGAATGGTGTTTCAAAGTCGTCATGGCCGTGTACATCCTTAGGGTTAGGTCCACATTTCATTACAAATATATGGCAGGAAGTATAGAAGGCGGTGCTTGCTTGCTTTACACGTTCTGCAACATTGAGCTTCCAACAGTTTACTATCTACTACGGTATCTGTTGGAGAGTCGGAGCGCTGTCCCATCTATTTAAGGAAAATCAAATTGTGGCATTGTCCTTTTATAGAACAAGCTATGTTTTTTGCGGGTTGATTATTGGCCCACAGATCTTGGCCCAGTCTCTAAGGATTTTAAGGGTATGGTTTAAAATTTCAATGATCATGGAGAGGAATTTACCGGTAGCTATAAGAACCACATCATCGACGTGTGCAGTGGCTTTTATTCCTTTCGTTTTCAGATTCAGAAGTATTTCATTAACCACTAGGGTCCGCAGAAGAGGTGATATCACATCTCCTTGGGATGTGTCTCTTGAGGCGGTGACCCTCAATACCGTGTTACTAAGTGTTGCATTGACGTTCCTGCTGTGGATCATATGAGTACAAGTTATAAGGGTCGCTAATGCAGGGGGAAATGTTAACACTGTTGAAGGCTCCTTCCATGTCTAGGAAGACTGCTAATATGTGCTCTTTGCCTTATAATTTTTTTTTCAATCGTGCTGATAACGTCATGAAGGGCCGTTTCCGTGTCTTTACCTTTTGTATAGGCGTGTTGATTTGAGGGTGCAGATTACTTCGAATGTGGGTGTAAAGTACTTTTTAAAATGAGTGATGTTAGACTTATACTCGTAGGCCTGAGGTCTTTTGGATGGCTATGGCTGGCTGGGCTTACCTGCCTTGGGAATGAAGACTACCATTACTTCCTTCCAGCATTTTGGCACACATCCCTACTTGATTGTACTACTGAATAGTCCTTTTAGTCTGGTATTGTGATACCAGCTTCGTTTCTTGAATCATGATTGGTATGATTCCGTCCAGTCCAGGGGATTTGTAAGCAGAGAAAGGTTCCATGCCTTAGCTTATTTTATTTTCTTCTAGTATCTCCTCTGGGATTTCATGTTGGCTGAAGAAAAATGTGCCTATATCTACTACCGGTTTTGGAATAGGAGTACATCCAGGAAAGTGGGCTTCTAGCAAGAGTCTCAAAGCTACAGTGTTGGATATGGTGTAACTACCATCTGGTAGATTTAGATCTCCAATTACTGCAGGGTCCTCAGATATGACTTTCCATGATTTTCTTATAGTGCTGCAGAATGCGGCCTTGTATTTCCTCAGACTGGCCTTATATTTATCCCAGTCGGAGCACAGATTTCGGTCTTGCTGCATAAAAAGGTTTTCTTGGCGCTTTTCTAATGAATTGCAGTTTTTTAGTCCACGAATATGGGGGTTCTTGGATTTCCTGACCTTCCTAGGGTGTGCTTGGTTTAAACCCTGGGTGACGATCATTTCCAGTTTTTCCGCTGCATAATCCATTTCGGCTGGAGTTTCCATCTTGAGTCCGTTGAGAACATTACGTTTTTGATCTGCCTCTTCTGTTAGTATATTTGGGGCTGTTGTACAGTGACTCTGTTGTTCCCTCTCTTTAATGAGTCGCCAATATGAGGAAATTATGCCCTTTCAATTGAATATTGTTGCTGTTTTCTTAAGGCAGGCACGTGCCGTGGCGTAGGCTATCCTCCCTTATCCCTTTATTACTTCTTAGTCTCCGGAGCTAAAATGATAAAACATTAGCACTCGAAGGCTTCAGAATGATGTCGCTCTTGGACTATTTCTCCTCGTTAACCAGTTTTTAATTTCGTTAGTCTGGTACACATAGCATGCCTTTCAACTTACTTGTGATCTCTTCAAAATTTTGAAAATTTTATTTTACTATGGCCTTCGCGAAGTCAAACGTCATCTGGTCTTCGCAGTCCAGCTTCATGCCTTCATGCGGCAGTGATCTATATCGTCGTTTCTACCTTCGTTTTAGGTTAAAGTTTCAATAAAGATCCTACCTTGACGACATCAGAAGTCACAGTTGATTTGTCTCTTTTACGTATCCCTTTGAATTCACAATTGGGTGACTACCTCGAAAATTCGGATCGTTAAATAAGACCCGTTCCAGCCGAGCCCCTAAACGAAGTTATTTATCAGATTTATCGACCACAGCGTCACGTCAAAATGGGTAATATTCGCTGGAGCAGAATAATTGGATTTCTCTCATAATATCAAGTTTATCTCATTAGGCGTCAAGATGTCCTGTCAATACTATACCATATGAAGGGACCTGGGGCTTAACAAGCACCAACAAAGTTTTGTCCATATTCGAAATATTTGTCAAGAATTCGATTCTAGGTTCTCCAACATTTACCACGTCTTCATTCACTTCATTCATACGAGTATATCTACTGTTCGGACTCAATGCATCACAGTGATTTTGGACTGGATACATTAAAACCATGATTAAGCCTATTTCACATCACCCAATATCCCTTAAAAATGGCGAGCGACGAGATTATGAACTCATTCTTCATCGTACTTTCCGGTATCGTACCTTTTTTGTAATAAACTCAGTTAATATAGGTTGCCCAGATAGCGATGATAGTTTTTCCAATTGTTATGTTTCCACAGCTGTCAAAGTTACAAATGACATCCAGCTGTCAAAATATTCAGCAAGGTTTGCCATTTTACCATGTATCGTTACGCTTGCCGAACGTGCGGAAATTATTAAAAAAATTTATCGAAATCCCGGCTCAGTTGTAAATAAGCAACGTGAATTTTGTCGTGAGGTCGGTCGTCATTATGGCTTCAGTGTGCAGGCACTTAGTCGCACAGTGGAAAAGTTTGAGCGCGAGTATATCCTTTTGGATATTAAGCCACCATCCAGATAGAGATTGTTGCGGCCAGAATCGAAGAAGAGCCAAAAATGTCGATCAGCTGAATTGGGCGTTGCCGGCTTATTTTGCTGTTGGAATTGGGCCTACATCCGTATAGGATCGCGCTGACGCAAGAATTGAAGCCTGACGACCATAGACAACGCCGCTAATTGGGCACTGGAAATGTTGGCCGGAGATCTTGATTTTGGCCAAAAATTATCTTCTCGGATGAGGCTCATTTTCTGCTCAGCTATGTCAACAAGCAAAATTCCCATTATTGGAGTGAATACAGTCCACAAGTGTTCGGCCAAGGATCAAGGCATCCACAAAAAGTTTTTTGCGTTTATGGCATGGCGTCATCAACGGACCTTATTTCTTTCGAAATGAGGAAGCAGACACCGTTACCTGTAATGGTCTCAGGTATAGAGCGATGATAACCGACTTTCTGTGGTGAGAGCTCGATCACATCGATATATCCGAGCTGTGGTTTCAACAAGACGGCGCTACATGCCATTCAAGCGACGTAACGCTCGAAGTTGTGAATTAGAAATTTTGCGACTGGGTCATCTCACTGCGAGCGTTCATCAATTGGGCTCCGCGATCATGCGGTTGGACACCACTCGATTATTTTCTTTGGGGCTGTGTCAAGTCCTTAGTCTACGCTAACAAGCCAAAAACTTTGGACGAGCTCGATGCCAACATTCGACAGGCTATTGCCGAAATAACGCTGCACACATTGAACCGAGTCAACAAAAATTGGATCAACCACTTGAAGCACTGCCAGCGAAGCCTAGGCTGCCATTTGAATGATGTGCTTTTCGACACATAATGGCATGAATGTAGCTTCGAAATAGAGCCAGAATCAATTCTATATCTCACACCGTTGTTGTTATATTTAAATCCTTTTTCTATCGTTTTATCTGGTCTTATTATGCGAGAGTATTTTAAGTTTGAATACGGGCTGGAGATTTCAATTATTCCTTCGTCCCAACAAAAGGAACACTTACCTATTGGAGGTTGAATAATGGAGTCCCGAAAATAAGCAGAGTCTGCATAAACCAATCATAAGTTTGTTTCCTTATTTTTCACAAATATAATAATGCAAGAATTGAGGACCTCTTTGAATCTGGTTAATAGACTTAATTTCTTTAGACTTAGGTACATGGATCGCGTATTTTCGATTTCCTTTTAAATCACATGTACTACGCCCATTCCTTTAGGTCGCACATATTGAAAAGTATCGGTTTTAAGCTTTCCTTTTTTAGGAAGAAAGCCAAAGAAACCTTCCTCGAATTTTGAAAACAATACACCCAGGAATAACATATTCCCCACAAATTTTGGATGCATTAACCAGAGTCTACACTTGCATCATTCAAACCTGGCAATGAACTTGAATTGAATTAAATTTTCCATTGCACAAGATAGTCGTTCCCCAGCTAATTTCTGACGTCAATCCAGTGATTAAACAAAATAACCCTCTGTAAACTTAATTCAAGCTCCTCCATCTCAAGTTTCCACCGAAAATTCAACAATTCCAGCGGAACATTTCCCACCAATTTTCAACCGAACGACAGAGGCTGCCTCCAAATAAAGTGAAGCACATATCTTAAATAACCTTCCAAAGCAAACCACTTACGTCACAGGTGCTAGTTCTTCGAAAACAGAAACCATACCACAGCATAACCTGTCAGTAAAATCAAAAATTTATGACCACCCCCCAAAAACTACGGGACAAAGACCCAGTCTTGCCTCAAAAAAACAAAAATCACCGTTCCGGTCACCAACAAATGCACATACCAGGTTCCATATTTCATTCAGTAACCCTGAGCTCTCAATTATGCAGTTTATGTCGGAGGCCCTGAAAATACAGTAAATTGTCATGAATTCTACGGTTCTCATGGTTCGACACATTTGGGTTTCTATATTTAAAACAACTCTTCCGTTATGATGTTTATTTTAAGGCCTGACTTCCATTTTTAACTCTGAGATCTGGTCTGGGGTATTTTAAGACGCGCCTCTGTTTTTTGGTGGTCTTTGGTTAGTCCATTATTGGCACGATGACGGTATATTACTCGTACGATCGCATAATTTATTGCCGATCGCTGGTGACAAATTATATTAGCACATGGCGGGCATTTCATTTTGTTAATTATTTCGATTATTAATTAATTCTGATTATTTTATATTGTGGCAAAAGGAAATAAACACGAAAATACATTTACGAGTAAATAAGTGATTTTGGTTCCTGGAAATTAAAATGCCGATGGTGAGTAGCAGTAGCAAGCTGGAAATGGTAGGTGTGGGTAACCAAAGTACTATCCTAATTAAAAGGATTCGTAACGATGGAAGGAAACTGTTTTTTGTACAGAAAATACTTCCAAATGTGCCTCATCACCGAAAGGAAGGACTTAACAACTGATTGTTGTCATGTGATAATCTTGAAGGCGAAGAAGATATTGTGACATAGAGAGTTATCCTGCAGGTACATACGACATCGTCTCAAATGCAGTTGCGACAATGTTTATTTATTTATATTTCGCTACGCAGAACACCATACGCCTCCAATGTTTCCTGTGGGTGGTTCTCATCTACCCTAACAATATGGACGTCGTCAACGAGGAAGTCTCCTTTCATTTGTATTTCCGGAGCTAATAATCAACGTTCAGGTCGCCTATATTCAACATGATCAGCTTATTCCCTCCTCTATAAGCGTGAGGAGCATGTTCGCATTCCCAGATACATAAAGCTCTGAACACCGTCGAAGGGATCCAATACTGATGGAGGGGTTCCTGCATAAACCGGCTACATCTCGTACTCAATGATTTTTCCAACTGGTTAGATGAATTGGTGAGGGCTATGCAGTACCGCCGTCTACTGATTCAGCCTCGCCGAATTTATCACTTCAACCAAGGAACTACCGACTTGTTGATGAACATCTTTGTTTTTCGTGTTTACAACAGTTTCATGGCGCAACAACTTGACGAAGTCAATGAGGGTGTTTGATCCCAAGCTGACATCACTGACATCCTACCGTGCCCAGAACGACTACAAAATTGCAATACCCTATAATGCAGAGGCCTGCACTTCAGTTCAGCGTGACAGAAAATCAGAGGAAACAATTATTGAGCCTTCCGGCAAGGGACTGTTCATAGGACTACTAGGACTGTACACAAACTAAGCCTGCCAACGTAGACGTAGACGGATAATGTAGGAGAGATGATGAATGATTCGATTGAGGACTACGAAAACGTAAATCCGTTTCCACTACTGTCTTAATAATTAGCGAACTCTGTAAAGAGGAATATGGAAACATCGTAGTAGAGTCGCAGTCGATGCTGAGGGTTTGGAAAGAGTATTTCTGTAGACTGTATAACGGCGATAACGAATCAAATATCGATGGCAGGAAAATTGAACCTTTCAGCCGGGACGATGTAGACAAACAATTCCGTACACCCGACCTAGATGAAATGTAGATAGCTACTGAAGCGGATGGCCTGACTGCTGAGCTCTTCGGAATGGCAGGCAGTGACTTGGTAAGGAGCATACACTAAGCTCATCTGTGAAATATGATCGGACTAAAGTATGACTAGTCTTCTTAACATCGCCTACAAGATTCTATTTGCCATATTGTGTGAACGTCTGAAGCCGTTCTTCAACATCCTGATTGGTCCATATCAGTGCGGCTTCAGACCAGGAAAGTCCACCTTCGACCAAATATTCACTATATGGTAGATCTTGGAAAAAACCAATGACCTCCAGATCGATACGCAGCACTATTCATCGATTTTAAGATTTAATTCCAAAATTCGACGTTATTTAGAGAAAAATTCTTCGAGTGATTTTCAGTTCAGTTTGCATAAATAGTGAGTGGAGGAAGAGGTACAACGACGAATTATACGGGATGTAGAGCGACATCTGATTAGCCAGAAGAGTGAATAATTAACGACTGAGATGGCTTGGTCAATTAGAGCGGATGGACACCAATGCTCTGGTCCGAAAAGTCTTCGAATCCGTACTCAAGGGACAGCGCAGTAGAGTAAAATCGCGATACAGGTGGTGCGCGTAAGTGGAAGGGGACCACAGCAAACTTGGTGTGGAACTTTGAGGAAACTGGCTAAAGATCTAGGTGGCTAGAGACGCTTATTGGTTGAGGCCAAGGTCCATCACGGGCTGTAGCGTCACTTTAAGTAAGTAAGGAAGTTGCAACCGTAGTTTTGGAGAGAAGTAAGAAGAACCGGTAGCGTGCCCAGCTGGTTGGCGTATGGAATGTCATCTGTTTACTGGGACGTTGATCGGTGCGTCTTTCACATGAAGGGGCTGGATACACTTAATACCTTAGACATACAATTAAGTCATAGTTCACGATCGGGGATCAAATTTTGTTTGAGTCTGTTGAGATCACAAGACCCAAGAGGATCCCGAATGAAAAGACCAAGCATGTCGGACATTTCTAGGAAACGGGTTCACTTTGGCGTTACGATGAGGATTTTTTTGCCCAAGAGCTGTAACATGCAAAGCTGTTCTCAACATCGAAGCGAAAATGCGCAATACAGCTGTCAGTTGTCAACAAAAGTAAGCCAGAGAAACTACGAGACGTCGCCGCCAATACCAAAGAAATCTCGCTCAACTTAATGCTATAAAAGGGACTGCAGCCAGCAAAGTCACTCAACCAGCAAGCACTGTTAATTGTTCAAAACTTCTGAGGTCATCACTGATTCCATGGATTAGATCAGAGAAATGAAATTGTATGCCGTTCAACGCACACAGAAACGCAGAATTATTGGGCACAACAAGGGTGTTTGACCGGCGTCAGCGATTCACTGGTATCGCAACTAGAGCTTCCAACTCTCCACGGCTTAATAAAGCCAGTGGGTGGTTAGTTTTTATTTTATTTTTTATTTACTCCTAAGTAAGTATTGCTTACACGGTAAGATAATGGAATCTTTTAAAGTGTGGAAGCCTTAAATTTTTCAAATATCTGATACAAGTATGTTTTTTTTTATTAGTAAATATATACAAAAATACATACAAAACATTTTATAATTCCTGCGAAGCCTTGGCTTTTCTGCAGAAGATTGTGTTTCTATAACAAGCAAAAAACTATAAGTGAGTTTAAAATTTTAAATTAAGACTTAACACATCAAAAAACGTAGATATTCATTTCAAATTTGAGAGTTCTAAGACATTGTTTCATTTGTCTATTTAACTATTCAAGAGGAAATTTTTTAATTGTTTTTTTCTTGTTTTATAATTTGTTATATGTTTAACCTCATGAGGTAAGGAGTTTATTATTTTTGGAGCAATGTATTGAAGTTGTCTTCTGCCATATGTGTTGTTGTAGCCCGGGATTTGAAATAAACCTTGTGCGCGTTGTCTGGTATTGATTTCATGTTCTAACGGTCGAATGAAACGATTGTCGGCTTGGTATTCCAAAACCACCGTCATCTTGAAGATTTGTTCGACTTTGAGGACCTGAAAGCTGCTTCCATTTTGCTGCCTGTTACACTTTTGAATTATTTTTAGAGCTGAATTTTGAAGTCTCTGGAGCTTTTTGATGTGAGTTGTGGCTGCGTTTCCCCATGCAAGAATACCGTATCTAAGCTTTGATTCTATTAATGCATAATAGATCTGTCGTAACACCTGCTCAGAAGCATGATACTTCAAGTGAGAGAGGGCATAAAGACCCTTCTTTAGGTCACTGCGTAGCTTGCTTATGTGCTTGTCCCAGAGGAAGAGTGAGTCAATAACTACACCAAGGTACTTGTAATTTTCAACTATTTCGATGCGTTCTTTAGACATGTTAATACAAGATTTATTCCTGAAGTATATTTGCTTATCTGTGTGTTTGAAATGTGGACTCCGAATATGCATTAGCTTTGTTTTCGAAGCGTTAATCACTAATCCGATGTCGTGGCACCATCGCACAGCTGCATCGAATTCCTCTTGCATCATCATTGTTGCCGTATCTAGTGTCTTATGGCGAACAACAATTGCCGTGTCATCAGTAAAAGCGAATGGAGTACTAGCCTTAAAAATCTGCAGTAGTTCGTTTGTGTAGAGAATGAACAACAGTGGACCTAGATAAGATCCCTGGGGAACGCCATATTCAATTTTCTTGGCCTCACTGAACGCATCACTTATCTTGACGGAGAACGTTCTGTTGTGAAGATAGTCTGCCATCCAATCAGCTATCACACCTCGAATTCCGATTCTTCGTAACGCTTCTAATAAATTTGAATGGTTGAGAGTGTCAAAAGCCTTACTAAAATCCATAAACAACACCAGTACATGGTAACCTTTATTTAAGCCCTCGTTCACGTAGTTAGAAAATTCGCCCAGTAGTTATCCTGAGTTTTTTTTCTTCTGAAACTCGTACTGTATTTTTGTGTATAAGAGAGTGTTTTTCAATAAAATGTTGTAACCTTCTTACGACGATTCCTTCTAAGCACTTTTCAAAAACGGGAAGTATTGAAATTGGTCTGTAGTTAGTTAATTGATTTTTAGCTCCACCTTTATAAATCGGTCTTACCACTGCAATTTTAAGTGTTTTAGGTATTTTTGCTTGTGTGATACTGTGATTTATTATACTGCATAAAACCGGAGCAAATACAGCAGAATGCTTTTTTATGTCCATCTCTTTTTATGTCCAGCTCTGATTCCATCGATTCCAGGTGATTTGTTTTCTCCAAGTGACTTAATAATCATATTAACCTCATTGTTATTTGTCGGATATGAGAAGATTGAGTTCCCTATGAACCTATTTATGTTGTCCGATGTCTTCACATTACAATGATGTATTAAATTTGGCGATTGTGAAGAGAAGAACTCGGCAAAGTCGTTAGGAAGAGAGCCGGTTCCTGTTTCGAAATTATTCGTTATTGTTTCGTCGATACAGGATTTTTTCCTTTCTAGGATTTCATTTATTAAGCCCCAGGTTTTCCGTGGATCTGATTTAAACTGAGTGAATTGATTTTTATAATAGTTCGATTTCTGTATCGTGTAATAACCAAATTATAAGAGAGACTTGGCATCACTAAAAATAATGTAGGAGGAACGAGTTGAACTGTCACTCGCTCTCCATTTGGTTTTTTCGAAAAAGAATAAAGACGTGAGGTGGCAAATTTAATCTTTATTTTTCGAGGTAATCCCAGGATTGATTATATTTCAGAAGTGGGATCTGGACTCAAAAAAGTTAAAAATCCTATTAAATGGCCTACGTTCAACGTCAAATAATAATTCAGGCGCTAACTGAAGCCAACGTGCAGTTCGCGGAAGATGCCACCGTGGCCGAATTGCGTCCAATGTACGATCAGTTAATGATCACCAGAGAAAACGATGCCAACCGACGCCCAGACGAACGCCGATGTCCAGAAGATAACCGACGACCAGAAGACGACCGAAGTGCGGAAATCGAGATACTGCAGAGAGGAACACCTGAGGTTCAAACCGATGCCGAATTAGCAAAGGTGGAGCAAGGGATAAAATTGCTTCGCAAACAACAGGAACTACAAATGCTGAAGGAGGAAGTGGGAGCCACAGGTGGCAATAAGTTTGATTTTGTGGCGTTTGAAGCCATGGTGCACCCTTTTAGTGGCGACGATACTTACGATATTCGGAAGTGGTTCGATGACATCGAGGATGCTTTCGCGGTGTTGGGTGGCAATCGTCGTGACAAATTTGTGAGCGTACGGCGTGTGCTCAGTGGTACTGCCAAAATGTTCTTACGAGCCATTTCCGTACATACATATGAGGAACTAAAGGAAGCCCTGATGGAGGAGTTTGGCCGCGTGCAAACTATGAACGAGGTATTTCAACAGTTGAAACTACGCACACTGAAACCCACAGAATCCGTAAAGAGATACGTCATCGAAATGCAGGAAATTGCGTCGCACGCTAATATTCCAGAAGCTGACGTAATTGAATGCATTATTGAGGGTTTGAACGACCGCAGCAGTAACGCTGCTACATTGATGGGTGCGACTTCTCTTAAACAGCTGAAATTATCATTGGACCGCTATGAGAAGAGACGTGTCCGACTGAGTGCCCCGATGAGAGCTGCTGTTTCCGCTGCATACGTCACTGCAACTCCAAAGAAGTCAAATGCTGCTTCTGTCGCCGTTCAAGTGCCGAATGCCGATGTCGGACAAGTGCGATGTTTCAATTGCTCCCAGTTCGGGCACTATCAGAGTCAGTGCCCGAAGCCAAAGCGTCCGATCAACTCTTGTTTTACTTGTCACGAAGTGGGACACTTCCATCAAAACTGCCCGAAGAAGAAACGTGTGACTGCTGCTGTAAAGGAATATGCCGAAGACCAAGATGACGGTGAGGCATTAGCCTGGTCTGGCGCTGATGAATTAGCTGAGAGGATAAAGCCCTTCCAAACAGTAAGTGTTGCCTTCATTAATCAATGGAATAAGTGGACTGAGTCTAAGTCGTTATTTTCTCTCTTTGATACCGGTAGCCCAATTAGTTTTATAAGAAGATCCATTGTACCATTCGTATTTGAAAAGAAGAGGCAGTCATTATATCGAGGGATGGGGAATAAGTTTTTATGTATGTATGGCACTATAAAATGTAAAGTTATATTTCGAGAGAAAATAATAGTTCATGAATTCATTGTACTTCCAGATGACGAGTCGGTGGTACCCCTTCTTATCGGGCGGGATGCCTTACACAAATTTAATCTTTATTTATGCCGCTTAAAGAAAGTTTATAACCGTGGCCTTTTGTTAAAATTGAGAAAACATGAAATACAAAATAAAACATTTAATTTGTCGAAAGAAACGATCAGTTCACTTATGTCCTTTAATTTGTTAAAAAATACAAACCGAGTAGATGTTATTAATAAAACCGACTCAGTTAATAGACAAGATAACGATAACAAAGCCACAGATGAAATTGGAATCGAAGATTGTAAAGTTCCAACGGAGGATGTTAGTGTTGCGCATATTTATGATGTGTCAGAATTAGAATCAGTAGATCTTAAAGACGATAAAGACATGAGGAATTTTGTTGATCTAGGTTTATTAGTAAGTGCAGTTGGGATTGGTAATGGGGTAAATTATGAAATGAACATAAACGAATGTCTGGATGCAGCTCATTCAAGTGCTATCAAGGCTGCTTTTGAGGAACACTATTCGAAGCTCAAAGTAGAATTAAATCCAATAGATTATTCCATGAAGATAAGTTTGATAAAGGACGTGCCAATATTTTGCTCACCCCGGCGGCTCTCTTATTATGAACGAACGGAAGTTCAGAATACGATTGAAAGACTTTTGGAAAAGGGTGTTATTAGACATAGCGACTCGCCTTACGCATCCGCCCTGGTACTAGTAAGGAAGAAGAATGGCGAAGTACGTATGTGTGTGGATTATCGTGCCCTTAACAAGCATACGATCCGAGATAATTTTCCTTTACCACTTATAGAGGATTGTTTAGAATATTTTGCCAATAAGAGCATTTTTACCACTTTGGACTTGAAAGACGGGTTCCATTACATCAAACTTTCTGAAGAATCAGTGAAATATACTGCTTTCGTCACACCCTTTGGACAATTCGAATATGTCTATATGCCCTTCGGTCTCAAAAATGCACCTGCTGTTTTTCAGAGATATATCTACTTAGCCTTAAAACCGTTGATCGATAAGGGGTTAGTCATCGTATATCTCGATGATATCTCCATTGCAACTAGAGACATGCAAACGCACATTGAGATTCTCATAAAAGTGTTCCGATTACTGCGGGCAGCCGGCTTAGAATTAAATATGAAGAAGTGTAAGTTTGCGTATAACGGGGTTGATTACCTTGGTTACCATATAGATGGAAAGGGAATCCGTCCTAATGATAATCATCTAGAGGCAATACGAACATATCCGATGCCCAGAAATGTGAAAGAAGTCCAGAGATGCAATGGCCTGTTTTCTTATTTCCGGCGCTTTGTGCCCGGGTTTTCGTGTATAGCCAGACCGTTGACGAACTTATTAAAGAAGGATGTTAAGTTTGTTTGGACCGATGAGTGTACTGCTGCCTTTGAACAGTTGAGAGATAGGTTGGTCTGTTCGCCAGTGTTGGCAATATATGACCCTAAGCGAGAAACTGAGTTGCATTGCGACGCAAGCACACATGGTTTTGGCGCGGTCCTTATGCAAAAACAAGATGATAATAAGTTTCACCCAGTTGCTTTTTTTTCTAGGAAAACGACCAGCGCGGAATCCAAACTAATTAGTTTTGAATTAGAAACGTTAGCGGTAGTTTATGCCCTGGAACGCTTTAATACTTTTCTCGACCGTTTGCCGTTTGTTATTGTCACTGATTGTGAAGCCCTTTCTCAAACCTTACGAAAAAGGGATTTGAATCCTAGGATAGCAAAGTGGGCGCTAACTTTTGAGAATTATAACTACCAAGTACAGCATCGGAAAGGTGAACGAATGGCACACGTTGATGCGCTTAGCCGTGTCGCTGTTGCCGCTGCAGTGACGACTGAAGAGCTGAACAAAAACATTCAGATTACTCAATCGCGCGATGAAAACGTTAAGACAATCAGAGAGCAATTAGAGGAGAGTGAGTTGTCAGGGTATGTTTTGGAGGATGGTTTAGTTTTCAGTGTGGGGCAGCAGAATAGGCGCCAACTTTATGTTCCTAAGGAACTCGAAGAAAACGTTATGCGATCGATACATGAAAAACATGGTCACGTCGGTATTGACAAATGCGCTAATCGACTTCTGAAACATTACTGGATTCCTAATGTGAAGGAAAAGTTGAACCGAGTTATTAGAAATTGCCTGAAGTGTATATACAACTCAACACCTCATAGAAACACCGAACGGTGTTTGTACAATATAACAAAGCGTGCAGAGCCTTTCGATACGATACATATCGACCATTTCGGTCCACTACCATCAATAAATTCGCGAAGTATATACGTTCTTGTAGTTATAGACGGTTTTACAAAGTTTGTCAAACTATACCCCGTAAATACTCCCGGAACAAGGGAGGTAATTAACTCTCTTGAGCGATATTTTGACTATTATAGTCGCCCGCGTAGAATTATAAGTGACCGAGGTACAAGTTTTACTTCTCATGAGTTTGTTAATTTTACGAAAGAACGTAATATTGAACACGCCAAAGTTGCTGTAGCCTCTCCACAGTCGAATGGCCAAGTTGAGCGTGTTAACCGTGATATGAAGGCAATGTTAGCAAAGTTGACAGAATCCCCCGAGCAGGCTGACTGGCGGAAAAAACTCACTCAGGTAGAATATGCCATAAATAACACTAATCACACAAGCACCAGAGTCTCCCCGAGCAAGTTGTTGTTCGGCGTTGAACAAAGGGGGCGTATTGTTGATGAGCTGACGGAGTATTTGGATGAGAAGTATACAGATGTCGATAGGGTATATTTAGTTAAGATGCGCAGTGAAGCGTCTGAAGCAATCAAGAAGTCCCAGCTGTACAATCTGCACTATTTCAACGAACATCATACCCTACCCAAACAATTTGAAGTCGGTGATTTTGTCGTAATTAAGAATGTAGATACCTCCATTGGAACTAATAAGAAATTAATACCTAAATATCGTGGCCCATATGTTATAAATAAAAAATGGGAAAACGATCGTTACTTAGTAGAAGACATTGAGGGTTTCCAAGTGACACAGATACCATATCATGGAATTTTAGATTCGAGTAGATTAAAGAAATGGGCTGAGTTCGGTAAAAATGTTGATCAAAGTAGCTTATATCTGGAAGGCAACACTAGGTCTATTATATAGTACTACGTATATTTTAAGCACAATCGTGGTCGATTGTATGGTCAGAGTGGCCGAACTGTAATAACCAAATTATAAGAGAGACTTGGCATCACTAAAAATAATGTAGGAGGAACGAGTTGAACTGTCACTCGCTCTCCATTTGGTTTTTTCGAAAAAGAATAAAGACGTGAGAAAGAACGTGGCAAATTTAATCTTTATTTTTCGAGGTAATCCCAGGATTGATTATAATCGCTATATTTTTGTTGATTTTGTTTCGTAGGGTTTTGTATTCTAATTCATAGCTTTTGTTTCTTATATTATTTTTCCATTTTCTGTATAATTTGTCTCTTTGTTTACATTCTGCAATGAGTGCCGGCGTTATCCAAGGGTTGCTTTTTCGTTTTTTTAAATTTGTTTTTGACAGTTGTTGCCTTTTTGTAGATGTCTTTCAGTTTAGAAGCCAGTTTTTCATACATCTTTTCACCATCATCTTCATCTAAAATCGAACTCCAGTTCTCTTTTTGAATGAGTTCATCAATTTTCGAATTGCAGATGTATGTAATACTTAAAACTGAATTAATTGAGAGTTCTTGCTCTTTTGTATAAAACAATATTGGATAATGATCGGTGATCTCGCTTTCAATCACCATTGAGTAGATTGGGTTATCGACCTTGCTTACTAAGATGTGATCGATCAACGACTTGGTTCCATTATGTAAAACCGCTCTTGTGCACTTTGTTATGACGTTGAATAATTTTGATGAAGCTACCATCTCCAAGTAATCTTTAACATAGCTTGAATTTAAATTTGAGTTTTGTACATCAATATTTATATCATCTATAAAAATGTATTCCTCGTTTTTCTTCATATTTTTCAAATCATTACCAAGTTCTTCAATAAAAGCAATTTTACTGCAACCTGGTGGTCTATATATTCCAACCACATATGTTTTTTTGTTTCCTTCTGTAAAACAAATTTTGATGTTTTCATATGATTTCGTTGGCGTGAATATTCGGTTGTGATCTAATTTTTTTCGAACGAACATCATTATCCCGCCACCTCTTTGTGTATTTCGATTTAACGGTTCCTGTTCGAATCCATCTAACTGATAAAAATTATTTGCCATTTTCATTTATATTCGTTTCTACTAGAATAATGATTTTTAATTCATTTATTATGTGACAAATATTCAGACAAAAATTATTCCAGTGTAAACGAATAAGCAGCAATTATTATTTTTCAATTCATTTACATCAATGCTGCTAAAACCGTGCAATACCCTACAATCTAAGTTGCCTATTATATAGTTGTTTCCATTTGAGGTATTCATTTTTTATAATCGGTTTTGAGTCTCTGTTTGTTCTGTTTCATACAACAACAATTATTTTGTACGCGTTATATTGTTCACATCAGAAGCGGTGTTGATAATTATTGAATGTGTGGTCTCGTTTCTACGTGCTAATATTCTACCCATGCTCTCCCACACAAACTTATAGCCTTCTTGCTTTGCCTTCTCTTTTGTCAGCCACAAGATATGCTTACTCTGCCTGGAAAGATGATTATTCACAAAAACTGTAAGATCTACGACTCAGTTGGCGTTGCGTTTGTCTTGCAGTTCTCGGTGTTTTTCCTTACTGCAGACAATTCTAATAGACCGAGTAGCCCGCGCTTGTTGCATAAATTTAGGTTTACAGGTGTAATTGAGACAATTATGCAGGACTTTTCGGGGTTTCTGGTATTTGTTCTGAATATGTCTGTGATATCTGGGTCGTTTATCACATTGTTTATTGTTTTCCCAATACCTTTGACGATTTCAGTTAAGTTTTCGTGTGGTGTAGGTGGAATGTTTTTGATGTCCACATTATTTTTCAGCCTTTGTTGTTCCATTTGTGCCTGCATGTTATCTATGATAAGATCTTTTTTTATATTGGAGTCTTGTAGCTCATTAATTTCTTTTTTAAAACTTTCAATCAGGTTATTGTTCTTCACCATGTTCGCTTTTATCTCATCATATTTGAAGGCCAGGAAATCACAACTAGCCGCTATTTCCTTCAATTGATCCCTGAGTAGTCGGATTTCCGTAAGTACGGACTGGCTATCAGTGCCGTTGTTGACAGTTGGGACTTTGTCGTTGACATCAGGGCTGTTTCTTGGTCTAATTCGTTTAGCAGGTTGTGGCTCCGGTGATCGTGCAACAGGTGCACTCACGCTGGCAATATTATGGCTGTCTGATACGTTTCTGCAGAACTGACATTTCCAAGTTTCTTTCCTAGCAGCGCCCATGTTCCTCCAAGTCCTTTCGGTTACCATTGTACAGTGATAGTGTAGTTTGCGCTTGCAAAAAGTACATTCGACGAAATCGCCTTCCATTGGAAGCGAATCACCGCTAGAAGAACAGGTATTCATTTTATATTAGATTAAAAAATAAAAAAGGGTAGCAAATAAGTAAATAAAAAATGATTAATAAAATCACACGTTCTTCAGTCTTTTTTTACGCACTTGAAAGCTTTAATTATTATTTGAGACAGAATGTAGATTTAAAATTGTGAAGCACAAGTAAAACACGTCCGGTCGCTTTGATTAACAAACTAATGTACGAGGGGCGTTTAATATATTCTCGGTATCGATATGAAGGAACATGCGAATTCAATTTAAATTATTTTTATTTTTCAATATAATCTCCCCTAACATCATTGCATTTGTTACATCTTGAGATAAGCTTTTTTAAACCCTCAAAAAAATAAATTTCCTCTTTCTCTGCAAAATACCCATTTATTGCGGACTTGAGTTCTTCATCATCCAAAAATCTTTTTCCACGAAGATATTTTTTCAAATCCGGAAACAGAAAATAATCACTAGGGGCAAGGTCTGGACTATAGGGTGGGTGTTGGATTTCTTCGAAACCACAATCTCGCGCAGCAGCCTTGGAAACTCGCGCCGTGTGAACAGGAGCGTTGTCATGAAGAAGCAACACACCCGCTGCGAGTTTACCCCGTCTGTTCTTTTTAATTTCCTGCCGCAAATTATGCAAAGTGGAAGCGTAGGATGTGGCGTTGATGGTTTCACCTTTTTTTTTTATACTCAATGAGCAAGATTCCCTTTGAGTCCCAAAAAACTGTGGCCATGAGCTTCCCGGCAGACGGAGTGACTTTGAACTTCATCGGGGGGTCTGTTCCTTTTTTATGCCACTGTTTGCTTTCAGGGTCATAGTGGTGGACCCATGTTTCGTCCCCAGTAACAATTCGATCCATAACACCGTCCGCGTTCTCACTACACATCTCCAAAAGCTCTCTACAGCATACGATTCTCACTTTTTTCTGAAGCGCTGTGAGCATTCGTGGCACCCACCTTGCACTGACCTTTGAAAGGTTAAGATGGTCATGAAGAATGGTGTGAATGGTACCAATTGAAAGCTTGGTGATCTCTGCCATCATTTTCACCTTTATTCGGGCATCCTCAAGAACAAGTTTTTCGACTTCTTTGATGCTTTCTCCCGTTCAAGCAGTAGCCGGGGCGCCGGAGCGGGGGTCGTCTTCAATGCTCTCTCTGCCTCTCTTGAACTCACTTGACCACTTTTGCACAGTTGATAATGAAGGTGCGGAACCCTGGTAAACAGCCACCATCTCTTCATGAATAGCTTTTTGACTTTTTCCTTGCTTAGTGAGAAATTTAATTACAGCGCGATGCTCAATTTTCACCATCATCGTCCAGTTGCCATTATGATTCTGTTTAACTAGAGATAAAACGCGAATTAATAATCACATTTATATGAAATTTTACATGAATGCACTAAAATAATAGTATTAGTTGATAAATAACTTATATATACAACCACAGCTTCACCCCGATACCGAGAATATGTTGAACACCCCTCGTATATATAACAATATTAATTCAGGAAGTGAGAACAAAATAAAATAAAATAAGGTAAGTAAGATAAAGTAAAAGAGAGAAAAGAATAGAAAAGAACAATTGGCTTTACAAACAAATTGAACATTTTAAGCGTTTTAAATTCTAAATCTAATTAGTTTCATTGGCCAGGTATTTTAAGAGAGAAGTTTTAAATTGTGTAAATTGTGCTTCTAATTTTCCTAATATTTATGGGCAAAGAATTCCACAGCCGTACAGAGTTCACGAAGAATTGGCGTTCAGAAGTCAAGCAGGCATAGCTCGTTTGAAAAAGCATACAGGATCTACTTTTTTTTTATAATTTACGCGAGCCTAAGGGGTTGGGCACCCTTTTACTGTTGCCATGGCGCGGACGGAAAGCTAGAAGGAGGAGAAAGGGTTTCGTTATTCGCTCTCCAGGGGTGGGAGTCCGGATAGGACGGAGAGTTTTTTCTTCACTCAGAGTGATTCGAGGTATAATTCACAGTATGAAACTCTACAACAGCCAAATCTACATGTCAGTGTTATGCCTTCACACGCAGAATTTTTCTGTCCGAGTTCCAATTACACAATGAAAAACTGACTTGCCATGGACAGGATTCGAACCTGGACCCTCCGAGTGAGAAGCGATTGCTAGTACCACTACACCACGGCCACTGACTGAAGGAAGCGTAGCCTATTGAATAGGTATGCTGATTGCTTAGTTTGAATTATGCCATGCAAGAGACTTAGCGTTCTGTATTTGAGCACATTATCAAATGTACATCCGCTGATTTGCTTTGAGTAAAAGGAAATGTGGTCATATCGTTTTAGGTGAAATACAAATCGGGCCATATTATTATATACGACATTGAGCTTTCGTCTGGAGTCGTAGTCGGGGCAGCAAAAGATTTCAGAACAATATAGCAGAATCGGTATTAGGAGGGTTTTCGCTAACAAGAGCTTTGTCCGTGTAGGAACAAAGCGATAAGCAGTCCAGAGAGCACGTAATCCACCATATATCTTACCTATAGTGGCGTTTATGTGGGTAGACCAAGTAAGGGTCCGGTTAAATATCAGGCCCAGGTTGCTGGCGTGGTCGACGTACTCTATTGGACTTTGGGCTAGTTGGATTGGTGGAAAGTGAGTAAGGTCCAGTTTTCTTTTATGGATCACAAGTGCTTTTGTTTTCTGGGCATTAAGACGCATTTCGTTCTTAGCTGACCAACCAAGTATACGCTGGAGACCTTCATTCAACTGCGCAGTGGCGGTGAATGAACATATGAATTGCACTATACACAACAAACTTTGTCAGTTCATTTACGTAGAGCGAAAAAAGCAATGGTCCAAGAATGGAGGCTTGCGGTACTCCCCTCTTTATTGGCAAATAGCATGAACATCGGTTTCCCGCTACAACCTGTTGTCGTTTTCCTTCTAAGTAAGAAAATATAAGTTTTGTAGAGGGCAATGAAAATTTAAACTCTTTTCTAAGCTTTAAGCAAAGTATAGTGTGATTAACGGTGTCGAATGATTTCGAAAAGTCAAGTAACGTTAGTATTGTAGCATGGTTGTCATCAACAGCTTTCCTAATTTCATCAATTACCAACAATAACGCAGTCTTGCAATTTCGTTTTTGTTGGAAGCCAGATTGATTCTCACAAAGCAGTTCTTTATACTGTAGATAGATTTGTATCTGTTTGAGAATGCATTTCACAAAAACTTTTTGAAAGGAATGGCAAAATTGAGATACTCGTAGGTCTGAATTCCACTGCATTTCCATTCGATTTCTTTGGAATAGGAATAATTTTAGAGTCTTTCCAATGAGCGGGATAGACTGACGTCGTTAAAATTGACTTGAAGATATGTGTCATAAAAGGCAGTAAATATGGAAGCAGAAGCTTAACAAAGTTTGGATGAATTTCATCGATCCCCATAGCGTTTGATTTGATCGATAGTACCACTTCTGCAACGTCTTCCTCGCGTAATCTGTAGAATTCAAAGTATGATTCTCTACAATCATCCGGTGGCTGGTCGAAAGTAGTTAATCTTACTGAGGGCGGATCACTTGACATTAAAAAAGCTGAGTTAAGGTGGTTGCAGTCTATATCATCGGGAGTTATAGGCCTTTGTTTTCCTAACCCAAGTTCACGGATATGTTTCTAAACCTCTCTGCCTGAGGAGCAGCTACCGAACTTCCGATAGTAGAAGACACGCTTGGCGTTTCTTATTTTAGAAACCGCTTCATTACGTAATTTGCGATGTATATTTAAGAACTCAGGCATTCTGTATTTTTTCCAGCTTTTATAGGCACCATCACGTTTTTTCATAAGCTGTAGGATATTAGGGGTAAACCATTGAAGGTGAGGGGGCCTAGCAGATTTTGTTTTTAACGGCACATGTTTGTTAAAGAGGAAAACAATTTTTTCCTGCAGAAAGTTAGTTTGATCATTGATACGGGCATCCGATAAATACGCTCCCAACTTGTGCCTATAGTATCAGCTTGCAATTGAGCATAATTTAAGTTATGAAAATCTCTAAACATAACTTTAGATTCAACAAAGTCATTTTTAGCTTGGTAAGTTATTGATATATATGTTTAGAGAATGCAGGTGCTGAGACTTGGCTATATAACAGGACTTTACCCATATCGGATACAAAAATTGAATCGATCAGAGTTGAAGCAGTGGTCGTAAAATGGGTAGGGGTAGACGTGTTAACTGGGTTTAGATCAAGCGATTTTATATATTCCAAAAAGCCTATGGAGCCGGATGTATCTAACAGATTACAATTAAAATCGCCGCATATATTGATGTTAGTGGCAATGTAGCCTTTCTCCTCAAGGGTGGTAAAGAGTGGAGCAAAAGAGATGGAGTTATTTGGTCTGTAGACTACACCAATCAATATTTTCTCATTACTACATTTGATGTTTATGAAATAGTATTCGAGAGGATAGTCCTGGCTTGATTTGCATACAAATTCAAAATTGAGTTTATTCCGAACATACAATGCAGCTCCCCCTCCGACGCGACCGACCCTATCAGACCGAAGAAGCTCAAACCCTTTTACTTTATAAATTTCATTTGGTACGTCAGCATGAAACCATGTTTCAGAAACACATATGACATCAATTTTAGAGCCAACGAAAATATGCCTAAATTCATTTATTTTCGGTTACATACTTTGGGCGTTAATATGGCAGATATGAAGGCCCTTGTGTTGTGTCTGGAGAGCACGAATCATGCCGACAATATATCCGTAAGCTCCAGCAACTGCGTTTTCCTCAGTACCTGATATACTACCCATATTCATGATGGGTGGCTATGAATATATTTTTTGTAGGAAAATTTGACCTGAGTTTTTATGCTTACCTGAATAAAAATAGCCAAATGTTACTGTTGGTGCAGTTTAAGAGGTACAGCTCCAGAAGTTGAATAAAAAGTTCATCTAACAAAAAACGCAAGGAGTTTGCAAATGAATGTTACTTAATTCTCTTCCTCCTTAAAGCTACAAAGAGTCGTAACCTGGTTGTGGCTCTACGCTGTCATACTCTTCCATCATAACCAACAGAACTTGGCTGGTGAGAAGAACAAAAAGTGTTTTGAAGGCAGAAATGATTCGCGTTTACCTTCAAAATCGTTGCCTTTAATGGGAGTAGGAGCATTCTGAAGTCAAGGAAAATCTGTCAACAGAACGACTGCCTGCTTATGAAGGATGTCAGTCAGGGTCACCGGATCATCTGTATCCGGGAAATACTCAGCGAGGTGAACACCCTTTGATATATACTGGAATGAATTTCTGCGGCCCACTCCAAGTCGCCATCTGCCGTTACCTTAATAATTTGAACTTGAATGTACACATATTGTGTACACATTTGGCTGTTGTAGAGTCTCAGGCACAAAAAAAAGTGTGAATTATAACCTTCGAATCACTCTGAGTGAAGAAAAAACTCTCCTTCCTATTCGGACTCCCACCCCCTGGAGAGCGAATATCGAAACCAAATACACCTGCGTTCCAAACCACTACAAAAACAATATTTCCTTTCTCCTCCTTCTACCTTTCCGTCCGCGCCCAGGCAACAGTAAAAGGGTATCTAACCCCTTAGGCGCGCGTAAGTTATAAAAAAAACAAAGTGCGTTTCAATTTGTAAATTAAACATTAAAAAAGGTAGGAAATAGGAGAGAATGGTGCTGTCCACTGAGAGGGCCCCCGCCCAATTATCAAGGCTTCGCCCTTTAATGACGTTGTCTAATAATGAACGGGGGCAGAGCAAAGTACTGGTCTTATCGTAAACATCTTCAGATGACGCTACCGAAGGTTGCTACGATTTGATCAGTCACAAGCTGCCGGTCATAGGTCTTGTTGGCGGCTGGACCACCGGTAGTCCCTACCAGGACTTAAATCACGGTACCATGGGAGTCAGGAGCCCCCCGGATCTCGGTCCGGGCCTGACTTGTTAGAGGTAGGCCCCCTTGTGGGAGCGTCATGGTGGCTGTGGTTTAAACCCAAAATCGCGGGAAAGAGTCTTCCTATGGGTTTCCTTTGGTTTTCCTTTGGTTTTCCTTGGTTTTCCTTGGTTGACTCAATGTGGAGTTGCAATAAGTGCTGGGTGCTGCGACCCTAAGAGCAGTAAGAGGTTTTAGGTCGGCCTCGACTCATACCAAGGGTGGAACTTGTGCCGGCAACACAGTTCCAAATTAGTATCTAAAATAGTGAAAATCATTGGTGAGCGATGGCAAGGCGTATCCTTGCTCCCATGGATGTATGGGCATCCCGTAAGTTTAAGCCCACACGGCAGGTACTTACGTTAAAATCATGAGACATCTGTCCACTGAGAAAGTTCTGCCGATAATCTTAACTGTAGCTGCCGTGAGAGTTGAGACTCTTCGAAGTTTTTTGGTAGTGACTGAAAACATTGTCAGCTGCTTACGAAGCTGTCTTTTTCTGCCGCGAAGCAAGGATATCTTAGACCTAGTCACTTTTAGATGGGATGCGTCAACCTTACGCAGGCCCTCATGCCAGACGGTGTCAATGCCAGTAGGAAAAAGTGGGGATTAGCCAGCAGCTGAAAAACACCTGCATGATATGATTCTGACAGGTTCGTTCCAAACGAATATAAATAAGAAACGATTTCACTGGTAGTTGTCTATGATATATACTCAGATCGATGCTCAACATTCTAATTCTATTTGTTATAGTCTAGCGCAGTTGCCAAGTTCGTCAAGTACTACACAATAGGGCCTAAGTTCAAATATCGACCAACACATAAACGTATAAACGTGGTATAAACGTATCTGTAGTTTTAGAGGCTTTGTTATCAAGATTTGCTGCTGCAGTCTTGAGCTACGAAGAAAAAATCGGTGTAGCGGTTAATTTCACTTATGATTCGATATAGTCGCCATTACCAATGGCTATAACTATCCACATTGAATGTTGTGATGCCAGAAAGATGGGATTTGGCATATGTTGCGATGACCAGGAGTATAACCATATCAGAACCGTCTCACAAGCAGCTACTGAGGGTATCTAGCATTGGGTGTGGTATCAGGTGAGGATATAAAATATTATGCTGTGTACTTTGTTCGCTTGCATTCGCCTGGAAACAATGGCATATGACGATGTTCACTGCTACTCTGGCAATGGACTTCGATAAACAGTGTCAGCAGCTTTAATACACAAGACCTACTCAGTCGCCAAGAGCTTCACGTGAATCACTCTGTTATAAATTTGCACTCAAAAAGGAGTACGCGTAGCGTATTTTCATCGAATATACGGGAGCCTTCATCAACGCAATATTTGACGGCATGTGTGACTCGGCCAGACTACATGATGGACACAAAACACTAAACTAGTGTTGATTCTTGCTATACCAGTGAACAGCATCTTGATTGTGAATAGTGACTGCAGTTGCTGGAGGTGAACATGGGTTTTTCTTCTATCGGAACAGAACACTCAGCCAAAATACTAGTCCATTGTATTCCTTGTAAGTTCCTTTTAATGGAATCTTTCAGTGTTTCGAAGAAAGATGAGTAAGTGCTTCAGGGTTGCAGTACCATCGCCGAATACCTGCATGTCGATGAAAGCTTAAGCTGGACATTCACAGAGTGCTTCGCGATGTCGTCATCACTTTCACAACAAGCGTCGCAGAGTGTTGTATCACCTATGCCCAGTACACTTAAGTGCTTAGCTAAAAAAACCCGGTATGACGCCAGTAAGCAACCTATAGGCTTTCCTGCTGCGGGACAGCAGGAAGGCCGCTGCTGCTTAGAGACGTCGGGAAGCATTCGTTTGGTCTGCCTGTAAGCTGAGGAGCCATACCATCTGCAGATGTCAATGGAAGACTTAACCGAGGACGCAGGCAGACACCTGGTTCGCGTCCTGAAAATCTTTTCTCTGAGACTTGCCTAGCAAGTTCATGGGTGATTTTATTTCCTGTGATCATATTGTGACCTGCAACCCAGACAAAACTCAGTGAATTCAACCTTCCAATTACGTTCAGTGGTGTCTTCCATTCTCGAACTAGCTTGAAAGCCGTAAAAGTGTTCAGAAAGGCTTAGCTTGACTGTCGCTACAGATCTCCACCGATTCTTCACAATATGGTTCACTGCCATCAGGATTGCGTATAACTTCGTTTGGAAGACAGACGGAAGTTTTCCTAACGAGGAGTGAAATCTCCTCCAAAAGATTCAGAATAAGTGGTCTTTTGTATAACTCGCACTGGAATTTTGATGATTTTGCGTTTCGACTGTCTTTTGCCTGGGGTGTTATGCAGTTGCCGTCTGAAGCCATGATACCGGGACTTCTGCGAAAATATGGAGTCGATTTTGCCAGTACTCAAGACTGGCTTCAACCAGAAACTGACTTGGTAAAGAATTAGTGTAGATGACGAGAATCTAACACATCTCTGCCTGTTAGGTAGACTTTCGCCTGTGTTGCAAGTGGAGACATAAGCAACCCTGAATTCAGTGAATTATATTATGGGAAGCATGTTGAAGGGCAATATATCTACATTTCTAATCTATTTCAAGGGTCCAAGTCTCTTTTCCAATTAGAAGGTAGAATATACTAAATCTTGTCAGAATTCAAGCCTAGACAAAGCCCAGACTAAGTCTCCTTACGACCCGAAGGCCTAATTGGATTTGGACTACCCGCATCCTCAATGACAGTTTCAATTGATAGGTGACTCTCTTGTGAGCACTATTATAGATGGAATGATTACACGCAGGCCAAACGGTTGCTTCCGGATGTCCAAAAGAAGTGACCACCCTTTTTCACTATCTTTGGACATAAAGCTTTGTAATTTGCCTGTTGGCGCCTTAACGGATCACTTTTCCTTTGCTAAGCACGTGGTTATGGTAGGAATAAGTGACACCATATCTTCAAAAGTGCATATTAGTCGCATAAGATGGATGTGACATGCGGACGGATGAATACCAACAAAGTAGAAGACAACCTCGTTGACCCGTATGGCGATTGATCGGGAAATTGCTGTTTGTCTTATAACTTGGATTGGACGTACAGTGCGACAATCAAGTTCTTACTGAAGTCCTTGTCTTACCTCCCAGTGGTGGTCCCCGGTAACAGCTTGAGTAAACTTTTACTCATAAATGGTAAAATGACAAGAGCATGCTCGGCTAGTAGCATAATACTGGCCTACTCCATCACAGGGCTCACAACCGTATACGGAAGGGATTAAAAGTTCGCCAAAACTAACTAATGTTGGTTTAAAATGGATTCATTGTTGATTAGAACAAGCCTTTGACGGATATCTCGCAGATATCACCGAAATCAAAGAATTCGGATACAGATTTGCCATATGCGCCAGATTTAGGCAAGAAGAGCTTCCTAAATCTGAGCTTCCGACACGTGAGCGAACTTATGTCTTATGACAGTCCGCATAATGGCTAAATTCGCTAACCTAAGCCTAGTATGCGCCCATGGCCCTACGGAAGACAAGGACAAGCCACCAAATAATGTCTCTACGGGCTCCTCGATACGACTTTCGAGTAATGTCTGAAATATTACATTGCCCAGTACAATCTTAACGCCAGGAAAGGAAATTAGGACAGCTTCGGTAGGCATAGTCTACACCAAAGAACGTCTGTCAACGGACTTAGGCGTATTGACTTTACGGCAGGAGCAAATATCACTATAGTAAGCACACGGTTTACTCATCTCAATGCACACAAGGTGACATGAAAGTTTCCGGATCATGAAAGGCGTAATCAAATTGATAGCATTTCGATAGACGTCCGGTATTCTGGTCGCCCGAACATTCCGAGCAGCAAACATTCGGATCGCAACCTTGTTGCAGCCAAAGCGCGAAAGCGGATTTGTCAAGCGCCTGAGCAAAGAAGAACTACTATGAGAAGATATAGGTAATGTAGAAAAGCTGCGATCGCAAGAGACCGCCAAAGTCCTCGCCGAATGTGTATCTTAAAAACCCCTATGCTGCCAGCATCAACTACGACGACGACTGTCAAGGCAAGAGGACAAGTACAGAAGCCTATTGAGATAAAAAAGGAAACCTTCTAGTAGAGTTACAGTCGGTTTTGAGAATATGGAACAACTCCTTCTGTAGATTGTATACCTACGACGAAGCCCAACATTCCGCCGTCAGGCAGAATATACGATGATAGCCACACCTTCCATACACATGACCAAAATGAAGAAAGGATAGCAATATCTAAGTTGGAATCCAGCAAAACAGCTGGACCTGACGCTTTACTGGCCGAGGTATTCAAAGCTGCTGAAAATCACTTTGTGGAGAGCATACACCAACTCATTTCTCAGATCCAGTCAAAAGAGCGTATGCCTGATGAATGGAATCTCAACACAATATGCCCGATCCACAAAAAAAGGACAACCCTGAAACCCTTCGTGGACTACCTTATTGGTCCCTATGAGTGCAGTTTCACACCAGGAAAGTCTACAATCGACCAAATCTTCATACTCCGGCAGAGCCTAGAAAAAACTTAAAAAGTCCAAATCGATACCCACCATATTTTCATCGATTTTAAGGCCGCATAACAGGTTTTTAGAGACGATCTATATAGAACCATGTTTATGTAGTTTTGGCATCCCTGCCAAGCTCGTCCGTCTGTGCAGAATGAGAACACTCGCTGCTCCTTAAAGGTCAGCAATGACTTAACCGAGATCTTTGACTCCAAAGAAATTTTTAGACAAGGTGACATGATGGAATGTGACTTCTTTAACGTCATACTTGAATGAAGTGTGCGGAACTCAGAAGTGAACGCTGGAGTTACAATCTTTCAAAAGTCTCTGGAACTGCTAGCGTACACCGATGATATCGAAATAATTGAAATAACACAGCGGACACTTACCGGTGCGTTTGCTAATTATTGAAATGGAAGCTGCCAAAATGGGTTTAGCTGTAAATAAGGGCGAAATGAAGTATATGCTGTCAACAAGAAGAGGCACACAACATCGACGAATTGGGCAGAACCTCATTGTCGGGAGCTATAATTTCGAGGCTTTGACTACCTTGGCTCTTCTATAAAATCTGCCAACAACCCCCCAGAAGAAATAAAACGAAATAATTCTGGCAAATCGCTGTTTCTTTGAGCTAAGAAGTCAATATAAAGGGTTTTCCAATAGGAACTTGACAAATTTGAATTTAATTTGTGAACGCACTCTTTCACTAATCAGCAAACTGTCACTGTCAATTTATTCAGTAAACTCAACATTTTCATCATGGTAAAGTACACCAGCGAGCAACGTCTGCGAATTATAAAAATTTTCTACCGAATTTCGGAGTCGGTGAATGCAACTTTAGAGCGTTAACTCCAATTTTCGGTCGAAATTCTCGCCCTAGTAGACAGGCAATAACAAGTTTATTGCAAAAATTTGAGTCTACAAATTCGTTGTGTGATTTTGCCGTGTCAGTGAGACAACGGGTTGGTCGAAGTGTCGAAAATATCGCTGCCGTTCAGGCGTCCATGGGTTCTGGAGAAGATGCGGCAAGATGATGAATTTCATCGCAAAATCATCTTCAGTGACGAGCTCATTTTTGGCCCAATGGGTTCGTCAATAAGCAAAATATGCGTTATTGGGGGTGAAAATCCACATGTGCTTCATGAATCACCACTTCATCCACAAAAAATAACTGTTTGGTGCGGTTTGCATGCCGGCGGCGTTATTGGGCCATATTTTTCGTCGACGATAATTATCGTCACGTTACTGTGAATGGTCAGCGTTATCGCGCCAAGATCACCGATTATTTTTGGCCCGAATTGGAAGATATGGACTTGGACGATATGTGGTTTCAACAGGATGGTGGCACAAGCCACACAGCACACGCTACAATCGATATGTTTAAGAGTAAGTATGGTGAGCGTGTTATCTCAAGAAATGGACCAGTCGATTGGCCGCCTCGTTCGTGCGATTTAACGTCGCTTGACTATTTTCTGTAGGGCTACGTTAATTAATTGGTTTCTGCCAACACGCCGACGACGTTGGAATCGGTCGTTTCGGCCGAAATGTGTGGCCGAGTTGTTGAAAATTGGGTCCAACAAATCGATCGCTGCAAACGTGCCCTCGGTGGCCATATGAACGAAGTCGAGTGTCATTTATAAATGTTTTGATTGTACTAAAATCCGATAATAAAGTTTTTGAAATATCTCAAATGGTTTGCGTTTTATTTAAAAAAAAAATTTGTCAAGTCCTTATTGGAAAACCCTATATTATAGTAGCGAGGCCCTATACCGAACAACTAAGGAGACTGTATATAGGACCTTGATCATCACAGTCCTACTTTATGGCGCTGACGCATGGGCTCTATCAAAGGCGGATGAAAATATCCTCAGTCGGTTGAAGTGAAAAAGCCTTCGGGCCCGTTTCCATTGACTGGCTTTAGAGGAGAAGATTCAAGTAGATTCAACAATGAACTATACGATCTGTACAGCGACATCGACTTAGTCAAAAACTGCACATCAATTCCTGAGATGCCTAGGACATGTAGACCGACGCCAATGTTCCGGGCCGCAGAGTCTTCGATTCTAACCCTTAGGACCAACGCAGTGGAGAAATACCTCATCCTAGGTGGCGCGCACAAGTTTAAGCGGACCTCAGCCGCCTTGGAGTGCGCCACTGTAGGCAGTAAGCTAGAGACCGGGTTAACTGGAGAGGTTTGTAAATTGAGATGTAGGTTTACCCCGAACTGTAGCGTCACGACTTCGACATAGATGGTACGCATAAGAAAAGGGACTTCAACAATCTTGGATTGAGCAACTGGATGCATCTGAAATTTAAGTCAGGAAGTGAGCGATAAAACTGACTCTTCTTTAAGTTCATGGAGCACACACGTCTCCGAAGCTTAACCCATTGGCTGAAACTTCTTTACTCAAGCAGTGAGAATCACAGTTCATTTGTATTTGAGTTTTATCCTTGCTACACATGTGGGGTCGATTTCAATTCGAATCATGGCGATGGTGCAATAAACTTTGTATTTCAAATACTTCTATTCCCTTAAGTTTGCATTGAGAGGTCGAAACCCCCAATGCATTCAGGTCAATCCGTTTTAACTCCATAGAATCACTACCATCATCTTCATTTTCTAAAGCTCTCTTATTTTTCATAAAGGTCCCATGGGGTGAGAACTCCATGGCAATTTAACATAATTTACTCCTTTCAGAACCATAAAACAGAAAAAATTCCTGCCCATCAAACAGTTTGTTCCCTTCCATGAATCTTCGTAATAACTTTGTAGACGGTTTTTGTAGCCCTTCAGCCCACAGAGAACAATATCTATCCAACCCAACAAACCTCGATTATTCATCCATCAGTGCATAGTCTCAATCGCCGTTATTCGTTTATAGCTACTTTGAAATTTTTTTTGGAAAAAAAATTAACAACTCCACTTCGATATACTCGAACTCTTACAGATACATCGTCCGGTCCTCGCACACTTCCATTTTTGTTGGTTTTTTCCTAACAAAAGCGCACAGCAAAAAAAAACAATTTTACGTTGATACACCAAACATATCCTGACTGAGTAGAAAGAATTTATGAAAATGAGGAAAAGGAAAAAGGGACAAGAGAATCGTACTATAAAACCAAATCCAATCCTCCAAGCTCCAATAACGGTGTAACAGTTCAATGGCAGCTGAATTAAAGTAATATCCTCAGTTCGTGTAACTCACACAAAGTCACCTTTTGACAGGTTATGCCTCTGCTACGGCAAACATATCCTTGAATGTATTCGCGGTTATATCATCCCTTTTCCTTATAAATATTTCTATCACACTTTCTCTTTTTAACCATGTTCCTTGGAGGGTGTGCGAGGATTCCCATAGAGGTGGTTGCAACCGCATACCGGCAACGACTTTGCTGTTGAGTTATGGTATAATCAAACAAAGGGGTTGGAGGTTGTTTTTTGTCGTCTCCTCTTTAATGGCATATTCGCCGAATGTACCTTTCTTTAAGCATGCGCCTCCGTTGGTGTATGTGGATCGTATTGGTGTGGAAGGTATTCGCATATCCTTATGACGATGCGTTTACAGCGCTATGGTGCTGTACACGTGACTGTGCCTTGTGACGGGTCATGCCGTGCGGTTACGATGATACCGGTCGGTGGTAGTGGTCGTGTACGAGTACGAGTATCGAGTAACTCAATAGCAATCCCCTACTAAATCAGCTGCTGCTGTTGGTGGTGTTTTTCGTCTTCTTTTTTGTTTTTTCTACCGCTGCAGATACGTGTACGCTGTACAGTTATGTATATTGTGTTGTAAAAGTCGCACTTGATCATGTGCAAGGTTCGAGCCAACATTGGTGTGCGGTTGAAAAGTTCGTTTCGATTTTTTTTTTTTTTTTGTTCTACCTTTCCACATAAAAGGACACTCGAGAAGGCAACGTACGGTCGGAGTCGTGGAGGTTAGTGTTGGTTAAGAAGGAACAAGGACTTCTTTAACGGTAAGTTGTGTCGACCAAGAAAGTTGATACTTCAGTTCGACATACGCCTTCTACCGTATAGGCCACCCACTCGTGGAACTTATTTGAGACAACATCCGACGGCAGTGGTAGAAGCCTTCAAAATTAAACATCGCGCATCGTCGATACGATGATGATGGTCGTGCTGGTATCGTTGAGATCAATCATAGTTATGTCAAAGAATTTGTCCAACATTTTAACATTCAGTCGACGACTTCTTCGCAAAGAAGATGCATCCTTCGAGCCTAATGACAATTGAAAATTTTAACTTTTCTCATTTCAAAACTGCATCGAGCTTAAACAGTGATTAAGTGTCCGAAATTTACTACAAAAAAAAAGGAAACAATCTATTTTATTAACAAATTCCTTAGTGTTAAGTTTAATTAAAAAAAAAAATTTAATTAAATCGAATTATTTTATGAAAATTCGAAATCAGTGCACGATTGTGATTTTTTTGTTCGGTGAAAATAAAAAGGAAACATTATTGACACGGGCTACAGCTCCATTGGGATATAACTATTTTTCTAGAGTTCACCAGGTAAGTGTGGCATATGTATGTTGTTATACTCGCGCAAATATTTACATTTGGGATTTTTGTGAAATTGTTTTTGGTATATTTTCCTTGGGCCGGCACCCCTTGGGGACTCTTTTTGTTTGATTTTTTTGGCAGACTTTCCCGAACATTTTGTGTCGGAATTGACACAGCTGCAGTCGGTTGGTAGATTTACTTAAAGTGGATTAATGTCAGAAGGGTATTCCCATCAATATAGCGGACAGTGTAAACATTAAGTCAGGGAGTTGGTTGGCTTTGTCCATAAAGTGCCACTATCCCTCAGCCATGGAGGACTGTGTTTTCGGGAGATACGAATACATATGAGTATATAGTAGGATTGCTGGCTTTGTAGGATTTATGTGAGATTTTTTGGGGAATTGTTTCACGTAATTAAAAAAAGAAAAAACTAACCAGGTCACCATTGTAGATTGTCGATGTTTTATTCACTTTTTCTTCGTTTTTATTTGAGAGTCAATAGCGTCCCCAGTGTGTGTTTTGGGAGGGTAAAGTTTTGCCCAAAATTCGTGGAATTTTTTGTTTGGATAGCATTTATCAAGGGCTTACGGTTCGTTGAAATTAAATGAGCTCTTCATATTTTTGAATGTCAACATAGGTTTCATGTTAAATGAAAGTCAAATATAGGAATTCACTTAGTCAATTAAGAAAAGGAATGTTCTTTGCATGTTAAACTGTGAAAGACATTTTTTCCAACAGGTTCCAGATTAACCTTATATCGTACTATGTACTCGTACTTGTAATACGTGCTTTGTTTTTGCTAAATTATTGTACAAAATTATTTCGAGAATCGTGGTTCGTGGCTGCTGTGAAGATCAATATGCTGTGTCCATCTACTTTAAGGAAGATTTTACAGCAAATATCTTGGTTTCCAAGCTTATCCAGCTCGTGCGAGTATTTTCACTGCTTGACTAAGATTTGGAAGCAAGATCTTGTTTTTCGAGCTCACAAGATCCATGATTTAGCGGAAAGATCTTGGTGTCCGAGTTACTTAAGTTTTGAGATATGCCTGTGAAGATTCGTCAAATCTGACACCGGCATCGTAAAGTTTGACGTTTTTAACGGTACATGTACTCAGAACGTTTTTAACTCAACAACAGTGTCCCGATCGAACTCGCTTCGACTTTTGGTGATAAAGCACTGTTCCGAACCACCGCGTTTCGCTGGTTTTCTAAATTCAGTTATGGCCGTCGTTTGCTTCAGAACGAATTTCGTGAAACTCGTCCAAAATCGGTTTTTGTGCCAAAAAACATAAATGCTGTGCGGGAACTGATATTGGAAGATCATCATGTGACTTATTGTAAAATTGAGGCATGCTTGGGCATTAGTTCCCCATTTAATATTGCATGAACATTTGGCAGTAAAAAGAGTTCTTCGCCTTTGTCCAAAGGAATGTTGAAAACACTCGATCACGATCGAAAGACGAGACAGTTCTAAGCAGTCCACAAAGCAATACTACTCATACATGGCAGTCAGTGCGGCTTTGTGGGACGCTGACACAATGCATAGTTACCATATAATGATGGAGATGACATGCTTCGAGAGATCAGCATACGATATAGCCTTCATCGATTTTTAAAAAGCGTTCGAAAGAGTTCCCATAGAAGTTATTTGAATGACACTAAGGTCTCAAAATGTATATAAGATTGACACATTATATGTAGGGAGAAGTTAAAATGGAAGCTTAAGGCATGAAGACAAGAATCCGGCCAAGTTGATCGGAGCTGTATGATTTTTCCGTTGTGTTTCTGCTCATCCCGGTGAGTTTTTACCTGTATAACTTTACATATTTCGGCGGGAAGGCCATGAGAGCCACCAACTTTGTTGCATTTTCCACTTTGTGGTTGTTGTTCGGATGGAAATGCCATCTGTCGAAGAAGGCGTTTTTTCCTTTGAGCTCGTATTCTTCACCAGCAGCTACTGTTCAAGCAATTGCATATCCAGGCCCTTTTAATAAAATTGTTTATCACATTTTCCCACATTTACGAAGTTATCTTTATATACTTCAATCGACTGAGAAGTGATGTCACAGGCCTTATCTTTAACACGGCCAAAACAATGTTAAATCGCATAAACTCGGCCGCTGATTTTGATCACCATTTCGAGAAATTACTCGGAAAAATAAATTTTTCTCGCAGAAGGGAAGCAGTTTAGGAACTTTTTGGAAATAAATATAGCCAATATCAATAGTTTTAAGTTCCGGTCATAAAAACTCATGGTTCGTGGTTCAATAGGGCAAACCATTCACGGTAATAAGAACACCCACTTTATTTTCGAAGAAATAAGGTCCAAAAACTGCACCAAACAGTGGATTTTCTAAGTAGCAAATGCGGCAATTCTGATTATAAGCACACCCTTGAAAATGGAAATGTTGTTCGTTGCTTAAAGTGATTCTTCGGTTAAGTCCTTGATCAATTCCATGATTTTCCATCACCTAATTTGCAATGTCACTTGAAGTTCTTTCGTCAGTTAAGCCTTATAGGCTTCGTGACACAAGTCTATGCACCATTCCTGAGATTAACGAAGAATCAGCCATATTTCGAACTGTAGAAGCAATATTCCCAGTGGTTCTTGCACGGTGACTACACTTTCACCGTTAGCGCACATTTCTGAACCACAGCGGAACTTTTATCATTTTGGACTACTTCGGACTACTCTAAAATACCGTGATTCGTTCCTAAGTCGTACAACTCGCTTATGGACTGCCCTGTTGAGCTCTTATTTCCTAGTCATTGTTGCCTTCATTCATTCTATTTTCAAATATTTAAAACCAACGTTCATCGTTGTCTCTCTTTCTTTCCTTCCTGATTTTCCTTCGACCGCGCCGTGTGCTAGCTTGGCGTGCGCAAATTATAAAAAAATATATATATTTGACAGCACTTTGACAGATCATAATGAATAGACTGATACCAAAAGAACGCTTCCTCATCATTCAAACTTATTTTGAAAATGTGTCATAATCGACCAACTGAGATTGTTGTGCATAAATTCCGTACCACGTTCACCCTAGATAACCCAAAGCCGACAACACGTCAATACGATCTCCGTACAGTAGAAGCTATAGCCACTGTTAGTATCGTGGAAGACACGCAACTGTCAAATCTAGGTCAATCGCAACATTTGGCACTTGTTCATTCACTATGCGGAACACCTCAAACCTTGTAAAGTTAAAAATTTTAGAATGCTGACAAATGTTTTTGTGGTGTACCAGTGAAGGTATGAGTATCAAATTCAATTTCCTTATATTTGGAATATCATAAAAACGATTCCGAAAATTTGTGTGTCTAAGCCAGGAAAAGTAAAGCAGTCTCCCATTTTCTACGGATATTACAAGAGTTGAATTGAAAAGAGTACTACTTGGTAGGGTAAGGCCATCTATCACACCATTCAACATTCGATATTTTATTTCTGGAAATCAAATATTTACTCGTACCATGAAATAGAAGACAAAAAACAATTGGAAAACATTCTTAGAATTCGATATTTTGTATCCCTTTGCGGATTTTCCAAATTTGACTTCAAGTGGAATTTATATTTCAAATTAAATGTTTGCTCTTGATACAGATGGTGGGGGAGGATAAGATGGATAAGATACCTTAAAACGGTGCAAAAACAAGCAATTTCGCAAATGCCGGATATAATTATAATATATATAAGGTCCTCACTCAAAGTCGTTATCGATACCCGGATGTGTAGTATCCCCAGAATCTCATTGTTATCTATGCCACACGCCCGTATAGGGAGCAGTGCCAGAGCCGGATCAGTTCTAACAAGGACCGCTCCATCTGGATCTACACCACCACCAGGGTTTTAGCGAGACGGTGGTGTTTGCAGCATTAACCTGAAAGCCATTCTAGCGGGATTTCACTCCTGCATACTAAGGTAACAGAATAATACAAACGTCAGCCCTCAAATCTACAAGTAAAAGTCCGAATCGTAATTCCCAGTATACTATAATTACGACCTTACTGGACCCAATTGTAATGCCTAGGCGGCTGTGATTTTGTTTTGTTCGCCATTCAATCTGTGAAAATGAACTCGTGAGTTCCAATCATTGGTTTTCTGACACTTGTCCTGATTTGTGGCGCAAAAAACTTGCCATATGTTCCCTTCACTTTGCAATCTCCGGAGATATTCCCAGATGTCGCTATCTTATGTGGATCTTATTAGTAGAGCGAACCAGTGTCTGTCGGAAGACGCAACTTCTACGAAGAATAATACTAGTCGTATAATACTAGTCGTATTATTCTGAGTTATCTGAGTTATTCCAGGAATAACAACAATTTTAGAACCGTCAATGCAGAACTAACTACGATTTCGTTAATTCAAGGAGTCCCACATCTGACCAATCAGATTTGTAGTAATTTAGCAATTTACTAATTTGTTTCAATCTATGATTTAAGAACCAAAGATTTCGAAATTCATGTAAGATTGTATCTTAAACATAAGTTAAAAAAAATATAACAATTGTTTAATCAAGTAAAGACATTAATTTATTTTTAAAAAAAACATTTCTGGTCAAAGATATATCGAATACTGAGCTATATACTCGTATATAGTCCTAGGTCTTAGGACTCCTTAATGAGTGTACAAATCAAACATCTAAGTAAATTTTCACTGTCAATGGTCACAGATAGTACAGGGTCTTCCAATAAGGACTTCCGAATTTTGGCATTTGATAGCGGCCATATTGTTGACGCTACATCTGTCAAATTGGCTGTCAATTATTCAGTCTGTTTTATTAAATCACAATGGATGGACATAGCGTTCAACAATATGTGCAAATGATAAAATTGTTTTATCAAAATGTTACGGTCGACATAATCGTCCTACCGAGAGGACTATTCGCAGTGTGGTGGATAAATTTGAGTCCACTGGCTCAGTAAACGATAAACCAACACCCGTACGTCGACGAAACGCAAGATCTGCCGAAAACATCGCCATTGTCCGTGAGAGTGTGCAGGAGAATCCGAGGCAGTTGATTTCGCGTCGATCACAAGAACTCGGTCTTTCGCACACCACAATTTTGCCACTTTTACGTCGTGACTTGGGCCTGCACCCGTACAAAATTTAGCTGACCCAGGAGCTGAAAGTGAAATGACCATAGACAAAGACGTGTGTTCGCTGAATGGGCTCTAGAGCAGTTGGTAACTGACCCTAATTTTCGAAAAATTATCTTCATGAATGGGTATGTCAACAAACAAAATTGTCGAATTTGGGACTATACCAATCCGCATGAGATCCAAGAGCGTCCAATGCATTCCGAAAAAGTCATTGTTTGGTGTGGATTTTGGACTGGCGGCGTCATCGGTCCATGTTCCTTTGAGAACGACGTTGGCCACGCCATCACCGTCAACGGCGAGCGCTATAGGTCGATGACTACCAACTTTTTTTGGCCTAAATTGGATGATATATACACCAACGGCATATGATTTGAACATGACAGCGCTATGTGTCACACAGCTCACGCCACATTGGATATTCTGCACGAGCGATTCGAGGGCATGGTCATCTCACGTGGAGGTGATGTGAACTGGTTTCTGATGAACGCCCAGTTTGCCGAGTTAAAGGCATTTTTGATGTCCAGAGTCACCACTAAACAGTATTTCTTTGTACCATACCGCCATCTTTCTCTTGTATCGCTTCGGCCGCAATGTCGACCACAGTTTTTACGCGGCTTGAACAGTAGACCGCGATTTTCTAAACCCAAACTGTAAGTATGATAGTGCTCCTCTCTCTTCTGCTACCGCGAGCAGTCTAGCATATATTATCCGTTCCAGTATCTTTCCCATTGTGTCTAGAAGGCATATTGGACGATACGAGGATGGTTCCCCAGGTGGCTTGTTTCCCTTTGGAAGCGCACCGAGATCGTGCGATTTGACCCCGTTCGACTTTTTCTTGTGCGGTTTTCTTAAATCGCAGGTCTATGCGAATAAGTCACAAACCACAGCGGCCCTCAAAGCCAACATAACCCATGGCATCGGTCAAATTCAGCCTGATTTATGCGCCAGCGTCATGGAAAATTGGACATTTCGCATGCGCGCCACCCAGAGAAGCCGCGGCGGACATTTGAACGATGTTATATTTCATAAATAATGGCATAGATAGGTCTTTCAAACGAATAAAAAATTTCGATGATATCTCACACATATTTTTAAAGTTTTATTTAAATTTAAAGATAGGAAGCGCTTAAGGAAAGACTCTTTATATCTCGGACCAACATGACATTATATATGTTACATCTTCTCGATTCAAGAGATTGCATTCCAAGTAGGAGACATTTAGAACTGTAAGAATGATGAACATAAGGGACATTATCTCTTTGTTTAATAGAATAAGTCAAAAAAAGTGCTTAGAACTAAAATAAATTAATCATCCAAGTCACTGCGTTCCACTTGTTCTTTCTCTTTTTCAGGGACCAGAAGACCTAAAGTTTCCGCGCAGAATGGCTTGCTTTTCTTATGTGGTTGCTTTCGACTGCTGCTTAGCGGTGGGTCAGACGTAAGCAAAAGTCTGCTTAATACGTCTCTATTGCATTTGGCTCTGTCAAATTTTCGGGAGAAGTTCTGTCTATAAAGCCTCTTCAGAGAGATGCCCGATTGGCAAAATAGAGTTCGAAATCACTGTTGCACTATGTATTAATGTTTTATGTACAGTGGGAGACATTGGAGACATATACTTTTCGAATTTTTTTGTGTTAATCACATGGCCACTTTCTTCACGAAATGCCTTTTGGATGTTTTCTTCTCCGGAAACTGACTCCAAATGCTTACGCAGCCGCAAATATGTATGGTCAAGTAAGTCCTGCAATTTTACTTCCGCGCATGTTTCAGACACTCTCATAGATTGCTCGTCTGGATAGCAATCCTTCTTCGCTTTTTTTTTATGAGAGAGTAGCAAGGATATACATATATTCTTCTTTGCACTATGTAGTATTTCCCATTGTCTTCTACTAAAATCTCCTTCAACGAAAATAGCCAAGTCCTCAGAGGGATTGTGCTTTTTTATTTTATTTAGATCTGTCGAATACATAATCTTTTGGAGCTTAGTTGCCCTAGTTGGTGTCAAAGTGATGGTTTCTATTATTTTAGACGCATCTTTATTACCTTCGGCCCGTTGACTCATCTGTGCAGCATAGGTTAATTGCTTTGCAGGAACTTCGTCCCTTAAACCTATAGTTTTGCCTCGCTTCGATCGGTTACTGGATTCTGCGAATTCTGTATTTGGTCGACTCGGTTTTCTTGCAGTCCAAGCGGCAAATTCAAGAGTGCTTCTTAGGAAACGTTAATTCTTTTTTTAGGATGCAATCATGTTTGTGGTTTGTAGCTATCCATTTGTGCTTAAAGTCACGCTTAAAATGGCTTAAAGTGTGTTTTAGTTTGTCAATTTCGGTATAAGGACATTTTGTTAACCCTTTAACTTTGTTTTCCAGAAATAAAAACTGTTGGTCCATTGTTTTATATGTACATTCTTGAATTATATCATATAGCTGTTTTTTAGTTATAATCTCAAACTTCCCGGTCGAATCTGTGTGACTACTTGTGTGCCGTTTAGGTTTAGGTGTGGGAGGTGGTAGGTCATCATATACAAGTTATTTAACTGTCATAAACAGTTGATTGCATTGAGTTTTATCATGCTTTGGATATCCGATTTTTGGCCAGATTTTTAGTGTAAATACTCCTATGTGTGACGTATGGCAAATTTTAAAATGTTCCTTTGCATGTTTTCGATTCTATGTATATCCGTAACAGTAATAGGACCCCATACAACATAAGCATACTCCATGATAGGACGCGCAATGCTACAATACAATGCCTTAATAGTATAAGGATCTTTAAAATCAGAGGAGTTCCTTTTAACAAACCCTAAAAGAGAATTTTCCCTTTTTTAACTATGGAATTGATATGGAAAGGAAGAGGATCTTTAAAATCAGAGGAGTTCCTTTTAACAAACCCTAAAAGAGAATTTTCCCTTTTTTAACTATGGAATTGATATGGAAAGGAAGAGTGAACTTGCTATCAGTTTGTGTAACAAATGATGCAGAGTTCTGTTATAGCTCGTACAAGCACACACACCCACTTAGTAAAACAATTTAGATCTTGTGACAAAAAAGGGTCCCAGCAAACAATTTTATGTCATCTGCATACATGAGGCAATAGCCCTGCTCTAATAAGTTTGGCAAGTCATTTATAGAAAGCAAGAATAGCATTGGACCTAGATGACTGCCTTCTGGAACACCAGGGCGGACTGAAATTAGAAAAATAGTGTCCAATAACAACATAAAAGCCACATGCATGTTAGTTTATTTAAAAGAATAATGAAGTTAACTCCGCAACAAGTAAACTTTGTATAAATCACATCGACTTGTTTATGGGCTTCCAAAGAATTACTGCAGAAATTTGTAAGTTCGAGACAGTTGATTTACCCTTCGAAAAGCCATGTTGGTATTTACTTACATGTTGTTTAATTCTAAGGGTGATATTGTCCTTTACAAGACTATCTAAAAGTTTGGGAGCAACTGAAAGTTTTGTAATCGGTCTGTAGTTAGATACGAGATCTTCAGTACCAGATTTATATACTGAGTCCATTGTGGAAAATTTCCACTCATCAAGAAAAATTCCATTAGAAAAGGATTCATTAAACAATTGTAATAAAGGGAAACTAAGTGAGCTGGAGCAGTGACGTAAAGCTATTGAAAAAACCATAAAATGTGTGGTTTCTTTTGAGGTTCTAAATAACATCCGCAACATCAAACGAATAGCAAGAACAATCAACAATTGATGGAAAAGGACCAAAGTAATTCAAATCGATGTAGGAAGAGCAGGTTGAATTATAAATACCATGAAAGTATTATGCGATTTGGTTAGGGTCCCTTGATTGTTTGTCATCAGGGTACATCATTGTTGGAAAACCGATACTTTTTCTCTGTATATTGATAAATTTCCAAAGAGTTTTTGGTCCATTCGGAAGATTAATTTATACAGAACGAATAAAGTTGCAATACAGAAATTTTTTTATTTTTTTTTTGTAAGACACCCATTGGTGAATTTATTTTCTAGCAATCTAGTAATTGAAGACTGATAAACTATTTGATTTTGGCTTAAATTAATACGGATTTTGAAAATTATCCTTACATATTTATTTTGGTTCTGACAATTTATTTTTTATTGTTTTATTTTTAAGTCACTATTTTAATACGAACTGAGAATATATTATTTTATTTATTTATTCACATTAGTTAAAAAGGTTTCATTAGCTTTAATCTTCTATTGGGTTATACCGCATGAAATGTCCGATTTTATAGTGAAAATTTAGAAGCCAATATTATTTTTCCGTACATTTTTATTCAATCAAAATATGATCCGTTGGCATCTATGACATTCTTCCAACGTGATACAAGGTCAAATATTCCTTTTTCGTAGAAGTGCTAACTGGTGGGTCTAGCATTGTCATGCAAAAGTATCGGACCGTGCTTATTGACCAACGCAGGTTGCTTTTTAGCTAATTTGGCATGTAATACATCGATTTCCTCACAATATTTGATAGCGTGTATCGTTTCTCTTGGTTGAAGAAATGACAAGTGGATTGGCCCTTTCGATGTCCACCAAATTGTTACCATAACCTTTTTTGGGTGAAAATCGGGCTTGGGGGTGTGTTTTGGTTTTTCATCTGCAACCAACCACTGCTCAGATCTTTTACGATTATCATACAGTATCCAGTGTATTCATCACAGAAGACTATACGGTGCAAAAACGGTTTAGTTTGGATTCTTAATGTAAGCGATGCGCAGATTTCCAGGCGCTGTAGTTTTTGGGATTCGTTCAGTTCATGGGGTACCAACTTATCGAGTTTCTTTACCCTTCCTATGAGTGAAATATGTCGACTTATTGTCATTGGAGATACTTCCATGCTTTGTGCAATCTTACGCACCGATTTCGTTGGGTCCTCATCCACCGTAGCTCTTAAAACATAGTCGTCAACTAACGTTTCCGGCTTCATAGTTCATTTCCTGGTTCATTTTCGAGGCTGAAATCTCCCGAACGCAACTTCCTAAACCAATGTCGTATAGTGCGTTCGTTTACCTCAAACTAATGATTTTTCATTGCCAATGACGCATTATGTCCCATTTTAAATTCGTAAAGAAAGAGGGCTCAAATTTGAACTGCCGATAGCATGGCCAATAATTTCTAAAAAAAAAAAAATAACGATACTTCTAACGAACCCTAAAATTCTCACACGTCAAGCACATGTACCACTTTATTTTATAAAAAAAGAAAATTTAATGTTCTGGCACAGATGTTCACTCGAGAACTTCGTATTTCCGGCTGAGCGAAAATCAGACATTTCATATCCAATCCATTAGACCATCATTATCAAGGAGCTGGAGAGCCTCAATGTTCACATGTTGTTGATGTCATTGTTTGTGACTTTGAGCGTACATTTTGATGACGTTATCAACAGTTTCTAAATTTAGATCCCTATGCAAGTTGTCAAGAATAGCTTGCTGTATATTGACAAGGTTGAGTATCTGCCCAATAGCCAGTACATTTTTCTATTCTTCAGATATAGTTGTTCTTGTTTTTTTTTTTAACATGTGGCTTCCACCTGAGTTTTGCATCAAGGGTCCTGCCAAGATATTTCGCTGTATTCTTGTACGGAACTATTTGTTGACTTCTGTATAGTGGCCTGTGCTCTATACATTTATTGGTAAAGTCGATATGCACGGATTTAGTTTCATTAAGATTGATGCGCCACTTAGCTGTCCAGCGTTGTATTTCAGCCATTGCTATTTGTAACTTTTCTGTTGACTCAGTATTATTGTCGTCAATAGCTAAAATTGCAGTATCATCAGCAAATGTAGCAACAATATTTTCATTCAGTGCCGGCTGGTCACTAGTGTACAGGAACCCAATACACTACCTTGAGGCACGCCCGTTTGGATTTTCTTCCGTTCAGAATAAGCGTCCTTTTGTTTGACTCTGTAGTAACACTTTGATAGGTATGATGTGGTATGTATGATATGGTTCAGTCCCTCATGCCATATTTTCTTTTCTTCTAATGATTTTCCAATAATATTAGTGATTCTATGAACCTCATCAATCGTAGAGTGTTGGTTCCGGAAGTAAAAATTGACGATCCGGAATAAGATGTTTCTCTTCTATGATTGGTTTTATTCTTCTCAAACAATTTGGACATAATCGGCAGCAATGAAATTGGTCGATATGATGTGGCTTAATGGGTTGGCTTTCCAGCTTTGCGTGTCATAATAACTTCAGCCACTTTCCATGATAATGGTATATATTCTAATCTAAAGGATGCATTGCCAGATTAGTTATTTTAACCAATGGTTTCTTTGGTGGTTCTTTAAGTATTGTATTTGGGAAGTGACCAGGTCAAAACCAGGAGCTGTTTTCGGGATCATGTTATTTTTTTAATTTCTTTTTTGACTTCAGTTAGAGTAACGAATGGTATTTCCATAATTTCTTATTCAATAATGTTAGATAATATTGTAAAATGCTTTCATATACTGTATTAGGCCGAAAAATCTCTTCAAGATATTCACCAAATCTGGATGCTTTCTGTTCACCATTTCTAGCTTCTATTCATGTGCCTCTTCAGACTTTTGGTCGATTTCCAGAGTGAATATTCAGTACTGGAGTTATTTGTGAGCTCACTGAGAAATTCACTTATAGTATCATTCTTACTATGGTGGACAAAATTATTTTGACTTTCGCGGATCCTAATATCGCTTATCATTATTAACTGAGAGAAGTAACGATTTTGTATTGATTTTTAAAAGAAACAAACTATCTTTAGCTTTGAGAGCGCAAAAGATAACGGTGATTACTTCATGCGTTTCTTTTCTGTGCTGGACAAAAGTATTTTGACATTGCTTTCCTTTTAATTTTCTTTTTTTCGCGTGCGGTACAAACAAAGGTTTCCAATTGAAAAAGTTATTTTTGCTTATAATTTGTATTTTTATTTGAATTTTGAGCTCAGGTTTCTTAAAATAATGGGTAAAATATGTGAATTAGGCCAAGATCCACGAAATGATATGGTTATGAAGTATAGGGTTTTCCAATAGGGACTTGACAACTTTGAATTTAATTTGTGAACGCACTCTTTCACTAATCATCAAACTGTCACTGTGACTGTCGGTGACTGCAACTTTAAGAGCCTTAACTCCAATTTTCGGTCGTAATTCTCGCCCTAGTAGACAGGCAATACAAGTTTAGTACAAAAATTTGAGTCTACATATTCGTTCTGTGATGTTGCCTTGTCAGTGAGACAACGGGTTGGTCGAAGTGTCGAAAATGTTGCTGCCGTCAGGCGTCCGTAGCAAACGATCCAAATCAGTCAATTCCACGGCGTTCTCAAGAATTGGGCATTGCTCCGATCACATTATGGCGTATTTTGCGTAAGAATCTTTGTTTACACCCATACAAGATCAAGCTGACTCAAGAATTGAAGCCTATGGACCGTTTGAAGCGACGTACGTTCTACGATTGAGTTCTGGAGAAGATGCGCCAAGATGATGAATTTCATCGCAAAATCATCTTCAGTGACGAAGCTCGTTTTTGGCTCAATTGGTCGGGTGAAAATCGACATGTGCTTCATGAATCACCACTTCACCACATCACCACACTTTTTGGCCCGAATAGGAAGATATGGACTTGGATGACATGTGGTTTCAACAGGATGATGCCACAAGCCACACAGCACACTTATTGAATCGATTTATTGAAGAGTAAGTAAAAGTAAAAGCCGCTTGACTATTTTCTGTGGGGCTATGTTAAGTCATTGGTTTATGCCAACACCCCGACGATGTTGGAAGAGCTCAGAGCCAACATTGAACGCGAAATAGCCGCCGTTTCGGACGAAATGTGTGGCCCAGTCGTTGAAAATTGGGTCCAACGAATTTGTCAAGTCTCTATTGGAAAACCCTATAATTTTTAATTTCAACTAGTATAGGAATTCAGTTTTCTTACCGTGTTTCACATTGCGTAGACCTTTAGCGATTGTATGTGGTTGGCAGCTTGATATTACTATTAATTCCTTTGAATCGAGTCTCTTTGCAGCTAATACTCCATCTCGAATTTTTTCAGTATGCTGTTTTTCGTCTGTGTTATAACGGTTCCAACTGCAGCATAGTCACGCTTTTGCAATAACAAAGTGCTGGTGAAAAAACGATCCATTGCAATCATTACATTAAGCTCCCGAATCGTACTGCAAAGCTCTTTTACAACTCTCTCCCCAAGAGTTCCTTCTAAGAATTCTTTCTCCTTTCCAGCATATATATTCAAGTCATAAGTGCAACCTGTTTTCGCGTCACATCGCATCCAAACTTTAATCAGCCGCTTTATTGGTTTTAACGGTTGATACTGTTTCACAGATGACCTGCCTTTGAATTTCTTCATGCTTTCGTTGTGATTACAGGTCGACGATCATTGGGAACATAGCTTATAACTGGACAAGACCAGACAATGAAATCGTTGCTTTGCTCAGTATTTGTGTCATGATTAACGATTACTCTCATTTCTGGCTGAGAATGTTGTTCAGGTTCTACATCCGTATCTTCAGACGTTGAATCCTTATCATCAGAAGGACTGTATTCAGACTCTGAAGCACTGAAGTCATTTGAGTCAGAGTTCACAGCACCAATGGGATATATGTGTCCCATCGATAAACACCAATAGGACATATAATTCCAGACTGATTTTGTTAGAACTAAATTCTACTTACAACTATTTATATTTTTCTTTTTTTGGTTCTTGAGCACTAAATGCACGTAATGATATTTGCACAATATGAACACCTAAGAAAACTACTGGTTTACATCTAAATAGCTACTTTGTACAAGAATATTGAGTGCACTGTGCAAGAATCGACCGGCAACTGATTTATTCTGAGTTGCAAAGAAAAAAATCGAATTTGCAAACTGGGAAAAGTAACGGTTAAAAACCACGATCATACCTGAAGGTACCAATGGGACGAATTTAAATAACATTTTCTTTCAAATATGGCTTTGTGGGATTCTTCGAGCGTTAAAGATCAGTCTGAATAAGGAACTGATGTAAATCAAGAAGAGTATTGGTCCCAGAACAGAGCCATGAGGCACTCCTAGATTAATGAATTTAATTTCACTTCTGGTATCATCAATTTTCACTTTTTGTAATCTATTATTCAATCTATTGAATCTTAATTCAAGCCTCGAAAACCAGCATTTTCAATTTTATTTAACAATATGATTGAGCATATGAAGGCTTTGGTAATGCCAACAAACAAGCCAGCTGAATACTTCTTTTTATCCAGGTTGGCAAAAATTTGAAAGCAAACAAGTAAAAGAGCTTCTTTAGTAGATCTACCCTTCTGAAAACCAAATTGCACAGAACTGAAAAATTTAGTTTTATTTAAAAAGCTCAACACCTTCTTTTTTACAAGTTTTCGAAAATCTTGTTTATCGAAGGCAAAAGTGATATAGGCCTCTCAGTTCATCAGCAGATCCTTTTTTAAAAAGAGGTAATATGTCAGCACACTTTAGAGCATCATTAAATACTCCAGAATAAATGCTGTTATTAAATATTTGCACCAAAACATCAACTACGAAACAGGCAATGTTTTTGAGTACACGATTAGTAATGCCATCATACCCAGAAGAACTTGTATTTTTCAACATACCAAAGGTTATAAGCAGTTCTAATCCAGTTATTAGCTGGAATAAAACAAACTATGACTCTGCAGATGTCCACCAGGGTTACATGAAGGACTACAAACGACACAGGTTGGATAAATTGGACACGCATGAATATTCTCAGATATCGTAGTAAAATATTTATTAAAAGAGTTAGCAATTCCAAGTTTGTCAGAAATTGTACAATCGTCAGTACGTACACAAGTTGGCTTTTTTATGACAGTCTTTTTATTTAGGATGCTATTGACGAACGCCCATTCACCTCTTCGACTACCTTTGGCTGAATTGAATTGAATTTGTTATTGTAGTAACTATCACGACGACAAACAGGAATTTCTTTTTTTAATTCTGAACATATCTTTTTATATTCCTGTTTTCAATAATGATTGACTGGATTTCTTAAATATTTTATTCTTAGTTTGTTTTATTTTTCTTGACTTTAGCCGTTTTATGGATTTTCTTGGGCTAGTTGTGAACGCACAGCTCGATATATGATTACTTAAGGATTCCATAAAAAGGTCATACGATTTAGAGGCAGCATTTTCAATAAAAACATTTTCCCAGAACTCAAAAGACAGATTAGTTTTAAGTTTTCCAAAATCAATTTTTGTTATCGAGTTAAGGGAACTAGAGTCATTTAGGTTGTTTTTCGTCATACTGTCGATCAGCAATCCTGTCATACAATTATGTGATCTTATGCCCATATATGTGATCTATACATTTTCCCGATGTAGGTCTTGTTATTTCATTTATAAATGTTACCAATTCAAGAGAAGCTAGCAAGTCCAAATAAGTGAGCACTTCTTCACTTTTCTCCAAGATATCAATATTGAAATCTCCTAAAATGAACAAATTTTTGATGTCACTGTACAACAGATGCATACGAGTATAAACCATCAGAGGTGAAAACTAAATCTAATAATCTATTCATCGAATTAGCAACGTAATTAGTTTGATTTAAATTTAAGGACATTAATGAATCAATTAATAAAATCTCACTATATGAACATAGAGAATATGGCATTAATTTGGGGTCACCACAGTTAAAATCTCCGAGTACACAAACAATATAATCTGCAAATGTAGGTAATGCGACAACTCTATCTATGCTCTCCTCGATATGCTTCTTGTAGATGTCGAATGAATTCCTCGGGGGAATACAGCTGAGAAATAGCAGTATACCTCCGGCAACAGAATCTACACGCACACATAATTGTTCTATGTGCAGGTTGATGCATACGACATCAATTTCGACACTCAACATGGGTTGGTTATGGGTTTCCTAAATTGTAATAGGATTTGAAACATCAAAAACCATTCGAGAATACTACAAGTTCTCTTTATCAGGAAGTTCTTGGTGCGAACCATATCGGTTGCACCCATTTCGGCTAGTTTCATATGTAATCTGTTGGATGCATGAATTAAGTATTCGAAGAAACGAATCCATGAATGAAGTGAGGAAAGGCCAAAGTCGTACTTGCATTCATCAACTGGTTCCTCCAAAACACTTTTCAATATTTTTCATATGTAACACTTGCTCAGTGATGTTTCACTCAAAACACAACATACCTTTCCATCTACCATGGTAACTTGCGAGGAATATGTTATCTCAACCTCAATGACACCTTCTTTCAAAATATATGGATTCCAATTGATAATTCTATTTTTGAAATAGGGTTCTTCTTCCAAACACAGTTCCTTAGTTTCTTTTGCAAGAATTTTTGCGTGGATTTTTCCAAAAAAAATTTGGTTTGATGACTTACATACGAGTATTAATCAGAAAGCGATAAAGGCTGTCACGAACAAGCTACTATCATCGCCGATATTTGAATCAGAAAAGCTTATACTCACAGTGTCCTGTACTACCATCGAAACCCCACTTTCCAACTAAATAATATCATATTAGAAAAATCAGGCGAATAAGTTTGCAGAACTGTTTTCTGAGACGAGACTCAAGCAGACGTCTGGCTGTATGGCCAAGTAGACTTTGGAGTTCTGTCTCTTTGGAGGGTAACATGATTAATTTGTTTTAATTACTTTCTGATAGGATGGCGTTATTTCAGATGATGCGTGAGAGTTCGCAAAATTCCTCAGCAACAAATACTGATTTTTGGTTAACTTTGCTTCAGTGATAAGTGAAAGAACCTCTTCTGGACTTGGTTGCCTTCGAGATGTATTTGATTGATTTGAATTACTCGTATTTATCAATGAATTAACCGCATTGCTAAGAGACCCAACCTTCTCCGTTTTGACCTTCCACTGCACACTGCGAAATCCTTAGTAGGTTGCCCAACAGAAGATGATGATGCTAAATTTTATTTTCGGAGATAATACGAGTACTTTTGAATACGAGTGCATTGCTTTTCGACAAGATTTCTTCCAGAAGTCTGCTAGCTTCTTACAAATTGTGTATTCGGTTCTTTAGAATTAGCAATAGGAACCTTATTGAAAGGTTAAAGAACTACTTCTAATATGGAACAGCACTTGTTCCCTTCACTTCCAGAAGCAGATAACCAATGTTGAAACACAAACACTGTAGTAAAGGAGCATTTTGTGATAGCACCTGAATTAAAAATAATAAGAGGTATGGTCGCTTAGAGCTCAGTTAAAAGAGGATCCGCAAATTTCCGCAGCTAATTCTACTTTCATTAAAAAGGAGACGAACAAGCCTTTTTTCCCGGTGAATATGGGCCTCAACTCCCTCCCAAGGTCTCACTCTACTGCGTAGTTGCTCCGGGTTAGATTCGAAGACGCTGTCGGGCGGATCATTGGTGTTCATTCACTCCACATGTTCTAGCCATCTTAAGGGACAGAGTTTTCTTCCTATGCCAATGTCACTATAATCGTACAGCTCGTATAAATCGTCGTTGAATCTTCTTCTTCAAAGCCCGTCAATGCGAATGAGACAGAATGTTTCGAAGGCTTTTTCTCTCCTAACGACCAAGGGTATCTTCATCCATGCATCTATACCATAAAACAGGACTGCTATGATGAGAGTCTTTCAGAGTCTTGTTAGTGTTTCTTGTCAAGGCCTTATTACTAATGTGCCCCGGCAGGCCGAAGTAATAATGATTGGCAAGAGTAATTCTTCGTTTTATTTCTGCTGATATGTTGTTGGCAGAACTCATAGCAGAGCCAAGGCAGACAAAGTCTCTTACTACTTCGAAATTATAGCTATCCACTAGGATGTTCTGTCCGATTCGCCTTCTTATTGGTAGCATAGAGTATACTTGGTTTTGAGCTCATTTACCGCTAAAACCGATTTTGGAAACTTCCATTTCAGTACTAGCGAACGCACTGGTGACAGCCCGCTGAGTTTTCCCAATTATGCCGATATCATCGGCGTACGCTAGTTCCACATACTTTTGAAAGATTGTGCCTCCAGAATTTGGTTGCGAGTCCCGCACACTTCTTTGAATTATGAGGTTAAAGAAGTCACATGACAGCGTCACCTTGCCTAAAACATTTTTTGACATCAAAGCACTCGGTTAAGTCGTTATCGACCTCGACGGAGCGGCGAGCGTTCTTAATCGTCATTCTGCACAGACGGTCGAGTTTGACTGGGATGCCAAAACTAAATAAGGATCTATACGAGTTAGCTCTTCTCTATAAAATCTGTCATATGCGGCCTTAAAATCGATGAAAAGACGGTGGGTATACATTTTGACTTTTTCGATTTTTTCAAAGATCTGCCGGAATGTGAAGATTTGGTCGATTGTGGAATTTTCTGGTCTGAAATCGCACTGATAGGGTATTGGCGAGGGATTTCAGACGTTCACATCACACAATATGGCAGATAAGATCTTGTATGCGATGGTGCGGAGACTTGTGTCTCTGTAGTTGGTGCAGTTGAGGAGGTCTCCCTTTTTGTGGATCGGGCATACGGTCTCAGTACCGTCCTTTCATCAGGTATATACTCTTCTGACCGGATCTGAGAAACGAGGTGGTGTATGCTCTCCATAAAGTCATTTCTAGCAGCTCGGAATACCTCGGCCGGTAAGCCGTCAGGTTTAACTGATTTTGTTGGATTTTAGCTTAGGCATTGCTATCGTTTCTTTGTTCTGGTCAGGTGGACGGAAGTTTTAGCTATCATCGTCGTGGCGACGTTATACAGTCTGCAGAAAAAGTTTTTTCCATATTCTTAGCACCGACTGTGACTCTACTACAAGGCTTCCTTCTTCATCTCTCCCTTGTGTATAATAAGATGAGGAAACTATGTGCATGCTATAGTAATATTTCGTCCCGCCGCAAAGTCAATAAGCCTGAGTCCGTTGTCAGACGTGATGTCGTGTAGGCTATTTTTAGCAACTGTCCTGCCAAAGATGTCTTCCTTTCCTATCCTGGCGTTAAAATCGCCGTATGGTATTAACATTTCTTCGGACATTTCTTATATGTCTTGTCGAGAAGCTCGTAGAAATATTCTTTGATGGCGTCGTCTTTGTCTTCCGTAGAGGCATGAGCATATATTAGGCTTATTTTAGCGAATTTAGCCTTGACTTGGACCTACAGCAATCACCATAGCATGCATCACAGTCTTTCATCCACCTTATGTCTGGCCTATCCCATCGCACTTCTTGGTTGGCGGTAATATCTGCGTGATAGCAGTAAATGGTCTGTGCTAATTGCTCGGATGGACGCGTCCTATTAAGGGTCCGAACATTCCACGTGCAAATCCAAAGGTCGTTGTCCTATATCCTAATATCCTAATCCCTTCCGTATAGCGTTGTGAGCCCTATGACAGCGTAGGCCAATATAATCCTACTGGCCGAGCATACCGTTGCCATTTTAGCCTACGTGACGTGGGCAAGGTTTTACTCATGCAGTTACCGGGGATCACCAGCAGGAGATAAGGCAAGCTCTTCGCTACGAACTTGATTGTTTCGCTGCTGGGTCAATCCAAGCTATAAGGCATTCAGCAGTTTCCCCATCAGTCACCACTCAGGCCGTAGGGTGAGTAGCCTCATTTTAACTACTTATCGTGTGAAGTTTCAATTCTAGGAAGCTTCTAGGCTGGCAATTCTTTTTTCTTTGCTCCGGCCACAGTCAGCATCTGGCATATCTCGACACTTAGTGGAGGTGCAAAAGAGATCTTTATGTTGAAGAGTGCAGAGTTGTTCAGAAATGGTTCTTCCATATCGTCTGCCACTAGTTTTCTCCATTTGTCCTTGCAGACTTTCGTTCTAATTTTGTTAAACTGACATGTTTCTTTACCTTCTAATAAAATTTCTGGACATCTCTCAATTTCCCCGATGTTGTGCTTCTCATACTCCTTTCCTTCTGAAAAGCTGGTGCTCGCTCTTGCTGATTTGCTCATAGAGTTTACAAGCCACACTCTTCCTTCTATGTCGCAATTATCCTTACCTCCGGTTCATTCCATCGCACTTCTTCAAGTCGGTTGAATCTGCTTTATATAAGTCTAGCATCTCCGTTCTTGTTCAGCTTCATGTAGTCCTTTAAGGGAGCTAACATTTCATGAGTTTTTCAAGTAGTATGGGTCGTCGACAGTGGTATCATTTGTATCCAAGGCTTTCAGTTGTTTAGTGACCCGTTATTTTTTTTAATACTGTAAAAGGTTTTAAGCAAACCACTTCTCTGCCAGTGATGCTTGAATGGAGTGGTGAATGACATAGAAAATACAAAGTGGGAGCAACACTAAATACTAATGTTTCCTAGAACAAACACCACTCCAGAAACGTTGTAATCCTTAAGCTGTTTTATTTTACCAATTACGTACAACGTATATATACATACTCAAGCAAACATTTAGATGTCCTTCCACATTTTCAACCCGAAAATATTCCAAATCTTCTTAACAAAATGTGATGAAATCAGAATTGTTTTATAGGTCACCCGACCACTCTCTAGATTCTCTTTAATTCGCCAAAATGTACAAGACAATGGAAAGGAATTTCTTGCTAACGAAATTCTAAAATTAAAAATGTAATCTTTTCTTGCCAATTAAAAAAAAGGAAAACAAAAAACAAAACGTTTTGGATAGCCGAAATGAAACCTAAAGTGTGTAACGCTTTCAAATTATTTTAAATTACACTGGAAGGTTTTGGCAATCATTTCCTATTTTTTTTTTGTCTTAATTGCGTAGTTGTAAAAAGTTAAATATTTCTTTTCTGGTTTCATGGCATAATAGAACTTAATGCCACCATGGCTTCCGGCACGGAGTCAACTGGGATTATTTGTTAAATGTCAATCTGTCCTAAAAAGTAGTCTCCTAATTGTTCAGATTTTAACGACGCCTATTAAGAGTAAGACGTTGCATTTTATGAAATTGTCGTACAGTAGCGCCATCTTTTGAGACTATACGAATGGCCCTGGTAAAAGCCTAGTTTCTCATTTTGTTTGGTTACTATATGTTGAAAGTAACGTTCTGTTGTAAACTATTGACGGAGAATTTACTGGATCCACACCAAAACTACTAGAGCTCCTTACGGAAGCACCCGCTTTCCCGGATGCCAAAATAACAACTTAGACCTCTGGCTGTCGGTAACCCAGTTCCTGGAAAAATGTTGCATCCCGTAGTATCCCACACAAATCACCAGATCAGACCCACATTCAACAAATCGTGCTTCATGGTTCACACCAGAGACAAGTTCTAATGGTTTCCACTCCAAAGGTGAGTGAATGAAGTGATGAAATTGCGAAAGACAATGGGCCAATGATTTGAGGACCCTTAAAATATACTCGTTTGTATATTCAAATACCAGCAAACATGGCTCAAAAGAAGATCCACAGAAATAGCTCTCCATATAGTTGGGCAAATAAAAGAAAACCTAAACACTATAGCCAGGCACCAACGCAATTGTCAAATCTTTTACCAAGGTAAGTACATGAAGCTATTTAACCAGCACTATAACTATTCAGGTAACACCAGGTGACCGCAATATGACCAAATTTGTGACCTCAGGGTGGTGTTATCCCACATATAATCTGACCCATAGTCATGAAAATGGAGTAATTTTGAAACAAGGTTGAGAAAAAGTCGGGATACTGGAATATGCGCCATGCGGACAGCATTGCAATTTACGTGTCAGAAATGTTCCTTTTCGTGATTACGACAGCCATGCAAAATGCCTTAAGTACGGCATGCATCACTGTTACCAAATGTGTTCTTGGCATCAACTCAAGCAAATGGAAATGATACTTTTCAACTCTTTGGATCCGAAACTCTATTTAAAATTTACATTGGTGGCTGGGTAAGAAGAGCATGTCTAGGTTTCAACCAAAATTGACTCTATGCGTGTGTATCGGTATCGGGCTAACTGCAGCAGCTTGCAAGTTATGGCCCAGGTTAAGCGGCATGAATAGGTACCACATGCGATCGACTTTGTCTAATACATTGAGGGTTCTTCTACATCTTTTACAGAATACAATATGTAGCGTGGTCAGACTGCTTTAAATCGAAACCCTACCATCAGCTACCAAAAGAACTTTTCGGATTACAACAGATAACATTATATTCTGATTCAGTTTCACAAATCGCTTTGGGTGGGTAGACCGTTAGGGACTTCGACAGACGGTTGAAAGATGGCAAGACGGATCGCTGAACATCTACAAACTAAAAGAAAACTCCTCATTTCGCCAGTGTATTCCAAGTGGAACTGTTTGCCCCTTGGGAAGCTTGTCCTCAAATCCAATTACTCAAAAATATGTTATAACTCTAAGTTATACTCGTTGGCAGCTCAATTGCTGTACTCTTGGATGTATTAATGCAGAATTGACTTACATAAACTAGACGATCAGTTCCGAGTCACAGCAACAGCTTTGGCAAATTGACGATCTGGTGAGACAATGTTCAGTACTTCGCTGCTCGTTTGGAGAAAAGTTATACATTCAGCTTGGAGTTACCAATCTCAACTTTCCTCAAAATTGTTCATGGGAGTCAATCATAGAAGATCTGCGCTAGGAAACTTTACGATATATAGGGGCATATGGCTTAATTACAACAAGGCAAAAACGAACGACCTTCTAATAAGAACTCGTACATATATTCCCAGAGTTGGTTCGCGCGTCTGATTTTTCAATTTTGTATTAAATATGTTACCTCTCAGCCCTTAGCTCTATTAAATCTGACAAAAATGACAACCATCAACATACGCTGATTTTGGGCAATCTGGAGATATGAGTTCCTAGATGACTTCCCTGCGGCATTCCACATTTGTAAGGAATATTCTGCGTTTTCGAATTTGCTCTTAGGGAATTATTTTATAGTGGAAGCCGCGGAATGGCAGGTAGAACCTTTATCTCAAGCTCGGCCACACGTACATAAACTCACTGAAGTCTGTACATATTTCTAGGTGATCCTTGAATATGACTCCACAATCATTCGCAGTTTGAAAAGGTGGTCCTCAAATCTGTTGGTTAAGCTTTTGTTAAGCTCTGGACATTTTTGAAATCAAGAGACGCTATCTATGTTGTTCTTATACTCATGAAGATGGTGCAGATTCTATGGTACTACTTCACTGATACCAACTCTTTAAATCGACATTGAAGGGATAACAATCTGTACAAACAATTTTCGAAGGCCAAACGTTCATATAATCATCTGTACACAGGAATTCTTCTTCACTAGAAGGTTTTCAGGTTATGTACTTTGTAAGTGGGGGATAGCCACTACACGTAGACCAAAAATATTTAGTCATCAGTTGAGGTAACTAGGTTTGAAAATTCATCAACATAGTCAGTGATGGACAGTGGCCGACTTTATGTCACGTAGGTCTCTGGATAAAAGTTCTCAGGTCTAGAGTATCAAGTCAGCTTGTCTTTTCACGCAACATCGGCTATCCTTAAGCAGGTAATAGATGTTGCTTAGGCAAAAAAGACTCCATCTTCATTAAGGCAAACTTTAAGGTTAATTGTTGAAGTTCATGCACTAACTACGGCCCAGAGTATTCCGGTTGTAGAGGAAGCTAAACATGGCCATTCCAAATGCAAACGTGCAATGGCGTGATAAAATACTCGGAGATAGCTCCTGCACGTAGTTTGCAGTCACGTCTGGGTTATTTAGATGAAACACCTGGAGTGCGTATCACTTAAACCAGATCAGTATGTGGTTAGCGCAGATTTCAGGTAGTGATGGCATTGCGGCTGCTAAGGCGGCCTCGACCGAGTGAGAGACGAATGCGTAGCCACTGTTGTCGAGGTGAGGTCAGCGACCGTGATGGCTTCCTGTCAGTACGTATTTCGATTGATGCATGTGTAAGGTAGCTGAATTCATTGTGAAACGCCAAAGGACTGATGTGACGATGTCAAGCATTTAGCTGCTGCGCAAATTAAGATTCTGTATGGGGTCTAACGGTATGAATGAACTAATATGCTGACTCTGTTCTAGGAAGACCAAGATTAGTTAAATTAAATCTCTAGATCGATAAATCTGTCGATCTCGCAGTCGATAGTGCCGTCTTAGTACCATGCGATGACAGTGCTTTTGAGAAAAAAATCAGAAAAGCTATGATTTCCAACTGACTAACTAGCTGAAGAATATTTGCGGTAACTACAGTGTTGGAATCGTGGTAATCATATCTCGGAGTCTGGTAGAAAACAGCAAAGAAAATCTGCATCTGATGCTGGTGCCTTAGACTGAAAATTATCGGCACAAACTCATATTATCATTCGCATAATATGGCACCACGTCTTTGTGGGTCATTGGGATTTGGTTGTATAAGATCGTGGAAATAGTAAAAATTTCCTGGATAGTGACACCTGAGTTGTTCGATGAATGTTGTGTTATAGGTATATGGTATAGGCCTTGCAAAACAAGACAGCTCTCCTGAGAACTGCATGAGGTGGTGTCAGGTGGATAATAGGTGGTAGACTGAATGCCAAGCAGCTCTGGAGCAGGTTTGCATATTCCTTGTTTTGAAGTAGGAAACTCAACTGCTGGATGAATACTGGGCAACGAGGTGACCGACTTGAATGTCTACTAGTAAACAGAAGAAATACAAAAAATCTGCACCCAAAATTGAGTGTGAGCGGGTGGAGGGTCCAGCTCCTTGATAAATGTGTTTATTTTGATGGTGTTGACTACAAGCACAAAAGGTGGTTCTGTATTTTCACTATGTTCTTGGACGTTAGAATTGGAATATCACAAGAAAGTTCTGTCCAGAAATGTTGCCATTTCCGAAGTTGTAGGCGACACTCTTCTCTTATACATTTTGACGAGTCTGGACTTAACTTTTGCGTATTGGCGATTATGTAATGTGTCTGGCCAAAACTGTGGTAGTCGTGAGGCCATAGAGTAGACCCGAGATGGCCGCCGTGGATGAATCTTTCTGATTTGCGACTGGATTTGTTCCGACATTTCCCGAGTTCGACATCGAGTCATATTCCCTACGCTATGTCAAGCGCTGTAGTTTTCTTTGCCTGTCATCTGCGAATTCCTTTAAATGCAGCATATCCGACTCATACTGTGAATGCTGTAGTGGCGAATACCCCAGAGATTTGACGCTGGTTTGCTCAATGAGAGAACTTAGTAACTGTAGCGCAGTGACCAGATAGCAATGATAGTTTTTCCAATTGTTATATTTCAGCAGCTGTCAAAGTTATCAATGTCATCCAGCTGTCAAAATATTCAGTAAGGTTTGTCATTTCATCAAATTATGAAAAAAAAAAATTTACCGAAATACCCGCTCAGCTATAAATACGCAACGTCAATTTCCTCGTAGGGTCGGTCATCATAATGGCTTCAGTGTGCAGGAAATTACTCTCATCGTGAAAAAATTTGAGCGTTTGTAGACTCTTTTGGATCTTAAGCCACCAGACAGAGATTGGCGCAAAATGAAGAAAACATAGCCGCCGTAGCGGGCAGTTCAGAAGAAGACCCAGAAATGTCGATTCGACGCCTATCACCTGAATTGGGCATCGCCAGAGAGTCAAACCGTCTTATTTTGCAGTTGGCTTTATGCCTACATCCGTATAAGATTGTGCTGACGCAAGAATTTACGCCGGACGACGCGCCGTGAGTTTGCTAATCTGGTGCTGGAAATGTTGGCCGGACATTTGGATTTTGGCGAAAATATCATCTTCTCAGACGAGGCCCATTTTTGGCTCAGCGACGATGTATTCGGCCAAGCATCAATGCATCCAGAAAGATTGACGTTTGGTGCAATTTATGGCAAGGAGCTCTGGAGCTCTGCCAGCGAAGGTGAGGTGGCCATTTGAATGATGTGCTATACCACACTTAATGGCATGAACTTAGCTTAAAAATAAAGCCAGAATCAATTTTATATCTCACACCGTTGTTGTTTTATTTAATTTTTTTTTCCTATCGCTCTTATATTGTCACCTCATAAGAGAATGTACATCTGTGAACAGAAGCCGTTTAGTTACTCCACGGACTCTTAACCAGACATCTTAAATGTGAAAGATGCTTCACAGAAACCGAACTCATGGATATGTAGCGGATAATCTAATGAGATTTTTGGACAGATGATCTTCTGTCCAACTGAGTACAGACTTGAACATATCACGTCTCCCATGGCCCATTAATTGAATGAGTGCCACATATTGTCAGAGTCATGATAAAAGGTTTCCTCAGGAATTCTCATCTTAAAATGTGTGACCTTCATCATTTGCTTGTTCGATTAAGATGTACGATACTACAAGTCTCCTTCTTAAGTGCTGTCAAATATCAAACTTAAAAGCATTTCCGAACAACGAAACTTCCTACAATAAAGTATCAGGCAACAATCTAAACTCTGAAAGGTTAAGTGTTGGTTATGCCATCTTTGAAACTCTTCATCATTAATTCTCTATGACATGAATTTCATAATATCCATACCATTGACCCCGAATCTTCTTCATCTATAGCAGCAATGAATTGTATATCCTTTCAAAATCAAAAACAGGAACAAACAAAAAAAAACCTTTTCGTCCTTCCTCATCACTGACAAATTCTGAATTGAAATCCGAATCGTTGTAAGGTTGGAGCGTTTAAGGAAGATTGAAAAGATGGAGCCCTCCCTCCCCCGCCACTCACCCGTTCATGAAAGTTTTATTTGAAAATCATTTCGATGTAGAGGTATTCAAATTTTTAAGACACATCCCGCTCAAAGATGCTTTTCAAGGGAAATTCTCCATTAATCGACTCTAAATCGATTGTTGAATGCCACTCGAATAAAAAATGAGTTTCTTACTCAAACAATTGGAATTGGAACTCGTACGAATGCTTTCTTCCTTAATCCCTAAGACTCCATCGTTGGGTTAGCGTCTGCTTCTGTCGGTATTTGTTTATCTCTCTTACGTCTACCCAACTGTTTGGTCTACTTGTATCTTTTGTGTATAAGACGCGCACAAAGTTTCCAACAAAATTCAATTAGGTCCGTGTTGCTGAATATAATTACACGACCATGAGACACGCACAACACACAATCCATCCCCCGGGTGGATAAGGTTATTAGGCTGCCGGGTAGGGCCGAAGGTGCTAGAAGTGGCGAACACTAATGTTTGTAATTTCATGTGGTGTTGGTAGTCTTACTGTTTTGTCGTTAGTCAAACATGTATTTACCAAGCTGAACGGAATTTGTATTACAAATTCTTTATCCTATGTCGTCTCTAGTACGAGTAGATATTTGAGGAGAGAACCCCCTGCCACCAATAAATGTACCCGATCCAAAGGAAGTGTCATACAAAGTTGCCATAAAATTCCGCATGAGATGGCAAGCAGCGTAAAATGTTAATCACATTCTATGTTACCTGTGGCGTTTTACGAGCACCTTACATTTAACATCTGTGAGATACAGTCATACACACACACATACCATTTCCCACATGAAGAAATCGGTTTCAGAGCTGAAGCTGGAGTCGGAATTTACTATTTAGTATGGAATACTGTGGGACTCCCTGTTACTCGTATCAAGGACGGACACATTTCTCAATATGTAGATGCCTTCTGGTGTCAAGTGATTTAATTTCAAAATCTCACACCGTGCAAACACACCGACTCCGACCGACCGACTAACACCAACACTTATGTCGGCAAGATGGAAAGGTTTGACTTGGAAACATACGGAAAGATTTGGAAAGTCTTGGAGGACTTACAAGGATCCTGCATGGAACATCAAAGCATTTGTCACTTCACTTTCTAAGAGGCATGATGGGTCTGCTTGCTTTTTATGTATTTTGAATTCAAACAGAGGTGTGGTATCTAGAGATAGAGGATAGATATAGAGGAGAGTGTCTTTCTATAGATGATTGGGGGAGTTAGCATTTCCAGAATTACATAATTGATATGAAAGGGATACGAACGTATCTGTATGGAAGCCAATTCCATTGGAAAATCGAAATTAACTTTAGAATAGAAAATGAATTTGAATGGGAGCCACATGAGCTTGGAGCTACCCGTAGATTTATTTCCATTTCGCTGGACACAGGGTAGAGATTGAAATTTGAAATTTCATCAGGGAACATTGTTCGGTGATGGGATTTTGCGGGCATTCGCTTATAAATATGGGGGTCATGGCTTGGTCGGTTGACCATGGTTGAATATAGAACTAACTTTTAAGCTTCTATAGTGCTCAATGCCCTTTGGTGGTGGATTCACCTGGAAGAATCCAGTTTCCAAATTGCAGATGCTCTGAAAGTGAATTTAAATTCTATTTCCATAAAATCATTTACAGTTCGATGAGTTCTTAAAGACTTTTACAAACACAATCAAAAAAGAGCAGGGGCAACAGATAATGGAAGGAAATGGCTTTCATCACCATCCCTTTTGAAGGACTGGAGCATTCTTCTTTCGGGGCATTTTTTTTTTTTTTTTTTTTTTTTTGTGGAAATGTCGACTTCCTGCTGTCGAAATGAAATGTGTTTTGTCGCAGAGATAAGGACTAAATGTTTTTTTCTTTCTTTTCTTTTTACTTTGAGCGCTGGAAGTGTAAGGGTATAACATTTTTTGACTGTTATGGTCTGGTTCATTGACTACAAAAGTGAGCGCCAAAATTGCAATCGGACTGCTGAGAATTTATGGACAATTTGTTGCTCAAGACGATGAATGTCACGTGCCTGTTATGGGTTGGTTTTGCTCTGAAGACATCCGAATACAGACAAAGTAAACTTGTGATGTTGTTAAGGAGGGTTTTGAATCAATATTTGGGGAGAAGGATGTGCAATTGTTTACGAGTTTACGGCTACAGTTCCATGGCTGTATGATACGACTTTTAAGACTATGTCTCTATTATTCTCTCAGTCTACCAGTCTGCTATGTTTTTGTACGCAAATCCTTGAATGAACCGCGTATGACATTCACAGAATATATGTGGTTTTTGACCGTGCTGCCATTAAAATGCTGACGGATGAATTATATATATTTCAACTCACAAACTGATGTGTCACCTTATAAATAGACAAGCTCCGACAGTTTGGGAGAAGATCAGAATACCTATCAATAGTTTACTGATTTTAAAGCGGCATACAATGACACTTTTCGAATAGAAGTTCGCGGATGAATTCAAGATCCTTAAAGCACTGGTTCAACTCTGCTTCTACCTTGAATTTAGGGTAGAAAATGAGGTTTTTGTTTTTTTTTTTTGCAGAAGAGATCTGCTGACATTCTTTGGTGCGTACAAAAGAAAAATCCTTGCTAACAAAACCGTAACCATTGTGAATATTATTTATTTTTTTTTTTGAAACAGGGCGCCCAGACAAAGAACTAGTCCATTGTGCTGCTTATAAGAAACACGAATAAGCGGCTCAGTGATAAAGTGCCTACAGTACCTGCATCCAACGCGTTAACGCCGAGTACTTGCAGTCTGATGCAAGCGCAAGCCGGACATAGTGCTCCGGCGGTGTCGTCATCAATTTCACAGTAAGCGTCGCAGGATGTTGTATCACTTGTATCACAGTCTTTCCTACTGAGGGGCAGCTGGAAGGCCGCTAACCTCTTAGAGACGTTGGGAAGCATTCGATTGATCTACCAGTAACCTGGAGAATCATGCCATCTGCAGTTGTGCTCATATGAAACCCAACTGTCAATGGAAGACAGATAGATAAACCCAGCATTGTTTTGGGTCCTGAAAAAGTCTTCTATGAACTTTGCTGGCAGGCGTGACTCAGTGAATTCAGCCTTCCAACTGCGTTCAGAGAACTCCTGCATTCCCGCACTATCTTAGAAGTCGAGGTTTCAACAAGGCTCTAGGCATAGCGAGGCTATCACTAAGAAACAAATTCTTCACCTTTTTCAACGATTCCTCACAACATATTTCGTTGCCATCAGGATTGCGTATATCTCCGTTTGGAAGACAGACGCAAGTTTTCCTAACGTGGAGTGAAATCTAACGTTGTCATCCTCCAGAAACACACCAGCTCTACATCCTAAATCGGTTTTTGAGCCGTTCGTGAAGACCCGACAACATTCCTTTCTTTCTTGGCTTAGATGCTGGAGGGTATCATTCCTGAAGACAGGGAAAGTCAGTTAATGCGAAAGGTTATCGAGACATCTAAGCTTGTTGTACTACAGACCACTTCTTCATAAATGGAAGATGGCTTTGAGAGTGCAGTGCGTGATATGAATATCAATGGTAGGGAGCTTCATCAATACGTCTAAAGCGGAGCCAGGCGTGCTAGTTGAAGCCCTTATACAGCTAAGGCAAACGGCTTTTTCGAGTCTGGTAAAACCAGCACTCGCGTATTTACGTGTCAACCGACGAATAGGATATAATTGGCCTTATCATAGCCACGTAGATCCGCCAGCATATTCGAAGAATTCGATGTAACATGTTTAGTCCATAGAAGATTGTTATCTAGGATAACACCCAAATACTTAGCTTCTTTGGGAAATTGGATGCTGATGCCTTTAAGTACTAAATGAGTCTGACCAGTCATCTTGGTCCTTCTCATAAAAAGAACAATCGCAGTTTTGAGAAGATTGACTGAAAGACAATTTCTAGTGCACCAATTGTCGAACACGTGTAGGACTGCCGACGCTTTAGAGCAGGCAGTTGCTAGGCACCATCTAACACACAGTACAGTTACACCATCCACTTATGCTGGTGCATAGACTTCAGAATTATCGTTGAGTAATGGACATAGAACGCCGCCTTGTGGGTAATAAATGTTTACTCGCCACATCACATATTGGCAGCAGCCACCATCCGCAATCAGTGTCCTATTCACCTAAATTGCTTTGATCCACAAAACTAGTGATCCATCTACGCCGTGTTGTCTGGCCGAGTTACACATCCCGTCAAAAGTTGCGTTGTCCTTCTTGTCGAGTGCGCCTTCAATTCTGCCTACCAGATTTTGAAAGGTCTTCCGTGTTGGTAAGATTGTTGGATCTCAGAGGAGACAGAGGTTACATTCGCATAGACCAGAAGCTCTTGGTGAGGATGTAGTCCTCCTTTCTGATTTTCTATATAAAGGCTGCTCTCACTTTTCGCCAGGGTTTCGGTAGGTATGCCAGGGCTTGGAGTAGGTTTAGCAGCTTCGTTAATAGGAGCTGGTTGAGAGTTGGTTCTGATTAGGTTACCTGAGAAATGAGCCTCAAGCATGAGACAGAGAGTCTCTACTTTCGACTCTGTGTAGCTGCCATCAGATTTTCTGAGTGCTTCCAACCTGGTTGATCTCATACAGAAAGCACCGGAGGTAGCAATCCAAGAAATTATGGAAATTTTTAGACACAGTATAATAATGAGGTACATACCAATAGGTTGGAAGGAAGTTAAGTTATACCTGAATACCAGTTAAGTTATACCTGAACCTGGCAAACAGGGGCTTATAACAGCAAAAGATTTCAGACCAATAAGTCTGTCATCATTTATGCTTAAATCCCTAGAGCGATTATTGGAGATTCATATTAGGAACAAATGCAGTAATGCCTTTTTGATTGAGTCGCAGCATACATAACATATATGAAAGGAAAATCTGTAGAAACCACACTGCACTAGGTGGGTGTTAAGTTTGCGATGGTGGTCTTCCTCGATATAGAAGGAGCCTCCAATAACGTGGAGCGCGCAGCCATTAAAAATGCTCTAGTAGACTCTAATATTGAAGAGGGCATGCATTACAAATTGCGTTTGCAACATGCTTGCAAGTAGGAAAATAAACTGTTCCATTTGACAAATCTCGATTTGAATGTCTGTAACGAGGAGAACCCCTCAAGTGGGAGTCATATCGCCACTCCTGTGGGTGCTGGTCATCAATGACATCCTTAAAACGCTTAGTACAATGGGTATAAATTCCACGGCATACGCAGATGACGTGGTAATAATAGTGCAGGGAAAATATTAAAATATTTTAAGCGACATTATGGAGGTTGCCCTGAAGATGATCAGCACTTGGGCAAAAAGCTGTGGTCTTAATGTCAACCTTTCAAAAATGGAATTGGTTCTTTTTACCAGAAAGTACAAAATACCGCAATTCAGACTCTCAAAACTCAACGGAGTGGAATTGTCCCTCTTGGACAACGCAAAGTATCTGGGTGTAATCTGGACAAATAGCTGAATTGGAATTTTAGCGTAGCGGAAAGAATCAAAAGGGGCTTAAAACCTGCTATGGTGCACTGGCTTTATATGGTGGTACTAAGACTCATACTTACATATGGCGCACCAGTATGGTGGAAAACAAAAAAAAAAATGGTTTACGGAAAATTAGCTGCGATTCCATAGCCATTACACGTGCCCTTCGTACTACCCCTACGGCAGCATTGGACACCTTACTGACCTAACACCGCTTGATTTACAGATCAAACAATTTTCTGGCAACAATGCGATGCAACTCACTAATCTGGGTTACTTCAGGAGCAGTAGGAAGGATGTAATTCCTTCCTTGGTCGAGTTCGATATTCCGTACGATATAATATATCCGGAGAGGGAGGATCAGGGCAAACGAAATTGCAATTTACACAGACGGTTCGAATACAGAGGAAGGAATAGGTTCTGGTATCTTCTCAGAAGACCCAGAGTGTCTTTAAGACTACCGGACGCAAACACTGCCTTCCAATCAGAGTTTCTGGCTGTCCTCAGGGCGGCTGAGATAATGCAGATGAGGTCAGTATCCGGAAGAGATATCGCTATCTATATCGATAGCCTGGTTGCCCTTGAGGCAATGGAATCGACCAAGATCAATTCTGATATAGTCAGGGGCTGTCGCACAGTGCTCAAAGCATAACTTTCTGATTTCACGCTCATAAAATGTTTTTCTTTGCTGGAAAAAACTGATCCAGCTGATTTTCGACCTTCTCGGTCGAACGGTAGATGTTTTACCGTCTTTTTTGTAGAGACCGGAACAAATAATAATCAGAAGGTGCCAGATCTGGTGAATATAGTGGGTTTGGCAGTAGATCCCATCCAAGCTGTAAAAGCTTTTGGCGAGTTATCAAACTTGTATGAGGTTTCGCATTATCTTGGTGGCATACTACACCTTTTCTAATTCTGGAGTTTTCTGTTTAAGTCCATCATTCAGTTTGTCCGGCTGATAACAGTACATTTCAGAATTGATTGTTGTGTAGTCTCGTAGAAGCTAGAAGCTGGCTTTTTTCGACGAATATCGGCTTTCGAAGTGCTTTGAACCAGTTCATCATTTTTACTCCATGATCTCTTGCGTTTAACATTGTTGTTGACAGCCCATTTCTCGTCCCCAGTGATGATGCGCTTCAAAAATGGATCATTTTCTTGGCGTTTGGGAAGCAAATCACAGCGATCTGACGAGTTGTTATTCGCCAGATTGCATCAATTAATGCCTTCATTGTTTCTTCGTCAGCTTCAAGTGGCCTTCCTGAATGTAGGGCATCTTCAACATCAAAACTGCTGGATCGAAGTTTTCCAAATCAGTTTTGGCACTGGCATTCTGTCAATACATCTTCTTCATACATTCGGACAATGCTTGAACAGCATTTTTACCTTTTCTATAGTAAAAATAGAAAATATGCCGAAAATGCTGCTTTTCGCTTTCCATATTTGAAAGGGCACCAACCAAAAACTACTGTGTACAATCAATCGAACTTTTTCACAAGCAGGCCTTTCTATATCAGCTTTCAAAATATATAATGATTATGCCGCTTAAGTGTGAAGTTGGCTGTGAAAACATAATTAAATCCGCGGTTGGGAAAAAATGAAACTACTTTCCGTATAAGATTTTAAAGCAACGACCTGACGAAATGCATGACAACATGCATTTGAATAGTTTGGGGTATCCACTTATTTTTTTGGCCCCTATGTGTGTCGTCTAAAGAACACAAATTATAGCTGAAGCTTGACAACGATAGGAAACACCACCTCAACCATTATGTCCGCAATCTACATTCATGCAAAAGTGATTTCAAAGAGATAATCTTTTAGAAATGTTCTCATTGCCCAGACAAAAGCATTATAGATGACTTAGGGTAGAGTATCAAAATATGTTCTTTGTTCGTAGAGTCACAGGTCCAGGTTCGGTTCCCAACTTTTGTACTAAAAAATGGAAAAACAAAATTGCTGCTGTCAATACCCTTTAGACAGGGCAGAAGCAAATATTTGAAAAATAAAATATCTGTCTGTTAAAAGGTCTCTTATTCGGAGTTAGTTAAATACCGTAGGTTCAATCCTCTGTGCATAAAATGACAAAACTACCAATAGGGTCAGTAGAGAGACTAGACCCATACTGGACTATTGCACCCTCAATGAATTTATTTTTTTGAGTTTTTTTTACGGCAGTGCAATGTTCAAATTTCTGTGAAAATCCTATATAGCTTTAGCATCTTGTCGAAGTGGACTTGCACCTATTAGTACATTAGGTTACCGCACTTCTACGAAGATATTTCGCACTCCTATTGAGTAGACTATGCCTCTCGTAGACCCTGATTGCAAAATCTGTAATGCTACATATGTTTCTCAGTAGAAAATAAAAATTTTTAAACGGCTTTCTTAAGTACGATCGTGGCTAAGGACCTATGCACTTTTCAACTTCTGAGTTTATTATTAGAGATAACCTCAAGTGATGAATCGCTCAGCCTGCTACTGGACACCCACTTTGCAGGTAGCTCCCAATTCGCGGCCAGTAGCAACCCAATCATGCCTACTGCAACCGTGACCAAAATTCATGGTCTGATTACAAGAGACAAACTGCTTTGGGCGTTGCATAGCTTTAAATCATAGAAGTCTGCTGGTCCGGGCGGTATAATACCTGGCGAGCAACAGAGGGCCTCAGATATTATTCTGCCTGTGCTAGAAAATATTATGAGGAGCTGTGTAAAACTGATCCACATACCACTGTCATGGAGAGTAGTTTACATTCCCTAAGACGAAAAATGCTCTCATATTGTCCGAAAGGCCTTCAGACCTATAAGTCTATCATCTTTTCTTCTGAAAACTCTAGAACGACTGGTTGATATCCATTTACGAGCAAAAATTGGTCTACGACTTTTATCAACGGCTCAACATGCCTATTGTAAAGGAGAATCGGTGGAAATGGCACTGCATTCACTGACTAGCCACATAGAATGATCCCTACAATATTAAGGGTACACAATGGTTGCTTTCCTGGACATAGAGGGTGCCTTTAACAACGTTAACACATCCACAATCACGATTGCGCTATCAATTCTGTAGTTGGACGACTCACTTAGGGAGTTGATCAGTCTAATAGTAAGCAGCAGGATAATCAACTCCAAACTGGGTGAGTCTTCTGCTAAAAGATGTGTCAGCAGAGGTACGCCGCAAGGCGGTGTCCTCTCTCTCCTTATCCGGAACTTAGTAGTTAATGAACTAATACAGCAAAATATCTGGGTCTCATATTTGACAGGAAACTAAACGGGAAACCTAGCATTCAAGAAAGAATCAAGGAAACTACAGTAGCTCTTGCAAAAAAGCCATTGGGAACAAATAGGGCCTTCAACCTCGCATAATCCACTGGCTCTACATCTCGGTCACAAGACCGATACTCACCTCAGGGGTTGTTGTCTGGTGGACGACCGTAGACAATGCTGTCAACTGCACAAACTAAGCCGAGTCCAAAGAACAGCATGTCTATGCATAAGCGGAGCCCTACGTTCTCCCCCCGCGGCAAAAGATATTCTGTTTCACTGGACACTCCTCGATGTCTTCCGCAGGCAAGTAGCTGCGACTACACTACACAGTGGAGAAATAATTTATTTGGCCACGCTAACAGTTTTCATATATTAGGTATCCCCGTAGAGAACATCGATTTCACTATACCTGACCTTTGGTTTGACAAAGACTTTCATGTAAGTATCCCCTCTAGGTCTTTCATATCAATAATAAAGCTGGATGCTAAGGTGGACTGTGCTTAGGTGGGCTGCTGGACCAACATGTCTAGCCAGCCTCCTAAGCTTCATCATAAGTTAAAACTGATCATGAGTAAGAGGATTATAGATTCATGGGGCATCACAATGGGCCAATAGGCCTAAGTGGGTTGGTCTTTCCAACAGTCACTTTTACCTACCTACCTAATTCTGCTTGAATTCTTCAATATGACCAGGTTAGTCAAATCCTTTAAAAAAAAAACTGAGCATCAAGCTATTCATCATGTCTGCACAGTAACTTGGTGTGAGTTTCGTAAGGTGTTCCATATCATATGTCGATAGAAAATCTTCCACAAAGTTGATTTTCGATGAATAAATACATGTCCTTGGGCAATGTTTACATTAACCAAATTTTGGAAACAGCTGTAATACGTGCAAAGTCAGGCAACACACAACTACATGTTGGGGTAGTTAAAGTTCATAAGGGTTCGTAATCTATGAATCGATTAAAAGTGAATCCATGCGGTTGGAAATTGTTTTCAACCTTTTCAGCAACCAGTTCATATGAGATGTTACCCCCCGAGTCATAAAGTTCTAACAGATGCCAGTTTTAAAACTCCCAATCTTCAGACAAAATAACATAAATTTTGCCACCTTTCTGCTCAGTTTAAGGATTGAAAGTTTAAAGTAAGCCTCCATACGACATGTTGAATGAAAACACAGGTTCGTACTACCTTCTTACATTATATCCTCTGTTAGGTATCTACGCAACGTCGACTACATCAAACATTCTCTTGGGCTTTTCAATCTCCTGTTTTATTTGAAGGTATGTTACATCCAGAAAGAAACAAAATAAAGGGTCCGCCATCTAACTTTTTTTTTTTTAAGCAGCTAGTGCTTATTTCGTGAATGGTAACACTTAGCTCATGTCTGATTTGACAGATAATTAGTTTTATCCTTCCGCTGAACGAATATTGCGGATATGCTTGAACAACGCTGGGAAATATTGCGACATTACTTTGAAAATCATGGTAATGTTGCAGAATGTGTGCGAAAATTGCGTACGGATTTTGGAAGAAGAGAAGCACCGTCAGCTCCGTATGTTCGTTATCTTGTGAAAAAAGTGAAAGAAACTGGCATCCTCATCGATAAGCCAAAGCGTGAAAAGCCAAAAACAGTGCGTACACCCGAGAATATTGCTGCTGTGGCAGAAAGTGTGCGTGAAGCGCCATCAACATCAATTCACCGTCGTTCTCAACAATTGAACATTTCGGAGACATCATTGAGACGAATTTTGCATAAAGGCCTTGGTATGACGCCGTCCAAAGTCCAATTAGTTCAGGAGTTGAAGCCAACTGACCATCCAATGCGTTTTCGCTTCGCTAAGTGGGCCTGCGATCGACTTAGAGAAGATGCCGATTTTGCCAAAAAAAATCATCTTTTCAGATGAAGCTCATTTTGATCTTGGCGGGTATGTAAACAAGCAAAATTGTCGCATTTGGGGCACAGAACACCCGCACGCATACATTGAAAAGTCGATACACCCAAAACGAGTCACTTTTTGGTGCGGATTTTGGTCCAGAGGCATAATTGGGCCATTTTTCTTCGAAAATGAGCAAGGAGTGGCCGTTACAGTCAATGGCGATCGTTATTGGGCCATGTTGGACGAATTTTTGTTCACAAAAATTAAAGAGGAGGATATTGGTAACATTTGGTTTCAACAGGACGGCGCTACGTGCCACACAGCCGAAGCTACATTCGATGTTTTGCGCCCTGTTTTTGAAGATCGCATTATCAGGCGCAGAGCTGATGTCGTTTGGCCACCTCGGAGCTGCGATTTGACACCGTTGGACTATTATTTGTGGGATGCCGTAAAAGATAAGTGTTACGCCGACAAGCCAGAGACAATTGACGCTTTAAAGGACAATATTCGTGAAGCCATTGGTGAAATACAGCTGCACACAATCGATAATGTGCTTAAAAATTGGACCGATCGTGTAGGCTACTGCATGGCCAGCCAAGGCAGCCATTTGAATGAAATTATTTTCCATTATTAACCGGAAGGATAGAACTAATTATCTGTCAAATCAGACATGAGCTAAGTGTTACCATTCACGAAATAAGCACTAGTATAAGTAATATATCCTAAGACACTCGATACCCAAAAGTGAAAACAATTTCGATATATGTAGAGTCGATGCTTATGTTAAAGAATTAAATCCTAAGAATTTCCCAGCCACCATGTATCCGTAGGCTGTTTTTCAAAATCACGTGATGTGAACTCTAATCAATTTATACGTATCAGCGAATTTCAATAAATGTTTGTTAAAACCTTCAGATTTTCTAATTACTCGATTTCCAAGGACTACCACCTCTCCCCCCGCCATTTTATTGTGTAATACCATTATCTCTCTAAAGGATATATCAATTTCTTTAAAATACGTACGAGGACTCGTAAAGTCCTTATTGTAAATAGAGAAACATGAAAAAAGAAAATCCTTGTCATCCAATTTGTCCTGAATTTTTCCACTGAAGTTACGTGACAACCTTCAACAGTCCAGAGAACAGCAACAATTGTATTTTTTACTTGGTTTTGCTCTTCGAAGACAAATTTGAAAATAACAAGATACTTTCGCATTTGTTTTGGCATTCACATTCCCATTCCCTTTCGCACATATACCTATCCCCCACACTTGTACATTTTCAACTTGTTGTCCATGCTTTCGATGCTGTTAAAGTTGGTTATAAATGTTTACGTGGCTGGCTTATTAAGTTGCCATTGAATCTGATGCGCCAAATCGAATGAGAATTCCTTCTTTCCTTTTCTATCTTCTTCTATTCGTAACCACTTTTTCTCCTTCCAGCAATTATTGTGCGTATCAATCTGAAATTCAATCATGAAATTGGCTGAATATTATTTTTATTTGCATGCTCGTCTTGGCGGTTTGTTTTTGGTGTCTCGTTATTGTTCTTGTGGTTTTGTTGTTTGTTTTCTATCCTTCGTCCTTGGTAGGGGAAATACTCTTCGATAAAGCCCAGTGAACTGAAAGAATCCTTATAGAAATTTTGTAATCTTCTTGTAATTTGTAGATAGTATTCGCTTTAAATGGGTTGGATAGGGAATGGGGCTACATTTAGAGAGATTCTAAGACGGTGTTCTTAGGGATTACTGCTTCGTGTTTGATTTCAAGAAAATCTTGATATTTGCTTGAGGTGATACCCCACCGAAATGTTAAATTTGAACTGTTTTAAAGTAATTTACCGATAATCCTTATTTCGAAGTAAGAAGATTTATAAATTTAATGGGAAACAAGGAGTATTTACAGGTTCAGCTTTGATCATCTTGAATCTAAAACACAATAGAATATCTCCAACGAAAAATTTAGAACACTGGACACTACAAAGTTGACAACAATTGCATTAATGTCCCTTAGATTCTGATTTAAACACGCGAAAATCTCAACACTCTGTAATATCCAACTATGCACACCCACATAATACATACCCTAACTACACCTAATGTGCATTTAGGGAAAATGATTAAATGCTACAGTCACTCATTTCGATGAGAATCACAAGGAAGGAATCTGACAACGAGACTGTTTTGATAGTTTTGTTCCTTTACGACTAGATAAACATAGTTCCGAGGGTATATTGGATGGAAACAAATTATGGAAATGTGGCTAGAGAAATTTCTGAAGGCGAAAGTAAAATTTGGAAAAACCCAAGAGAAAATTTTGCCGCAGAAGTACAATATAGGCAGGGACGTCGAATTTTGTTTTACTCGTAATCGTGTTTCCATGAAACTAGGAGGAGAAAAAAATTAATAATGAATTAGTAAAAAGTTATTTTTTATGAATTTGAAGTGATAAGCAAGTGTCCTCTCTGATAATGGACACGCTTCTACCAATTTTCTGCTCTGGCATCCACGATCGTTAACCCTCTACCGCGTATGAAGCCAAATGTGGCATTTGATGATGCATGTTTTTCCAAGAAAACCTTTCTGAAGTGACCTGAAATTATTGCTCTCCATTAGTATACCTGGTGGGGTGAAAAGTATCCTCCTTGACAGCCAGAATGCGCTGCTACTGCAAAAAGGGTTATGGTGCCTTGAAGTCCGTTCATATTTAGGCAGACATGCCAAATTTCAGTGCGATACTGTCTTTAGTTTTGTTTTGACAGCAGATTGTTGCTGACGTGTTTGGCATCATGTTGAGTATGGACAAAAACGATTTTCGTTCTCTAATAAAACATTATTTTATTAGAGACAAAACGTCGAAGGAAACAAAAGAAAAGTTGGATAAATATTATGGGGCTAATGCTCCCTCAGATTACACCGTCAAATATTGGTTTCGAGAGTTTCGTGATGGCCGCAACTCCACTACCGATCAAGTCGGCAGCGGCAGGCCCTCGGATGCAGTTACGGAGGACAATGTCAAAAAAATACATGAAATGGTGTTGGCTGACCGGAAAGTGAAGGTGCCCGAGCTAGCAGATACCACAAAGATTAGTACTGAGCGCACACGCCATATTTTGGGCAATATTCTGCATATGCTCATGCTCACTCCTAACCACAAACACGAACGCGAGAGCACTTCGAAAGAGTGTTTGGACTTGCTGATGCGGAATCGGGCGGACTTTTGGCGTCGATTGCTAACTGTTGATGAAACTTGGATCCACTATTACACATCAGAGAACAGAATGAGTGCCCGTCAATAGATCCGGCCCGGTCGGAAAGGTTATGGCGTCGGTTTTCTGGGATTATCATGGCATACTCTTCGTGGACTACCTCGAAAAAGGAAAAACCATCAACAGCGAGTATTATTGTGCATTATTGGAGCGATTGAAGGCCGAAATCGCTGCAAAACGGCCTCACATGAAGCGAAAAAAATTATTTTTTGCAAGACAATACGCCGGTGCACAAGAGCATCGCAACCACGGCTAAAATCAATGACTTACGGCTCCAGCTGCTGGCTCCCTCGGACTATTATCTCTTCCCAAACCACAAAAGATGACTCATCAATAAAATATTCAGCTCACGTGAGGAAATCATCGACGCCACGGAGGAGTATTTTGCAGATCTTCCAGAAACTTGCTTTTCTGACCATACTCACTCTTCAATAAATCGATTGTAGTGTGTGCTGTGTGGCATGTGGCATCATCCTGTTGAAACCACATGTCGTCCAAGTCCATATCTTCCAATTCGGGCCAAAAATAATCGGTGATCATGGCGCGATAACGCTGACCATTCACAGTGACCGTGACGATAGTTATCGGCGACAAAAAAAAATATGGCCCAATAACGCCGCCGGCATGCAAACCGCACCAAACAGTTATTTTTTGTGGATGAAGTGGTGATTCATGAAGCACGTGTGGATTTTCACGAACCCATTGAGCCAAAAATGAGCTTCGTCACTGAAGATGATTTTGCGATGAAATTCATCATCTTGCCACATCTTCTCCAGAACCCAATCGGAGAACGTACGTCGCTTTAAATGGACCATCTGCTTCAATTCTTGAGTCAGCTTGATCTTGTATGGGTGTAAGCCACGATCCTTACGCAAAATACGCCATAATGTGGTCTGATTTGGATCGTTTGCTACGGACGCCTAACGGCAGCGATATTTTCGACACTTCGACCAACCCGTTGTCTCACTGACACGGCAACATCACACAACGAATATGTAGACTCAAATTTTTGCGCTAAACTTGTTATTGCCTGTCTACCAGGGCGAGAATTACGACCGAAAATTGGAAAATTGGAGTTAATGCTCTTAAAGTTGCAGTCACCGACTCCGAATTTCGGTAGAATTTTTTTATATGTTGCAGACGTTGCTCGTTCGTGTACTTTACTATGATGAAAATGTTGAGCTTACTGAATAAATTGAAAGTGACAGTTTGATGATTAGTCAAAGAGTTCGTTCACAAATTAAATTCAAAGTTATCATGCTTTATTCTTTTATGGGCGAATCTCAAATGTCTGTATCCCTGTCGATGGATCTACTCGTACATACCAGTGATGATGATGAAGTATTAAATTCTGATGTGGAATCTGAGCTCGCACTAAACAACAGCGACAGCCTTACAGTCTCTGAAACTGTCACCAAATCTGAGCCTAAAATTGAGGCAGACCTGAATAAAAACAACATGTATTGGAGAAAAGGGCAATGGGACCAGTACCATGAAAAGAATCTTGAATTTACGTTTGGTACTGAACAACTGCACATAGTAGGTGATTGAGTTGAAACCACCAGGGGATTATTTTTCGTTCCTTTTTACGGAGGAGTTAAATCAGTTTGTCGTAGATCACTCAAATTTGAAAGACTTTTAATGCAACATATAGTATCTAATCCAGAAGACATAACAACAACCGAAATGGATCAGTTCGTTGGCATGCCCTGAGTTTAAGTGCCATATTTACGACATTATTTGTGCAAATCTATTGTGAAATAAAATATTTTTGAGACGATGACATCCTCCAAGCGGGCAACAATAAAAAAATCCAACACTTCAGGGATCAGCAAACATGATCTCCTATTCTGTACCTACAGTGTTGTCTTTAACCACAATTCTTCCTCAAGCTCCTTTGTTTATAGGGATTACTCATCAATAAACCATGAAGCACTAACGACCGCAGCAAGCTCGGTTGAATTGCAGAATGGTTGCCGATCCAAATGAAAAGCTAATTATTTTTCAGACGCTTGTAATGCAATTATTTAATGATCATGTACCAACAAAAACCGTCGCTATCCGAAACAGTGCATGTCCCTGGTTCACAAAAGGGGTAGTTGGTGCTCTAAAGAAGCGAAACAGACTGTATAGTAAGTGGAAGCGTAGCCAAAACGCGATTAACTGGAACAGGTACAAAGCTGCTCGTAGCGCTGCAACCGATGCATCTAAGCGTGGAGAAATCTACGCCAAGTTGGCGTTGGTGTAAGTAGTGACAGGAACTGCACTATTGATTTAGATGAAATGAACGACTATTTTGTTTCAAATGATGTTGCTGCTGATTGTTTCGAGTATGACGTTGTCTCCAGCAGAGGCTTTGAACAGGAAATTGATTTTGAAGTAGTTACGGAGGTTGATGTCCTTTGTATTATTAAAGGTTTAAAATCAAATGCTATTGGTGAAGACGGCTTGCCACTAGGCCATCTAACACATATAATCAATTCTTGTATAGCATCATCTACTACTCCTCTGGTATGGAAATGTGCTAAGGTTGTACCTGTTCCTAAAAGTACCACTGCTTCCGATGCTTCTGACTACAGACCTGTTAGTATCTTACCTTGCCTGTCTAAGGTCTTTGAAAAGGTAATAGAGTCACAGAAACACTCGGCTGAAAATTCCCTGTTGATCCCATTCCAATCGGTCTTTAGGAAGCTGTTAAGCCATGGTAAAAATCTTGGATGATATCAGGCAAGATTTTGACAAAGGATTTGTGACGCTGCTTTGCCTGCTTGATTTCTCGAAGGCTTTTGACAGAGTGAATCATTCCATTCTTTGTTGGAAACTGCACCATTACTATGGTTTTAGTGAAAGAGCTGTAAGGCTCATTTGAAACTTTTTATGTGGACGGTTTCGCAGGTATTGAGTACCGAGTCGACCACCGTCGAGTGCACAGCTCCACCAGTGCACTCGCAATATTGTTGTGTGCTGTCCAAAAAAAAAAAAAAAAAAAAACACCGCGCGCGTGTGCAAAAAAAAACAACAAAAAGTGCAGTGCAGTGAGAAAAAAAAATATACAGTGCGGGTATCCCACCTCACCCGCTCCTCGTCGAAGTACTGTTGCTTGCACTCAGTCACTGCCGTTACTGTATTTACCATACGGTACGGGCAGTGGCTGAGTGTATGTAACAACTGATGGATAGCGGGGTTGTGAGTGAAAATTTTGTTGGTGCACTGTTTCATATTGTTGTAAGGGCATAACACCTACAACAATTTGATTCGGTAAGCCAACGTCAGAATTTCCACTTCGCAGCCTTGCTTAGTATCGTCGGTGTTTGTGTTTTCTGTGTTTGTCTGTGATTATGACTAGGGAATTCAGGGTAGACGTAGCCAATATACGCGGGCTAAAAAGCAATCACTTTTCTGCGTACGTCCACGTCTGTAAGTACAGACCAGCTGTTTTGGCACTTAGTGAAATACAGGTAGATCCCCGCCCACACCTCTCAGATCATTCTGATCTGAAGCTACCTGGCTACGAACTAGTGCCATTATTCTTCTCTCACCGCGGTCTCGCCATTTATGTGCGTAGTGATGTAGCTTACCAAACTCCACCACAATGTGATCCATGTTCCAATCCGGAATTCAACTTCATGTGGTTAAAATTCCATCTCCGTAAGCAAATTATACACTACTGCTTTATTTATAGAAGCCCCAAACTGGACAGCAATTCAACCTTTAACGAGTTTGATGCGCTGTCTGACTCCATTCAAAGAATTGTATCCCTGTATCCTCATACTGAAATCGTTATTACGGGCGACTTCAATATACACAATTCTGGGTGGCTTCGACATTCTGGACAGACAACACCCGAAGGACGGTGTGTTGAGATCTTCGCTGCGGAAAACAACCTAACGCAGCTTGTAAATGAGCCCACGCGAATACCAGACGTTGATAGTCATACCGCCAACACCCTGGACTTGTTTTTAACTTCTCACCCTGATAAGTACACCATTGATGTGCTCTCCCCTCTAGGCTCGTCGGACCATTGTGTCATATCAGCTAATTTCTCGTACACCGACCACACAGTTAGAGAAAAAATTCCTAAAAGAACCGTATGGCAATACGAGAAAGCCAACTGGAGCGGTCTTAACAGCTTCTTTAGGAATTTTAACTGGTCGTTATGCTTCCTCGATAACGACGTGGATGCCGCTGCTGATATGATTACAGACACCATTCTCTTTGGAATGAGATCCTTTATTCCTCATCGGATGAAGAGTATCAAACCAAAAGAAAAGGCATGGTACGACTCGAGCTGTAAAGAGGCCGTCAGGGTTAGAGAAATGTTTTTTCGGTCCTACAAGACCAACCCGACAGAGGAAAACCGAAAAAAGTTCAAACGAGCCAGAAATGACTGCAACGCCTTTCTTAAGCGTGTGAAATTCCTATACGACCAAAAACTGAGGCAAAAAATAATGCAATGTCCCAAAGGCAGTAAAAATTTTTGGTCGTTCGTCAAAAACATTAGAAATTCCGCCTCATCCTCCATCCCAACGCTCATTTACAATGACATTCCAGCTGTCAGCTCTTTGGATAAGGCCAATCTGCTTGCTGCACATTTTGCGGCCAGCTCAACACTCCCAGATTGTGCTTTATCTCCGCCTACACTTGAGTGCGTCGAATCTTCAATGGGACGAATCTACTTTCGCACTCGTGTAGTAGCAAGAGTACTTAAAGATCTCAACATACATAAATCCGCTGGTCCAGATGGTATATCTCCCCTTCTTCTGAAGAGGTGTTCTTCCTCGCTGGCAAAACCACTGCGTAAGCTTTTTCATCAATCCTACACTTTAGGACTCTTCCCGAGCAGATGGAAAACAGCATTTGTCCAGCCCGTCCCTAAAAAAGGCGAATCATCTTCTCTCTCCTCCTACAGACCCATTGCACTTACGTCCCTTCTTTCCAAGGTCATGGAAACACTGATAAATCGTCAGCTCATGAAATATCTCGAAACACGAAAACTTCTCAATGACCGGCAGTACGGTTTTCGTAGCAACAGGTCCACTGGTGATTTGATGGCATGTCTCACCGAAAAGTGGAACCAAAGCGTACATCAATCTGGCGAAAGCAAGATAGTTGCACTTGATATTTCTAAGGCATTTGACAGAGTTTGGCATCAAGCTCTTTTGTCGAAAATGCGTGCATTTGGGATCGACGACTCTCTTCTTCAATGGATTAGAAATTACCTTTCGGAACGTTCAATTCAAGTTGTCTTGGACGGTTTCAAGTCTGATATTCACAAAATAAATGCTGGTGTGCCCCAGGGCTCTGTTCTGTCACCGACACTCTTTTTAATTTTCATTAACGATCTCTTGTCTGCTACTTCTAATCCAATATATTCCTTTGCTGATGACAGTACTCTCTGCTTTTCATATTCGTTCCCGGACTCACGGCCCTGCTCTTCGGCTGTAGTACGAGATCGGCAGCGTATGCTAAGCTCATTAAATTCCGATATCAACAGCATAACCAATTGGGGAACTATCAATAGAGTGGAATTTAATGCTTCCAAAACACAATGCTGTCTGCTGTCTTTAAAGCGAAATTTAAACACCCAGCCATTATCCATGAATGGCACTTGCATCGTCGAAACCGAAAAACTTTCCATTCTCGGTATGTGTGTTAATGACAACTTACGTTGGAATGACCACATATTCGATGTCGTCAAAAATGCTGCGAAATGTCTAGGTTTCCTCAAGCGATGTAAGAAATATTTTACCCCCTCTGATCTGGCCTCAATATATAAGGCATTCATCCGCCCAAAATTGGAGTACAACTCCCACATCTGGTCAGGTGCTCCTAAAACATCTCTGCACCTGCTAGATAGGATTCAAAACCGTGCGATAAAACTTATTGACGATACTAATATCAGTCAATCAATGGACACCCTCGAACACCGACGAAATGTCTCGTGTCTCACTTTGTTTTATCGCTACTTCCACCACCAGTGCTCCACTGAAATCGCCAGTAGCATTCCGCCCATTCAAACTTTCAACCGTAACACCCGTCTCGCTATGAATGCTCATCAGTATACCCTCAAGCCCATTTTCGGACGTACTCTAAAATATCGTGATTCGTTCCTAAGCCGTACAACTCGCTTATGGAATGCCCTGCCGATCTCTGTATTTCCTGGTCGTTATAACTTGCAAACATTTAAAAACAATGTACATCGGTACCTCTCTTTTCTTCCTCCCTAAATTTCCTTTGCCCGCGCTGTGTACAATCACTTTAAGGGTACTCAAACCCCTTGAGCGCGCGCTCATTATAAAAAAAAAAAAAAAAAAAAAAAAGGTATCAATATTAGGCCCAATTTTGTTCTGTATGTACGTAAATGACTTAGCATCGATTTTCAAGCACGCAGTTATTCATTTCTATGCAGACGATATACAACTTTACCTGTCTCATCCGGTTAAAAAAATAGGTGAACTAGTGTCACTACTAAATGAGGATCTTGTTTCTATTGTTGAATGGGCAACTAAAAATGGTCTAGCTTTGAACCCAAAAAAATGCCAAGTACTTCCGATATCAAACAAGTCTTTTGAGCTAAGTCTAGTTCCTGATGTTAACTTAGCCGGTGGTAAGACTAGGTTAGTTGAGGCGGCTACAAGTCTTGGTTTCACGTTAATATCGTTGTTGGTCGCGTGTACGGATGCTTCCGTAAACTTTGGATTCCAGCCAACTATACCCCCTGGAATACTTGCCGAAGACTAGTGATCACTCTCACAACACCTATTATTTCATATGCCGCAGCTGTCTAGAGTGACCTTGACTCACTATGTTCGGTATGTTTATGCAAGGCAACGATACGATAGAATCTCCGAATTCTCATGCCGGTTTCTTGGCTGTACATTGAGAAAGTACCTTGATTTCAGAAATTGCATATTTCTACATAAAATTATAAATGCAAAGCAATCCCCTTACCTTTACTCCAAACTGGAATTTTCCCTATCCAGAAGAACTTTCCATATAAAGTGCTTGTCAAATATTGTTAGCTTCAAACCTGCCTTGTATGTGTAATTTTCTTCTTAACTATCAACTTTACCTCAGTCTTTCTCCAATTTCTCAACTATTTTATTTCCTCTCCTTTGTTTTGTCTTTCTTTTTCCTTTTTAGGATCTTATCTTATTATTGTCATTACAATTACTATTAAAACTTATCATTTTTTAATTTGTTTGTTATATTTTTTCTCTTCTTTCTGTTTAAAATTAACATTTTGTTACTAAATATTATTACTTAGTAATATAAGAGACAATGTCTTAATGTACAAATTGTTTATTGTAATAATTTTTAATTTTAATTTTAATTTTTGGTGGGGGCGAACGCCCCCATTTATTCGCCTTAATACAAGATAAAACTTACAAATTAAACTTAAACTAAAACTTAAAACTAAGGTTGGTTGGAGTGGTGAAGGAGAACGAATTTGAGGTAGGAAGTGGTGCGGTGGAAGTCAAAGACGGTAGGGTTTGAGTTGATTTGACGTAGCATACGGGAGATTGGTTCGTTCGCGCCAAGGAGGTGTGGTGGGTTGGTAGATAGAAAAGTCGAGAGGTACGTAGATTACGAGGGTTAGTGTTGAGGAAAATGGAGTTGAGAAGGGACGAGCATTCAACGTGACCTGAAAGGAGTCGATGAATGAAGAGAAAGTCTGCTGCATCTTTGCGATCTTCAAGGGTGTTTAAGTTGATAAGGTTGAGACGGTTTTGATAGCGGGGCAGATTAAAAGGATCGTCCCAGGGCATACCTCCAAGAGCAAATCGAAGAAAACGGCGCTGAATGCCTTCAATTTTCGAGATATGAACACGATGATATGGGGACCATACTTGACTGGCGTACTCTAGGAAGGGCGAACAAAGGTAATATAGAGGGACCTGGTCACGTATGGGTTGGTGAATTCTTTGGACCACCGTTTTACAAAACCTACTGCAGAGTTGGCTTTGAGGATTATCTCATCCATATGTAAACGGAAGTTGAGCTCGCTATCACACAAAATGCCGAGGTCGAGACGAGATTGTACGGAGGAGATAGGTTGGTTAAGGAGAAGATTGGTTGCGCTTATGTGAGAAGGTGATGGATTGGCATTTGGCGATGTTAAGTTCCAAAGAATTTTTGAGGCACCAGATCGAAAAACTATCAAGATCTTGTTGAATGAGGAAAGAGTCATGGGGAGAGGAAATGCTTTTGAAAAATTTGGTATCGTCGGCTTAAAGGGAGACAGACGAGTGTTTGATGATCATATCCAGATCATTTATGGTTAATATGAAAAGAAGGGGCTGCCTTGTGGAACTCCAGAGGTGGCCAAAAATGGAGCGGAGTGGGCTGACCTAAAACGAACACTGTAAAAACGGTTTTCGAGGTAAGAGGATATCCATTTTAACAGTATGGGTTCAAAGCCGAGGGCTGACAATTTAAAGATGATTAACCGATGAGAGATTTTATCGAAGGCTTTGCTAAAATAGGTTGCAACTACATCGACTTCATTGCCATTCTCTAGGGCAGAGAGGGCAAAGGATACGAATTCAACGAGATTTGTGGTGGTTGACCTACCCTTTAGGAAGCCTAGGGAAAATAAGTGATTTGCATTGGAAGCTTAGAGCTTCATACAAAATACTTTTGAAGAGCTTGGGTATATGGGAGAGTTTAGCGATGGGACGATAGTTGGTTATTTCATTCTTTGATCCTTTCGGGGTTATGAAGGACGATTTCCAAGTCTGAGTAAATTCTCCTTGTGAAAGGGATAGACGGAAGAGATTAGAAAGGGGAAGGTAAAGAGAGGAAGAACATTTTTTAGGAAATATGGCAGGGAGGCCATCTGGGCCGGGTGTGAATTCGTCATTGAGTTGGTGTAATTTATATTTGATATAAGACGGGTCCAAAATATGTGAGAGAAGTGGGCCATTGGAGAAGTTCAGTAGGTAACTAAAATAGGATGGATCTGGTACAAAGGAGTCGTTGGTGAAGGATTGTTTAAAAAATGTGGCAAATAGGTTGGCAATGGTGAGTGGATCGGTTGATGACCTGTTGTTGAAAGAAAGGGAAGGAGGGTAACCATCGGACTTTCTTTTGTAGTTAACAAATTGGAAAAAGGACTTAGGGTGGTTTATAAGGCTGACTTGCGCATTGTTAAGGTAGCGCTGGTAAAGGGAATCGTAAAGTTTGGTGAAATGAAGATAAGCACCAAGACAGTTGGAATAGTCGGTAAAGGATCTGTACTCAGGAAAACAGCCCATAACTTATTTCTCTGATTTCGTAAGGAACGAAGCTTGCGATTATACTAGGGAGGACTAGTTAATGATGTTTTAAGGGGGGAAAACGGACTGTAAAGGGAAGTAAAGTAGAAGGGGGGGATGGTAGTTATCGATTGTTGAGAGAGATAGGGGACAAAGTAAGACTGAGGAGAAGATTGGATCTGTTGTGAAAATAAGGTCTAATTGCCTGCCCATAAAATTGGATATACCACTGACTTGGCATAGACTTGAGTCTGTTAAGCGATCTAAGAAGTGACATTCCTTAGCTGAGTTGGCATTTGAAGCGATGAAAAACGATTGATCATCTGATGGAGTCCACTGTAGCTGAGGAAGATTAAAGTCGCCGAAAATAAAGATATCTGACAGGTCAATTAAATGATCGATCGCATCAATAACAAATTGGTAAGATTCGATAGGTTGAGCTGGTAGGATGTAGCAACATATAACGTAAAGGGACTTGAGAGGCAGTGATATTTTTATTGCGACAAAGTCGGCTTTAGAGGATGAAGAAATTGTAAAGGGGGAAGAGTTAAGGCTGTTGTAAATCGCCTTTATTTGTGCGGGTAGGATCGTCGTCGCGGAAAACATTAAAAGTAGGAGGGAACAATTCCTGGTTCTTTATGTCGGGAATCAAATTGGTTTCGGTCAAGGCGTAGTTGGTTTCGTAAAGGGAAGAGCATCCGATTGACGTAGGACAGCATTGGTTTTAGAGCGAAGACCTCTTACATTCTGGTAGTAAAATGTAAGAGGGATCTTGTGGGGTGGAAAATAAATTGAAATTGAAATTGAATTGAATAACACAGATTTTAAAAGTATTTGAAACAGACGGATATGACAAACTTTGTAAAATAAGACCATTTTTGGAAAAATTTAGCGGATGAGCAAATAATATCCACTAAGTGCCATCACGAACTGATGTAGTATAACCCAGCCAAGTCTCTCAAGTGGGGTTACAAAAACCGAGTTGTAAGTGGAGTTTCCAGATTCAGTTCCGACTTCGAAATTTTCGCTGGAGAGCAGAGTAACACCTTCTCCGAACAGCTGATTTAGGAGTCAGCGGAAGCATAGTGACGAGTGGTTTAACACGCCAATTTTTTTCTATAATTGGTATAACAGTCCTAAATTGCAAGTTCACCTGTACAAAAATAAATTACTAGCTTTGGACAAAGTCAAACTAAACCGATTTCCAATTCTAAAAGAGAGAGAACTCAAGAAATAGGGTCGTGGAAGCATGATTGAAAAAGTGGCTTTCTTTTTTTTATAATAAAGCATGCGCTTCAGGGATTTGAGTACCCTTAAAATGCTTGCACACAGCGTGGTGAAGCAAAATCAGGGAGGAAAGAAAGAGGGGTATCGATGAGCGTTGATTTCAAATGTTTAAAGGCTATAATGACTAGAAAATAAGAAGGTAGACAGGGCATTCCATAAGCGAATTGTAGGGCTTATCCGGTGTCATTAAAAATTCTGCGAAATGTCTACACTAGACAGAAACCATGCGATAAAACTGATAGGTGATACTAATATCACTCAGACAATGGACACCCTCGAGCCCCGACTTAATCTTCTTTTATAGCTATTACCACCACTAGTGCTCCATTGGAACTGCCAGTAGCATTCCGCCCCTTCAAACCTTCAACCGTAACACCCGTAGCCGTCTCGCTATGAATGTTTACCAGTCTTGCCTATGACGATAACATCGTCCAGATACACTAGACAGGTTTTCCACGTGAGCTCTTGCGATGTACGTTCCATTAGTCGCTCGAAGGTGGCCGGAGCACAGTCCAGACAGCATCACGGTAAACTACTAAAGATGACTTCCAGTAACCGCGCTTCAAAGTTCAAGAACCATTTTACTCCAGAAAGCGTATCCAAGTTGTCATCAATTCTCGGTAGTTGGTAGCTGTCCTCTTTGGTGACATTGTTGAGACGTCGGTAGTTAACGCAAAACCTCAAGTTGCCGTCTTTCTTCTTCACGAGGACCACTAGAGCTGCCTTGGGATGCTTGGGATTCTTCAAGCATCAATCAACCCCTCAACTTTCATCTTCGATATCATTTCGGCTACTTCTGTTTGCTTTGCCAATGGAACACGCCTTGTAGGTTGACGGATTGATCGGTCGCTGCCGGTGTCAATGTGGTGTTGAACAAGTTGCGTATGTACATATTCTCCGTCTTGTGTAGCATATATTAGCGGAACCACCGATTAGTTTTTCTGCCAGGATACGTTGCTCTTGATCCAGATTACAGAGGCTAAGGATTTTATTCTTGATTTGCATACTCTGGACTCTTTCAACCAATGTGTTGCACGACTCGTTTCCGTTATGGTCGATATGGAGTCAGGTGCACATTTTCGCACTTTATCTCAATTTTGACCCCTTACACTGAATGTATTTGGATTTAGAATCCTTACAGGAACCATGACCCGCAAGCCAGTTTCAGACGTACTCTGAAATATCGTGATTCATTCCTAAACCATACAACTCGCTTATGGAATAAGCTGGCGATCTTTTTTTTTTATAATTTGCGCTCGAGTTATGTGTACAACACACAACACAACTGTCGAACAGCACCAAACATTCCCCAACTAGCCACCCATCATACCAGCAGCAACATGATCAGGAATGGGAGCAGCCACTTCTACCTGATATCAGACGACATCAGCCAAAACGATTTGTATGAGCATCAACAGACTGGCATACTGGCATACTCTCACTTCTCTTAACATTTATATTCTTTTTTGTATTATTTTTTTTATCTGATTTATTTATTATTATTGTATTTCTATTTTATTATTATTTATTGTTTTATTATTAAACGACGAGACAGTTTCCTCTCCTTCACAAAGCCACAGAAATTATTGGTGCTGCCGGGCAACATCCCTCACATCGCTACTCCCTACTGCCGTACTTAACCGGAGACGCTACGCACTGCTGAGTGCGACGTCTCTGTCGTAGTTGAGTCGCGGCACCCTTAATTTGTCTTGGATGAACTCTTTTTTATCAAAATCGAGAATGCCTTTAGGGACACAAAACCATTAAAGCGCATTGATAATTGGGGTAATTAGCACCTGAGATCAGATTGTTCATCGAAGTCATTGCTTTAGCAATGTGGCTTCGAATCAACTTAACAACGAACTTGTCCATTCTTATTATGTTCGCCTTATTGTTCTCTACAAGCGAAAGCAAGCCCGTAAGCAGGCGCTCTCAAACACCCGAATCTTTTACATTGAACCTGCTCTCACGTTGAACCGCACGCGACATCCAAATACAAGCATATGCAGGATCAGGGCCATATAGCACAATTACCTTGACCCTCGCATTGCGCTAGCTGCTATAAAACAGTTTCCTTGTAAGGGCAAAAGCTTCTTTTACTCGGGCTAGAGCACCACCTCTATGTTTGTTACAATATATTGTGGTCAAGACATCATAGGTCTCAAGGTATCTGATTACTTTTCAATAAGCAAGTGATTACCCGTGTTGCCTATATTGTCCTAAGATTAAAAAATTTAGCCAATTCTTTCCGTTGTGCCTAGATAAAAGCGTCCTCAAAAGAATGGTTTCCGACTTCTGAAAGTTGATCTTCAACTTCAAGTCATCGCAATATCCATTAATTTTATTGAAGTCCCGCGGCAATAGCGTATTAATGACCTCAATCTTTGGATCTGATCTATCTAACTGTGAAGAAAAGGTTAACTGACTCTAATAGCAAAGATTTTGTTACAGATTTTATTCCGAGTTTATTAGGGACGTTCTTGATTGGCTGTATGTATCTTGCCCGTCTAGAAATCGTTTTGGAAGTTCTCTCTCAAGATCTACCCAATCTAGAATAGCTGGTCGTTGAATGATTTACCTATATCCTACACTATCGGGGTATTGTACAACCATTTATACAATACGTTCGAAAAGAACATGATGTTGCAGAATTTGATACAACATTATCAAATAAATGCTGCTCAGGGCTTATCCTTTCATGAGGACTATCTTCATACAATCATATTTTACACATTGTTGTGTGATTCTCGCTGAATCGACACCCGCTGCCTTACATAGCTGAGCACTGAAAGAATATGTTCCATCAGTTGTGTTTATCCTGGGTTGTGCCATCCATACGTCTTTTTTACAAATTGGCTCAATCAAATCAACTAAGTTGCCTGATACGTTCATGGCCTCTATGCAATTGGTAAAAGCGATCATTCTACGATTGCTACTCTTCTGCTACGTTCCCTTCCTCCTCACTGCATCTTTTTGTCCTGACTTTGCGACCTTAGAATGTTCTTTCTACTTTCTGGTCATACTCCGTATATCGATTCTATAGTAGAATATTTCCATTGCTTTTCGTGATTTCTCATTTTTAATTTAGTAATCTGCAGTTCCTCCATTGCTCACAGGGTTCGCGAGCATCTTTTATCCATTTGCCGCTCTATACATCTCTTGTTTCGAAGCATGCGCTTGATTCACAATTACAATGGATGTTTTTGTTTTGTGGTCAACTGAAATCCTGAAAGTCAGATGCGGCATTTCTACACTTTCCACTGGTTTTCCATATCCCATCCTGACAACATAAGACTTTTCAAGGGTTTTTGAGAGTCAAAGCTTTGACAGTCTCTTGCGACTGCAACCATTTTATGTCGAACCAACATTAAACACTTCCCTGATGTTATGGTTCGTACCTTCGCTGCAACAAGGCAGCAATTTGGCTAAATACCAACTCCCCACAACGGTAGAATAAACAAAGAAATTGATGGCGCAGCTCTTTTCGGACCAATGCTTTGTCATTTTGTACGCAGAGAGAGGGACCCACTTTTCACTTTGTGGGAATGAGAGATTTTTCAGAATTTATTTTTCTTATTTTTCAGTGCCACGTCTAGAGATTGAACTTAAGATCCAATGATAGACGGCGAACTTAGCCCTATGCCACATACAAAACCTGGTCAAAATGTTGGGGTATCAGAATATTGGGGCTGTCCCTTACTTAAAGTTGAGGCGTGAAAAACGTGTGCCCTCTACGATGATGTTGTATTCCGCCATGATGTAAATTCTTTTCTTTTATGGGGTGTAAAATATGTCTACCGACACAAGACCATCTTGATCTCGTGTTATGGCCTTAAGTCGCAGGTCTTTCCAAAGAGCTCGCAAGAAAAATTGTTGGCTAAATCGTCCATCTCTGCTTTCGGAAATGAATGTATAACAATCTCGCGTTGGTGAATTTTTCGCTTATTTCAATTTTACTTGCAATTTTTATGGTGCCTTAAACATTCACTATAGTCGCTGACGTTCATCTTTCTTTTGTCCCACCTCGTCGAAGTTCTGTATTATTAGTTATTCAGTCGGCATAAAGTGCCCGATCATTGCACTTATAACCCGAGATTGCTGTCCTTATTTTGTTGCTTAAATCGCCAAACTTGTTGTAGTAGCTCAAAAATATTACCAGTAGCTGGACAGTTATATGTCTATTTATTCAATCTAGGAAATATACAAAACAATTTTAGCAAACATCACAAAAAAACGGCCGTGAAGAGCTCTATTTTTCTGGTGTAATTCTGCCGACTAAACCAGATAGAAGATTCTACTCTAAATATTTAAGAAGACTCCAATGACTCCCCCTTTCGCTGGCAAAATATTGTGGTTCAAACCTTCGACTTTTCATCAGTGTGTGACAACAGACAGAAAACCCTAGAATTCTTTGATATGTTTACGCCTTTATTACATTTATGGATTCCTTTAAATTGTCCCATTGTTGATTTCCACGAAAACAAGTCATGGGCTTATGTGGCTTTATTATTTCAACGACAGACTCATCCCAGTAATCCTTTCAATAGGGATCGTTAACCCATTCACACCAAATTTATCTGCGAGGTACTAAAATATTCCATCAAACAAAGTAAGCAAATGAATTTTCCAAAAACAAAACTACACCAACCACGGCCCATCGTATCCAAAAGTAATTTAAGGGTCGAATTTCATCACGTAGGTCGTCCGAATCTGGCGCCATACATAATTTTCCGCATCCCCGCATTGTCATTCATAAATTGTATGATCCCGCCTTTACTGGCAGACTTTATGGATAAAAGCATAAAATATTGCCGCCCAAATGTTGATTGCAGGTTTTAAGTAACAATAGCTAGGTCCTGCGTCTACTGACTCGTTAATTGGCTATACTCGTAAGTATGTTACGATATGACGAGTGTTTTTGTGTAGAACATAAGAATAGTGTGGGGTACTAATTAAATCCAAGTATATGTCATCTCGAATTAAGAAAATAAAAATTGTCCCAAGTAGTCACTTTTAATGTAATTGTCCGAGGTTAAGTTGTGAGTTATGAGGTAGGTTCTTTACAAAAGGAACAAACCACCCAAAGCGTCCTTTTGTCTTCCCCGGCTTTTGTATTTAGGTAATTTGCGTTTTTGTTCACGGGAACAGAGAGTGGGGAATGGGATGTTTTTTCATAAGGACATGCATATGTATGGTCTTTAAGGTGACTATCCTTTTGTAAGGCAAAGCCTTCTGTTTTCAATTGACGTAGTTGTAGCTTCTTCGTGTTTGCCTATCACACCTACATACTGTTGTAGTTCGTGTGTTCCAAGTTCCATTGGTCAAGGATATGACCCATAATATACATCACCTTCACCTTGCTCAGTGGTATGTATTGGTCGATGGGGTCAACACGCAAAGCCAACCATTCTTCCGGTCAATTTTGCAGAAAGCTTTACCGGCTTTTTTTTTTCTTCTATTATACAAACACTTAGGACATACGAGTACCACTGTAATTGTTGTCTTGCATAACCACTGACGTAGGAGCTACCACACTAAGGTGCAGGCTAGACTTTGGATAACCTTGATTGTTCCATTTTCCATTTGATTGAATCGAACCCCAAAATCAACTGATTAGAGGCAGATACCATGAGTACAGGTTTTAGCTTACTTCAAATGAGATCGAAATCGTACACGTGGATTGAATTCAGGACAACCATGAGAGGTGTATGCCCAAGGACATGGATGGAGGAAAGGAATATTTTCAAAAGGAATGGGGGGACTAAAAATAGTGAAAGGTTCAGGATTCGTTGTAATAAGTCGGAGAATTCCCCTTTCTCACTTTAAGGTGAGGCAAGGAAAGACAAGAAATGTAATTAGAACGCGAACCCGGCGACATATAATTTATGGGCTGGCCTGGAATTTTTTTTCACCCCCGGCTCTGTTCGTCGTATACTCGTACATGGCATTAGTCATTTACATGTACAAGGGATTTCGTGTCTTTCACACACAGCACGCCAAGGTTATTTAAAGGAAAATTGAGAATAATTATCTTTCTAAAGGAGTCAATGGGTAGTTTGCTTCTGCCGTATCCAAATACAAATCCGTGTCCTATCCGTAGGGATCAACACTTGTCTGGAGCTAGAATGGAATTGAGATAATGAAATATAATCTCTTGAGAAATCGTTGAACAATTTTGTGTAAGGAGGTGTAAGGGAAGTCGGTCGAGCTAGGAGACCATTATTGAAATTGTTTTTAAAAATAAAGTGAGGGTTGAGGTGGAGTTCTCAGATGCATGAAAATTTGGGACAGAGCTTAATTTGATATGTTCAAGGAAGCCTTCTTTCTTATCAGATCCTCGCATTTACTAAGTCATAATCATCGAAACTGCAAACGAAATCTGGTACCGGCCTTCTTAAACAAGCACTTTTTAGAACTGGGTATCTTAGTTCGCGGCATCTTCTCACCACAGGTATGGCCAGTACATTTGCCGTGCTGTAAAAATCCTGGCAAATTGATCTTGCAACAAAGATTTCCTCTTTTAATTCTCTTTAACATATCTTTCTTCAAACTTAACTCCCAATTGATGTCGAGGTAGTTCTAGTGACTATCTAAAGACTCATGCTCCACCATCTTGTATTTCGATATCAGATTTCATTCTCTAAGTTATACCATCGAGCTTGGAACGAGAACGTCAGGACGGAAGCGTATCATTCTCCTAACGTCAGACTGAAGAGGAAGAAAGCCATTAAAAACCAGCTCTCTGCTCCAATACTTGGTTCTGGAAGTTGCTCTAAGGTTTTTTAATCAATATTTTCTGGGAGTTATGTATATAACCTACAGCTCTCTTACTCGTATGTTTCCTTGCTTCTACCTACGGCAATACGAAGATCTCCTAGTACCCACATACTTACTTAGATGGCGCTACAGTCCAGGCTCTTTTTGGGCCTATATAATTTAATTTCCAAGTTTGGAGCGATCTTCGACCAACTGCATTCAGTTGTACACTCCAGGATAGGTAAGGTTTCTCTCCACTTGAGTGCGAAACTGAATCGGAAAAGAATCGAATACCTTTTAGACCTCAATTCCGATATCGAGTCTCTCTATATGTCCTAGCCATCTTAAGTGACTGACGTGCATCTCTCTGAATAGGTCGATGTTTCTGTCGGTCGATGTCTCGTAGTGTTCGCTATTGCACAAGATGGGACATGATTTGAATTGGCCGCCATCTTATTAGAAATAAAACAATTTGGGGTTTGATGGCATTAAGTTGGAAAAATGATACCGGTCAAATGACCACCTCCAGAATTGAAGCATATCTGTGCTCGTTTTACGGCATTTAAGATTATTGCTCGCAAAACTTCTCGCTCTAAATTGCTGATTTCTTCTTCAATGTTGGCTTCCAAGACTTGCAAGGTTTGTGGTTTGTTTCGACAAACACGAGATTTTAAAAAGCACGAAAGAAAGAAGTCTGCGGCCGTCAGGTCTTTTGATTTGCCGGCTTGGAAATTGGTGATTCAAAATATCAATCATTTCCCGAGCTGTGTAAATGGTTGCTCCTTCCTGTTTTTTTTGTTTTTAATTGGCGAGCGCACAAGACATTTTGTGTACCCTTAAGATGGTTGCACATAGTGCGGGCCAACCAGCAATGTTCGAGACACAATTCAGCAACTTGCGACAAGAAAACTTGTTTAACATTTGTCTGTACCGCGCACCAGTTATTGTTGCTGTGGTGACGTCAGCGTTAGGGCCAATCACCTTTTTATTGAAAATGCGGCGTCAAAAAGTCCCTTTGAGTGTCCCAGAAACTAAAATTTTTGCTATTCACTTAATCACTTAAGTGGAAATAGGCTTCATCGCTCACTATGATTTTGGATACGGAATCATCCTTTTCTTGCAGCAGCAGGTTTAACAGAGCATGGGAGTAAGTTAAACTCACTTGACGGTCAACAGGCAGCAATTGATGAACGGTTTGCACTTGCAACATGCAACATCTTCAGGTTTTTCACCAAAATTCGACTGCTGATGCCAAATTGTGTGCTCAGTCACAGCAGTGATATTCTCGATCAAACGAGCAATACTTGGCCGGCTAGTTCTTGCGACATATCTAGTAGACCCAGTTTGCACGAGATGCTCAGCCAAACGGTTAATTGTTCAGGCACATGATGTAGGACAATGAGGAAAACGACGACGAAATTCACCCTGCGTTAAAACAACCGAAAGCTCTGAACTTCTTGCTGAGCTCTGCCTGGCCAGTTTACCTGCACACTCGTCTGCTTTTATGTCACTGTGCAGTGCAGTGAGCAGTGTGACCCTAAATGTTCACCCAAGCGGTTATGCATCAGTTTGGAGGATGTGGTAGCCGAGTCAATGGCTTTGATAGCGGCTTTTGTTTGTGCATTGTGATAGGCCCGAGTTGCGTGTAAACCTGCAAAGCGGTATGATATTTATAGTTTTAGTGATTCCGAGTAGACACCGGCCCCCACACTATAATACATCTTTGATCCGTCGGTGTAGATGACTGTGTCGAAGTTCTCTACTACAATACAATACTAAGCCTTTCTTCCACTGATCTCTGGTGCAAGTTTTTCTAGAAGACTAGTTGGGGTGTGATATAGTCGGTTGGAAACACGACCATGTTGTTTGGTAACGAGTTCAGGTAGTTGCTGTGGCCATAAGGCCAATTTTTTTGAGTCTGACTGCCCTGCATAGTGCCGAATTTTTTGTGTGTAGGTTGAGAGACAGAATATGCAGGAGCATAGTATGGGCATCCGTTGGGGTCGACCTTAATGTGCCCGTGGTGCCTATACTGGCTGTTCGTGAAGTTGCAGCCTTTGCTCAACGCGGGCCACCATATTAGTGACCCGTAGATGAGAATTGGATGCACTACGGGTGTGTACATCCACGAGGTGATCTTTGGTTGAAATTCCCACTTCTCTCCAAAGGTCTCGCTGTGGGCATACCATAGAAGGCGACAGATGGTTTCCCTATTCTGTGTTCGATGTTTTGCTTGAAGTTGAGTTCTAGGTCAAGCATCATACCCAGAAACCTAGACTTACCCTAGGAAACCGCTGCTAATTCGGTTTGGAAGACGAAATGCATGCTCTAGCTTTCCTCTAAGCAGGAAAGCAGAGCAGATTTTGAACACATCCTACAGAAAAATTCTTCATTGAATATTTGGTCTGAATGCGAGGAGCTCGAACTGCGAGCTCTATGCGCCGTATTAGGATGTATCAAAATACGTCGACTAGGACAATGGACAATAATGGTCCAGCAAAGAGGGTCTTCGAATCATAGCCCCCAAGTTCGAGGCGACAAGGAAGCCGAACTTCCGTTTTAAGGACCAACCTATCGCTGATGCCAGAGCGCTTGGTCTCGGTGTTGCAACTTTTCAGCCTTTAAGCGAAGCGAAGATTCCTGTTTCGTTTACATAACCAACGTCCACAGTCTGCAATGGACATCAATGCTCTTTCATCATCACATTCCATACTAACTCCAGATCATTTAATGCCTACTCTGGCATTCCAAGCGTTCACTGACAGCGAGATATCCGCAGCTGTCATTGTAGAAACTCTCTGTTAGCTCTAGATACTCTCATTTTCGTCTCCACTGCACGAGTAGTATGAATCGAAGAATAGCACTGCAAAATAGTCACTATTACCGGTGCGGTTGGCTTTAACTTACTACTTGTACTTACGTGTGCTTCTATTGTAGTTAGATGTCCAGAGTAGACCAGGTTTTAAGCAGACGAGATATTCGTATGCTACCGCTGTACCCTAAGTTGTTCATCTTGTATCACATTTTCAGAGACCTTTGTCTTTCGTCCTTAGGAAGGTTTTTAAGGCTCAAAATTCAAGGTTCAATAGTCAAGGCCGTCGACATCAAATCCTCAAGCCAAAATATTGTAGTATTGTAGTGCTCTAATGATGAAAAAGAACCTGACACAGGGACTAAAGTGGTTTAACGACATTCTCTTGGACGTTGAATATGGAATACGCAAAAGATAAAACTTAGCTGGCTCGTTTTAGTAGGCCATGTGATTAAGAATGTTGGGTCCCAGTAAAAAACTATAACAATTGAAAGGTCCGAACTATAGGTCTTTGATCGCAGCAACCATGAAGGGAACTCAGCAGGCCAGAGGTATCTTTTTGCTCAGAATGTGATCGTTGTACGGAAAAGCTTGTGTCAATAGACCAGAGTAGTTTGTATCACTGTCGCGGCTGATTAGCTGGCTTGTGCGTCATTACGATTCGATTGTCCTAACAAAAACCTTGTTCTACAATGGAAGACACGTAATTCTAAGATGTTTGGCTGTAGGATTTTTGTACACCACCCAAGATTTCCTTACACTTAATTCCTTGAATCAACAGGTAGTCTCTTTGGGTGCCAAAAATAAACATCACCCCACAATGACAATCTGCTGCAATGGGACTCCTATTTTTTGTTCCCCCAAACCACAAGCCACAAACAACTGTCGCGGGTGCTCATTTGTAATATTGTTCACGATGTCACCGAGAAAAGTTTGCTCTTGTTATGCAAATGATTCAAGAACTCCTACCCTAGGAATGTCTGTACCTCTGTGCTGAAAACATTCGACTTCTGTTCATTAATTCAAGTCGAAGGAAACTTTTCCAGATTTATAAAATTTGTATGTATTGAGCTTTGTAATTTGCTCCATAGATTTCCCTCCTTCAGCTTCGTCCTTTCTATGCAATTTTCTTCAAAACAATGAAATGCGTTGGAATCATACGTCTGAATGATCCAAATGTGGTTGTACCGGTACATACATAATCTTTGTGTATCCGTACGTGTTGAGTTTAGGATACCCCCATGATGCCATCGAGGAAATGCTATGTGTCTTGTTATCCGAAAATGGAAGTAGGATGTCGCTTCTGGCTGAACAGGAGTCATACAAGCAGCCAAACAGACTTCGGGAGCATGTACAAAAATGTGAATATATTCTTAATGCAAACCATGTTGGGTTGCTCTTGCTTATACATACCTTTGTAGACATATCATCGTAAGTTGGCCAATTACCAATTACCAATTATGCTGCAATGTGAATATTGCCGCCATCATGGGCGAAAAAGTCTAGGCACAAAGCAAAAAAAAAAATTATAACTAAACCAAACAAGGACGAAGAACTGAGGTAGAATCATTTGTGTTTACTCTTCGCATTTGCTGTGAGGGTTGTTCGGGTAACAGACACAACATCGTTGCTAATTTATGTTCGACCAACAGAAGCAGGTCCTTCTCTCCACCGGTTACATGTAATTAATTTGGGGATGAAGTAAATGATGGGTGGCGACCTTGTTGACAATATTTTGATAGGCCTGTCGATGTTAAAAAAGATCTGGGGTGTGGAAGACTTATTTGTTCAGGGCGAATGAAGTCCAATTTTGTGTGTGGTTCTGTTGGCAGACGTACGTGACTCATGTTTTCCTATTCCACAGGGACCAAATAGCTCGTTGAAGTGGGGAATTTTTTCAAGGAAGCACAAATATTGATTTAGGAAAATAAAAATTACAAAGTTGATAGTATGTTAAGCGGGACCGTTGTATGGTACTAAATCTTTTGATTTTTCTTTCTTCCCTTCACTTGAGGTGTTTATGTTGATTAGTTGGCATAGTGGAGCAGTAGTAGTGATCTACATAGAATTAAGTTAGGAGTGGTAGTCTGATGTCCTCTGTACTTCCAGTGTATTTTTTTGTTTTGGTTTCGAGTATCATGGAGGAGTAGATTGCAAATTTTTTGTAGGTAAAGAGCTTATTTCGCTTCCTCGGGGTTGGATATTCCTATTATGTTCAGTTTTCGTCTACCCGTTTTCCAGTATTCAATTTTACATGGACTTTGTACACAGATATCGTGTCCGTAAAGTTGTCTTTGGTAGGTTACAGCATCAGCTTCATTTCGTTTCACATTTCGTTTCACATTTCGTGACGCATGTTTGAAGACACGCTTGTTTAGTACTTTAACGTTTTTACTATGTTCATCAAGGGATTGTGTTTTCGCGACACTAATGCTTCACGATAATGGAAACGAATGTGGGCATTTGCAGAGGAAGTGCTTCTACATCACTTTCACAGCTAGTATGGCAGTAAGTGGTGTCACATACGAGTATGTATGTTTAACCCAGATTCTCTGTACGACCCTAGGAAGCAGACTCCAGTCTTTTCTGTGAAAATGTTGATGAGATGTTGGGAAACGTTTGTTTGGTTAGCCCGTATACTGGAGAGCTATAAAATCTATTGTGTTATATTATGAAAACCCCAACAGTAAATGGAAGCTTTAAGGGGTTACATACGTTTCACCGCTCAAAAAAATCGATTTTGTTTTTTTGCACGAAAAAAATTTTATATTCTTTTGCAATTCAAATGCCGCAAGAATTTTTCAAAAATTCCTATAATTAAGAAAGTTATGACCATTAGACGTCGGACCGGGCGGGGCGCTCATTAGGGACATGAGCAGCTGCGTGCCTGCTCTGCCTTCCTACCTTCTCTAATGACGGGTCAGTGCCCTCGCAAATATTTATACCTGCTTAGCAATAGATTTAAACCTTGTATAAGAATATTAGAATTCATAATGTTCCAGAAGGCACTACTCGAGCACATTTTCAGTTTTGCTTTCGAAGCCACGCAGGCAAGACACACTGCAGATTTTGCATTTCGTTTGCGTTTTTCTCGAAACAGTGTTTTCCGAGTCGGTACCAGAAATATCTCTTGAACCACTCAACCGATTTGCATGCCATCACACGGATATTCTTAATGCCATTATCTAGTCTCCTACGTAGGATTTTTTTGATATCTTAATTTTTAGATTTGTTATAAATAAAAATATGACTCGTTTTGTAGTCAAAAATAGACTCGTACGTTCAAAAAGCTGCCATTTTGTTGAAAATGAAAATTTTTGAAAACGGCTATGATAGAGACAAGTTTTATCCATCTACTTTAACAGGTTTTTTTTGTTTCAAATGAAACCTACCAGAGATATTCCTGTTACCGCCCAGCACGTTTTTGAAAAGAGGTTTCCGGAGATGGGCGAAATGTATACTTTATAATTGTTTTTCTTCAATTGTCAATAAAGTTTTGTATTCGTCAAGGATTACTTTACACAATGTATATTTTACTTTTTTTATATTAATTTAATATCGTTTTTGAGCGGAGAATCATACATATGTAACCCCTTAAGTGAGGGGTCCTAACGCGGGTTAACTCCCTTAGACGTCTTCATTTCTGTTTTTACCAACAGGGCAACAAGTGTGGCTTGTTTGACGCTAGATAAGCAGATATACTTCGCATTTTTTATCACTTTTTAAAATATACTTAATTACAAGTATCATTAGGATTACGTTAATCGTAAACAGATTCAAGTTATTATATGTAGATGACTCCACGTGAAGCCTAAGGTCAAAGTACTGCTCGACGATCATTTAAAAAGCCGTTCAACTGCTTTCTTTTCCTATCTCAGATTATCTTAAGTCAACCATAAGCACAGAGAAAGTAGACTTAATAGGCCTTGCGTGCAAACGGGGGCCGCGAGATGGCATGTCCATGAGGCTATTCGTATAGTCAAAAAACGGCTGCAATTAGGCCTGCCTGTGTATTAGTAGGCAAAAATCATGGTCCAACAGACAATTCATCTCCATAGGTCGACCGACCGACATGCACCATACAGACACTGCACTGGACACCGCTCTGCGTAAAACTTTCTTAACCCTTCCCATTACATTTTGACCAAAGTTAGCCTTTGGTCACTAGCGTTACATTATTCTATGAGACTAGTGACTCATCTACGTCGTGGTCCCTAGCCAAGTTACATATGCCGTCAAAAGTACCGTCGTCTTGGGTACCATCAATGTCGCTGGAAGTGTCCAACGTGTTTGTCTGATTTTGAATCACAAGCTCACAAGATCTTCCGCCTTGGTATGTATGTTGCATCTAAAACAGAGGATACATTCGCAAGGCAGTTTTGTGTAGACATAGATCTACAGTCCTCTCCACGCTCGTCGCCAGGAAGGAAGGCAGATTGATTGGCCTGAAGGGAGACTTAAGATTTATTACTGACGACCAAATAATCATTTACTGATTTTCAGTATAAGGGCTTCTCTAACAATTTTCCAAAGTTTCGGTATGTAGGCCAATGCCAAGCTAACTGTTACCTAGTTTATAAATTTTTTCAACAAATTTGATATCTGGCATCTGCAGTGATTTCTACTGGCCAAACACGCTAGTTAATAATACTTGGTGAACACATCGTACAGTTCTTCATTGAAGAACCTTTCAAGTTCACCGTTTGAAAGGCTCAAAAGTCAAGGTTCTAGAGGAAGGACTGCAATGCTGTCAACAGCATTGCTTAGCTGTTCAAGACATTCAGCACTTCATCTTGCGGGTTTTGTTTCCATATCGCCGCCATTTTGCTAAAATTGAAATGTTCTTTATTTTATTTTGGTCCCATAATTGATCTCCGCAGTGTTTTAACTCGACTTCGTTCAGACTATTGCCATTGCCAGCCTATCCATTTGGAACCATCATAGAGGTAATATCGACAACTTTATAGTTAAACTTTTTTGCTGGTTCATGGTTTTCAAGGAATAAGCGTCAATATAAAATATCTGTCATCCCGAACTAGCGTTTGCTGATTGTTCCATTCGAACTGGTATTCCGGAAAAGCTATTACCAGTGTTGTTTCTTGGGTGAATTTGACCGCATCAACTGACTCCTCCATCAACACTATGACGTTTGTTGTCCATAACTCTGGTTTCATTAATCGAGGAGGGAGGACTATGTACCCTTATCATTGTTTTATGTTAGTTTTATTTTTTTATTGGAGATGCATAAGTGACTATAGGTCTAGAAATTGCTGTGTACATCCACAGTGTCAATTTTGGGTTAAAGCCCAAGTTTTTACCCAGTAGGCTTTTGCTGGTGTGTAGTGTGATTCTGGCCTTTTCTATTCTTTTTTCGATATGTGTTCCAAGTGAGTTTTTGATCTGAAGTAACCCCTAGGAATTTCATTTCACTTGAAAACTTTATAGTTTCACCGAAAAGTGTTGGGTCTTGAAGTTTGTCGAATTTACTTTGATTTGATTTGATTTGAGGCCCGGGTCAACGCCGGACAGTTTATTGGAAATGTTTAATACAAACATATAACTTAACAAACTAAACTTAAAACTATGACTTATAACTACTACGAGTATTTCTACTTAAGCTAAGGTCTATAGACGGGAAAAATGGTTATTTAGGGAATTTCGAAGGGCTGGGCTGCTGTAGTGGAAATCGAACACTTGACGTACGCGATTTGTTTCACGTAGCATACGACACAGTGGCTCGTTGAGACCATAAGTTGTCCTGTGATTATTCGGACGGAAAAGGTAGACAGATCTCAAATGACACGGGTTGGTATTGATTGGGATTTGGGAGAGTATTGTGGGGCAGTCAATGATACCAGTTAAGAGTTTGTGTATGAAGAGAATATCGGCGTACTCTCGACGTTTTTCCAAAGACAGGAGACCGAGTAGTTTTAATCGATTTACATAGGGGGTAAAATATTGTGGTCAGCCCATGGTAGCCCGCGTAATGCGAAACGCAGGAATCTACGTTGGACAGCTTCAATGCGCAGAATATGTACATCATAGTAAGGAGACCATATTTCGCTGGCGTACTCGAGAAGTGGACGAACAAAGATTATGTACAGCGATTTGGCGACATAGGGGTCGGAGAATTCTTTTGACAATCGTTTAACAAATCCGAGAGCGGAGTTAGCTTTCCTAATTACGGAGTCTATATGGTTGCGAAAATTAAGCTGTGAATCACAAATGACACCCAAGTCCTGCATTGAAGTAACTACAGCTACTCTTTTGTTTGATAAATAGTAGGTGCTGGTTCGAAGTGTCAAACGCCTCCGGGAGTAAGAAATGGCTTGGCATTTTTCTATGTTGAGCTCGAGAAAGTTTTTATGGCACCATGTCGAGAATCTATTAAGATCATCTTGTAAAAGTTGAGAGTCAGAGAGACTTGAGATCTGTCTATAGATTTTCATATCATCGGCATAGATAGATATGTGGGAGTACTTTATGACGTTAACAACATCGTTAATAGTTAAAATAAAAATTAATTGACCGAGATGACTGCCTTGTGGAACACCCGAAGTGGCGAGAATTGGGTCAGAAAAATGGGAACGAAAATAAACAATATAGAGGCGTTTTTTAATGTAGGAATTAATCCAAGAGGTCAGTCTAGGTTCGAAACCAAGAGCTTTGAGTTTGAATAAAATTAACTTGTGCGAGATTTTATCAAAGGCCTTACTGAAGTCCGTGGCGATTACATCAATTTCTTTCCCTTGCTCTAGTTCGCATAGTGAACTAGAAACAAACTCAATGAGGTTGGTGATCGTTGATCTGCTTTTAACAAAACCATGTTGGTTGGTTGCAAATATAGATTTACATTGAAAATATAGTGCATCATAAACAATACTTTCAAAAACCTTGGGGATACAGGATAGTTTAGCAATGGGGCTATAATTGGAGATATCATGCCTTGATCCTTTTTTGTGAATATTTTTACTTCTCTTGGTGAAGACAAGGTTGACTTTTAGGTCAACTATCTTGCATCAAGAATCGCAAACTCATCAGAGTATCTTTCGACATAGTCTTTGCTGAGTATGTTTAGCAATTCATTTACTACGATGGACCATAGCATAGGGGAGAGAGAACCTTTCTGGGGCAACGTTTCGCAGCCGTAATGCTGATTCTGTCACTGCTTAATGTATCGTTGATTTTTCTACCGCTAAACATGTGCTTTATCCAAATGTAGTATGTAGTATTATCTACTCCTGTGTTTTTTATGCATCTGTATATCTGGGCGTATTCGGTGTTGTCGAAAGCTCCTTCGATGGCAAGGAAGCAGCGCCCGCTGCAATTTCTCTGATGAATATCTCAATCTCTGTGGTGAGTTCCTGAAGAGCATGAGTTATCGATTTTCCTAGTTGAAAGGCGAATTGGTTTTTATGAAGTGGGTTCCTATATAGAGGACCATCCGTGATATGTGTATCATGCTTATTGGCCTGTATGATTCGCGTAAATCAGTTGGTCTACTACCTGCTTTGGCTATAAGCTTAACCATCACCTCTTTCTAACTTTTTGATGTGTAACGCCAGGCATAACTGGTTCTAAATATTTTTATCAGAAATGGAGGAGTGCTGCATACCACCTTCCACATACTTGAAGGTGACAATCGGTTTTTTGATTAGTCCTATTCGATTTGTGTGGTGTTAGGATATCATTCTGTGGACACGATCGCTGCTTCGAATGTCAGAGAAGAACTTGTAGAACTTTTCGTATATTTTGGAATCTAAATAGATTGTCGAAGATCAGACTGTTGAAACACGCCAGTTCTTAGTAATTTTTTTTATAAATGGGGTGATAGGGTGAGGTCAAGGACTTCTTCTCTAATTCTATTTATTAAGGTAGTTTAGAATTTAAGATTATTTTTGCTATAAATTCTAGAACATACTCACCTCTTTTGTTGATATTTGAGTTGCTCCAATTTGTATGGTGTGCGTTCGCATCGCATACAATTATCAGCCAGAGTCTTCTTCGGCCCAGTTGTCTGGGAGAAAGTTCAGGTTGGAGGAGACACCCGCTGTAAGCAGGTATACCATTCACTATATACTTGTCGATGGGTTTGAGCGCTGTGTCCGATTTCGCTTCCCTGAAACAGCAGTTTAGTAGCATCGGATTTATTTGGTCTTCGTACGCGGGAAAAACCATCCATTCTGGGTGTGTGCCAAGTCTTCTTCCTCTTGGGCTTGTCCGAGACGGGAGAGAAAAAGGCAACTGCACTTCCGAGAAATTGATCGGTTGGTGTAAGTTCCGCCGACCTGTTACTTTTAATCGTCGCTACTGAAATAGTGCCCTTTCATTTCTTATTCTTTCCATCACCTTCTTCTCCCTTTCATCTGTTTTTCAGATAGTACCTTTTCTGGAGCCCGAATCACCTTTTCAGTTTTTCAAAAGTGGCACCGTGATCAGCCACCTGATTAGAACTTCAGGTTCTGTGATTCTGGCCGATTAAAAAGCCATCCATTTGGTCGTTTGTTTTCTAGACACATTATTTCTTCAGAATACTCGCTCCTCTCTCTAAAAATAGTCACCTTATGAGGTAATCGTGTTACTAATTAACTGCATAAGAGACCAACACGCAGGCAACTGTGTTGTGTTGCTCGGTTTTGGATGTACTGTATAACCATTTTGGGAAACAAGTCGACTTCTTCGTATCTTTAGTATCGAATACTACTCATCATCTAAAAGTTGTAGAACGGAATTATATTGAGTTCTTTATCTGAGTAGTATGATGCCGTATTGTGTAAATGAATTCAACTCGAAGACATTTCTGCTCAGATTTTTTCCCTCATCAAAGTGATGGAAAGATGGAAAGATGTTAAAACTTGGAATAGCATGATACCTCGTTAATTTTCCTCACCCATAATTGCATAGAACCCATGGCTAGTGGTTACCGCATTTGTGGTCAATTAACATTGACATATTTGACAATGTAATTATTTAGAAATCCCTGATTGATTTGATTAATTTAGTTAATCGAATCACTTTGGCTAACAGTACAACTGGTGTAGATGCATCATCGTAATAATGATTCCTTGGAACCAGAGACTTTGACTTTTTATAAGTATCTACGAGTATGTATATTAAAGCTGTAATGATTGAATGTATGTCTTCAGAGAATGTGCATATTTAACTGGAGGTGTCTTTACAGATACTTTAACAATAAATTAGGTTTGACTGATTGGAAATGATTAAAACTGGTTAACAAAAATCCAGTGCAGGAAGAAGCCCCTCTACCTAATGTTTTTTCACCAGATGGCTTTTATCTTTCGGGTTTTGTCCGAAAAATTAGTTTTAATTGCTCAATTTTATCTGTTTTTAAATTTACTGTCATTATACTCGTAAACAAAACAAATACTCAGTTTACAAGGCTCTACTTCACTAAGTTGAGCTCATAAAAAATTTCCAATAAATCTCCTGATTTGTATCGTCCGACATGAAGACGGCGATCTTCTCTTGGGAAAAAACTTAATTTATTCTCAAAACTAGTCCCACGCTTAAAGAGGTGACTAAGTTAAATTCGTTTCAATGGCACGATCATCTTGGTGATCATTTGTTTAAATGGGAAATACAATGATCTGATTTATTTATTGTTCGGGTAAGCTGTGGGTCAAGTGGATGGGACCATACTACAAAGTTCCGGTAACACACTTCCACGCTGCGAAAAGTACATGACCACAGCGGCACTTGAGTTGTTTTCCACATTTCTGAATATCACTTCACAGGAATTTGCTCATCTGCTGGTTTTTGTGCATAATATTGTTATTACTTCTTTAGGAAAATAACTACAGAGTCTTACGATGTAGATTTAAGAATCTGGACGCTTCTGGTAATTGGTATATACCTACGCACTAGGGAATTCCAGAAAAACCACTTTATTTAATTTAAGAAATCCGCCATCGGATTTCTCGATGAATGGCGATTTTCGGAATTCGAGACCTGTTGACCTGGGTCTATACTAAACAATTTGGCGAACAAACCTCGAACAAGTTTAATTTTAGAGAGCTATTTTTAGAGTGATTTATGCGCTTTAACCATCTGTTATAAACAAAAACTGAATCATTGGGATTATCTGCTGAATGAGGCGTTGTTTGACAACCTTACTGCCATAATAAATTCTGAAAGTCTTTACATCCAAGAAAGATGACTTCAATTGCTCTTACGAGCTATGACTCCACAATTATCAATCAAACCTTACATAGGTTGGGTATAATTCCATCAGACCCATGACGTTATTCATTCAATGCCAGTACAATATTGAAACTGATAACCTCTCGGACTATTATCCAACGTGCTTATCTTTAAAATGAGGTCTTGTAGACCATCAATATCCCATGAGCCGTAATGGTACCTCTCCAAAGCGCGAATGAAAGCCCTCTATTGAAGGGCTGCACTATTAACAAGCAAGTTTCGATTTCTTACTAAGGTTACATTATGTTCTGAGTCAAATCAGAGTCCTAACCAAGAAGCCTTTTGAATTTTGAACAAGCTTAAGGTTGAGGTTCCCTTCCATTTATTAAGCTTGATCCTTTAGAGTGGTCTCCGTAATCCTTCTTATACGAGTTCAAAGATTATTCAAATGCGTATCCGGCTATCCGCTGTCTATTATATTTGTCACTGGATTTGATGTTTTTGAAATGAGCCCGTATCGCGATAATCTCTCCATGAACCTTCTGCTGTTCTCACAGTTAAGACAGATGGGACTGAAAATCGCTAGTAAATATTTTCCTTTGAAACAAATATGGTCAACGTTCCGGATCGTAAAGAACACAAATAATGAAACCAATCTTGAAAACAGACTTCTGACTAAAGACGGTTTGCCGACTTAAGACGTTTCTTGACATTCTACTAAGAGTCCGTGGCCAATGGTGCGGGTACAAAGGGCAAATTCTCTAATTGTCACAGTATGGTTGGCCCGAAGGTTCCTTATTGAAGTTAAATTTATCGTAGAGACAGCCTAATCGTAAAGTCTCTTGGCGGTTGTTTCAGAATCTGTTGGATAGTGAGCACCTTAAAAATATCTCGAATAAGAAGCACAATTTTTGATGATCAATGATTTAAGGATATGTGGCAGGAAGGTCCAGACTCAGCAGGTGTGGAACACTTCTTGAATTTGCTGAACGGCAATGATGATCATCATTCTGCTGATTCAGAAGATGGGCTACGCAAGTCGGTTGCTGATGATGATGATGATATCCTACCAGCCGATTACTGCTAGATCTCGAAATCCACCAAAAAGCCAGTTCGAATGGCCTGCCGATATTGTTTAAGTAAAGCTAGGTAGACCACGTAAGTCTCATGTTCCAAAACCAAGTGGAAATACTGCGAGAAAACGTTGAATGATTGCAACAGTCCACCAAAACTTCTGCTGCTGCATTGCTCTTATAGCTCTTCTCCATAAATGCTGTTATTCGCAGCCTTAGAATCGATGAATTTTCGAAGGTCTGCCATGGTATGAACATTTGTCGATGGTGGACTTTCCAGACCTAAATCCACACTGATATGGACCAATCAGGTTCTTGACGAGCGGCTTCAGGCGTTCACACATTACGGCAAATAGGAATTTGTAGGGATGTTAAGAAGACTGATGCCTCTGTAGCTCCCGCAGTTCAGAGGTTGTCCTTTCTTGGGAATTGGACAGTCAATACTGAGGTTCCATTCATCGGGCATACTTTCGCCCAACCATATTTTACAGGTGAGGAGGTGAACGCTTCTTACCAAGTCGTAGTCTGCCGTTTTGAAGAGCTCGGTAGTCAGTTCCTCCAGGTCGGGTGGATGGAATTGTTGGTCTACTTTGTCCAGGTTGAAAGGTTAATTCTCCCTGACAGCGGTATTTGGTTCGTCATCCCCGTTATACAGTCTACAGAAATACTCTTTCTAGATCCTTAGCATCTGCTGCGACTCTGCCACTACATTTCCGTGTTTGTCTCTACTTGTGTTCGTGGCATGTTTTTTTTAACTTTTAGTAAATCTTCCGAATCGCATTCTTAGAGTAATATCTCTAAATACGTTCTTTTTCCTCCGGTGTCCGTCTCTCCTCTTCTACTCGTAGAGCTTGTGAGCAGCTCTAGTCCTTCTATACAGCGCCGCTTGGTATGCGTCTTGCTTAGCAAACCAGGGTTTTCTTTGTGGAGGTCGAGTGCAACCAGCACATTAGAGGAGGCAATGGTCTTCGATTCTTGATGCTGGCGACAGACGACCTTTTAAGAGATTGTGGGAGACTCGATCGGAGAAAGACGTTCGACGTCAAAACTCCTTACGCCATTAGCTTGCATTTGCAGTGTTGGGAATATCCGCAGCGTACCTTGGCTACAACAACATAATGGTCCCAGTCGATGTTGGCACCTCGGAACCTTCGGACATCCATAATGCTAGAGGAGTGTCTTGCGTCGATCGCAATGTAGTCAGTCTGGTTGACGGTTCTCCAAGTACCCTTATGAATATCAAGGTGCGGGAACTGTGTGATAGCTACGACAAAGTTTCCCTCCGCTGCAAAGTCGATTAGCTTGAATACATTATAGGAAGTGGAAGTGGCGTCGTGCAGGCATACTTTCCGACAGTACTGCTCTCTTCCTAGTTTTGCATTGAAGTTGCCGAGGACAATTTTAATATCATAGCTAGGGCACTGCTCGTAAGTCCTGTCCGAGAGTTAATAGGAGCCATTTTTGGTGCCGTCATCTTTCTCCTATGTACGCGCATATAAGGCCAATGGTGGACAATTTAGTCTTAATACGGATAGTTATGATTTCTAGCCTAACCCAGCCCCTTACAACGAATCCGCATTCAAATATGCGCTGTTTTTGCCGTTGATAAGAATCGCCGTAGTGGGTGTCGCAGTTTTTCATCCGATCCGATCCCATCGCATGGCGATAACATCTGATTTGCAGCCCTCACGGGCCTCCGCTAGTTGTTCGGCTGCACGTGGCTTATTATGGGACCTAACCCTTCACGCGGTGATCCGAAGTTCGTTGCTCTTGTTTTGTTTGCAGGGGTTTTCAGCACTAGATACGTCCGTATCAGGTTTAACTGTAACCCGTTCAGCGATGTGAGCGGTGCCGTTAGTCCATTAACGGCGCATCCGCCACCATCTCTTTTACACGATCCTGACTTAGCCTCGGAAATCCTTGATGGCCTGAGCTCTAAATATTTATGAGACTAGACGAAATGGAGAAAATCGAAGTGTCCAGAATGACCAGGGACAACGTTTGCTGCTCCGTAAATGTAGGATGCAATCTCATTTGTTAAAAAAAGCTTTTCATATGTTTAACGAAATACTTTAAAAAATTGTCCCAAACTCTCAGGCCAACAGCAGTTACATAATTTTTAAGAACTTTGAGTATTACATTGACATGGTTTCCAAATTCCAGTGAGCCAGCAGGGATAAATGGTGAATGAGACCAATACCGGGAACATAATGTACACCAGGCTGTTACCATCTGTAATTCTGTCTGAAACGCGATAAGAAAATCAACAAAATTACAGTGCCTTGAACGGGTGGTTATATGAGAATTATTGGTATACTTCATCGATTAAAATAAACATGTGTGTATCCAGCAATTCCATAAGGACCGATAGAAATTGATTAGTTTACAAATTCTGTAAATTCCTTATGGCATTACCGAATGCTCTCAAGTGTAGATTAATGCTTCGGCTACCATCTGCTACTAAGCTCTTTTCTAATTCTCATATACCATATGTGCATATAAGAAATAAGATAACATAACCGAGAGGCAAATGTGGATTTGAAAAGGAGTAGAGCTCTGTAACATCCTTGATGATATATGGAAAACAATTGACAAAGACAGTGAAAATACCAAAATGTTCTTCAACACCACAGCTTGAAGCAATCGAGTATGGACTTTTCCATAAAATAAAAAGTATAGTTGCATAACATTTGTTATGAAGTTCCGCGATGTTCCATTCTTGGGCCACTCTTTTTTGTAATATTTTGTTTATTAGCGAAGAAATATTACAAAAAAAATTATCTGTCCGAATTTCTTATACTCGGTGCCATTTTAAACAAAGGGCTAATCCCTATGATTATTGTAACTGCATCACCGTCGACACCTTCCGCAGGGAACAAGCCAGTTTGGATGATAGATTAGCATAGCAAATGACCACATTTGCCAGATATCAGAACACACTCGTACGAATCTACTACCTTTGGACCGTTTTAAAGTATCTCAAGCAATTCCTTGCAATATTATAAATAGTTTGAAACTTAAAGTCAAATTTGGAAAATAAGAAATCTGTACTTGCCGCAGAGGGATACAAAATGTCAAATTCTAAAAAAGTTTTCCAATTGTTTTTTGTTTTCATTTTCATGGCAAATATTTGATTTCCAGAAATACAATGTCGAATGTTGGATGGGTGGTTGGATGATAGTTCACCCCATGAATTATTGTGTTTTCAGTTCAAAAGATCTTCTAATTTCCGTGAATTTTTTCCGAGAGATAGGACACTATGGTATCCTTTTCCAGATTTGAAAAAAAAACTTTCCCGAATATTTATTCGTAATTGCCGATAAAAGAAAAGAAAAAAGATTCTCGTGTCTTTCCCAATATACTCGTACGTCAGAAACAAATGTTTTCATTCATTTTTACCATCCATTTCGACGGGATTCTAAATTTTCACAGGAATTTACTTCGTTTCCAGGATGCTTTGATTCATTGATTGATTTTTGGCGCCATTTGCGTTGATAAGATTTGAAGGAGTAAATTTGGCAGTGAAATCTATGAGCTGTTCAAAGAGACTGGTTTGGGCAGAGAAATCAGATTTACTCCCCTAAGATGGCTAGAGAATGCAGAGCGATTAGAAGAATAGAACATTCGCACCTAGAAGAATTTTTATTTCCATCCTGAAAGGACTACTTAGTAGAGGTAGGCAAGCCCTATGGTGATGCGTTGAAGTGAAAGGGAACCCTAGCAATCTCCTAGCCATTTTGCGGTGATTATTGAATGAGGCTCGGTTACATCTTAGATCGTGGTGATAAGTTTTGACAATGTAAGGCGTGATCACCGGACTTCACCGTAGTCTTCAAGTCAAGGTATCTTCAGCCCCTGGTTTTGTTTTCATTCTTTGTCAATCAAAAACTTGTCGCTGCTTCGTAAAAAGCAGTTCTTCTCTGCATATACCCCACACCGGGTGCCACTTAAGAAACTTTCTATCAATAATTATTGCCTTGCTTAACTTCATTTCATCTTAGCTGTTGAAGAAAGTGAGTCCTAATCTCTCCGTAAGAATATTTGAAGTTACTAATAATCGATGAGGTTGTATGTCGGAACTTGCCACTGGGATATTTTCTTCCATTGAAACCAATCTAACCTGCAGTGACTTGAAGATCGTTGCAGACTACGCAAAAATGAAAAATGTGTTAAGATCTGCTGAGGCCAGATAGGACCCGAAGCTGCAAACCACAATCTAGTTGACTAGAAACGAAATATGACAGTTCCCTGACCATTAGGTCATACAATTCATTCTTTCGATATTACTTAAGTTAGGTGGTGTCTATCAGCAGTTGAATACCTTCAGAACCAATCACGTGCACTAGATGTAAGGAAGCTGATGAGCTCTCTCCCTCCATGGGGAATGTTTTCTTACAATAGAAACAAGGTGAGTCATGGTTTGGAAAATGAGAGACTCCCTGAACCAATAATAAAGTTTTATGCGAACAGAAATGTGATATGTGAGACCTGGGATTTCACATGCCAACACATAATGAGCTACGAGTATCTTTTTCTTTAAGTCACCATGCTCTGTAGTTGCTTATTACCTATAAATCAGCGGCTTTCCGAACCCATAGATACTTGAACAGTTGTGAACTCTTAACATAAATCTTTCTCGACCGAAGAACCGAAGGTACTACACTGATTAGATTAGAATACGACCCACTTAAGGTAGACCTTTAAATCAAAGGATCGAAACCTCAATGCTATAAAATAACGCGCTGCCAGTTTCTTGACAGCAACGAGTCAAATTTTCAGACCCAGAGAGCCTTTGCTCGCCATATACTGGTACGAGGTGTCAGTCCCTTCAGAAGTCATTGACTCCCGGCTACTACAATTCTTTTTACCCATCCTACTGAAGCTTTGGAAGAAATTTATAACTTGCGTGCTCTGCATACACTGTCGTCCACCATCACCGCTTGGAATCTACGGCAGATTAAGTGGCCATAAACTCTCATGATAGGATTATTGGTTTCCTTGAGACATAACGGCCTCGATGTCCTTATAAATTCGTCGGAATTAATTTTTTTTTTTTTTTTATTCCAAGTCCCTGCGTGCCAAATAACCTCGCTCCGGGAATTGGAGTAACAACAGTGCCGTACCCATCTTTGAGATACTTAGTGAGCCCTAACAACTCTGCCGTTCTGTTTGAAAACATCGAGAGTCAAGAAAATTTATTTGTTAATTTGCCAAGAACCGTGCCATTACCAATTTAATAGCCCGTCCTAACTGTAATTATCCGAAATAAGAGTAAACAAATTTTTTTTCTTCATTTACGTACTAAGAATCATTATCTTTTCGTTGTTGTTGTTCAACTAATTAAATACCTACACGAACCTTCAGGGAAAATTGAAGCTGGAGTCTCGACCTTTGGGTAACCAGCCCGGAGCTACGAGTATACCAATTCACATGGTAGGATCCAGTAGTGAGAGGAGATTGAGGACAAGTGCTACTTACTGATATTCACAAAAACCACTTGTTGAACTACAAGGTGGGCTAAGATGGTTGAAAGGTCCTGGGGCCAGTAGTCAACAGTGAGGTGGGAGTTGATTAAGCGCATATTGTTAGGATACGAGGATAATAAACATTCGGTCGCTGACCTATCTACCTAACCCCATTCACATGCAGATCAAAGCATATGAGTATATCTGCATACATACTCCTGGTCTCAGAGGACACTCCTTCAATTTTGGATCTACTCGTATGTATATTTATATAGGCTGCTGGTGTCCGTGTTCGTACGTCGGTGTTCACTATGTTTACGTCTCAATGGTTCGATGATTTATTGAAGCGAAGGGCACCATATTGGTGATGTTGAACGCGTTGAATAAACAACTTATTGTTCAGCACATGCGAATACGGGTAGCCTAATTGGATTTGTGTTTATATCCACTGTTATATAAGGAATGACACAGGATGTAGGTATTTCTGTGGACATTGTCCGTTTTGTTTTTGGAGTGGTGGGCACGTTGGATAAGAGCATTTGACAGAAAGGGGACTTTGGCATTTGTCATAATGGGATGTCCGCTTCAGAGGTATCCTGTTTGGTGCTAGTTAGGTAATAAGGTGCTTTGGTTGGCATTGAATATATGTGTTTTCCAATAATTGCCTCGTAGTGATTGGAAATGGAAGAGGTTCTATTATTATATATTTCTAAGGCTTAGCTCTTGAAGATTCAATCACGTGTGGAGAAAGGTGATGCAGATGGGGATGTTGTATCTGAGGGCACTTATTAGTGTCAGATGTTTGTGTTCATAATGAAAGCAGTAGCGTATCTGAGACAATACTTTGATTAAAGAGAGATCTACTAACAGGCGGATGACAATCTGATGAGAAGCCTATTTTATGAATATAATTACTTTAGGGCATAATGTATCATAGCAAATCTAAGCTAAGTATCCAATAGACATGATGGCATGACGGCATGACGGCAATTTCTTTTTCTACATTCAAGTATAGTGTCACTGCTTTAGGAAAATAAACCCAATTAAGCTTACACCGTATATGGAACTGACAGCCGAATACGAGTAGGATGGAATTACCCTCGGTTAAGAAAGATATTGTCTTCCGTATTGTTCAGAAGGATTTGAATGGAGAAACTAATTACAGTTGAATCGAGTGCTTCCCTAAGGCAGTCCGTTTTTTGTTTTGCAAAAAAGAATGAAGCTACGTTTGATTCCTGCATCCTGAATACTACCAAAAGGCGTCTCTTGTTTCTGGTAGTGGTAAGAAGTTTTCACCACACCATTGAGTTGGTAATTGGCTGTATCCTATGCATCATGTGCTTGGTGTTGAAGTAGAAGATCAACCGAAGCTTTTACTAGAATCCAAACAACTGTGCCTTCATATATGTTATGCTTAGCCCCAAGTAGAACGCCCATGAGAAGGAACCTGAATATTCATATCATGGGCTGTAACCCTAAAGTCATCTTCTTTTAAAAAAGAACAAGTCCATCGTCTCGAGATGCATGTCTTATGACTTGTGGTTCTGCCATTTTCACTCACGTATTTAATTACGTAAGAATGCGTATGTCCTTTCAGAAGAGACCTTGCAGGTATCTACCTGAGATAAAGTCGGTTATCTTGCCACCTTTTCGAACCACAGAACTTAGTTCATAGTTTGCCTTAGTTTACTTACGTAAGATGGCGCTACAGTTTGGAGCAGGACTGAGCCTCTCCAACTTAATCGCAAGAGTTGGTTAATGCGTTGTCGATTTAAGTTGCAATCGAAGACTATTCGAGCCTTGTGTAGTACATGCCGTAACCATTGTAGTCGTTGAATTCGGACTCTTCTAGCTAGATCGACGGCAATGTGGAACAGAACCAGGATGATAATGGTCTCACAACTGTTACACAATTGCTTAGCGGTTGACAAGAGTTTGACCTCAGGGGTTGTGCCGTTGTCAGAATTATTAGAAGATCTAAGTTGGGAAAAGTACAGCAACTGTAATACTCAAAGTAACTCGTATATCTATCTGAATGATCGTTTTGTTTGGGATATTTGTGCTGGATATCATTTTTTGTAGACGTCATATACTCAAAAACGGTACTCATGAATACTTTGCACAATATTTCCACGAAGGATGTTGAAAAATTCGCATGATAGCGTATGGCATTGCCTAAACCTATTTTTCTGACGAAGGTCACGACTTTTTCAAGTCGGACCGCCTTTAATAGAGTAGCGTGGATTATCCGCGCTGCACAATCGAACGCGTTTGGCAGTGATGTAGGAATCAGATATCGCTCGCTATACCTCGACTCTATGAACGGTATCATATGGGGTCTCCGTCCTAGTTGGGTAGGGTAGGTGGAATGGTTGGTTACCATCTTCTACTTACAATACATTGGTACATTCTTGATTGGTCCTTTCTGTCATATAGCAGAATGGATAAGTAGTTTTTCCATTTGATGGGTTTTTGGCAGCGTTGCCACTGGTCGTTAGTACTTGATGTAAGCGGCACATGACCTCTTGACAGACAAAGGCGTAGGTCCTGGTCATCTTTTGAGAGTTCACAGCACACCAGACCGGTTATTCCGTAACACGCTTCGGATGTAGTAGAGCTGTCGCTGACCTATTAAGGATTATTCCTCCACTTATTGTACATTAATCTGCGGTTTGTCATACCAATCTTTCAGGCTTCCTTAATTGTTCAAACCAGCAGGCTGGAATCCGAAGACCCTCGATGTGGCCGAGCTGATGCAGCCTTCATACGAGTATCTTTGATCATTGAACAATATCCACATCTTGAGATAGCTCATGATAGCTCGCGGTTTCACCTACTACCTCATTGGCGTTCCTCGCACATAGTACAGAATCTTCCTTCGAGGAATCTCAATTTCAGCTTTCTTTAGGGTCTACTTACGTCATATCCTTAGCAATTATAATCTGCACCCGATTGTTAGTCGCCCAAGGTTGGTGCCGGCACTGTTCTTGACGGTGATATACGGTCTCAGGCTCGAGCGCTCATTGTAGGTTCTAACTATACGGGACTGAATTCTCTTCCGTTGCTTTATTCATGGCTTAGCGCCTTTGGGTTAGACGCTATGATCAAAAAAAAATCAGAGTCAATATTTCTATTATTGAAAGTACGTACGTTCCGAATATTGGTTGTACGCGTTCAACCGATAAGCACATGGTCGACTTGAGTGGCAGTTTAACCATCTAGAGTTGTTCTTGTAACTCTACTTTGTTGCGGTAAAATTTACTACAACATATACGACCTCATGACAAGTTGTCTGGTGGGACAAACTTATGGGTTCGTCCAATCTCGTACTTCTGCCATATACCTTCTCAGAGAAGACAACTGGGTCTACGGTAAAAACAGAGCCAGACGGATGTCCTGCAACTTTTTGAAAAAGTAACGAACTGTCACATTTGGTTTTCATAATGCGCCCAGAATCAGGTGGATGGCCTGGAACCCTCTAAATTGACAGAGCATAATTCACTAACCACCACCCACCAATCACTGATGCAACACTGGAGTATAGCAGACCTCAAAGATTAAAAATAAAGCCATTATGAGAAATGCCATCAAATCATCGATGGCTGATTATTAAGAAGTTTTCATGTCTCGAGATATCTCAATAGCTGACATTTCGATGATCTCAAGAAGGAGGTACCTAAATACAATGAGTCTGTAGAAAGGGTGTGGAGAAGATTCGCCTTTTAAATGATGGCCTTTACTGTCTTCCATTTGATTGTAAAGAGTCCTAAAGAAAGACATACCCAGTAGTTTTACCAGAAGAGGAGAAAGATGTTCCTTCTGCGTCATCGGATTTGCGCTACTCTTAGAGTTACACGAGTGTGAAAGTTGCTTCGTTACATTGTTTAGTTTAGTTGAAGGCAACACTGTCTGGAAGCTATGAGATGGCTGTAAAGTGCTCAGAAAGCAGATTCTAGTTTATGACGAACGTATCAAGATGTCAAATATCATTGAGATATTGTAGATATTTGCCTTGATTGTGAAAGAACGCATACTGAGCATAATCAAATAGCATGTCTGTCACAGGACAGAATAGAATAACGTGGAATGCGATTACGTTTGGATACAGCGGCTAGTGCAATATTTGTCTAAATCTCAACCATTTGCCTTCCTACTCAAGACTTTCTTTGCCTATTTGGTTACTCCTGATTCAGGATATAGGCAGGCCTATCTCATTCTTTACGAATTTTCTAAGAGGTTAGGGGAATTCTCACAGCTTTTTTTTCTAGCAGAATTGCCTTCAGGCTGCTTACATAAAACATCTTAATGTGGCGGACTTAAGTAACTTGTTAATACGACAGTGCTACACCGGTTCGTACTCGTAGCAGGCTACAAAATACCGTAAGCATCCAAGCAATTACCCAATTTTCTATTGTATATAACAAGTTATTTACTTATGAACAAAAATATGATAATGACAGCCAAGTATTGATCTTGCCAAATTTTGATCGATAAATACCTCCCAACCCGGGACTGAGCATGAGCTAAATGTATCTCAAAATCATCATAATTCGATTCATATAAACGAAGAATCGACTTCTCCGTGTGGGGGAGTCTTACTTTTCTCGTGTCATTCTTTAGCCAACTAAAATTTGGCGCCCGGCAAGAGGTCCATAAACAAAATGTTTCCTATCAAATTGTTATTTCTTCAGGCTGGTGGGTGTTTGAAAATGACGTCAAGAGTATTTGTGGTGTACAATGGATAGAAAACACACTCCCCAATTTAACGAGGTAGAACTCCGAGTATGAGTACATCATAATATAAATTGAACCGCATCCATAAAAGTCCACACAGATTAGGGGTATCTTGTATTTTAATTAACAAAAAAACAAAAGCTGTCAAATTAGGAATTTAAAGGATCAGCTTATGTTCCAACAGAGAGCCGATTCACATATTCACCGTCATCAAAGGTTTAACGCATCACCAACAACCACAAGCTCATAAAATCCTCATTTTATAGCTTAATCTAAGGGCGTCGGCAAACCAACGTCAAAGCCCAAAAAAAGTTCTCCCAAATTTGTATCAAATCATTGTTTTCGAGAATTTTAAAAACCCTATGTACATTGTTAATGTCTCAAACAATGAGTCATTTTGACAAGCTCATGTCGGCCGGGAAGTGATGCTAAATTGCGTTTTGATGAAGCATTCAATGATGGCACTTTACGAGTATGCAGAAACGATAAGCAGGATTCTTTTAGTTCAGATACTGCATAGTCATAGGACTGTTGTTGTGGATACAAGAGTTGTGATGGAGTCCATCCCATCAACCCTTTTTGTGTATACGGTCGTTTTTTGTGGGACAGCCATTTCCCAAAAGAAAAGAAAAACAAAATCATAAAATGATTTTATAACCCACTCGTACGTTCTACATAGTACCTACGAGCATATGATGAAAATAACAATACAAAATGACGATGATGTGGAAGTGATGTATATGGTATTAGAACTTTGGGGATGACAGAAACTCTGGGGACAAAAAGGACGATGAGGGCGAGTACAGACGGCTATAAATTATCGCGTGAGGAATTTGGTTTTTATTTTTTTTTTTTAATTTTGACCTAGTCACCATGTGACAGATTTTTATGGGTCCTTTAACAAAACAACGGATACTCGCTGTATAAGTATACACTACGGATATGGACACACGTTTTGTCAATCTGAGAATAGAAGAATTGATTACTACGGAAGGAGGTGCGAGTAAAATAAAACCGAGCGCAGAGGATGTGAAATTGTCGGTGAAGTTTTCGGAAATTACTTATTTTAATCAAGTCATTGACAGACGCCTTTTGTGTAGTGAGTGTGGCGGGTAATTCCATAGAAAGATATTTTAAGTGTATTGTTCCTTGACGTGATATTGTAGCTCGAAAAGACATTTCTGTAATACCCAAGGACAGAAATACTCGACGAGATTCTGAAACATATATCTTGGCCAGTGAACAGGAGATTTTGTGGTGGATCTGTATCTCATTTTCCTCTTTTCGATCGGTGAATGTGGAAAATATCTTAATTAAGGTCTACTATCTGAAATCGTGTCATCGATGGTTCTTAGGAAAATTATAACCATCACCACTACCAGTATGTATGTCGTGGATTGAAATGAAAGAAAGTCTGTAACATAGTCGATTGCAAGAAAACAGTGATGGTTGTCACAAAAAAATGTAAATATTTTCGCAGAACAAGAGGAATCAGTAAACTAATGGAGGATAGGCTCGTTACTGAATGGGTTATTACTTTTTATTTCTTAATCAGTGAGTCAAATATTTCAAATTTGGCGCCCAACAAGGGGCTTTTTCTGAAGTCTGTGTGGTACAAAGTGCACTCATTAAGTGGAAAAGACTCACAGAATTGTATGGGAACTATTGCCTCATTTTTCATATTTCTATCCCATTTGTCCTTGTGAATTTTAAAATATTTCCATTGGTCCAGATGTTACTTTGCAAGTGTTGTAAAGTTGTTTGCTTCATTTATCTACAAAAAAGCCTATTTCCAGTTGCTTCCGGAGTTTTACAAGCAATTAAACCTCTTGGGTATGAAGATTCAATACTAATTAAGACCAGACCTTAAATTGGAGCACAATAAAGGGTTAGCATTATTCTTAAAATATATTAGTTCTGCTATTTTCGAGGTCCCAACCACATGCTTTGGGTTCTTGCTTAACACTTTAAAACGTGGATCAGATGATTGCATTATTTAAAGCTAGTATGATGAGTTAAGGTTTAAATCGGTGCCGAACACTGTCAGTAGGCCCAAAGAAAGCTCTTTCATTCCTGCGTAGTCTGTATATCTTCACATCTGGTGTGCAAATCTAACGATCATGACAAGCTGTTTTGAAACTCATTTTTCTGTCGGAGCAGAGCGCTACGAAAAATAAAGAGCCCAATGTGTGTAGCTTACAAAATAACATATCAGTCCTAGAAGCTATAAGCTGCCTAGAGTACTAGAGCGCGTAGTATCTATAGCCTGATTCGAGCGTATCTCTGAACCTTGACTAGCATGATTTTTTGAGATAATAATTTCTCAGGGCGGTACTCAGACAAGAGACAATGAATTGGTGAGATCTAACAAGCTTGACTCTCGATACAAACGTAGATATCTCGTCCTGTCCGCTTATTCTTGACAATATATTGTAGTTGTAGCAAGTTGCCATCAGGATTACGTATGTGTCCGCTTTCAAGTTTGACACAAGCTTATCCAATGTGGAATAAAATCTAAACTCTAAACAGGCGCCAGCGATATATTGTAAATCGGTTTTGATGCCATCCATGAAGATCCGATCCTAACAACAAGATAAGTTAGTTAGGGGTACTTCCTTCTCTTGAGAAAAAAAAAACTTCTATTAGGAGAGAAGTGACTGAAAGTCTATTTCTAGAACACCACTCGTCGAATACGTCTACATGTGCTGCATGTGTTTGAGAGCATACACCACTAGGCCTGATAAGCAGTTAGTACGGGGACAACTGCGTATGCCTAGTGGTATTCACCATAGCGATTTTGTTCACTTGCCCAGCCATTATCCGCAAAACTAGTGATTTATCTACTTAGTGCTGCTTGGGCGAGTGCCGCGTTGTCGAAGGTAACCTAAATATGAATATGGAAGTATCAAATGTGTGAAGTCAAACCATCCTTTCCATGCTAATCAACAGGAAATTAGTCAGACTGATAGGTATGGAGCCGAGACACCACCTTTCGGAGGCTGTATTACTTAGCTTACTTTCAATTCCAGAGATATGTAGGAGCTGGTTGTGAGTCGGTTATGATCTGGTTACCTGGATAATAAGTTTCTGACATGAACCTAAGGGATTTTACTTTCGATTCAATGTACGAGTAGGTGCCATCAGATAGTCAATGTGAACCTGGTTGATTTGCTCTCTTAAAGGACTTTAACTTTGAAATAATTGGAGCTTGATTACAAGGGTTAAGCAGTAGGTACAATTGTAGTAAACAATTCTAAAGTTTGCGTTTACCTTTTTTTTTTTTATAAAGTATATAGCGGACGCTCAAGGGGTTAAGGTACCCTTAAAATTTTTCTACACAGCGCGGGCGACGGAAAATTAGGGAGCGAAGAAAGACAGTTACCGATGTACGTTGGTTTTAAATGTCTGAATATTTTAATGACTAGGCAATAGAGAGATCGGCAGGGTATTCCACAAGCGAGCTGTTCGGCTTAGGAATGAATCACGATATTTCAGAGTACGCCCGAAAATGGGCTTGAGGGTATACTGATGAGCATTCATAGCGAGACGGGTGTTATGGTTGAAAGTTTGAATGGGCGGAATGCTACTGTCGATTTCAATGGAGCACTGATGGTGGCAATAGCGATAAAACAAAGTGAGACACGAGACATTTCGTCAGTGTACGAGGGTGTCCACTGACTGGGTGATGTTAGGCGCACCTGACCAGATGTACTCCAATTTCGGGCGGATAAATGCTTTATATATTGAGGCCAGCTCAGAGGGGATGAACTACTTCTTACACAGCTTGAGGAAACCTAGACATTTCGCAGCATTTTTGACGACATCGAATATGTGGTCATTCCAACATAAGTTGTCATTGACACACATACCGAGAATGGAAAGTTTTTCGGTTTCGACGATGCAAGTGCCATTCATGGATAATGGCTGGGTGTTTAAATTTCGCTTTAACGACAGCAGACAGCATTGTGTTTTGGAAGCATTAAATTTCGCTCTGTTGATAGTTCCCCAATCGGTTATGCTGTTGATATCGGAATTTAATGAGCTTAACATACGCCGGCGTTCTACAGCCGAAGAGCAGGGTCGTGAGTCCGGGAATAAATATGAAAAGCAGAGAGTATTGTCGTCAGCAAAGGAATATATTGGATTAGAAGTGGCAGACAAAAGATCATTGATAAATAATAAAAAGAGTGTCGGAGACAGAACGGAGCCCTAGGGCACACCAGCATTGATTTTGTGAATATCAGAATTGAACGTTCCAAAAGGTAATTTCTAATCCACTCTCTTAGTCGTCGATCTCAAATGCACGCATTTTAGACAAAATCACCAGTGGAGCTGTTGCTACGAAAACCATATTGCCGGTCATTGAGAAGTTTTCGTATTTCGAGATATTTCATGAGTTGACGATTTATCAGGGTTTCCATGACCTTGGAAAGAAGTGACGTCAGTGCAATGGGTCTATAGGAGGAGAATGAAGATGATTCGTCTTTTTTAGGGACTGGCTGGACAAATGCTGTTTTTCATCTGCTCGGAAAGAGTTCTAAAGAGTAGGATTGATGAAAAAGCTTACGAAGTGGTTTTTCCAGTGTGGAAAAACACATCTTCAGAAGAAGGGGAGATATATCATCTGGATTAGCGAATTTACGAGGGGCGTTCAACATATTCTCGGTATCGGGGTGAAGCTGTGGTTGTATATATAAATTGACTTATTTATCAAGTAATACTATTATTTTAGTGCATTCATGTAAAATTTAATTTCATATAAATGTGATTATTAATTCGCGTTTTATCTCTAGTTAAACAGAATCATAATGGCAGCTGAGACGATGATGGTGAAAATTGAGCATCGCGCTGTAATTAAATTTCTCACTAAGCAAGGAAAAAGTCAAAAAACTATTCATGAAGAGATGGTGGCTGTTTACCAGGGTTCCGCACCTTCATTATCAACTGTGCAAAAGTGGTCAAGTGAGTTCAAGAGAGGCAGAGAGAGCATTGAAGACGACCCCCGCTCCGGCGCTCCGGCGCTCCGGCTACTGCTTGTACGGGAGAAAGCATCAAAGAAGTCGAAAAACTTGTTCTTGAGGATGCCCGTGAAAGGTGAAAATGATGGCAGAGATCACCAAGCTTTCAATTGGTACCATTCACACCATTCTTCATGACCATCTTAACCTTTCAAAGGTCAGTGCAAGGTGGGTGCCACGAATGCTCACAGCGCCTCAGAAAAAAGTGAGAATCGCATGCTGTAGAGAGCTTTTGGAGATGTGTAGTGAGAACGCGGACGGTGTTATGGATCGAATTGTTACTGGGGACGAAACATGGGTCCACCACTATGACCCTGAAAGCAAACAAGAGTCCATGCAGTGGCATAAAAAAGGAACAGACCCCCCGAAGAAGTTCAAAGTCACTCCGTCTGCCGGTAAGCTCATGGCTACAGTTTTTTGGGACTCAAAGGGAATCTTGCTCACTGAGTACAAAAAAAGGTGAAACCATCAACGCCACATCCTACGCTTCCACTTTGCATAATTTGCGGGAGGAAATTAAAAAGAAAAGACGGGGTAAACTCGCAGCGGGTGTGTTGCTTCTTCATGACAACGCTCCTGTTCACACGGCGCGAGTTTCCAAGGCTGCTGCGCGAGATTGTGGTTTCGAAGAAATCCAACACCCACCCTATAGTCCAGACCTTGCCACTAGTGATTATTTCCTGTTTCCGGATTTGAAAAAATGTCTTCGTGGAAAAAGATTTTCGGATGATGAAGAACTCAAGTCCGCAATAAATGGGTATTTTGCAGAGAAAGAGGAAATTTATTTTTTTGAGGGTTTAAAAAAGCTTATCTCAAGATGTAACAAATGCATTGATGTTAGGGGAGATTATATTGAAAAAATAAAAATAATTTAAATTGAATTCGCATTTTCCTTCATATCGATACCGAGAATATATTGAACGCCCCTCGTATGTATGTTGAGATCTTGAAGTACTTTTGCTACTACACGAGTGCGAAAGTAGATTTGTCCCATTGAAGATTCGACGCACTCAAGTGTAGGCGGAGACAAAACACAATCTGGGAGTGTTGAACCGGTCGCAAAGTGTGCAGCAAGCAGATTGGCCTGGTCTAACGAACTGACAGATGGAATGTCGTTGTGAATGAGCGTTGGGATGAAGGATGAGGCAGAATTTCTGATGTTTTTGACAAACGATCAAAAGCTTTTACTACCTTTAAGACATTGCAGTATTTTTTGCCTCAACGTTTGGTCATACTGAAATTTCACATGTTTAAGAAAGACCTTGCAGTCATTCCTGGTTCGTTTAAACTTTTTCCGGTTTTCCTCGGTCGGGTTGGTTTTGAAGGACCGGAAAAACATTTCTCTGGCCCTGATAACCTCTTTCCAGCTTGAGTCGTACCATGCCTTTTCTTTTGCTTTGATACTCTTCATCCGATGAGGAATAAAGGATCTCATTCCAAAGAGAATGGAATCCACGTCGTTATCGAGGAAGCATAACGACCAGTTAAAATTCCTAAAGAAGCTGTTAAGACCGCTCCAATTAGCTTTCTCGTATTGTCATACGGTTCGTTTAGGAATTTTTCCTCTAACTGAGTGGTCGGTGTACGAGAAATTAGCTGATATAACACAATGGTCCGACGAGCCTAGAGGGGAGAGCACATCAATGGTGTACTTATCAGGGTGAGAAGTTAAAAACAAGTCAACGTCTGGTATTCTCCTGGGCTCATTTACAAGTTGCGTTAAGTTATTTTCCGCAGCGAAGACCAACACACCGTCCTTCGGATGTTGTCTGTCCAGAATGTCGAAGCCACCCTGAATTGTGTATATTGCAGTCGCCCGTAATAACGATTTCAGTATGAGGATACAGGGATACAATTCTTTGAATGGAGTCAGACAGCGCATCAAATTTAACGAGTTTGAGTCGAATTGCTGTCCAGTTTGGGCTTCTGTAAATAAAACACTAGTGGATAATTTGCTTACGGTGATGTAATTTTAACCACATGAAATTGAATTCCGGATTGGAACTACATTGTGGTGGTGTTTGGTAAGCTACATCATAACGCACGTAAATGGCGAGACCGCGGTGAGAAAAGAATAATGGCACTAATTCGCAGCCAGGTAACTTCAGTGATCTGAGAGGTTTAGGCGGGGATCTACCTGTGTTTCACTAAGTGCCAAAACAGCTGGTCTGTATTTCCAGACGTGGACGTACGCAGGAAAGTGGTTGTTTTTAAAAAACACTGTCAAACACAAAAAACACAAGCACCGACGTTACTAAGTGCAGCTGTGAAGTAAAAATTCAGAATTGGTTTACCGGCTTACCCGGTATTTATAGTGATAATTACAAAATTAAATAAAGATAACAACGATGCAAAAAATGCAGTTAGATTGAAGCTGTTAAAGGCATTTACTAAGAATATCCCAACTATTAAATATTAAATGATGGGTTGAGAATTAATTATAGGTTGTTACAACATTAAGGCGTCTAAATCTTTGTTTGTAACCAGAAATAATGTTATACTACGTAGGTATATGTATAAGTAGAAAACGTGTTTTAGAACAAGTCTAGACGCTGCTACGAAATGTTTGAAACAGAGGAATTACGTATATGTTATACGAGTACACACATTTAATTGAGACCCACTTAGAAGTGGATTCACAGTGTACTCGTATATTATAAAATGGTACATCAGCCCTCGTACGAGTATTAAACAACGATGTCAGCGTGCAGGGTACCCTATAAGGGCTACTTTAAGGATTTGGTATATTTGATAAAGCTCTCATGTCTCCATGCTGTGCGAGAGTGTACCTACCACTGTTGCGAAGTCACCTCGAGCAGTCATAGGCGCCCTATACTGTCTACGCCGGGGTTTCACTCTACGAAGAATACCGGCAAGCAGATGCAGCGATACAAACAGCGTAAAGATAGTGCGGAGTCGAGCTAAAGAGATGGGATAACCACCGAATTCTCTGGAAGAAAAGTAGCTCGAGGTCGAGCAGGCATAAGGCTCAAAATTTGACCAACGAGTAGAAGGAAATTTCAAGGCAACATACCCCCAGCCGTGAGTCTTGCATAGACAAACAGAAGAACACCGTCGTACTCGTATTTTGAATCGCAGTAGGTGCTACGCATATGGAACAATAATTTTTGTGGACTATATAACGACGAGAATGATCAAAATTCCAGTGTACTGACAATATGAACCATTCAGTGAACAACCTGGACATAATAGGGGTGCTCGTAGTCATGACTAAACTCTAGTTCAACTGGAGTTGGAGTCGATGCCCTAAAGACTTGGTACGGTGCATACACTGACTTCTACCCTTCGGTTCAACGAAACCACGCCATGAACCATGAACTTTAACATTATTCCTAAGAGTACTTAGACTAAACCAATTACAGAAATATAAGTCTGCAATAAAAACCAAACTGCTGTACTGTGTGAGCGGGTAAAACAGTTTATGAACTTTAACACGAATTCAGATTGGTACACACCACTTTTTCATCGATTTAATGCCTAATTTTGGTATCCTTGTTATACTCGCGTTACAATTGGGAACGTTTGCTGCTTAATCGAGGTCGGTAAATGCCTCTTTAAGACATTCGATATAAAAAATGCAAAACGCACACGCTAATACGAATACTAGAGGCACAGTCTTTCAAAAGTCCATTCAACTACTTTGATATGCGAACAATATTCACGTAATCATAAGAACGTGGCATGATGCGTCCGTGAATGGACAAGAAGAAGACAAAGTACATATGTGCTGCCAGCTGAGCATTCAGAACATCACGGTGCTGAAATCAAACAAAGGATAACTCTTGCCAGTGGATTGCTGGCGCTAAGAAGGCGATTGAGTTACAAAGCAGCCTTTCGAGCAGGTAAATTAACTCTATTTTGTATGCACAAAAGCATATACATATGTTTGTACTTTGTCGAAAATAGAAAAGGATGCCTAAAGACCGCCTGCCGATGAGTACGGGTTTCACTGCCTCAGAGACCTATTTTGTCAGGATCCGTATAGAGTGGACGAGGACTATAGTGACAAGTTGTGGACTTGGCCAAGCAAGTGGTGGACTACCACCAAGCACAAAATACCGATACGTCTAAGAACTAAACACTTACACTATCCTCCAGTGCAGGGTACCTTGACATCATATTTGACCCCAAGCTCAACTGGAAACTAAACATAACACAGGGTAAAGAAAGCATGCAGCACTTTCTACACCTGCAGCAAGACTTTTGACAATAGTAGGTAACGTCAGCCTGAGATAGTCTGTCCCATTCTTACTTATGCATCATTCGCAGAGCCTACAACATCACAAAACATCAAACATTACCAACGAAGAGCTGGCATTGGGACCACAGGGGCGCTACGATTGAGCCCAATAGAAACTCTCAACGTGCCATTCCATATACTGCCCCTGTTCTTGCACATCAAATAACTACATCGTTTCGTAGTGCTATTAGACTCAGGAAACCTGGATTCTGATTACTGAAACCCTATGGTCATTGGTCCAAACTCTTCTAGTGTCTTCCAGGTGGAGGCGCTAGCGATAAGAGAGGCCTGCAAGATACTTAGTCTCAGCTCTATTACCATAAACAACATAGGAATCTTTATTGGCAGCCAGGCTACAAAGTGCTATACTCACTTACTTCGTCCTCTAAACTAGCAGAATAGTGCAAGAAAATTATCAGGCAGGTAAACGCTCGGTTTAATATATGAGAGAGCCGACCCGCTAACCAGATGTGGTCCAACCGCTGATGTATCTTTTGTGGAGTCAGTCTGCTTCCCGATGGGGCCCCTCAACGGTAGAAATATTCAACACTTTCTCTCTATTTCCAACTTTAAGTCTAGAAACCTGTACATCCAGACAGATATGGGCCCCTTACAATTAAAAAATTACGAATGACTTAGGCAACAGAACTCGTACCGTGACCGCAAGAATCACAGCAATTAGTACGGATCACTGGCCAATTTGCTACGACACTGAAAAGTTAGGCATTCCTTTTAATCCCCACTGCAGTAGATGCAACACGAAAAGGAAATACTTGGCAAACTTTTTTCCAAAAACTTATCAGAGATTTCTGGCATACAATTCTGTAATATTATTAATTTTCTGAACTCCACAGGATAGTTCTGAAGACTATGCTCAGCCTTCAACAGCTATGTCACGTGAGTTGTAGGATCAAAACGGCGTATCCGCGCTACTTGTAGCAGGACCTTATCAGGCAACCACTTCTACCTTTCGCTAGTACTTAGTGAATTCATTCTTACTCTTCAAATTAAGTACTCGTATTATGCAAAGTTTCCAACATCGGAAAGGTGAACTTTCAGAATGAAGTTCTCTGCGTTACAGGGAATTTTTAAGGAATCTTCAAAGCTTGCTTAACACTCAAGTAAGAAACGTTATTCACATTATTCAAAGGCGACCTGTATTTCATTTAAAATTATATATAAATCTCAATAGGACCTTCTGCTAGTCTGTTGAAGATTGAAGATTTTAAAAAGTGGCTAACAACGTGGGGAATCAGGAACCTTTTTTTAGTCAGGGGAAAGTTCTTTGTTTCCCTCAGTCTCACTCTAAAACTTGCTTCAACATTTCTTATTAGCCGGCATACAACTCCTGGTGATTGGTGGTTTAGTATTTCAACCAGTGAAGGGATTCTTTGAGTTTTAAAGCTGCTTTCGGCACTGTTGATTTTCTAAAGTTGATGATAAGAACGAAGTACATCAATGTGGATCTGCCATGGAGCTTAACTTTGGAGACTTCTAAGAATTTTAGTTTCTAGTTAATTTAGCTGTGAAAGACTATTTCTTGTAATTTGTCATAGCAATGGAGTGTTCAACCAGTTGAGTTGACAATTTAGCGAAATCTGGAAAGAGTGACACTTTTTTCCTCTGAACAACAGTGACCAAGATACCCGGATTAATAATTCAGTAACTAATATTCGTCCATTTGACTTAGGTAAATCATTCTAAAGTTTTCTTCCACCAACTCAACCATCTACCAATTAATTTTCCAACCAAAACCACAATATCCATGACAATACTCTCCACTACTCACTTAGATCGGTGTATTCTCCTTAAGTCCACCATTTAATTTTACAATCCGGCATCTTGAGCTCGACCTACTTCCTCAACTAACCTCGAACATACTTTAAAGTTCTTCCCCAATATTTGTCCAAATAACATACCTCCATGCCGACTTGCCCTCTACAATTTAAAGACAATTCAATTTAGCACATTTCAAGTCTTTGCCAAACAAATTACTTAACGGTAATTAATTTGGGGAACTTTCCCAAAAGCAAATCATATTTTTAGAGCAGGGGGAATCACCGTGAATTCCAGTGTAACGAAGGCATTTACCCACCTAAAATATTACAACTAAGGGACACACGAAAATTTTCTCCAATTATTTTCGCCCCCTTAAGGTGTTGATGTCCTGAACAGGATACCTTTTTTCGATTCAAATCCACGGTAACTGTATTTAGTGGCAATTAGAATGAAAATGTGCCACACCTTCTGGGAGGAAGGAAATGGAGCAATGGATATGGCATAATGTTGTTTGGTTTACATTGAGGTAATTGGTGTATTATGTTCTGGAATTCGGGATGTCCTTTGGGTTCAAGTTGAAAATATGATCATTTGAGTAGGTTAAGTGGAATTAACATAAATTCCTCGAAATTCTTGAAAATGACTGTCAGGATGAAAAGTAGCTGCAATAAGATTCAATTTTTTGATTTAAGTAAATTCTTGTAGCGTGATTGCTGAAGAACGCAATTTAATGTTTCTCTTTAGAGAGACTTATTTGAAAAGTCTCAAGTCATAGTGGATATTTTCGTTTTATTTTCTATTTCGGGCATAAGTGGAAATGATTTTGAAAACACAAAGTGGTTGTAAGAGGCCATTAAAAGGAGTTTTAAAATTCCTCTGCCTAGAAGAGTCGTTGATGTGGCCACTCAGACGGATATACTAAAATTAGTTGGAGGCCCGCCAAACCTGTAAAGATCAGGAGTATCAAAACTTTAACAAGCTTTAAGGAAGCACAATCATTGTGCTGTCTACAGGATAGCCATCACAGAAAAAAATAAACATTGAGGTCTGGACAATTTCCAACAATTTTCTAAAACATTTGCAACATTAATTTTTGGTCTCCACTAAATTTGCTGCAATAAAAGCATTATGAGCCAAGGAACCAAGCCAATTAGCTAAGATATCAAAGAGCCAAGATGTTAATCAGCCAAGGAATCTAAGCCTAACAACCTTCTTTGCCCAGCAATTCAACGTGTACATTGTTCTACTGAAAGATTAGGGTTCTTGACCTTTCCGACGAAATATGGGGATGTCGACTATACAACTCCAAGGCGTTACTCATAACGGGGCAGTGATATTCTAGCTGACGTTTTGTTGGCAGGCATCGTCGGAAGACCAAATTAAGATGGATCCTATTTGGAAAAGCTCCAGTACTGGTCCAGAGGATCAGAAGTAGAACTCTGTAGATTTGGGGGATTAGAAGAGATTGCTCACCAACATTACGAAAAGTCTAAAGATGTCGACTACATTGTCAGATTTGTTCAGCATCTAGCTGAGGGTCGTTTCAGGATCACAAGGTCACAAGGATTTGCGTTCGCTTGCATTAAGTCTGCAAAGAAGACTAGGAACAAATCAACATTTAAAACAACGCTACACTCACTGTCTTAATCATGAAGTGGATTAAGACTCGGTTCCGGGTCTGCATCACTATTGTGTGCCACATCATGCCGTTCTTAAGAAGGGGAGCTCGACTACTAGTCTACGTGTGGTGATGGCTTCTCATTAAACGGGGCGGCGGTTGGTTTAGCTATTGAACACTACAGTTAAATGTTTGTGGAGAATATTAATCGGAAAATTAGGATACCAGAACGAGATGCCAATCACCAGCTTATCCTTTAGCGCAAGCAACCATCCGGAATTTTTAAGAGTTTTCGCCTCAAGACTGTATCTTTGGCACACCACTCGCCCTATATTTGGCCATTAACACGCTTCAGGCCTTAACAGAGGGAGTTGGAGAGGTACATTCGAGAACTGCTAAGATGATTCGTGCCGAAATGTACGTAGATGATTTGATTTCGGGTGCTGATACCACACCAGAAGCTATGGAGACAGTGGCTGAAGTTAAGAAGATTTTAATAGGAGTTGGGTTTCACCTAAGAAATTCTCGATAGTGTACTTATTCAGGATCACAGGGTATTCTTCGCATTCCATATTTATGGTTCTGACAGGGTGAAAATGTAAGAGCTGCACTGGCTTCCTCATCATGACGTATTCGTGATTTATTACGCACCTTCCGATATTCAGAAAGCAACTAAGCAGTCCATGGTCTCATCGATAGCCCGTTTATTCATTCCCGTGGGTTAGGTTACTCCTTCCATCACCAAGGCGAAACTTATTATGCAGCTTCTCTGGGTCTGCAAGCAATCCTGGGCCGGTCCTGTATGCCTGATATCCTAAAAGATTGGAAAATCGTGTACAATGATTTACCAACTATTAACAGCTCCATGATTTCACCCTAGCTGCACGTTTCAGGTATGGCAAATCGCTTACAGCTACACGGGTTCTGTGATGCATCAGAAAGGGCATATGGAGTATATCTAAGACGCGAACATGCAGAATCCTCATGAATCTGCTCATTTCTAAGTCTAAGCTCGCATCGGTGAGTCCAGTTACTCTTCCTCGCTTGTAATTGTGCGGAGTCCTTATGTGCACCAAACTCATACACCACACTACACAAAATTTGGAAGGGGGAGACTTTCCCATATTCGCATGGACAGATTCCATGATTACATTGTGCTGAATACGCGCAGAGAACTGAGTCGGGGAAATCCAAAAGTCAACGAAAGTCGATGTATGGAACCTTATTCCTACCCTTCACAATCCTGCTGATTTGGTATCCCTAGGAATACTATCATCAGAATTAGTACAAGCCAAGTTGTGATGGAACGAATCCAACTTCTTAAGACCTGGATGGGATTTTGAATTCCCACATCAACCCACTAACATCGACACCGAGGCAGCTCATTCTTTGATCCTCTAGCCGTAGCCGGCTCTTCAAAATAACCGCTTACTGCAAAGGATTTTGGGCAAACTAAATCGCGGAACGAGTTCGTGGACTCATAATTCCTTCGGAACTCGAAGCACCATCAAACTTTCTGAAATGTCTCCTCAAGACAAGACCCGTGACATGTGGCCTTTGAATCCTTTTACGGATTGTGAAGGCATCATTCGAGTCAGGTGAAGACTTATAAACGCCGATCCCTCCTACGATCGACTGCATCCATGATTCTGGCACCAAAAAATCCATACACTAGGCTACTCATAAGTGAAGCACTTAGAAGGACCCTTTATGGTGGGATGCAATTAATGATGGGATACCTGCACAGTAAATATTGGGTGTTCAGAATAAAAACAGCATTCAAAGCACATATTCAGGGATGCACCATATATATCGTAGCAAAACGGCTCACAAAATAATGGGAGAACTCCGCAGCCCCAGGGTGACGATGGCAAAGCCCTTCACACAAGATGAGAATTAACTTCATTCGGCTCGTAAGTTCACGAGGTTTCCATGAACGTATAGAACGTAAAGAATTTCCGGCACCTTAAAGCTGACAAAACATTGCTTCCGAGACACGTTCTGTTGATCGAGCTGGGATGATGAAAAAATTGGCGAGGTAGTCCGGGCTGCTACGCCTATGCTCCACGAAAAAAGACAGCTGGTCGCGATTGAAAAGTTTTGTTAAGCTCCAAAATGCTACCCTCTGAAACGTCAATTCAAAAAAAATAGAAAAAGGGATGAGGTAATCGTACGGCACGAAAAGGGTTTTAATTGACCTCGAATCCCGATCGATGACTAGCATCGGGCATACATAGCTCTGATGAATGAAAATCGGCTACTGAACTAAAATCAAAACTTGATGATTCGCACGCAAAATCCTAGACAAACTGGCGTGCAACCACCAAATAATGCAATTCGGGTGGATGAAGATTAGATATCACAGGAATGTGTTCACGCGAGAGGAACTAATACCGTAAAAAACTAGCACAGTTCTTCTCCTATCGTTGTCATTAAGCCGAAGTATAACTTGCTTCTATACGAGTATATAGCCCGAGCTATCAGTAGGCAAATTTAGGCAATTTCGTAATCCAGATCTGGGTACTGCAAGCATCCGACCTCAGTTTGACAAAAGTTCATCATTTCGTCAGCTTATTTCTCTTATGATTCGGCAAAATAGACGAACTAATTTTGTATTGTGCTGCCTGGTAGCTGGGGCTTATGCTCTATGATTGTTGTGCACAGAAAACTTCTTCCTGCAGATCCAAATATTACCAGCACTTGATACTATCGCTTGGCTGGAGAATGTTAGCCCTCAATGAATCTTTGTTTCGAAAGAATGGCAGAAAATTGACTGAAGTCTGTCTAAAAATATGTTTGGGAGATGCAAATCTGTGGCAGTAGTAAGAGCTTCCTACTTCCGGAATTATTAATCATTCACCACTTAGTAGTTACCATTACAACTATGACGATTTGCATTCTTAGCACCCCTTCACCCCTTTAAGCCGAAATTTTAAACTATTGTATGTAGTTTCCTCAAGCAGTTAGTTCTCGTCTCTATGTTTCTCAAAGACTGTCTTCGGAGCAACAATTCTTTTGAGTCTTTTAAAGATGTTCGTAAAGGAGAAAGTTACAAACGACCAGATCGACTGCTGTCGTTTTAACTCAACAAACAAACACGCGACTACCATCCTTCACCTTAGGAACCCATTAGAAATAACCTTTCTCATACAGTTTAAAGTCTTTCTGTGGTTTTAGTACTTCAGAAGCACGAAGAAAATATCGATGAAGCGTAATAAGTTCTTCCCCCACAGTCCTTTCAAATGACTATTAGGTAATACGGATATAATTCTATTTTTCTTCTTCTGACACTAAATACCAAAACCGCTTCGCTGCTTTGTCTGAAAATAGATCCACTTTTGACTACCACCTACAGACGTTGTTCCAATATCCGTCGTCACTATAAGCAACGCACGTTTAACCATTCACAACGTGAATAAATCGAAAAAAAAAATGGAAGATAACCTAAAATCACTTCACCCGAATACATTCAGCCCTCAACGTGATAACTGTCAAAGGACTTTTCTACATGATTCTTCTTAAAATCCTCGTGAGATACGGCACTGTAAGGATATAAGAGACGAGTGTCTTCGAATGCCTGTTGCAACCATTTTAACGAAAGTCTGATACTCGTATCTGCTCCTACATATCCTTCCTACGTCGTAGGGCGCGTCTATGCCAGATGACACTTCATGACATAACGACGTGTCTGCACGGAGATGAAGCGAAATGCAACGGCTGTTATGATCTTAATGAAAAATCCTTCGAAAGTTGTATAACCTTATTTTTTCTATCTTCATCCTCGTCAACTTTTATTACCGAAAAATTGTCATCGCAAGGATATGTGATGGGTGACATTAGACGAAAGCCAACACCAGCATACATAAGAGTATTGTAGAAGTTCATGGGGATGAACGTGGTCCTGTCACATATCTAAATGTACATACATACTCACATCTGCATGGGATTCTTCTGTCACTGTTTTTCTATTACATCCACACTCTGTTAAGTGTGAAGGACTGCGCTCTAAAATGAAATGTAAGTACCTTCATATCCATACCATTTGGATGGCAAGCAACATATACGACAAATATGGGGGAAAGACCAACGCAATCGCAGATTTGCAGTATCCTTACCTTTATACCTAAATTTAGCAGTATTCCAACGGAATAATAGAAGCTATCGACATAGATTGGCACTTATTATGAGTCCATTTGATTTTTAATGAGCACAGCGTAGGTAATCCTTGATGTCGAGTCGCTTACGCATCTGCTACATTAAAGCGTTTGGAACATCAGCTGGTGCGAATAGATGCAGATAATATTTTAAAACAGTTCCCATAAGTGCCCACGACCAGGTCGTGAAATCTGTCTTTACACAGCATCCTCCATTCATGACGCGCAAACTACTCGTATAAAGCACTGTATGTACTAGCAGTAGGACTTCGGAACTCATTTGACGTTGGCTCGGCTGATAGGGCTATTCAATCGAGGTACTAATGTAGTTCTTGTGGAACGTTTTCCCATGGCCGACAAATTTAATAATTCCAATTAGTCTGCAAAGTTAGGACAGGGCACACGACCAGTGGCTCAGCCATCTCAGACATTGAATCCATATACGCCTGACTAGGCCGATGTCTCTGTACAGCCCAAATAGTGCGTGGTTGAATTTTCTCTTCCATTCGACATCGAAGTGGCAAGAGCTTCTCCATCTGCTTCTGTGCTATAAAGCACAACAGGGATGATAAGGGTCTTGTATAAGGCCTGTTTGTTCTTACGAGAAGTTGTTCTATTACTCAACTGCCTTTTAAGCCCGAAGATTGGAAAGCGTAATTCGACGTCTGCTTATAACTGCAGAGCCATGGTAGACGAAGTCTTTAACTAGCTCGATGACTACCTATGGTGATGTTCTGGCCAAGCCGCCGGTTGTATGCCTCCTTTTCCGATGACAACTAAGTACACGTTCTGAGTCATAACTATTTTGGCGTAAATGCTCTCGATATACAATGAATGACGTATCGCGAACTCAAGTAATTTTGCGAACTTAAAAAAGATCGTGCTCCTTTGTTGGACAGTGAGTTTTGCGCGATTCTTGCTTGGGTTTTATTAAAACAATCACATGTCAGGAAGTCGCCTTCTCTAAAGAGCTTCTTCAGATTGAAGGTCTCGATTAATTCATTACCGAGCTTGATGGAGCAGCGAGAATTCTCCACACTCATCCATCACAACCTGACGAGATTGGCAGGGATGCCAAAACTTGACTTTGCTATGTATAGCTCGTCTCTGTAGAAGCTGTCATATGCCGCCTTAAAATCGATAAGTGGGGTCTATCGATTTGGACTTCTAGGGTTTTTTCCAAGTTCTGGCGTAGTATGAATATTTGGTCGATGGTGGACTTTGCTGGCGTAAATCCATATGCCATGGACCAATCAGGTTGTTGACGAACGGCTTCAGGCGTTCACATAATACAGCAGGATCTTATAGGCGATGTTAGGAAGACTGATACCGTTGTAGTTGGCGCAATTTAGAGTGTCTTATTTCTTGAGGATCTGACAAAGAATGCTGGGTTCCATTCATCGAGCACACTATCGTCCGACCAGATTTTACAGATGAGTTGGGGTATGCCAATTACTAAGTCATCCATCTGCTCCAGCGGCTTTGTTGGACTTAAGTTTAGATATGGCTATCTTCACTCCATCCGGGTCGGGTGGACGGAATTGTTGGTCTACATTGTCTTGGTTTAAAGGCTCCTCCTGTCTGACAGTGGTATTTGGCTCGTCTTTGCCCTTTCCAAATCCTGCCCTTCGACAACGGCTCTGCTACTATGTTCCCTTGCTTGTTTCTATAGGCTTCGGTCCAGGGTTTAAGTCCGCGGGTTCTTTTTAAATTTTGATAAAACTTCCGAATCTCATTCCTGGACCAGCACCTCTAAATTTCCTCCACGGCGCACTGATCATGCTCCTTCTTCATAAGAAGTCGATTTTAGTCCCTCCTCTTCTGTTCGTAGAGCTCAAGAGCAGCTCTAGTTCTTCAATGCAGCACCACTTTGTATGCGTCTAGCTTAGCAGCATGTACTTGCCGGCACTCGTCGGTAAACCAAGGGTGTCGTTGTGGTGGCCAAATAAAACCCAGCACATCAGAGGCGGCATCTTTGACGGCTTTTTGGCAATGTAGCCACAGGTCTTCGATATTTGATCCTGGCGGCATAGTATAATACCTCTTAAGAGATTAAGGGAGACTAGATCGGAAAAGGATTTGACTATCTCTTGAGTTTGTAGCTTCACAGTATTAGCTTGCCTTTGCGATATTCGGCATATCCGGCACATTCGGCATATTCGCAACTGTAACTTGGCTACAAAAAGGTAATGGTACGTGTCGATTTTGGCCCCTCGGAACGTTCGGACATCCGTAATATTGGTCGAGTGTCTTGCATCGATCGCAATGTGGTCAATCCGGCTGACGATTGATTGATCAGGTGTTCACCGAGTCCACTTATGAATATCGAGATACGGGAACTACGTGCTAGCTACGATAATGTTTCTCCCCGCCGCAAAGTCGGTTAGCCTCTTTCCGTTATCGGAGTAGCCCCAATAAGGCCTTATTTGCTTTATTTTGCAATTTTACCTTACCGTTGATTCCATCTGAAGAACTTGTCTGCTGTCCTGTTTATACTGTTACTATTTTTGTCTTCTAGTAAGCACTCGCGCTTATAAGTTTGGAAAGTCGTGTCCGGATGGACATCCACCAATACCCGATCATTACCATTTGAAGGTACAATAAGCCTAGTTAACACCTCTCAGTGCCTACCCTATTTCTAGATCACCCAAACCGCAAAACTTTGACACTACCCCATTAAGTTAATGAAACGCAAACTTCGTACTAATTGGCCAATTCAATTTCCCACCATTTCATGTTAGTGATTATGACCAATGTGACGATAGCTTCTTTAAAAGTTACAAGGATGAGTCCCACATTCCAGAAAAACGAATATGTACGTGGTCATGTCATATGTGTACATCAATGTGGCTCATCTGTTCACAAAATATCTCTATTTGTTATGGTATCCTTTTCATGTTCAGACTAAACTTTGTAAAACTTTGCACACACAATTCAAAAATACAAAACAAATTCTCGTATCCTTTGGTACACAGAGATTACAACAAAAAATACAAGACTACGAGTAAGGTAAAATGTTGCAATATCCTGGACGAGGCAAGGCATCCATACCACTTCTCTACCGTTTGTCATAAGGAACATGACCCTAGGAAACAGGATGTTGAGCTTGGTGGCAAGAGATTTTTCAACCCTTTAGTGGTTGTTTGTAGAAGTAACAGGATGCTGCAAGCTGATATCACAATCTGTGGATGTGTTAACCTCTCGTTGCTCTTCTTTTGCTCAGCAATTTGTTCTAATTTTTGTTTAGAGTTACCTCTGATCCTATTGACGGGAAACTTACACAATGAATAACTGCTCAGGATGTAAGAAAAAGAAGAAGAGACAACAAATTAAAAAAAAAGAATAAAAAACGTGGGAAGGAGATTTTATTTTCTTTCTTTAAGGTACGCCTGAGGGGGTTTTTAGGGGTTGAAATTAGATTAACCTGTTGCTGGCATAACTTTTGCGATATTTACTTGTAGATTACATCCTTTCCATACCCCATGAAGACTAAGATACATACTCGTACACTTGTGTATACGGTGGAAAAGCACTGGCCTAGACGGGGGAGGGTAAATTGGGTGTGTACGAGTATAGTCTACAGTCAGGCTACTATGGGGATGGCAGAAGGTGGTTGAATTTACGTCACTTTGCGCAAAGTTCCTTCCTAAACACACACTTGCACACACATTAAAAATATTAATCTTTCCTCAATCATCTCTGTGCATAATATTTGCTCATTGTGGTATGTGCTTACTATGACAGGGGTGCGGTGTGGTGTAATGCAGAGGGTTTTATGCGATCTTAAACTAATCTAGTTATAATGAGCTGCGTAAATATGCTAATTATCAGGAGTGATAACTTTTCAAATAAACAACCCAACGGCGCTATGTACACCGGAATCGAGGATGCAGTTGGAGTTTTGGACAAGGACACGCAGAGATATGAGAATTTTGAGTTAGAATTTAGCATTTCATTGGGGATAGCATAAATTGTGAGAGATCCAGAAAGGAAGTTGTGCTTCTTGTCATATGAAAGTTTCCCAAGAAGCATCTGCATTCTTTTCTCGACGTGGAAATATTAAAATTCACAAAAGAATATCCCAACAAACTTTCTTCATTTTTCCTGCGGAAAGACTGGCAAGTAGTTCGTTGAAGTATCACCAAATTTGAAAATGAGAGAAAACCTTGACAACTTTGCAGTTTTTGTGGTGTGCAGCATTTCTTTGTGAAGTGAACTCTGATCGTGGAACCTTAAAGGATGTGACTTCTCTGCTTCGCACCATCTTCATCTTCTACATCAGTGTGGTCTAGAAAGTTTTACCAAAAATCTGATAGCAGATTTGAAGCAAGACTTCAACTAGCCTCAAATTCATTTAACTATGAATATGCGGAGATGTGCCGAAATCTTATCAGATGCCTTGTGTTAAGTTCACTTATGGATTTCATATTCCGGTTTAGCTTTACGACATGTGATCTTAATCTAGAATTCATGATGTGCCCTTAGCAGTCCATCCCTTCCGACATAAATGGCAAGATAATCGGGAAGATTAATGGGCATTGTACAGCGCCAAGAGAGGTCTTATTTCGCGGCCCAAAAATGTACTGATTCCAGCCACGCCAGTACGGACTCTCCCAACCAATTTCTCAAATGTGTGGACCAATGTTAGTCGTTGACACAGCAACTGCTTCAAAGGCAACCCCAGCGAGCTATATGTTTAGTTACTGAAACAGGACTGAATCACAATATACAAAAATTGTCCAATAGAGAATAAAAATGTTACCCCTTAGATAGAAGTGGGAGAAGGGGTGGAGGTGTTGCCATCGCAGTTAAAAGAATAATAAAACACTAAGTGCTTCCAATTGTTAAAACAAAAATTAATTGTGAACGTATTATTTGTTGGTGTTGCCTGTTCAATTAAAATTTTTTGTGTTTACTTTCCTGGTGGTCGTGTTTCAGCCCAAAAGCGTGATAATCTAAGACGCGAGTTACGAAAACTAGTTAGTTTCAATGAAATTTTTTCTAAGTGGATGTGGTTCTACTAGAAGTGGGGTCATCTAAGAGTGAACACTCGTTTCATATTTTATATCCTCATTCAGACACCGGGGCAATTCCCTCAATTCTAGATTATAGGTAAAAGCGCTTGCCTGCCCAGTAGTTATAGGCCTATAAGCTTACTTAGTTCGTTAAGCCAGTGCTTTGAAAAAAACATTAAGATAAAATTAACAACCCATCTAACTGATAACAATGTATTGCCTGCAGAGCAATTTGGTTCTAAACCATCCAGAGTGCATCAAATTCATTGCATAGCTAATCACATCAAAAAGAATTTTGTAATTGGAAAAAGTACTGATATGGTACTTCTCGATGTTGAAAAAGCTGTCCTCACTACTATATCTAAATTCCCAATGTATTTGGACATCTTTCTGCACCTAACACCACTTGATTTACAGATCAAAACACTTGCTGGCAACAGTGTGGCACGACTCACTAATTGAAGGCACTTCAAGAGCAGTAGTTTCAGACACGCACGGTCCTATCAGAGCTACTGCCAGGGTAGGTGGTCGTTGCTCAAATGGTAGTGTATTGGCTTCCCAATCGGACGGTTCGGGGTTCAATACCAGCGGTGGCCGACAGACTTTGTTCAGGCAACTAAAATCTCATGAGATGAATTTTCACCAATGATTCGAAAACAGGGGAAGGAACAGGTTCTGGTATCTTCTCAGAAGACCGAGGACTACCGGCCGCAAGCAGTGTCTTCCAATCAGAGGTTGTGGCTGTCCTCAGGGCGACTGTGTTAATGCAGACAAGATCGGTATCCCGAAGTTATATTCATATCGATAGCCAGGCAGCACTTAAGGCAATGAAATCGACCCACATCAATCCTGATGTAGTCAGGGGCCGTCGCACAGTGCTCAAAGCATTGTGCAGTCAGAGGTGACTCTGTGCTATGTGCTAGAACACTGCGGTATAGAAGGAAATGAACAAGTGGAACAAAGACTTGTAAGTGGAGGAGGGCTAGTCGATAAAGTGAGGTTGCTAACAACAAATCACCCCTTTACATAGTAAGGGGCACTATCGACGTAAAAATCATAAAGACTGCCAACCTAAGGTGGTCAAGTCTTGAAGAACACAGGGTATCCAAGGCTCTCTGGCCACTTTTTGACAGCAAAAGATGTAGAGAGTTAATCAAATTAAACAGGGATACACTTAGGACAGTAACAGGTATCCTAAAAGGACACTGTCTCCTGAGGAAACACGCAAATTGTTAGATACGAACATTTGCAGGACATAACACACATATTGAGTGAATGCGAGGCAATATCGCGTAGTCGAAGAAAATTTGTAGGGAAATACTTTTTCGAAAACCTAGAGGAAATAGACGGCAAGAACTTTAAAAGCCTTCTTGGATTTTGCAAAAAAAATTGATGTTTCACCAGGGAGATTGTTTAGGTTTTTGCCTTTTAAATACAAATTCAACTGGTTCGCAATGAGCCCGTTTTGGTGCCTAGTATTTGTGTGATGGCGTGTCCGTCACACACCTGTTGGATATACTTCATATATTGTAAAAGATTCCGCCCGCCGTCTTTTTGAACGGATTATTTGGCAACGTTAATATTCTTAATACGCTAGGAATCAACTGTCACTGTGTTGGGTGCCGAGGCACAGATACATTCCAGGGAATTACTCTAAACTACTCCACTAAAGCTGAATACTAATAGAAGAACAAACCTTAGATAGAATATTGGATCAACCTGTCTAGCGACCAAACAAGTCTGGTAATTGCATTTCGATCCTGAAAGGGGTTAAAGTACAACATGCTATCATCTGACATCATTATTAAATACTTTTAATCACCCGCATAGCTTTTGCATGAGGATTAAAAAAACTGGGAAAACGACAGAGAATTCCGTCTCCCTAATCTATACGGAGTTAAGGTAGCTGCATATATCGGAGCTACATTTTAATAATGCTGCTGGCGCATGCGCACTGCCTATTTAAAGCAGCTGGGGATGACTTGACAGAGGGAAGCATGCTCGGGGAATAGGATTTCAGCTTTGTGTTTCCGATCCACAAGAAAGATTGAGCCAGCTATAGAGGAATAAGTCTTTTTTATATAATTATGTTAACATCTGAGGCCTTTTATGAACAATCAATTCATACTAGTGTGGTCTCAGGGCTGAAAAGTCCGCTATCTACCAAATATTTGAGATCGATACTCACTGTCTATTTCTCGACATGTAAGTCCCTTCAATTACTTGCGTATGCTGATGACACTGGTGTGATTGAATGAAGCTTTCTTGGGTGGTAACAACCAAAATGGGTCTCACGATAAACGAGGTAAAACAAAGTGCTGTCATTAGAAAAAGACACAAACTGCAGACGGCTTGGCCAGAACGTCTCTACTAGCAGTTATAACTTCAAGGTAGTTAAGCATTTTGTCTATTTTGGTTAACCAGTCTCAAACAACAACGACATCAGCGTAGAAATCAGCCGTAGAACTGGTCTTTAGAATCACAAGAGCTCAGGAGGATCTCTATCGTGAAACGAAACATTGCTTCATAGAGGATCCCAAGCGTTCCGGTCCTGCTTTATGGGCAAGAGGTTTGAACCTTGTCGGAAACGTCTGAAGCCGAGGACAAACCTGGACTGTTTCGTCACCTCAGTAGTTAAGTCTGGTCTATTCAAGATCCATCACTGCTCTATTTTTTTCATGTTTACATTTGTGCCAACGGACTGAAGCATCCTGGGGTCTACCACAACTTGTTCACATTTAATTTCAACTGATTCATAAGTGCTCTTTTCTCAAGTGGAATTTATTTATTATTATTCTATGAATTGTGAAGGAGGACCAAGCAGTCTTCAGAGTTTCCACCAAGGAATCCGTTCGCGATCTTCCGTAAGAGCAGTTCTGCCCTTTATTCTCCTAACATATGATGTTTATACAAAGTTAAACTTTATTTGAAGAACATGATGCTTTGTCAACTTACGAACATGTGAATCCAACTATTCCTGTGTCCTAACGTCCGCACTCACAACATCGTTCACTCCATCAGTCAGGACAACAGGATTTTTAGTTGTTTCCTTTTCAGCAGCATTCATCATGGCTAAGAAAGTGCGATTTTCTGGTTAGGTGCGATATCTAGAAAGCCAGATCTACGAGTAGAAAGCGCAGCTGTTACTCCTGTTACTCCGATGGGCATCCAATCATCGAAATTACTTTTCAAAATTGAATCACTTTGTTGACGATGTTCTAGCTTTATACTCGTAATTGAGAAACTACAATACATTGCAACTTGAAGTTGCTTCAAGGTTACCCCGATCGTGAACAATGCATTCATACTGCAATGTTTCAGGCATATGTATATCCAAAGAAAAGATTACTTAACTATGATTACAAATCAGGGGACTGAGACCAGTAAACTCCATCCTCGAAGTAGGTCAACAATAAATAAGGTATCCAGCCAACTACGTTTCGATAAATAGAACTTTCATTTTCCCCAACAATGGTTCAGGTGACACGAACCTGCCAGCCAGAGAACACAAGCTGTCCAAATATCTACAAAATGAATCGGTGAATCCTATTTTCCAATTTCCTTTTCATTTTGAATTTTATACCAAACTTTGCCATGTGACAGGTAGGTATGCAGTTGCATGTCATTCCGTATGGGATACCTGTCAATGCACCACAGTGACATCTGTCAAATAAGTTTGCCATGCAATTGACAGAATGAAAATGTCATAAAATTTGAGACATAGAAATTCTACAGGAATCCCAATGCTTTCAGAACTGAATATTCTGCCTTTAATGAATTTCCTTTAGTGGTCTTCTCGAATATGTGTTAGCGCTCATAAATAGATCCTAATACACCCACCAGAAATTGTAATTTCCAGTTCCATGACCACTCATTACAAAAATTCGTTGAAGAGGCACCGTGCAACCACCCAACCGAATACGACAAAAGGAAACTCGCTCATGACAATTAAACCACAATAAACTTGAATTGTTTCCTTTCTGGAATTAAAACCCTTTTGCCCCAGGAAATTCTCATTAAGTTACTGCTGTTGGCATGACTCCTGACTTAATCTAATTAGGTCAACACAGGTACTCAGGCCGGGCAATAAATTTCTATTCGCCTTTGAATATTTAATTCTCATCCCGTCGCGTCCATTAATGTGGTATCCATTTAATTACGAAGAAGAGAAAAAAGGACATGGAAATGGAAGAAGAAGAAGAAGAGGAAGAGGAAAGGGAAGAGGAAGAGGAAGTTGTTCCTTGTTCCTTGTCCACGATTCCTCATTCCTGCTCCTTAGGGATATCGATTTGTTTTTTTTGGTGGGTATTTCTTATTTCGTCTAATGGCGTTCATTATACAATAATAGTACCGTTGAACTCTGTTAGTTGGTTTTGATGTTATCTCACCGGTTGACATCGTGACAGGGTGACAGTGTGACAATTTAACTGAGTGATGCCATTGAAATTGACAAACGAATCGCGACCCTGTGTCGGCTGCGTATGGAAACACTAGTATCATCTGCCTCCGTGGCGCAATTGGCTAGCGCGTTCGGCTGTTAACCGAAAGGTTGGTGGTTCGAGCCCACCCGGGGGCGGTTAACTATTTATTTATTTTTCCGGCGCTTTGTATTTTTCCTTTGTTTTAAGGCCGGGATCTGCAACATTTTTGGAAAGACACTCGTACTCGTACATGATATTTAAATTTGAAGGACAAAATTGCTTCAGGGAATTATTACTTTTGTTCTTTTTGTTGTTTTAAATTTGCGGGCGAAACGTTCTTGATTTGACTTGACTTGACTTTGAAGGTGCGTTTCTTGCTATCGTGTTTCACAGACTTGGGAAAGAGTTTTTTATTTAAAATTAAGGTATTCCTAATTACGAGTATGATGTCAGACTAAAATCAAATTTTTCTGTCTAATACTCCGAAAGTAAAAGGTTTTCCAATAGGGACTTGACACCTTTGAATTTAATTTGTGAACGCACTCTTTCACCAATTATCAAACTGTCACTGTCAATTTATTCAATAAACACAACATTTTCATCATGATAAAGTACACGAACGAGCAACGTTTGCAAATTATAAAAATTTTTTACCGAAATTCGGAGTCGGTGACTGCAACTTTAAGAGCGTTAACTCCAATTTTCGGTCGTAATTTTCGCCCTAGTAGACAGGCAATAACAAGTTTAGTGCAAAAATTTGAGTCTACAAATTCGTTGTGTGATGTTGCCGTGTCAGTGAGACAACGGGTTGGTCGAAGTGTCGAAAATATCGCTGCCGTTCAGGCATCCGTAGCAAACGATCCAAATCAGTCAATTCCACGGCGTTCTCAAGAATTGGGCATCGCTCAGACCACATTTTGCGTAAGTATCTTGATGGAGACAGGGCCGTAAATCACTTATTTCTTAAAACGACCAAGCACCTTCTAATACCTTAATAGAATTCATGGCTCTGTGCCATAAACGAGGAGTCGGGATTAGTATTGTATAGAGCTCTACTTTGGTTGTCCGAGAGATGACTATCCTACTGAATTGCCTCCTGAGCCTAAAGAAAAGCGATTGACAAGAGTTACTCTTCGAATTATCGCTAAGTTGGTCTACCTGTTTATATATACTGCGGTTGACAAAATCCTGGACTGGCTTGAAATTATAACTGTCCGTTGTAACCTTTTTTTGAAATCGTAGATGTTGTGTGTCCTCTCTCGATGACTGCATATACTTCGTTTACAATCAGAACCATCTTCGCCGCTTCTTTTTCATGAATTCCTCACAAAGAGGTCGTGGATCACAATGCTGAAGTTTCTGTCATCCACATCGGCAAGTTCTCTTCGTGTAATTTTTTCCGACATATGCTGTCGTAAGGTCCCTTAAGTCGACAAATACACGGTACGTGTCGAGACGGGCCTAAAAGAACATAGAGAAGGACCAATGAGCTGTTCACTTCGTAGTATTTTCTTTTCCTAGCGGGGTTAGTGGTACGTGCATCCGTGCCTTAGCGAAAAGCATGTCCGAGTCAATGTTGGCCACTCGGAATGTTCAGACCTCCAGAACACTGGGCGTACCTTACGTTAATCGCAGTGAGATCAATCTCGTTGATGGTAGCTTAATTAGGTCATTGAGCATATGTCTTGTCGAAAAGCTTTACTAGTATGCGTGTTTCTACAAGAGGAGTGGAGTTTGAAAGGCCTCTTATTTTATGTGATGACAGATGTCATCTCTAAACTTGGGAAATTTGTCATAAAACGTTGCACAGTGCAAGAAAAAAAATCCAAATCGTTGAATTTTATTACGAAAATTCACGTTCATGTGCCATCCGAGACTTGTATAAATGTGACGTGACAGGATGTGAAGACGCCGATACTTGCTCGTCCCGGACGTTCAATGGAAAATATCACCGCAGTAAAGGAAAGTGTAGAAAACTATTGAAACAACTGTATTCGTTACCGTTCTCAGGAGCTTGAGCTCTCCACAGCCACACTGCACCGAATATAAGGTCCAATTCACGCAAGCCGGCCGACCACCAGCATCGCCGCACATTCTCGTATAGGATCCTGGAAAATATGCATGCCGACATTGATTTTTGCAAGAAAGTCCTGTTTTTGAATGAGGCCCTTTTCCAAATTGGCGTTAATAAGCAAAATTGGCGAAGTTTGGAAAACAAGTTTTTTGCAGCTAGATATCGAGGATATGAATATGGACGACCTGTAGTTCTAATAGTTATTGCGCATGAAGTTTCCTGGCTGCGTAATTTTGGGAGATCGTGCTACATAACAGCGTTATACTTCCTTCTTTGGAGCTATGTTAAGTGCAAGGTCTAAGCCGACCATCCGCAAACAATTCCAACTCTGAAAGCGAGCATTGAAGTCGCCATTATATGAATTGATTGAGAATTTCGAGAAAAGAATGAGGGTCTGAAAGCAGTGCCGAGGCGGTGATTTGGAAGATATTTTGTTGCGATAAAGGATTCAGAGATATCTCAACAATTGTTTGTTTTATTCAAACAACAAATTCTGCACCTCTTGTTGAAACGCCGTTATATTGTCTTTCACCTCCGTTGAGATATGCATAATATTGGGATGATGTTCGCGAATTCGTTCACCTCCCTGAAACTCAAAACTTCTAACCTAAGTCTGCTCAACTCAGTTACGAAAGAAATTTTAACAAATCCGAAGAAATACTAGAGAAAGTGTTTCCGGACTCTGTGCCTTCTAAGGCCCTAGAAGCATCAGTGATTGGTATTTCAACTTGAAGTAAGCAAATGCTCAGACTGTGTGTATTTGACATGTCGTCTGATATGTATGCGCAAGAAAGAAGGGGAGATAAGGTCCTTAGCATAATTGAAAGGTTTCCAGTTTCAAAGACTCAACTATCTATGCAAATTTGACTTTCTGGTGTTTCCCTAAAATCAGACAATATCAGGAAGCGATTGTAGTTTTACTATGTCATGTGGACCTCTGATATAGCTTTTAAGATTTAAAATATTTTGAGAAATTACCGCACTAGAACTTGTGGTTTTTGGTTGGAGCTACATCTCTAATTAGGGTAACAAAAAACGACGTCTTGTGAACCACGACTACCTCTAAAACTAAAATGGGCTTTAAGCTTGCCTTACAGGGAAGCCAGTCAACTGAGTAAGACGCCAACATTTATTAGATATGGTAACCATCCATCTGATCGTGCAAACTCGTTTCTGAAACTGTCCTTTGAAAGATCTTAAGAAACATTTGAATTTACTTACTTTATTTTAGACGGTACTACAGTCCAGAGAGAGTCTAAGCCTCATACTTTAAGCCTCTCCATCCAAATCTAACTCGTTCCTCAGCGGTGGGTGCCAAAATTCTCCAAGACGGCGAGCTGTTTTTCATGGATTCAAAGAACTATGAGTCATAATATCAAATAGGGTCTTGCTACCAAAGGACATTTCAGCGGAAACCGATCGTGGGGCTGACAGTCTGAGATAACTATTCGCAGCAAAATTATGTCAATCATTTGTCATTATACTTCATCAGTCATTGTTTCTTGCTATTTAACCCATTTCAAATTACTGGGTATTTATATACCCAAGAAAATGGTAACACTTAAAAAATTCTGTCGCGGGCCCGGTGAGAGATATCGCGATAAAATTTGTTCTATAGTAAAGAGGAAGGGTGCACCTACAAGAAAAAAATAGAACAATGTAATTTTTCGCGGCCTACTTATAGATTTTTACAGGTAAGATTCGCGTTTTATTTTTTCACGGAACATGCTCCTCAAAAGTGCTGCCAAATTTAGGGAATTGGGAAAAACGAAAAATGCGCACCCTTAGCAGATATGTACCTGCAGATGGCCTTTATGCAATGGAGCAAAATTTACACCGATATGTCAACACACCTGGCTGTCACACCTGGTCTAATGACATTGGGTATTTAAATACCCGACAGCCGTTGGTGTGTACTATTAACAAAGGCCCATTTAAATTGATTTTTTTTTTATTTAATTGAGAAATTATACTGTTTACTGATTATTAAGATTTAGCAATCTTCTTCTGCTGATTTGGGGCAACACCGTAACATTGTGGTAATCGAGAAAGCAAGAAGCAGGATGCAAGTTCGCCTGGCATTTCAGTCTTGCCACTGCATTGCTTATATAGAACGATGACGAGTATTGAGTTTCCACCGGAAACCATCGGTCTACCCGGTGATGATAATTGAACTTGACCATAATCGATTAGCAAATCTCCACTCGGAATTCGTATTGAGACATCGGTGGCTTCTTGTCATAACTGCGCCAAAAAAAAATGTAACTTCCACTCATTGACCATAGCCGCGTCGAACGCATTTGTTATTAATGGCCAATACCACTTCTTTTCTCGAATCCGAATGCGGTAATTGTTGATGGCGTTGTCAAAGAGGTCCACACATTCCATGCGATGATTGTATTTGTTGCTTGCTGCTTTCGATCATATGGCTCAAGAAATTTGATAGTAATATCAGGACCTGAAAAGATAGGAATGAATGAAGAACATATGAAAGATGCACAAACAGATAAGAATGAACCAATGGACGAAATGTGTATAACTTACCGCATTATCGTTCCAACGCACCGCAAGTATAGAATTGTTCATATCGAAACAAAAGTCAGACGTTCCGCGAGGCTTCTTTCGAATTTCCTTGATATTCATCAAGGGGGCATAGTTAGTTCGATTATCACGAACAGTTCCCAAGGCGAAGAATCCATCATTTGACAAACGAGTCATTAGTTTGTGACTAATAAAAAAGTTGTCAAACGTCACAGTGTGATTGGTTCGGTCCTCTAGATGCAATAAAAGCGATAGGACAACCCTTTCTCCCAGCCCGAATCCTGGGTCCTCCTGTTCCGATACACTAGCGTATGGAATGAATTGGTACAAGTAGCCTTCTGTCGACATCAAACACCAATACTTGTACCCGAATTGAATGGGTTTTCCTTTTATGAACATTTTGCACGAATGCCGGCCGTAATAGGCAATCATTTGTTCACCAATCGAAAGGTTGTGAGAGAATACACCGAATTGAAGGAATTTCTTATTTAATAAAATTTTCAATGGTGCGACTTCTGCAAATTTGTTTTTCGGATCTAATGCTGAGTTGTTGCACAGGGGAAAGAATTGTTTGATTCGTCTGAATCTGTCCCTCGAAATGCATTCTTTTATCAGCGTGCATCCCAAAGACTCTTTATTTGACCAACAATTTTTTGTTTGCGCCAACATGTGGTAACCGGTTATATACAACACACGTCCAAAAATGTTTTCATTTCGCTAATTGATGTAATGGTGGTAGTGACCAAAAGGTTCAACACCTCGTCATCGATGAACATTTCCCAAAGCTGAATAGGATTCATAGCACCAACTGGATGTATCATTGTTTGGAATCTTATCGAATTGATAAATTTGCCTCCTAAACCATTTTGGTTTCATTCCTTCATCGATTCGGGAACGCTTCTGTGCCTTACTTGATTTCGGTGTTGTTTTACGGCCATGACCACTAGACGTTGATGTCACCGGCGTATCACGTTCTTCTTCGGCATCCGTATCATCATCCTCACAGCCCGATAGCATGTGTTCGTTTGTATCATCGTAAACACATTCAATATCAAATTGCACGGCAATCTCACGAGGCAGCTCCGGTTCATCGTGCAACAATTGAGCATTGTCGTCTAATTCCTCATTGTCACTAATATCATCGACGGTGTGTGACGTTAACATAATGTTAGCGTCGTTTGCATGTTGGCCAAAGTTCTCTTTCTCGTCAATATTTCCATCAGACCAATTATCAACAGTAGCTTGCAGCTCCAAATAATCCAAAAACACTTTTTTTAACACTAGAACACAGCGCTCGTTTATTTCAAGTTTTACCATTTACAATCCGTAACGAGCACCAATAAACTGATTTGTTTCCTATTGCATTCTTGCATACACATTTTCTAGCGGATTTCTTCGGATTAGCTGAAGAACTCATTCTAAAGAAGCGTGCCATGATGAACAGAGCGTATTCACAGCAGCCCACCATGTATTTCGGTTTTTTAAGTAAAAGTGAAAATATCAGACCAGTGTCTGTCGGATATTTAAATACCCACGTCATATCTCAGGTGTGTGCGCGGGTAATTTTTTTTTATATAAACTTCTATGGCCCCTAGAGCACATATTTCAAAATTTCATCAAAATCGTACGAGCCGATGTATGGGCAGCATTTAATGGGTTAAACAAAATAAGGCCCTCGGGTAGAAGCCGCACACCACACTATGATTTTTGGACATAGACAATGTTTGGACAATGTTTTTGATGGCGTTGTCTAGGGTTGTTGAGACACTTGCATAGGTTTCTGTCAAAAGATAGGCACTTTCGTTAAGAGCTTGAACGAATTGCATCTTTTATGGGTACAACTTCAATTTACTTTCCAAAACTCTGATTAAAGTAGAGGCCGCAGTCTTTCTTATCGATTTGCGCGGATTCTGTGTTATTACGTCTCCATCTTTAGCCACATGTTCGGACGTCACTGTGCTGGTCCTAGAGGACTTCTGTTGACCACTGCCCTTCTTGACAAAAGATAGTTTGACCCAGATTTTAAGTCCGTGATTTGGACTCAACAAAGCGAACTTTAGGTGTAACGCGAATTTCCTCTATCGATGCGACTAAGCAATAGCCCTTAAATTAGGAAACTTACTCTTGTGTTGACACGATTTCAAGCATCTCAAAATCAAATCGAAGATTTATTGCAAATTCAGGAACTAAGAATTTTTTTTTGTAAATTTAAAAGAAAATTGGGTTACCACAAGAAACCCAGCTAGGTCCCACACATCTTTAGCATTTTTAATGGTATCTTATTTGTCATCTCTTTATGGAATTACAAAGGTCATAGACTCTCGAGTAAGACATCTGTTGTAAGATATGTATATGTACAAATTTACCTATGTTATACAGAAATTGAAAATAATTTATCATCACTCTGCACATTATAAATTTGTTATAAATTTGTTTATAAATATTGTAAGCAAATAATTCGTACAATCTTTTTTAGCTGCGAATCGTTGTTATTGCGTCAATGGCACCTAATGTATAAACAGGTTGTTGCCAATTGTTAAAGACATCTTAGACTAATGCCGTCATCGGTGTTAGTAAATAACAAAGATTAAGAGGGTGACAATTGATATTGGAGGCTCGTTTTGTGGGTATTGGTTTGGGGTCATTATTTTATCAGGGGTATTTACTTAATACAAACATACATATGTATGCCTTGATTTAAAGTGTGCGAATTTTAGGAATTTTAATAGAGCATTTTAATTTTATAAAATCTCTTTGATGTTGAAATAAGCGGATTAGTTAGATCTAAATAGAAAGAAACGCTAAGAAGTTTAGAAGTAGATACGATGTTATTTTCTGAGAGAATATAGAAACTGAGAGAATATGATCAAATTGATCAAAATGATGCATGTGTACGTAAAATGACAGTTCTGTCGCGGTTTTAATTACGGTGATCAACTTTCAAGGTTTTTTCTAAAGAACTTAACACTCAAGAGGGTAAGACTAATATTAAAATGTCGGAGCACGTGTTAAGTTTTTCGGAAAATTGGGTAGATAGAGAGAGAGAAAGATATTTGGGCTCGGTGATTATTTCGCTCCATGGGTGGCATCCAAAATTATTAGTGTAAATTGACTTGATGTTGTGTTTAGGCAACTATTCACCTCACGAGATTTCAGTTGCCTGAAAAAATGTCTGTCGATCACGGCTGGTATTGAACCCCGAACCATCCGAATGGGAAGTCAATACACTACCACTTGAGCCACGGCCTTCTACCCTGGTTTCAAAGGTTTAGATAATTCAATTAAACTATCTGGAAGATATATCACAATAGCTTAGTCCTAACTTCAAAGTGGTGCTTTCTACTAAAAAGAGAGTTTAAGATGGGTCTGATATATTGTATATACAAATAGAATAAGAATAACGGAATTCATTTTCTAAAAAGTAAAATAAACCTGTCTTTGTATCTGATGATAAATTTAACGAAAAGAATTGGGTCCTTCGAGCCGGATAAAACAATTGGGCCAGCAGTGTCGGCAAATTTATGATCGAACTGTAGTAAAATATAATGAAATGGAATCAGTCTTGATATTCGGAAAAGAAAGGAACAAAGGCGTGTTTCTAATGTAGTTTTCTAAGGTAGCTCATTTTCGATAGCTTTAAATTCAATATCAAATTGCACGTTTGAAAAGCACAATATAACCTAAATTCCACTGTAGTCATCAATTATCAAGTATTTTTATTGGATATTTGAATGTCCCTTGTATCCTCAATGTCAAAATATTGTTTCACCGTCCAAAGAGCATTAGATGGGGCAAGATTATCTTAAAATTTTAAGAGTACACTGGTTTTTATTTCACCAGCAACATGTGAAACTGGGAGAATGCAGATTCTAACAGAAATATTCAGTAACATACTGTTAATTGTCAGAAATTCAAGGTTATAATAATGCCTGATAGAAGTTTCTTCAGCATAGATTCTAGACCGCCTCATGAACTGAACACTAAGTGCACACTTTATTTTGAACCAAGTCAAGTACTGTTGCTACTGAAGCTTTTGTAGAGTTTTAAGCTCCAGAGAAGCATGATCCAGTACATCTGCCGGGTGAATTTAATACTGAATCCATTTCAACAAACGGTTCAACATATTCTAGCGAAACGTGTAAGTTTTGTACTCTTGAGATAAGGACGCCAGTGCTCCTTCCTCGTTTCAGTTTGGCTATAGCTACATCAAATTCATGTAATGGATAGTGTTGGGGTGAGGTCCTCACTCCGTGTTAGGTAAATATTTGGTATGGCTTTATGGCAACGTGAGTTGCTCAACAATCGAACCACTTCTTTAAAACTCAAAAATACTTGCTCGCCAAGCGCAGATGATGTCTTCTAAGAATTGGAAAATGCCTAGATTTTCCTTTTTAGAGCTTTTACATTGACGTTCTCATCGGTCTGCAGATGATCCCACTCCCACAGCTATGACTGAAGCGATTACTAATCTTTCTCGAAGGACCAATGAATTACACAAGTAAATGGGGAGGAAAAGCTACAGCTTGCCTGTTGATATATTGAGCCAGCAGGAAAGACTATGTACTTATACCACTGTCAGCACATCACTATGCATCGTTGTGCGTACTATTAGTACTAATACGAACCTTAATTTAACAAAGGTGTCACTTTAAATTAGTACAAGTCGAACCACCAGAATGGTACCTACATGAATGACATTCAAATTTTGTATGTTCGTGTCAAACTATCTCTTTCAAAAGACTTTGAGATACAGATATTGCATAAAAATACATGGAAAAATGTTAAACTGTATTTGAAATTTGAATCGTGTATTGCCATGGAGCTTGTATCGAAAAATAGCTCCGCACCCCTTTATTGAAAATTTATAAAAGGAAAACAACGGTGAAATTGGCTTTCTCCTGGGAAAAGTACTTCTGAAATCGTCCATCTATCTCACCGCATAAGTATGCAAGAAACTTTCATATGTCATTTAATGTCAGTTCTCAAATGGAACCCTATTGCCAAACAGATGGCGTGAGTAATGAACACAATTCCGGGTGTAGGAGCTGGTATCTACACGATCCAAATCTGCGCTAGTTCCTCTTTCACATAGAAACCACTTGTATGGGTGAAGCTGCTGGAAGAGGAATCAAATCACAAGGGAAAATAACTTTTTTGAGTAATGTAGTGCATCCCTTATGTGGTGTGAATTTATTTTTCCTAAGACAAATTTTGACACCGGACGGCTGTGATCCCAAGATATTGCCCGAATCTTTATCGACTGCATTCCTTTAAACTCTCCCATAATTTCGCATCAAATGAAGAGAACTAGAAGGCCATCAAAAGTGCCGCTTCTGGTGTGTTAGATTTATAATCAAACAGGAAACCTATGGTTATACGTTGAATGCGGACAAGCACTTGCGCCCAAGTCATGTCATAACACACTGCATGCCAGGATAAGGTCTGAGATGAGAGCTGCTGTTCATACATAAGTACCAGGATAAAGACAGAGTTCGAAGAGCTTGATGAGTCGAGGCAATTTAAAGATTTTACTGTAAGAATGAAGTCCGGAAACCTTACTAGAGATGTGCCAGAGTAACAAGATTTAACCCAAGCCTGCAAGAGCAACCACTGGAACATATGTAGAGACGCTGTCGGTACTGATTTAGAAAAACTAGAAAAGGTAAAGAAATGTATTTACATAGGCATAGGGAGCTTCTGAAATCAAATCAGTGCTTAGATCAAGGGAAAAACCAATTTTCAAAATCATATCTCGAGCAACGAAGCTACACAATATACAAGATGCGCATCATTCCTGTTCTGCTATATGGTACAGAGCAGACTGAAATATTTTCTTCGCGTGACCTTCGTTCCCTTCTGTGGAAGGGGAGAGGATGCTGCATCGAAGAACTATAATATATCGGCTATGTAGAGTGGTCAGAAAGTTGCTCATCCAATGTGTGTATGAGCTGCTCATTTTAAGGTCATGTAGAGCAAAAGGTCATGTAGAAAAACCTAACTTGAGGTGATACATCCAATTGGAACTCTTTGTGTGAAATTCGATGCAGCTCCCAAGGGATTGAGCTGGTTGGAGAGGAATGTTGGTTGAGTCCAACGAAAACCCCATTCTGTAAGCGTTCATCAAAATTATTGTGCTGGGTTTCTGGAGAGAGCGGAATAATGAAACTGTAAAGTAGACAAATAGCTTACAGAAGACATTAATTGTTTACACAGACCGAACAGCCTGATAAACAGAAACTAGAACACAACTACAACTAGATTAAGGACAGCTGTTTATTTCGGTGTTTCAAAAAAAAAAAAATTCTGTCGATGTCATAGCTGAAGGAAGGACGAGCCAAAAGAAATCCCTTTTATGCTTACAACGATTTTAACTTGGATTAGTTGAATACAAAAAAAAAGTCTAAATGACTTAATCATGACTGATCTGATAATATGATTGAAATCTAACTCTTATCCTTCGGCCAGAAAGACGACCCCACGGCCATCAAAATTTCGAATTTCAAACATATGAGTTGTCACTCGTACGAAAAACAGATCTCTATACCAGAGTAAAGGGTAATCTCTATGACCTGCTTAATGACATACATATCTGCTCTTTTAGTACAAATAAATCAACTTAATGATTAAGGTTAAAATGAAATTAATTTAATTGAAGTTGACGATTAATATATTGAACAACTAGAAACTTATTAGTTTTTGAGAGTGTCCTTAAGAAGTTCTTAGGGTATTAGTCCCTCATTTAGACTAGAATTAATTTAGCCACAAAATTAATTGTCTTCACGTGATTGACAATTAACTAAACATAAACACAATTTTTGTGAGTGTTTAGTGATTGCTTATGTATAAAGAATGTGTCGAAACCTAGGTCTAAGTTACTAGACAGAAAGATTAACCACCTTTACAGGGACCGATGCCAAACATATAATTAAGAAGATTATAAAAATGTACATGAAGTGCAGTTCGTGGCGTTTGTTAGGTTCGTTCTCCTATAGCTCCTTGGGTTAATTTTTTTCTATTGTTTAGAGGGAGCAACTCTAGCCATTTTCGATGCTGGATAAAGCAGGTAAGATACTAGAAACACTATTCCACCATGTCAGTTTTTGGAAGAGCAACTAAGGAAAGTCTTAGAAAGTCAAATCAGAGAGAGATAATCCTTCGTGTCAACTTTAAGTCGACGATTTTTCAGGGATCAATCCAGGGAGTTAGTCTTTATGGTAACCCTTTCACAAAGACTCAATTTGATTTATGTTCCTTTGATCGAGGATTTATCGGTGTTAGAAAATGTCTCACTTTGAGCATTCCACAATATTTCCATTTCGGTAGAATGTTCTGCATACGAGTATGCCCATCAAAGTAGTGAGTTCTCAGTGGTTGGCATGGTATGATGGTGCGACGATGGAAATGTTAGAAAGATTGATGACATCTTGTCAGATTCGATGTGCTCAACAATTTCAATAGCCTAGAAAACATTCTTAACTGTCATTATGGACAGCCATATGAGTTTGAGTAGGGTGTCAAAACTTCGTAGGCAACACCCAAGGCCAGTTTATTCAAATCCATCTCCACCACAACCGACTATCATCTAAATCCCCAGGAGACTAGCAATTTGATGCCATTATCATCAGCATAATCACGATTTCTATACACTAAATCAATTTATCACTTGGAAACTCGAAAATAACGACAGCAAGAGCAGTTTAACAAAATTGAATAATAAAACAAAACCTCACCCAAAAACTCTCAAAATTGGATAAACCTTCCAGCCGCTCATGTATTGTAGTTAGAGGGTTCCCCTTTTCAATCCTAGGACTATGGGAACTGCCAGACAAACTTTCGCTTCCACTCGGGCATACAAAAACACCAACTCTGGGACATGGCATCCGTAGTTGGCTATTAGGAATTATATCAGTGGTTTTGGGATCAGGTCAGACTGTCCGGGTGTGGAAATGAAAATTGAAATTTTGCAGACATCGTTTTGAGTTTGAACTACTCGTACTCTCTCCCTGTGCTTCCGCTTTCACTGAATGGATTGTATAGAATGTGCATGGTTACGTCATGTGTCAGCCAAGAGAGGGATGCACTTCATAGGCCATACAGGTGCGGCAAGGCAATGAAAATGGCATTGAGAAATTATTCATCAACGTGTTTCACAAAAATAGATGGGCGATCTGAATACAAATATGTATGTATACACTCGCATGTATGTCTAAGGTGTGGATATTAATTTTTTCATAAATAAAAAAAGAGTAACATTTCACAGAACATACGAGTATATAGGTATCTGTCGGTACGGATAGAGGACAGGAAGTGAATGAGGGTGACTTTAGTTGGAGAAGAGTTTGTTCGGTTTGGATGGAATTCAAATTTTTGAGATTTTCTCGCAGTGAATGGATGATTAAATCCAGGTACGAGGAAGTTATAGAAAATTTATTACTATGGTAAATTTAATTAAGTAGACCTGGTCTTGGCTGACGGTTTTCAACCGGAAAGTACTCGTAGATTGAGAGAAGGCCATTTTCATACTGAAGGAAAGTGTTGGTCAAGGTTATGTGTAGCTTTGACTACAACTATAGTCGTCATATTTACGCTTGAACTTTTTCTATGGAGTGCTTACATAAGTTGGAGTCGACCCACCCCGACTCCCTTTCTCTTATGGTGGATTGCAAAAATGAATTTTTTACTTTTTGCTGTACTTTCACCAGAGTGTGTGACCGTGTAAAGGAAAACCATGTCTACTCCTACCCAGAGAATTTATAACCATGTGCCTAGTTAAATATTTGTACATGATATATGTAGAAAATTCTCTCCATAGCTTTAGTAGTACCGTACCCCTGAAAACACATTTCAAAACTATAGTTCTGGATTAGGTACAAATGTCTTGTATGAACTTGATCCTGTTGCCTATACATTAAGAGTATTGAGGAAGTTTCTCCTATGTTCTTTAAGGCCCTTCCACGTGCCAAGACTTTAATTCAAACATTACGCACTAGTGCATTGCTGTTCAATTACTCCACATGTCCTTGATATCAATGGATTCTACTCGAGTCTGCACAAAGGTACTTTTGACCGGTTGAGTATCGATCCCATCAACGTGTGTACGCTACTTAATTTTGGGGATTCCTTTGGCACAAATATTTCAAAAATGTTGTTCAAAAATTCACCTAGTTTTAAGGTGCAACAATCGTCCTCATTTGTCCATCTCTGCAATGCAATGAGACATTTCGAATCTATACACTTCCGAGCACTGCTCATGGACGTACGTTCGTGCCCGTAAGCGTGCCATTCTTAAAGCACCTCCAATTACGTGGCTTAGAAAGTTCTCAGTTGTTCACTAAGGGTTCTGGCATTGACCGATTTCGGCTGATTTTACAAGAAATCAATACCTCTGCAGTTGGTGCAGTCCAGTGGGTAAGTCAAGCAGTGCTGAGGAAGAATCGATTGTGCACTTGAGGAAAAAATTTCCAAACAATACATGAATGTGGGAGTCGCTCTTGATCTTGAAAGGACTAATACTCGTTACCATCTGCTTGCAGAGCTCTGTCTTACTAGTCAAACATAATATAATGTGAAAGTTATTTTCTCCCATGAAATCTACATATCTTCTGTAAAACCTATTCTCATTACAAATAAGTGTTCCTGGTTACAATATATTCTAAAAGAGTGAGAAGTTACTCTTTTACCCCTAATCAGCTAGATACAACATTTTCAAAGGCCGTTCTGCCAGACTACGCGTGCCACATTTGCACATATGGTATGCCTCGCAATCTGTCACTTTCCTATTCGTATGCCCACGTCTACTGGCTCAACCGAATCTCTGTAGCAAAATTTACCTGAAAATGGTTTTTGTGGTTTCTGAACTAACAATACCTCCGTTAACTGAGCGCACAGGAATTGAAAGATTAGATATGACGAAACTTTATTTTGTAGTCCAAATGTGCCTTCTGGCCGCTATCCGATATAAGAATAAAAAATTTAAGCTCTTACAGGAGCATAATCAAGGGCTGTGTCTGCGAAATAAAGGATTTTTTAGTGGTACACATGGTTAAGCTTTGACCCTCACCGTCTTCTAGTCTCGATATTATGTCCAAAAACTAAAATCTTTTGATAGCTCCGAGGCTGTCATGATTTTTGCTTCAGTTTGAACCAACTTTATCTTGCATAGAAGCCAAAGAACTGGCCACGTCGTCATACGCGAACCCACTACCCTCTAGTGGCTTTAATTTTGTAGGAGCACTGCCGCTTGGAGTTATTTTTCGTTCCTAGTTCGACCGAATGTTAGTGGTGCCGAACTCGTTAAGGGTCCTAAAAACCTATCATATTGCTATTCAGATCCTCAACCACAATTTCGGCAACACTTCCCTTCTAGTTAGTTTTAAACGCATTTTATTTTCTAATCAATAACTCTTACATACTAACAAAAAATGCTTAAATGCTGGCTTAAAATTACTTAACAACCTTATACTAACTTACTGGCCCCACACAGGCACTCTAAGCTACTCTAAATTCTTATATCTATGTCTTTCGACTTCATTTACAATTTTATTTGGAAATATTTATTTTATATACTTAGGGCTAAGAAAAAAAAATTGATTACAAAAAATTAGCATATGGACAATTTTTTATAGCGACATGTAAGATTAACGGGACCGCTGATATATCCTGGATCAACCCTTTCTGATCTAGGTAGAGGAATGCTTCCGGTGGAACGAAGCCGTCCGATCGCACACTCTCGTGGTAAAGGTAATTGGGGTAGTAAGCCCCAGATATCAGGCAGCCCTAAGGCAAGCCCTCTCAAACACCCGAATCTTTTCCATTAAGCTTGCTCGTACATTGAACCACACGGGACAACCAAATACCAGCATGGGCCTAATAAGGGCCATGTAGCAGATTACCTTTACCCTCACATCGAGTTGGCTGCTATAAAACAGTCTCTTTGTAAGGGCAAAAGCACCTTTAGCTCTGGCCAGAGCAGCATCTACATTTTTGCCAAAATACAGAAACTGATCTAGCCAGATCCCAAGGTATCTGACTACATTTCGACAGGCAAGAGGCTGTCCGTGCTGTCCAATGATTGAGAACTTTCGCCAATTTTTTCTGGTATCCCTAGAGGCTCCAGACAACGGCGTCCTAAAGAGAATGGTTTCCGACTTCTGAAAGTTGATTTTCAACTTCCAGTCATCGCAAAATCGTCTTATCTTATCGAAGTCACGCTGCAAGAGAGTATTAATGACCTCGATTTTTGGACCTGTTCTGTACGCTACCACATCGTCTGCGTACGCAATAGTATGGGAAAGTGAACCTATCAAGTCGCTTGTAAAAATGTTGAATAGGATCGGCGAATTGACCGCGCCTTGCTGAAGACCATTTTTAATTTGAAAAATTCCAACAGAAGTCACATCACCATTCTTCACGATGAACTGTCTGTTAGTTAGCATATTATAAAGAATGTACAAGAGTGGTTTACTGATCCCCAGCCTAGTCAGTTTATAGAAAAGACCGTCTAACCATACGGTGTCGAAGGCCTTCTCCAAGTCAACAAGGCAGGCACCAGTGCACTGTTTCTTGCCTTTGTTCCATTGGATATCAGAAACCAGTTTAGACGCGGCATGTGAGATATCATGTCCCGCCTTAAAACCGAATTGATTATCCGGAACTATATGTTTGTCCTCAACTCACCTAGACAGAGCTCTATTGATTACTTTTTCAAAAACCTTACTGATATTCGGAAGGAGACTTATCGACCGGAGATTCGCCGGATTGGATATATCCTTCCCCTTTTTGGGGATAGGTTGAACCACCGCCGTTTTCCAATGCGCTGGATAATGTGCATTATTCATTGCATTATTAAACAGGGTGGTGTAAATGTCCACCGCTTCTAGAGGAAGATGTCGAAGCACGATGTTCGGAATACCATCGGTCCCCACTGATTTCTTAGCCCTGATTGTGTCGAAGATCTCACGGAGTTTTTGCTTCGAAATGAACGGAGGTAGGTCACCTTCTCTGGCAATGACGTTATTTGCCATATTTTCGTCGCTAAACCGGGTGAAACCAGAGCCCTCGGATCGCCAGTTCCCTATTTCATTTCGAATGCAGAAGTCGTTTACCAAGACGCGACTGTCCAGGTCGCAATTAGGGCCAATGGTATCAATGGCCTTGTATACTTCCTGGAAAGTCGCCCCTATGGTCTCAACCTTCTCCTGCGGATCCTCGATCACAAAGAAGTCGTCATCGTCAGCGGCTTCATTTGGATCAATACCTGCTATTGTCAGTAACCGTTCGTTTTCTGTTGTCCGGGCTATTTTAAGACACTGAAGGTCGTTTTGTTTTTTTCTCCGAAATAGTTTATTTATTTGCGGAAACATGTTCGGGTTGCTGGTGTTTACAGCCCGAACCGTGTTGTTCCAATATGAGCTTACAGCAATTCTGTAATTTTCTTTTATTAACTTTTGCACATTTTTAATCGACGACTTCAGCGTCCTAATCTCCGGATCTTGTCTGTCAGTTAACTGTCTGTACAAGTTTTTGAGTCTTGACAGAAGTCTACTTTTCTGTCGGTGCAGTGCGTCAATAGTAGGATTGCGGAACAGGTCTTCGTTAGTTGTACGTCGATACCGCGGTATTGTAGTGTCCATAGTTTGTTTAATTGTCTCATCCATCTGTTTTAGGTAATTGTCGATCTCCTCGTTTAACACTTCCCTTCTTTACGGACTCGTCAGGAGAGTCAGGAGAGTAGTATACAACAACTCATCAAGTTTGCCCGATGAATGAAACCTCAGCATTGTTTGTCCGATCCTCAAGAAAGGTGACCCTCTGTACTACGCAGGCATTACAAGATCCTATCTGCCGTATTCTGTGAATCAACCTGATTGGTCCATATTAGTGTGGTTTTAGGCCAGGAAAGTCTACCATCGACCAAATATTCACACTCCAACAGATCTTGGAGAAAACCCAAGAAGTCCAAAACGATACACACCACCTATTCATCCAATTTAAGGCCGCGTACGAGAACATATATAGAAACGAGCTATACAGAGCAAAGTTTAGTTTTGACATCACTGCCAAGCTCGTCTATTTGTGCAAGATGACGACGGAAAATGCACGCTGCTCCATCAAGTTCGGTACCTTTGATGTCCAAAAAGGATTTAGACAAGACGATGCATTGTCATGCGATCTCTTTAACATCATTATTGAAAAAATAGTGCATAACTCGTGCGCCAACACAAGAGGCACATACGCAAATGCATACGCAGATGATATTGACATAGTCGGAAGAAATCAGAGGGATGTCAGTTTCGCTTTCGCGTATATTAAAGCGGGAGCGGCGAAGACGGTTTTAACGGTCAACGAGGGCAAGACCAAGTATATGCTGTAAACAAGAAAGGACACCCAACACCGACGTTTCGGACAGAACCTCACCTTCGACAGATATAACTTTGATGTAGTTAAGGACTTTGTCTACTTAGGCTCCGCTTTTAATTTAGACAGCGAAGAATAATTCTTCCCAGTCGCTGCTTCTTTGGGCTAAGAAAGCTAAGTCTTCTCCCAATGTCCCAATATAAGACCTTAATAATCCAGGTCTGGGATTATTGCAGAGGCGTGGACTTTAACAAAAATGGATGACAGTACTCTTGGTTGCTTCGGAAGGAAAATTGTTCGGGTAATTTTCGGTCCCGTGTGCAAAGACGGTGAGTGGAGGAGGATATAGAACGAACTGGATGGAGTGTACAGCGACATCGAGTTAGCCAGAAGAGTGATGATCCCACGACTGAAGTGGCTGGGACATGTGGAGCGGATGGACAGCACTGCTCTGGTTCGACAAACCTTCGAATCCTCCTCCGAGGAACAGGGCTGTAGAGGAAAACCGAGACTCAGGTGGTTCACGCACTTGGGGACTTCAATCAGCTTAGCCTGCGAAACTGGAGGCTGCTGACTGAAGACACTTGTTGGTTGAGGCCCAGATCCACCCCGGTCTGTAGCGCTACCTTAAGTAAGTAAGTAAGTAAGTAAGTAAGTAAGTAAGTAAGTAAGTAAGTAAGTAAGTAAGTAAGTAAGTAAGTAAGTAAGTAAGTAAGTAAGTAAGTAAGTAAGTAAGTAAGTAAGTAAGTAAGTAAGTAAGTAAGTAAGTAAGTAAGTAAGCGGTATCATCACAATTCTATTGGTATATTGCCAATGGATTTAGCTTCCCTTACAACTTTTAATGCAATTGTAGGAATGCTCAGGAGTATAAAACAGCTCTGCACCGATGCACCGCAGAGGAAAACTGCGCCTGGTCGCCTCTTTGAATATCTCGGTGAAATGTATGAAAAGCAGTCAACAGACTCCTGAAATTTTCTAGAAACACCAAATTTGCAATAAAGCAGTTTTTGTGACCTGTGGTCCTCGATTTTGACCCACGGAAATGGATGGCCTATTGTACCATAAGGTGTGAGCCAGACTCAATTTCGCCTAACTTTACCGAACTTACCTCTTTCGGCAGAAGGACACGTCACCCCAACATGCTTTGGAGATAGCTTAAAGGTGTTATTAAATACGACGAGCAATAGGACGAAAAAACAGTCTTTCTTTCTGGCAAATGAGTTACTGGTCTTGTTGAATTCATGGTGTGTTATTGAATTCGAGTTATCGGTATCTATGGAACTAGTTTTCGGTTTAAAGGTCTTCCGTATTTTAAAATTCCCACATAATGGGAACATCTGAAAGCAAAAACAGAAGTCTTGCTATTCGTCCGACGCAATTTTCGAATAATTTCTCTTTAATCCGAGGTGTTGTGAATAAGTGTAGATTAAGACCTTTCTGTGACGACAAATACTAATTACTTTAACTCTTTCTCTAGACCAAAAATGATAATCAGGTGCAAACCCGTACTTTAAAATATGAGAATCAACAAGAAGGAATAATTACGAACGTTTCGTTTAAACAAATAATTCTTCGCTTTGCTCAGTGAATGTAACCCATTTCGTTTGAAGCCTTGAAAATGCATAGGCCTTCAAGCATACACAAATCATAGGCCTAAACGTTTCCACGAGGCTCTCAAAGTGACATAATTACACAATGCCCGCTAGGTTTCGAATTTTAGATGATGACTTTGTTGCAGATTTTGATTGTTGTTCTCACGCACGAGAATAACTTTTTGTGTCCTTGTAAAGAAGAAAACCAACTTTATTTGTAGATTTTTTTCTTTCTCTAAAACACTTGGCATCCCCTTTGAACCACATCAATCCATTCACCTTGGAATCCAATCCAAAGTCAACAACTCAAATTAATTCCAAACTATTTACAAACTTTTGTCCAAATTGTTTCAATGACCGCCTTGAAAGTTGTTCCCACTTCAGGGGGTTTTCACAATAAATTTTAAGACCACCACCACCTACAACTTCTAACGAAATATCCGCATTCCAGAAGGCATCCGCTACCATAAACCAAAGCAAAGTAATTTTGAAATTTATCACAACTTACAGTTGTTTCTGTTATTCCGATTCTCCGTTTTATCTGGAAGGAAAAAAAAGTCAACTTAACTACGTCAAGGACGACATCCGCCCAACCAAACACAAGCATCCGTCTTATATTTCCGACACAATTCCCGTAGCGGAATCTTATTTCCACCAGTAATGGCATCCTACACAATCAACTCGAAACTGGACAAACCTGCTTCTGTTTCAACCACCCTACGGGACCGAACCAACATTTAATTAAATTTGTCTCTGTATTTTTGTCTTGTGCGGAGTGTTATGTGTGATGCACATATGCACCCACATGCAACATACTAACCTGACCTAAATGCGAACTGATGCATTGACTAAATTACATGAACGTGTCTAGGAGAAATGAACAGGATCCTAGAACTCACGGTAACAAGAATGCAATTCACCCTTCTCTCATTGTTTGACAAGAAGCTCTGAAGAAACTTTGTTGTGGAGTAGTGTACTCTGATGCACACGTCATATGTTCAATTTCATCATCATTATCCTGGGGGCCGATGTGGGACGAACACAGTGGATGTATTGCATTCACTTACGATGAGCCAATGCACTCGAATAGATGAATGGATGACTTTGAAGTTAAAGGTCGTCTATTTTGAATTTTATAGTGAAAGGTCTTTAACTCGAAGCCAGCTTGATGTACGGTCCAATTTTTGCCCAAGTCATGGTGAGTGGTGGTGAGGAGTCTTCCAAAGGCTCTGCATAGATAAATATAAATGAGTCAACGCCATTAGGAGATAAATCGACTCTGTGCCGTTGTATGGTGTTAAAGTGACGGTTAGGGTGGTGTACCACTTCAAGAGGGAATCCATCGATTTTATGCATGTAGCACGGTCACCTTTGCCGACATCGCCTTAAGAGTTTCCAAGGAGGGAGGCAAAATTCGAGAGCCTGTTGAATGCCACTTCGACTCTTGTTGTTCCGTTTTTTCTACATTTTTGTCGACTTCATCGACAGTCAGTTGAACGGCTAACAATTTTGACCTGATTTTCGAGACTTCACTCAAGGGAATGCATTAACCTGGCCGCCAGCCAGGTGAATTGCTTTATTTTGAAGAATTATTAGAAATAGCCCTATCCTGAAGCCATCATGGGGGAATGCCAATTAAAAGTCCTAAAAGAGTAGAGAAGTAAAGGATAACTAGAGAGCATGACATGTCTCAAGTCCTTGATGTTTCGATGGGGCAATGAATGGTTGAATGGATTTAGATCCCCAAAAGACATAGTGTGGGTGTCGAATGTAATTTGTTCTCCCAACGTGTAATTGATATTGATTATGGCTTCAGGATTAAATAAGCTATCTTCGAATTGAGTTATTCCTGAGAGGAATATGTGGAAATCGATGGAATATGAGTGCATTGACACCCATTGGTTTCAGTGTTTGCTTGGGGCATAGTTATGATACAGCGAAATCGGAGACGTTATTGGGAAGTGACATTTACCGTTTTGATAGTGAATTTGATATCGTTACGTCGTTCACAAAATCAGTGGTTGTCACGAATTTTATCAATCACGTGTTGGAGTCTATGGTTTGTAAAAAGTGAACAGCGGCCACTCATGTTTAGAACTGACATTTCCAAGAATTGTATTTCTGTATTTTTCCACGTGGGTGTTGTTTTTTTCTGGAATTTGGTCATGAGCGCATTAGTGCTTTTGTCATCCACGTCATTGTCTTCCTATCCACAGAGCTCAGCTCCACATGATTTGGCGAATTTTAGCAATCACTTTGCCAAAATATATTTTGTTAAGCTAACCTAACCCAGAATTTAGTGGCTTATTTTGAAAGCATGACGGTAGCACACTCTTACCTGGGTCATGCATTGCAGCAGGATAAATAATAGGTAGGGGGTTTGGTGGCAATGCCTTTGCATGCCGTTCCTTGCAATGGAATTATCACAATATATGATCAAACCGCTGCCACTTCCCGCATCAGAGTAGGAAGACTAATCGCTCTAGACAAGTCCTCAGGTGGAGTTTTATTTCACCGCAAAATGGGCCAGAGGCATTTCCTTACCAATATCTGCATATTATGGGAAACTCTTCTATTTTCTGCATGCTGCACCCACAGAACACCAGTGACACAATGTTGAAACGAAACAATCATAAGTCAAGGTCTATCAAGACTTTTGGCAACATAGCGGTTGCAGGTCCAAACCCCAAGAGAGGCAACCAAAGTGATAGCAGGTACTTCAAACAATCAGGACTGTGAGTTTTCACCTATATAGCGGTTGTTCACAATTTTGTGCGCAAGCAGGGAGATATTAGCAGCCTAGACGTGATGTTTTAATAAAACCTTTTACCCGATAGTCCTTTGGATTCGTCTGCTGTTGCGGATAGCACCAAGGTGACCATCAACATCTTTCTTGTCCTGAGTAGAGGTTTCCGGCTGTCAATATCCTATAAATGTGTGGTTCCCACAATATAAAGCTGTTAAGTTGTGCTGGCGTTAAAATTGATTTTACGACGAACATCGCACACGCATTCACCTAGTTTGCAAGAGTAAACTAAGGCAATCTACCTTCACGGCATGCCACTCTGGACTATAGCCTACACACCAAAGCTATGAAGTGTTCTGTTGTAGAAGCTCTTTCCCACTCTCCGGAAGCTGCTACATCTTCGACGAGGCCTAATACTATTCATTGCAAACCATCTTGCACTAGAGCGAAAAATTGACGATGTGTCCTACAGAAATAGCTCTATAACCACACCAACATCTAGATAGAATGAAAAAATGCACAGGTAAGGTATATATCGTAACATATAACCGCCTCGTCAACCAAGTGTCTAGGCATCGGAACGATGTTCAAGTATGCATGCTTTATTTCTCCTTGGGACATTATTTATTTCCAAAGCCCTTTTGAAAAATTCTCTATACATAAACTGAGCTAATTTATGATGCTGTTACTTTTCCAAAAGGTCAAGACTTTACCTCAATTCGGTTGAATGTAAAATATCTCCCACCTGGCAATTCTCTGGCCGCTGCTTACGTAACAACATCAACCTTGCAACAGATTTCGTTTCAGATGTTTTGTGCATAAATCTGGTTGAGTGCATCCAACAAAATGACCTTGAACCTGTTCAATGATGTACAACAAATGGCGGACAATTAATCCAATTTGTGTGATGGAATGATTGAAGGCATTGAAATCTTTGATACGCTTGACCAGCGATTAAACTGCATCGCCCAACCCACCCCACTCAGCTTTGTTGTACCCGTTGATTGTTTTTTTTTTTTTGTAAAACCTCTGTTCTTTGAGAAGGCATAGTTTCAAGTGCCGGAACAGAATTTTCCTTTCTCTCTCCTCAGTCCTTTCGAAATGACTTAGGGACATGGAAACAGACACTCCTCGGTGAAAGTTCCATTCAAAGGAAAGAACAAAAAATCTTTTGCAATGGTCTGAAATCTAACAAAGAGATTGAAATACCATATTCCTTCTCCTCCTTTGTGGAATTAATCTGGTTGATTACAAAGAATCTGGAGGGTATGAACGATGTTTAATGAGGTGGTCACTCATTAATGATTCGTATTATTTGGCGAAGGCGATTAAAGAACAAAAGTTGAGCGCTTAAGAGAAGGACAATTTCATTGAGATTGAGAAAACGTAGCCGAAATGGAAAAGAACCAGTGATTGTGGATTGTTTAAATAGTAAACCTCTTTCCTTGGAAACGATGTTCATGGTGAATTGTGTGGAATACCATCAACTAAATATCACGAAGCAAGTAGTAAATGAGGATTTTCAATTAGATACCTTCTCTTTGGGAACTTGAGACGACGAAGACAGTTTTTCTGTCTATTTATCTGCCCGAATATAGCACAGAATCGTTGTTGAAAAGATTCTATATCGAAAGTGTGATAGGGACACTACTTCCGTTCCATGAATTTGCCACCCAAATAGTTTAAATCCTCTGTTTAAACTTCTGCTTACACACTACCTGTCACAAGTGATAGACATAGCTTGTTCAAACATATCCATAACTTGACGATTACCGGTTGCTTTATTTAGATATCTTCTACAAACCTATTGCGGCCATTGGAACTAAAAACATCAATGTGGCTCGCATATAACCGATAGACTTCAGGATTCCATAGTACGCCAGCATGCTAGGAACCTGGTGCCAGAAATATATAAGGAAGGATCAAATACGAGTAGATCAGTTCTGAGACCTCTAATCGCAGCATCTTCAAGAGTAAGAAAAATGAGAGAGTATTGTCAGGATACTACACCTACCTTGCGAGTCTGCTTGCCACAGATGGAATAGAAGCACTGTCCACAGAATCACAAACGAGTTTATGGGTGGCCAGAGCTCTGCTCCAACACTTAGTTAGGAGTGTGAATGTAACCCTGCTTCATTCGAATGATATTCAACTCAGGAGATAAAAGGAATATTTCGCCGTGGTACTTGACCGGATAGATACCAGTGCGGTGATTCTGTAACTTTTACATGCACTTATGACAAATGTGTGGAGAATATAAATCTTCCTAGGTATGGAAGGAAGGTATGATCAACCAACTCCCATTGTAAGTCACTCCAACGGTGTACACAAACTAAGGAGGTATCAGACTCTTACCAGCAATTCCAATTATAAAACGCGTCAAAGGACGTATGGAGTCAACACGGAATTACAAACAAAAAGGCTTTCGCCTGCTTCATAAACCCTCTGTAGATCATATGTGAGAAATGCGTGGAATAATGTGTTTCACTTTAAAGAGATGACAGGCTATTATTCCAGCACTTCGAAGTCCGCCACGCAAAATTCATCTATTCTCATCGTTCTGTTTTCTCATCAGAGTATACGGATAGCCATTACCAAGGTATAATCCGAAGTCCATCAGGTGGTGATTATTTGACAATAGCAATCGCCTTACACTTCTTGCCAAGGCTCGACAATGCTGCCAAGACAGTCTTATGAGTTTACAAGTCAAGAGAAGAGAAGCGATTGAAGTAGATTGTTTAAGAGCGAATAGCTTTATCAAATTCAACGATGGTTCTTTAGATTTAGATTTTACCATTTCAACTCTCTCATTTCCATCACTATCTACTCCAGTACTTTGCCAGCAAGAAACTTATATCCCTATCCCCATGTCGTTGGAGAACTGACTTCTGGTGTAAAGATCGTTTAACAATTTGCTTGGTGTGGAAATACTAGCTACAATTACTCACTTACACAGATGGCGCTACAGTTCAGGGTGAACGTGGGTTTCTTGTTTTTTTTTTTACAATTTACGCGCCCCTAAGGGGTTGATACCCTTTTACTGTTGCCAGGGCGCGTACGGAAAGGTAGAAGGAGGAGAAAGGAAAATTGTTTTTTTTTTTTAGTGTTTTGAAACAGAGGTGTTATGGTTTCGATATTCGCTCTCCAGGGGTGGCAGTCCGAATAGGACGGAGAGTTTTTTCGTCACTCATATTTTTTTTTGCTTGAAATTCTACAACAGCCAAATCTACGTGTCAGTGTTATGCCTTCACACGCAGAATTTTTCTGTCTGAGTTCCAATTACACAAATGAGAAACTTGAAAAACTTGTCAGTGGGTAGGATTTGAACATTGACCCTCAGAGTGAGAAGCGATTCTACTTTGTCGCTCCTTTGAGGAGGAATCAAGGACTTTTCACGCTGGAGTGTTAACATTCACATGCTCTACATATTGTAGATATTTCGGGTGGAGGCAAGGCAGAAAAAATCATTAACTAGTTACAACTGTACAATTTGTTGATATTGAGCGTCCCTTCTTGTTGACAATATAGGTATATAACAGGTGATTCAAAAAGTCCCGAGATTGACACTTTTATTTTTCTTTTGCCGGAAGAGGGCACCAAGGCAAACAACTAGTTCATTGCACTCCTTGTATGTTCATTTTAATGGAATCTTTCAGTCTTTCGAAGAACTCTGAATAAACGCTTCAGTGATTAAGTGGTTACAGCAACAGCAGTCACCACAAGCACCTGCAGCCTCCCCGGTGTCTTCATCACTTTCACAGCAAGCATCGCCGAATGTTGTATCAGTAATGCCCAGCATATTTAATTGTGATTTCATTTCCCGTGATCCCACTGTGACCTGGGACCTAGACAAGACTCAGTGTGTTTAGCCTTCTAACTACGTTCAGTGAAGTCTTCCATTCTCCTTCTAGCTTGGAGATCGTAAGAAGGTTCAACAAGGCTCTAAGCGTAGACTGATTTTCGCTAGAGATGCAAATGCTTTGCCCACTCCACCGGTTCTTCACAATACAGTTCGTTTCAGTCATGATTGCTTATATTTCTGCTCCTAAGATGGATGCGAGTAATCGAGGAGTAAAAGAGTTAAAAGACAGCAGCTCCACATCCTATATCGGTTTTGGAGCTATCCGTGAAGACCCGACTACGTTTATTTATTTGGTCCAGATTCTGGCCGAAACCATTCCTAGGCACAGGGAAAGTCGATTTCGCATTTTCGCAGTCGAGACAGATCGCTCTTTGGAGTCTGCTAAAAGTAGCAGTGAATCGGATGCGTCTAAAGTTGGGCAATTTAAAGTATCTCCTTTATTATGAGTTGATTAAACTATTCTGAGGTTTCGTACATACTTTCGTATATATTGTAACTTCCCGAGCAAATGTTTGAAATCCGCTCCAGTAACCCTTTTGTTCTTAAATTTAGTTTCTATTTATTCTGGTACTCGGAAGTCTCAATATACATTGTCGCTGTAGAAAGCTTGTAATTCTTAATATGTAATTCTTACATATGCTTAGCACCGAGTGTGACTGCACTACTATTTTCCCATGCACAACGAGATCAACTGAGCGAGCGGCAGTATTTGTAATGGTAAGGGGTGTTTTTTTTAGAAGGTTCTTCTTAAATATGGTAAAACACTGTCGAAACTGCGCGGAGTGCGCACAGGTGAAAATATCGGCGCCGTTGAGGCCAATGTTAAGGAAGATCCTAATTCACCGATTCATCATCGTGCGCAAGAACTTGCTGTGTACACTAACACAAGTCAAGAACCTTGGTTTACACGGTAACAAGATTCAATTGCTGCGAGAATTGAAGCCAGGCGATCATGCTCACTCACGGGTGCTGGAACAGTTGGAAATCGATCTACTTTTTTTACCGTCAAAAGTTGTTGAGTGATGAGACTTACTGCTGCCTCTATGACTTTATTATAGTAGTAAGCAAAATTATCGAATTTGGAGCGAGGAGAATCTCAAGGTGATCCATTAACTACCGACACACCTCGAAAATCGACTGTTTGTTGGGATTTATGGGCTGGCAGTGTCATCGAAGCTTCAAATTGAAAAAAATCGAAATGTCACCGTCAATGGTGACCGCCCAGTACAAGGCCATGATTAACGGTTTTTCATTTCCGAAATTGAGTGTACATGGTCTGTAGGACATTTGGTTTCAACAGGTTTGTGCCACGTGCCATACATGCCATTCGATGAGAATATTATCTCCAGAAACTGCCTTGTAGCCTGGCCTCCGAGATCTTTTGATTTGATGCCGTTGGACAATTCTCTGTGAGAGTGTTTGAAGTCATTTGTCTAAGCAGACAAGTCAACAATGATTTCAGCCTTGAAAATGCGGTAGAAAATTTGAGCTCCCAGCTTTTAACAAAATACTCCTTAGTCCTAGTGTGTAAGTCCTACGAGTACATGACATACATTGTTCCTATGAAAGAGAAAGATTATATAGGCACTCTAAATATTCACATTTAATGATCGATGTGGCTCAGGGGTTACTTCAACCGGAATCAAAAAAAAATAGTAAGTTGTCGTTCTCATTTGTATTCAAAATTACAACCGGATCAACATAGGAATTGGACAGACTAGGTCACTTTTAAGTGAATACATAGATTCTCCTTAATTTATCCATTACCATTCCGCGATTCAGTGCAAGTCAATCAGAATCCAAGCACACATTTGCATTCGATTTTTGGCAATTCTTCAAATTTAAATTTTATTTCATTTGCAAAGGTTCTTTTATTTAAAAAAAAAATTCGATCGATTATTAGAGATGCGTCGATTGGATGAGAATCGACAAGAGGGCACCGATAATATAAAATTGTAAAATTCCACTTAAACGGCCATAATACACTGGCTATCGGCAAGCAGCGCTCTGTATATCTAAGAGAAAGGTGATTCATTGATCTTTCATCAACAGATTCTCCCTCAGATCGCATGCATCCGACCAGGCGATCGCTAGTGGCCGAGTAATCATGCAGACAGATCTCAGTTGTTCCGTGAATTCCATGAGTCAAAGCCGCTCGTCCGTAAAAGTGAATTTTTCGATGGTTGGTTATTCGTTCAGTCGTTGTCCATTTCGTTGCACGATCTAATACGCGTCTGTCGGTAATGAAGTTCGTGTTATTGATTTGTCCCTTCATTGGTTTGTGCATGAGCTGCAATATGAACTGATCAGTTTCATTGACTTGTTGGATCGTTAGACTGTTATTCCCTTCCGTGGTTGATCGATGTGTTGGTTAGATGATTGATCAGTTGATATTTAAATTGGTACGCCATTTGTTTGTTTGTTCTGAGCGCCGATAATTTGATAAATTGATAAATGACTGTCAGATCTGAGAAGTTGTGTCCGCATTAGTCGTCAAATTCTTCAGTGTCTAACTAATGTGGTGCTTTGTTATATTGTCTGATCAGCAACGATTTGGTGATTGTTCGAGTTCACTAGAAAGAGATTCCTAATTCGGTAAAAAGTTCAATAGCATTTATCATTTCTATATCAACAAAAAAATAAATCAAAAAATTTATTATTTTCTTTTATTTGCAGATTTTTTTGAAACAACGCTAAAGCTGTAAACGAAGAGGTAAATATTAATTTAGTTCTTTCTTCATTATAAACAATTTTCCGGAACACGACATAATAAATGGTTATTTCAACAATGTCACACAGGTCTGAAGAATTATGATCCACTTGTGTTTTAAATTTTTTTTTTTGGTTTTTATTTTAAGAGGAAACAACGCCTCATAATCGCTTTTCTGCTGGCGATTTTTATTTATTATTTTTTGTGAAAAACATAAAAATAAAAAAGTTAAAAAGTTTTTTTTTTGAGTATAACTCACGCACATTAATTGCAGAAGAGGAAAGCAAACAAAATTCTTAGTGACGCGTGTAATTTCCTTTTCTTTCTTAAGAGAAGAAATGTCAGTGAACGCAAAAAGTTTTGTTTTTTTTTTAATTTCTTTTTGAAATATTTTTTGAAAAGCACTACAACCAGGTGGGTGAGCCGGAAAACTCAAACTCATATGTCCCAGAGGAAAAAACATTTCAAGGGACATCTAGTATATCGTGTACCAAAACGAATACTTTTTTTAAACGAAATTCTAAACTTTTACCTGACTTTGGAAACCTGCTGTACCGTTTGAAAGATTGGAAATGAAACTAATTATGGTGCATGCAGTTTAAAGAGATTTTTTTACTTTAAGTTCTTTTTTTTTGTTTTCCTAACACTGTTCAAGCCAAAGAACTAATTACAACTTGCGAGGGAATTAAGAACGCGTATGTGAAGTAACGAAAGTCACGAACTGGTTAGGCATGGTTGAACTGCATTAGTGCAAATGTAAGTTGCTATGAGTAGGTTATGTCAGGTGAAGGTTAGTTGTGATTTAGATGGAGGAAGAACCTTGAAGACAGTGTATCATATTTCTGATCATGAATTGGGTTGAAGCTTTTGAAAAGAGGTGAAACAGAAATTAAAATGCCATGAGACCTTGTATTTCCCATAGGCTTTATTTCACTTATGCGTAGGCCCGAACGATGAAGAAACTTACAAGTCGAATTAGCCAGCAGAGTATTAACAATCTTTGGGCTCTTATAACACAGTAAAAAGTTCAATCCAAGATGTGATTACTTTTTGATGTATCGATTGCAACCAATTTTAGCAAGGCCTTCAATAAAATCTCTCATTCAATTCAAATTGTCTGCCCTCGCCTTTGAACCCATACTGTTAAAATGGATATCCACTTACCTCGAAAACCGTTTTTACAGTGTTCGTTTTAGGTCAGCTCACACGGCTTGAATTTTGTCCACCCCTGGAGTTACAGCTCGGTCCCTTTCTTTTCATATCAAGCATAAACATCAAACACTCGTCTGTCTTCGACGATACAAAAATTTTCAAAACCATTTTTCAACCTCTCCCCATGGCTCCTTCCTCCTCCAACTGGACCTTGATAGTATTTCGATCAAGTGCCTCAAAAATTGTTTGAAACTTAATATCACCAAATGCCAATCCATCACCTTTGCACATAAGCGAAACCAATCTCCTCCCAGACTCTACCTACTCCACAACCAACCTATCTCTTCCGTTCAATCTCTTCGCGACCTCGGCATTTTGTGTGATAGCGAGCTCAACTTCCGTTTACATATGGATGAGATAATCGTCAAAGCCAACTCTGCACTAGGTTTTGCAAAACGGTGGTCCAAAAAATTCACCAACTCATACGTGACCAGGTCCCTCTATATTACCTTTCTTCGCCCACTCCTAGAGTACGCCAGTCAAGTATGGTCCCCATATCACCGTGTTCATATCTCGAGAATCGAAAGCATTCTTTGATTTGCTCTTCAAGGTATGCCCAGGGGTAAGGGCACCCTTATCAAAACCGTCTCAACCTTATTAACTTAAACACTCTTGAGCAACGCAGAGATGCAGCCGACGTTCTCTTCATTTATCGACTCCTTTCAGGTTACGTTGAATGCACGTCACTTCACAACTCTATTTTCCTCAACACTAACCCTCGTAATCTACGTACTCATCGTCTCTTCTATCTACCAACCCACCACACCTCCTATAGCGCGAACGAACCAATCTTCCGTATGCTACGAAAAATCAATTCAATCTTTTGATTTCCACCGTATCACTCCCTACCTCAAATCCGTTCTCCTTCACCACTCCAACCAACTTTAGTTTTAAGTTTAAGTTTAAATTTAGTTTTGAGTTACAGATTGTATTAATCCTTCGCCCCCAACAAAAATTACTCGTAGTTCTATAAAGCCGATTTACAATAGTTATCTCGGTAGACGTCTATTAGTTTTCCATGTATACACAGTGGGTTCAACAAAAACGTGTCAGTAGAGAGTCCAGTCACCATTAATATTGCTTTATAATTGAAAGTGGCACTAAACGATAACATAGTGCCACTTTCACCTAATTTTGGCGTATATTCTAAGCTTAGGCCTCTCTAAATTTAGTTCAAGACCCGCGCAAGTTATTTACACTCATTTGCAGCACTTTTGGTGAGTTACTAGGACAACACTTTCGAAAGGCTTTTTAAAAACGGCACTGATTTTGTACTGATATTATACCGCCGTAGTATGGAAATATAATGAAGAAATGAAAACAATGCGCGATCGGCAAACATGTGTGTGTGAGTAAAGTAAAAGAAGTAATTTAACGCACGTTTTTCTGGAACATACTGTATTACAGAACAAAATTGGCGCTGTTCTACTATTGCTATTGCTCATAAGCTGAGGATCTCTATTAACAGATGTCTACGTACTATCTCTAGGATATTCTGTTTAAAAAAAATAGCCCCTAATGAAACGGATCAAAAATCTGCCGATATCCCAAAAGCGTGAAGAAGGTAGGAGTGGGCACACCCCTGGACTTAATTTCGTTACAAAAAATAGGGTTTTTCATTAGATACGCTACCGACCTTAGGAAATAGGAGAGTTTTACGAACGATCGCTCCCTTATTTGTCAATAGCACGTATTTTTGTAAGCCAGAAGCTAATATACAATATTAATCAAATACGTTTGCTAAAGACGGATAGTTCAGCAAATGCACAAAGTATCATGTGCTTATATTGGACTGATAACCAACCTGGTGGCCTCATTTACCAGTAAGTACGAGTAGGTAGTTAGAGATGCTATTGTCCTGCATGCCTCGTGGTGATTGCACATAGTTACGTCCCTTGGTTACACATTTTTGAGAGGAAGATGTTTTGAAGGAAATTGGCTTAGATTCCGCGGCGATTATATCCAACGTCTATAATATCCAACCACTTTCTCTTGACCATCATGAACTTGAGAAACCCCAGCTCCGACCCCAACATTGATATCGTCTGCGTTCACGATGAACATTTTTCCGATGAGGGCATTACACAGCTGTCCCTTGAGTTTTTGGAATGCTTTTTGCATCTCTCCAGACCACCTGAACTGTTGGCCTTTTAACGTAAGTTGACGTAAGCGAACTTACTTTCTATAGTATTGTGCGTGGCAAGTCCCAAGAAGCTTCTCAGTTGGTGTTTATCTTTTGGGACAGGCCAGCTTTTTGACGCTTCGATTTTGTCAGGATCCGTCCGTACTCTTTTCGTGAAGTGTGACCCAAATATTTCTACTAGAAGGCTTTCATTGCATCGTTTTGCCAGATGGCCCTGGGGCCGTCGACTCTTGCTATCAACTTCTGCCCCGCTAAGTTGGTGCTTAAGCATTTTCCGACTGATGGTCGACGGGAAGATTGACCGGCTTCTTGATAGCCGTTTTTGCCAGTTTCTTGCTCTATTTGGTCAGACGGTCAACTTTTATTATATACTGTAACACTTAAGGAATATGAGGCCCATGTCATGAATGTTTTCCCATGTCTCATTGACTTTTGAAATAAAATGCTTTGAGACTTTACCCGCAACGATAGCGAGCTAACTTTTTCCCTACAGAGGGCGTTGGCATTTTCATTCCCCGCTGTGTTATTGTACCTAGATGTCCAGAGAAAGTGGTGGCAACCTTGATGTCCTCGTCGAGTAAATAGGTTTAATTGATGCGTTGTTTCTGAATGAGTAGTAAAAATAGTTAAACTCATTTTCAAAAATTCCGTACAATTGTACTTCATTTCCAATACGAGAACCAGACAATTATCGCCACTGTTTATCGCAGAATTTCCATTCTCTTCTTATCCTAACATCTAATATGATTGCGCTTCATATTACTCCTTGGAAGTGTGAAGCTTACTTTCTAGATCAAAACGACCTTGATGGAAACTAAATTCGAGTAATCTCTAATGAGGAATTAACAATACGCGTACTAAAAATAGCAATCCTGATACACATGCACGACAACGTCCTGCTTTTTAACTCGAATACTAGTGTACACTAAAAAGCGTCTAATGCGCCAACATTCAGATTGAATTGAAAAAAACTTTAACCGGGACTGTATACCTACATCAATTCCATCAACTGAAGAATCCATAACCTGACTATGCGAAAGGATGGGTATGAACGTAGGCAATTGGTGCTGCTCAATTTGGACCTGAAAACTTGTCATGTCAAGAAGTGGCAAAGATTTTATCACCTGACATAGAAAGCGGTATTTATACCCGACTTGTAGAAAAATAGGAGCAGAGTCTTATTTTGCAAAACCCCAATGGAGTCTGCTTAGAAGAATAAATAATGTCACTGCGCAGCAGTTCGGGATGTTCTGAGGGCTAATCTATCCAACTCACAGTGAGTAGGACCTACCATACAATTGGAGTATCAGAAACTCCCTCAACTTTACTTATTGTTTGAAATTTGGCCGTCTAAGAAACAGCTCTTCCTTACTCTAGATCTAATTTATATGTAGAATCTCACAAATTGTGGTCTGTCAGCGACGCAGTAGAATTAGTGGAGTAAAACCGATGCAGGTCCTCGGTTTTATGAAAATACCTCGAATTACAATACATTCCAGTACAGATACCATCAATAGTTATCCAGCATAGTATTGTATGTATATTTCCAAGTGCGCGGTAGTGTCTTCAATTGCAGAAAATTGTGAAACTATTTTTCAAGAGTCCAAGGTACTCGATTTCCGTTGGAAATTGCCTTAACCCAATTAATAAAAATTTTTGGCGCCATTATATCTTTCCCATTGGGCCACATTCGACCAATTTGTTTACCAATTAGACCCGACAGACATGGGTATTTTCAAATATCTGAACGAACCGGTATGTGTACACTTGTGACCAGTGACCACAGAAAAAACAACAAGCTAGCCCAAGGGATTTGAGAATATAAAATTCACAATTCTACAATACATTCAACCGTCAATTGGAACTTGCTCGTATCGTATAGAGAGAGTGTAGCTGCGACATGACATTGGTTCCACACTTCTGAAAAGATTTACGAGTATGTATCGGATCGAGTGGCTATTGTAGAGTGTGTTAATTTGATAAAAAAAAGTTCATCTCTCTAAATGACAGTGTCGGTATTTTGTGTTTACAGATTTTTTATTTTTTTCTTATTTTTGTATTTTATTTCTGGGGATCTTTCTCTTGCCAATAGTTGTTAATAAGAAACGCGTGCGATTGTAAATATCTTTGATAGATGTGATAACACGCTACAAATGCGTGTTTCTGATGAAACGAAAAGCATTTTTCAAAGAAGGCAATCGAGTTATCGACGAGTGTTAATCAAATGTTTGTCAGTTCCGTTCATTCGAAATAAGAGGTTCTTGTTATAAATTTGGACAAAATATGTCAAAAACAGTTTTTGATTAAGGATTAAGAAGAAATTGTGACAATTTCAGATAAACTGATACGTTAATCTTTATTTTGGTTGTAATGAAGAGAAAACTAATTGACTTATAACTCACTGTTGTCAGCCAAGATTTCAGAGGCAAGATTACATTTCTTTGTGCCACAAGAGTTGGCAGCCTTAAAGTCAGACAATTTACACCTATGTCTTTTGTGAATGTTAACAAGATACGTACACGTGATGGGGTGCTTAAAGGGGCTGGTCTGTGAGCTGATAAAAAAGATCTAATTCATCGTGACTAACGAAACTACGAGTATGTAGGTATATACAATACGCCCACTAGATATTGAACAATTTTGACAATACGGATTGATTGATAGAAGGCTGCACTAGCTGATGAGTTTTACTGCTGCGACGCTGGTTGTTTACTGTACGTTCGGTATTCAATTAAGACGCAGATTTAAGGTAATGTCTTCCTAACCGCAGGCTGTTTATCAGAAAAAATTGTTTACTATCATGTCTATACCTCTTAGCATGTTCACTTAGCCTGTTAGCTTCTAGGAATTCCTTATTTACCTTAGAAGAATATATTGCGTTGGTGTTAATCTTACCTTTTCCGTACAATGCACTAAGCCTCATTACAAAATTCATATAGTACCGAGAGGTTCTTCGTAATTGTAAATCAAAAGAGATCAGCACCTTTTTTGCATTGGTCTGATCACATTAAGCCTGGCGCTAATAATCCAGATTTAACTTATTAATTCGTCTGATTTGACTATATCTGTCGAGATAGATGACTCTCAGTTAGGTTACTTCCTTTGAGGTCGGCCAATCCAATGGGAAAGATGCATTAGAAAACCGTTCATAATCACGGAATTATGGGAATTTTTATGTCGTCAGAACCCAGCATTCAGAGGATAGCCTCCAATTTAGTGTACCATAGTTACTCTTAACTCCCGTCACACACAATGGGGTAGCACGGACACATCCTCTCGAGGAGAGTCCCTATTGCCGTACTTAATCGTTTAATCGCTAATCGCTAATCGCATCGTTTGTACTGAAAAATAGACGGCAGGTGTAAGTAACTAGAAGGTATCTTCAGACATAGAATGTCAAAAACATACCCATATCCCTCTACTGGATAAAAATTGCAGAAATACCAACCTGCGAAGACTTTACAGCAGAGATAGATCAAATACTAGATGGTATGTCCTCAACGGACCAAAAATGGAAACCCCCGCCGAAATATACTACGCAGCGGAAAAACTGGAGATAATCTTCAGTAAGACTTTTAGCAAAGCATGCCCTATGAAGATCAAGAAATCGAAGAACTTCACACATTGGTGGCCTAAAGAAATACAATGCATTAGGAATGAGGCCAGGAAACCTTTTCAAAGCTCAAACCTGTGCTCTGACTGGGGCAAATACAAGGTGGCGTAAAATTAATCATCCAATTTTCTTTTTGAATTACTTTTTTATTTGGAAGTGTTTCTGTTTGGAAAAGATGATATCCGCCAAGTGGCTGCTGCCAGTGTTTATACAGATTTGTGCCCGTTTTATCGCATTTTCCATGACTCCGCAAAATTTCCGGTGATAACTGTTCGCATTCCTGTCGAATATTCTCCTTAAGTGCTGGATTGTCTTAGGCTTGTTGGCATAAACCCGCGCCAAAGAAAGAAGTCTGGGATGGTTAAATCGGGCGATCTTGCTGGCCATGCCAAATCACCAAAACGGGAGACTACGCGACCAGGAAACGATTCCTTCACAATATCCATTGTGGCTCGTGCTGTGTGTGCGGTTGCACCGTCTTGTTGAAACCATCTGTTCACCAAGCCCCGCTCATCCAATTCCGGCAGTAAGAAGTCGTTTATCATGGCCCTGTAGCGTTCGCCAGCAACAGTGACCGTATTGCCGATGGAATCCTCAAAAAAATACGGCCCAATCACTCCTCCCGCGTGAACGCCGGACCACACAGTGGCTTTGAGTGGATGTAATGGCTCTTCGTGCATCACACGCAGATTTTCAGTGCCCAGAAACGAGCCTCGTCGCTCATGATGATTTTCGACACAAAATCGTCCTCTTTGTTGTTGAGATTGAGGGTGGCTTTACAGTAATTAACTGATGCACTGTTTGCACTTTGTACAGGAACATGTGAAAGTCTTTCACTAAAATTCGCTGTAGGGTCCGTCTGGTGATGCCGAATTGCGTGGCTCGTCATCTGGTTGATGTTTTTTTCGTTCTCACTAACATCGGAAGCCACAGCCGCAATATTCTCGGCCAAACGACCAGTCCGGTGGCGGCCACGCCCTGCATGGTCTGCTGTTGTTCCACTCTGTTCGAGTCGAGTAGCTAAGCCCCGGAATTGTTGCCCAGTTGGCGCAATACGATTAGGAAATCGACGGCGAATCGACGCTGCGTTAACACCACCGACCGATTGTTGGTCAAAAACATCGACACAATTATTCCACGCTGCGGAGTATAGCGCTCATAGTTCACAAATGTCAAATATGATTGACGTACGACGCCATTTGCAAAAATTATATCATCTTCCAATAGGGTGATTAATTTTGCGCCACCGTGTATAAGGCTAGTCTGAAGAAATAAAAGAGTGCAATCTGCAGCGCTAAAAGAAAATCATGGAGAAAGTTTCGCTCCAACACTGAAAGCACAACAGAGTATGCCAGGCTAAGGAAAGTCATATCTAAGTAACCATCAGAAGCTGGAGATCTAAAACTACCCGATGACAATTACACAAGATCGAACACTGAACTCACATTTCAGCATCAGTAATAGGCAGAGACATTTTCTCTGGCCAATATAAAATCTCAGAGGGGATACTAAAAAAAAAAAAGCTAGACCATAGAGTCTTCCTCCGCCTATAAATCCCCTGAACTGGACGGAATCATATCAGTCACTCTTCAAAAAACGAAGCAGGCTGTGATACCGTTTCTAAGCAGAGTATTCAGTAGTAGTATCAGGTATGGATATCACCAAGTTAGGTAAGCCCAGCCTTACCCATCCAAAAGACCTCAGGCTTGAAAACTGCTTGACACTCATGTTGGAAATATTCTGCACCCAGAAGACTTAGCCTCAAGCCAACATGCTTAAGAAGTTGTTAGCACGACTGCAAAAAAGTCTTTACGACAAAGAGCACACATTAGCAGTCTTCATTGACATCAAAGGAGCTTTGAATAGTGTCAACATTCACGCTATAAATAGAAACTTAGGAAATACCGGAGTTAATCCTGCATTAACGAACCTGATAACTTGTTTGCTCAGCAACAGATAACACGATATTGAGGGTCACCACCTTAAGGAGCACCCCTCAAAGAGGACTGATATCGGCTCTTCTGTGGGCCCTAGTTGTTAACGAGATACTTCTGAATCTAATGAGGGTGGGAATAAAAGCTAATGATTATGATATGATGTAGTTCTTATGACCACCGGCAAATTCCTATCCACGATCAATGAAATTCTAAACCCTATGAAAATTCCCCAAGCTCTGTGGGCTGGGAATCAACTTGTAAAAAACAGAGGATAATGCCACAATTTGTCCTTCCTTGCACAGATGGGACAATCTTCCGACAATCCAACAGTGCTAAATACCTAAGGGTCGTGGTATATACTAAACTGAGCTTAAAGCTCAATGTTGAAGAACATTTAAAGAAAGCTGAGATTGCGCTCTATTGTATAGTACATTTGCAGCCGTATGTTTGGGAGAAAATGGAGACTCTAAGACTATTCTGTGGATGTACACGGCTGTCGTCAGTATCCTTATTACCATGTTTAATCGACAAAAAGTTGGCAGTTACGTTTTACAAGAAGTACGGACCAATGATTCCGCCAGACCAAAATCCACACCAAATAGTGATTTTCTAGGAATGTATTTTGTGCTGGTGTATCTCGTGTGGATCAGTATCCGACAATTTTGATTATTCTCACATCCGAATGGACTTTTTTCTCGAATGGAACACTGATTTTGAAAAAAAAGATTGATGATTTGAAGAAGTTGGTTCAACGCTATAATCTTCCATTGTGATTTGTCATATACTACGGAGTAATTCACTGTAAACTTGATAGGCGTTTATATGGCCGCTATAATCTAACAAGTTTTGACCGTTCCTATTGAAAGGCCTTGTATTTTGTTTTGCTTGATCGTCAGACTCATTTTTGCTGCATCTGACACAATACTCATCGGCACATGGTATACGAGAAGTTGAATAGATTTCTGAAATATTGTTCTTTTGATGTCAGCCTCAGAGTTGCGCACAAATCTTTCAAGCACGGTATTTAAGAAGTCTCCTTGTGAAATGGTTACGTGATGTTTCTTCCGACATCCTTCACAAAGCAACAAGTTTGGCAAGGATGCTATCATCATCACTATCACTATCATAAACAATTTTCTGGTTATTCCGATCCGACAGAGATTGAATGAACTCATATTGTCGATGGTCGATGCGAGGTCCGAAACCGCACTGATATTGACCTATTCAGTTACTGACTATTGGTTTTAGACTTTTCTGAATGCGACGTTTAGTATGATTATGCTCTGGTAGCTATCGCAGTTCAGGGGGTCTCCTTTACTGAGGACGGAACAGAAATAAGATTCTATTTACCGGGCATTTATGCCTCTGATTTACTATAAATCTACAGATGATCTGGTGCGTCCTCCTGAAACATGCGGCAGCAAAGCCAAAGTTATTGCTATTCTATTGGCGTGTAACCGTCTACGAAAATGGTTCTTCCATATTCCCAGAGTGCATCTCTACTACTATTTTCCCGTTTTCGCAATGTAAAACAAGCCACTACTAAAATGCAGCTGTGGTGTAAATTTTTGAAGATTCATACTCCAAATATTTGCAAAAAGTGTAGAGAGCATGAGATTTTTATTTGAAAAACGTGTCACGTCAACTCTAAAGCAACCACACTTTATGACATCATTTATAAGGATCTACTAAGAAATCGTTTCTCAAACACAGGAAACCATAAACTGTTAAATTCCGAGAATTTCTTCTGTCAAACCAGTTCAGCGTACACTATTCATGTCGTCTCATTCATCACTTTAAATACCCAGATATCCTGCAATAACCAACAATTACTCATCACCTCCTTTTCACATCATCATTCTGACCAAAAATTATTCAACAGCCTTGAAATTAAGACACCAGACACATTTACTACTCCAAAATGATGGCCCTTTTGTCGAAACAAAAACTTTTCCACCGTCTTCTGTTGTTTTATTTCTTTCCATACTTCCAAGCCATTTGTCACGGAAATTTACCTTTAACCATGGCCTGAAAACACTTTCAATTATCATCCCACTTTGTTTTAGATACAGAATCGATCTTTCGATAAATTTCGTTCCAAACAAACTCTGGATTCATCCAAACGATTATTTTCTATGCACAAGGGTATTTAGGTGCCCCGGACCCTAAGGAATTCCAACTCCTCAGGGTGCCGTCTGTAAATTATTGACATTCCACCGCATATATGAAATATGCTACTTGAAATTGTAAGGAAAACTTTTTTTCGCTGAATGCGTCCATTTGTTGTCTCGCAACTAACGATACAAATCGACCAGTTTTTCTCGCATGCGAATTTCGGTTAAATGATTTAGCGATTTGTGTTGTGTTGTATTGTGTGTTTGTTTGGTTCGAGCGCGTTTTGTGAATGGTGGCCGGCGCTGTTTATGAATCAATTGAGGGGCTGTGACTATGCCTGTGACGGTAAGTAAAAGTTTTTCATTTAGTTTTGCCCTCTTTACCTCTTCATCTATTTTTAAATAAACAACGGAATGCTCATAAATTGTTGGTTCTAAGTTTTTTTCTTGTTCTTAGTTTCTGTTTTGAATACGTAGATACAATGTTTGGTATATGTTCAGTGCAGAAATAAAGATGAATTTTATGGTTTGTGCTATTCGGGGGGTTTGCTGAATAAGAGCTGAATTGACGAAAGCAATATGTGGGAGAAGATTCTTCGATTTTTATCTATGTCGGATGGATGAAAGGAGATGAGCGTGTTAATGAGTTTTTATCCACTTAAGATTTGGATTTGGTGTTGGTGGATAGTTTGCTTTGTGTGTGTAATCGTGTAGATTGTGACATATTTTGCGACTAGTCAGCGGTTTCTGTTTTTTTGGTCACATCAAAGTGTGGCGGTGGCTTTGATATAATCTAAAACCGTTGAATTATTAGTTTTTGGTGGTATCTCTTTGATCCGTGATGCAATTCCGTTGCAGTTTGATTGGACTGAGGATTTGGAAATTTGACTGTACTTGTGCACATCAGAAGTTGCAGATCCAAAATATTTGAGAAATCTTATGGAAAACAAGCTAAGCAGTGGACATATTTTGGAGCAATAGTACTAAGCCAAGGAAAAGGTGCGAAAGCCATGGTAAAATTGAACATTTTTGTAAAAAGCCGTTCGTGAATTGAATGCGAGACCACCCATATCCTGAGACGGCCATTCGCACCAGACTTCAAGGCGCTACCATCTGCTTCTGCAAATAAGTTTGGTACCTGAATGTTTCCCTGGATAGCAAAGCTTTTGGACTTAAAATGTCATGCCGACAACTGCAAACGCACTATTGGTTTCCTTGTTTTATGACAGTAAGATACAAAGCTCGTCCCTGATAAGGTTTTTATTTGACTTAAGCTTTAACTTATCAAGACTCATTCTATCTGTCATCGGGTGGAAATCCTACTGCTGCTCTTATCAGACTTAAAGGCAAATTTTGTTTCGTCTTCTTGAAATTTCTCATATATGGTAGATCACTCTGGAGTTCCTATAGCCTTCTCCTGTATTTTGATTTTGGCCTCAAAAACCTGTCATTTGCCGCAATGATAACAGATCATCAAATACGAAGGCGAAAAGCAGTGATAAGCAATCTGCGTTGAAATCCATCCATTGAAATCGTTTGCCCGAATCTAAACTAATTCGAGAAGTACTCATCTAATCAAAGTCAGAAGACTAAATGCACTGATTATTGTCTGGTTCACATGCGGATAGCTTCAATAAAATTGCTAGGCCAACCTCGGAGCAAAAACTTTTACGAATTGAACGTGAGTTTGAACCATTGGGGTCCTCGATTGGAGCGATTACTGACCGCTGGAGTTCTCTTAAGCTTAATTGCAAAATTGGTAAACAAAAGAATGTTTCCCACTGACTCTCAACAAAAAGGATTGCAAGCTAATTACTTGCTTCTTGAAATGACACTGTCTTTTGGTAAATATTTAACCTTTTTATGCACAAGCGACAACATTAATGAATCCCGAAAAACGCTCTCCTGTGGCGCGTGCTGGAACTGTTGCTAAAATATCATTGGAGTGACTACTAATCTTTCTAATGGGTGTTTTTTCTGCAATGTTAAACTGCAATATGGATTAAATGTGAATTCAGCTGTCATACTGAGCTGTGAAACTTCATTAATTTGTGCAGGTCCAAGGACTGAGGTAGCTATGTAGGTCGTGTAGAGCGGATGGACAACAATGCTCAGGTATGAAAAGTCTTCGAATCCGCCCTCGAGGGACAGCTCAGTGAAGGAAAACCGCGACCCTTGTGGCGCACGGAAGTGGAAGTAGACCTCAACCGCTTAGCGTGCGAAATTGGAGGCAGCTAGATAAATGTCGAGCTGACCGGGGACGCTTGTTGGTTGAGACCCAACTTCATCCCGAACTATAGCGCTACCTTAATTAAGTGAGTATGTAAGTATATGAAAGATGAAGCGAACAGCGGTTGTCAGCATGGCGACGCACGTCTTTTTTCCATTTCTATGGTGCGTAGGTCAACTCTCTGGTTAACTGAATCAACAGTTCTCATGTCTACCCTTAAGCAGATGATGCATTGCCAGTCGTTTGTTCTAATGCATAAGTAGTCCTAGACGTAATCGACGATTGATTCACGAGAATTGGATTTCAGTTAATCCTCCCTAAACTAAGGATGTTTTTTTTACGGGAAAGGGGAATCGTGGGAGTCATTCTGCATAGCAAATTTCCTTGAAATAAACAACGATAACCTCCAAGACACTGTCGGCTGTCTGTGTGGAAGATATGGAGCTTATCACTTAGAAGGGTCCTCTGGACTTACTTAGTTTGATGAGACCTATTCTTCCTTATGTGGCAGCTGTTTGGCGAAACAAGCTTTCGCCCAAATACGTCAGATTCAGGTTCACTGGCTCCGGCCACGAATGAAGGCAGTTAGATCTACAACTGCGAGCCGATCTAGTATGTGGCGCTGACGTCTTTGTAGAGGACTACCACCTAAGACTTCACTATTTGTCACTATACAAACTTGCGTCCGCTTTCCAACCAGAGTCATATGTATGCAATCCTGATGACAAAGAGCTACAAGTATAATGTGAAGTATTAATGGAGGTGGCCAAGTATCTACAATACATCTGTGCTAACAAGTTGTTCTTACCTGATACCCCCTGAATACAATCAGGTTGCCACCAGACTCCCAGATCACAAAGGGCTTTTTAGAAATAAGATTCCTTCTCGATTACCTTGATAAGTAAGGCTCGACATGGATCGATCCCCTTTGAGGCCGTTTATGCCCTTGATTAAAGCTTCCATTGACTGCTGGGTCTTTTATAAGTACGTGGTTCTCCAGATTCCTGCCAAAAGTCAGCGCCTTTCTGATTTTCTTTAGCAGGGAGAACTGAAGACTTCTTACTGAGCCAAACAGTTAAGTATGGTAGGCATAAGTAACACCATCACATGCAAAGTTTGCTGTAAGATTGATACAAAGAACAACAAAGAGAAAAGCAACCAACATCTGATACTGTCAACATTTCCCAAATCCTATCAATTACAAACAATTGAACATTACAATTCAATTACTTTTAAAAAGTGTAAGCCACTACTTATTTCAACAAAGATAAATCAGGTAATCCCGATTCGTAAGCTACGTTTCGAAATTATTATATAGGACAAGATGCATTACCAATACATTACTTTTGTATTGTATTGTATGTATAATGTTGAAAAACAGTAGGCAAACCCTGCAAAAGATAGAGAGATATTTAATTACTTCACCAAATTCTTTCACATTACAAATGCATTACCTATATATTACCAACACGTCAAGGCCTCTGATGTCATAAGCTTTATATACTAAGCTTGCAGTATGGATTTCATAACATATTCTTAGCAATCACTTCATACTGCAATCTAAATTCTAGCTGATTACTTACCTATTACCAATCCATTACCAAATGTTTAAAGTGCCGCATTCCTAGAAAAATTCATCCTAAGCAAATGATTGATGCTGTAGCAATCACTAGATGTTTATTTCTTTGACAACGTCATTACCAATGCATTACAAATTCACATCCACTACAAATCTATTACTTACTAATATGTGTATGCACTTTGCCATAAAGTGCTCCACTTCATTGATCTCCCAAGCATCCATCCACTTATGGTTCCATCATAAATTCGACCGACAAATTCAATTCATTGCACTCTCTGTCTCAAAATTCGAGATCGTGGAATCATAGAAAATTCAATTTTCATTCATAACCGAGTCGGCACACTCTGCCGTTTATCATAAAACAAAGAACTTTTAGCTATTTCAATCCAACAACCCCATCGGTACACATAGTACGAGTGCTCGTATCCGTATGTAGGCGAAAATAGCACGTAAACCCATAAATCCCCGTGGAGCACTTCAGGCAAGATTTCAAACGAAAAAAATGGGAAAAAAAAATCAGAATCATCCATGCACGGATGCATTTTATACGAAATCAATTTCCATGCAATTTAGATCGGAAATCGAGTCAATCTTAGTTGTACGCGGTGGATTCGTAAGTGTAGAAGCCACTGTCGAATGGGAGCAGGTTATTACAGTAGACCTTCGGACTCGAATCCATTTATAAATTCATATCATATATCGTTGTCAGCCACACAATGTATCTAAAGGTACGTCTATCTGTACATGCAGTGTCCGATGTAGAAAAAGAAAAATCCACTATTCCAACGGATACGATGGAAGCTTTTTGGAGTAGCAATTCAACGACGAATATGTCGAAAGTGCAATATTGTCAATTATTCGTAAATTTCATTTCACCATTTTGGGGAAGATAGATGAGGAAAACGATGGCACTACCATGGTGCCACTGCATGTATGTCACATCATTACGATCTTTGGTTCTGGAATCATGTCATTCGATTCGATTTGCTGCACGGGATCTATCGATAAAACAATATTTTCGATTAATAACAGCAGTATTTCAACTTTTATGAGCGGCACGAGGAGACGAATTTTCCGACTGAAGGTCATGCATGTAAGGAATTAAATTTTTTTTTTTTTGCCAAAAATAGTACATTCGCGTGTCACTAAAAGAAAAAACGAAAAGAAAGATTCTCAAAATAGATACACGAAAACTAACAAACGAAGCTTATTTTACCGAATGCGGTGCTGACAATCATTTTCACCCAATTACGGCCCACCACGGTGTTGCAGTTTGGAATCTAGGACGCATACTCGTATTCTGTCAATAAGATTTTCTTTGTTGTTCGGATGCAATCCATCATAAGTTGACGGGGTTTTCTGTTTACCGAAGCGCAAATTAGAACAGCGATTTCTTTTTTGAAATGACTCCGTCCGGTTCAATGTCAAATAACAGGCGCGAGTTCCATGTTAATTTGCGTGCACTGGTTATTATTATTTTTTATTTTTTATTTTTGTTGTATAAACCGGTATTCTAAAACAGATAAGTAGAGTGAGCTTAATTATGAGACGGACGGTCCGTGATACATAATCAACTGATAAGGAAACACCCAAAGTGATTCATTAAAATGAGCCAAGGAAGCGATAACAGAGTGGCAACTTGCCTATCACTTCAGCAAAGAATTTTTTTATGAAATTGAGAGAAAATTTGATCGATTGCTGCAGCTAGGTACATCCGTAATAGTTCAAGTAAGTACATTAGGATGATAGTTCTTTATGAATCAATTATAGATAATGCGATCAACATGGCCTGACATGTGATAATTACGAATTTTGTCCTTGAAGGTGGCTCTGAAATCGATTTCACGGCCAAAAAATTGCCATTTTCGCACAGGAACTATTTGTGTCGTAGAAAAGTCGAGATAACCTCAGAATTATGAGGGAAGACCTTTAAACAGTCACCGAGAAATCGCCGGCAAATGAAAGCGATTTTAGTGGGTTAATGGAAGTTCACATGGCGCGATTGTCGTCGAAATCCGTCAATCAAAATGTACGTTCCAAGTGAGATTAATACCAAACTAGGTGGGCAAATAGAGGTTTTGTCTGTATAGAAGTTTCATCCGGTGGAATCTGGTTTCGTACACTGATAAAACAATATTTCTTTAGCATTTTTCACGAATTCGTTTAATCAGTATTTGTGGCGGAAATGAAAGAATTCTACGAACCTTCCTCGGGCAATTCGGACTGAAAAAATTACTCTATAGGCGGTGGAAAGCGAGATTTATTTAGTTAGCCTTATGGTAACTGGAAGATAAGATGGACACATAAGACCTTTGTGGCTTAGTAAGCAGTGTGATGTTAGTCATAAAATTCTGTGGACGTGGCAAATCTAATGTGGAAATGCCTTCAAATCACCTCCATTGGATTGTGTAAGCTCTCCTCGAATTTTCTACGCCAAGTTCTCCTAAGGCTCCTTTGTATAAAAATCTTTGACGACACGTGAAAGAGAGGCTTAGACGTCGAAGTTAGGCGGTACCCCAAGAAATGTGTGCTGAGAGTTAAATAAGCCAACACTGTAGAGAGATGCTGAGTGCCAAGCCGATAACCCTGTGCACTATTAAGTTGTTTCTTCACCCTGACACATGGTAAACAAATGACGTAATAGAAATGGGAAAAATATCCTGTTGATCATTCCTGTCGATTGCCTAGTGAGCAGCGATTGACACTTGCCTTACACGGATGGTGTTGTCAGAGTGCCCAGGGATCAAAGTCTGTCCATCAGTGAACCAGAAACAACCTCTAGGCAAATTTCCCAAATCCCAGATCTTGATGGATAGACCATAAGCGACGCACAACCAGTATCGATTTGTAAGAAGTATTGATAATGTCGTTATGTTGCAAGGTGTCCAAGTTTTTACAGTCATTAAGATCTCACAAGAGAGCTTTGCCTCTGGAGGTGCATGGGGAACCATTGGGCGAAACAGTAGCAGTATTCAAGTAGCCACTGTGTCCATTGTGGTTGTTCTTCAACTTGTAATTTTCAAAGCTCCAGACCCTGACGATACGATCCCAACCGCACGCGACAAGGATTTGATTCGAGTGGCTTGGTGAGAAGTGAAGGCATGACACCAACTCACTGTTTCTGTCTTCTTGGATGGTGTTTTTGCACTTGGCCAAAGTGTTCCACAACTTGATGGTCTTGTCTTGAGAGCCGGAAACGATTTAACTGTTGTCAGCAGAGAAGGCGACTGGGACGTTGGTGTGGAGAGTGCGGAGAGTGCATAATTGCCATCGTATGAGAGGACAACCTCATTGATAAAGGATCGAAAGTTTGTGGTCATAGTAGTGTGAGATTCTTATTCACTAAAAACACTTTCCGTGTAAATCAGTCAACTCGTTTCCGCGTCTAACACGGATGAATCTATTCTTATGATACGTTGTCTCCTTCCCTATTTGCTGTTAGGCGTCGGGGTAGCCTCGGGAAATCCATTTTGTCTAATGAACTTGGACCCGGCTCTTTCTTCTCATCTCTGCCAGAATATTCATAAGATTCAACTCTCTCTAATTCTCTGCCGACCTATCTTTTTAGAGACCCACATTACTTTGCTCTTAGTTAAATTTACCATCATTTCCTTTCTTTTCATATTATTGAACAACTTCTCCAATGCTTGTCGTAGTCTATCCATATCGTCTACATATAATAGGAATTGCAGGTAGATGGGATGAAGTGTATAATTCAAAATTTTGGTTTTTTCTATTTGCCTCTTACACGATTATGCTAGTCCATCCCTGAATAAGATGAACAGTAGAAGTGGAAGACTGTCTCCTTGATTTAATTCTTTGGATATTGCAAATAATTCTAATAGTGTTTATTAGTCTCTGTGGGACATTTGTAGTTTTTAGTGTCTCCCATACATGTTGTCTTGGAACGCTATCAAATGCCGCTAGGGAAAGGCCTTTCCTCTTAGCAATCCATTTTTCTTTGGTCGCAAAGATGTAGTCTTGTGTTTGTCGACCCAGTCTAAACGACACCTGCTCCTCCTCTAGGTCTTCTTTCACTACTCGCCTAAGACGCTTTTCCAGTATTTTGGTATGTAACTTGTACACTGGAGAAGATAAGGTTATAGGTCTGTAGTCGTTACAATCGTAGCTGCTACACTTCTTGTGAATTTGTATTATCAAATTTTTTTCCAATCTTCCCATGCCTTTTGAAACAGTTCAGTTAATGTTTTTTTTACTATCTCTGGTCCACCATATTTAATGAATTCCGGGACTATACCATCTGGCCCGGCGATTTTGCCAAATTTCATTTTCTGTATGGCATACTCTACATATTATTCTCTAACATGTCCTTCTGTTAGTTCGTCTTTTATTTCTAGGAATGGCCCATATACAGTTCCTTTCTCCAAAGTCATGGAGACGCTGATTAACTGTCAGCTCACGAAATATCTCGAAACACGAAAACTTTTCAATGACCTGCAATACGGTTGTAGTAGCAACAGGTCCACTTGTAATTTGATAGCATATCCTCACCGATATGTTCCACTTGATATTTTTAAGGCATTTGACACAGTTTGGCATTAGACTTTATGTCGACAATGCGTTCATTTGGAATTGATGAACCTCTTCTTCAATGGATCAGAAATTACCTTTCTACCTTTAATTCAAGTTGTCCTGGATGGATTCAAGTTTGATATTCACAAAATAAATGCTGGTGTGCCAAAGGGTTCCGTTCTGTCTCCGACACTCTTTTTATTGTTCATCAATGATCTCTTGTTTGCTATTTTTAATCTAATATATTCCTGACGACAGTACTCTCTGATTTTCATATTCGCTCCCCTTGTGATCTGGCCACAATATATAAGGCGTCGTCGAACTTCAAATTGGAGTATAATGCCCACATATGGTCAAGTGCTCATAAAACCACTCTACACCTGTTAAATAGGATCCAAAACCGTGCTTTCGTACTGTACTTTCGGACGTACATTGGAAATATCGTGTTTTTTTCCTAAGCCGCACACCTCGCTTATAGATAGCCCTGCGGAGCTCTTTATTTCCTAGTCATTATAATCTTCGAACATTTAAAACCAACGTGCCAATCGGTGTCTCTCTTTCTTTCCTCCCTAGATTTCCTTCGCCCGCACTGTTTGCAAACACTATAAGGGTACCTTAATCGCTTGTTCCCTTCACTAGTCAGAAAATTCCGTACCTGTTAAGGTATACATGCTGAGGCTTAGGAAGTGAACAGAAACACTGCCAGACTAATTGGTCTAATGTCCTTAGGCGATTTATGACATCTATTTTCGTTGCGATGATTACGACTTGTATTTGTCTGCGATGATATTGGCAACTTTAGAAGCTGACCATTTAAAAGGTAGTACCACCTTTAAAGACTCTGAATCATAATGGCTAAAATTTTATGAAGGGCGGGTGACTTGTTAGGTGGAAGCTGGTACATTATCAATGATTAAATCTGTTCCCAGCACTCTAATTGCATTTTCTGAGAGGTGTGCCTATTACTGTATGGATATCAGAAATGTGTTTACTACTCATCGCGAATTTCAATTGTTATTTCACGTTTCACTTTTTTCATGAAATGCGTTGTGCCTTATGCTCCATATTCGAAGGTCCTGAATGTTTCCTGCCAGGGCTATGAATACTACAGTTTGCAATTCATTCAATTCAGAGAAGGAAGCCTGATTCCAGACAAATGATTCAGGTTATCGACTTTCCTCGTTCCACTTACATATATATGTCACAATCTCGATTTTCAACCCTCTCCGACGTTGTTTTCCTGGATGAATAGACAAATGACAACGGTTAACCATGGCCGCCTTCTTATCTCGTTAGTCTGCTTGTCACGTGGCAACCAGGATTGACCTACCATTGTCGTTGAGCAGTACCAACCAAAACTGTTTAACTTTCATTGTGGAGAGCTGATGCGAGCACGTAATTCTTTTAGAGATTTCAACAAATGTCATCTTTTGACCTAAGGGCACGGGAGGGATGATCCGAAATTGTACACCAATTTGTGTTTTGTTAGATTGATTGTGGTCCTTCATGGGGAGTACTTAGTATTTGTGATGCCATCCTTCTGGAGGTCAATGACTTATCCATGTAGCCGTTGCTTTGATCAGTTGTATATCCAGTTGTATCCGTTCCTAATATTGTTGAAATCATCCCTGGGCCGGATTATATGAAGTAAGCTTTCGTTTACCTAGAATATAATGATCTCTAAAAACGTAGAAACGCCTGTTCATTCATTCATCAGAAATGTGTAGCTGCGTTGCGGTAATGCAAACTGGAAAATCTAGCATTCGCTTTGATTACTAGGACGGCTGAGGTAAAATGTGTGACATCAGCATCTTCTGGCTAGTTTCCAGAGGATACAATACCCTGAGATGGCACAGTAATCAGATGGCTACACTACACCCTCTCCCAAGAGAGGTGCAGTTACGCGGTGTATTAATATGTGGCCGTTCTTTACTGTTCTTGATCTCAAAGTGCTGTATATACGAAAGTCAATCACATCTTGACTGCCGATTGAAATAGGAATATTAGTCCGCAGTATATTGTTGGTCAACATATGCAGCCGAGGTTTTGGATTGGAATACACCGCGGTTACTGGCTGAAAAAAAACTGACCGCTCAGCTCTTTGGAGAATCTCTCGGTACCTACGCTTGACAGCGATTGTTGCAAAGAATTTGACAGCGTCGCGAGAGTCATTTATTTGAAATAGCCTTTAGATATGGGTAATTCATGTATGAATGATATAATATTGTATTTGTAGTACCCTGGCATAACCTGCATATTGATCTCCTCATCGATGGTTGCTCCTTAGCCAAATCTTTGGACCATAAGTGATGGTGTGGAGCGTGCACGTCTGCTCGAAAGTGTTGTGTTTCAAAGCCAAGTCCAACGTGAGTGTCGTGCATTGAGTTTACCACAGGGCAAACCTTTCAAATCAGGGCGGATGATGATAGGAAAATAACTAAGATCTATTTTGGCTGAAATAACCTAAACGCCACAACCATCGGTGGCGTTCTAATCCCCTAAAAATTCTCATCCTAAAAGAAGGTCATTCATAATTAGACTCCGCAGAAATAGACTTTGTACTCCTCTTTATGTCATTCCAAGGTTGATATGAAATATTCCACCTAATTCGCAGATGAGAACTCTTTAAACCCAGATATCAAAAAGTATCTCATGATTTCAATTTTACTTGCAGCGCAATTAGGGTATATTACTCGTATATACAAAAAAATCTGAAAATTCCTATCGTCTACTTTCTAGGACACAGTTCCTTTTAAATATGTTTATCCGGAATGTCATAATCTCGCTTTTAACATCCACAAATAGCAAGGACATATTTGGAAAAGCTGTTTTTGCAATTTACAATCTGTAAGCCAAAAAGTATCTCATAATCTCGCTTTGTTTGTTTGTCATTTTATTTCCCTCGAGTTACTTGTACAACACAACACCAAATAACGAAAAGTCCCCATTATCTTACTCAAAATATTCATCCCTACTTCCTATATCCCTCCGTCATCTCTGAAATTCGAAACCGAAAAAAGGAAATTGAAACAAGAATCACGTTTAACAACTCCGCACTTTGGATTTTCAACTGAAAATGTATACAAACAAATAAAATCACAGCATTTCGCCCAAATGTTGACCACTAGCTTTGCTTTTTCGTCCTTCGTCATGTGTAAACAGAAGCACTTCGAATCCTCCTTCAACCGATGATCGAAAAACGCGCCCTAAACAAAGACAAAAGAACCCTCATCCAGGACATTCAATTTCCAACCATAATCTCGGCGAGATTGGTTTTTAATTGAAAATTGTGTGTGCCTCACTGCAGGACTTCCCAAGGACTGCTTGAAATGGCTATGGTGGCAGTTCTTCATTTTTCATCAGCTCCTTCTTCAGCCAATTTTTCCCCAGTCACGTTGCCACTTTAGTTCGTTGGATTGACGGTTCGGTGTGGTTCATTTTATTTTTTGTTTAATTTGGTGACGCTGATTCCTTGGTGATGTTGGATAGTCGTACTCGTATATTGCCAGTTCTGACAGTAGTGAAATGCGCTGGTGAAAATAATTTCCACGAACGCGCTGGCGACAGAATTAAATCCACTTAAAGACCTATTGTCTGTGAGAGTTGCCTGGAATCACTGGATTGACGATTGTCTTTTTCAATCTAAAATTAGCTCAGCGGATTAATTTCAATTAGAATGGAGTGGACGAGGGGCTTATCACTTTAGTATTTCGAGTGGCCTTTTGTTAGACACGCGGACGGACAAATGGAACATTTCAAGGATTTCCACCAAACAGTTGTGATATCGGATTGTGTTCATATGACCTGTGTCATACGATCCTCAATTGACTTAGTGATACCTACCGGCATGAGTGTTTACGAGAAATTGGCCATTGATATTCGTCATAACAATTTGGGGTGTGAAATATAGCAGTTCAGAAATTTGTTTACGTTACGGAAGCTACTTTGCGGTTGGGATTTTTTTTTTTTGTTTTTTTTTTGGCAATAGATCGTTTCAATCGCCAATTTGGATGTTTGCGCAAGTTGTTTCTTGCATTGTAGAGCTACATGTTTGGTCACGGAGTATTTAACACTTTCAGGCCTGAGGGATGTTAGATTGTTCAGCGGGGCGGTGTTACTTTCATTAAAAATAGTTTCCGGGGGTCTTAAAAGTCGATTATAAGTTGCTAATAGGTTTTTTTTAGGCAACAAATGTGATTAGGGGCTTTTCTAAGGGGATAGATGTGAATGATGGAAATCACGTTTCGCAGAATTTTGAAAAAAGTTTTCAAAAATCTCAATGAGCAAAACAAACTTGCAAAGCTATTGAATAGAGCTGCAAGAGTATTAAATGATCTACATTCGATGGCCACCTTACTCTATTTTAGGTCTCAGCCGGGTAATTATTTGGAAGGCCACTTTGATGGTCGTCGTAAGTGGGGCTAATTATGTTTTACTAAAGCGACGTTTTGCTTATCCATTCTCATCCAGTTTGGTGCTTCTAAGCTTAAATCACTCTGATTCAGGTTTCATTCATCAAATACTGACAGCTTCTTGCTCATATACGAGTATGCTTAAAGCCCAGGCCAAAATTGCCTAGTTTGCAACCTTGCTAAGCGCCTTAGGCTCAGATCCATATGAGAATTTACGTAGGGCCATCGTTTGATACAGCAGTAGCTTGGCTGTTAGGGTTAAATTCATCAATGGTAGATTACTCTTTGGTATGACTGTGTCATTCAGATCTATTCAGCTCTTTCCTAATTGCCGATATTCGCCTTAGTTGAGTTAGGGGCCTTCATTGAATGGCTTGTCGCGAAATACCACTTTTTTCTGCCAACGACACCGCAACATAAATAAAACGAAGAATCATTCTTGCCAATCGCTGTTTCTTTGGGCTAAAAAGGCAAGTGAGAAGTAAGGCCCTATCCCGAAAAACTAAGGAGAACCTATATACGACCTTGATTATCACAGTCTGACTTTGGCACAGAAGCATGAATCCTATCGAAAGCGGACAAAGAAGCTCATTCACCACTTTGTTGTCTTTGAAGGACTTGGTCACGGCAATGGTGTCATCCTTGGTGCGATTACTGTGCGAATACGGTATAATTTTGCTGGCAAGACGGAATACTCTTCTATTTCCTTTGGAGTCCTATAAGTAGGCTAAACCAGATGTAGTCTAAAACTGCAAATTATACTGCTGAATTTATTTTCTGCTACTTCTAACGTACCCAGCATTGTAGTTATCGTATATTCATCACGAACTTGCTACTTCCTGCAGTTATGGTTAGATTCAATCCTAAGGACTCGTCAAGAAGAACATCTACTCTTATCACCTTGTAACTGCAATGTTCTTCTATGATTTTTGTGCCCTGCATCGTTTACTTCTATATTCTTTGCTCCTTTAATATTTAACACCTTGAGCGGTTGTTTATCCTTTATCCGGTTGATATTATAGATATGTAGGTAACCTAGTGTCATTACAGAATCTTCAATCTGATGGAGTACATGAGTTGATAGCAGATGGTACTGAATGGTGGTCTCGCACCTTAGGCCATAATCAATTTTCGTTTCGTAAGGATTAGTTTAAGAATGCAAAACCGATAGAAGTTCATTTTTCAATAGATATCAGTAAATTTTCATTCATTTCGCCATTGCTGGCTCTTTCAGCACGCCAGACATGTACTGTCACTCTTAATCTAATTCGAATTAAGCGAACATTTTTACAAATTATCCTTCGACAAAAAATCGTTAGTCATAAACGTCCTCGAAAACATTATCACCCTCCAACTCATCCCAACTCAGCCAGGTGTTCAGATACTTGGAGATATCTTTATTTACCTACCAGACCTATAATCACCATTTCTGTGGTTCCATAAATTCGACTTCCGTGAATTTTTGTCTCAAAAGGATGTTTACCCTGAAATGTTTTGAAACTTTTACCAACTTAATCGAGAGAAGTGGGGATAAGCAAGTGCTTTGTTGGTCTTATGGGATATGGGAGACATGAGATACATGTAAAGTTCTCCCATATACCACTTTTGTCGGAAATTCATCAATAGTGTAGTGTTGTGGTGTAAGCAAAGTCTCAAAATCTTCGCATTCTGAATTTCGAACATTTCTACTAGTTTTACGGGTAAAGAAACATTAACGTCAATTTACGTCTAACTTTGCTAACTTTCAAAACGGTTTTGGTACATGTACTGCTGATATATTCATAACATCACAGATACGTAAAAAAGAATAAACAATCAAAAGTTAATCTTCGAAAATGTTTCGCATCCGCTTCATCCCTTTTTTTGTTAGCAAATAAATTGGTTCTACTGTGAAAACCAAGAACGGATGCATTTCATAAGCGATGTCTGTCAATTTGACTTTTAAGTTCGAATCGTGTCATTTAAAATAGTCAATGTGAAGTTTTTTGAATTTTCGAAACTTTCTTTTCGTGAAAGAACTGGAAAACGTCAATCAGAGAGGCACTATACAAATTTGATTTCTGAGTTCGAAAATCGAAACTGACAATTTAGAAAACCAAACCCATCTTCGTTAATATAAATTCGTTCAAACGCTTGGTTTCTTTGCAATTTAAATTGCTCACGAGACGTCACATAAGGTTAAGCTGTCAAATTTTAACATGTAACTTCGAAAATGAATTACTTTCGTCGCAGTCGATATATTTTAAATTGTGTCTGTGCTCAGTGGATAGATTAAAACGGCTTCTTACCCATGTCAAAATGGATTATATAAACGCCCTCACCATCTATGTAATGACACTAATGGGCCATGACATTCTTTCGAACTTGCACTAAACCATAAATTAGCTTTTTCTTAAATTTTTAATAAATCATCGGAGCCACCAGCTGATCAGTTAGTGCACTTCACACCTTGGCGCCCTAATATTCGATTGTCTATATATATGTTCATCAGCACACACATTTATACATACATATGCGAACATGTGAAATTGTATAAAAACATTTTCACTCATCCTTCTGGGGCGTGAGCTGAACGCGGGCGTGCTGACAAATACCACCTTCAAGGGTGTGCTCCATTTGAGTTAATAAAAGTCATCCGCTGTATGTCGGTGGTATGTATTGGTATCGTTGGGTAGATGGCGCCTTATTAAGTTATACTACGCCAAAAGCACGATTCGCCGAATGAGTTTTTGTGTTTGTTTCTCGATTTTTGTTATTTATTTTGAACTTTTGCGTTTTTCGAAACACGAAACGGGCCAAATAAGCCAAAACAAAATGAATTAGATAGAGTACGTGGAGAGTCTATAATCGCTTTCATTAACAGAGCTGTCAGTGAAGCCATTCATAATCCTTCTTGGGTACGAGGACGAGTACGAGTAAGTAGCATTCAAGACTGAGTTTTGATGAATGATTGCGTATGTACGGTAATTGACTCCTAAAGTATGCACGGTCATTGATTTGGTGTTTGGAAATAGATTACCAAGAACCAGAACGAGTACGAGCTCTCCGTTTACGGATACTATGCGTGAAGGGGTTTTCAATTAAATTCTGTTGGGAGCACTGAGTGAGAGTAATTTTCAGAAAGACGTCTTTTACTGGCAAACAGTAAACAGAAGCAGGAAAAGATGATGGCTAGAAGGTCAAATGAAAATGTTGAACTTTATGCTGCGCAATTTTCGTTTTCGAAGGCCTCATGAGAATAGGGGGCGTACAAGAATAATGAGGATAAATGCGCCGTTGAAACGACTCGATGTGAATGTCCTTCAGGCATGGACATAGTTTATTTGGAACATTTGTTATGAATTATTTTACACATTTCGAGTCGTGTATGGGTAATCTATTAACAGGGCAATAATCAGAGTATCAATCTCCTGTTCATTTCAAATTATTTTATTTTACATAATTTCGGTGATAAGTGTGACCTTTTGATGTATTATCGTTACAGTAATATGTGACGCAGCACTTTTGATTTTCGAAATACTCGGTGATTCCGAAATCGGTTTCCTTTTCAATACAAAACGGGGAAACTGTTGTCAATTAACCATCTTTATAATTCGTCCATTCGTTTCACTTTTTCGTTACCTTACTAATTTGAGGAGTTATCTTTTAAGTTGAATGCATGTACAATGCTTATGATTGAGTATGAGCAGATTATAAACACTTCACCTTCATTGCACATGCTTTGTTGCACTTTAAGTGAGCTGATAAGTGTTACGGCACATCGTTTTCGAAATTTCTTTCGTTGTTAAATAGATTCCATTTTCGTTTAACTTTTCGTTATCCTTGGATACGATTATTAACTCAACAGTTTCAGTTCAAGCCCAATAACCCCTTAACTATAATGAATGGGTGTTACAGAATTATGTGACGCAACGCACTTGCTCAAGTTAAAGCAGTTAAAGAAATTTAAAGTTTCGTTTCACTTTTCGTTACTTTTATAGACTTGGTTTAGTTAGTTGGACAGTGTAACGAATATACAAGGACAGGGTATTCAGGTGGTGAAATGAAAACTCAGATTTATCAGGCATTCTATGACTATTTTAATCTTTAACATGACAATCCAATTGTGCTTAAAAGTTTTCCACATTTTGAGTCCACTACCACTTTAGATGAATTGGTTGGCGTTACAATATTCTGTGACGCAGCGTTTTTACTCCACTTTTTGCGTTTAAACTTTATTATATAGACGATGCTTGATGACTGGCAGATTCTGCTGATATCCAGCAAAAGAGCTGACAAAAAATAACGTTTTGTTATCATCAACATGTCAAGAGCCGAAAAATCTTTGAAGTAATACCTAATTATGTTTTGATATCGTCTTGGACATGAAAGAGAGTTAAAAGTTTTGGACAGGAAGACATATTACATTCGTTAGATGATAACCTTCAATGCTAGTACGCTAAAAAGTTGGAAGTTTGAGATTCTTGCGCTATCGCCGAAGATGAATTTCTAATTTTTTGATGATGTGCAGTTGATGACACAGTTTCTATCAGTAATTTTATAAGTTAAGGTGCATAAGTAACGTAATAATCACGTAATGCCCTTATATAGTCAGTGTTGCTTCAACATAGTCGATATGAAGTTACAATATTGTCTCAAGGCATATCACAACAACAATATTGTCTCAACGAAAAGAAGTACCTATTGCTGCCATGCGAAAAGATCGGCGACCAAAGACAAAAACACGGGATGAAACTGACACGAGGCCAGATATCTTCGACTAAGTTTTTTGCAGGTATCTTTCAAGAAGGGATCTTTCTAAACTACTGGAAGCTGTAATCCGTGGAGCTTCCTTCAAAAAGAAACAAACCACTACAAATCATACCAACTGCTGTCCAACGGTTTGGGTTCTAATAAATTATAATCTGAATCAGCGATCTCATTTTCCCAAATAGGTCACCCGTCCAACTGCATTCAAAGAAACCCTGTATTCTTGAACCAGGTGGAGGCGGTGAGAAGAGTTAGCAGAGCCTTTAGCACAGTTTAGCTATCATTACAGATGCAGTACTTCTTCCCCCAATTTATTTTCATCAGGAGTACATACGAGTACAATACAGCAATACATCGCAAAAAGCCGATGACCACTCAGGTTAGCGTGTTGGTGATGGTTCAACCAAGAGCCTCGGATAAGGACGACGACCCCGCAAAACGATTAAATGACAAAGGTGTTCAAATGTGCTTCCAATCTTGATTAGGCTACACGAAGCCTCTAGACTGCTATTTAGCAGATATCATCACCATCTTCCCTTCATCATACCTCACCATTTGACTTCTGGACACCACGGGGAAAATTTCAAAGAAGTTTTTACAGGCTGATAGAAACTGCAAAGGAAAGTGGCTGTACGGTCAATGATAGTTCCCATATATGAATTAATATATAGATAGATACATGGACTACAGCCCAAGAAAAAAACGCTGGTGATCCCAAAAAAATGTGTACTTTGCCGTAGTCAAATTAGGCATCAAAACGAAATGAACTTGACGAATCACATTTTCGGAATAGTACTCGTAACTGGCTAATTTAGGAATATATAGTTTAGCTACGATAGCGACAATTAGCAGCTTATCACTAGCAAGAGAAAAGCAGACGAATCACAACCATCAGTTCTAGGCCACCTCCTATGTATTCAATATTATGGTTCCCAATGCATCATAAAGTAAAGATGATAGTTTTTCAGACAAAATCGCTTTCGAAGCCATGTCAGGGCATATTGACGTGGCAATTTGACAACAGCCGAAGCGGTTTCCGGCATTAAAGCTTTTCTTAAGATTATATTCCCTGATTTAGCTGATCAGAAAACATCCGTCTCAATCACCAGCCGCTAGGTCGTGAAATACATGCAAAAACACGTTGGAGGCAATAAGGTGTCATAGTGTGTTGGTTGGCAATTTGCTAGACCTAGTCACCTAGACTAGGAGAATACATTGGCCCTCCAAGTACGGCTGATGAAAATAATGACAAATGTGAACCCAGATATAGCCGCAGAACATAAGACAAAAGATACTGTACCAATTCAGTGTGGGCTATCAAAATAACAATGAAAGAATCTACGGCAAAGAAATCACGAGAATATAGATGTAGCACTTTGAGGGCCATTTATGGCCTGATGCCTATAAATAAACCAGACTAATTTATTTATGGAAGTAAGAAGTAGTATCATCAACATATTGTTATTTGTTTAGAACGAGCGTTTCACTTTTTCGTTGCATTCGCTCCCAAATTAAAACGAATGTGTCTAAAGAAAATTCTCCTCTAAAATCCAGATCTGTGTGTGTCTCATTAGTTAGAGCCGAAAGGTATGTACTTTCCGAATATGTCCCTCGAAACCATTGGCTATTATGAAAAGCCTTTATAAACTCAAACCCTCCTCTACTATTTATAGTTTTGTTAGTCGTTTTCATGTCGTATAGGAAGAAGAGCACGTCTGTACTTGTATTTCAATTAGAATCTATTTGATTTATTTTTAAGGGCCAGAGCATTTGTAATAAGTTTTTAGCTGTTACTGTTACATCGTTTTCTGTCTAAAATTGATATCGTACTATGTTGATATCATTTCGAGGGAAAATTCTATTAATTCGTGTCCTTTCGTATGTAATTTCGCTATAATCCCAGCCTCCAAACTGTCTTACTGCAACAACTGGGTATTTGTTCTACCCTTCATGAAGTTTCACAATTTCCGCGTCGCATTATCGTCCTTTGAATTCGAAACCCATTCAACAAAACTGAAAATACATACGTCATCGAGTCACACAATAGAGCCAACCAAATGGAATCCCATTTCATTCCAAATATGTGTTTGTATTACAATCCAGACAAGTGTCACTGTAACGTCTATAATCGGAAGTGTTACACTGTGTACCAAAACCGAGTCCCAGAGAAATATCTTTTAAGAATTGACACACAATCATCTATTCGATTTGATGAACACGTCAGTTTGTAAACAGAATCTGGGAATTGATTCATTCTCTGTTCTCAGAATATCCATCGCACCACTAAATAATACATTTGACTAGAAATCAATCTGATATGGACCATATATGACGGTCCGTAGTCTCCAAAGGACATCCTCCCAGATACAAAACTTGTACTCTACTCGTATGTACACACTTACAAACTCACTCAGTTTGAGTAAACATAATTTCCTGCCGAGATGCTTTTACGCACACAAGCGCTCATTTGGTTGTACGGCTGTAAGAAGCTTGGGAGGATATTGAATTTTTTTTTATTTGCTTCGTATGCTCTCATGTGAAGGAGTATCCGAAGGACTGTTCTAAGAATTATTTAACCGAGTGTGTGCAAAGTTAAACATTTAAAATGGCGAAATAAACAGAATTAAATCCCCACAAATAAGGGACACTACGCACACATGCGAATACTTAATAACACATTATCACAGCAAGTACTCTGCGAATGGGAATAAGGATTAAGACATGGTTTAGTAATCAAGTAAGAGGACATGAGGATGTGAATTTAGGGATAATAACGTTAGCAAAAATCTAATCACAACAAAATTCCCTTAAGCCGGAAGAATACGAATGCCGGAACCATCAAGGAGCCCGGAACTCGTTACTTCTTCGTAGAGTAGTGCCTAAGTGTTTTCTTAGGCAAACATCCTTAAGTTCAACAGTTTTGCTGTTTGTTTATGTGATAAAAATTTCGGTACATGATTTCCTGGCACCGAAGGCGATGCCGGACCTGATGGAACAGAAATTTCTCACCAAGTATCTACTCGCGTTGCGGAATTTTGATGACTTTAATCATCAGTTGGCGAATGCTAATGTATGTATATGAGGAACGTTTATGACTAACGATTGTATGCTAAAGAGCGATTGTAGTAGTCCTTACAACACTTCCGGATGATTTCGATTTTTGATTACGAATCTGGGTACGTGTTTAGGATACCGAAAGTGGCTGTAAGCACAAAGTAAGTAAAAATTGAGTGATATCGATTGGAGAACGTGCTGTTATCAGTTGTGTCCTGGAGAATGGCATTCTGTTCTGAGCGCGATACGAAATGGGCATACGTGACATGAAAAAGATTTGAGATAATTACCCATGCGTTGAGATTACCTACGCTTACATTAGCTCCCGACTTGTGTTTCATCTACCCTTATTTCTTATGTCGACTCATCTCTTGACATACATATTTTAGAGGTTCATTTAGATTACCCATTCATAACCTTTGTCTTACACTATCTTGAACTCAACTTCAACCGAACCAGTATATTTGCGCTTTCACTGTTCGCCTTTCATCGAAAAGCCCTTCACTGGTAAGACCTTGACATGAGATGAATGCTCATGCACCGGCTTAAGCCCAAAATAGGGAGTGAGGGAGGGAAATTAATTTCCAAGACACGCAACTCATTGTCGATTCCCTTTATGCGCTCTTCGATGTTATAAGGTCAACTGATATTGACGTCATTATTTCGTTTATTAAATTCAGTTTGTTGTTAATCTGAAAATAACGGTAAATAGAATTCATTATTAGTCCCATTAGCAGCATCATTAATGACAAACACATTTTCCTTGAACTATACTTAACTAGCATGCAAGTCACCTGAATCTCGTTCCGAGAAGGAGCACACCTTCAGTCCTCGCCCCCCCCCCCCCCCCCGCCCCCCCTCAAAAACTCAATTACGGACGCAATGTCACCAAACACCAGTCAGCAATCAACATTACTAACAATCCATGTACTCGTAATTACAAGACATCCCTGGACGTCTTAGTGAAGAATTCTCTTCTCTTCCAGTTTCCGCCTTAATTGCGATCATTAAAATGCCATGAGGGATATAATTAATCTCGGGGCTAAGGAAAAGCATTATTGCGGCGTAAGCAAGCCTCAAGGTCATATGCTTGCCGACTGAATGAATGAATTGAACACATACATGACCCGAGGCATCCTTTTCTATTCCAGAGATAGTGATTCTGTTAACGCCTTGCAATTACGGATTTAAATACAAATACGAATACGAATACGAATACCCTGTGACTTTGGTAATGTGTGTACGGTGTAAAGTTATCCCGTTCCGATTAGTCCCCAGAGGGAGGAGTAGTCGTCAGTTGAACTGAAAACTCTGTTGACAGATGGATTTTCAATTTTGTGTCGTCGTTTTCGTTGTGGCATTGGGGGTGCGAAAATACATGGTAACCCAGAATGTTGATTCAAGCATCCATAATGGAGGTTATACCAAATCCTGGAAAAAGCACAATTTGTGCAGGTTTGTTTCACCTGTTTTCCGCTGGGGGTTAAACGTCTTCTACACGGTAACGTATGTACATTATCCTTGAAAGCAATTTGGCTTGTGGTTCGTGTGCTTTAGAGTTTTAGTACTGCATTTTGGTCCCTATAATGCACACTGTCATATGGTTCATGGCACACTGACATAATTTATGTCAAATTGAATTGGAGCTACACTTGAGGGCTGGTGTTTATTTGATGACAATTTTACAGTCACCTTCATGTGGTGCGTGAGCTAACTTGATGTGAATTTGTTATTTTTTTTTATATTTCAGTCTAATAGACAGACTGGAATGGACTGAAGTTCCGTTTATGAGGTAGGGCAGTGTTTTGAGCCATCGGAGTATGTTTAGTGTTTGTACTAGGCTACTGAATAAATATTGTATAACCCGAGGCATACACATCAAAGACCATTAAGGCTGAAGAATTTTGCGAGGCGGGCATGAGTATCATTCTTTATGTTTTGTAGCTTCTCTTGTTATTGCATTGTTTGTATTTGTCTGTGTTTCCATTTGACCTGGGCTACTAAAAAAAATACGTGATCACAGCATCCCTAGGACTGAGTCTGCACTTCACTTCCAAGACAATCAGTCATTCAAAAGGAAAAAGGACTCTTTGGTACAATCAAAAACAGTACCAGACAGCACAGAAAATAAGTAATCGGCTTTCTCCATGCACAGAAGGCAAAAATCTCAGTTAAAATTTAGTTGAATATAGATAAATGGTATACAGACGTCTCCATGACTAGTATAGTATGATGAAGGGTCCGCTAATAATTACAATAATGTACTTCACTCCTCCTTAGGCAACCATGCGCCTGCCATACTGCCAGAATGAAATACTTCCCTGCCTTAGCACAATCACTTGGCTTAATCGACTAAGCATTGCCTTGCGCCAGGGATCACAGGAAATATGAACTTGCCTGACATGACTAAGAAGTTAACATTTCAGTACAAAATTCTGTTGAAATTCATTGTTGAAATTTGAATTTCCAAAGGCAGCAACACCAGTTTTTGTATCAATCTTTCTGTAGAACTTGTTGACGAAAGGTGATGGAGATTCACGCCGGTCTCATATACAATTACGAGGAGCATTTCATATTTTATCTGGCCGCCTTATAAAGGAGCAACACGTCGGTAGAAGTCGGATGAGGGTTTTGGTAGTGAATTGGTGAAGCAGCGATTGGCAAGAGTTATTTTTCGTTTGATCTCAGCGCTGGTGTCGTTGTCTGAATTGATAGAGGAGTGGAGGTAGACAAGGTTCTTAACTATCTGTTCAGGGTGACGTTCTGTGCGAAACGTCGTTATTTCGGTCGTCCTTTCTGGTTGACAGCATATACTTGGTCTTACCCAATCACTGCTAAACCCATCTTCGCCGCTTTTTTCTCAATATCCGATAAGCGCTTTCTTCCGATTATGTCAATATCCTCGGCGTATGCAAGTAACTGGACGGAATTTTGAAAGATTGTGCCTCTTGATTGTGGCTCATGAATTTTGCACTATTCTTTCAAGAATGATGTTAGGGTCATCGGGTCATCGTCATCCTGCACAAATGAACGATGCTAAAACTAGGCATTGCTCTGTATAGCATAGTCTACAGAAATGTTCTTTCCAAATCTTCAGCATCGACTGCGATTCTACCGCCATGTTCCGTTGTTGGTCTCTACAGGCTTCGGTTCAGGGTTTGTATCCGCGGCATATTTTTTTACCTTTTGGTAATACTTCTGGAGTCTCTCAATTGCGCGCCTCATATGGCTTCCTGAGAAACCGGTGATCGCCTTTCCTCTCCTGCTCGTACAGCTCGTAAGCAGCTCTAGTCCTTCAATGCTGCGCCGCTTTGTATGCATCTTGCTTAGTTTGCTGGCACTGGTCATTAAATCCGGGGTTTCGTTGTGGTGTCCGAGTAAAACCCAGCACATGATACCGGTTGTTCGTGCCGGCGGCATAGGAGATTAAGGGAGACTCGATCGGAAAAGGAATTGGCGATCTCTTGCAATTGTAGCTGTCCGAAGTTAATTTTCCTCACCTTTGCGACGTTCGGGATATCCGCAACCGTACCTTGTCTACAAGGTAGTGGCTCGAGTTGATGCTGTCCCTCGGAACATTCCGACATCATATTACTGGAAGAATGCCTTGCACCAATCGCAGTGTGTTCAATCTGGTTGACGGCTGATTGATGAGGAGTTCTCCAAGTTCTAGCAAGTTATGAACTTGCTAGCCACAACAATGTTTTGCCTCACCGCAAAGTCGATTAGCCTGAATCTGTTATCTGAGGTGCGTCGTGTATTCTATACCTTCTGAGAGTACTACCAAAGACTCCCTCTCTTCCTAGCTTTGCATTAAAATCGCCAAGGACATTCTTTAGGTAATAGCTAGGGCAGTGCTCGTAGATCTCGTCTAAGAGGTCGTAGAAGCCGTCATTCTTCTCTGCGTTGGGGGCATGTGCATGTATAAGGCTAATGTTAGCGAATTTAGCCTTAACACAATTGTTACAAGGCACTCGTTAACATGCCAGACACTCAAGACTTCTTGCCTATGTCTGCCTCTAACAATAAATTCGCATCCAAGTAGGCGCCGCTTTTGCCGTCGACAAGAATCGTCGTAGTAAATCTCGCAATTTTTCATCCTCCCATCTCATTTCTTGGATGGCGGTAATATTTGCTTTGCAGTAGTCCAGGTTCTCAGTTGCACATAACATAATAAGGGACCCAACATTCCGCGTTCAGATCTGAAGTTCGTTGGCCTTGTTTCTTTTGCAAGGGTTGTAGATAGTAGTAGATCCGTCCGTAACATGGAGTGCCAGTTCCTTTATATAGACCACTAAGACGAGGCGTCGGTTGGATGGAAGCCAGTAACCGGGGATATGAGCGCTGCTGTTTTGGCTCATCCGCCACCATCTCTTCCCCAAGACACTGACCTAGTTTCAGAAATTCTTACCGGCCTGAGCTCCAAATACATATTATAGGAGATCGTTAGTCATGTGCCTGTATCACAGCATAAAATGCTCGGAAATCGTAAGAATCGCAGGCTGAAAGCCTACTCAACTCGTATAGTATTGTTAATTAGTGCTAGAGAGTACCTTCAGATGGAGGATTTAGCACACTGTTAAGTATATTTTCAGAAATAGGTCCCTTTTCATTTAAAGTATCAGATTGAATAGAAATGCTTGTAACGAAAAGAGCATTGGTTCTAGTTGACTACACCGACCTTTTCATGGAGTTGCCTTCCTGAAGCTAGTTCCTAGCACACAGTTTCGTCTGGAAGCATTTCTGCGACCAAATGACAGTAAATATAGAGAATGTTCGAGCTTCAAACTTGATTCAAGCACTTTCTGGGCTTAAGAAGTTAAATATATTCACCAAACAGTTGAGTGCTATAAGTCCTATACTACGATATTTCTAGCTTTTCTACTGCGATATGAGAGTTTTGGCTTATTTTAAGTACTCGTCGTCGGCTAAGCCTTTCTCCTAAACAATGAAAACAGTTCTGTAATCAGGACGTGGCCTGGGTCTGGACCATTGTACAGCCAAGCTGACAGGCATTTCCCAAACACAAAGAGTCACCTTCATATGTATCTGTTGTATCTGAAATAAATCCATTAGCACTGATCGAAAATTCTTAATTGATCGGTGGTCAGGGTGAATCAAAGGTTTTACGGTAAACATTTTATCGGAGTCAGTCGTCCAGATGGCGCATTTTTCATGAAGGCCATCAATTCAATCATCCTACACGAGATTCGGGAATGAACACATAAACCAACAATTCACATACTGGACGTTAAAGGCTTACTCAACTCAGTGCTGTGTGGCGTCAATATTTGGAGTACGAGCAATTTATTGCAGCGGTAGTGTGTTTTATGTTTGACCTTTCGGGTCGTATGAACTGTTCATGACAGCAGTCAAGTTTGTTCAAAGTCATTGTCATTCGTAAGCAAATTCATTGGCGTCTTTTTTGTTTCTTTATTCTTCCAATATTTTTATACATTTTCTTTTTTGTTGTTTGATGTGTGTGTGTGTGGGGGGGGGGGGGTCATGGTTTCCATTTACGAGTATCGTTGAGCATATTCGCAAGTAAAGTTTGTTAGTATTTATGGTTCAAGAGTATGGTTATTGGTTCATTTGGTGGCTTTGAGAGAATATGTATAAACTGAGGATGATTTCATTGCAGATGGATTCTAATCCAAACGAGATGCGGCTCCAAATTGCTGCAGGCCAAGGGTAAGTACCAGTCAAATGTCAGGAAGATCACTTTTTATGTAAATTTCATTGAAAATAACGAACTTATTTACGAGTATATGTTTGTACGGGTTTAGTTTGTATAGCCGAAAATCTTTTCGTCTGGGGTTTCTTCGACGATGAAGAATGTGTATTGGTAAAAGTTATGAAGAATATGCCGTTAAAATCCGAGACTGGGGAACAGAGCATTGGTATCTTGGAAGGCATTTACTTATTTTGACTTTGAAAGCCAGAGGAAACCACCACCGGAAATAGGTTCAAGCAGCACAGATCCTATGATCTTTTAAATCATGTCTTTAATAACGAGGGCACCATCTTCAATAACTTTATCAAAAAGCTATTAAATTGGTCGCATATACGGCATCGTTGTAGATGCGTTGGAGAAACAACAAATAAGGACAAGACGAAATACCTTCTCTGAACGAACAGAATATCAGTAGTTCATCAGTTGGAGCACAATAACACTGAGGGTAACTATTACTTATTGAAAACAGAAAGATGATGTTTTACAAACTCCAAACTTGACATTTCTACTCTACTGCCAAGTCTTGGGAATGTACGACAAAACGAGTAAAATTCAAAAAATTGTATCAAGATTTGAATAAAGTTCAAAACTCTTAAGTGCGTGCACTAAATTGGCTTGGTCATATCCACAAAATAACCTACAATGCACCGGAACCACCCACTGATTCGAGATGAACAGAAAGCCTAAATTTTCGGTTCTAGGATTAGGGGATAACAGAAACCAGCATGCTTCCAGATACCTCATCTTTTGAGAAGAAAAACTTATTCGAAAGGCCAATATGTACTTGCTTCCCTTATTATAACTTATGGTCACATTTGGCAACAGATTGATCATTCAGAGATTAGATCTAGAGCATAACCATAGGGTAATAGAAGTTCATTAAAACGTTTTGTGAAAGGTTAGCAGTATGGTAAAAAAAAGTTCATCAAGAACCTTAATATGGATTTCTACCCCGGATTGTCGAATTCAGCTTTTATACGGCTGCACTTTATGTTAACTACCTCCATATGGCTGGAAACCTAAAGCCTTCTACCTAAAATGTATGTTCATGATATATCGCTAGTGTCTCCGAGTCCATCCAGCCATAAAGCTACATCTTTGTCCTTAGAAGTATACAATGAACACTTTTATTCGCTACGTTACCAAGTAATTCGCTTCTCATTCGCTGGGTATTCCATGACCGTAGATCTTTAAAATTTTGCAGAAATGCTCGTTAAGCATGACTGTTCTGGGACAAAGTCACAGAAATAGAGTTTGAAAATGTATAATGAGTAAAGCCAGAAACAGAAATCATAATTGTTAATCTTCTCCTCTCACTTTATCTACCTCCTCGATACGGGTTTTAATTGGTTTAAATATTTAAGACGGATTTTTATTTATTATTTTCAATTAGCGCGCTTTCAAGGGGTTATTGTACCCTTAAAATGCTTGCATGCAACGCGAGCGAATGAAACTTAGGGAGAAAAAAAGAGATGTACCGATGTACATTGGTCTTAAATGTTTGCAAATTGTAAATCTTCATTTGATATATTAAAGGCGGCAGGAATTTTATATTAGTTTGGTCCTGAGCCAAAGTATGATTACGTCAAAACGTTGTTCGCGTGTCTTCATTAAAGCAAGGCTGTAGAAAATCCTTTATACATAGCTCATCAATCTTTCTCCTCTGTAAAATCTTCTTACGATGTAGCAAATGATTCCATGTTGGCATTTTGTAATGACACAATATTTTAAGAACAATTAAGCGCACCCTTCAACAGATTGGGTCGAAAGTATCAAAAGACGTAAACAAAGTGAAACTGCCTACCGTGCAAATTTGTTCGCCAACTAAATCAAATCTACCGGTAGCAGACCCATTCTCTGATTTTGTAGCACCACTGTAATTAATGTTTGTAAACAAATATTTACATAAAGTGTATGGGGGCAGTCTTTTTCAATTTGGCAATGTCAACTACGAGTAGGTGCTAAATGAGCTGAACAAAACGCGCATCGCTTTTAATATAAGGAAGTCGCCTCTGCTTGTTATCGATGTAGTCGCCCTTTTCATTGTCTTCGTTGTCTTCTCCTTCGACTTTGCCTTTGCCTTCACCATTGCCAATGATTAGGGTTGTTGGAATAATAATTTGTGCGAATAAATTAACTTGAAACCCTAGCGATGAGTTTCGTTTGTCAATGAAAAGTTAACTGAAGCAGAAAAAGTACTACCTGATTAAGGTGTGCTGACAGGACGTGTTTACTACATACCGACTGGCTCGTATGCCCTTTGAAACTCAAGACTGGAACTTAAAACCAGCAAGTGGGTCGTTAACCGTTCATCGATTAATTCATGGGCTTCGATTTCATGGCTTTCTGTTAGCGCCAACACAATCGGCTAAAAGCCCTCGCATAATCTGGTAAAGCATATTCGACATTTGATACGCCATCAACTTCACCATAAAAACCAAATATAGATAAAAAGAATAAAAAAAAAATCAAAATCACAGCCCGACAGGAGATGCCAGAGATGAGTGACCACTTTTGTGTCATTAAATTGACTAACGAAGTGTTCAAGTGTAAAAATTAAAAGGTATACTCGTAGATAGGCAATAGCTACCGCATGACAGGTGGGAGCGCCACGTGCCCAGATTCCCTGAAACCATGGCACAGGTACGGACGAATATTGTTTTCTGGTCATTTGCTCATAGTATCAATTGCATTGTTATTGAGAGTATTATTTGGGTTTGTTCAAATTGGAGGAGAGTGTTACCCTGATCTCAAGATCAAAGGTAAAAGGCGTCACTATAATGCGCCGCTTTTGAAATATTACTCCTCTTGATCATTACGATAAAAAGTTTTTCTGTTTCGACTTTAAAAGGGTTCTCTCCTAGAATCCATGACTGCAATGTGAAAATGGTAAAATGCTTCTTGGAGGGAATATTATGTCAAATGAGTCCACGTCCTCAGAATCGAAATATTGAAACGTAGTAGCGCTACAGTGAGTATTTTTTAGCAAAATACGTGAACTGGTTTAGTGATTCTTGAAAACGAAATTAAAGGTTAATTGGAGGTAAAAGAAATGAGTTCATGACGAAAGAAAATATAAGGAGCAAACGTCTGAGAAATTTTGCAACAAAGTATGATCCAAAGATGAGCCAAAAAGTGGTCGTTTCCGGATATCAATCATTTATATTTTTTCACCGTCTAAAAGGGGCAGTTGTGTAGGACTTGAACGCTTTGATTTCATGTTTGATGTCAGGAGAGATTCTCTGTTGAGTTTAATAAAAACGGAAATATTCCACGGATGGTGCTTTCAATGGATTTTGGCAGAGTAGTGAAAAGAATTTCACAAAATATGGTAATTGGCGCCCGACATGGAACCATTATAAAATGTCAAAGATTGTTAGTATTCTCTGCATGATGTAACAATCATCCATGTAGAAATGGAACATGTGCTCGATGAAAATTATTCTTGATTTTCAATAAATCTCTTCAAAGACTAATTGCTCACTGATGAGCAAGTAATATTCAGGCTTCACACAATAATAAGTGTCAGCTGTCTGAAGCTATCAATGAGGAGGGTAAAAATTACCATCTCCTCTGTTTAATTTTGAATTTTCTGAGGATGGTCATCCCTTGCTCCCATTCTTTAGTATAGATCACCACATCTTCTTCAACTAATGTACGAGTATTAATCTATGTACTACTTGGAGATTTGCTTCAGGCCTAGATTCTACTTACGATCATGTATTTAGCTGGTTTGCAATCTCATCTTCTTACCCCCATGAGAGGCTTGAATGACTGGCTGCATAGGTTGACAAAAATCCAGTCTTTGGTCATTATATACAAATTAAAATTCACAACCTTTCATCGCCAGTAGGTAGATCTTTCCCGCTTGCGGACTGTGGTTTATAAGGTTAACCACATCTCCGAGTAATCTTAAATTTTCAAACTGCGGCTACTTCCCAGCTAATTAGAGCTCAAATTCATCCATACATAATATATCCATAGCCAAGTGGCCTTGTACCTCTGTGGCCTTTGAACACCCCAAAAAAGCCAAATAGCACCTCTACCTGGCTAAAACATGTACATGCAAAGTCATTAAGAAATCAGTCCTTTTGCGGATATGCAGCCGCCTAGATCCAACTGGGGTAGAGCCCCGAGCGTGCTATCACTGTTACTAAATTCAAACCAAAACTCTAAACTTTTTTTCATAGTATTACCGAATCCATCATATCCTGATACGTGATACAGCTGCTTAAACACAGAAGTTCTTGAGACTGTTTGCCGATCATGCCCAGCCAGAATGACCTTTGGGATGTATAAGCAGCTCCAATCGCTGACATGATACATCATAACTCACAGATACCAGATGCTTATTTAAAGTTAGTTTAAGTCCTCGACCAATCATCGAATTTGTATGCGACAAGCGGCAATACAAAATAGGTCCAAATAAGAGAGATCTTAGCTAGAAATCTGAAAATGGGCATCTGTATCATACAGAATAGAAGGCTGTTTTTTTTTTTTTGGTTTCTATTTTTTTTTCACAAAGCCACTTGAGGCCGAATAACCGGTTGATACAAAATCAAGCGGAGTACTCTTTATTTGTATTAGTAAGCTTGGTTGCAAACACCTATCGAAATTCTTTCATGAGCTTGAAGGCTCTAATTGAAGGCCCTTCTCTTCTTTGCCCAAGAAATCTTTTTTGATTCTTGAGTATGTACTCTCTTGAGTATGTTACTCTACAAAGACCACAATTGTTTGCAGAGCACCTGCTTCAAAAAATCGCCACTGAACGCCAAGACCAAAGCCTCACAGGCACATCCCAGACACCTCCTAGACAACTGTTATCGTAAAGAAGTCATAGAAAAAGCTTCAAATCAAGAGGAGATCAGCGACAAATTGAAGTGACTACAAGTCCAACGTACTTGCTGCACTACGAATTTGTTCACTACGAATATTTATTTCTCTCCTCGAACTCACTAATTAGCATGAGTACCTTAAAACCACAGCAGATGACGCAAACTTTTGTCAATAGAAGATTTTCGTTTCTAGCGAACATTTTTGTTCGCTTCACAGTCTACTATTTCGCTAGACATTCGCTTGCCTTTTTGAAGCCTTATTTCGGAGAAACTCTATAGCAATGAAACACAAGTATATTGCTTCTGGCATGCATATCCGTCAAAAGGATGTGTTAAAAATTCTATACATGATAGCTCTATTCTCTCGCCGTTCGTAGTCAGAAAAAAACTTCAGGTCATTCTCAAAAGAATGAGTAGAAAAAGAACATATTGAAACGAAGAAGCTAAGCCGTGGTCCTCTTCGATTGAATTACTTTTGCCTGATTGCGATATTTCATAGACTTCGATGATGTAGGAGATATTTTTAGGTCATGGTGTTTGCTCTATGAGATTACCTCACACAAAGAAATTCAATCTTCATCACAAACAATTTTTTCAATTCACTCCAAAGATCAGTCACGCATAAGGCAATTTGTCGCAACTGACCTTATCGCCGATGATGTTGATTATATACAATATGTTATTTTACCCGACTTAGCCGGGCGTATCATGCGGCAGTTGACTTCAATTGCTAACAAACAAAATATTTATAAATTCTAAGCAACTCAGGACAAAAACAGTTACGTACTCGTAGATGGTGCCTAAGTCTGGTAAGAAAAGAAAACGTTGGAGTTTGCAGTTCTGATCATACTGATATTAGATTATCTTAACCATACTTAAACTACGATTCATTAACTTGTCCGAATCCAATCAAAGTCCTTCCAAATCCTCAGGACGACCTTAACCAGGACAACCCTGGTTTTATTGAGAATGCCTTATTAGTTTGATAAAGTCGATTACATATGTAATCATTACTTACAATCAGAACTTTTTAATTAACTTGTAATTGATGCTTTTTGAAAAATGCTAACTCAGGGAGATAGAATCCAGTTCCAACTTGTTATTATCGCGAATGTAATTACTTTCAGCTTGGTTTGTGATTTAAGAAAAGCTCCTGTGTAACGTCAAACTTCCATCACTCACTGTAGGTTCAATACCAAGTAGTCGCTAACACATTACTCAAATACGATTTAAATTGAAATTGAAAATAATTGCGCGTGGTGTCAACTGATTACGCGCGACCAATCAATGAAATCACGCGGTTGCCATTGAATTCGATGATCACTTACACACACACATACAGACATCCTTAAACAAAATTCCACGTCTTCCTATATGAGTTTGTGTGAGTTTTGTATATTTAAAAACGATAGCTTGGGTCAACTAATGGAGTTGTTGTTGAAATAGAAAAACAATAAACAGAGCTAGAACCGAATTCCAACCAAAAATCAATAAAAGTTCGACCAAAGCATACACAAGTATGTGTGAGAGCCAAGATTGACTTTAAGCTGTCATCAAATTTGTTTCTCAAATTTCGAATAAAAAAGTAAACATCATTTTGGGGGTTGAAGTCGAGCCGGAAACTGTGATAACAATTCTCGAAAAGAGGGTGTGTCGCGCCCGTATACCAATTAGATTACCAGTCAACCATGATCAAGAAAATATTATATTTTCTGAATGCGATTGCTTTGTCTGTGATGAACCTTGACTTGGATTTTGACTTTAGTCACCTTGAAAACCGGTCGAAAAAGTCGTGTTGTCATAAGAGTATGAGTTCGCATGACAGGTCAGAAGTGACTATAATTTAAAGCGCGTGTTGGGGTTTGTTTTCTTAATTTTTGCACAAAACCACACATGTGGACACGGATCTTAAGCTCATTCCACCGTATGACGTCGACTGAGGTAAGTGAACATTACTCAGATGATCCGATAAGCCAGACAGTGTTAAGACACCTATTTTTCTGGGCATCAAGGGAATCTTCTTCAATTAACATTGATGATCCCATGTGGAAAGTAAACGCTCTCTAATTAATTAGAACTTGAATTCGATGTCAGACGGGATGATGTTTAATAGCTATGACCTAAACTCGCTGAAAAATTACCAATCACGAGGATAACGCTGTCACTTATCGCCTTAGATGAAATGCTGCAATGATGAAAGTGTACTGAGCCATTTGCAAGTTTTAACTAGCACAAAGTGCATATGATTACGGCCTAAAGACTGTGATAAAACTCAGGTAGCATCTAGTGGTTAAGTGATAAAGTACGTAAAATTGGCAATGCGTCATTGATGAGACTTGCGAACTACCTGAGAACGGATGGTAATAGTGGACTCTTAAGATGTCGGGGCTACTGCTTATTACTGAAATCATAGAAAAGATTCTCAGGTGCGAGAACAAATATTAGTACTCGTATAACTCGGAATCAAGTCTGAATTTTTCTAAATGGACTCACGATCGCCTTTGCAACAGATCATCTTTACAAGGTGTCTATACACAGAACAAATTTTACCGTTTACTTTCCGATACAGTGTATCAGAAAAGTAAGGGTTTTTAGTCAGACATCGGTATGGCGGCAATTATCGACTTAGGGAGACACCAATTTAGACTCATTTCTGGAGTGATCATGATTTTTTATGACTGTAGGCTGAATGCTCTTGGTCTTTTCAAGTAAATACTCCCTTCTGGCAGCCCTAATGGAACAGAATAAGTTCCGCGAAATCTAAGTAATAGTAAAAGGCTTTGTCTTGCCAAATGTCTGCAATGTTATTTTCGACAGTGTTATACTATTTTGGATGTGAAGTAAGCCGAAGTGTGACACCTTCGAAACCTCGCTCTTTATCTAAACTACTTAAGTGTACAATTTAATTTTTTTGACGCTCGATTGAAGCTTTTTAATGAGTTAATTTATGCGATAAGGTCGTCCACTAAAATATTTACTTTTTATGAAAATATATATAACGTGCCACTGCTCTTTGATAAGGCGTAACTTAAAATAAATCGACCATGAAACACGGGCAAATCTAAGACCCCAAGTCGCTGTGAGATGTTCACAGCAATTGATAATCGAGCGAAGATCAAAATAAATATTCTACAACGTGATCTGTATGAAAATAGAACATAATGAAAATTAAAATCAAAATACTACAAACGATGCATTCGAATAGCGAGGATCTACCAATTCTACTTGCTATGGTTAGAGACTGAAAACCGAAGAATTTCGACTTCTTCCAGAGAGACATTAACCATAGTTTCAATAGCTAAGAACTGTCCACTAGATAGTAGATGAACGCTGGCCTGAGTCCTGCCAGAAAATCTCCTGTTCCATGGTACAATCAGAAAACTTTCAAATATCATTGTTCACCTGAGACTGTAGTATTTAGAAAAAAATTAATATAAGACGCTCAGGGAGTGCTCCATATAAGAACTTCTGCCAAAATTATAAAAAAAACTCGGAAGAGCAGACTAGAATCCATAAAAAATCAGTCTGGCGTGAAACACTCAACAATTTTGGGGCTACCTATACGCAATCCAAAGTGGAAATTCTAGGAATTATGATCGAAATTCATTTCCCAACTAATCACTGCAAAGCGGATAGTTTCAACTACTGGAACTATAAATAAGTCGATGCAGCCCGCTGTTAATTATTATGAGGACAGATGAGGCCATTAAGTAAATTGTGACGTTGCCGTTGTCTATACCAATAGTTCTCTCATCCGGGAGGACTTGGTCCTTAAAACGGAGGTTCGGTCTTCCTTGTCGCAATATCTGTTCTGCTTTTCTGCTTATCGTCCAGCACTCAGCTCCATAGAGTAGAACTGGTAGGATCAGTGTTTTGTCGAGCATGCATTTTGTCTTCCAAACCGAAGTAGCAACGGTTTTGTAGGGTAAGTCGACGCCGAATCTCCACTGGGGTATCATTCGTAGAGTTAATGTCTAAACCGACGTAGGTAAACTCCTTAACTACTTCGAAATTAGTGTTCTCAACAGTGACGTTTTATCCTAGGCGGTGGATGCTTCTTTGTTTGTTGACAAAATGTACTTGGTTTTGTCCTCATTTACTTGAAAGCCAACTCGTTTCGCCCCTTCTTCGACTGATATAAAACCCTTTATGACGGCGCGCTGGGAGCTACAGATAATGTCGGTGTTGTCTGAGTATTCCAGCAGCTGACTAGATTTGCTGAAGATAGTTCCTTTAATGTTAACACCTGCCTTTCGCATGATCTGTTCTAGCACTAAATTGGAGAAATCATTTGACAGTGCATCTCCTTGCCGAAATCCGGTACAGGATTGAAATTGTTCGGAGGAACTGTCTCCAAATTGCACATTGCTGCATATTTTGGCATATAGACTATCAAGACATCGGGAATGGCTTCATCCTCCCATACCTGGTTCATAATTTAGGGCATGCATCCTACCAAAACTTCATCCCCATGTTTGAAAAGGTCGGCTGGTGGAAGATCAGAGCCGTCGGCTTTGTTGTTCTTCAGCTTTTTGATAGCTGAGGCAATATCTTTTATAGTAGGGGAAAGGATGTAGGTTCTCTTCTTGCTCTATCTGATGCCCATTAACTAGCAGATGAAAGTGCTGTTTTAACACATCTCTTAAACTAATCCCTACGCTTCAGTGACTAGGTTTCCTTGCCAGCAGCAAGTCGCTTAGCTTTCCTAAAGAAATATCCAGATGTTGTTTCTATCGCGGGACTCTTCGATATTCTTGAGCTGGAAGACTGTGTGGGCCCTTTTCTTTTCACTCAAAATCTTCTTCTCCTCCCTTTTTCTAGCTCCATACTCTTCCCTGTCTACCCTTGGCTTAATAAGGGCTTCTTTTCGGTGCCTGTTGGTAGTCTACGATGCTGTACCTCTTTGATGATGTCGCGACACAGGTTATTGATGTTTGTGGATGGTGAATTCACAGCAGAGAATCTCTCGCTCAGACGCTCTGGCTACTCCAGTTGTGCTAAGTTCGGAGTGCTCGTTTCGCAGCTTCTTCTCGTTGAATAGTCGAACTCTGTATTTGGCTGCAACAAGAAAGTGGTCAGAGTCAATGTTTGCACATTCAGAATGACTGATGCGCGCCTCATATCTATTTGGACGTCTAGAGTGCGCCAGGTTGCTATGTAGATTCGTAGTCTTTAAAACCTAGTCGTAGTACTACTTACCACCATACTACGAGCTGCTGCAAAGTCGACTAGCCGGAAGCCGTTTTTTGTTGTCTCATCGTGGGTGCTGTGCTTTATGACTAATACGCAGAAGATGTTTTCTTTAACGAAGTCCACGTGTAAAATTTTGACATCACGGTACTGGCTTCGTCCAGCAGGTCATGGAACTCCTTCTTGATAGAGTCTTCAGGTTCATCGGTAGGGGCGTGTGAACATATTTGGCCGATGTTCTGGAATGATGCCTTGATGCGGATCACAGCCAGGCAATCGTTTATCGGTCAATCAATTACCATTGACCGTGGCCGATCTCCCACGACGAATTCGCATCCTAACATGTGCGGTTACACATTGCACATTTTGTGACTGCTGTAATAAATGTTGCAATTTTTCCATTTTTGTATACCGGTCCTATCCATCGTATATCCTGGATTCAAATTTTTGAGCATGACCAGGGGTGTTAAGTGTACTTACGTTCCAAATGCATACTCTCAATTCGTAGTCCGTGAACGTTCAGTGTCGTGATCTTAACGGAGGAGGTCTGTTGGCATCCGAGGCCAGTTCTATTGTGAAAACCCCTACGATGAGGGGCCGTTTAACCCTATGTCAGTGGCCCACTTCGGGGATGTGAGCACTGCCGTTGACCCATTAAGGGCACTTTCGCTGCCATATCTTTTCCACGAACCCATGCGAGTCAGTGTCTACACTATTCCTACAACATTTAACCATTTTGAAGTTTACATTCTTTCTTTTTTGAATATTCTTTCTTTTTGAGTGTTCTTTAGATGGCATTCTAAACTGAAGGTCCGTAACTAATAAATCTCTTCACTGGGGTCGGTTTTTAGGCAACTGCATCCAGTTGCGCACTCCAAGACGGTTCCACTTGTGTGTGCCACCTTAGGGGAGATCTTCCTACTTACCTCTGCCAGTAGGAATTAATGGCTCTTCCGGCCGAAGGGTTAATGATCACTCAGCCAATATGGGTGGGATCCATTTCTGGTGACTGAGGCACACTTTTCTGATACAGCATCCGTTGAGTTCGCTGTTGTATGTCCTCCTCCAAGCTAAACACAAGCAGGACGATAAATCACTCCAATATTACTGCTTTCAAAAGTAGCAACCAATTACATCATCAGCATATGCAAGTAGTTGCATACATTTTTAGAAAATTGTGTCTCCGGATGTTGGCTTGTGAGTTTTACATAATTTTCTCGATCAGTTAAATAATGTTAAAAAAAAGCCACTTGACAGCGTATCACGTATCTATGGAGCAGGAAGCAGTTATTCTGCACAACCTGACTAGTTCGGCTATATATATTATCACATAGGGCCTTGAAACCCGTAAAGCGGTGGTGAGTCTCGGTCTGAACTCCGTAGGCATTTTCAATGCATTCTGCCCTAGCATGATTATTTGGTCAATTGTACACTTATCCGGCTTAACTGAAGTGATAAGGTCAAATCAGATCGTTAGCTTGAGGCCTCCACACAGTGTGTTAGATAAGATTTGTGCGCAATGCTAAGGAGACTGGTGCTTCTATAGTTGACGTAGTTTTGAGGACTATGCTCGGGCAAAGATAAAGTGTTGGTATATGATCCCTGGCAAGTTACCTCCTGCTGCCTTAAATAATTTAGCAAGTGGGTCATATATTGTTATCTTTACGTAACTGCGTCTCATCCTTCGGTGAAGTTGATATCTATAGACGTACCTTGCTACTCGGTAGTGGGCTAAGTCCATCTTGGCTACTCTGAATGTTTGGATATCTGTAGTACAGTAAGAGTACCTTGCGTCGATCTCAGCATATTGAATTTGGTTGCTAATGTGATCATATCAAACTGACGTTGATGAGTTTAGACGTACTGTGGAATATTGCAATGAGTCCGTGTCGTGAGCGCTATGGTCCTTGCCCTAGTGTTCGGCTTATATTATGAATATTATGAAGAGAATCGACTTATTGTGTCGACACTCGATTCGATCCATTCATGTTTGAACTGTCTGAAATGTGCCTCATCTTTTCCTTTGCTTATTGCTCAGATGAACATAAGAACACCTACTGATTCTCCTACTTGACTCGGGCGAATTTTTCGCTACATATGTATCATTGCCATGTGATGGCACCTTATTTGTTCCAAATAAATTGGATGTAGCCTGTCTTCGAAATATCTTATGTGTGCAAGTGACCTAGCATCACGTACACAGGAAGTACGGCACTCCGACTCAGTTACTCACTTAATATATAACAGTTTTTGCAGCTTGAACGCCGACGCCACCACATGATTTTCGTTCCTACGTCCAGACTGCCTTTTTGTCTTGTTAAAATAATATGAGTAGTATTCGACAACTTTGAATTTTGATGAACGTTTAAAATTCAAAACTGTGAGTCGGCCGTTGAGTCGCTAAGAAATGTTCGTTGCGTGTAAACATTTCAAGTCACTACGGCCGCTTTATGTATACGCTGTTGGTGAATGCGATCTCGAACCTGATACGTGCATCTTCCTGTAGAGTGGATTGAGTGGGGGTAAAAAGAGCCTGCATCAGATATCCTGCCGATCCCTAGTTCTTACAAAAGTGTACTTTCCGGGACAGACTTAATCTATGAAATGCTTTTTATATCAACCCTCATGGTATATTCATGTGTTCGGAAGAAGTGTATAACACACTTACTTTAACAACTTTCAGTCAAATTTTTTCAGATTTCACAACATTTCACAACATTGCACAACTTAACATGAACCGCAAACAATATCCACGAAAAAAAATCCCATAGTTTACGACTCTGTGCCTAACACAGTTTCACACCAGATTTTTGAAAATTCTTGATGATTCCAAAGATACGAGTATCAGATAATTACACTCGGTAATTGCTTATTTGCTATAAAGATACTCTCGAGCCAACATATCCATACGTTTTGCTCCAAATGGAGTATCAAATACTCGCACTGCGTCACTTGTTCATAAATAAGCTTAAGTGGGGCGGAAAGGAAGATCTTCATAGAAACTATCGCATGCTGAATTCAACTCCCCCAGACCCAATTAAGTCATTTTGTGATTTCATTAATTAATCTTCATATCTGTGGACATGTGTGTAAGTAGGTATTGTGGAAAATTTTTCCACTACTTCAATATATCCGATGAACCGTGCCCCGTCCCACAACCACCGAAAGGTGAGTGTAATTTGTGCCATAAAATTTTATAGACAGACATTAGGTTGCATTAAGTGGCTTAAATGTAAATAAAATGACCAGAACGCATTTAGATACACTGATCTACCCCATAGCTGTAGAGATTACCTGGGGGCTGCGGATAACTATTTTGTAGATATTCTGATAGCATATCTGGTTGAATTAAGTTACATACGGACATTCCCCTCCAGTACTCGCGCTCATCCATGCCTGCATGATTATTTCTGGCCCATACATCTGATACTTTGTTTCAGTCTGGATAAAATTACGATCCGTAGCTTGCATTTTGTATTTTGGCCCATCTAATTTTCATCTCTTTCGAGGGTAGTTTTGTTACTCAGGGGTTTGGGCGGAAGCTCGGAACTAAATTGCACATTAGAGCCAGCCAACTTTTATGATGTAATAAATTAATTTTCGCTTCTTTTGTTACACCTAGAATGGGGAGCCAGTTGAACGAGGAGGTGCTGGCATGGCATGTGTATCTGTGTATCTTTTATTTTATTGTGCTCGTTTTATTACGTTTGCAGCATTTAATGGTCTTTAATTGAATGAAAGGAGCAATTTTTTTTCGTACTCTTTAGATATGCCAAACATGTGTGAGGTTGGTAGCTGAAACGGAGTGTAGAATCGTACCAGCGACATGACCTTGGGATTGAAATTACATTTTTGTTTTGATGTTTTTTGGATTGCATTTGCGTTTTGTAAAAATATAAAAAAATTATTTCTTATTTTTTACGAGTATGTTCCCAGCTGGGTAATGAGTTTTTTTTTTCATTTTTTCTGTTATTAAGGGTATGTGCAGCACGCAGCTGAGATCACAGCTGATGCCAGCAATTAAAGAACGAAAGGAAACTCTTATTTCACTTAAAAATGGTGGTGTATGTGTGTGTGGAACTATAATTAAAATTGCTCCACAGTCTTCTGGACTTGAGATGGTAAACTTTTTCAAGTAGTTCCGAAGTTACACAATTTTAACACTCACAAGTCACTAGTTGTTGTTTGGATGAAGTTTGTGGAAAACTTTGGAAAGTCTTACATTTTCGGCTCAACCAAAGAAGTGAAATATTATGAAAGAGTTTTCAGAGAATCATGTAGCTCTTGGAGGTCTTGGCTTTTCACTATTCTTTGCCTGAAAGAAGGAAGAAAAGCACTAAGAAAATTAAATGAAATCTAATCCACTTCACTCGACTCATTGCCCATACAGCAAACAATGTAAAGGGCTTAACATTGAAGTGGATCTGTTCTTAAATACAAACCATACATAAACTTGAAAAAAAAATAATACATTTTCGTATAATCTATTGTACTTTCATTTTATGTTGTCTTAGATCCTTCCATTCTGATGGTATCTACTTATTCCAGAGTAGCAAGTAGGTTTCTCCTTTGCTGATTGGAATATCTCATATTCATAATGCGCTAACATGGATCACACAAATATTACAGAAAATTCTGAATACTAAAACACGACGTTTTCTAACTATTTATCTTGCAGCCATTGTTATCAGTATGGGTTTTCATGATGATTTGTTGGGCCCTTGAAGCCTAAACTGGATACTAAACATAGAACACAGGATAAATCTGTGCAAAAGTGTGGTAACTTCAGCCTAAGATTCTTACTTATGGGCTGCCTTAAGCAAAGCCTACAAAATCACAAAACTTAGCAAAGTCGAATGAACAGCTGGTATTGGAACCACGATCGAGCCCGACAGAAGATCTCAACGTGAAACTCCACTCGTGTAGACTCAGACAATCTGGATTCTGGTTTCGACCATAACTGACTACACACGATACCTAAACTCAATTTTAATAATAACATCCAAGTTCACATTCCGGAAACGACAGGATGGAACAATAATAATCTACCCCTATCCAAATACCAAGTATCGATCTTCACCGGCGGCTCCAGGAGTCCTCTCAGCGGAATTGTACTTCCAGACTCTTTCAGTGTTTTCCCAGCAAAGGTACCAACAAATATAGAGGCCTGCAAGATGCTTAGCCTTAGCTCCATTTTCATAAACAACATAGAAATCTTTATTGACAGCCAGACTGCCATCAAAGGCTCCATTCACTTCGCCCTCTAAACTACAATAGTAGAAAAGTGCAAGGAAATTATCGCAAAGGTTGCGACTGAACAAAGGTAGAATTCTTCAGCACCTTCTCTCTATTGCCAACTTTAGGTGGAAGTGTCTAAAACTTGTACCATATCCGGACAGATATGGTCTGCCTACGATAAAAACAAGACGAGTGACTTAATCAATAGAACTCGCACCGCGACACCAATAATCACAGCAATTAGCACGGGTCCCTGGCCAATTGGCTCACATGCTGCCAAGTTAGGCATTCCTTTTAGCCCCAACTGTCGTAGCTGTAACAACTCACATGATAAGGAAACCCTATAACAATTTCTCTGTTACTACCCGGCACCATCTAGAACCAGGCATCGCACAATTACTAATATTCGGAACTCCACAGGATGGATCTGAAAGCTACGCTCTTAGCAAGGATTCAGGGCACTTGAGTTATGGTATCAAAAGAGCTTATCCGTCATACTTGTGTTTCTAGTAAGACCTTATCAGACAAGCACTTCAACCTACTTACCTTGGGCCCTACCACCGGTTCATTATCAAGGTCGTTGATAGTTTAAACTTTTTAAATGCCCATAACCTCGGATCACAAGTAACTTCTCCTGACTGAAGATCATTTGAAGGAGGAACATTTACGGGAGCAATCTATAATCTCGCTGCTGGCTTGGGAATAAAGACTATCTAATACTCGAGGTTTGTTCGAGGCAAAGATTTTTGCAATTGCTCAAGCTGGGGAAACACTAGATCTAAGATCTGTATTCAACATGAATACATCTGAAAATATGTGATGTGCTCATTCAATAAATCCTAATAGTCCAAATATTTTCTCTTTTCTACATGAATGCTCTGCAGAGCACTAGAATCAGTTTGAACTTGTCAAAAATTGTAACAGATTGCTTAAAGCTGCATGCATGCAGAATATTTTAATATTTCGCTGTAGGCCTTGATGTTGCGGTAGAGTGTCAATTAATCAAGGAACAAGAGGTACGACTAGGTGGAACTATATTCACCAAGTTATGACCATGGGTCTAGGCAATACTGTGGTTACAAAAGGATCATCAGACGTTAATTATAGAATCTTATTTAAGGTACATAATTAATCAGACTCTGAATAAGAGGAGAACATCATTTTTTGTTCATTCCAAAAGAGGTGGAAATACACCGATGTATCGTGATCATAATCCATCATAATCACAGCTGAATTCTTAATGTCTTAAAACGCCCGAAAGGAATAAGGGAATCCTCATATGCAGACATGCAAATGCTCTGTATTCTTCGATACGTTTGCACACACAGCCTAGTATGGAGCAGTCCCAATTTTATGATTGCGTTAATATATTTTATGCTAGAGAAATACTCTTATTTCATGCTTTCATCAATTAAGGGGCACTGAGTTTGACGTCGTTGGACAACCTGGATTTCGTACACGTATGGCTTTATCTTTGCTACCCTATTTGTGCGCCGTACAGTTGGATGGTGTTTACAAGCCGCTCGCGCAGGAAGCCTCGATTTTGCTAAGATCCTCCGATGCGAAGTCATCATATCTTGCTGTATCTTACACCCGAAAATGTTATACCAGTAGTTTTGCATGTTTTCTATTGAATTTATACCTACAGTTTTGTTCCGTGATAAATCAACCGATGCTGCAGAAACTTTATTGTAGTTATCAGGGAAGTTCTAACTTTTTTATTTATTTTATGACAACCACGAGTATGATGGCAACAACGAAGCTCTTAACTGACGCTATTCTCGCTAATAAAAGAGTTATAACATCGTTATGCATTACATTAAAAAGCAGGGGTCCTATAAGCCAACCTTGTAGCACACCATCGATTTTAGAATCTAAGAATTACGTTGAAATGTATTAAGTGGGCACACCGGTACAATCATCTGATGAAGACAATGCGAAATATGTCGCGAACTAACTGAATTGAAAACCTTGGCTGTCCCTTTTGGGGCTCTGCGTAAACGCCCTTTTAAAAGTATTCATGAGTGAACGTTTGAAGTTTAGTCAGCGATTTTAAATGCTTAAGTTGGTACTGTGTGCCACTATCTATGTCCTTACTATCTCCTGTTACTTTCGGACATATGCGAAAACTTTCTCACCCCAATGGTCTATGAACCCCTATGACTTCTTCAATATGACCGTATGAGGCGTCTCTGAAGTACTGTATCTTACTAAAGTTGGTTACTAATTTGAGAGGAACTTTGCACAAACACTGCAAAAATTAAATCGTCAGCTTTTTGGATAATGAATGGAATTGAATGCCAATGGAAAATTATGAATAGCTAGGCCTTGCTGTTCCTGATCTCTGAAAGAGCTATGGAAGCCAATTCTTATACAATTATTCTCTTAGCTCTCTTAGACTTTTTTCACGACCACCTACTATTTAAATTCCTAATCAGTCTTCAGAATTATAGCTAACTTGCGTGCTTAAAATGTTAAAAGAGCGTTTTCCTTTTAATAGTTCTGTTGATTGAATTGTGTATTTTCATAACGCTCCATTCACATCCACATGAAACTCACATTGATTTATCAATGCTACTCCCTGATTTCTATGTTAATCACACAGTTTTTAAATAGTTTCATAACAGTTTCTATATAGTTTCTTCGTGCAGTTTTCATTCAATTTTATCCGTTTTTTTCTTTCCTTCCATAGCCTCCAAATAGATCACAATACTCGTATGCATCGTATTATCCTTCATTTTAAGACTCAGTGTAAACTTTTATTCATTTTTCCAAAATACCCATATACCTAGTCAATTTCGAGTTTCCAAAGAGTTTTCGGGCAGTTTCCGAATAGTTTTAAGATATTTTCGTAGAGTCTATACACAAGAACAAATTCGCATTGTAAAAACAATAATATTTGTAAAACAGGACCGCTTGCTGCTGTTCTAATTCTTTGCAGTTGACAGAATTTTGATAATATTGGACAGTTTACGCTAAAGATGTGGGTATGTAAGTAGCGGCCAAACTCGGTTCTAAGCGCAATTGGGAAGGAATTGTGCTCATTACAGAGGGCTAGGACAATTCTTCAAAGACGAGAGTTGTACTCTTCACTAATAAGACACTAATTCCCAAATTTCACCCCTCATAGGTTGGAAGAACTGTTTAAGCGATCTAGGAAAGTATGACTTTTAGGTGTGATTTTAGATTTTAAACTAAAAATAAGTAGAAAAACGTATGTAGCTTTCCTCTCTTGAACCTACCTAGGGCTTCAAATCGGCCATAGCATATTGTCTGAATAAGAAACCCATTCTTACGTATGGCTCGCTATTCTGGTGGAAGGTCTAAGAAAACCACCACTACTGGCCAGTCATCGTCAAACAATCCAGACGGCAAACTGCATCGGAATTCTGGTATCAATCACGACAATACCTACAGTGGCACTGAGGACTAAACTCAGTATTATCTCGCTGATTTTTTACCACATCAGTTTGGGGACCAAGTCATCTATTTGCCTGCGAGAGAAAAACCTATGCGGCCACACGTCAACTATGGCGACGTCACCATACTCTGTACTGCAAGACTGCAGTGTCAAAATTCCTGGAAACTGGCTTTCTATAGCAATGGTTCTAAAATAAACATCAAGCCGAGAGCTGCAACAGATAAAGGATGGCTACAACAACTCTGATGTTATTAAGACTGATATCTAGATAAATTACTGTCTACTCAGACAGCCACTCAGATTTACTGCCCTGGATCACGCGATAATCACATCAAGAATTGTAAAAACCTTCGCGAATCTACTGAAAAATGTATGAAGTGCCAATACGGTGACCGAAGGAGAGGTACCAGGCTACATACATAGATATCCCAGGAAAGAAGAAAGCGGATGAGATGTAAGTGAAGAAGTCGACTCTGTGTAATTTACAGGCATTTCCTTTCATAAAAGTTCCATTGAGCACGGTTAAAAAAGGTCAGCAGAAAGGTAGCCATCGTTCAAGATGGCTTAATTCTAATTTGATATGTTCCCGAAAGCCTGGACACTTTGACTAACGTAGAGCAAACAGAGATCACTCTGTCTAGTTAACATATATTTAGCAGCTGGGACGAGAATCATTCACCGCTTTGGTGTAGACCAGAACATGTTCGGCAGAAACTGTAAGGATGAGATTAACTCTGTCCATCTGTTTGCGAGCTAAGAAATCTCCAAAGAATAATTTTCACTATCTGGGTGGTTCTAAGCCTATTTTCGTATGTTTGCAGACGTAATCCTTATGTCCTTACTGCTGGTTTAAGCGGGTAGTGAACATTAACTACAACCTATCTACTCACCTATGTAACTACAATACTTGTAAGGGATTGCTTCGGATGATAAGGGGTGAGTCTAACTGCTGGGCTTTGTTCAGCAAAAGAATAAAGTACGCTATTCTCTGTATGGCTGAACGAATTCATAAATATCTATAAGGCTAACTGGAACAGAAGGAGTGTCCTTTATCGTCTTAACCTCTAACCAGAGCCCGTGTAACCTTAAAATAACGTTTTAACATGCTCGTATACGACTACTACGTGATCCCTTGTCTGGCGGAAAAAATTACTGATCTTCAGCACAACTCTTACATGATACGAAATAAACACGCTTCGAAAAGCAAAAGTCTTCCTCATGCAATTTGAATAAAAATTTTAGTAAGCATATTCGGAAATTGCGATTCGAATAAATCATATAAGCACGCTTCGAGTATTCTAAAGGGCAATGTGCTTGCATTATGTATGTCTCGATTAATTAAAACTGCAGTTATACACAGTGTGACCGCCAGATTAATCGTCAATCGTATCAGACAGAAAATCAAAGTTCAATTTGAATTGATTTTTGTTACCTATAGTTGAATTATACGAATACATACGAGCACTTACTCGTACATCTATACATGTGTAATTCTTTGGTCGGCTATTCTGAAACGTACTTCAGTTGTTTTTATAAATGGCAATCTAATCAGACTCATATTATCGTCGTATCTGCAGGTAACTACTGTCCATAATCCATAAATTATGCCCTTTTTAGTGTTACTGATAAATCAGAAGTAAAAACTAGACAGATACGAATACTCTAACACATCCATCTACATGGATCTAAAAAAGACGTCTGAGATCTTCGCAGAAGTCGTAAATCAATATTTTGTCAAGTAAACAGACCTTTAGGTCAGCGCTCTGGAGTCTGCTGAGTTCCAAAAATCGATTTTTATGATTTTGATCTCGTTTTGAATAAATTGAAATTGTTGTTTGTCTTATGGAGTTCACATAACTGAAATTGACGAGAGCCATATTCTGATGCCATTCGTGCTGATACGTCGTCATACCCTAAACCCTGAAAAGTGGAAAATCTGCTTTCATAAGAAGAGAAAGGTCGGGAAAATAAAGATCCTTTATTGTGGGCTTAGACAAAGCTTCTGTCAAGACCATTAAGCAGAACTGTCAGTCTTACCTAGTGACTGACACCACTACCTGCACCTTGGAAGGGTTGATTTCCGCTATGATTCCAAATGAGTGCGAATAAAAGACGACCACCTCAGCACTCATCTATTGTATTTTGTGTACTCAGATCAATCTTCAACATTCCAAGTCTACTACTGCATCCCTAAGTAGGAGGCAGGAACCATGGGTGTGGAATAAACGCATCTATGGTTTCGGATATCTAAGGGATTTCACACCACTATATGACGAGCGATCGGAAAGATCGGGAACTTGTTCCTACGAGTATATACCGAACTCACTCTCACTATCTAAACTTGGACAATCTTGTAACCAAGATTTAGTTTCTGGAGACGTAAGCTACACTCGTCGTTGCGTCTGCTTATTTTCTATTGTTACCACTACCACCTAAGTCGGTATACTATGATTCCATGGGAAGATGGGACTTACTCGTATCATATCCTGCGATGATAATGCTCAGAATACTTTTTGGGCAGCTGCAAATGTAACGTGAGAAGCAACCATCTCTTGGATGTCATACCTTTGTCTGACCCTGTTGTCAACAATGTTGGCTTTTAGTCAACTTTTGTTACGAGAGTAAGGCAGCAAGTAATCGACTTAACGTTGTCCAACAGGTATGCTAACGAGATTACAGGCTGGAAAGTGCTATCGGAGGTCTCCACATCAGCCCATAGGTACATCGAATTCACAATCGGCTGCGTGAAGAAAAGGAATTCGCGGAACACTAACTGGGCACGATTTAGGGAGGAGTTCGGAAAGTCCGACAGTGCCCCCTAGGTTCAGAACAAAACAAAAGCTGGAGGAATCTGTTCAGAACCTGAATGCAACATTCATCCAGTATTTTGAACTGGAATGTCTAGCTATAAAGCAATCCTGTAGATCATCAGTTTCTGCAGTAGCTTTGTATAGAAACCAGAAAACTTCTAAACAGGTCATTTAGGACTAAATTGGAGGAAGACTGGGGTCTTTGCAAATCGAAGCAAAAAGAATATAAGAAGCTTTTTCAGATTTCGAAGAGTGCCTGTTGTAAAGACTTGCGAGAAGATCGAAACTGTCGGTGAAACCAGTAGGCTGTTCAAAATCCTCAAAAGGGAAAAAGCAAGCAGGCTGGAATTACTCAGAAAATCTGATGGTACCTACACTGAATCAAAAGCAGATACTCTCCGTCTCATGCTTGAAACTCATTTTCCGAAGCTGCTAGTGAGGTAAATAACACAACACGCTGGCTCGAAGTCGCCTGGTACCAACGGCATATATTCAGCTAATTTACAGAAAGGTGTGGGCGGTAACTCTGAAGAGAATCTTAACTGCTGCCCTGACACTGGCATGCATACCGAAGCCCTGGCATGCATACCGAAACACTGGCGAATAGTAAGAGTAGTATTTATACCGGAAATTGGAAAAGGGCACTATACCCTCGCCAAGAGCTTTAGACCTATAAGTCCGACTTCCTTCATGTTGAAGAGCTTGTAGAGATGGTCGAGATCCATGTGCGCAAAACTGCTTTACGAATGCATCCTCTGTCTGTGATGCAACACGTTTGCCGATGCGGAAGTTCTTGCGAGAGTGCCCTTCAAAATCTGGTAGGGAGAATTGAAGGCGCAATGGACAAGAAGTAATACGCGCTGGGCATTTTCACCGACATTGAAGCTGCTTTTGAACCTTCTGACGGCCTGTGTAACTCGGGCAGATAACACGACTTAGACGAATCGCTAATTTTGCGGACAAAAGCAATGCTGGTGAATAGGACACTGATTGCGGATGCTGAATGCGGCGACAGGGGTAAACAGGGATTGCCCGCAGGCGGAATTCTATCTCCAGTGCTACGATGCATGTTAATCGACTCTCTGCTTAGCGTCTATGCACAAGTATAAGCGGATGATGCAGCTGTACTGTCTGGTGACTGCCTGCTCTAAAGCGCAGGCAGCCCTATATATAATTGACCTTTGCTGCACTAGAAATGGGCTTTAAGGCAATCCTCTCAAAACTTAGGTTGTTCTCTTTACGGGAAGGAAGAAGCTGACATGTCTGACTTATATATTGCTTAAAGGCGTCACCATCCAATTCTCCGAAGAAGCTACGTATTTGGGTGTCAACCTGCGTAGCTAACTTCTATGGACTAAACATGCTTCGTGGAAATGCTCTAAGCCGCTGTCGACCTTCCGGCAGTGCACAGGAGATGTAGGCAAGACATGAGTCACCGAGAAGTATTGTCTGGACTTACATGGCTATGGTAATGCCAATTATATCCTTTGTGTCGGTTGCCTGGCGAGGGGCTTTCATGGGGCTTTCCCTAACACGCCTGGTTCCATCCTAGACGTATTTTTATTCTGGTTATACCCTTAAAATGTTTGCACACAGCTCGATCCGTAGGTATTCACATAATAGGCTGCACTCTTAAAGTAATATTCCGTTTAAAAAGAAGTCTTTGGTAACATATGCCCTTTGATAAATTTGCCGCCTGCTGGTTTTTTATTCTAGTCTTATCGACATGCCATCTGATACGATGACAGCAGAACTCCTGCTGTAGAAAAAATACGAAATAACGACAACATTGGATTACACTTTTCAGTAGGATGACTTGCGTCTGCCTTTCAAGCGGAGATATACCTAATCCTGATGGCGACGAACTACATATACTGTGAAAAACGTATTTGCAGCATGTGCAGCAATAGTCAAAGTGTGCTTAAAGCGTTGCTGAACCCTCTTACGACTTCCAAGCTTGTTCGAGAATGCAAGACTAAATTTCATGAGTCTTGTCTAGGTCCCAGGTCATAATGGGATCACGGGAAATGACATTGTCGATTAACTTGCTAGGCAATGCTCAGATAAGAGTTTTGCAGAACCCGTACCTACGTTAGGTCTACCTGTGTCCCCGGTTCGTACTTCCATTGACAATTAGGTTTCATAAGAGCACCACTGTAGCACATCTGCAGATGACATTGCTCTCCATGTTGCCAGTAGACCAAACGAATGCTTCTCGACGTCTCTAATTGCTGAACTTGCTGGACTTGCTGCTGTCCCTCAGTAGAAAAGATACTGGTTTCTTACTAACGTCGTGACGTGGTACTACACTTGCTATGAAAATGATGACGACACTGCGGAGCACTAGGTCCATTAAACTGCAGGTACTCGAAGTTGACGTGGTGGGGGCTGGTAGTGTAACCACTTCATCACTGAAGCGCTTACTCATCTTACACCGAAAGACTGAAAAAATAAAACGATCTATATGTATCCATACGAATACGGAAGTATTCTGCAGTAAGTGCATCCTACAACTTTGAGTCGAAATTTTTCTACCTGCCTTAATCAAATTCAACTGTATAATCTATACAACAAACCGGTGGACTTAAGCCGAGACTTGAGTGCTTCGCTGATAATGCATTCAAAATTAGTGAACATTGTATTCAGGAAGTTACATACTTTGGGATATTGCATTGGGGAAACCTTCGATTATAAGAGAAGGTCCTGTGGCCTCTCCAAACTCAATACTGTTCAAATCGTCAGCTTAATTCATGCATGATGGCGGAGTGCTGCTAATTTAGAGGACCATATGGGAATCATATTGACAAGCAAGCGGCAAAACGATTTCTTCCTAAATGTCTTTCAAATACCACTCTACTGTTAAAGACCCACTTTCTACCACCTGCAACCCCATGCGTACTCTCAAACATTTGTCACCTCAGACCACTCATAACACGCCACTCTGGAAACGATGTTGCATTGTTCCTATGCAGGGCTTTCATAAATTAAATTTTAATTTTGGGTTTAAATATACATTGTTGACACGATTATCAAATGTGATATCATTCAAATGCCCTCCACGGAACCATTTGCAAATTGATGTTAATTTCAATGTGTAGATGATCGGTGTTTATAGAGGAACATGCTTCCAGTTCTTAATTTTCCAGGCCAATTATATGTAAATTGACAGCAAGTCAGAGCGTGAAACTACCCTAAAGCTGTATTTGTTGTTTCTGAATACCTATGAATACAAATGAATTTTCTGTGAGACTACAATTACGTACATGTGGAACATTGTAGCCGACTTGTCTGCCGACTCGGCATATGATTATCGCAATGCTTTTTAATATAATAAATGCCTGTCGGTGTACCGCGCATTTTCATTGAATTTGTAGTTTAGTTTACGGATATACGAGTAGGTCCGTCGGTCGATTAGCCCGGCCTTTAAGTTGGTTTGCACGACATACACTTACGAATGGTAGTTCCTCGGGTGATGACGACGCATGGCTATTATTATGTATCCTGTATGGGTCTAATATATTTTTGAAGGGAAATTATTAAGAAGCAGATACCGTGTCACGTGGAATGATACGAGTATGACTAATCGGAGGATTGCCTCTTTCGGAAACGTCATTGCGACCTCTATTGTTAATGATTTCACTGAAAGGATTTAAATACCACTATTACCGCTTTGAGTACTACTTCGTCACTATTTTTGTGTGTCAGTCATTGTGATTGTCAAATTTGGACCATCCCTGTAGTTAATTGTGTATATCCGTACAATAAAATGGTTAATAGTCCTTGCTTTTTAAATCAAAGTCAAATCGTAAAAAGGGCATTTCTAATAAAAAAGAAAACGTCACTTCTGACACTTCTCTTCCGAGGCCTAGCTACATTAATCACTTTAACTTCGTTTCATCGAAAAAGTTCAGTAAGTCTTATTTTCCAATAGCTTTGTCGGAGTAAAATTAACCACAGAAGACGAGAACGCATGAATGGGGTAGATTGCGATATTTATTTGACCTTTTATTCGAGTAGCTTTGAGTCTTTTGAAAAGATATCTATTGTGAGGCGAACAAAGAAATATTAAATGCCTTCTTCTTAAAATAGATATTTCCGAAAAGGCGGCAAAAAAGAACTTTCTCTGAAGGACATATGTATGTATCAATCTACCTGGCAAACCGCCGCCAATAGGCGAAATTACCGGAACTTGAAGAATTCATTGTGAAAATTGTTGTAATTTTCAATATCAAAACTTATTACATTAATTGCCAAGAAAACAATTAATTAGAAATTTAATATGCAAACAACGTAGGACAGTGCCTAAGTAATTGTAGCTCAGTCAGCCCTTCCGACTCCTCTTATGTTGTCTTTATTATAAATTTTTCACAATTAAATTGATTGACATCTTATTAGATTGAAGTTGTTCCAATTCGGCTGATTAATCATAAAAAGTCGAAAACGCTAACGACTAATGGCAGACATTAACTGCGCCTATTTTAGTCGGCAATGTCCCGCCATATCGAACCAATTACGTGATTAGAATTTAATTTCTATCGTCATCACTTAATGTGAACAACGGACATTCGAAAAATGAATTCTCAACCATTATTACGAGTACCATCTTCACAACTGTTGAATGAAGTTTATTTCGGATGAAACCGAAACTGAAAAACCACAAAACAAACGTGACTTTGTGGAGTACGAACAAATTCGTGTAATGTACGTTCATGATCGCCGAGCATGGGATTTGGCACGAGAAATACTCACGAGCATGGATACTCGTATCTACGAGTATCTTCCGGGGGAAAATTCTCCCAAAAATGCACTTTACGTAAAATTTAAAGTAGCCATCTGGTCAGATTTGGCGCGAATTTGCCTCAAGGTTTTGAAATGAGAATGAGAAATTTAGTTTTATGGGCCAGAGAACAATGAACGAGGACCGGAATTTGTGGTTATTGTCTAGACACTGTCGGTGAAGAGGTATTTTATAATACCAGGAGCAATTAACTTGCTGGGGTTTTTGGGTGATTTTCTCGAAAAATCGCAAGTTGTTCGGAAGCCACTACAGAACATAAAACAATTAAATTTCAATTAAGTGAATTGAGGATTTGGAAAAGATACATGGGTACGAATGGAGTATCAGTTGGATGTTAATGGGTGTTAATGGGTGAGTTACAAAGTAGCTAATAGGGTCTAACTGGTGTTGTTGGTAGTCAGACAACATTAAATTGTTCAAAGAGAAATCTGAATGAAGGGGAAAGTTAATTTACAATTCGAATGATTTTCTTAGATACTCGTACTTGTAATATTTAACGCAACTGGTATCGGTTATTGGCGTTTAGTTTGAAATGTGTGCAACGTGCTATTGTTTTAGAACAATTATTTCCTTATCTAGTTGACCTTCGTTACTAATCTTAATCTTATTGACTTAAAACACAAATAAGGCTTACAAAGGTTAATTGGGAAAATTGTAACATTCATTCTATTTAGCATTATTCAGGTGACCTGGTGGTCATTAACGTCACTATCATTCGAAATGGGAAGTCTCAGAAAGCCAAGGTCTAGATCTGACTCCCTTTCAAATTCAATGGATATTCAATACACTAAATGAGCCTGATATTTTGCTCAAGAAAAATTTGGATAACTTGCATCAACACATCCAAGTTAAATGGCACCTCTAAGTTTCTCGAAGAATTCCAGGTATCTCAGCCTCATCCTGGACAGTAAACTGAGAGTTTAAGAAAAATGCTGCAGTTATGCATGAAGTTTATAGGCTCAAGGTGGGGTCTACGAGGAAAACCCAAAGCCATGCTTTGATATTAGAATCTGTGTCGCACGTCCTTAGCAATTGTCCTGCTTTTCTGAATTTAAAATGATCACCACCTTTGACAAATTTGCCAAGAAGGCTCCATGGGTGCACGCCCTCCCGATGGTACTGCAATGAGCCTATAACTGGCCTAAGTCTAACTTAATAAGGAACATTCTTACCTAGCCTAACCTAATCGTTTAACCGAGCAATTTTTGAAATAGCACCCTTAACGACGCATACATTTCCCTTTTCTCGCTAGCTAATTTCCTTATTTGTTTCCTCCTATTGCGCTACAGCTCCTGACTATATCAGAATTGATCATAATGGATTCCAGCGACTCTTCTACTCGATACGTATTCCATATTTCCGCCCTAGAAACAGTTTTTGATGGAAGGTCTGAAGAAACGGTCTGAAGTACCCTGATTCAAGATCTACGACGTTTAAAGTGATTCTTGTGCAATAAGGTTCTTGTAAGAACAACATCATTTAAACATTCTCCTTGAAAATTTGAAAAAAACAATGCGAACGTACCTAGCCTTCAAATGCAGTTCATCAGTCCTAGTATGCTCTCCCTTTTCTTTCAGTCAACAGTGCTCAAAGTCAGCATTATAATCTCCCAAAAATACCCCGCAAACCCTGTGAAGTTTTCCCCATAAAATTGTTCCGAAGCTTTTCATCGCTGTAAGGGCTTTGAGCCTAAGTTTTCAGCTCGATCGCCTCTGCAGCGCCTGAACTGTCAATCATTGTTGTTTTATTTAAAATAAATGAAGCCAGAATTGCAGAACGATACAGTGACTACGTTCACCAGCTTTCGATTCCCAAGTCAAATACCGAAAAACAGAAAATAATGTGTCTGACGTCATAAAAGCCAAAAGACAGATTTGGTCTATTTTGTTTCGGTTTTTAAATTATATATGCTCTATGATTTACAAAGTTCCTTGTTGTATATTATGGTATTTCTCCTAAGATCTCAGACGCAAAGGCCTTGCTTGATAGTAGACAACCTGATGCTCCATTGATTTTATCAGTGCACAGGCTTCCGATGACATGTCGGGGTGTTTGTTAAATGGATAAGTTCCAAGGTATTGGCTGACTCACTTTTTATCTGTATCCCTGTATCCTCATACTGAAATCATTAATACGGACAAGCACACACGAATACCAGACATTGCCAGTCATACTGCCAACACCCTGGACTTGGTTTTAGTTTCTCATTCTGATAGGGAAGAGTCCTCTAGGCTCGTCGGACCATGGTGTCATATCAGCTGATTTCTCGTACACCGAAGACGTATTTAGAAAAAAGATTCCAAAATGAAATGTATGGCAATACGAGAAATAGAAATCCAATTGGAGTGGGCTTAACGCCTTATTTAGAAATTTTAACTGGTCGTTATGTTTCGTCTGTAACGACGTGGATGCTGCTGGTGATATGATCACGGACATTATTCTCTTTAGAATCAGATCGTTTATCCCTCATTGGATCAAGAGTATCAAATCAAAAGAAAAGCCATGGTACGGCTAGAGCTGTAAAAAGTTTTCGATCCTACCAACCTGTGTAAGATTCTTCATCAATCCTACTCTTTAGGACGCTTTCCAAGCAGATGGAAAACAGCATTTATCCAACCCGTCCCTAAAAAGGGCGAATCTGCGATAGGCAAATCTTTTTCGCCTGCGTTGATAAACCGTCAGTTCATGAAATATCTCGAAACACGAAATGGCCCGCAGTACGGTTTTCGTAGCAGCAGGTCCAGTAGTCCACATGATGCCATGTCTCACCGAAAATTGGAATCAAAGTCTAGGTTAATCTAAGGCATTTGACAGAGTTGGCATCAGGCTCTTTTGTCCAAAATGCCTTCGGCGATTTCAAGTCTAATACCACAGATAATAAGTACTGGTGTGCCACAGGGCTGCGTTCTGTCCCCGAAACTCTTTTGGATGTTCATCAATGATATCCTGTGGTATTGTGATCCAATATATTCCTTATATGACTGTACTCTCTGCTTTTCATATCCGTTCCCGGACTCATGTCCTTGTCTTTTGGCTGTGGAACCAGAATGTCAGCGTGTGTTAAGCTCATTAAATTACAATTTAACAGCATTACTGAATAGAGAAGTACCAACAAAATGGAATTGAATGCTTTTTTTTATAATTTACGCGCTCCTAAGGGGTTAGATAGTGGCTTCCAAGCATTTATCCACCCAAAATTGGAATACAATGCCATATCTGGCAAAGTGCCCCCAAGATCTCTTTGCACTTACTATACATATATAACATTCAAAACCGTGTGATAAAGCTCATAGATGACGCCAATATTACACAGTAAATTGATACCCTTGATTACGAAGGTAATGTCTTTTGCCTCGCCGTCTTCTTTAGATATTTTCACCAGCAGTACTCCACCTAAATTGCCAGTAGCTCATCAAGCCCACTTTCGATCGTACTCTCAAATATGAATCTCTATTCTCTAGTTATTATAAGTTGCAAACATTTATAACCAACGAACATCTGTACCTCTCTTTTTTTCCTTCCTAACTTTCCTTCGCTCGCGCTGTGTGCAAACATTTTAAGAACAAAATCTACCTGAAATGAAATAGTCGGTGAAATGGCTCGCCATTGGTGTTGTGTTATAAAATATTTGTTTGAAACCCGAAACAAAGTACCCGCAGCAAATATGGCTTCAGCTTACTATAAACAGTTATGTAAATGAGATACCAATGGCAATGAATATTGGAGCGCAATATTAGACAAAGAAGCAACGTTTTCTCATTTGAAATCCCAATTACTCGTATATTCATTTCCAGTCAAATTCATTGTCTGTGGTCCTTGAGTTGAAAATAATTTCCTTTGGGTAGCAACATCATTTCTCGTATCATTTTTTTTAAGTATGTCAACCTATGACCCACACATGGGGAAATTTCTCTAACCCATTCATAAATATTCTTCAGTGCTCTGACATAAGTCAAAACTTGTCACTCACAATTAAAAGAGGGTGTGTTCGCGTTTGTGCTCATATCCGCAATTAATCTTTCAATGACAGCCATCGATTGTTGTTTATTTTGTCTGTTATCTGTTCAATGAGAGTGCCATGGACACTTCATACTGATGCTCCAATATTCGTTTCGCCTTACGTCAGTCTGTTGACAGGTACATAACTTTAAATTGATAAGATTGAAGTGTCTTTACAATTCTGACGCAAAAACACTGGCTTCGACAACCATCTTCCATCAATCCTATTGCAGAATTATAATAGAATTTACCGGATGTCAATGCTAGAATATCCCAGTGATGGTGTTATTTTCAATGTCAAGGATACGAATGCCACGTGGAAATGAACGTTTAGATGTACCTACGTAGCATATATTCCACTTAGTATCATATGTCCTAACAATCGTAATTTCGAGGATAGAAAAGCTCACGTCACTGATGTGTTAGTTTCGTGTCAGTAAGTTGTCATAAGTTTTCGACGCGATAACGTCCCACGTGTTTAGTCGAAACGTGCCATGAAATGCGTGTAATATGTTATTTCCTTTTTTGTTTTTTGTAATCTGCAATTTGACCTTCAATGTTATAAAAGGGATGACGAGCACACTACTCGTGCTCTGAATGATCTGAAAGTAAATTCAGCCGCAATTAAAGTTTTTGCTAATCCAATTATTACACGTTACGTGACGTTGTAATCAAAAATGAATGCTGCCACAGTAATCATACCTACGGAATGTAGTATCACTTTACAAATTTCTGAAAGCAAACTGCAATGCACTGCACTCATTAATCGATTGCGGCTTTTTATTTTTCGAAAAATTCCCCTATGAACAATGTTCATTGACATTTTATGAGTTGAACAACAACAAGAACAAAAGAACAAGACAGAACTGTCATTTGGAGCGTTAATCGGTTGTGTTCACTATCGACTAACCTAATTATTCAGCAGAATTCCAAATTCAGAATCGAGAATTCTGAGGGCACATTGCAGACTGTAGTATCCCAATACAATTTGCATCTACAAAAAGTTCTTTTTTTTTTTCTTTTTTTTAATTAAAATAAAATTATTGCAAGCGTCACTTGAACGTGCCATTTTGTACTGTTCAATGATTTAAAATTGTAAAGATACACGAAAATGTTCAGTGAGTGCGTTCGGAATTTACACACGTACGCACACGCATTCGAATGCATAAATTTGCACGAAAAAATGGTGTCTACGCGTGAGGGTTAATGATTCGTGCTGAGCATTAATATTTCCATTTAATTTAGGCCATTATGTATAAATTTTATAATTCAATGAGTTTTTAATTAGTTGAACTGTTGTCAGTCTGGAGTATTGTTTCTATTTTAAGATACTTTTATTTTTATTTTACAGCTTTTGACCCTTAAGTGGTTTTAAATATAATTAATGACATTCGTGATTTGTGAAATGCCCCTACACCTGCTCACCGGGTAGTTGGGTTACCTTATTCATGATGAGCCTTTGTCTGGCAAATATTTTAATGTGCGTGCATCGTTCATTGACCATACGTTCAACAAACACGCCATTCAGCTCTTTTATGTTATATAACGTTATGTAAACTGTCATACGTCAGATGGCTAATATACATTTCTGTACCCACTTAGTTCGATATTTGAGATGACACTGCCAATTGTCGACTATCAACTAGTCTCCGTTTTCTATTTCTAAAAAGTTTGGATACCAAAACGCACACTTATAATAATTCTAATACAGGCACGTCATTATTAACATTGACATTCTAACACATATTGATGTCAGGTTACCTATCAGTGCAGTTGCCTTTATCTAAATTTGCCTTAAGTAAACCCTACCGAGTCCTGTGAAACAGCACGCGCAAATCAACACCCTCAGAGTAGCATCTGTCAAAGTTCCTCTTCCTGTTCTCTCATGAAAACTTTCTCCATAGTATAGGATGTGTGAAGATTTTTCGAGTTCTTTTGACCTTTCACCTTAAAGTTATGAGTGTGTGACGCTCTGTCAGTCATTCAAATTACAATTGTAACGACATCGGTAACTATAGTAACATGGATAGTGACAGTTGGGTACAGTTACGATGACAGTAACAACTCCAGTGACGGTGATATTTTAGCTGAAGGAGATAGTGACTTGTTTAATCCTAACCGTGATACGACAAATTTCCCTCAATTCGTTTTTGGATCCTTTGACTTAAAAATAAATTATTGGCACGACAGTTTGAGGTGGACTAAGGTCTAGTCTCTTCCACAAACATGCCTTTGTCTAGATAGTAGTACGCAATAAAAAGAAGTATTTGATCCTCCTGGGGCCGGCTTTGCAAGAATTGTAATAAGCCCCTTGTAACAAACTGTAGTATATTCAATCCTCTAGCTTGAAGGTAATGAAATTTAAGACACATATTAGGTCAACTAGTCCTCAAATGCATCCTTAACCAATGTTTGACTAGAAAATGGATATAAGCTTGTTCGTTCAGTAGTTAAAGTTATACGTAAATAGATAGTTTTTTGACGCAAATATATCATATAAGCCTGTGAACCCATGTCGTTCCCGCCAATGAGTTTTGGATGTGATTGTTGTTTTCTTTAAAACTTGCGGTCCTAACTTGCAACATTGTGGCACTCCAATTACCTTGATTCTTGGTCTTGCCCTCAATGATCGTTAAACCCATATTCGTCGCTTCCGTCTCAATACTCACGAGAGTGCCACTGATATCACGCTGCTTTCTTCCGATTATGTCAACATCATCGGCATATGCGTATAATTTTATGGATAGCAGTGGCAATACAAGGGCTATACTTTGCTCTCTATAGCTGCCGTACGCGGCCTTAAAATTTGTGTGTGTGTCGATGGTGCACTTTCCCGCCCTGAAGCCACACTGATATGGGCCAATCAGGTTATTGACGAACGGCTTCAGGCGTTCACACAATATGGCAGATAGGATGTTGTAGGCGATGTTAAGAAAACTAATGCCTCTGTAGTTAGCGCAGTTCAGAGAATTTCCTTTTTTGAGGATCGGACAAACGATGCTGAAGTTCTATTCATAATTTCGTAATTTCGTCCAACCATATTTTACAGATGATTTGGTGTACGGTCCTTATTAAGTCATCGCTTGAAGCTTTATTCAGCTCGTAGAGCTCGTTAGCTGCTCTAGTCCTTTTATGCTGCGCCGCTCGTCGTCAAACCAGGGGTTTCGTTGTGGTGGCCGAGCGCAATCCAGCATATCAAAGGCGTCATGTCTGATGGATTTTTGGCAATATTGCCACTGGTCTTCGATACTTGATGCTAGCGGCATAGGACCTCTTAAGAGATTAAGGGAGACTCGGTCGGAAAAAGATTTTGCGATCTCTTGCGACTTCAAACTTCATCACAGTATTAACTTGCCTTTGCGATGTTCGTGATATTTCGAACCGTACCGTACCATGGCTACAACAAGGTAATGGTACGAGTCGTTGTTGGCGACTCGAAAAGTTTGGACATCCATAATACTGAATGAGTGCCTTGTGTCAATTGCAATTTGGTCAATCTGGTTGACGGTTGATTGATCAGGAGTTTTCCTTCTTGTCCCCTTGTGAATATCGAGATGTGGGGACCGCGTACTAGCTACGATTAGTTTGAGTCACTTATCGGAGGTGGCGTCAACACCAACAGATTTTGCGATTTTTAATCATGATCCAGCGTTTCAGGGACCATCCCAAATTTGAAGAGGAAGCTATAAGCAGATCAGATCTTTGTACAAAACTATGGACGTTGGGCGTCCTTTATTGTTGACAGCATATAACTACTTGGTCTTTCCCTCATTGACCGCTAAGCCCATTTTTGCCCCTTCCGTATCAATACTCGCGAAGACGTCTCTGACATCATGCTGCTTTCTTCCGAAGGTTTGTGAAAAATTTTATTTATATCGAAGGGAAAAGTTGTGAAGAAAGCCCAGCTCAGGGCTATCAGGAGGGGTCGAAAAATGGCCTAGGATTAAAGAGAGTATTTCATTCCGTTTAAGAAAGAACAATGTAGTGAAGTACATTAAATTTTCAGCTGCAGAAGTTGAATATGCATTAGAACGATGCAAAAGCAAGTCCTTTTATGCCCCATAAAGTAATCATGCTTACCGCTGGCGAAACTTCCAACCGAAGGCTGGACGGTTTCGTGTGGACATCAAATGGCAGTTGAAATGTTAGTCCAACATATTGCAAAGTATGCGTCTGCTCCCCTAGCATTAGAGCTCACACCCGCGACGAAGGCCCTTCCAAAAAACAGGGTCGTAGGCATGACAGCACCCCTGCGTAATTGCGAAATTGTTCCAAGTTGACCGGCTCTAGCCGCAGAGCTAATGAACTTCATCATAACAAACACATAGTTGTGTCCTAGAAGTGTGGAGTGAAGTGGTTATCAATAGGTCTCAAACCTGAATTTAAATATCGATTTCGTCCAGCAAGGGTTCCGCTTTGCCTGTTTTTTTTTATCGACATCGAGAAACTTCGACAGCGTTAATGGTGAATTTATATGGACAGCCTTAGGACCGTTAAAACTTAAAGTATCTTTACAGATACTTGCACGATGTATGTAGGAGTGTATTATCCTCGGTTTACGAAAATCAATAAAATGGGATTGATGGTCATTTTCCCGTGGTCGAGTATGTACATATATCCTATTCCTTCATATGTCTAGTGGTAGATTAAAATACATAGAAAGACTCATTGAAATAGCTATTTGCTCCATTGATCTTTTGACAGCATACTCTAGTTGTCCTTCTGGTTCCTCTCCGTTCTTGTTTACTTTGTTCGCCCTTTTAAAATTTTGAAAATAATTAGCAAATCACTTTTGTTTTTTTATAAATATATCCCCAACCAAATAACTATTCTGCATCCAACCGAACAAAACTCCGTCAACCATTCGTCAACGGCAAATGCTTTTAACGAGCACTGAAACCTATAAGCGGCAAAAACAAAAACAAATTGCCACAAACACCGATGTTTGTCGTTCGCCTTGCTAATCCCAAAGAAAATTTCTACAGTTTGACTGCCGGGTTTTCCTCGAAATAAATTTGACCACCAGTAAATCCATTAAAAACAATTCATTTCTGTGTGCTTTCGTTGAATTTAAGATGCGGAACCCATCAAACGTTGCAGCTGCTGGCGAAACCTTTTTTTCTAAATTTTCTAAATGCTTTGTGACAGAGGTCAGGCATTTCACATCCTACAAAGTGCTCTCTAATTACTTTCGTTTAGAACTCTGTTTGTCGGGAGAAACATTTTTTTTTACGAATAAATTGAATCTATTGTAGAAACAGCTGCAGATACAGACGCCAATTTTAATGTGACTCTTTCTTTTTGACGAACTGACGGATTGGTGAATTGGTATTGGTGCGCAATGCTGGTAGTTGATAGTAATTTATGACAGGCACCCTTTGCAATTTGTTTGTTTATATTCTTATTTGATTGATCGACCTAAATGAGCGTCTAATTAGCGAGGGTACATTAAAAGATTCCGCAGAACTTATAAGAGAAAAGGAAAAAATGTACAAATTCAAACTCAAAAAGCAAAGTCAACAGAATGAAAGAAAAAACTCGTTGGGAATGTGAACGAGCAAAATCATGTGAACGCGTGTGAACTGATTATTTTTGCAGAGTAATAAATTGGAATTTGGCAAAGAATTTCAACACAGATAATTTCGACAGGAAATAAAATCCTGAGGTTAGTACTTAATCAATCAACTGGCCTCGACGTGGATTGGCGAAATAAGGTTGTGGAATCATGGGGTGATTTCCAGCCAAAACGGTGTGGCGTCTCAATTTCTTTAAAAATCTGCCAATGATTTGGGATGTTCCTGGGAAGAAAATTTGAAGTGCATTGAGCACGTCCGTAGATACTCACATAAACCTGTCACAACCATGTCAATGACGTCTTTATAGACGTTTAGATTTTCGTAGTGTGTATGTATGCTGCTCGCCGATTTTTACATATATGCTGGCTGGTGTAGTTCTCAGCACACTATTAACCCTGTGATAAGGAGCCTAGCCTCGTTTGAGTTCCAGTTTTATTGCACTTCAAATCTTCACCACATACTCGTACATATGTAGTCACATTTCTTCATCTGCCTTTAAGAACGACAAGCAATTTGCTTCTAGCAGTGATGGCTAATGGTGAATAATTCGTCCCTAGGAGTTCAGATATAAGTTCCTTTCCTTAAGAAGTATCATGTTAAAGATCTCACATAACACCGCACCTCCTGGTCGAACTCCTTTTGCGGCATTGAAGATCTCTGAAGTTGTCGAATCGTCATCGCAAACGTGCCCCATTGCCATCTTACTCAAGCGGGTGGATTCGGCAGTCAGGCCAAACCTAGACATGGCTCTTATACTCATCTTCATAAATACTATCACTTGTGGCCTCAAAGCTGAACCTAGTGTTTCCCAGCAACACTGAGAACGACATATCAGGGTCTTAACATAGAGTTCCACGTGTGCATAGGTAGGTCGAACTTTTATCGCGATGTTAAGGAGAAATGTCCTTGTAATCTTACATTCCTAGATATTTCGGTTTGTGCCCTTGGCATGTCATTTTAACTTGATGGTAAAACTTTTGAACTTATGTTCGTGTTCTTTGCTCGTTAAGTTCGCGAGTAGCCTTCGTTCTTCTCTGCAGTGATCCCTTGTATGCCTCCTATTTTGTTGTTTTCCGTCTTTGCCATTCTGAAAACGAGATTCTTTAGGTTGTTTTCGATCCTGATTACGTTAATAAGCTTTGGAGGAAAAGATTTAATAGCAAACTCTACGAGCTGTACAGTGACCAAAAACTTCGGCCTGCTCAGAAAAACGCACATGAGTCAGATAAAGTCAGATAAAGCTCGTGCAAAGCCAACGAAGAGTGTTCGACTCCAACACAGAGGGACAACACAGTAGTGTAAGACCTTGTTCGAGTGCACGGCCTGACCAATGGAAGCCTAAATAATTAGGATTACTGGCTCAGGTCTAAGACAAGAGAGAATATCGCCATCTTAGATAGAAGTTATTCATTCACTCTATCATCAAACCAGATTTCTTTGTTGAGATCGCACGAGACCTAGGGCAATAGATCACTGATATTCTACGGTCCAAAAGCCGCCTGTTACTCACAGCACTTCTTCAAAGCTGCGGCTTATGTAGATCTTATAGTGTGATCAATCTCGTTAAGAATTTTTTTGAGCCTGCCTTACAGTTTTGTGAATGCGTACGTATAGAAAGGAATCCTGGCAAACGATTTTATCTCTTCTGACTTATCGTCGTACTTACTCTCATATTTATTCGAGGAAGTCCTATAGTCATTAAGAACTTCGTCAGTCCTTTAGCTTGAGACATGAGCACAAATCAGGAAATGGTTGGTAAATTTGGCCTCGACTCTGGTTCTGATCTATCATTGCGTTATCATTCTGTGACAGAAATCCGCTTCAAAGAGAGCGCTACGAGTACAGCATTTACTATACTATACGTATACTTAACAACGTAAAACGTTTCCTTCGGACATTAAAAGTAATTTTGTCCGAGAGCACGTGACTGTTTGTTGTTTCACGAATTATAGTAAATTTACATAGAAGAGCTGCTAACCAGACTCCACAGCGCACAACCTGGGGGATCAATTCCTTCTAGGAATGGTGCCAGTAATCCACTACGAATGTATGAACGCTGACATTTATTTGCATAAGAATTGCTCTGTCACTATCATTATTTCGGCATACTGGCAAATTTGTCCATGTAGCATAAGTGAGGTTATGCTGGTTGGCATCTAGAGAATCCTACCGTCGAAAGGTGTTTGCTGGAACGGATGATATGCAATGATGTTCGTTTAATCATGCGCAGGTACAAGTGTTTACTTACACTTGAATACTATCACACCGGAATACTCAAATATTAACCGAGTTCGGGTCCAAACAAAACAAAAAAAAAACGCAATATGAGGCCAAACTGCGCAACCTTGTGGCATCCATTTAATTTTTTTTTTTTGCTTTTCTCCCAGTTTTAACCTTGTATACATCTCACGTGGGGTTACTACATCTAAAACCCATGCCAACTTTGTGCCATACTTCTACAACAGTAGCGGCTGGCTCGCTCAGTATCTTTTAGAAGCACTATTTATACAGTAATATGTCGCTGATAATAAGTACAAAAGTCATTATCTTTTGTAAATTTTTGCATTTGACTCATTTGTAAAAGTCTGACAAGCCTTAGACTAATTCATCAATCAAGTAAGTTCTCAGCTGACCGGTGGGAATTTACTGCAATTACCTTTATTGCGCAGCCTTATAGGATTAATGTCCATTAAACAAAAAAAAAGTTACTTAATTGTTGTGTAATAAAATAAGTAAAATTTAAGCCACATAAAGCTAATACTGGTGGTCGGCAACAATCAATAAAGGCATGAGTCTATGAATGGCAAACAAATTTTGGCTGAGTGCACTTATTTTTATGATTTTTTTCCTGGGAAAAACTAAGCAATCACCGCAAATTTGTTTACATATCATTGTTGTTTATAAGCTTTAGGCCTTGGTTATGATTTTCTAAGAATCATCGGTAATTAGTTCCCAGGCACCTGATTCCGGTGCACTTGGGTGAATTTGAGGATCCTTAGAAGCATTTTGGAAGCCACTCTATTTCGGATTACTTCGTTAGTGAGGCAAAGATTTTGCTGATGTTTTCGCATTTACGTCATCTGCTATCATGAATACGCTGCTTCAATTGACAATTTTACGCGATGTTAAAAGACAACGGACTTAGTACGCTCCGTCTTAGTTATTCCCGCTGAGCGTTTAACTTTCATTTAATTTTTTTTTTAAATCTGCGCGCACTCAAGAGGTCTTGAGTACCCTTAAAATATTTGTACACAGCGAGGGCGAAGGAAAATTAGAGGGAAAGAAGGATAGGATACCGATGTACGTCGGTTTTAAATGTTTGAAGATTATAATGACTAGGAAATAAAGAGCTCTGAAGGGCATTCCATAGGCAAGTTATACGACTTAGGAAAGAATCATTATGTTTCAGAGTAATCTCGAAAGTGGTCTTCAGCATTCATAGCAAGACGGTGTTACAGTTAATGATTTGGAGGGCCGAAATGCTACTGGTAATTTCATTGGAGAACTGGTGATTAAAATAGCGATAGAATATTTCAAGCCAGTAGACATTACGTCGGTGTTCAAGGGTATCTATTGATCATGTAATATTGGCGTCACCTATAGGCTTTATCGCACGGTTTTAAATCTTATCTAGCACGTGCAAAGAGGTTTTAGAAGCACCTGATTAGGTATGAACATTGCACTCCAACCTTAGGCTGATAAATGCCTTACATGTTGAGGACAGATAATAAAGGTTTTCTTACATCGCTTGAGACCTTTCGCAGTGTTTTTGTCGTGCTTATTCCAACGTAGGTTATCATTGACGCACATACCGAGAATGGAAAGTTTTTCAGTTTCGACGATGCAAGTGTATTTCGTGGATAATTGCTGGGTGATTAAATTTCGCTTTAACGACAGCAGACAGCATTATATTTTCTGAGGCATTAAATTAGTGGTCCGCCAATTAGTTATGCTATTAAAATCCGAATTTAATGAGCTTAACATCCGCTGCCGTTCCATTCTACAACCAAAGAGCAGGAATCTGAGTTCGGGAACGAATATGAAAAGTAGAGAGTGTTGTCGTCAAGAGGAGAATATACTGGATTAGAAGTAGAAGACTACAGATCACTGATGAGCATTAAAAAAGTGTTGGAGACAAAACGGAACCCTGTGGCACATCAGTTTCTATTTAGAGGATTTCAGATTTGAAATCGTACGAGACAATTTGAACTGATCGTTCCGAAAGGCAATTTCTAATCCATTGAAGATGAGGTTCATCGATTTCAAATGCACGCATTTTCTACAAAAGAGCCTGATGTCAAACCCTATTAAGTGCATTTTAAAATCAAGTGCAACTATCTGGCTATTTATGTGTAGAATTTGTTTCCTTAGCAGGAATACTGCAGCCGCGGTATAATACCTGCCAAGCTGTAAAGGTCCGCAGATATCATCCCGCCAACGCCGGAGAATATCATGAGCTGCGTAGAAATGACTGACATTCCCTTGTCATGGAAAGAATTTAATGAAGTTTTCATTCTCAAAGCCGGAAAACTTCTCATGCTGTCCCAAGGGACAACTTTCCTTCTGAAAACTCTAGAACGACTGATCGATAGGTCGTATATGGACGACCTAGAAAGAAAGTAAAGGAAAGTCAGTGAAAGTGGATCCATATTCACTGGCGAGTCACTAAGAACAATCCCTACATTATAGAAAGTACACAATGGTCGCATTCTTGGACATAGAAGGTGCCTTTAACAGCTCCAACACATCCGCAAGCACTGTCAACTCTGAAAATAGATGACTTACTTGGCGAGTTGATCGGTCTTATGCTAAATAGCAGGTTATCAACTCCAAACTGTGTTGGACTCTACCTGAGAGCCTTCTTCTACAATGACTTAAGCGATCTAAGTAATATATAAATTAACAGTTTCCTACGCTTCGTAAGAAGCTTTTACTTAACCCACTTTCCGGTGAGTTATGCCATCAAAACACCTGTTGCTGCGAAAATCATACTGCGGTCACTGAGTAGTTTTCGTGTTTCGAGATATTTCGTGAGCTGGTGGTTTATCAGCATACGTAGTCGTACACGGCGCAAATCATTGCTATATACGTCCCGTGTCATTTACGAGTAGTAACATGTTAAAGTACTCTTTCCACCTGTTCCAAATTTGTTACCATTGAAAAGTTTTCCTGCTGCTCATCTTCAATATATTTCGGCGATTGAATCTTTCAGGAGTTTTTTTCTTCATCGTGATGCAATCTTTAAAATATTAAGTCGTTTACCCTTGCCCCGACGTTCCACTTCTTCTACTAATTGTCATCTGCTTATGAGTTGGGTGCGTACTTCTTCAAATTCTCGATGTCATTACTGCTATTGCTACCACTTTTTTCGCCTCTATTTTTCTCTTCGCTTTTTTGACTCTACTGAGTCCATGCTTGAAAGGCTTGCCTGTTACTCTGCACTGTCATTTTTGTCAGATGGTTCCTGCATCACATTTCTTTATTTATGTGGAGCTGGCTTTTTGAAACTTCGAGCAGAATTTTTGTACAATTTTAACTTTTTTTCGTAATTGCTCCACAGGCATCGATAAAAAATTGCTCAAAATTCAACATTTCGAAGGACTTTTGATAAAACGTCGTGTTTTCAATATGATCCAGAAAATAAGCGCCAAGGTGCCGAGCGGAAGGCGCCAGACTAGCCAAAACCCAAAAAATCTCGTGTGGAGAAGTCAAAAGTGAAGGCAATGTTGATTTGCTTTTACGATTCCAAGGGCATTGTTCACAAAGAGTTCCATCCAACGGCCAAACAGTTAGTGATCAACTCTATGTTGGTGTTTTGAAGCGTTTGGAGCACCGTATTTGTTGTATTCGGGCAGGATGTCTCGCAGAAGGAAGTTGGCGTTTGCATCATAATGCGTCATCTCATCGATCGACACTTGTGACCGATTTTTTGGCTATCAGTCGCATTTTAACTATGAACCACTCCCGGTATACGTCTGATTTGGCACTGTGTGACTTGTACCTTTTCGGAAGATTGCACTTTCCGATGCAAGGAAGGCGTTTTGTGGACGTAAACGCCGTCCAAAAGGCTTGTACCGACATCCTGAAGGACATTTCGGCCGACGATTTATGTGAAACGCTCATTCGACAAGGGAACTATTTTAAATAAAATAAGTCAGTTTTGCCAAACAAAACTTTATGTTGTTCTTATTTTTAAGAAGTCCTGTTTACTTTAGGTCGGACTTTGTATTTTCTCGTCAGATATCGACGGTTTTTCACTGGTTTCTTCACGAAAAATTGTGTCTGCTAATGATTCGCTCTAGATCAAGATTTCCCCGATGTTCTAACCTTGTTATACGTAGTTCACTTCTGAAAAGGATTATATTGCTTGTTCCCGGAATCGATCGATCTCTGACATGAATATTTCTATTCGCCACGAGATCACTCTTATTCTGTGTTGAAGAAGTGACAGCGGAATAGTGTATTTATACACGTTTACGTCCATGATGTTGTACTTTCGTACTATTCGACTTCGGATAGTCTCATTAGATGTTAATGTGCCTCAGGCTTATATTACTTGTTAAAGTGCCTGCATCTGATTTTTCCAATAATATTCGCTGCAAAACCTTATGGGTTTCTTCCGCCTTAAATTCAGGTACCATTCTTACCAGAAATGCATACAGTTTGCATTTCTGAAGCCTTCAAATCTTTTATCTCTTCTTGAAGCTCAGATCACTCTTTATCGCATCAGTCAGAAGCGAAAAAACATCCCATAAGTCAAACTCATAATTAAATTAACGTTCGTTGAACTTATAACTTTCCGTATTTCCTACTTTTCATTACAAACATGCTCATTACTAAAAGATACAACTTTTAAATATGTATACCTACCATATACCATTGACACAGTATTACGATACCTTATGTTATAATCAGCTCATAAACTATCTGATCCGCCTCCGCAGCGATATGAATGGAACTGCTTAACCTTGAACTTACCTTTAAGAGCAATCGATTTGTATTTAAACGCAGAAATGCAACAAATAAACAAACAAACTGACAACAAACAAATCAAAACCGAAACCAAAACAAAAACCAGCAACAGAAAATAAACAAAAAAATTTTATTTCTCAGATAGTACTCGTACATACCTATTTGTATCTGTAAACTCTATACGAGTAGGTAGGTACTCGTACGTAAGAAAACGAATTCGAGTACTCTCCACATGGCTACTGAGCTACTGAGCTCTGCCTTGAAAATACATAATTAACAGCTCCGAAGCGTTAATGTTTCTAGATATGTACATTACCCAGAGTTGTACTCATAGTTACACCGAATGAAATTCAAAGAAAATCATCTGACCATTGTTTTTGACAATGACTCCAACTTTGAATGACTGTCGCATAGAGTGCATCAAAATTCGATCAAATTTCCATTTGTAGTCGTGTTCGCAGACAGTATCTACGGACACAACCTACTTGAAATGTCATAAATTTTCATCCACAAGTTGTTTGCATTTTCATTTGTCTCCGGTTGTAGGTAGACTTGTTGTATTGTGTAGTGTTTCGTTGGTGTCTTACTGTCAAGTCTTGTTACAATGGCCCCATTCAAGGCGTAAAACCTAAGTGAAACCAGCGGTAACTGGCCGACATGCATGCGCAATGTACACATATAATTTCGATTCAAGAAAACACTTAATTGGAATTTTCTGAATTTTTTTTTTTTTAATTTTTATGGTTATGTCGAAGTTTTCGGTTATAAAAAGAAAAATGGATGGTGACTGTTGGCAGCATAGTTACAAAAATAAATCCGAAGGTCACCCACATTTCGTTGTCGTCAGTGGCTCCGATACTAGCTTGGCTGACAGATATACGTGTTGTCAAGAGGTTTTCCCCTTCTACATATACTCGTATACATATGTTTGACATATCAGTCTTCGCATCGAGTGATGCGGGGTCATATTGCATGCAACATGACAATTGCCTACAGTTAAACGACGACAATCACAACTGAAACTGACAACTGGTAAGCACTGGCAAACTCTGAGAAGAAACTCTGCAACGAACGTCATGTCAACCGCATGACACTTGTGGGAAACAAACTGTTGGACGAGTGTAATACTCGTAGTGTTGCGCAAGTGCATTTATCTAATATCTCATCACTAGTATCCGTACGAGTAAGCCGGGTATCTTCTGCTTTTATTGTGATGTTTGTGTTTTTGTTGGAATGATGTTGCAGTTTATTTTATTTTTTATGAATTCGGGGTGTTGAATGAATTCAGAGATTGGTGTCTGCTTTGTTGTCATCGTCGAGTGGGAATTGAGAAATTGGTTGTAGGAGAGATAAGATGAAGATACACAACGGGAGCTATTAATAGGAACGAAATGGGTCATGCTCGTACTTTATGCATTTTTTTTTCGTTCCTGTGTCTTTTTCGATGCAGAGTTTTGTTATTATTTTCTGCTTTTAGCGCAACACTTGCAATAATGTCTGTAAGTTATACGACTGTGTATTCGCTGTTGTACGCTGTTTAGGTTTCTCTTAGAACCAACTAAATCTATTACTGTCAATAACAGTATGGCGCAGTGAAATGAAAAATCCCGATTCAAAATGTTCCGGCAAATTCGGAAAAAAACATTTCCCTGGCATGACCGCGGATGGTGGATTTGTGTCATTGTCAACCCTACCTGAACACAGGTACCAACGATACAAACACTTCGTGTGAAACTTCGATTCGTTTGAAATGGCGCGGTCTGAGCTGGTTGCATATGTCAGTTTTGTCTTGGGAGGTCGAATCAGCTCCAGGAAAATACTGAATTCAAACATGGGGGGGTATAAGCTATCCCTAGTGACACTATGGAATGAAGCTATGTGAAAACTCTGCCAGCAGATATCCGTGCTTGTGGATTTTGTGCAGATCAGCCTTGTAATATTTGTTGCTATCGGAATATCTACATCGTCATTAGTGACCGCTTTGATCTGCTATCTTCTGCTCCAACAAATATTCCCTCCACTTCGTCACCATTCTGTGGAGATCTTTTACCAGGTTTTCGTCAGAATGTCAGTCTTGTCACTATTTTTCCCCGATAAGCGTTCCTTCCAACTGAAAAGTATTTCTTTTAACAGAACGTGCTGCATTTGACTGGAGAACTCCTCGAGACGCTGCGGTTTTCATTAGAATTCGGTAAATTCTGACTTAAAAAGTAGGCGAAATGTACTGCGGTGCTATTGCTAAACTGCCCCCATAGTCACCTGTAAAAGTGCTTTCTCCAGACTAAAGTTTGGACATATCAATCCTCAAACACATATCAAATTTAGAGTCAAACTGTAACGGAGTTTCTAAACAGGGAGTGTGACCTTCAGACTTAAGAAATGAGACAGAATCATTTGATTTAACTTCTTCGTTGTCATCTTAATAACCTTCGCTAGTTTTCTTGATTTTCAAACGAAAATCTATTCGCTGTAATCCCATCACTGGTCACGGGATTTAAAAACCTTAGTCCAGAAATGCGTTAGGTGTACACTTTCAAGTGGATATACTTCCAATGTGGCCACAAGCCACATCAACATCGCTGTTTTGCACACCAACATTGGCTCTTATCCACAAACCCAATGACGTATCTACCCCAGTTGTGTGCAACGTGTACTCTCTTCTGTCATGTATATACTCAATACTTCCAACAAGGTTTCGAAATGGAGCCTCGCAGAAATCTTCGCCCTATGTAATCTCGGGGGGAAATGGAGTTCGAAAGCAACTTTCACCAGTCAGTTTAACTTTTCAGCAAGTAGAAGGCCGTTTGACGCAGGTTTCAAGTGATTCTTAAGACCTCTTGCATGATCACTTTCCTTCATAGGAGTATTTATCAGTTTTTCGTATCAGTACCACCTCAAGTGTTGTACTCCAATGAATTAATTTATAGTTAAGTGCAGAGTTGAGGATTTCCTGTAAAACGGCTGAAGTACAATCGCTTCACGCCGGCTGCAGTATAACTGGATATAATCAGTCAGCGCTAGGCGGTATCTAGTTTTCTTCATTTTACTCATGATGATCTAGTTTCCCTAGTAAGGGTGCTAAGAGACTCCCGATGTCCAAGGTCCTACATTTTTGATTAAGCAATCCATATTGCGAACTTCGCACAATACTCATTACAACCATTGCGACCCTCACGAAGCTGCGAGCTTTTTGCTGATCATCCTGCGAAACTGGCAACCTTAGCAGCGATTCCAAAACCAGATACGAATCCGCATAATTTTTTAAGATAAACGTTGTCATAAGTGACCTATGATGGTCGATTTGGGGTTCGAGAGTCTTTTTCGGAGATCTGTTGTATTATAATAATTTGGTCGGTAAAGGACTTAGCAGACCTGAAACAACACCGATAGCGACCAATCAGTTGATTGACAAAAGGGCTTAGGTGATTAGAAAGTATGACAGAGAAAATCTTATTGTTGGCGAAGAATAGATGGTCTCCTTCCTTCGAAATCGGACATACAATGCTGACGTTCCATTCGTCCATTCGTTGATAGTCATCGCCATCAAGCAGACAGCAGAAATGGTTCACCCATATCCTCAGTACTGATTTCGTATCTATTATCAGTTTACCCGTCTGTTCCTTTTCCGAAAGCGTTTCCTTTCCTTTCTGAAAGCCGGCGTTTGTCCTTTCTTGTTTTCTGTGGAGCTCACGTGCCGCTCAAGTCCTCCTTTGTAGCTCCGCTCTAGATACGCCAACCGGTAAACCCCAAGTTTCGCAAGTGCTGGTCGGGAGAGACAGACCTAACCCATCATAGGAGAAATCTCTGTTGGAAACTTTTCCACTGGGTCTCGGAATAAGATCCTGACAGCGCGTTTCGAGCCTAAGGGATACTTGATCGGCAAAGACTCTGACATGTTCTTCCAGCAAAGCGTCTTGCATCTACTGCAGCGTAATCAATCTGGTCGGTGATAGATTGATCAGAAAAGCATCACCTGATATACAGGTAGGAGCCTCCACAGGCCGTTGCTTGATTGAAAGACATACCAGCAGAAAGAATTTATCATTAAATGACTTCTGCAGAAACTGCAGCAATAGAGATGGAATTAGATGTGCATTTTATGAAGGAAAACTCTGTGTAATTAAAAGCATGAACGAGCTCTCATAAACATCTACCCTGAATATCGCTAATATAACCCTGACGCACCTGAAGTAAGTTCGAATCTATTTTCCCATTTCTCTAGCTCCTCATACACTTTCAATACGTATATCCGGGTACCCAATCTTAACTCTATTCGCATAACAAATATGTACGTTTGGAGTGCCTCAAGGAAGTCGTCTTAGTCCCTTGTCTTTAACACTAATAATTAGTGACGTAGACTTTATTAAAGAATTTCACTCATCTGCCTAGGTTGATGGTATGAATATCTTCTTCCGGACGAGTGCACGAGATCATCATTGCAGAAATAAATTTTTTTGGAACTCAATCAAAAAGTAAATAAAAATTGCACCCAAATGGTTTTGAAATTGTATGACTTGAGGATTCTTAGGAACATAAAGATTTTATACCGAAAGTCCTGCACGGAAAGCTACAACTTAGAACCAAAATCAGGGAAGTGGGAATCAGTTCATCCGAAAAGATTGTACGAGATCAGAAGGAAAACTTGTTCTGGGTCTGGTTGGGTCTGGACAGTTCGTTACATCAAGGGGACTTTACCAATATTACAATTAGTTTTGCAGTTTCTTAAAAATTGTCAATCGTTGTTAACCTTTAACGTGCCTATATTAATCTTGGTCAGAAATATTTGAAAATTTCATTCTCTTTTTGATGTAGCTAAAGCTTAGTGGAACTATCAGAGGTAGTTTGACTCTAGGGGCACAACCACAAAACCAACTGCGTTTTGATACTGGTATTGAACCAAAGCAAATCCATAATAATTATTGTCCATTTCATTCAATTACCTAAAAACTATAAAACTGTTAACCACTTTCTAAAGGGCACCGCATTCACTCAACAACTTGTAAATGGATTGAAAAAATATACCTTTCTTTCGTTATATGACATTCGTAACGAATAGCGAAGTGGAACTAATTAATCAAAAGATACATACGTTTGCAATCACATCTAAGAATGTTAAATTCTAGGTTTCTCCGTCCATTCGTCAATCTGTCAAGGTGTTGATTCATTTTGTACTGAAACCGGCACCTACTTCTAAGAAAGCGCCTGTTAAAGATCGGACTTTGACCAAGCAGATTACGAATACCTACCTTTGGTCGTACATCATTTCATTAATGATATTGACATTATCGAATTTTGTCTACACGATGTGACATGGGTTCGACGATTTCGCAATAATACCGCGTTCACCATTATCAAGCTATTTGATGTTGAGTCAGTTTTTGTTTCAGAAACTATCTTTCCTATTCATATAATATAGACACTTCTGGATTGATTTATAATAAACAAGTTAATTGGTGTTATTGTGCTTTGGCGTGCTATGCTAATTTAGCGGAAAATCCAAAATTCAAAATCACTCAATTCACGTGACTATAGTAGAATTTGATTTTGGGCTTTTGTTGTTGATAGTTAAACCTTATAGTGGCAAAGATTAGTTGAAATTCGGTGAAGGTTTTGGTGATTTGCGTGGCGTGGTTTTGAAGTGTATAAACTTCTGTATTGGTGTGCTGTTAGATGATCCAGTTTTTGTTATTGAAACTGAGGAAGTCTTTTCGGCGGCATCTGATTAATTGGGCAGTTATCGTACGCTTGAGATAGTAGTGGATTTTGCCCTGTGAGTCAGTAGTTTGTTTTCATAATAGACCGTCATTAGTAGTGATAGACATGCCTTACGATCATTATTATTACTGATTTCATGTTTCGTTGGTAACATTGGTGTAAAAGATACAAATGTCGTCGCAATAGACAAGGTCTGATGTGGCTTAATTTAGTAAGAGGTTGTCTGAAGTGCCACAAGTAAGTTTGTGCTTTCTTAATTACTATGGTGTATGGTAGCTACTAACGTTTTCGAAAATGGATCAATTTGTAGATTGTACCATATTAACCTTTGCACCAAATGTCATCCCCTATATCTTCAGTTGTACTCTCCAGGTTGGCTGAGCAACTTTTCTATACTTCTGAATGTACTACAATGCCTGGAGTTTCCGCAGTTTTTCCTAAATACTCTTATCACGTGTAACATCACGGAACGTGGATATGAATTCGACCTGATAGCTGCAAAAACTTAACAAATTTGAATTAACGTAGAGAAACGAACATCTGCAAGCTGAAAGGGATTCATTTCAACACAAGTATAACGAACTCATGGCACTGACGATTCAACTGAAATTTTACTTTGCTTATGTGCCAAGAACTGAGGAAGGTTTGGTTAGTTTTTATACTTCAGTCCAGTAATGCCTTTTATATCGGTCTCAAGGCTTATCAAATCTTCTGCTCAATGCATTTCAAAAAATTCATGCATAATTGATTTCAGCGACTCTAAGGTGCATATGTATACATAAGTCTGTGGAGATATCTTTCTATCTGTAACAAAGAATTCACAGCGGTGGAAAAGAACTCTTCAACAATATAGAATCGTTGGACATAAGCGCAGCCCTCAACAACTTTGAACTGATTACTAGACTATGTTTCGGTAGACTAAGCAATGTAGGGCTTACCGTATGAAATTAGCATCTAGCAATAACTGTCCTTTCAAGTTGATCATATTGTGATCAGTATAAGAGATTCCCTCTTGAGATTACGAAACAGCGGTTGCGCCAACATTTGATTGGAACAAGATCACCATTAACCAAGTTTGAAACAGAAAGTCCGAACGACCCCATATCGGACCGAAAATTATATGAAAGCATATTTCTCAACGGACAACGCCATGCTTAAATGAGCACTGGAATGCTGTTAAAAGTATTCTCGTTATCGGATCGTAAAATCGAAAGGAATTCAATCAACGCATTGCCTGAAAGTAGTGACGAAGCAGCATGTAGACTCGAGAATCACTAAGAGCTAAACAGCTGAAGATCATAGGTTACGCGAACACCGGTGGAGATTTTGGACATCTGCTGACTTCTATTGTGTACCAGTGTAATGGATTGATCAAGCACTTTTCGCTATTTTGAGCAGCTTTGCCCATATTTCGGATTGCCCGATGTTTCAGTATTCGTATCATGCATATCAGTGCAGGTAAAATCATTTTCTCCATTGAAATACTATAGTCAAGGCGACATAACTTGATGACCTCCCCTGCTGATCAAAAAAGGCTTGCCAGAAGGCCAGGAAAGCGTGGACTTGTGACCCATGAGTACGATATGTGAATTAGTTAAAATTCTGAGACAACTTATAAAACCCGCTGCTTCACTGCTTTTTTTGTATAAAAACCAATCCTTTCAACTCTGCATTATCACTGTCTATACGCTGAAGTCGCTAATACGCACAATAAAAGGTGCGCTACAAAGAAATTCAAGAAACAACCCGCACACACGTGTTTGAATAGGATCATCTCCCATTGTTGTTGTTCTTTGATTTCAATATTACACCAATTTTCCCTGAGGTGGAAAGAAAGTATTTAGATCCGACACTCCTGTACCAGAAATCCACTGGAAAAATAAGCGAGTTCTAATTCTCTCGAATCATAATAGAATTCTCCATATGACAGATATTCGTGAAGGGGTTGAACGATCATCACCATTTACACCGATAGACACTTAGGTATTCAATCACTCAGATCTTCTGTATTAATACGATACACAGTTCCCGTGTATTGAGTTCGTATAACTATGAACTGACTCGAAAGGGCTTACAACGTTTTTCTTGGAAGGAAGATCCCTGTAGGTATATCAATATAGACAGGATATGGTAGTACTTTACCAGGCCTTCAAAATATAGCATGATGTTGGAATCATTGAGGTACTAAGATTTAGTAGAGCATCTTAGGGCCCTATCTGGGGTACAGACCGGATATTTTGCGTAAGGTGGACATGCCCTCTGTAGTAGCTTTATGGATTTTTTTTTCAAGTTACGTTAAGTAAAATCGTTATTTACGTGATTCATAAAGTTGAAACTACCTTATAAAATTACAGCCATGACTTTTGCCATCCTCCGGAAAATGAGAGGTTTACATAGTTAAAAGCTAATTTACATTTGTTTTGAGTATGTACGAGTATGTATATATAAAGGGTGAGCCAACAGATGGTGTGGATGTTGGCTGTCAATTACTGTCTTTTACCAGATTCAATGTGGTTGATCTTTTTTACACATGTCATACAATCTTTGGCAATTTTAGTACTGGAGTCGTTTACCACGCAATAATGCATTTTTGTTATTCAATCTTATTACGCAAATGGTCGATCTGTAAAAGTAACATTTCGTAAAATTCATGAATCTATCGGTCAACATAAACGCCCTAGTGAGCCCGGAAACTGGTTCAGTATCGGGTCTAACTCTGTATCAGCATGCTTGACCAGCACGTACGCACCAAAACATCACCACTGTGAGCGAAAGTTTTTAAAACGAGCCAGGCACCTCAATTCGTCGCCGAAGTCAATAATTGGGCTTCACTTATGCCACTTTTTTTTTCAAAATTGAATGAATTGGATCTGGACGATCTCTGGTTTGAGCAGGAAATTGCAACCGCCCACCCAAGCCATCAATAAATCAATTTATTGCGTTCAAAATTTGAAGATCGCTTTATTTCGGTTCGAGGAGAAGTTAAGGTCATGCGATTTGACACCCTTAAACTTCTTCCTGTGGAGTTATTTGATGAGTAAAGTCTATGCCAATAACCCAGCGACAATTCAGGATCTCAAACATAACATCCAAACTGAAATCGGGGCCATTGACCCACTTATTCTTCAAAAAGTCATCAATAATTTTGACCTTCCGATTGTCGCTTGCAACACAAACCGTGGTGGTTACATGAACGATGTTATGTCCCATTCATAATTGCCATAGACCGAACTTTATCAATCAATAAAATTTTACATTGATTTCACAATAAATGTGTGTTTGGTTTAATGAAAACTTTCACACTTGCTGTTGGCTCACCCCTTATTACAATAATTCACTTCCTATAATATATTTTAAAATGCTTCATTGAGTATTTGCTGTTGGTATGTTAAAGCCATTTTTACATAACTTGATAGGGTATCCTGGTGTCATGGTCAAGAAGAATTGAAAGAGTTTCGTTGGCCGAACGGACGTGACTTCTCCAATCCATTCTTCTGATATCCTTTAATATTAGACAGGCTGCGATGAAGTGGTGGTTGTCTTCAATGGCACGCTCGTTACACAAGGAACACTCCACCTCCATATTCCGATTGATTGAGTGTGGTATGTCGTTTGATTGTAAAACCTTCTTCCTTGCCTTGAATATTTTGGATAATCTACACCGAATTTGTCATTAGAATTATGTGAATCGCATACATCGTAGCCTAGTAAGACTATTTCGGGTTTTTCTTTCAAATGCGGCTCTGGTAGATAGTTCAGTAATTTCTGTAGATATTCTTTCCATGAGAAGGTGTTGTTTTCTAAAAGTAAGATAACATGGTCTTTGCCAATCCGGGACCATTTGGAGAAAAACTGCAATTTGCGACGTATGTGATACCTGGCTACGATACGAGGGTGATTGTCTGGAAGATGACTTCTAAAATGTACATAAAATGTAGCCTCAGCGTATGAATAAATAATGGTAAGGTTCCAGTTTCTAGGTGTAGCATATAGCTGAGTGTGTTAGCCTGTAACCTGACATTTTTCTTTCAGTAATATCTGAGCAGGTTTTTTACTTCTTCATGTAGGAAAACGCCCCTTCATTTGTGCTGCATAAGACATATCTAATTGATCTCACTACAGCTTTATAGACTTTATATTTCGAGCAGAGCTGTTCTTCTTTTATAAGATATGCACTTCCAGTTGTAGTTTACAGCTCTCTTTTCTTTTTTAAATTTTTCTGCCAAATGTGTTTCAAAAGCCACTTGAAGTGTTACTGTAACTCCAAGGTGCCTGTACTGTTTTACGTTCTCCAAAATTTCGTTTTTCCATATCCACGTTTTCATTCATTGCATAGCGTCCAAATTCATTTCAAATGACCATTACTTTCGATTTAGTCGTATTAACTTCAAGGTTCTACAGGGTACAGTACTTCTCCAGCTTGTTCTTATCATCATCTATGCATCGTATTTGGTGTTTCTAACAAAATTTCGATATCGTCGCCGTATAGAAGTAGCTTAATATTTAGTCCCTCCAATAGGATTCCATCAGGCAAGGCACTATTGAGATCTATCCCATGCTGCAGTTCTGTTTTTCTAGTATAGACTTCAATAACTTTAGGACCTTCGTCGATACTCCCAGGTTGCTAATTTTGTTAAAAAGTGATTTGCGGTCAATGGAGTCAAACTCTGCCTTGAAGTCAACGAAAAATGCGTAGAGTTTTTCATTTATCCAGATAAGTCCTGGAAATGCTGGTCAAGGTAAAGAAGTTGTCTACTGTTGAAAAGTTTCTTCTGAACCCAGCTTGAAATTCGCTGAGATTATTTGCCTCTACCCAGACAGTCAGAATTATCTCCGTGATAAATGGCATTCATGAAGGAAATGCCATGTAGTTGTAGTTGCACGGGTCGTTGTGGTATCCTTTCTTAAATATCGGAAAGATGATATTTCTTCCCCCACATCAGAAATGTATTTGTAAAATCTGTTTGTTTTTGAATAAATTCGGGGGACGCATACTTAATAAAATCGTATGTAATGCGATCCTTCCCTGGTGCTTAATTTATGTTACTTCGATGCAGTGCTTTATAGACGTCTTGGGTGATGATTTTGTGATCCAATGCATCTGACATTTAAATGCAAACTGGATTATGTAAGAGGAAATGGAATTAAGTCCTAATCTCCTATACAGCTCTCCGGCTACCTTCAAAATACTCTCGAAATTGGCTTATATGGAAGCCCAGTTTATTCCAAGTAGATCTTACCGATTACGGTGGATATATCTACAACGGCAGGTGATGCTTATCTCTGCTGCTATCAGAATAAATCCTACATATCATACGAGTATGTATGTATACCACCTTGATATATTCCCGGAATAACCGTGTGGCGCTCCCATTGTTCCGATTTGAGTTATGTTTTTTTTTTTTGTTAAGTTGGTAAATCTTTTGTTGAGATTCCCTCTAAATCTTAGCGTCATAGCTTGACAGTTGCAAAACTTACATAGCCAAGAGTACATCTACTCGTAACTCTGTGTGCGCTGGCGATTTTTTACAATTTTAGAAATGGATTTAAATTTGCGACAACGAACTAGTATTAAACCTTGCGTAAGAAACGGATTTAATGGTGCGCGAACGTTGAAAATGTTGGAAAAGTGTTTCGGCAACGATTCTCTAAAGAAGACGGTCATTTACCAGTGGCACGAGCGGTTCAAAAGTGGTCGTGAGTCAATCGAAGATGATGAACGCAGTGGCGGACCATCGACATCGAAAACCGACGAAAACACTGATGGAGTAAAAGAAATGTTGGTCAATAACCGCAAATTAACCATCAGAGAGATAGTGGAGGACTTGAACATTGCCTATGGATCCGTCCAAGACATTTTGGTTAATGATTTGGGCTTCCGTCGTGTAGCAGCAAAGATGGTGCCAAAAGACCTCAATTTCATGCAAAAAAGAGACCGTGTTGACGTCGCAAAAGAGATGATTTGCGAGGCTGAATCCGATCCCACATTCATCAAAAGGATCATTACTGGAGACGGTACGTGGGTTTATGAGTACGACACGCAATCCATACATCAGGTAAGTGAATGGCGTTCACCAAATGAGCCGAGACCAAAAAAAAACACGTCGTTTTCAGTCAAAAAAGAAGGCAATGCTCACGGTTTTCATGGATTATAACGGTGTAGTGCATCATGAATTTTTTCCAGAAGGCCAGACAGTAAACAGAGAGTATTATTTGGGCGTTACGAGACGTTTGCGTGAAGCAATTCGCCGAAAGAGACCAGAATTGTGGGCAGAAAACTCGTGGATTTTGCACCATGATATCGCACCGTCGCACAATGCCATCATTATTCGTAATTTTTTGACGAAAAATGCAACTTCTTTCTATTCAATCGAGTTCAAAAATCCACTACGGGGAACGCGTTTCAGCAGCCGAGAGGAAGTAATGGAAAAATCGCAGGAAGCACTGATGGACATACCGAAAACCGAATATAAAAAATGTTTCGAGGATTGGATCAAGCGCTAGCATAAGGGTGTTGCAGTCGATTTGGATTTAGATGAATAGACTTGTATTTTTAATTTTCTGAATAAATTACGGGAACTTTTTGATCAAGGTGGTATGATATATCCGTGGGTGTCCGTGGTCTAGTGGTACTAGCAATCCCTTCTCACTCTGAGGGTCAAAGTTCGAATTATACTCATGACAAGTCTTGCATTTGTGTAATTGGAACTCAGTCAGAAAAATCTGATTGTGAAGGCATAACACTGACATGTAGATTTTGCTGTTGTAGAGTTTCAAACACAAAACAAGCGTGAAAATGACAATGTTTTCCTTTCTCCTCCTTCTATTTTTCCGCCCGCGCCATGGCAATGGTAAAAGGATATCATAACCCCTTAAGCGCGCGTAAAGTATATAAAAAGAAGATCTCAAAGCAACTGATCACAGTTTAACCACTATTCAAATACATAGTCGCAAAACAAGAAATAAGCAGATCTTTACATACAAATAATCTTTTAGTTTTGAGTGTTTCGGTTTACAGCGCAAGTGATCCATCAATTTTTTTTAAACGTTTTTCCACATATCAAACTGCAGTCGTAAATAAAAAGTGAACAAAAATAAAAAGTTAAAAAACCTTCAACGACTTATGAATTGATCACTTCTCAAGAAAACTAAGTTCAAGGATAAACTTCGTATTAAAGTTATAAAGCATTCTCACAACGCAAGACTTAATCGCTATTACGACAAACTTGTAAACGAATTCCATAAGGCCAAACCTAATGTACCGTAATGTGGCAAATTCATTTAATGTTTATTTTTCTAACATAATTCAAAATGCATGTATAAAACACTCCCCATTCGAAGGCATGCTATTAACTCCGAAAGTTTTTTTTTTCATAAAATTATAATGACTCTCAAAACTTCAAACTCGTCACCGAGTGATATGATTTCCAGTAACATTTCCAAAACGATTTCTTACTATGTTGCTGATGTCGTGAGTTTGATACAAAAAGGAGTTTTTCCAGATGCGTTTAAGTTATGAGTTGTTATTCCGCTGCACATAAAAGGAGAAACTACGTGTTTCAACAAGTCAATTTGTCAAGTTTTTTTTTTTTTAAAGATATGAAATTCAGAATTTCGTCCTTTTTGGATAAATGCCACTTCTTTAGTTTCATTCGGTTTCAGGAAAGGTAAATCGACAGAAGAACCTGTTCTAAAACTATGTCGACAACTATACACTAGTCTAAACGACGACGCAGAGATTGCTGCCATCATGGTTATTGATATAAGTAAGTCTTTCAACACCGTTGACCATGTTTCGAGGATTTGTTTATGATTCGCTTGCGTCTTACCTAAAAAAATAATTTTAGTTCAGAAAAGTGTGTCAACATTGGAGTACCTCAGGGCTCTGTTTTTAGGCCAACCCTATTCTTACTTTTTATTCCAAATTTTGATCGCAAGTTACCAAAATTCGGTGATGATACTGCATAAGAAAAACCATTTTAATTCGGTTACTGCTGTTAATAACGACCTATTGTAGATATTCTACGCAAATGGTTTTCTGTACATAAACTACATATAAGTGAGAAGATGAAGTAGTGTATCATATATGATTTTCAATATTTTAGGTAACACCTGTGAAGATATGGCGCTGTAAGATATCATTCGACTTGTTGTCCTAAGTATAGTTCATTTAATTTGTGTACACATAATTTTTGTAAGACCAAACAAAGGGTTCTGTTGAGTGCTTCACTATCGAATGTGTTGAGAGCCGTAAGTATAATTTTGGACATCAGGTTAAGCTGGAAAGATTACACTTCAAATTCGCAACAACTCTTAAATAACGTCTTGAGACAGTTTTATCAATTTAATCTTTATTGCAGTCAACATGCTTTGAAGCTACTTTATAATGGTTTGTTCAAAGCTGACTCACTGCCTTCATGAATGGGTACGTGAATGAAGCAGCCGATCAACCAAATGAAGCTATTATCTCATCATTTAAATGCAGTTGCAAATTGAAACGTATTATGGTTGAAATGTATGTACCATGGTGGTACCACATGGTACTTGAACAATTGCGAAAAATGATGCAAACAATTTTTAACAAAGTCAAACACACCAATAATTGGGACCTATGCAAGTCTGTTTTAGCCAACATCAATAAAAAATTGAGAAAATCCAAGAGAGCTTCGTGGAGGATAAATTGCGACAAGCTGGAAGAACTACCAGAGGTCCAAAAATTCTCTTAAAATACTTCAAATAGCTTAGGTCTGGTACGGAGTATATATGGTACTTTCATAGCTAGGGAGGATACTCTAAAAATGCTACTCAAGGTTCATTTCCTAGACTTGACCCTCTTAAACAACCCATAGTATGGCTATTTTGAAGCCACTAGCTTCTCCCACAACCACAGCCTATCTGGAAATATGTTCAGCATGGACAAAGTTGAAAGTGCCATAAACTCATTCAAACCAAGATACCTGAAACAGATGGAATCTTCCCAGCATTGATTCAACAAGGTCTGGTCCATACTCTAATCAACATATTTTTGGTCTAACTTCAACTTGGGATACATTTCACATGTAGGGAGGTAGACGTCGACTTTATTCCCAAACCAGATAAACCTAGTGAACCACCTAAATCTTATAGACCCATGGTTCATGGTTTTTTCTGAAAGCAATGGAAAGGCTTATTAATTTACATATCAGCGACCTACTTTACCCTCACCAATATGTATACAAGAAAAAAACATCCACGGAAGGTGATCTACTGAATCTGGTAACACAGATTAAAGAAGCCTACCGATAAATCAATATGCAATATGTGCCCTCCTAGATATTGATAATACCGAATATGAATCCATTCCATTTCGGAAGCCATGTCCAAAAAAGGTATTGACCGTCCCATTAGGCTAGAGCAATGCTCCAAAACCGGAATGTCTCCATATCTTCCGGAGAGACACATAGGTGTGTTCAGCCACCGCTCTTGTGTTCACTGATCATTGTAATCTGTAATCTGGCCTATCAATCAATAGGATATGCTGACGACATTGTCATAGCATTATGTTCGCTAAACTTCACCCTAAAGACGTTTGCTATAAAATACAGACTACTATAAAAATAGCAAGTGGCTCGTTTGTTGGAGATCTCTCAATCCCTTCCCTTCACTCGTAAACGAAATCTGAGTCTTGAGTAGTTCTCCCTTAACGATACAGAAGTTGTGTACTCCAACGAAGTAAAATATCTAGGACTAGTTCTCGATAAAAAAAAGCGACTAAAGCCATGGGGGATTGCTGCCATATTTATGGTAAGACCTGGTAATAACCCCAGAGGTCACGTATTGGACATATACAATGATGATTTCATCCATCCTCACCTCATCATCAGTAGTATGATGATGAATTGCCATATTAAAACTGCAGCGGATACAAAGACTTACAGTCCTCGGCATCGCCGACGGAATGCACACATGCCCCACAGCAGCTATAGAAGCCTTCATTGGCTTAATCTCTTTATAAAAAAAAGATGGCAATTCGCAGCACGGTCAGGTTACTACAAACAGGAAAGATTAATCACTCAGATGACATGGATTAAACGAATCTTCTCTCTGAAATCTCCGGGCTTGACATGGTCTATCTGGTAAATTACCGCCTACCCAAGACTCTATGCTTCGGCAGAAGGTTGAATATAGCGATCCCAAGTCGAGCAGTATGGAAATACAGAAACCCCACCTCAAACTTTAAAGGTATCAAGTGGTATATGGATGGATCAAAGATCGACACCGGTGTGGGTGCTGATATATTTGGTCCAAAAACTGGAAAAAAGACTCAGTGTATTTCAAACGGAAATACATGCCTTTCATGTGTGCGAAAATCTCATCCTCGATAAGGGATTGAAGGTTGTCCTCATCCATACACTCTATTAGCAGCCATACAAGCAGAGTGAGCAAGACCAAGGAGCACAAATCATGCAGCGTCTTTCGATGGTCGATGGTGGATGGACGAGCAAGGCGTCAACAAGAGATCAGAGCGACGATCCCAATCATGTTTGATTTCTCCGCTATCATTGCTTTGATTTTTCATCAGACGTTATCGTACAGTGGTTGTACACTTCCTCCAGCAATTTAAAAAAAATTAATGTGGATAGTTTAATTGTTCAGTTATAAAAAGGAAGCCTTTGCGGGATCAAAAAGATCCTGACCATCATAACAGATATATGTTGGATAAAAAGTGGGGTGAAGTAATGACAATTTTCTTTTTAATTGAAACAGTATAATTACAAGCTGTTGAACATGAACAAATTATTGCAATATTCAACTTGTTTGTAACAGTTTTGAGTTTCCACAGGACACGCGCATTCAATAACACTCCCTGCACGAGAAAGACGCTTGTTGAAATATTCTTGTTCAGTCGTCAAACCCCGTCCTTCTTAAGGCTTCAACAAATGTCAAAGTACGCGTAATGGATAGGCGTCATCGCCTAAGAAAACGTGGGACACTTCAATATCTGTTCTTGGAAATATGTTATCAGGGGTAATATTCAAACGTTCAGATTCAATTAAGTGGAAGAGCGAAGAATTGCGAAACGTGTCATCTTCGCTCTGTTCAATAGCGACAAACCTACAGTTTGCATTAGCCATGCCTTGTCAAACGATGGAAGAAAAAATGTTTGTAATTATAGAATGTAGTTCCAGAATGTGGTGGGCGTTTCGTTTCATACGGTAACGTTCGCCATCGACGGCTCCAAAGCAAAGAAGAAAATTCTATTTCTAAAACAAATCCCCGCAAATTCTCTTGAACATTGTAGGTACTGGGCATGTGAATAGGTTGGAGTATTGCCTATGGTTTCGTGTACGATCCAACCAACTGTACTTGCTCCCATTCGAAAGGTGAAACCAAGACTTTTGAAAGATGCCGCAGTTGCAAGATATCTGCAATAAAAAAAATTAAAGGTTATAACAGTGAGAGTTCATAAGTTTTTTCTTTCAGGGTATGTTGTACGGGCTACATGTAAGACACTTGGAAACACCTTCCGCAAGAAGCTACATTCTCGCTCTGGAGACGTTGGGTCTCAGACTTCAAGGAAATCACGTTGGAAATATTTTGATAGCCTTGTTTTCCTTCAAGATGCCTGAGGTGACTACCGATTTAGTGGACAGTGAGTTGGTCATTAATGATACTCCCTTTCCCAATGGTTTAATGGATTATTCTGATTTTCCATTTATGGCAACTCCAAGTGCATCAGCTAACATCAGTATAGGTTTAGCCACCTGAAAGCGTAAACTACCCTCTGATGAAATTGGGAAAGCTTTGTTTCGACTTGAAGAACGAAAATTGGAGATGTTGCAAAAGAATCAAACTCGACTCCCAATAACAGTTGATGAAGATGAGGCTTTTTTCAACCGCCTACTGCCCTATGCAAGACCACTTTCACAGGCAGATAAGCTTTTATTACGCATAAAAATGTGGCAAATTGTTTACGATTTCATAATACCGCAGCCAGAATCCTGTAATACATTGCCTGCTTCTTCGACTCAACACTTTTCAAATTCACAATCTGTTCTATCATTCTTCAGCGATTATTCAGAGGAAGAGAATACTTATGATAACTTGTAAATAGTTTTAGTAAATTATTTTATTTTTTTCATTAATAAAAAAAAATAAATACTAACTACAGCTCAACAATGTTTTTTGTAAATTTTAATATCAGCCTTAAAGTTCAGTAGGTACGTTTGAGATAAAATTTGCCCACTTCTTCGTAAAGTTGTCTTGAATTTTGTCAAGTAAATTATCTAACGTGTTTTTGGTCATTCGGAAATATTCTTGAAACCTAACGCGATCATCCCGAAGCTCTCGGAATAAATGACAAAATTCACAGTGGACACCTCTCGATTGGTCAATTACATGAATTCCTTAACTTTTGTGTCCGCGTGTCAGAAAATACCACATATTTAAGGAAGGGTTTTCAGTAAAGTAAACATTCAAAATATTAAGACCAGATGACGCCACCGAAGGTTGCTATGATTTGATCAGTTACAAGCAGTCGGTCATAGGTCTTATGCGCTGCTGGACCACCGGCAGTCTCTACCAGAACTTAAATCACGGTACCCTGGGAGTCAGGAGCCCTCCAATTCTCAGTCCGGGCCTGACTTGTTGAGGTAGGCCCCCATGTGGGAGCGTCGTGGTGGCTGTGGTTTAAACCCAAATAGCGGGAAGGGTCCTAGACTCATTGTAGAGCAGCAATTATGTACTAGGTGCTGTGACCCTAAGATCAGCAAGGGGTTTTAGATCGGCCTCGACCCATACCAAGGGTGGAACTTGTGCCTCCAACACAAGTTCTCCTCTGGTATTATATTATTAATGTAGGTGAGCGATGGCAAGGTGTATCCTTGCTCCCATGGATGTATGGGCATCCCGAGAAATTAAGTCTTCCAGGCAGGTGTTCACGTTAAACCCGTGACTCGTTGTACACTATGGAATACCGTACACTGTGCTTCGATAATGCAATGCAATGAATAATGCACACTATCCAGACAAACCGCACAAAACTGCGGTAGTTTATCCCATCTCTAAAATGGGTAAGGATACATCCAATTTTTCGAATCTCCGGTCGATAAGTCTCCTTCCGAATATCAGTAAGGTGTTCGAAAAGGTAATCAATAGGGTTTTGACTCAGTGGGTTGAGGACAAATATATAGTTCCGGATAATCAATTCGGTTTTAAGGCAGGACATGATGTCATATATGCCGCGTCTAAACTGGAGTCCGATATCCAATGGAATAAAAGCAAAAACCAGAGTACTGGGGCCTGCCTGCTTGACTTGGAAAAGGCCTTCGGAGTTTTTACAGGCTGACCTGACTGTGCATCAGTAAACCACTTTTGTATATTCTTCATAATATGGTCACTGACAGACAGTTCAACGTGAAAAATGGCGATGCGACTTCTGTTTTAACATTTCACATTAAAAACGATCTGCAACAAGGTGCGGTTAATTCGCCGATCTTATTCAACATTTACACAAGCGATTTGATAGGTTCACTTCCTCATAGCATGGCGTACGACTTGATAGCGTACCAGGGCCAAAAGTCGAGATCAATAACGTGCTTTTGCAACGTGACTTCGAAAAATTACTCGATTTTGCGATGACTGGAAGTTAAAAATCAACTTCCAGAAGTCTGAAACCATTCTGTTTAGAACGCTGTTGTCTGGTGCCTCTAAGGACACCAAAAAGAATTGGCAAAAATTCTCGATCATTGCAGTCAGATACCTTGGGATCTGGCTAGACCAATGTCTATATTTCAAAAAGAATGTAGATGTTGCTCTGGCCAGAGCCAAAGGTGCTTTTGCCCTTACAAATAGACTGTTTTATAGCAGCCAATTCGATGCGAGGGTGAAAGTTATTTGCTACATGGTCCTCACCCATACTGGTATTTGGTTGTCCCCAGTGTTTCAACGTGAGAGCAAGCTTAATGGAAAAGTTTCTAATGTTTGAGAGGGCTTGTCTTAGGGATTGTCTTCACCTTTACAGAACACCAGAATCGGAGTACATAAAATTCTATCCCAATGAGGTCCTATACAAAAGGGCGAATCTAATAAGAGTGGACATCTTCGCTACTAAGTTGACTCTAGGGCCTACTACCCTAACTACATATATCATGAGAGTGTGCGCTTGGAAGGCTTCGTCCTTCCTGAAGCGTTCCTCTATTTTGACATGAAGTGGCTGATCCATAATTTGCGGTGCCACTAATCTTCCACATAGCTCGTGCAATTGGTGAGGGGCGACTCAACTACAACAGAGACGTCGCACACGGCAGTATTGAATGTCTCAGGGTTAGTAGGGCGGTTTCAAAACGCGATAAAAACGATGTTGTTTTGCAGCACCAAAACATGTGGTGGTTGAGTGAAGGAGACCTGAATCCTTCGTCGTTTTCTTCAAGTCCGGGTTAGCCTAGTCAAAAAAATTGTCCTTGCAATGTTTAGCAAATGGCCGACTTCATAGGGCCCGACCCTATGTTTTTAAGGTTAGCAACCTTGGGTTAGCTAAAAATTAGGTTAGCAACTTGTAGGTTGCTAATAATTACTTTAAAGTTTAGTATAAGTTAGCACAGGTAGTAAATTTATGTAGTTTAAGTCAAAGGTATAAGTTTTATATAAAAACGAAAAAAATGCTCATTTACTAAGTTTTTTTTTAAATACTTAATATTTTCTTAAATTAACTAGATGTTAATGATTAATAATTATAATTGAAAACGATAAATTAGAGGTCGAAAGAAATAACATAAAAATATAGACGGCCAGTGAGTCAGAATAAGTTAATTATGTTATGCTGAGCTAGCTTTTAAGCATTTTTTCTGTTAGCATGTAAGGATAGTAAATTATAAAAATTACTCGTTGTACACTTAGGCTAAAACCTGATTGACTTCAAATCAGTCTTGCAGTGCTTCAATTTAATACAGTACCTCTCCTATAAGAACAAAGTACAACTTTGGAAGGTGTCTATTCATATAGTCATATTGACATATTTGAAATAGCCGACGAATTGGTTAGAAATGGTTCGGCTGATTTTTTCATCGGCCCTGACCCTTTCTATGATATTTCGAATTTAGTAATTAAATCAACAATAAAGATTTGGGAGAACAAAATGTGTCCCATTGGGATGGGCCACCGCCCAATTATCAAGGCTTCGCCCTTTAATGACGTTGTCTAATAATGAACGGGAGCAGAGCAAAGTACTGGTCTTATCGTAAACATTTTCCGATGACGCTACCGAAGGTTGCTACGATTTGATCAGTCACAAGCTGCCGGTCATAGGTCTTGTTGGCGGCTGGACCACCGGTAGTCCCTACCAGGACTTAAATCACGGTACCATTTGAGTCAGGAGCCCCCCGGATCTCGGTCCGGGCCTGACTTGTTAGAGGTAGGCCCCCTTGTGGGACCGTCATGGTGGCTGTGGTTTAAACCCAAAATCGCGGGAAGGGTCTTCCTTTGGTTTTCCTTTGGTTTTCCTTGGTTTTCCTTTGGTTGACTCAATGTGGAGTTGCAATAAGTGCTGGGTGCTGCGACCCTAAGAGCAGTAAGAGGTTTTAGGTCGGCCGCGACTCATACCAAGGGTGGAACTTGTGCCGGTAACACAGTTCCAAATTGATATCTAAAACAGTGAAAATCATTGGTGAGCGATGGCAAGGCGTATCCTTGCTCCCATGGATATATGGGCATCCCGTAAGTTTAAGCCCACACGGCAGGTACTTACGTTAAAAACATGAGACATCTGTCCCATTGGGATATCTCCCAGATCTCCCAGAGCTTCGCCAGGCTAAAAGAGCCATCAAACCCTTTCACCAAAAATCAAAATAATCCCTACAACTCAAAAGGGATGCTATCTGAAGACCGGTTGGATTTCTAACCGGGCATTGTCACCTTCGATATCATCTACACAAAATAGGTCTTGCTCAGGAAACTGAATGTCGTCTTTGAATGGAAGACGACGAAACTGCGGTACACATTTTATATGAATGAAAATTTTAATCCTCAGGAAAATTCTCAACATCTCCACCAAAGAGATTCTCAATTTCACCAAAATAATTAAACCAAGTAATATTGTCTTCCTAATACAAAAGAGGTTTTAGTTCGTAGTGTGTGGGGTCACACAGATCTATTTAAAAATTTTTTTTTAAATAATGGTTTGTTGAAATCTATGGTGTAATATGGGCTTATGTGCTGTAGAGGCACACATGTACACAAAATTGAACTTTTTTAGTAAGCAGAAGCATGTGATTTGTATTTTGAGTAGAGATAACCCCAGAGCTCACAGTTTTAAGCTTTTTAAAATTCACAAAATTCTTCCTCTCAAGCACTTACTCGTACATACGAGTATGTACATATTTATAAAATTTTTAAAATATATTTTCAAACTTCCGGCTATTCTACCTCAAGATTTTATGATTCCCATGATTTACGCGTCAATAATCTAAATTTAGTAAATGTACTTCACGTCTCTCACTTCTACAAAGTCACTGTGCCTAACAACTTGCCTGCAAATCTGAGGTGCGAGATACACAGATCTACTTTCCAAAGAAAATTGAAATCTTTCCTGTCTCCTTTTCACTGTCAAGAAATAAGTTCATTATTAGTCGCAAAGATTTGATTGTTTTACTGATTAATTAATATATTCTGGAAATTGTTCATGAAACTTATCGTTTGTGGTTTTTTTGCTTTTCTTTCTTTAATTTGCATTAGTCATAGTATATTTTTTCAATTCTAATATTTTTTTCATTGTTATCGCAATTTCTAAATTAAAATTGACCCACATCAATATTGATAATAGTATGCTTTGAATCCATTGGGAATTCGCCTCGTGTGCCAACTAGAATATTTCGCTGTATCTAGAAGCACCCTTTAACTATTTTTTTTTCATCTGTAAATGAAAATCAATGCCCTTGCATTGAAATGTAACCATGCCGGTGCTCTGATGTTCTTTTTCTTACAGATTTTGGTAGACATTTGATTCGCTATCCAGATGATTTCTACAGACATATGAACACAAAAGGAATGCCTTCATCTAACGACATCTCAGAAATATGTTTGTTAATAAACGTGACTTAGGATCTTGTTATATGTATCTGAATTAACTAATTTTTCCTTAGGGCCAGCATTATGTTGCCCTCAGTAATTCTTTATATTTTTGCGGCAGTGAAACACACCTTGTTAAGATGCTTCCTGCTTGCTTGGTATGGTTGTTTTTTATGCCGCCGGAAGTCCATCAGGTTGAATTCATATCCAAACATAGTGACGTGTATGATACTTTCCATCGTTCATCAGACATATTTTCTTCTCCTGTATGAGAAGAGAGAGACGATGAGACGATTGTAGAAACTTTCTTTGGTAGCGTTTTCGCATTTTAATGGAAAGTCATTGAACGTTGCCTCTTGTATTGAAAACAGAAAATTTCTTGCATAAATTTGCGCCGTACAAAACAGGCCGGATCAAAAAAGCCACTGTTTCAACTTCACTGTAATGCATGTTGGTTTATAATGTAAGTCACACTATTCTGTTAGTCGTTCCATTGCACTTTATTGATAAGTATGTCACGGTGATGTTACACTTACCAATCACACATCGCCTTATAATCCATTTGAGAGCTTTGAGTTTTTCCTAACGGCATTCTTGGACCATGTGACTTATGTTAGCATTATAACTTCACATCACGGTTTATGTTCCCCCAATCCGCCAATAGTCAGTACTTAACTGGGCACCACGCAAACGCTATGACTGCCTACAAAATATAGCCACAAGTTCATAAACCAACTGTCTACTGAAATAGATTTCAATGCAGACATGTGACACATTTCTCACTTTTAGTCTCTTGTTGGAAAAAATTTTCCTTTCTACAGCGTTCTTCAATATTCGAAAGGCCACCGGCTGGTAAGCACCAACAACTTTGTCTAAAAAACAAGATCCACAAATATTTTTTTATTGACAATCAGGCAGCTTGAAAAATAGCAAAATAGAGGAGGATGGAAGGATGATATTTTTCGATTTTCCCTTCACATATCCTGCACTATCCAACATCAGGTAGGCTGCAGTAGGTCATTTCTTGATCAATGCTATATCCACGAAACCAAGACGGCTTACTTACTTAGGTGAAACTACAGGCTTCAACTAACAAGCCTCTCTAGGTACTCCAGTCTTTAGCTAACTGCCTCCAGTTGCGCACTCCAAATCGGTTGTTGATCCCCTTCTACTTATACGCACGATCTAAGAAGAGGTCTTCCTCTACAGCATTGTATATCTGGGTTAGAGTCGAAGACTCTGAGTCTACATGTCCTAGTTAGTTCAGAAGATTGATGCACACTTTTTGACTATGTCGATGTCGCTGTACAGCTCGTATAGCTGGTCGTTGAATCTTCTCCTCCAAAACCAATCAACTCAAATAACACCGAATATTTTGCAACGGATTTTTCTCTCGAAACGAGGATATTTTCATCTTCATCCACTTTCGATAGAGCCCATGCTAGAGCGCCATAAAGTAGGACTGGGATAATCAAGATCTTTTATAGAGTCTCCTTAGTTTTTCAGGATAGACCCGAATAGACCTTGGCAAGAGTAGCTCTCCATTTTATTTCTGCTGAGGTGTTGTTGGCGGAGTTTAAACCAGAGACAAGATAGACAATGTCACTCACTACCTCGAAATTGTAGCTCTCGACGGTTATGTTTTGTTCAATTCGTCGATGTTGTGTGTCCCATCTTATTGGCAGCGTGTACTTGGTTTTACCTTCTACCCCTAAACTCATTTTGGCAACTTCCCTTTCAATACTAGCGAACGCACCAGTGACAACCCACTGAGTTCTCCCAATTATGTTGATTTCATCGTGGTCAGCTAGTAGTTCCACAGACTTTTGAAAGATTGTGCCTCCGGTGTTGGCTTGTAAATTTTGCACAATTCTTTCATTTTTGATATCAAAGGTCTCGGTTAACATCTTCCCGACCTTGGCGGTGTGGCAAGCGTTCTTAATCGCCATTTTGCAGAAACGGAAAAGCGCAGGAATACCAAAACTAGACATGGCTCTGTATAGCTCGTCCCTATAACCGCTGTCATATGCGGTTTTAAAATAGATAAAAAGATGGTGGGTTTCGATTTGGACTTCTTGAGTTTTTTCCGCGCTATGGTGTGAACATTTGGTTGATTGTGGACTACTCTGGTCTGAAATCGTACTGATAAGGAGTAATCAGGTTATTGACGAAGGGTTACTGAAGTTGACACAATATGGCAGATGTTGAGGAGACTTATGTCTTTATAGTTGGCGCACTTGAGGGGTCTCTTGTTTGTGGATGGGGGTCCACTCATTCCTCTGACCAGATCTAAGAAATGAGTTGGTTTCGGCTCTCTACAAAGTCATTTCCAGCAGCTTTGAGTACTTCGGCCTTCATCTCTACAGGCTTCTGTATGGGTATTCTTTCCTTGACACGTTGTTTTTACCTGTTGGCAAAACTTCCATACGTTACCCCTAGTGTACAACGTCTCAATGTCTTCGATCGCGCTCCTCGTGCTCTTTTTTCTTCTTCTGGAGATCTATTCTGCTCGTTGAGACCACGAGCGAGTCTCGTTCTTCGTTACAGCAGCGCTTTGTAGACCTCTTGTTTAGTTGCATGTGGCTGCGGACATTCTTCATCAAACAAGGGATTTCTTGGTGGTTGTCGGGTAACGGCGTCTCTGATGGTACGTTGGCAGAGTTGCCACTATTCTTCAGTACTTGATGTTGGCGTTTTTGAGAGATTTCGGGCACTCGTTCGGCGATAATTCTGGAGGTCTCTTGCGTCTGGGCATTTCTAGGTTATATCTTCTCGCAGTATTTATTTTTTGTTGTGACGTTTGGGGAATCCGCATACGCACCTTGGCTGCAACAAGTTGGTAATAGAAACTAATATTGACTGCCCGCATACCTAGAATACTGGAGCCATACGTACCTTACGTCTTTCGCAAAATTATCAATTTGATTTAGAGTTTGATGATCCGGAGATCGTCATGTCCATTATGAAAATTGAAATAAGGAAACCGTGTGCAAAGTCAATAAGCCTAAATTCGTTGCCAGACATGGTGTCATACAAGCTATGCTTATCAACAGACCTCCCAAAGATGTTCCCCTTACCTATTGTGGCGTTAAAATCGCCTAGTACGATTGTCCATGCTTTGGACATTGCTCCTATATCTTGTCGAGGAGCTCGTAGGAACATTATTTGGTGGCGTCGTCCTCGTCTTCCGTAGAGGCATGGGTGCGGATTGTCATAAGATGCTCACTCATATGTTGGAAGCTCAAGACTTCTTGCCTAAGTCTGCCGCATATCGCAAATCCGCACCGGAATAAGCGCTGTTTCTGTTTCATATAACAATCATCATATAAATATGACAGTTTTTCATCCTCCTTATTAACGGCCCCCATTGTACTTTCTGAATGGCCGTGATATCTGCGTGGCAGCTGTTAAGGTGCTCTCCTAGTTGTTTGGCTGCATGCGGTCTGTTAAGTGTCCGAATATTCCACGTGTCTATACGTAGGTTGTTGTCCTTTTCTATGGTCGTCAGTAGTGAATCCATTTTTATCCGAGGCGATTATTTGATGAAACATAGCCTTTTAATCTCTTCCGTATAAGGTTGTGAGCCCAATGACGGCGTAGGCCAGTATAATGCTACTGGCCAGGTATGCCCTTGTCATTTTAGAATGGGGTTTACTCATACAGTTAACGGATACCACCACTGAGAATTAAGGCAAACGTTTCCCAATCCAAGTTCGTCTTAATGAGAAATTTGAACGCCAAATTTGACACCTTTGCACTGCCATAGTGATTTGGTCAAAACATAGCTTCATTGCAAGAGTATTAGTTGTAGTTGACCTATCCACTTCTTAGACCAAGTTCAGTGCACTATGTTCAGTTCTCCAATTGTTAATTGACAGTAGGCATGGTCAGATTTTTTTTTTCTCAGCCATCAGTATATTAAAGATTTATGGGTGTCGCTTTTTGTTTTGTACACGAGTGACAGGTTTTAAATTATGCTGACTAATTTAAAACCTGTCACTCGTGTACGCCAAACGTCATATCAAACCGAAATGTCATTCGATTATTTTGACTTCTCCGGCATGAAGGTACTCGCATCAATAAATTCTTAACAACGTTTAAGGTATTAATATGTAGAAGTGAAAATGAATAGTTGACAGAAGTAAGAGTCGTCATAGATTTCCCTGGAATCAGACTTACTGGTCTTAAAGATTTGACGCCACTTAATGCTACATATCTTCTACTTCAGGTTGTATGATATACATAACTTTTATTGAGCCCATAATGTCGGCAACCATGTTATTTTTTGTAATTCAAAACACCTCAGGTATTTTGTCTGATTAGCATTTTCATTATCTAAGGAATGTCCGCTGTTTACCATCACCTGCTCATCGGCTGCTACGGGAATACTTATATCAATTTCAATTTATTTTTTCATATTACAACTCCTGTTTTGTGTTTTTTCCCACAGTCCGTATCAGTGCTATTTCTGCGATACCTTGTCTCCAAGTCAGACCGAATGTTTATTCGTATCTATATAGGTAAATCAATAAATTGGTTATTCAAAAATTACTACTCCAGCTGATGGTTTAAACCAAAATTTCACTTTTTATCTAAAGTACGTGTATCTCAAAAATGAGTTAAGTGCCTGATTGCATGCTGGTATTAATTTAGAGGACTGGATAATCGCATATCTAATCAAATCGAATCGGATTTGAAACCATATCTTGACGGTTTAAGTAACGAACACTCACATGGTGGTTTAGGCTAAATATTTTTTTTCTCTTTTGAATGTGTGATAACAGTTATGCCGCGCCATTGTGCTGATAAACACATTGACAGGTGCTAATTGCCGTACCTCACGTAACTTGATACTGGTCTTGTGTGAGGTAATGTTACATAAAAAAGATACAGATTTACAAGAAGAGAAGTGCAGTCGAACCTAGTAATCAAAATAATTTATATTTTTGGAATTTTGGGGGAAATTCTGTTCGATAAATAGAAACTTGAAGTCGTTTTGTGGGGGAAGACTATGTGAAGGTAAAGTAGTTAGGTTGCCGAAATATCTTTGGGTCATATGCTACTCGTTATGTTATGTTATGGACATGCTTTAACACACAAAACAAGATGAAACATTGCTCAAGTAATAGATATTTCGGATAACAAACTTGGTGATACAACTTTGGGGTGTGTTTAGGGGAAAATCAGGGAATACTGGTTATATGATTGCTTTTTAAATCAAACCACGAATTGATCAAGTTTGATACACATTTATTAGGCAATTTACCGGTCGTACATCCAGTTCCATAGGATATTGTACCTCAGAATTCTATATTTACCTCATGAGTAACGTGTAGAGCCAGTTTGATTTTTCAGTACACTCCTCATTGAAATTTGCTCGCTATTGAGAAGTCACTTCTATTGGAACCACTTGCCAAAGCTACAGAACAAGAAGTAAGTACCTAGTCATTAGTTCCCTTGTTTTCCATCTGAATAAGCAATACCTTTTCTGAAGTAAATTTTAGATAGGTACCAGTACCTACCATGTATTATAAAATGTACTAAAATAAAATATCAAAAATACATGTGTATATGCATACATACTCATAAGTGAAGTTCCACAGGGATCAGTGTGTGGCTGCTTGCCAACGCAACGCAAACATCAGAAATATGAAAACTCTTTTGGAGAATGCTCATTTTATTACTGGGCTTTTTGGAGTGACATAAGGATGGAAGGAAGGGCCTCTACTTTTTGTTGAAATATTTTGATCTCCATAATGAACTTCTACTCGTACTTTTAGTTTTGTGCAAAGGATCCCTTCTTAGTGATCTGATAAGACATAGATAGAGCCTTTCTATACAGAGAAAACCTTGACGTTTTTCTGATATCATATTTTGTTGTAGGGAAATAAATGATTTTATCATTCGGATGCAGGTTAAGGGGTTAAAAAAATAACGAATTGCTGTTCCGGAGGCAATGTACGAGTACTAAAGTTAAATTTTGGATTTATGGGTACTTTATGATATACTACAATATTTTGCTTATAGAGTATACATTTAAGCATGTGAATATAGATCCTAAAATCATGGACCAGGGGGAGAATTATCCATGCTGAGATGCAGTTTCCTTTATTCATAATGTCAGTGTACATAGGCGCTCTTCAAGAAGCCACTTTGGTTATCAGTAGTTAGCAACACTGATTGTGAAAGATGACAATATCACCGAGATCTTTGGTTTCCAAAAGGACTTCAAAGAGACGTTGGCGTGCAATTTTTATTAGCTCTACCCTTGAAAGAGGTACAATCCGTCAGAAATCTGTCCGAACCTAGCTTACATGGATGATATTGACATTATCGGGAAAAGTCAGCGCGCTTTCACAGTATTGCACGCATTAAAATAAGGACGTTAACATCCCCGAAGTATTAGACAAAACGTCACAATAGGCTTTAACCTTGAATGCAACTTGGAAATAGTCCAGGACTTCGTCTACGATTAATGAGAGCGGAAATTGCGTAACAAGGCCACTTCTCATACAGCAAAGGTTGTCCATTTTAAAACACCCTAACCATCTTAGTCCTACTCTATAGTTCAGAGAAATAAACTTTCTCAAGAGCAGATGAGTGGAAGATCAAACACTTAGGCGTTTCGAACAGAAAATACTCCATGTGATTATCTGCATTAATGGTTAGTGTAGGCGCATGTATAGTGACAGCATCTTGACTAGAAGATTTCGAATACACCGGCTTCTATGGTTGAGACATGTAGACCAGATGGACATGATGATTCGACAAACCTTGGAATAAATAGAACAGGGACAATCCAATATAGAGTTTCCCAGTTTAGAAGAAATTACCGATGCCCCCCAAAACCAAGTTATCCAATTTGAAAAAGAAACTCTTTAAGGCATTCATCTATCAAAACCAGCATCATTTGTTAGGTACTATACAAGTTGGGATTAATTGATCATGGAATGGCAAGTACTTGGAATTTAGAAGTCCCCTCTACTACTTCCCTTGCACTTCCTTTACACTGAAAAAATCCAACGGTAACAGAGGCGACTGCTAGGATAAATAAGTCGTCTGAACTCACTGTTATCAATATTAGTCACCTACTGGACATCTCAGGCAATTTAGAAGCGAATGAAATAGCAAGTAAAGGTAAAGGCAGAGAATATCTGATCACATCTTTGCTCTTCGACTAAGTAAAACTCAACCTAGAGATTGTCACATTCCATCGAAGCTACGTGCAATTTTAGATACGTGTCTTTCGTCATGATTGGTCAAATTTAGGATTAATTGGCAAATGTAGGAAGAAAGGAGAAAATATAGGTATACGATGCATGCATCAGGAGTAGAAGAATGAGCAATAGAAATGGAAGATGCTCCCTTCAACAAGTTTTGCAAACCTTTTAGATACAGAGAAGTGGAAGTTAACTTCTTTCAAGTGGATGTCCACCACAGTCTAGTTCAACTATAAAGGATCTACTATATATGTGGATATTCACTGATCTAAACGACCCTCAGGAACAGATGTGTTAAGCATTAGTAGATTTGTTCAGTAATCAAATTGGGTTCAAATTTATAAATACTAGATGGGGTGAAAAGTAACCTCCTTGACCGCCGGAATGCGCTGCTCCTGAAAAAAAGGTTATGGTGCCTTGAAGTCCGTTCATATTTAGGCAGACATGCCAATTTTCAGTGCAATACTGTCTTTAGTTTTGCTTTGACAGCTGATTGTTGTTAACGTGTTTGGCATCATGTTGAGTATGGAGAACAACGATTTTCGTTCTCTCATAAAGCATTATTTTTTGAGAGGCAAAACGGCGAAGGAAACAAAAGAAAAGTTTGATAAATATTATGGGGCCAATGCTCCGTCAGATTACACCGTCAAATATTGCTTTCGACAGTTTCGTGGTAGCCGCAACTCCACTACCGATCAAGTCCGCAGCGGTTAAAGAGGACAATGTCAAAAAAATACATGAAATGGTGTTGGCTGACATGAAAGTGAAGGTACACGAGCTAGCAGATACCACAACGATTAGTACTGAGCGCACACGCCATATTTTGGGCAATATTTTGCATATGAAAAAGTTATCCTGCCGCTGGGTGCCGTGCCGCGCGTGCTCACTTCTGACCAAAAACACGAACGCGAGAGCACTTCGAAAGAGTGTTTGGACTTGCTAATGCGGAATCGGGCGGACTTTTGGCGTCGATTGGTAACTGTTGATGAAACTTGGATCTACTATTGCACACCAGAGAACAGAATGAGTGCCCGGCAGTGGATTGAAGCCGGCACGAATGCTCCGAAGCGGCCGAGGCAGGCTCGATGGGTCGGAAAGATTATGGTGTCGGTTTTATGGGATTGTCATGGCATACTCTTCGTGGAAAAAGGAAAAATCATCAACAGCGAGTATTACTGTGCATTATTGGAGCGATTGAAGGCCGAAATCGCTGCAAAACGGACTCACATGAAGCGAAAAAAAATTTTCATTTTGCAAGACAATGTGCCGGCGCACAAGAGCATCGCAATCATGGCTAAAATCAATGACTTATTGCTCCAATTGCTGTCGCATCCACCGTATTCGCCCGATTTGGCTCCCTCGGACTATTATCTCTTCCCAAACCTCAAAAGATGGCTCATCAATAAAAAATTCAGCTCACGCGAGGAAATCATCGACGCCACGGAGGAGTATTTTGCAGACCTTCCGGAAAATTACCTTGGAAGTTGGAAGTTGGAAAATCGCTGGAATAAGTGTATCAAGCTAAAAGGGGACTATATTGAATAAAATAAAAAAAAAATGTTTTTCATTCCCAAGGAGGTTACTTTTCACCCCACCTAATGCATTGATTCAATGCTGATAAGAAGAGAAACAGGACCTAATACTACCAAAATAACCGTCTACGTTGTATAATAAATAGTTGGACAAATTTAGGGCTAAAAATATTCGTATGGACCAGAAATCCAAATTAAACTATCCAAATTTAATATAGGCCAGGTTTTAAAATGGGTTGCTCTTCTTAAGCCCAGTGAAGTTATACCATTTATGATAGCAATGTAATGCGACGTACGAGTATGTACACGTATCATTGAAGTCACATAATCTTGAGTACTTGAGTACATTTTTGGACAATTTGTGTGCTATTTACTAAAGACCTGTTTTACAAGTCAGTTGGCGAAGCAAATGCTCATTTACCTTTAGACTTCCGAAATTAAATAAGAGCTCTTGTCGCATTTCAATTAAAAGGAAACCATGACTTTTTGTTAAAAAGAAACAGAAGTGTGTTTTATGCGATGATATGACTTATATAGGGTTTTCCAATAAGGACTTGACAACTTTTTTTTAAATAAAACCCAAACCTTATGAGATATTTCAAAAACTTTATTATCGGCTTGAAGTACAATCAAAACATTTATGAATGGAACTCGACTTCGTTCATACGGCCCCCTCGGGCACGTTTGCAGCGGTCGATTCGTTGGACCCAATTTTCAATGACTCGGCCACACATTTCGGCCGAAACGGCCGCTATTTCGCGTTCAATGTTGGCTCTGAGCTCTTCCAACCTCGTCGGCGTGTTGGCATAAACCAATGACTTAACGTAGCCCCACAGAAAATAGGCAAGAGGCGTTAAATCTCACGAATGAGGCGGCCAATCGACAGGCTCATTTCTTAAGATAACACGCTCACCATACTTACTCTTCAATAAATCGATTGCAGCGTGTGCTGTGTGGCTTGTGGCATCATCCTGTTGAAACCACATGTCGTCCAAGTTCATATCTTCCAATTCGGACCCAAAATAATCGGTGATCATGGCGCGATAACGCTGACTATTCACAGTAACGTGACGATCATTATCGTCGACGAAAAAATATGGCCCAATAAAGCCGTTATTTTTTGTGGATGAAGTGGTGATTCATGAAGTATATGTGGATTTCCACCCGACCAATAACGCATATTTTGTTTATTGACGAACCCATTGCGCCACAAATGAGCTTCGTCACTGAAGATGATTTTGCGATGAAATTCATCATCTTGTCCCATCTTCTCCAGAACCCAATTGGAGAACGTACGTCGCTTCAAATGGTCCATCGGCTTCAATTCTTGAGTCAGCTTGATCTTGTATGAGTGTGAACCAGGATATTTACGCAAAATACGCCATAATGTGGTCTGAGTGATGCCCAATTCTTGAGAACGCCGTGAAATTGACTGATTTGGATTGTTTGCTACGGACGCCTGAACGGCAGCGATATTTTCGACATTTCGACCAGCCCGTTGTCTCACTGACACGGCAACATTACACAACGAATATGTAGACTCAAATTTTTGCACTAAACTTGTTATTGCCTGTCTACTAGGGCGAGAATTACGACCGAAAATTGAAGTTAACGCTCTTAACTCCAAATTTCGGTAGAAAGTTTTTATAATTTGCAGACATTGCTCGTTCGTGTACTTTACCATGATGAAAATGTTGAGTTTACTGAATAAATTGACAGTGACAGTTTGATGATTAGTGAAAGAGTGCGTTCACAAATTAAATTCAAAGTTGTCAAGTCCCTATTGGAAAACCCTTTATAAAGCAAAGAGCCAAGAGCTTACAAACGTCTACCATAAAAACAAAATTCATTTGATCCTGTGCAGTATACAAAAAATTAGGAGGAAAGCAAGACAGCTAGAAGAATGAATAACCAGTGCCAAAATTGATATATAAATTCCAACAAAGTCCGAAACTACACTGATTTGTCTAATGATCTCCTATCTACAACATTTCGGTCTTAAAGTCTTGGAAATCTGGCTTCTGGTTTTACAGATTAGCAATTGATCAAGGAAGTACTGGTATACTCTATAGGACAACTTGTCAGTTTTGGTCAGATTGAAGTATTTCTTAAACAAATTTGAATTTGTTTTGCGTAGATGCGTAGATACGAAATCTACTACCTGGTTGATAAAAATCAATAAGTCGTAAATAGGTTGTCGATTCGGCCGACGGAGTCTTTTTATAATGTTATGCCACTTGATACTGATTATAAAAGTCAAAATGTATGAATAGGATAGCAGATCGACATAACAATTAACCTTATCGTTAGTTTTGTTTAAGGAAAAAACACTTACCCTTTAATCTAATCTGTCCTTATTTCGAATATTCGTATAACACGATTACTCTGACAGCGCTTAAATTACCTCTTGTGGGCTTCTTGAAGGAATTAGGATTTATTGACTGGCACCTTCTTAAGATACGATGTTGGTGCGTTGGGAGAAACTTCTGAACTAGATCAAGCTAGTCTTTCAGAGACCCACTTGAATGCATCTAGAAGTATTTTTATGAAGTCTAAGATGAGAGATAAGTGCTTACCTATTTTAGTTACAGAAAATGTTTGAAGTACGCAAGGAATTCCTACTTACTTAGTTGTGGTTACAGTCTAGGGTGGACATTGCCCCAAATCAAGAAACCTCTGAGAATTTTATGATGATTGAGGTCTTCGTTCGATTCTGTACGTCGACCTTTCTAACGTGTATTCTTCCTCTGGGTTCCTTTTCTGTCTTAATACAAAAATATCACAATGTGTGCATGTGATATTGGCTTGTGAGTTTCGTATAATTTTCTTAAGTATAAAGTTAAAGAAGTCACTCAACAGCATGTGACATGGTATAGGCACTGTGATATTGCTTCCGACCTTTACGAAGCAGCAAAATTTCCCCATCGTCGGCTTCCATAAACTGATGAATTTGAAATGCCAAAACAACAGTCGACCTCGCTCTCGACAAAGAGGTGGTGAGTATCTGTCTGGATTTATTAGGTTTTCACTAGGATCGGCTGTAGTGTAAATATTTTGTTAATTATGCACTTCTTGGAAGCGGTTGATTGTTGCCAAATGATTTCAAGTGTTTAACCAAGATTTAGAGGAGAGACTCAGGTACTCTTTAACGGACTTACTTTCCTCCTATAAAATCTTGGAAATGAGATGATGCATGCTCAACTAAATCATCCCCTGCTGGCATAAAGAACTCACTAGGTACTCCGATCTTGAAGCTTTGTTAAACTAAAATTTAGATATTGCTGGGCATAATTTTAGATGTACAGGTTGTGGTAATTATTGAAATATTACAGGAGATTTACAATTAAAATTAATAATAAAACATTTAAAAATAAAAGCTTATACGTATATCAATTTGTGTTTACAATAAGCAGGTATTTTTTAAGAGAATGCTTAAAACAATGAGGCAAGGAATTCCACAACCGAATGAAGTAAATAACAACCTGACGTTCGGAAATCGGAGAAGCATATCCGGTATGCATGAGAGTATGCGGTCTATTTGACTGTAGAAAGCTTACTTTGTTCTATAAATACTAAAAATTTTTTTGTTAGAATGAGTTTGTGCAGAAAGTATAACGTTTTATATTTAAGCGAGTTGTCCAAAGTGCAGCTGCTGATTTGTTTCGTATAGAGGGAGACATGGTCATATCTATTTAGATTAAATACGAGTACATACCGAGCCATGCAATTATATGCAACGTTAATTTTTCTTCGAGAGTCATGATCCGGACAGCAGAATATCTCAGAGCAATAGCAAGGATTTCGCCCATAAGAGCGTCACCCTTTTGGGGATGAAGTGAAGAGTAACGTTACCCACAGCAGCATTTATATGAGTCGACCAAGTTAAGGCCTGATTAAGTATCAAGCTCAGATTTTTTACAGAGTTGGCATATTCTATCGGGTTTCTGATACAACTATCAGATTGGAGGGAGATGACATATTTACAACATGTTTTTGCATAACGCAGTAGTCATAGACCTTCAGAACATTTAGATATAAATTGATGAACATCCTCACTAATCCAGATGATGGCACCGTTCCTCGATTCAAGAAGATGGCTTATATAGACCTGGGTGTCGTCTGCGAACCTATGAATCGATCAACGTTCTACAATCTTAGGCTATTCATTCACATAGAAGGTCGAGCATTGTGGTACTCCATATTTAATTGACAACTCAAACGAGGACTGCTCACCAGCTACAACTTTTTGCTGCTTCCCTTTAAGGTACAAAAAATGAGGATCGTGGCAGACGGTGAGTAATTCAATTTCTTCCGAAGTCTTGAACAAATAGGCTACAGTTTTGATTGCTTTAGATAGGTTGAAAGGGACTTCAATGGTTATTCAGGGTCATCCATCTAAATTTAAATGAAACACATTGATGATTTAGATTTTGCTCAAATTTTTATTTCGGTATATTGTTTTGATCTTGCTATTATGAATGGAATATAACATCATTCAAATGTTCTCCACAGGAGTTCTTGCAGGAGTTGATTCTGACAAGGTATTTTTCGATGACTTTTCAACACATATCGGGCAATTGCTCGGCTATAAGTTGACGAATATTCGTTTTCAAAGGATTTTGTACATAAACACGATCTTTGCATAGTCCCACAAAAAGAAATCCAACGACGACAAATTACACGATCTTGGTGGCCAGTTTACATCACCAAAACGCGAAATAACTCGTCCACGAAGTTTTTCTTGCAATGAAGCGAAAACGGGTCGTATTGTGTGAGATATACAATAGCACCGACGTATTGAAACCACATGTCTTCCACATCTGAGGCCAAATAAATTCGGTTAACATTTGATGATGAGAATTGACGGTGACGGTGACCTTCCTCATTTTCAAAAGAGTATGAACCAATGACACCACCAGACCAAATTGCACACCATGCAGTGCCTTTTTATGGATGCTATGGTCTTTCGACAGTTAAATGTCGATTTTCCCTTCCCCATATGCGACAATTTTGCTTATTAGTGTATCCACCAAGTGAAAAATGAGCTTAATCCCTGATGTTCAAGCACCCAACCAGCTGACTTCAATTCTTGAGTGAATAAATTAAGGGTGTAAGTTAAAATCCAAATACAAAATACGCCATAATGTGCCGTAAGACAAGCTCACACACTGTGCTCACCGTCAAATCGATAGATTTGAATCATCTTCAATACTTTCACTAACTACAGCCATATTTCCTGTAGAGCGTGCATTTCTATGATAAATAGGTCTTAAGACGTCTGTAACAGAGCCAGTCTCTTCGATTTTTTTTGCAGTTTTGTCTATCTAGTATGCTCAGCTGGACGATTATGTCGACCATAAAACGCGAAACGTACCTACTACAAAATCACTATTTTTGTAGTAAGTTTCCACAATTTTAGCATGTTCAGCGATTGTTAAACGATCCATATTTTAAAATGGCAAACCTCAAACTAAACATACCACCTTTATCAAAACCACCGGAATAACCACCATGTGGCGCTCCCACTATTCCGATTTGAGTTCTGTTTTTTTTTTGTTAAGTTGGTAAATCTGTTGTTGATATTCTTAGCGTCATAGCTTGACATTTGCAAAAGTTACGTAGCCAAGAGTACATCTAACTTTGTGTGTGTTGGCGCTTTTTTACAATATTAGAAATGGATCTAAATTTGCGACAACGAACTTGTATTAAATTTTGCGTAAGAAGCGGATTTAATGGTGCGCGAACGTTGGAAATGTTGGATAAGTTTTTCGGCAACGATTCTCTAAAGAAAACGGCCGTTTACCAGTGGCACGAGCGATTCAAAAGTGGTCGTGAGTCAATCGAAGATGATGAACGCAGTGGCAGACCATCGACATCGAAAACCGACGAAAACATTGATGGAGTAATAGAAATGTTGGTCAATAACCGCAAATTAACCATCAGAAAGATAGCGGAGGACTTGAACATTGCCTATGGATCCGTCCAAGATATTTTGGTTAATGATTTGGGTTTCCGTCGTGTAGCAGCAAAGTTGGTGCCAAAAGACCTCTATTTCATGCAAAAAAGAGACCGTGTTGACGTCGCAAAAGAGATGATTTGCGAGGCTGAATCCGATCCCACATTCATCAAAAGGATCATTACTGGAAACGGGACGTGGGTTTATGGGTACGACACGCAATCCAGACATCATGCAAGTGAATGGTGGCGTTCACCAAATGAGCCGAGACCAAAAAAACCACGTCGTTTTCAGTCAAAAAAGAATGCAATGCTCACGGTTTTCATGGATTACAGCGGTGTAGTGCATCATGAGTTTTCGCCAAAATGCCAGACAGTAAACAAAGAGTATTATTTGGACATTATGAGACGTTTGCGTGAAGAAATTCGCCGAAAGAGACCAGAATTGTGGGCAGAAAACTCGTGGATTTTGCACCATCATTATTCGTAATTTTTTGACGAAAAATGCAACAAATATAATCCAACAGCCACCGAATTCACCTCATTTGGCTCCCTGTGCCTTCTTTCTGTTCAATCGAGTTAAAAAACCACTACCGGAACGCGTTTCAACAGCCGAGAGGAAGTAATGGAAAAATCGCAGGAAGCACTGATGGACATACCAAATATAAAAAATGTTTCGAGGATTGGATCAAGCGCATAAGTGTGTTGCAGTCTATGGGGATTAGCTTGATAGGGACAATATAGACTTAGATGAATATACTTGTAGTTTTAATTTTCTGAATTAATTCCGTGATCTTTTGAATCAAGGTGGTATACAGTCTCGGATGACAGTTCGGTTTGACGTACGTAAATGGAAACACCCTATGTATATGATTGGTATCCATTATCTTCCTGATTTCACCAACAACTGACAGTAAGGCAGTCTTGTAACTATGATTAGGGCGAAAGCCAGATTGGCTTGCACAAATCAGATTGTTAACTGAGCGATAGTTTTACATTTGCACAAAGATGGTTTCTTTTTCCATACTTTTAAAAGGAAAGGTACGAGGGGCGTTCAATATATTCTCGGCTGTGGTTGTATATATAAATTGACTTATTTATCAAGTAATACTATTATTTTAGTGCATTCATGTAAAATTTCATATAAATGTGATTATTAATTCGCGTTTTATCTCTAGTTAAACAGAATCATAATGGCAACTGAGACGATGATGGTGAAAATTGAGCATCGCGCTGTAATTAAATTTCTCACTAAGCAAGGAAAAAGTCAAAAAACTATTCATGAACAGATGGTGGCTGTTTACCAGGGTTCCGCACCTTCATTATCAACTGTGCAAAAGTGGTCAAGTGAGTTCAAGAGAGGCAGAGAGAGCATTGAAGACGAACCCCGCTCCGGCGCCCCGGCTACTGCTTGTACGGGAGAAAGCATCAAAGAAGTCGAAAAACTTGTTCTTGAGGATGCCCGAATAAAGGTGAAAATGATGGCAGAGATCACCAAGCTTTCAATTGGTACCATTCACACCATTCTTCATGACCATCTTAACCTTTCAAAGGTCAGTGCAAGGTGGGTGCCACGAATGCTTACAGCGCCTCAGAAGAAAGTGAGAATCGCATGCTGTAGAGAGCTTTTGGAGATGTGTAGTGAGAACGCGGACGGTGTTATGGATCGAATTGTTACTGGGGACGAAACATGGGTCCACCACTATGACCCTGAAAGCAAACAAGAGTCCATGCAGTGGCATAAAAAAGGAACAGACCGCCCGAAGAAGTTCAAAGTCACTCCGTCTGCCGGGAAGCTCATGGCCACAGTTTTTTGGGACTCAAAGGGAATCTTGCTCATTGAGTACAAAAAAAAGGTGAAACCATCAACGCCACATCCTACGCTTCCACTTTGCATAATTTGCGGGAGGAAATTAAAAAGAAAAGACGGGGTAAACTCGCAGCGGGTGTGTTGCTTCTTCATGACAACGCTCCTGTTCACACGGCGCGAGTTTCCAAGGCTGCTGCGCGAGATTGTGGTTTCGAAGAAATCCAACACCCACTCTATAGTCCAGACCTTGCCCCTAGTGATTATTTCCTGTTTCCGGATTTGAAAAAATGTCTTCGTGGAAAAAGATTTTCGGATGATGAAGAACTCAAGTCGGCAATAAATGGGTATTTTGCAGAGAAAGGGGAAATTTATTTTTTTGAGGGTTTAAAAAAGCTTATCTCAAGATGTAACAAATGCATTGATGTTAGGGGAGATTATATTGAAAAATAAAAACAATTTAAATTGAATTAGCATTTTCCTTCATATCGATACCGATAATATATTGAACGCCCCTCGTAGGATTGACACTGATCTGTATTCCTTGGTTTTTACATTCTTGTGAACCGGAATGACTTTCGTCTCTTTCTAATTTCTGGGGAAGCAGGATGTTGTTATAATTGTATTGGCAGTATACTCGTATATGGAAGCAGAAGTTTAATAAATTTTGGATGGACTTCGTCAAGTCCCAGAGCATTAGACCTGATTGATTGTAGTGCTTCCATGATATGCTGCTGCCGTATTCAGAGTCATCTGGTTTCAGCTCGAAAGTATTCCAACTTACTGAGAGTGTAATTTTTTTTCTCGAATTCCTTCCGTGGCGAACGCACCCCACATTTTCTGTTGTAGATTTAGTTTTGCATATTACTTTATTGCGGAGTGGGCAATATCTATCGAAGAATTCAACAATTCCATATTTTTTCCAGATCTTAAGTGCATCATCATTCTTTTTTATGAACTTCAGAATGCTTGATACTAGTGCCACTGGGGTGAAACAGAATTAGGTGAAACAACTCTTTCTTGCAGAAAATTCATTTGGTCATCAACTAAAGGCATTTCGTAGATGTAACCCCGATTTGTCGTGAACACGTCTTGTGCACAATACTTTATGTTGCGAAAGTCTGTAAACGTGATCCTACGTTCAGTTTGGTAAATATCAAATTGGTAGGATACCTTGCTCCTACAAGTTGGTTAAATAATGATACCTTCCCTCTACCTCTACCCTCTATCAGATACAAAAATCGAATCGACAAGAGTAGATGCCGAACTAGTGAAGTGAGTAGGTATCGACGTATTAACTGGATTTAAATCGAGTGATTTCTTGCACACGAGAAAGCTGATTGAGTGTGGTACGCTTGATATGTTACGATTTAAGCCGCTACACAAGACAATTTGATTGGAACTACAGGACATTTCGTGTAGAATTTTATAAATTAGTTCCAACGAAATAAGGTCATATGGTCTGCACACCAATATATATCAAAATTCGCCGATTTAGGGTATAAGCTTTGGGCATTTAGGTGACAGATATGTTAACCTACGTGCTGTGTTTGGAGAATCTAATAAAATCCTAATTATCTGTCTATTTAACAGGGATTTGTCCTTATTTTTAGAAGGATAAGAACGTCATTATCCTTTTGTGTGGCATCGATCTGTGTCATCTTTTCTATAAGTTTATTCAGAAAATTGGAAAGTAAATCATTTTTGTTTGAAACTAAACAAGAGATACTAAAGAATTGAAATCATGAACTTCTGCCACTGCTTCGTAACTTGTTGTATAAAAGGTTGAAATCTATATCTCATACTTATTTCATATCAATGGTCTGGTATGCCTAGATGTTTGGGGCACAACTAAGATTCATATCTTAGATCGATTGCAGCTGTCCAGCTCTTATTCGATCAATGTAGACTGTGGGCTTAAGTGACGGATTGTCATGTTTCTCAATAGTTCAACTGCTCCGCTGGATGCTTCAGATAGAAAAGCAAAAATCGTTTTTTAAAAATGAATGCCGATCAAATCTTGCGACATGAAGTCTCTTCACATTGACATCGCCTTCTAAACAAAAAAAAAACAAAAAAAGCAAGTACCCATATATCTTTAAATATTAGAATCCTTACAGCGCACTGTGGAGTATTCGCATGACAAAACCGCTCAAAAGTCGGAAAAATCAAGTTGGCATAAATTTCAGTTGACACCGTTATTCTTCAAGCTTGATGACCGGCCCATCATGCAAAAAAAATTGCACCGCCATTCGCCACATTATCAGTCAGATCCCAGCCATTGTCGGAAATGCATTTATTGCATATCTGCACGTTTGTTCGTGATCCTTTTTTGATTTGGTTATTGTTTGTTTGTGTAGTGAAATTAAGAAAGAAATTCATTTGATTATGGAAGTGGAAGGAATTTAATTTTTTTTATGCGAATGGTGTTCATGAAGTCCTAATTTAGTTTTTAATTTTAATAAAACTTTTTAGATAATGGTGTTTTTGTTTGTGAGTATGGAATGGTAGGGCTATATTATTGTTATGGACGTTAACCTTAGTCCTTTGGAAATAATAAACTACCATAAAACTGTCCGCCCACGTCTGCCATTTTGTTTTGTGCCACATGACATATTTTCCTACTTGCTTTGCAGATTCGTCGAATAGTGTCAAGATTTTTATTCGACGGGAATTACACAATACGAGTATGTTAAAAGATTTTCGAGATAAAAAAATAGATGGAAAATGTTTGTTGTTGGAAAAAAGCTTGTCCAAATTTTGAAATGTCCAATTAAACAAAGAAGTAGTGTTAGCAATGCTTTGAAGTTTTTTAAAAGCGATTTCAATAATAAATGGACTGCAGCGAGCTGCAAAGATGAACGATTTCTCAAAACCAATGAAAAGTGGCTTCAATCAAGCATTACACTGCCTTTTTTGGAGCCTTTACACAAGCCAGAGCGACCATCCAAATCGTTCGAAGATCGTGACTGCAGTAAGGGGCGAAGAACTAAAGAGCTTCGGAAGCAAATTTCAGTTCAAGAGTTGACGTATGCAGCCAGCGTAAGTCAGCGCACTTTAGGAAATTCTGATGCGTCAAAAATAATCAAAAAAAGTTACCAGCTCGCCAAGCAAAGCTAATGAATTTTGTAAGCTGATCACCTCTTCTGCGAAGTAAGTTACAGTTAAAAAGTTTACACCTCAAGAGGCCCTGGCAAAATTTGTTGAAGGCGACTTTACAAGTAAGCGGTGGGAAGTGATACAAGGTGCCAGCAAAAAGGCCAAAACTGAATGTTACCCTGATAAAGAATCCATCACAATCACTGAGACCTGTGCAGAAATACAACTGCAAGCATTGCTTGATCACACTGCATTACGTCTTTGTAAATATTTCGCAGCTGTAGTAGAAACCTGTTCAGAGGAAGAAAATAAAAATATGGTTTTGATTTCAAAATAGGGCTGTGATGGGTCGCAACAGACGCAGTATAAGGAACAATTTAAAAACAGCACTGACAGTGATGGCAAAATTCAGTCGCTTCTTCTCCTAGATTTTGCAGCCCTATACCCATACGCTTCATTAGCGAATCTAAAGATGTTACCAGAGATGAAATCAATTACATTGAAAACGAAATTGCACACCTCAGAGAAACAGAAGTATTCAGTTCTAATAAAGCAGCAAAAATAAAGCGTACCATGTTGCTTACAATGGTTGGCGGTAAAGTCTGGAATGCTACTACAGATACTGCTTCTACTACGAGATGCTATATTTGTGGCCAGACTTCTAAGGACTTCAATAAATTTATTAAAACCGACCAAGTCAATGTAGAAGCACTAAAGTTTGGACTCTCAATTCTTTGTGCACGGATTCGCTTCTTCATATAAAATACCTTTAAAAAAGTGGCAGCCGGAATGCTCTTCTCGTATTACTTGAGTAAATCTTAATTTGATAATTCGCTTTAAAACTATCTTGGAAGTTATTTCCAGTGGATATAAAATTGATGCCGACAAATGTGATACTTTCGTTCACGAAACCGCTAAATTGTACATAGATCAGTACGGCTGGCATCCCATGTCACCAACTATACACATACTATAATTCATAAATGGTTTTATTCCTATCTGAAAAACAGAGAGCAAAAAGTTACCTTAAATAACAGTTTAAGTGACTCACGTTTTCTAAAAAATGGCGTGCCTCAGGGATCAGTTCTAGGCCCTGTTTTATTCTTAATTTATATTAACTCTCTGTTTAAACTCAAATTAAATGGATTGCCCACAGCTTTCGCCGATGACATAGCCCTAACTTACAAATCCCAAACACACTTCGAGTGCATCGCTGAAATTTCTATGGACTTAGAAACATTGAGGCTCTGGTTCTTTGCACATAAGCTTATTATTAGCGAGAAAACTAAACTAATTTCTTTCAGCACAACTAACAATGTCTTATCAAATTTCAATCTATGTTTTCATTCATACGATTGTAATAAATTTCGCCTTCCTATTCATAAATGTGGCAATAATAACTTTTTATATACAACTCTTGTTCCAGTAAATGCTTTAATATTGAATCAGTGCAACAATATAAATACCTCGGAGTAATAATTGATTATAAGCTGAATTGGAAAGACCACACGCAGTCAATCAAATCTCATGTGTTATTGGTGGCACTTTATATGTATCTGCTTAAGCAATTCTGCTCTACAAAACTTGCTAAAACAGTGTACTATGCACTTGCTCACTCCAAGTTGCAATATGGTATCACATGTTGGGGTGGTGTTTATCACAACACTTTCCTACCAATATTGACAGCTCAGAAACACTTGATTCGTATTTTATGTAAAAAAGATCGCTTTACTCGGAGCTGGCCTCTATTCAGTGATTTGCGTATCCTACTAGCTAGACATCTTTACGTTTTTAAGGTTCTAAAAGATTTTTATAAGCGGAGTGGAAACATCCCAAGCAGATGCTCACAATTCTACAGTCTGCGTGTTAATTCATTGCATTTCGTAAACGTTCCAATGGCTCACAGAACTCATTTTACACATTTTTATAAAGTTACAGCCCCTACTATTTATAACAACCTTCCTTCCTCTATTCGTTCCATTTCCAACATTCACTTATTTCTAAAAACCCTTAAGATCTGGCTTTTCACGATTGACCATGAGAGAATTGAATCTCTTTTAAATAATTCATTTTCATCAGCAGCATAATTTGTTCGTATCATTGTATTCTCATTACTTTTATCTTTTTAATTGTTCCTTAGTAATACTCATGTTATTTTCTCAATTCTTTTGCGATCATTATATATATATTTTTTTATTTTTTTATATTTTTTAATTTTTTTCTTTTCTACTTTTGTTTTTCTTTTTTTTGAATTACAATTTTTCATTTTTTCATTTTTTCACATCATCATAACGCTTTTTATTTTAATTATAATAGATGTCACCCCACATCTAAACAAATTATGTATTATATTTAAAGGTGGCATTCGTCACTAACTTACTGAGTTACAGAATGCTCGCTATTTATTTTCTTTCTTTCTTAGTAATTTAATTGAATTGTATATAACTTAAAGAGAAAATAAACGAATTCAAAAAAAAAAAAAAAAAAAAAAAGTATTGATACATGGCGCAGAAGTAATAAACTATGCAGTTTTGCCTATTGGTCAGCTACCAGAGGAGGCAGCTGACGCTCGAAATAAGGACTTCCGGCAATAAAGACTGAAATTTAGTCGAAAATGTTCACGTGTTGCCATAGAGCCATAGAGCACGGCAACACAAGAGAACCAAACCTTTTTCCCAGGAGGCACGAAATCTTTTGATCGGAAGCGAACTTCCTATGCGTCTACAAAACGATAAAAGGAGAAATATGGACGATGTCGAAAAAGAAGAAAATGAAAAAGACCTTTCACCTTCCGATTTTGATTAAACACATTTTCTTTAAAAAGCTTTATAATATTTAAGAATAAACAATGAATTTCACAATATATTATGTGTTCCAATTGATTAATTTACAAAAAAAAAAAAATCATAATAGTTTTGAGCGGTTTTGTCATACAAATACTCCACAGTGCAGCGCATGAAATAATACCCCATTCACACAAGAATATTACCCATAAGTTCCGTGAAGCTTTTCACTTTCAAGTCAGTAAATAATGGAACCTCAATCTTCTATCGCAAATTTGATTTCAAAAAATGTCTCTTATTCTCTAATAGATTCGCATTCTTATATTCGTTGACATGATATAATTTTTCACAGAACTGTCTCAAAAGGGCACGTCTATACATACAACGACGTCACAATAATCACTAAACGAATCGCACTAATTTATCAAAGCTACTTCAACCGTATCAAATGTATCTCTGATTATAAATAAATAAATACAAATAAAAAGATAATCCTAACGAATGGGAGCCGATATCATCGTCTTTCAGTCGATTTATCTCACAAATTTGAAACTCTTTTTCAAAAAGGTGTTCAAATTCCCTCACTGAAAAGTTTTCTTTTGTCCTAACGAGACGGAACTACAATATTATTATAAGAATTTACATCTACTGTGAGAGGATGAAAGTCCTTTTTGTTCCAATTAAGTGGGATTATAGAATAAAATTGTATCTAAAGCATAGATTTGAAGGATTATCAGTCTGTTCTACAGAAAAATCAGTGTATCGCTGACAAGCATTTCGGAGTCACTTAACACAACGCATTTACAATGATTAAGCACTTCAATGTCAAACTCATTCCAATCCAACTCTTCAACCATCTTAATCAACAACAAATCGACTCATTAAAAACGAATGCAAGCATTTCTCTCGTGTCATAGGTATGACTCCGAGATGATACCCACACGTTCTGAACATTTTCTAGAAACACCCTTTCTTAAAGAGTCATTAAACAGAGACGGCGACGGCGTAATCAATGGAAACTTACCCCAATGGAAACCTGCTCACAAAGTACGAGTATTTCAGATGCATGACGTCGAATCTGTCGATCAATCAATAATAAAACCTCATTTTGTAGTCATTCGTCTTATGAATATTTTACACCTTTGCATTATTGACAGCAATAAACAATTAACTATCATCAATGCACCGAGTGATAAGAGTAAATCATCTATTCCAGTCTTCTTTTCCCTTTTTTTTTATTTAACGTCAAACTTTCATATCAACGTAAATAAATAGATTCATTTATATTTGAGTCGAAATTTTGCAAATTATTGCCCCACGGCAAGAACCTATAGAAGTCCCCTTCAATCTAAAACTCATCCTGTTTCGGTGTCAGAGATAGTGATAAAGAAAATTTCGGCCGGAGAACGCTATTCGACGAAATTTATGGTGAGTGATGTAAATTAATTAGCTGTCAAACATCGGAAGGGAGGTTTTCTTCTTTCTAGTTTTGGTCTGGTTAAATTTCTGGTAAATCCTAGTTAGATAGGTTTGGGTTATAAATTGCCGCCTTTGCGTTGACATATGAGACACCTTGAAAATATCGGGTTAAGTCGGGGAAAAATGAGCTTTACCTTGTCTGGGAAGTGTGCCTTGTGCGTCAGAGAATTGCGTTGCAGCCCAAAATAAGTATGTATGTGACGAAAGTAATATCCACGAGTTTCACTGGAAAATGAGTTTTCGAAAAAAAATGGAATATGAAAAAAAAACTCCGAAACTAGTCTATCTATTACTTAGACTTAGAAGCCAGGATCTTGTGTGACTAAATTAGTTGATTGGTCATGTCTAAGAATAAACAGGTGAACACACTAAACTATGTCAAATTTTTTAACATATCCGGTCCAATTTGACATTGCTACAATGAAATGATAAAAAAAAGTTACAAAATTGGTATATTTATAGAAATAGACATTGTCGGTTTAGTAGGAGTAGATAAAGTTGACGCACAGCACAGACGACAGGAGTATTGATTGCAAATTCATAGAATTGTTGACTCTTTATAAGTTGACATCATTGAGAAAGTGGCCAATTTGAACTCAGTCTCTAAAATATGCAGCTATCTGTCTGGAACAAGTTTCAGACTCATTTAATCTTAGCTAATGAATATTTAAACCTTCATTGGGTCTTGATGCTGACGTCAAAAAATCATTGTAATGCTAATCTTTATAACCACTGTAATTGCTTTGGGCTTTTTGCTCAACAAAGATGTACCCTCAATGCACATTTCGCGTTTCTTCCCTGCACTTTTCACGTAGCTTAGCTTGATAGAACAGAACCCAAAACTGAGTATAAATGACTTAAAAGATAACCACCAGCTGTCTTTGGGTGGCAGAAAAAAAAAACAGAGTTACAACCACTTGTTTGCGCAATCAACTTCTGTAAGAGGGTATAGTTATTCTTTCATAGTTTTGAAGAATACTTCAAAAGTCATCTGTCCGTCAAAGGATATTACGACTTTCGTATGATCCTTAATCTGGTTTATATTCAGCTCCTTAAGATCTACCAACATACTGCCTAATCTTAGGCAGTACCCTAACTTAGACCCACAAGAGACATTTTCCCGAGGCAGTACAGGCATTATATTGTACTTAGTCTTGTAAACCAGGTTAGAGGTATGCATACCTAGTGCTAGCACATGTTATAGTACACACATTTTTCAGAACTATATTTAATTTTTATTGGTTCATTCAATGGCTATAAATTATAGAACAACTTATCCGAAATTAGCCCCCATTTGCATTCCAGTAACGACGAAGTGTGTCGGGCCACTCGTCGATTGCAGCACGCACCTCATTCAGTGGACAAATTTCCACTGCTCGGGCAAGGGCGCGCTTTCAAGACTCGATACTTCGATGTCTATAGTCTCCAGAATGAACTATAGTCGTGTAGTCTAATGGATTGAGGTCTGGCCTACAAGATCATCTGGGCCAATCATCCATGGAAATGAAGCTCGGAACGTGGTTTTTGTGCCATGTTTGAGTCGCTTTTGCCTTTTGAGCTAGAGCCGACTCTTGTTGAAAGGTCCACGGGTTATTTGCGAATTGTGTTTTGTTGAGGGGCCGTTTGATACAGAGATTTTGACAACTTTCCCGCAGAAATAGAGCTCCCTACCAAACTATCACAGAAGCCGGGTGGTGACGACGTTGAACTCTCGGAACAAGTTCAGATGCATGTCGTGATGACAGAGCATATACTCTATTGTTCTGTTTGTTGAACAAGTCTTCAACGGTGAAAATGTTCTCGTTAGTAAAAAGAATTAGTCTGTGAGCGTTCTTTGCATACTGGAGAAGCTAGGCTTTCGATTTTTGACTTACATTTCTGTTTCAATGCTTCTGTGAGTACGAGTAAGGGGCCGGAGTGATTCTTGTATGTTCTGAGTCTGCAATGACGTTTTAAGATGCTCGACAAGCTGTCCTTGCTGATATCCATCTCCCGAGACATGAATTCGATGGTTTATAACTTGTAGCATGCGCACAGTGCGCGGACAGCCGGATTTTGTCAACTATTCCACCAGCATTATCAAATAACTTCACGATACACTAACTTTCGTGTGATTTTCAGTAACAGCAACATTCGAAAGATTTCGACTTTTTCGTGGCCACATTTTTGCAGGCCAATTACGACAACATGATTTTCGAGCGAACCCCACTCCATGATTGCAAACAACTGACGTCGACAACTTTTTACGCGGAAATTTTAGTTATGTCCCACTTGTCAAACAGCCGTCAAATTAGAGTGGAGGCGTTTACTGGTTGCTGAGAATGAATGTGTTCATTTTGTGTACCAAAACATTTGGTGTTGCTAGGTACATTATGGCCAGAGGGTAAGACGTTGGATCTTCCAGTTTGGACAATAACTTACATACATACATACTTGACATTAAGGCAATGACATAGAAGTTATTTTCATTTGGAAACATAATAGATTGGTAACATGGTTGCATTGCTAGGTTCGGTTTTATTCTTGAAATAAATTGACCAACTTGATATCGGCTTCTTCTTCACCTTTAATTTGTTGGCAGTAGGTAGGTAAATCAGCAGGTTTCCTTGCTTACTGCCACAGAAGAGGGAAATAGTGCTAGGATTCCGTTTGACATCACCTATAAAGCAAGCGTTCACACGCCTGTGGAGTTAAAGAAATCCATGATTTTAGATATCCGAAAAATAATCAAAAGAGAAAGTGAAATAAAGAAAGCTTCCTTTTCATTTGCGTCTCTGGAACTTTGGCAGCCAGTATTTTATAGATAGATGTTAGTTTGAGTTTATGGATGCGTTCGTACTGGCCAGTGATCCATCCATTAATGTGTGCGTCCTATGTTTTGAATTTGTTCTATGTAGGCCACATCTTTCTTCTTGAATATGAAGCACTATGTTTGAGATAGTCCTAGTGGAGTATTGAGTTCTCCCGCCAATGATTCGCGAACAGCGGAACCAGTTCGTCAACTTTTTCTTTCTTCACTCACTATGCTCCTCCGGCCGAGAAGCCAGAGAAGAGGGAGTAATCTTGAAAGGACCGTTAACAAGGGCCTCTGAGTCTTTGATACACTTAATTGTGCCAACTACCGACTAAGATAGTTATATTTTGTTTGAGTGTCAATTTGATCAGGAATAGCTTGTGCGTTGCCAAGATTTTTACCAGAAGATGTTGCATAAATTAAGCAGGCGAAATGAACGGGATTTGTTGATTTCTCTTGAGAAAACATCACAGTGGTTTTAGAAACCATAAAGTGAAAATACAATTTTGCAATTGTCGTGCCCGATGTGACAAAAAGAAAAGATAAGTCAACGTTTTCGCCGCAAAAGCGAGCAAAGTAAAACCTTCAACAGGATAACCAAGTAACTCACTGGTGATAGAAAGTTCAAAAAACTCAGTATGAGTCCTAACTCAATCTCAAACCTAGAGCAACTCGACAGATATGTTCTTGAATCCATACTGAAGCAGCTCATTATGGATATGCACCGGATTCTCTATGATATCAACGACTGTTCCTGCTACAGGTTCTTTGAAAATACGAGTACTATGTGTTGCTGGCATAGGTTGGCGACCCCAAACACATCATCTTAAATCACTTACTGACTGAATAACTTACATTTTGACAGCACATTCAGTGCTGTTTTCTTTGACAAATCGTTACGAATAGACTTTCACCAGAAGAACTTGTCCGTGCCATTCAAACTCAGTTTAAAATTCGGTTAGTTCTCGAAACTTACAGAAGATTATATGATTTCTTTGGTTCTCATAATCGACCAACTAAGCTCCCTATTCGTCGTGCTGTGGATAAATTTCGAATCACATACCGCAGAGCCAACAATGCCATCAACATAATGTGCTTACAGAGAAACTGCAGCCGCTATGAGTGGACGAAAAGAAAGAGATCGCAATAGTTTGGTTCTTGTCCGTCCACTTTGTGGAAAATTTTTGCGAAAGCATCTCGCCCTATACCCGTATAAGACCCAATTGGCTCATACACAAAACCCACGACCGCACGGCGTTCATAGAAAGGGATCTTGAGCAGCTGACGTTATGCCTTATTTTTATCGAAAAATCCTGTTTATTGACAGGCCACTTCCTCTATAGCTCATTGGGTTTGTGAAAAAATCAAATTGATGTTTCTGGAGTAAGTTAAATCCAAAAAAAGATTCACGAGACTCAATTACACCCACAAAAGTCCACTGTTTGGTGTAATATTTACGCCGACATAATTATTTCTGCGAAAATATGGACGACATTGATCCAGACGATATATGGTTCCAGCTGGATGGCGCTACATACGATTCGCTTACTCGGATCAATGAATTGAATTGGCTCTCGGTAGCCGTGTTTTGAGGCCATTCGATTACTTCTGGTAGAGCTACATACATATATAAAGTCCTTGATGCTGATAAATCGTAAACAATTCAAACTATGCTTCAATGTACACAATCAAAGCGTGAAGTGGACAATTATACCAAAACCACCTTGACTAATGAATCATAAAATTGTACATGATAGGTACAATAAATTTCAAACAAATATAGTCGCACGGCTGACGACGTAACTCAATTTAATCTGAGCGGCAGAAACGGGTGGTAAATATGACAACAAATACAATAGATTGTAGATAACACTCTACGACTTAATTGAAAACATTGTGGAGGATGAATGATGTGTATTATCGATAAGCTTTAAAATGAAATGTAAATTAAATTCATTGCAGTAATCCAAACGCGATGCCTCACAATGGTTGTTAACGTCTTTTATCCCAGGAATGCGAAGGAATTTGGGTAAAAAAAAATATATAGCGTGTTGGTTTATAGGCATAGAAGAGTGATTAAACGTATTCCCATAAAAAAATACTCTAAAGGCATCAAATCGCACGATCTATCCGGCCAACTCACCGGTCCATAACGATAAGTAAATTATTTAGGGAACTCATTTCTCAATTTGGACATACTCGTAGTGTCTGATCTTTAACGTAAACCACCTGTCATGTAGACTTATGTTTACGGGATGCCCATACATCCATGGGGGCAAGGATACGCCTTAGTTGAATTCGTATCCTTTGCGCTTTCAGCCCTAGAAAATGGCAACGAAATTACGTTATTGCTACAGATTTCGCTAAGGCCTTCGATAAAATATCACATCAGCTGATCCTTTTTAAATTGTCTTCCTCGGTTTTGACCCCATATTGCTAAAATGGATATCTTCTTATCTGGAGAACCGTTACTATAGCGTTCGCTTTAGGTCAGCTTTCTCAACCCCGTTTTTAGCCACTTCTGGTGTCCCACAAGGCAGCCATCTAAGTCCCCTCTTTTTTATTTTAACTACGGGTATAAACGATCTAGAGAAGATTATCAAACACTACTCCGTATCCATTTACGCCGATGACACTAAGTCCAAAACTATTTCTTCACCCCAGGACTCTGTTCTCCTTCAAGAAGACCTCGATAGGTTCTCTACTTGGTGTCTAAAAAATTGCTTTGAACTTAATGTCTCCAAATGCCAATCTATGACTGTGTCTCGTAAGTCCAATCAATCCCCCTCTCGACCTTATTTTCTGCATGACCAACCTGTACCCCAGGTTCAATCCTTTCGAGATCTTGGAATTTTATACGATAGAGAGTTAAACTTCCGTTCGTATATTGATGAGATAATCCTTAAAGCCTACTCATCGCTCGGTTTTATCAAACGTTGGTCTAAAGAATTTTTCAACCCTTATGTGACAAGTTAACTTTACATTACCCTTGTCCGGCCCCTCCTTGAATATGCCAGCCAAGTATGGCCCCCCTTTCAGCGAATTCATATATCCCGAATCGAGAACATTCAACGTCGTTTTCTTCGGTTTGCTCTTCGTGGATTACCCTGGAGTGACCCATTTATCTTACCTCTCTATCCCGACCGTCTCAAACTTCTTAACCTGAATACCCTAGAAAAACCCAGAGACGTAGCTGATATTCTCTTCATTCATCGACTACTCTCCGGTTCTGTGGACTGCGCTTCCCTTTACAAATCTATTTCCTTCAACACTAACTCTCGTAATTTACGCTGTCCTCGTCTCTTCTATATCCCAACCAACTGCACCTCTTATGGCTCTAACGAACCAATCTCCCGCATGCTCCGTAAGGTCAACTCAAACCTCCCCCTTTTTGATTTTAACCTGAGCACTTCTCGTCTTAAATTTGATCTCCTCCGCCATTCCTTTACTCCCTAACCCATAACTCTTGTCACTTTAAGCTTGTATTAAGCGAAAAAAATGGGGCCGTTAGCCCCCACTAAATTAAAAAAATTGCCATCGCTCTGCCGCGTTCCTGAGACACCAAATCGGAACTGTGTTGCCGGCCCAAGTTCCACCCTTGGTATGAGTCGAGGTCGACCTAAAACCTCTTACTGGTCTTAGGGGCGTAGCACCCAGTACTTACTTCAACTCTACATTGGGTCAACCAAAGGAAGATCCTTCCCGCGACTTTGGGTTTAAAGCACAGCCTCCATGACGCTCCCACAAGGGGACCTACCTCTTCAAGTCAGGCCCGGACCGAGATCCGGGGGCTCCTGACTCCCATGGTACCGTGATTTAAGTCCTAGTAGGGACTACCGGTGGTCCAGCTGCCAACAAGACCTATGGCAGGCAACTTGTGACTGATCAAATCGTAGCAAACTTCGGTAGCGTCATCTGAAGATGTTTACGATAAGACCAGTATTTCGCTCTGCCCCCGTTTATTATTATACAACGTCATTGATGGGCGAAGTCTTGATAATTGGGCGGGGCCCTCTCAATTTTGACAAAAAAGAGTTAAAAATCATTGAATGATAGCGGGCGCCATCGTTTTTCTCACGGTCATCTTTGAAAAAATATGGTCCATTGATTCCGACGGACCATAAACCGCGTCAAACAGTGCATTTTTCCATTCAAGCAGAAATAAGCTACTTCGCTGAAAACAATTTTTCAATAAAAAACGGATCTTCCTCCAGCTTTTCTAAGGCCCGCTCACCGAAAATTCTACTCCGCAGCTAGCCATTCGGTTTCAGTTCTTGTACGAGCTGTATTTTGTAAGGTTTTAGACTAAGATCCTTGCGTGCAATCTTCCACAAGTTACACGAGTTACACAATCCCAATTGCTGCGAACGGCGACGAATGGACAAATCACGGTCTTCGTTATCACTGGCAGATACAGCAGCAATATTTTCCTCTGAACGCATTCTACGCATACGGGCAGGTGGCTTGATGTCCAATAATGTGAAATTGCTGCGAAATATGGTGACTATGGCTTGAATTGCTTGCTCAGTAGGTCGATTATGACGACCGTAAAATGATCGAAGTGCGCGAAAAATATTTTTCACAGAGCACCAATTTTCATTCGTTCATTCAATAATTTGTATTTACAACAACCATATCCAATTAACTACAATAGTTGACATCTACTTTGGAATTATTTTCGCGCAAGAAAAACGTTGTTACCAAAATTTCCATTTTATGACCCTCAAAAGGGGAAAAAAGGGTCCACCTCGGGCAGGTAAAGCCCACTTTTTCTGGTCAAATAAAAAATTGCAGGTCCTTTTTCTGAAAGAATAAGTTAAGAAGATCTTAACATGCAAATGCGAAATTATTTGCGTTACCAGTTTGTAGTTTTTAACCGAGATTTGACGTTTAATTCATAATATCGTTAATGGTGGACTTGTCAACATAAGAATACGCAGATATGGTTTCTGAAACGTTAACGGTCAAAGAGCGACGGGTGTCCAGATAGCAATGGTACTCGTAATTTTTCCAATTGTTATGTTTCAGCAGCTGTCAAAGTTACCAATGACATCCAACTGTCAAAATATTCAGTAAGGTTTGCTATTTCATCGTGCATCGTTTTACGCTTGCCGCAAAAAAATATTAAAAAAATTATCGAAATTGCGGCTCAGTTGTATGATAAATATGCAACGTGAATTTCGTTCTGAGGTCGGTGGTCATCACGGCTTCAGTGTGCAGGCAGTTAGTCGCACCGTTGAAAAGTTTGAGCGTGAGTACACCCGTTTTGAGCTATGGTTCCAACAAGACGGCGCTACATGTCATACAAGCAATGCAATGCTCGAAGTTCTGCAGGTGAAATTTGGCTACTGGGTCATATCACAGCAAGCATTCGTCAACTTGCCGTCGCGATCATGTCATTTTCCTTAGTCTACGCTAACAAGCCAACCACTTTGGACAAGCTCGAGGCCAACATTCGACACGCTATTACCGGAATAAGGCCGTTCATATAGGACCGAGTCATTTAACCGACCGCTTGAAGCACTGCCAGCGAAGCCGAGCCGGCCATTTGAATGATGTGCTATTCCACACATAATGGCATAGACGTAGCTTCAAAATGGAGCCAGAATCAAATCTATATCTTACATCGTTTTTGTTTTACTTAATAAATTTTTTCTGTCGTTTTTATCTGAGACTATATCCTGATAGGACTACCTCAAATAGCAGGGCATTTATTAGAATAGGTTAATAGAGAGAGGAACAATGCGGAAATCGTTCAGAGAATCGCATCCTACTCGTACGTTAGCAGATGGCATTTGTACCTACGAAAAAGTTTCACATTGCGTCAAAGACTAACCAAATAATAGTCTTAGGGAAATAAGCAGACATAAGCAGGACTTGCATCCGGAGAATTCTACATTCCTTCATATGCCAGTACAGGAGCTACAACCTTTCAGGCATTTCAGATTAAGTAACAAGCTGATCGGACCATATCGGCTTCCTCCAAAGCTTAATTCGAATCTTCACCTGAAATTTTTGCGAAATAAGTTATCAGAACTATCAGGAAATACACTACTTCAGCAAAGAATAGCCATTGTGTACGAGCAGGATGGCGCCGCCGCACACTATGGGCATGCAGTTAGAGAGTGGTTAGATCCCGTGTATAAAAATTCGTGGATAGGGCGGGACGGACCCATTCTGTGGCCTCTAGGTTCTCCGACCTTCACCCCAATGCCATCAGAAATAACAACATTGCATGACTTGAATGATGATGAGGTTCGAAATGTCTTAGCAAGAAATTTCAAAAAGCCAATTCACTTGGGGTGAAAAGCTTATATAATTGTTAAATCTCCAACTCCGAAGAGCTTATTCAATACGACATTCCACCTTAGGATTGTTAATATCTGGCGGGTATTCTACTCCATATATCCAAAGTAAACTTTTCTCACGCAATCGTATTACTCTAATTTAATCACTTTGTCGCATTTCACTGGAATTATCATATAACTAAAAGTGCTCTTTATTTTCAACCAGATACTAATTTGTTGTATCCTACACGTGTATTAATCAACTAACAAAAAAAAAAGTGATAATCAAATAGACCACTTAAAAAAATTATTCTTTTTTCTTTTACATAAGTTCTCGTGTAATTGATGTGCACGGTGTTTTATTTTATCAATAAAAAAGAACCCTAGGTACGAGCACACATCAGCAAGAACAAAATTAGATGCAAATTCACAGGCCATATTCCATTATCAAATTGGCTTGATACCAACAAAAAAAAAATTCTAATTTAATTTTTTCGATTAGAACTATTAAACTCATATTAGCTTTGAATCGAGTTATCCGGAACCGGGTGATACAAGGAAGTCTTTCTCATTGACCATGACATTCACACTGAATTCAATTAAATTCGTTACGCAATGTGAATTTAAGTTGATTGGCATTTTAAGCAAATAAATTTTACAAATAATAATTCAACAACGTATTAGGTTGTTATATATACGAGTACATGTAACTAAAGAACGAAAACAAATTTACAATGATTATTCCATAAAATAATCCCCATTCACGTCTATCGTCTTTTTCCTAGTGCTCGACTAAAGATAAAATGCCTGTTTTGACGAAGTTCTTATCCTTTTGAGTCAAAAACGCTTCAAAGTCCTACATTGGTGATTGGATAAAAATCGGAATTGATGGTAGTTGGTAGAGGACAAGTCTGGCGATAGCCTTAAAGGTGACATAATCGTGGAATATCGAGGGTTGGTTGACCTTGCACGAAATTCGTGTTGCATGCTTTTGTGTTATTAACAGAGGCTTTAAATTACTGAAATAAGAGCCCAACGGGATAACCCATCCTGCAGCTTTGGGTTAAATAGTCCATTGTAAACTAGTTTTAGTACAGGTAAACTACAGAACAGACTCAAATGGTAGAGCTATGTAACTGCTCTATTTAGGTATTGTTTTAGGGAGGAAGTCTTACTTATTTACTTACGTAGGTCCTCGGACCTATTATGTCCGTGCAACTTGTGACTCATATCGCCTCCACTGCTCCTACGCGCCATCGTGTTCGGTTTCTGGGTATGTATGTCCGCTCTCTCCAACTCTTCCCCAGTTGTGCTGATTCCTCTTCGACCGTTGTTAGCCAAATACTGATCGCGTTCCATTGCATCGCTCGACTCGCAATGCACTCGTGACCTCTGCGAAGCGTATGCCCAATCCACTGCCACTTGCGTCTCTTGCTGTTTCGCAGACCTCTATTCATGAACGTTTGTAGCTTTCTTGTGACAGCTGGTGTGACTTTCCAACATTGGAGTGGAACAGTCAGTCGTTTCTCCATATTTTGGACAAAGCTAAGCAGCCTTTGCTTTCCCGATTCGGTTGATTATATCTACAATCATGCCATCAGTACACACAATACTCCCAAGTTATTAAAAGTATTGTTTACCATCACTACTGGTTGTCCAGATATCTCTACTTGGTTAGATGAGTACGTTCCAAGGCTGATGGTTTTTGTTTTTCCCGTATTGATCTTTAGCCCAACGATTTCTGCTTCTCTCTCCACACTTGTAGTCATTTGATGGAGATTCATGATCGTATAAGAGAGTAAGCATACGTCGTCCGCGTAGTATAGATGTTTGAGGTGTGATTGCAGAGTCCACTAAATTCCTCCATTTCCAGTCGACAAAGCTGCAAGAAGTACATCACTTACCAACAACAGGAACAGTATTGGTGACAATATGCAGCCCTGCCGAACCCCACTTGCAACCTTCCTTTATACAGAACGTGACACTTAGATCCATCATTTGTAGCCTTGATAACAACAATCAATTTACCTGGGATGCCTCTGCTGCGCATAGCAAGTCAGATAAAGTCTCTATTGACTGACATTTAATATATCGATATTCAACGCACTGTTGGATGATGATCCGCAAGGTGTTGCTATAGCCCTGCTTGTTCGTGTGTCTTCGGGGTGGTCTTTTATTCGCTTCAGGATAATTTTTGCTATTACCTTGGCTACTGCAGGCAGCACGCAAATTCATGTCCAGTTTTTGCAATTCGTAAGGTCTCCTTCCTTTGGGAGCTTGACAGTCATGCCTTTTTCCACTCTTCAGGAAAATTCTCTGTTTCAAAAGCTCTCTCGATGAGTGGGTGCAGGAACTCACTCGATGTTGTTGGCACTACTCGTAAGAGCTCAGCGGGAATACAGTCAAGTCCAAGTCTGCTCCTTCCAATTCAACTAGTTATCTACAAAAATAACCAAGTCATTTCAAAGCAAGCGCTGTTACAGTTACGAGTAGCATCTTTGTTAAAGGTAACAGAAGAATGTTGGCAACCAACTAAAGGAAATCTGAAAGCTATTCGGTGAGTGATATATTAAAGTAAAATCATCACGTGCTGTTCCCTTGATATCAAAAAACATATATTGCGTTTTAGTGCTAATTTCGAGTCTATGCTGGTTGAACCACCTTCGCAGTATCTCTAGATCATAGTTGACATCTAAAAATGGATTAAAAGAGTGGCCATGAGAGTATCTAAGAGCAGTATCCTCACAAAAGCAGTTATAATGCCTTTGAAGGGATGAATTAACAAGGAATTAATATATAGGGTTTTCCAATGAGGACTTGACACCTTTTTTTAAGTAAAACGCAAATCATTTGAGATATTTCAAAAACTTTATTATCGGCTTGAAGTACAATCAAAACGTTTATGAATGGAACTCGACTTCATTCATATGACAACCGCGGGCACGTTTGCAGCGGTCGATTCTTTGGACCCAATTTTCAACGACTCGGCCACACATTTCGTCCGAAACGGCTGCTATTTCGCGTTCAATGTTGACTCTGAGCTCTTCCAACGTCGTCGGCGTGTTGGCATAAACCAATGACTTAACGTAGCCCCACAGAAAGTAGTCAAGCGGCGTTAAATCGCACGAACGAGGCGGCCAATAGACTGGCCCATGCCTTGAGATAACATGCTCATCATACTTATTCTTCAATAAATCGATTGTAGCGTGTACTGTGTGGATTGTAGCACCACCCTATTGAAACCACATGTCGTCCAATTTCCATATCTTCCAATTCGGGCCAAAAATAGTCGGTGATCATGGCGCGATAACGCTGACCATTAACAGTAACGTGACGATCGTTAGCGTCGACGAAAAAATATGGCCCAATAACGGCACCGGCATACTATTTGTTGTGGATAAAGTGGTGATTCATGAAGCACATGTGGATTTTCACCCGAACAATAACGCATATTTTGCTTATTGACGAACCCATTGAGCCAAAAATAAGCTTCGTCACTGAAGATGATTTTGCGATGAAATTCATCATCTTGGCGCATCTTCTCCAGAACCCAATCGGAGAACGTACGTCGCTTCAAATGGTCCATCGGCTTCAATTCTGGAGTCAGCTTGATCTTGTAGACCAAGATCCTTACGCAAAATACGCCATAATGTGGTCGGAGCGATGCCCAATTCTTGAGGACGCCGTGGAATTGACTGATTTGGATCGTTTGCTACGGACGCCTGAACGGCAGCGATATTTTCGACACTTCGACCAACCCGTTGTCTCACTGACACGGCAACATCACACAACGAATATGTAGACTCAAATTTTTGCACTAAACTTGTTATTGCCTGTCTACTAGGGCGAGAATTACGACCGAAAATTGGAGTTAACGCTCTTAAAGTTGCAGTCACCGACTCCGAATTTCGGTAAAATTTTTTTATAATTTGCAGACGTTGGTCGTTCGTGTACTTTACCATGATGCAAATGTTGAGTTTACTGAATAAATTGACAGTGACAGTTTGATGATTAGTGAAAGAGTGCGTTCACAAATTAAATTCAAAGTTATCAAGTCCCTATTTGAAAACCCCTTACAATAAAGACAGGATGCGAACCATATAAGAGCCTCGATAGGCACCCATAAAAACTGTTTTTGAATTTTACCATTTGTTTCTGATCTTTTAAATACGAGTCAAACCAGTCACAGATAAACCCAGAAAACCTCCTTGATAAAGTATATTATTTCGCCGGTAAAATTAAGCAGAGGACTATCCCTAGACCTTCCACTTTTAAAAATTTCGTTCTGTCTACAAAGGAGATACTCGTAATGCTCGATTTCATTTTTCTTTCAAAAATTTTAGAAAACATAGGCAATAAATTTTCTTTTTTATGGAGACTAGCTGCTTTGAAGGATTCCGGAAAGATTCCGTTTTTAACATAAATGTTGAAAATAAGACTTAAAATATCTGCAATATGGAAAGAAATTTGCTTAAAAATTGAGCTAGAGATGTGGTCTAAAAATAGGATTTAGTCCTTTTAACAGATTTTATTATTCTATGGGCTTCTAGTGCCGTAGATTCTACAAAGGCAAGGGTAAACTGTTGAAAACTCATTTTTTCTAAAGTATATTCATATTGACAGGTAAAGCTATCTACACTTGAAGAGTTATGCAAAGTTTTAGAAACATTTGAATAGTAATGGTTTACAGATAGATATATCATTCTTCTTAGATTTAGTAACATTTCGTTCACAACTCCCCATTCTTTTTTCAGATTGCCCGATATTATCTGCTAATCTCTTCCAAACCTGGAACATGGAACATTCGTTTTTAGCTCAAGACACAACTTGTCACAGTAATTTCTAAGTCGTATATTGTCGGGATATGTTTTAACTTTAGAATTGAGCTGGTTGTTCATTCTAATTTTTTCGAGTAAACAAATAGTCATCCCCGACTTGAGAAAACTGAATTTGTTATTATTTCTGCTAATATTCTGGCTACAGTTTAAATATGAAGCTGCAACATTGTGAGAAAAAAATTAAAAGCAAATTCAGCAAATAGCTCTGATATTGCAGAAAATTCAAACGATTTGTTGGAATGTCTTTTTCAAATAGACAACAGACTTTCGTCTAATTTCTTGTTACCCCCGTCTCTCTAAATAGATTTTTCATCATAACTGAAGTTCTGCCATCATTGTCACATACATTATTATATTTATTTTGACTTTTCGAATCATTTTCGTCTAGACCTTCTAACAAAACAAATTTTACAAGTGTTTTAATAATTTATTCAAAGGTTCCTTCTTCGTGATTCTCATAATTTAGAGTGACGAAAAATTCCTTCTAAGCAGGCAACTTTTCACTGTTTTTTGTTGTTTTTCATCACATCCATGCATATGTTGACTGATAGTCATTCTACATAGATGATGAGACTGTCAGTTTCAATTTTCGTAAATGAAGCTTGAACTCTTCAAGGTCAACAGAAGGCACTCGACTGCTCATTATGCCCAGTAGAAAAAAGTGCCACCATGACTTTTGAAATACCATTTCACAACGAGGTTTTACTTTCGAAAATCCATTTATCTAGCTCATAATATTCCTAGGTAGTCTCAGACTCTGTGTTTTGTTGATCATGCAGATGGGTTTATTTTTCATGGGCAATTCACGTGATATCTTTCACCGAAAATAGATCCTAACGCACGCCTCACGAAATCAATGTTCTTATCTTTCAGATAGATTTGTCGTTTAGTCTCAACAACCTTTCGTACGTGTAAATAGATAAACAAAAATCTGAATAGAATAGACAATTGTTTTAGTGTCAATATTGGCTTAGAAAGCGTTCGCATTCAACAAAGTGCACTCAACTGATTTTAGATGTTTTTCTTCTTTTTTTTTATGATGAAAAGTTGTTGTTGCCGTTGTTGATGATACTCTATTAGATGAGTCAGTAATAATGATAAGCTTGACAATAAGGGACAAAGCATAATAAAAATGCAGTTATCTCTAAATAGATAGGTCATTGGTTAAAGCGGTTAAAGTTAATTGTAATGGACTCACTTATGACGATGGAGCTAGAAGCTATTAAATAATAAGCGATGCGAATACCAATTAAAATAACATTGTTGTAGGACATTCTACGGTATTACAGCATTGAATGATATTGATCTTGATTTGATATAACGATGACTGAAGGTACTCGTACGTATGTACATACATCTGGAGTCTAGAATGTTCTTTATGAATCCAAGAATTATTGGTCAGTAATTGGTAAAGAAAATTAGGTAGGAATTTTATGATATTAAACTCATTCCTACGTATGGTAGGTCTTTTAGGATGTCTTTATTTCACCATGTCGGACATCATTGGCGTGACTTTTAAGTTGATGCCTAGGAACAGTATTTATGAATTTTTGTTCTATGTAGATGCTAATCACGCTTCGAACAACGAATTAGCGATCGTTAAATCGGCCCATAGTTGAATTACTTCCAAATTACTTAGGTCTAGTCACGAGTATTCTAACTGATCAATCGTCTAATCATCCGGCTTGTGTAGTAGATCGTTAATCAGATTAGATCAAGTTAATAGGAATCGGATTAGAAATATTCGAGAAAAATTTTTTTTATTTACGTTTTACATGCATTTACCAGTTGAATTTCAATAATACTCGTACGTGGTTGCGTGAAACGGTGGTTCAATACGCTGACTTTTACAAAGAGGGTTTGGGTTCAAATGTTGTTACCATCCTTTCAGCGGGCAAAAGCAAACCTCCGAAAGTGAAATCTTCTTTAATTCTATCAGGTTCCCTCCCACTATATGCGAAATGATGAAATGAAGAAGAAGTGAGTGGAAGAGGCAGACTATGGCCGCAGACTGTTGCCGCCTAAGTCAGTTCAGTCAGTATTCTTTAAGCCCACAATCTTTTACTTACTTACTTAAGGTGGCGCTACAATCATGGGTGGAACTGGACCTCAACAAACAAGTGCCTCCAGCCAGCTCGATCTGTTATAGTCAATTGGGCCGCAGTTTTCGTCTACTGCGCTGTCCCTCGGGGGTGGATTCAAAGACATTGGTGTGCATCCGCTCTATATAAAAGTGGCCCTAAACGACGAGCATGCTCGCCGAACATGCTCGTGCTCGCTATATTTTTCTCGTGTAGGGGCTGGTTCGCGAGCCGCTCGCTGTTGGCGAAAAATTTCGATTTTTTCGTGCTCGTTGGCTTCAATGTTCGCCGTGTAGGGCCATGTTCGCGAGCAAACCTCATTTTTGCTGTGAACGCCGCCGAGTGAATATCGTGGATTAAACATAAGTAAATAAATAAATCACCATAAGCGCAACCACTTGCGCTTCATCAATACGAAATGAATGCTCACCAAATGTGTTCGTCGTGTAGGGGATAACGCAAACGAACATGTTCGGCGAGCACGCTCGTCATTTAGGGCTACCTTAACCCAGCCATCTCAGTCGTTGGAGACCTTCACTCTTTTGGCTAAGTCGATGTCGCTGTACAATTCGTTCAGTTCGTCGTTGTATCTCCTCCTCCACTCACCATCTATACAAAAGGAACCTAAAATCACCCGAAGTATTTTCTCTCTGGATGCTGTCATACGCGGCCTTAAAATCGATGAATAGGTAGTTTGTATCGTAGTTTTAGTTAAAAGATCTGCCATAGTGTGAACATTTGGTCGACGGTGGACTTTCCTGGGCTGAAGCTGGACTAATATGGCCAATCAGGTTGTTAACGAAAGCCTTCAGGCATTTGCATAATACGGCAGATAGGATCTTACAGGCAAAGTTAAGAAGACTGATGCCCCTGGAGTTGGCACAATTCAGAGGGTCTGCTTTCTTGAGGATCGGACATACAATGCGGGTGTTCCATTCATCGGACATACTTTCATCCGACCATATTTTACAGATGAGTTGGTGTATGCTCCTTAGCAAGTCATCGCCTGCCACTTTGAAGTGCTCGACAGTCAGGCAGTCTACTCCAGCAGCTTTGGTGCACTTAAGCTTAGATATGGCTATCTTCACCTCATCCAGGTCGGGTGGACAGAATTGTTGGTCTACATCGTCCATGTTGAAAGAATCATTCTGCCTTACAGCGGTATTTGGTTCGTCATCGCCGACGAAATGCTGTTTCTAAATCTCCTCAGCATCGACTGCGACCATATTACTATACATTATATATTATGTTCCCTTGTTCATCTATACTGGCTTTGGTTCAGGGTTTGTATCTGTGGAATATTTTTCTTAACTTTTGGTAAAACTTCCGAATCTCATTCTTGGAATAGCATCTCTCAATTTCCTCGACAGCGTGATGAGAAAAAAGTTCCTTTTCGTTTCCTCTTGAGAAGCCGGTGTTCGTCTCTCCACTTCTGCTCGCGAGCAGCTCTAGCGCTTTCTTGCTTAGCTGCATATGCTTGCGGGCACTCGTTGTGAAACCCAGCACATCAGAGGCGGCATCTCTGACGGCTTTTTGACAATATTGCCACTGGTCTTCGATACTTGATGCTTGGACCTCTTAAGAGATTATGAGGGACTCGATCGGAAAATAATTTGGTGACGTTATAGTATCAGGAACTTCCTCATAGTATTCGCTTGCCTTTGCAATGTTCGAGATATCCAACAACAAGGTAATGGTCCGAGTCGATGTTGAACCCTCGGAAGGTTCGAACATCCATAATCTGGAGGAGTGCCATGCGTCGATCGCAATGTGGTCAATCTGGTTGACGGTTGATTGATCAGGAGTTCTCCAAGTTCTCTTGTGAATATCGAGATGTGGGAACAGCGTACTAGCTACGACAATGTTTCACCCCACCGCAAAGTCAATATTCCTGAATCCGTTATCGGAGGTGATGTCATGCAGGCTATACCCTCCGACAGGACTACCAAAGATGCTCTATATTCCTAGTTTTGCACTAAAATCGCCGAGGATAATTTTTTATGTCATATCGAGGGCACTCTTCGTAAGTCGTGTCTTCTATCTCCTCTATGGGGGCGTGCGCATATATAAGGCTAATTTTGGCAAATTTAGCCTTAATACGGATTGCTTGGATTAATACGAAGCGCTCGTCCGGAAAACTCTAGACTTCTTGCCTAAGTCTGCCTCTAACAACAAATCTGCAGCCATAGGCGCTACTTTTGCCGGCGATAAGAATCGCAGTAGAAGATGTCGCAGTTTTTCATCCTCTTTTTCTGCTGCCAATCCCGTCGCATTTCTTAGATGGCGGCAACATCTGCTTTACAGCAGTCCATGGCAGCACAACTAACTTGCACTTGCCGATCCGAAGTTTGTTTTCTTTGTTTCGTTTCCAGGGGTTGTCAACACTAGATCTGTCCGTATCCGAGACTTGTTGTTACTTTGTAACTGCGTTACCCCGTCGTCACTACCCCTATCCTGGAGGACCGGTTGAATTATAGATGCCAGGGTCCAAGGCCCTGACTTAGTCTTACCAGTTTGATCTACAAATATGTCGGAGCGCCTACACTATTGAAAAAAGCTTCAGATACTGTACTACAATAAATACTTGCCGCTTATGAGCAGTATTTTGTATTTTTGTCACAAATTTCGGTATTAGAATTCAGAACTGAATAGACGAAGTTCAAACGGGCTGTAGAATTCCAAAGCGTTTGTTCGTATGAGAACGGATATCTGCTACAATGCTCTAAATGAAGCAATTTTATTAGAAATACGCTTAGAACATCTATGTCTACATTAGGGGAATGAAGTTCATTAGGATCTCCCGTCCATATGATATTGAAGGGTGGTCCGAACCGATCATCGGTTCTAGTGGCAATCAATAAAAAGACAAAGAATAGTATTTTGTTTCTATCCTGGCTCCCACAACCCATGGCTATTTTGAGTAATTAGAAGGTAGAGCGTATTATACTTTTTGAGAATAGTTCGAACTCTTTATGACCCTTGCACTTATGCAAGGTCCTCTTAGTACAAGTAAATAATTTATCAAATAATCGACGAAAGAGATTCTCGTACATACATATAGAGCAACTGATAATTCTAACATCATTAATGTTTTATTTGACATCCTTCCACTTGTTGATCAAACCCTACGCCCCTCAAGCTTGGAGAACCATCACGAATGCCAACGTATGCATGTAAGTATTACAAAATCCCTAATCCTCTTCCGTCTCTTTGACACACGATTACGACTTACTTCAAATGTATCTTTCAACCCACAGTTAAATTGGGTTTCGTAAAGCAATCACTTCTAAACGGCAAATCCTTGGAAAAATTATTTGCTCCAAAGTTTTTCCCATTAAATTAATGTGCACCTTTCTGAAGAATGGTGAAATTTTTGGGGAAACGAAATATAAATCTTTTCAAGGATATGGCGTGTTCATGTGGAGATGATCCTATTGATTTTGTTGGCAACTTTCTTATCACGCATTAATCCCATGGAAATGTTAGTTGAGAAGTTCATTTGAACTGTCGTTATCATTTGAGAGGTAGGAAGGGATTGGTTCTATGTTGTACAAAGTGTCCTTATGAACTATTATATCCATAAAGCTAATGAGAGTTTCCTCACATGTAGCGTAGTAATTCGTATCTATTATGTCAAACTAGCAGTCAAAGTCCTACATAATCATACTTGCTAATTCACACGTTTCATTTTTATTACGTAGAGGTCCCAGAGAGTCTCATAGATACACATGTCAGAACAACATAAACATCGAAGCCGTCAAACATCTTCAGTTGGTCAGACATGTGGTCTTCTTTATGATAGGCTATCACGGTAAAGCACCTTCCAATTTCTATATCGCAACTCAAACTGGTTCCAATGGTGTGTTAATTAGTCGTAAAACCATATGGAATTTATAGCAATCACTGTCCGTACGTATGACTAAGGTGAGTGCTGTTTTTTTTTCTTACGAATTTTGTGTTTCGTTACTGGAGTATTCAAAATTACAAAAGTCATATGGCTTATGCTATGTAGTTTCGCCGATTTCACTCATACGATTGGAAGGAGAGGTAGGAGGATTGCCTTGGTGAATCACAAGTTGTACTACGCTCAACTGATGTCATTTAAAATGGTGTACCACAGAGTTGTCAATTGTCATTTGTTCATTTACAATATGTATATATCTGACATGATAATCCTTGTGTATAACTTTACAATGAATTCGATCGATAGATATGTCAGTCAACATGACTTGTGAAGCTAGAGTTCAACGTCATTTAAATCAAATCAAAGGCTTATAAGAAGAGCAGGGCGTCTTTCGTATTTTGGAGGATCATGATATATTGAATTATATTCACATAAAACCCAGCTGGCAATGGAAACCCTAACCGAGGACGCTATTCTGAGCCTGGCCTAGCAAGTTCGTCGGCGATTTTGTTACCCTCGATCCCACTGTGAAATGGGATACAAACAAGACATAGTGAACTCAGTGTTACACATATGTTAAGAGAAGCCTTGTGTGAGTATTCAACAGGATCTTAACGCAGCTTGAATGCCGCTGCAGACACAGATACTTCGCCACCTCCACTGATTCTTTACATCATTGGCATCAGTATTGCGTATATCTCCGGTTATAAAACAGACCAATTTATTCTAACGAAGAGCGCAATTTAGTCCTCCAAAGAGACAGAAACGCTGCATCCTAGAACGATTTTAGTCGTGTTGCTGACTCTCGTGTTTATTTTTCCTGGCACAGATGCGTCGTCACACCCATCAGCTTCCTTCTTTGTAAAGAGAACATTCCCAGTTTTGAAGTGATTGACTGAAACCCCTTTTCAAGTGCGCCAATCGCCGATCACGTCCAGGACAGGTGACAACGTCAAATTTACAAAAGTGTCTTTAGATCTGAATTGAGCCAACCAATCTGAATTCTTTTTTACAAGATGGTCCAAATACAAGTTTCTTTTTAAAAATAAGATAATATGAACAAAAACCAATTATTTTCGATATTTTATGGCTTTATTAGAAAGAGCAAATATTCCCATTGCACCTACCTCGGCTGGCTGCACAGTAGTGCATCCTATCAAATCTATTTTCCAAGATCTTGTTGACTTTTTCTAGCCCGATCTCACGAATGGCTCGGACGATATTCACTTAAAGAGTTTGAATCGTTTCTGCATTATCCGTATAACATCTATCTTTTTAAGGGGACCCCACAAAAAGAAAACTTAGGGGGTCAAATCTTAACTCTGAGGAGGCCACGAGTACCGAAATTAGCGCGCAAAAGATCAATTGTTTTATGGACTGCGAGGCATGGTGCGCTATAGTACTGATATCAAAGATCAGCCAAGTCCATGTCATCAAACTTAGCCCACAAAAATTCTGTAATCATGGCTCTGTATCGCTCACCTTTTACCGAAATGACGTTTCCAGTAGCATTTTCGAAATAAAATGTGCCAATGATAACGCCACTCCAAAATCCATAGCAAACTTGACAATCACGTGCAGGTTTTCCGATCTCCAAATTCGGCAATTTTGTTTGTTAACTTAGCCGCCGGGATAAAGATACGCCTCGTCAGAAAGGATGATTTTTCGGTCAAATTCGAGACGGATAGTCGTTTCCCTTCAATTGCTGAGTCAATTGGACTTTGTAAGGGAATAATCCGAGATCTTTGGACCAAATGCTCATCAGGCTAGTACGTAGAATGTTGAAGTGTTGAGATCGATGACGAGTCGATGTTTCTGAATTGAGTCGTACACTCTCGGCCACAGTAGCCACGGGAACTGTGAGTGTTGTCCGTAAGCAAGCCAGTCTCACGAACTTTTGCACAAACTTGCGTACAGCAGGAGCGGTAGTTTTTCATTTCGTCCAAATCTTATTTTCAATAAACGGACTGTTTGGCAACACAGCACTCAGTTTTGAAATCGGTTTGCAATATTTCCCAACGTTGTTCAAGCATGAAGCGATTCAGTTCTTTCTGCTGAGGTGTGATACTGACTGACAGTCAAGATTTCTAGCGGGAAAGAGCTGCCAGTGTCAAAATAAACATAAAATTCAAGAAGGAACTTGTATTTGGACCACCTGTTATATCTGTCCATGGATTTCTGTTATATAAAGCAGCTGCCAAGGGAGCTATCTAAGTCCCATAACTTGAGTCTTCTGATTCAAGCACTGGGCCCCTACGATGACGCACAAGATTCCTTTTTTGACAAAAGCACTTTGTAAGGTACCAATTCAACTAGAACACAGCTGCTGCTTGATTGTTTCCTTCACAATGAAATCATTTTAAGAAGGATACGAATTTCCTGAAGTGAGGCAATCTAAACGCAACCAATCACAACACCATTTGCCGAGGCAAAATCGTGCTCATCAAGCGTGACTTTTCCCAATTATAACCTATCATCTCCAGAGAATTTAGATGCTATCAGATAGCGATGATCCTAAAATAAGGACAGATTAATCTTTACAATTCGAACTAGCATCCGGTAGCCTGTAGATCAGCTTCAAAGAAACCTGTTTACACATTCAAGTTCGTTAGCGAATGACACCATCATGGGATAAAGCACGTTAAACCAGATTTCGTTGAGAGACTTCCAACAATAGAGATACGAGTAGATACTTGGTATGAGTACGCAGCTTCGTCTGCCTAAAGATCATAGTGGACAAACCAATGTTAATATTTATCGATTGGTCTACCACCCAGGAAGGATTGGGCGTCGACGCGCTTTATTGCTTAACCGTTTGGCGTCTCAGGAATAGCGAAGTTGACGAATTACAACTCCAGTTCACCTATGATAGCATACAAATGGAAGGCGCTCCAATATTATTTGCATAGTATGTACCTCAACCACAGTTTGAAAAGCCGAATCTTATATGGAATCAGCTCGGTCAAATGTATCCAAAGCCGGTCCAACAAAAGTTAAAAATGCCCTGCAATGAATTCATCCAGAAGAGGCAACGTACTTCAAGTACATGGTATTCTGCATCAGCTCAAACAGACTACTACTGTCATTCCTTTGTTTATGATCTAATCAATGCATATAAGACTAATTGACTCTTATTCCTGTGTTTGTTTTTTGGCAAGTTTAATCTTATCGTCCCTGGAACTTGTTCAAAATGAAACAACTGGATGAATCCGCTGATCCAAGCTGATCGTCTCAAAATACTTAGTAGATAAGTACTTATCCGAGGATTTAACGGCCAATTTGGCGCTGACTGATACGTTTGTTTTGTTAAGCCCATTCTTGACTATATTGTTACTATATCTCGATGACGATGACCTGTATGAAAATTTATCCTAAAAAGTTAGTAGTGTTAATGTCTACTGAGACTTCTCAGCTTTCATCACTATAGTGAGTTGTTTCAGCGCAGTACCAACTGCTCAATAGTCCTTTTTGTTTTGCATACCTAGTAAAGTCTTGAGTCAAATCTGAATCAATACATACTCTAGAGTCAAAGGTCCCCCGAATCCATTCCGCAGCAACGTAGCCCAACTTATTAATTTCATCATAATCTCAAAGAATACGATTCCCAACAAACAAACTATCGTCTATCACCGTAAACTGTCAAGTGATGCCTCAAAGTCCAACAACCAATCCAATTCCCCCAATTCGTCGGGTTTTCCATTACTTTAGTTGTCTAGCCAGCAAACCAAAACGAACTATCCAAACTGGTCTCAAGAGATCGAACCAAAAGCAAAAAAAACGCACTTTAAACAACAAAATTCAGTACTTTACATTCTGAAAGGTGGAATCCCCACCACATGACCATCTAAATTAACTAATTATTTATTTGTTCGTCTTTTTTATTTTCGTTTCAGCAACTATAAAAAAAATCGCAAGCCTGCAGAAATAAGGGAAAAAAAAAACGAAAAAAACTCCATCAAAAGTCCATCGACTTGCAGGTACCTTATGCCGCACAGAATAGACTAGGACGGGAAAAACCGACTCCAACCCAATATACACTTCTATTTGTGCGCTAAAAAAATAAATCGACAAGAAAAAACCGACATGATCACCATTGCACAACACTAATACCAGTCATATAAATCGACTTGCAATACACAGATACAAACCAAAACTGCTAGACTGAAGCTCCCAGACCAACTCGGAGCAAAGTACACGCACTCTGGACGGATAGACTTAAAAAGCAAAAAAAAAAGTATCTCCCAGCATAAAACCTGCTTGTAATCTGTCTGGGACTGTGGTTTTCCCCCCATAAATCGAATAAATAACAATTGTATCTTGTAACGCCAAACTGTCCAAAACGTCGTCATCGGACATGATAATATTCTTACGTACAAATGGCACGCGGCCAATTAGTGATTAAATGAACTTCAATGTACTACTCGTATCTTTGACAGTTCTAGGGGAAACCAACGCAAATAAATAAAAAGAAAGAAAATCAATATTGAAACATACACGTTTCAAGGGCCTATAAATCTAAAGTCCTCCCATACAACTGCTCAAACTCATATGAGAAACGTAAATTCGGCGATGATCTCAAGCTAACTCTCAAGCCCATTTGCACTTTAACAGTACACGCCCTCGATATCAGTCTCGACCGAATGCAAATAAAAACTATTGTTTGCATTCGTTCATAGATAAGCCCTTAAAAATTCAGTTCAATGCTGATTTGGCTCCCCTTGTTTTGATTAGAAATATCAATTTAGTTCAAGAAAAGCCATCAAACTAGACTTTCTAGAAAACAAAGAAATTGTTTGGACTCTGTATCTACAAGAAGCTCCAGTACAAAACAAATTGAATCTACCTATCCAAACAGCTAGCATATCAAATCAAATTCATATAATAATATTGGACACAAAAAAACTCAAACAATTGTTTCCTTAAAAACAAAATAAAAATTAAATAATATAAAAACAAACTCTTAAATTGAAAAGCGTCACACTTCAGTTAATTAGTGTCAATAAAATTTTAGTCAATTTAGCATCACACTTGTACTAAATCAACAAAAAAACTCAAAACCTATTTAATTGAGTGAAAAAGTCCACTCCACTGAGTGATTTTCAAAAAATCCGCCTTTTTAACCACAAATACTGAGAAAAACTACAACCAAATGAGAGTTAACACTATTACTTAACAAAGGAAAGCAAAATTCACCTCTCGAACTCAAAACTATATAGATTCTCACACATTTAAAGCCACAGATCTAATTGGGAAAATCAACCTAAACAAAAGAAATAAAAACTATCGCCCGCACAACGATCAACAAATACGATCTACAAAATAATTGTGCGCGCGTTTTCTGCTCACTCTCATTTCCTCTCACTGACTCTCTTTGTTGCTCAGCTATTCTCAGCGAACAGAAAAAGTAAGAAAAACGCCGACAAGTGCGACCAATCCAAACTGAAAACTGAGATTCAATTCAACTTGTGTTTGTTTTGGTTGAATTTGTTTGTTTTTTTTTTTTTTTTGAAATTTTTTGCGGTCTCGCGATATATATTTCTTTGAGAAAACGTTGCGATCGTGAACAGTTGTGAACGCAACGCTAGTGAGTGAAGATCTTTTCGCGCTTTCTTGCGGTGTTCGTATCCAACAAAGTAAAAAAAAAAAAATAATAATAATATTAATAAAAAAAAACAACTCTTGCGAAAGATACATCAAAAGGAAATCAAGAAAATAATACAATTATTAAAAAATCAAAACGAAACGAATATTTAAAAGATCTTAAACTCGATCGGTATCGCAAGTTTTATTGAAGAAAAATAAAAAAGTGAATAAGTATTTGAATCTGAAGATCGTCTTGTGTTAAAGGGAAAAAATAAATATATATTTGTATATGTATCTGTTACCTCAAAGACGTTGTCCCAAATAAAAAAAAATTAAAACTCGCTTGTTATATTCCTTTTCGAATGCGAATAAAAGTGACAATCACGGTTGATCAATTAAACGATCGACAGAGTTAACAAATTCAAAAAACTAGTGTTGAACTTGTGTGTGAGAATACTTAATGAGGGCGATGTGATTAGTACCAAAGAATAAAAAAGAATTAATCGCAGCTCATTATAAGAAAAAAAGAAAGAAAACATAAAAAAGGCAAAACAAAACCAACAAAACCAACCAAACCAGTGCCAATTCTAAGTGATCGTGAGTGAAGCGAAATTTATTAAAAGAGAATTAAAAAAGTTCCAGCACGAAAGAAAAAGAAAAAATTAAAATGTCAACTAGTTGGTCTCGAGACAATATCCAATTAAATACGAATCTATTAACAAAAGTATCTATTCATAGTCTAACACGAAAATAATAGATTCACGGTCTATATCAAAACCTGATCAGTTCATCGGTCGGTCGATCAAGAAAAAAAAACTCTTAACCTTTGTGTATCTTTATCGCGGAAAAACTATCATAGACGTACCCATCATAAGATACACCAGAAAAACCAAAAAAAAAAAACAGCCATATCCTGCGTTAAAAAGTAGTATTATGTACAAATATGGCAATAGACTTTTTAATTTTTGGTTTACTCTTGATATCATTCACAATAAATCTACTGGCATTAGGTGCATTTTGGGTGACACCAGGGTTACGAACAACGGCTAATCGTTTCGTTATCAATTTATTAATAATCAATCTAATCGGGTGTTGTATATTAGCACCTACACTATTTCTTAGTGGTAATTCATTGGCAGCTACAACTAAAACATATGATGATACCCTAGAGACAATATCAAAGGGTAAGGATCAAGTAACAACAACAATACATCGAAATGGTCAGCTGACAGAGGAGACAGTGGACGAAGTAATACGCAATGGAAGCGAACGAACTGAGACGATTTTAAAATATAATTCGACATTTTTCGAGCAGCTAACAATTGAAGAGCATGGCGATAAAATTGTGATAACCGAAGTGGATGAGAAGATGTACAATAATGTGATCGTGGATCCGATCCAAACTAATGATAAGATTAAACCTAGAATAGTTAATTCTACACCGATGATGAGGTGTTGGTCGATAGACCTAGCAGCGGCATTGGGAGCATTATCAGTGCTTCTTGTTGTTGGAGATACATGGTGTGCTGTGACAGATCCTCTACGTTATCATAGTCGGATATCGGGAGTTAAAGCATGGGTATTAATCGCTCTAACATGGGCATTGGGTATCCTCTTTGGGGTGATGTCAGCGTTTCGAGAGATCAATTTCGAATCAACAACTGTGATTGGAAAACAGAAAAGATATGCTCTGCCTGAACAGATCGAAGTTTTTAGTATAACATCGAATACGATCTTTAGCATGATCTTTGCATGTATATATTTTATTGTGATTATACTATTGCCGTTTGGTTTTGTCTGCGGCATGTATTGGAGGATATTCTCTGAGGCTAGAGAGAATGGTTTAAGAATGCGACAAAATGGATCATCACCATTACTTCAAAGTGCATTGAATTTATCACATGGTCATCATTCAGCCCATTCACATACGAACAGTTTGTGTGTGCATAGAAATTCTATATCTGGCGCATCAACAACTGGTGGTTTGCAAATGCAAATTGATCATAAAAGAAACCGACGGGATTCAACTGTTACAATAGCGGCAACAGAAAAACCTCAAAGGCGAACATCAGCAACTCCACCACCATCACTTCCACCACTAACCGAACCGGAAGATCTCATTTTGACGGAGAGAATTCAAAATCATCATCAACATCAGAATAACATCCTGATGACATTGTCCACCGCAAGTGGTGAGATTAAACGTAATTATTCCGTAAGGCAGTTACCTCTGCTCGGACGATCATCACAAGATCTCATTGCAGCTGATCGCTTGCAAGGTATCCGTCAAATTCACTCAACACCGAATCTCCAAAAATATGCCCAAATGCATAATAGTTCGCTTACAGGTCTCGATGTTACATCACCACTTCGTCATATTCACCATCAGGCCTTGCAAATACCCACAATTCATGCATCGCCAAAAGCTCTTAGCTACATGACATCCATTCGACACCGACTCTCGAATGCTTCATCTTTATTTAAGTATCGTGAAGAGTCACGTGCCGCACGCATCAGTATTCTAGTCGTTATAATGTTTCTCGTCTCATACCTTCCATATGGCTTCCTAGTATTACTCCAAGGCAGAGTAATTAAGAATTTTGCCCATTCAACCCAGTTAGCAGTGTTCATGATTGTACTTGCGAATCTCAGCTCACCATTCATTTTCGCTTACCGGAATAAACGCGTTCGCCGTGGCGTTAAACGCCTCTTCGGCTTGGATGCTCGTTCCCGAGAGCGTCAATTACAACGTAAAGGCAGCTTCCTACGCTACGGTACAAAAGCCAGTATTAGTGTCAAACGTAGCAGCAGCAAAGTATCCACGTATTCAATTAATTCATGTAAATATCTCACACCAATCCTTAGGCATACAAATAGTTTAAATAATACTGAAACTAATACAAATATTAATGCGGAGACATTCCTAACGCATCCACCTTCGATGCCGAATTGCTATCACAATTCATCAATCCATCCAACAATCATGGAAAATATTGCCGTTGACACAGCTGTATCCATTCAGCCTGCTGTCGCACACGAAAAACGTTCGATATTCAAAATGTTCTGTCAGAGCTCACGGAATCTTAGTTGTGCTACGCAATCCTGCACTGCGGAATGTGAACCAACAGAGGTGTAGATTGAAAAAAAAAAAAAACAAAACACACAAAAAAAATGCGAAAGGTACCTTAAAAGAATGAAAAAATCTTTGCAACAAATAAACCGATGTACAATTCAAACAGATTCAATTACCAAAAACAACCCACTTAACACAAAACAACAAATTAATTAGAAAAAATAAATCTATACATAATAATTATAATTAAATCTATGTATCTTTATTCTTAGACGTATATTTTTAATTTTTAATTTTTAAAATTGCAACTACTACAACTAATATCAACTAAACCAAAAAAGATTTACCGTAACGAAGGAATTTATTCAGGTTGAAAACAAACAGGGAGAAATTGAAAATGTTGTTTATCTTATAGTTGTTGCTGTATCTACAACCAAAAAAACAAATCGAATGGAATACAAAAATCAGCTGTTTAGTTTATAAGCTTATTATAACGAATACATGACAAATTTTTATTTAAACAAAAAATGCTAGAAAAAAAAGAAAACAATTTATTTATTTATACACAACAAGAGAACCAAGTTCTCGAAGCTACACATTGTGAACATGAAAACCAAGTTTTAAGAGAAATATTTTTCCAAAACACAAAACTATACGAAAAGATATTTTTGTAAAAAAAAAAACAAAAAAAAAACACAAGAAAATTATTTAAAAACAAAACTATGGAGAGAATGTTAAAGTTAAATATTTATGTGTACTTTGATTGTTTTCATATTGAAAACTTTCCTTGTGGCTATTACAATTATAATTTTTAATTTTTGTATTTCTTGTTCTTGTAACAGATTTTGTATTATTTACATCGCTTGTACCTCATTAGATTTAAATTATGTTTGTTTTTCTTTCAATAGAGACATATTTAATATATTTTTGTTTTTAGTTTTTTTTTTTATATAAATTTGTTTTTGTTTTTGTAAAGAAAAAGATATATTTTTTGTTGTAGAAATATTCTTTTTTTTTTCCTATAAGCGAATGCATTTTTTCTCATTCTTGTCAAATTGAAATAGATTTTTTTTTGGTTTTTAGAAACGCAAAATACAATATAGTTCACTTATAATTTAATTTTTATAAGATCGAATCTATATAAGGAGAAAAAGTTATTAAACTAAAATTTAAAACAAGGAAAAATGATTAGGAACAAAAGCTTAAATTAGACAAAACCGAAATGTGATGAAATTAAAAACATAAAAAAACAATGTTCTGAACAAAACAAATAAAAAAACTAAATGAAAAAAAAAATACAAAATAAAACAAAATGCCATGATATTTTCATAAAATTTTACATTTTGATTTTTTGATTTTCTTTTGCTGTTAACTCCACTGTTGTCCGTAGATACTTTCGTTTGGGATGATTATTTTCACAGCTTTTTCAGCTAATTTGTGTAACACAAATTTCAGGTTGGAACTATTGATTGACAAGAGGTCTTTGACGGTAAGTAGATGGATAGAGTACGACACGAATACTTATTTTTAGACCACAATGTCTGCTTTTAGTCGGGCACATGCCTTTGAATTTTTGAGAAATAACAAATGTTTGAATTGGTGGAATTATTATACATCAGAGTATCTGTACAATATGAGAAAGTAGCACAATGGTACAGAGTAATGTGCGGCCCAATTGTTTATGGATTAACTTCTTCGCATTGTTGGCCTAGATCCAAAGATAATATGATTTTTTTGCCAAAAGACTGCAAAAGAAGTATTGAACTATTACAAAAATAATCAAAATTATTATACCTATGCGTAATGCAAAATTAGATGGACGAATTTTTTGCAGAGTATATGTACAAGTACTCGTAGTGTACATAGATTCAACTTAATGGGGAGTTTATTTTTAAAATTAACAATGGTCTTTGTTGTTAAGGAATCAGATTGCCGGTTGAATGGGAGATTTTTGTTTTTAATCATATTAACCACGTGTGAGGAAGTATTGTATGTATATATAGTTCGTTATTTCATAACAAACGCTAACAGAACAGATCCAAGTGGAGTAGTTTGAAACAGAACAGAAAATGTTTTCTAGAGAAGCGTTGTACAAGTGTTCTCGAAATAGTGAGGCAGTCGTAAGAGGGTTACGCAAATCTTTAAGCAGTTTAACTATAGCTTCAGATGAGGATACTTTGTTCAATTCATAAATTCTTCACAATATACTCGCTGTTCATTACAGTCAGGAATGCGTATGTGCTGGAGGTCATTCTGTGACAAAATAACAGAAACCTCTCAGGAAAAATACGAATGGCTCTTGGACAACCTCACTGAACACCAAGCTCCCAATTCGCGGCCAGTAGAAACAAAAACAGGACTACTACAACAGTGACTAAAATTCATGGTCTGATTACAAGACACAATCTGCTTTGGGTGATGCATAGCTTCAAACCACACAAGTCTGCTGATCCGTACAGTATAATACCTGCCGAGTTACAAAGGTTCTCAGATATTATCCTGCCTACGTTAGAGAATATCGTGAGAAGCAGTGTAGAACTGATCCACATTTCACTCTCATGGAGAGAAGTCAATATATTTTCATTCCCAAAGCCGGAGAATGCACTCATGTTGTCCCAAAGCTCCATATGCGAGCTAAAACTAGTCCACGACTTTTGTCAATGGCTCAACATGCCTACTGTAAAGGAAAATCGGTGGAATCGGCTCTGCATTCACTGACTAGCCACATCGGACGATCACTGCAGTATAGAGAGTACACAATGCTCACTTCCCTTGGCATAGGGTGCGCCTTTAACATCAATCACGACTGCACTGTCAAATCTGCAGGTAGACGACTGATTTGGAAAGTTTATCAGTCTTATGCTAAATAGCAAGATAATCAGCCCCGAAGTGGGTGAGGATTCTGCTAAAAGATGCGACAGCAGAAGTCGCAAAGCGGTCCTTTCTCTCCTTCTCTGGAACTTAGTGGTTAATGAACTGCTAATATACCTGAAAGCGGCTGGTAGCATGGTGATTGCCTATGCCGATGACCTTGCTGTAGATTAATCCGTTTTGGGCAAATAGCTGATCTTGTCCTTGTACCAGTTTAGTTTTTTCCAATACAATATGGAAACATATTGTAACATTCAAGAAAGAGTCAAGAACGCTACAGTAGATTTATTGTATTGCAAAAAAGCCATTGGGGACTTCAACTTCGCATAACCCAGTGGCTATACATCTCGGTTATAAGACCGATACTCACCTGCGGGGTGGTTGTCTCGTGGAGGGCCTTAGACAATCAGCATGTCTATGCATGAGCGGAGCCCTAAGCTCTACTGCGTCCGCGGCACTGGATATTCTGTTTCACTTGACACCACTCGATATCTTCACCAGGCAAGTAGTTGCGACTGCAGCTATTCGACTTTCAGCAACTACGCAGTGGACAAATAAATTTATTTGGCCACTCTAATATTCTTAATATATGTACAAAGAATCCTCCCAAAGAACATCGAACACACTACGCCCGAACATTGGTTTGACAAAGAGTTTCAAGTAAGCGTCCCCTCTAGATCGTTCTGGAAAGGGGATGCTTTCATGGATGAGAAGTCAATCCACTTCTACACACACGGATCCAAGACTCCTAGCGCGGTTGCCTCTCTTCTCCGTCTTCCAAATCACTGTAGCGTGTTCCAGGTGAAAGTCTTGGCAATTAAAGTAGCTCTGTCCTGGCGGAAGAAAAACGCATCTCGGATAGTCAGGCCCTGAATTCAGTCTCACTAAATTCTTAAACCGCCCGTGAATGCAGATCATTTCTTACGGAGATGGCAGAGCAGTTTAGCTTTCACCTTTGTTTTGTGGCGGGCCACAGAGACATTCCAAGGAATTGTAGGGCCGACGAATATTGGAACCACTCTACCTATTCTACCGGAAAAGGGTAGCATAAGCATAAGGGGTGGACGTGGTGTAGTGGTACTAGCAATCGCTTCTCACTCGGAAGGTCTAGGTTCGAGTCCTGCCCATGGCAAGTCAGTTTTTCATTTGTAATTAGAACTCAGACAGAAAAATTCTGCGTGTGAAGGCATAACACTGACACGTAGATTTGGCTGTTGTAGAGTTTCAAGCACAGAAAAAATACTGTGAATTATAACTCGAATCACTCTGAGAATCTCCGTCGTATTCGGACTCCCCAGAAGCTGCATGGACGAGGGAGGAAGAGACAATCCTCGACCTACTCTGTAAATGCCCAGCTCTCACTCAAAGAAGAAAACTCCACCGATCTAGAGAATATAGACGTTAACAGTTTCCTTCGCTTCACCATAAGCTCAAATTGGTTTCAAGACACCAATGGCATGCATTCCGCCAGTTAAAAACAGCGGTGGATACTGGGCAAAAACCAGCAAACAAAAGGCGGATCTATTTATACGAAGAGAATGATTATTTACAACAAATGGAAGAAAGGTGCGAAGACAAGATGTTAATTCCAGCAGTAACCTCTAAGGAAATAGCCACAGAAATAAAAAAAGAAAAGCTCAGGGATTTGATCTGATCACGGGTGAAATTCTAAAAAAAAACGCCTAAAAATGGTATAAGAAAACTATCACAGATAATAAATGCAGCATTTAGACTAAGTTTGTTCCACGCATGCGGAAGTTCGAGGAAGTTACTATGGTACCAAGGTCGGGCCAATTGCCCAGTGAAGTTACCTCATATGGTTCAATCTTCGAGAAAATTCTGATTAAATATAAAAATATAAACCAAATATGCGCTCTACCATCTTCCTTGATGTGACACAGACTTTTAATAAAGTCTGGCACAAAGAATTAGTCCATAAGCTACGATACATACATATCTTCCGAAACAATACTCAGAAATATTATACTAGAAGCATATATAATCCAGAGTTTATTTTGAATTAAGCAAAAAAATGAGTACTCCGCATTGAAATACATAAAAGCTGGAGTACGGCAAGGTAGTGTGTTTGGACCCGTGCTTTTCCTCCAATACACGAACGACCTACGACAAAATGACGAAACTACTTTGACACATTTGCAGACGATACTGCTGTACTTGCTGTCGGAAAAACCTTGTCGTGTGCTACGCCACAGAAAGTGGTTCTGAACCTCCTCCTGATCCTAAGGTGGTGCCTGATGTTTGTCGATAATCGAATTTGGGCAGTGACGTGAATTATTTACACCTCCGCTATAGCTAGAATACTCACTGAAACCAGAATTACTCTCTTCGGAGCATTGTGTCTTATCTTGGACTTTAAGGGGTTCTCACATTCAATTTAAGTTCAAGTGTTTGGTAGATCAGGATTATAGTCATCCTCTTCCTCGTTGAGCGGTGTCATGTACCATCATATATTTGGATTAATGATCGATGCTCAAGAAACCGAAGGTTGTGGACCACTAGGTATTGATCCAGCTATGAGTACAGCAGAGTTCCTCCGAGATGCGGACAAATTGACCATGTTTCCTAACGCCCGAATTGCATTTCCGGTTTTCTGCCACTTTCTTCGGATGATGAATTTCTTCTCTTTATCTGTTCATATTCGATTTTTGTTTCATGGTGTTGCGTTAGCCATGTTGATCCTAGACATTGCTTCGCCGTCAGTCTCTCTTCCTTACGATGAACCAGGAGATTCGAAATAAAGTATTTTGCTTTCTGTGATACGGCGTCAAATGATTCATCTTCAAAGTCATAATCGGCGGCTCGTGTGATGTTTACAAATGTGTCAACATTGGAATCTCCCATGAATGGTGATAGACCATAGAGTAGGACATAACATATCACTCCAATGCTCCATAGGTCTGATTGAAACCCAATTGATTCGTAATTGATGATCTCTGGAGAAATAAATTCTGGTGTGCCAAACCTTAACCTCACCGACGACAGATTCTCATCCTCGCTTCTCGTCTCGGTGTCAAAAACTGCAGAACCAGCCGAATGGACGTGTCTCGATGAAAAGGAAGTCATCGGTCAGCAGAGCCCGTTTTAGTAAGAGAATTTCTGAAACTGAATAAAATGTTTGCAAAGTAGTTACTAAATATTCTCTTAGTCTTGTTTACCTCGGTCATGTTTACTAGGTTTTTTCCTATGAGATTCATTCCTCACCTTGCTCTCCTTGCGGGAAGTTATGTTACCTATCTTCCCGAAGGAGTAGTTCCGAGAGTGTGGACGCATAAACAAAAATAAGTTCTTTCTTTAATTGTCAAATTAAATATATACTATATATTGCTCAAGAACCTAGATATGTATAGGGCGCGCCATCTTTTATGTCGGCAGGTGAATATTGAATAACTTAAAAAAAAAAATCGATTTCCATATGTGAGGTATTTTTATTTAATTTGGTCCCTTACAATTTATTTGGATTAGTTTTTGACTCCAACATTAATCAAGTATCCGCCTTTACTGACCAAGGCAAAATGTGCCCTTTTTACTGCTTTTTGCACTTTTCGAGCGTCTCGAGCGGTATAGCGACGATTTCGGTACGAATGTTTGCCATGAGCTCGCCAATGGCCTGTGTGTATAAGAAGTCTGTACACAAAAATAACTCTGGAGGGGTCAAATCTGGAGATCTGGGTGGCCAGTCAATGTCTCTATTTTTTGACAGCACACGTTCAGGGAATTTTCGTTGCAGAAACTGCATTGTTTGATTTGCAGTGTGGCATGGCGCCCCCACCTGTTGAAACCAGTAACCGTCCAAACCTTTTTCACACATTTGTGGGCAGACATATTGAGCCAACATCCACCGATATCAATTCCCATAGACTGTTTCGCCTTCTCTGAAGAAAAATGGCCCAATGACGGTTTTGGCGCAAACGTTGGCCCACGCAGTCATTTTTTGGTCATGCAAGGGTGTTTCATGGATCTCGTGTGGATTCTCCGTTCCCCGAATTTTGCCTATTAAAATTTTCTTCCAAAAATCAGGTGCCGTGTCAACCATTCGAGCTACTGTTTGGCCGTATTCCAATATTCATTGAGTTAATCGCACTTTATACGGAAACAAATGCAAATCATCCTTCAAAATGCTCCGCTAAGTGGTTTAACTGATGGCAGTATGACGGAAACACTCCCTCTTTTCCCTTCAACCAGTTCATTGGAACGTCTTGCAGGTTGACGAACGCCCAGCAGTTGATGAGTTGATAAATGTCAAAGTTATTCAATGTTTACATACCGACATAAAATGGCGCACCCTGTACATTTCATATTTAAAACAGCATCTTGAGATACCATATGCGACAATCAACCAAAAGTACTTAGATCCCACTTCAGTTAAGTATCTTACTTAAAATTAGATCACAAGAATATTCATCGTAAAATGCCACATTAACTGTACATTGACTGATGAATTTCCTCATCTCAACTCAGCCTAATTGAGACATTAAATTTTATTGATCGCTCTGAGACAGTTGTAGGAGTTTGAGTCATCACAGTTTAATGATTCTTCTAACAAATCGCTTGAGAACCGAAGAGAGATTAAAGCATCAAGTCAACTTGGACAAGACACGTGCCAAAGATCACAAATAAAAACAGAAATAAATAATTTTCTCTCATATATCAAACAGCCTGTTGTTTGGCTGTTGAACCAGTCTGTTACTCCATTATTGGTGAGCAAGACTCTTAAATAATCGATTTCCATTTACAAGGATCATAAATGTCAGTTGATCTGCCTCGTGACAACTAAAAGTCCCCTTTCTTTCGGAGGGAGCCTCCTATCCATAGTCCGAAATGCCCCTCAAGGTGTCTTGTTGTCTCGTGGTCTCTTTGTATTACTCATTGGTGAAACTTTAGTCGAAAGTTCAATTAAATCTAAGAAAAAAAAAAAAAAAAAAAAAAGACAACATCCAAATCAGACCAACCCATTGGCAGAATCTGGTTTTGCCAGAAACCGTTTTGACCAAAATGAAAGAAGCTTTAAGGCCACACGCCATCACTATGACAATGACTCACTTGCCTTGCACACTCGATGGATTGAATGGAATCAACCAAAATCCGGTCCACTGAATATTAAGTAGTAAATCAAAAATTAATCATTCTGAAAAGTTGCCTCCGAAAAGGTACGCAGTACTCTTATGTATTACGTTGCGATACAAGTGCGTTGTACCATTGCTCCAATTTTCTTGCAAGAACCAACGATATGTAAGCAACGAGTATCTATAGCACCTATGTATGTCTTTAGGGGATTGACCTACATAGTTATGGTGTTCTACTCATTTCAGATAAATTGATAAATTGGCAAATCACCACCAGCTGTGTCAAGTTGGATAAGCACAAAAGCAGGTATTCAAACACTCTGACCTGTCAAGAGTATCTTTTGCCAGTACTTACGTCTTTGAGTAGGAAAATTCATTTGGCACTACTTGGGGTAGATACAAATATGAGAATACAAGTGCTCTGTAAATGTTAAGCACAGCGGGAATATCCCGTAATAACTCAAATTTGGCATTTATTTCATAAGCTCTCACCGAGTATACTCGTATTTGTAGGTTTTCCATCTTTATTCGATAGCCCGGCGATCGGATTTATGCTGATGATGAAATTGTATTTTACATTTTTTTTTTGTCTAGCTTTTCCTGTTTCATTTTTGTAAACAGGATATTTTTAGTGCCGCTGAGCAGATGAGCAGGAGCCGGTTGGATTTTAATCGTTCTAAATTGCAAATTTACTGTATAAAATTTTGAAATTATGGGATTGAGTGTTTTTTTCAATAAACTGAGAACCGGCTTTGCGAAGTGAAAGATAGGTCATTTCGTTAATGTATTCGTAGAAGTTTGTATTTCAATGGACAGTATTAACGGGCAGCCTTGAAGAAGTTCTCACTTCACAAGAAATCCATTGACATTGTGTTTTCCTTAAATTTATCGGCAATCGAAGGCTAGAATTATGTGAGCGCATATTTATTTAATATACACTCATGGTAAATCAAAGTCAAAGCAAGATTGATCATAGTAGGCAACTGTCACTTTTAATGGAACACCTGTTCGTTATGCCTTCGCTATGAGTATGGAGAATGGCCTTCTACGAAATGAAGGCACTTGCTGACAAAATGAAAGAGAAGTGGAACACAGCTTACTAATCTAAGCAGTCCAATCCAAAATATCATATTAATGATTGAATATCATATCTCATACTGTTGCTTGCATCACCTTAGTTCTTTTTCATAAAAGTCGCAGTAATACTAATACTAAACTGCTTCCTGAAACCTGTCAAGTGTTTCGATCTTCCGTTTTGATTATTTTGATCGTTTTGTATCTCAATTGAAATTTATGACTTTTTTAGCTACGGACTTTTTGACACTTAAATTCTGTCATTCATCGAAATCAGTCTGCTCTTGACGAGATCAAGGCATATGTATGTTTGCGTGAACGCCGACCTCTGTGTGACGCTAAGTCTGACCATCTAATTTTACTGTAAGTAAAGTAACAGCATTACTTCAAGCAGTTCTCCTTGGATAACTCTACTTTAATAAACTAACGAAGAACGTGAATCGTTTTGCTCGTCCAGCCGAACCTCAACTTTGAAGTGACAAATTGAGTCGGCCTAGTCCATCAAAATGCCCAATTGTGTCGATGGTTTTAATTGTAAAATAGACTTTAGGACGTATGTATCTTATTGACCTGACCAGAGACCTGACGGAAAGACAATAAGGCGTACCGTGAGTGAAAAGATGTGATGAAAACGACAACAGAAAAGATTAATTTATATTATTGTAGATGTAGGGGACCCATGCAAAAATGATATGAACTCGAAATGAGAGGTCTGTGAATAGATCAGGTGCTACCGAACGCCATATGAATATGCAGAAGGGCTAGAAGGCCATTTATGAAATGCAACAGCACGGACTGGACAAGAAAACGATCAAAAACTGCAAAATTTACTACGGCGGCGCTATTCATATATTTGAATGCGGATTTGTCATTAGAAGCAAACTATTAAGGATTAGTTTTAGGCATGCATATACCTAGGTTAGGTTAGGTAAAAGTGGCTGCTGGAAAGACCAACCCACTTAGGCCTATTGGCCCATTGTGATGCCATGTGGATCCATGATCCTGCTTCTCTTGGTACCAAGCGTAGGAGACTGTTAAATTGTATAATCTTTAAATTCCTTATGCCATTGTAAAAAAAAAGCTCCTAAGTGAAGTTTTCTTCTCTGGGAGAAAGCTGGACACGCACAGAGTAGGTGGAGGATTGTTCCTTCCCTATCCTCATCCATACAGCTGCTTCAGAAATCATTTGTAAAGACGCCAAGCCTTCTTTCATGCTTGCATATAAAGCAGTGTCCAGTGATGATACCAATGATTGCGTTGAGATATTTTCTACTTAGAAATATCAAATTCTTAGAGAGATTCAGATGAAGCTTTGGCCAGATCTGTTTGGTCGCTAGACATGTTGATCCAAGAGTCCTCCTAAGATCCGTAGAATAGGTAGAGTGGTTCCAATTTTGGCGAGTTCGTCGGCCCTACAATTCCCTGGAATGTTTTTGTGGCCCGGCACGTAACATACTTGAAGGTCGATCTGCTCTGACATCTCCCTAAGATATGATCGGTAGTACACGACGGTTCTAGAATTTAGTGAGACTGAGTCCAGGGACTTAATAGTAGCTTGCATATATCACGTTTTTCTTCGACTTCAAATAGCCCTAAAGAAAGAAGTCTGGGATGGTTAAATCGGGTGATCTTGTTGGCCATGGCAAATCCCCAAAACGGGAGAATACGCGACCAGGAAACACTTAATTCACAATATCCATTGTGGCTCGTGCTGTGTGTGCGGTTGCACCGTCTTGTTGAAACCACATGTTCAACCCGCTCATTCAATTCCGGCAGTAAGAAGTTGTTTATCATGGCCCTGTAGCGTTCACCAGTAACAGTGACTGTATTGCCGATAGCGTCCCTCAAAAAAATATGGCCCAATCACTCCTCCCGCGTGAACACCGCGCCACACAGTGGCTTTGAGTGGATATAATCGATCTTCGTGCATCACACGCAGATTTTCAGTGCCCCATGTGCCCCGGCGCTCATGATGATTTTCGAAACAAAATCGTCTCCTTCGTTGTTGAGATTGAGGATGGCTTTACAGTAATTCTCATGCGACTGACGGTCAGGAGGCATTAACTGATGCACTGTTTGCACTTTGTACGGGAACATGTGTAAGTCTTTCACTAAAATTCGCTGTAGGGTCCGTCTGGTGATGCCCAATTGCATGACCCGTCGGTCGTCTGGTTGATATTTTTTCATTCGCAGCGACATCGGCAGCCACAGTCGCGATATTCTCGGCCGAACGACCAGCTACTTGCCTGCTGAAGATATCGAGGGGTGTCAAGAATCAAGTGAAACATAATGTCCAGTGCTGTGGAGGGAGTAGAGCATAGTGCTCCGCTTATGCACAGATATGCTCTGCAGATATGGGCTCTGCATTCTCTAAGGCCGGTGACCAGACAACCACCCCTTAGATGAGTTTAGGTCTTCTAACCGAAATGTATAGCCAGTGGGTTATGCGAGGTCGAAGACCCAATTTGTTCCCAATGGCTTTTTTGCAATATTTTGATCTATCGGAAGAGACTAAACTGGTACCGTTTATTACATTTCCTGGAAAAAAGGACAAGATCAGTTTTATGGGGGTTTATTCCCAATCCACAGCGATCTGCCCAACGGGTTAATCTATTGGGATTTACTTGAAGGAGTTCTTTATTTGTATTAGGATGCTTACCTCAGACGGCTTTAGCAACTTCATCTGCATAGGCAAACACCCTTCTACCACCCTCTTCCAGTTATATCGGCAGTTCATTAACTGCTATGTTCCAGAGAAGGGGAGAGAGGATACCGCCTTCTGGCGTACCTCGGCTGACATATCTTTTAGCAGAAGTCTCACCCAGTTTGGAGTTGATTATCCTGCTTTTTAGCATAAGACTGATCAACAAGTGAGTGGTCTACCTGCAGAATTGACAGCACAGTCGTGATTACGGATGTATTTACGTTGTTAAGGGCACCCTCTATGTCCAGAAAAGCGACCATTGTGTACCCTTTATATTGTAGTGATCGTTCGATGTTGCTAGTTGGTGAATGTAGAACCGTTTCCACCAACTTTCCTTTACAGTAGCCATGTTGAGCCATTGACAAAAGTCTTGGATCAATGTTAGCTCGTATATGAATAACAATCAGTCGTTCTAGAGTATTGTCTTGTGTTATGCCCATGGTCATCAGGTGGTTTTTCACGCGGCAGTCAGTGCCCCGTGAGAAAACCTGTGATCTGCCGAATCTGACTTCTACTTAATATTGTAGTAGTTCCTTCGTTTTTTTGTTTTGTGGCAACTGCTTGGCATAAAGTTGTTGGCTTGTCTGTTTCCTTCGGTTTCTCTTTAGAACGAAGCTTTCTTTCCTCTAGCCAGCTTTTAATATGTACTTCGTTTTGTAGTGTTAATTGATAGCCCACAGAATGGTCTAGGCATCATGAATTGAGATGCGGATCCTTTTCTGGCTAGTTAGTCTGCTTTTTCATTGCCTTCATATTCGCTATGCCCTGGCAACCAACTCAGATGGACTTTATTTGTGATGGTGGTAAGTAGTTGTAAGATTTGGAGGCAATCCCAAACTAGTTTTGACTTTATTTCATAGGCATTAATTGCGAGTAGGGCTGCTCTGCTATCGGAGAGAATGTAATTGCTTTTGTTCGCTATTTATTTGTTTAAGTTCCGTTGAATGCAGAGCTCTACTGCATGGATTTCAGCCGGAAATACGGAGCTACTTGTATCCATACTGGCATGTATGTATCATTTGTTTCGGATCCGTCTGTGTACCATACATGTGAGTCCTTGGCGAATGTTGGTTTTTCCTGTTCCCAGTTAAGATGGTCTGGAAATGTAACCTTAAAGTTGCGCAAAAAGTTATGTCGTGGTAGACACTTGTCTAATAAGTATACTCCAAGTAGTTGGTTTTTCCTGAATTTATGAAGGATTGCAGTATAAATTAGTTGGGAATTGGATTCATCTTCTGTGATGAGCATGATGAGCATTCAGTTACCATGTTTAGAATAATTTCTAGCGCAGCTGTTGGTGCGGTTTTCATTGCACCAGTTGCACAGACACAGGCTAGTATCTGTATTTTGTTAAGTTTAGCCTGATAATAGGTCCCGTTATTGCCGTATACATCCATAGAGTCATTTTGGGGTTAAGTTCTCAATTTTTTCCAACTAAACTTTAACTGGTTGATAGTGGGGTCCTGGTCTTGTCAATAGTCTTCGAAAGACACCTAAGTCTTTCATGCAGTGTGATTCCTAGATACTTGACTTCCGTTGGGAACTCTATTGTTTCACAGAAGAGTGTGGCATTTCTGTGTCTTCCTCGCCTTCTTCTCTTAGTGAAACTCACAATGGTGCTTTTCTTGGGATTGACCATTCAGCAACTAGGCTCAGAATCCTCTGGAGGCGATCCGGGATTGTGTCCTCAAATTTAGCTCTGATTATGATAGCAATGTCGTCTGCATATCCTTGGACATATAAGCCATCATTGCTGAGAATAATCAGTAGTTCAAATAATCTAATAGTCAGTAGATTATAGGGGTGATAGTACTCCTCCCTGGGGCATCCTTTCGTAGCTATCACACTGAGTTTATTGCTGCCTAATGAGGTTTTTATTTTTTCTGTGTTGTCAAATGCTCTTTATATATCGAGGAAACAACCGATCGCTACCTCTTCATCCCTGAGAGATTTTTCAATCCTGGTGGTAAGATTTTGTAGAGCGTATGTGGTTGATTTTCCAGGTTGGTTATACTATATAGGCCTTCATCCCTATACGCTCTAACCATTTTGTATGCGCGTCTACTATAAATAAAAACTGTTGATTAAATACAGGACCCATGAAGTGTAAGTGGATTCTTGACCAGTACTCCTCTGGCTACTCCCAATTAATTTAATAAGTTTTCGACTGTGTTGTCTTATATGGTATACATTGTTCACGTGATTTGAAAACGTTCTCAATGTCTGAATTTAAGTTTGGCCACCACAAATGACAGCGAGCCATTAACATTTTTTTAAACGCAAAACCTTGTTCCGTCTCTTTTTTAACAACACCGAAGCCACATGCAAAGCACCAGATTCATTAATGTACTGTATTTATGTTTTCCGTTTCAATGACCTTGACTTTCGAATTGCCTACTGGATTACGTGAAAGGTACTACTAATCAGCTATATTTTGTTTGGAATTAATATACTATAATTGAAAATAGCACCCTGATAACATTAAAGCGTGTCGCTGAAGCCCAGTGGCAATCGTGGTACCAAATATGTAGATAAGTGGTTTGATGTCAGAGACTAAAACAAATTTTCTGCCAAAAATATAATATTGAAATTTTCTTGCCGCAAACACAATAGCTAGAGCTGCGCTTTCAATTTGCGAATAATTTTGCGCAGAGCTATCATGGATAGTTCTCTCGAAATATAAAAAATTGGACGTTCAACACCATTTTGATATTCGTGAGAAAAAACTCCTCCGTGACCAACCGGACTTGCGTCTATTGTGATTTGTAATGCGCCAGCACTTTACTTGATGTAAAAAGACTTTTTACCTCTACAAAGGCCTCATGTTCTTTCGATCCCAACACAAAATAATTTTTGTCTTTTTTTGAAAGATCGTACTGAGGTGCACAAACCCTGGCTACATTAGGACACAACTAGGAATAGGAATATAGGCTGACCAGATACTGTGTGAGATATAGAATTGATTCTGGATTTATTTTAAAGCTACGTTCATGCCATTATGTGTGGAATAGCACATCATTCAAATGGCCGCCTCGGATTCGCTGTCAGTTCTTCAAGCGGTCGGTTAAATTTCATGACGACTCGGTCCAATATGCGCGGCGTAATTCCGGTGTAGAATGTTAGCCTCGAGCTCGTCCAAAGTGGTTGGCTTGTTAGCGTAGACGTAGCCCCATAGAAAATAATTGAGTGGTGTCAATTCGCATAACCGCGGCGGCCTATAGATGTACGCTCGCTGTGAGATGACCCAGTCGCCAATTTCTCCTTCACAACTTCGAGCGTTGCATCGCTTGTATAGAATGTAGCTCCATCATGTAACCACAGCACGGATATATCGATGTTGTCAATCTCTGAATACAGAAAGTTGAGATCATTGACGGTAATGGTGCCTGCTTCCTCATTTCGAAAGAAATAGAGTCCAACGGTGCCGCCATGCCATAAACCACACCAAACAGTCAAACTTTGTGGGTGCATTGTTGCGGTCGAAAACTTGTGGATCGTCATCGCTCCAATAATGGCAATTTTGATTGTTGACTTAACCGCTCTGCCAAAAATTGGCCTCGTCCGAGAAGATGATTTTTTGGCTAAAATCCGGATCTCCGGCCGACATTTCCAGCGCCAAATTAGCGAACCCACGGCGTTGTCTATGGTGGTCTGGCTTCAATTCTTGCGTCAGCACAATCTTATATGGATGTAGGCATAAATTCAACCGCAAAATAAGCCGGGTTGGCTCTCTGGCCATGCCCAATTCAATTATGGGCGCCGAATCGACATTTCTGGGTCTTCTTTGATGCTGGCCGCTACGGCGGCTGTGTTTTCTTCATTTCACACCAACCTTTGTCTGGTTTGTGGCTTAAGATCCAAAAGGGTGTACGCACGCAAAAACTTTTCCACGGTGCAATGAATTGTCTGCACAATGGAACCGTGATGAATACCGACATCAGGATGAAATTCAGGTTGAGTATTATCATACAACTGAGCCGGAATTTCGAAAAAATTTTATAAAAATTTCCACACTCTCGGCCAGCGTAAAACGATGCACAATGAAATGACAAACCTTACTGAATATTTTGACAGTTGGATGTCATTGGTAACTTTGATAGCTGTTGCAACATAACAATTATTCTCTTCGAGACTCATTAGTTCATGTCTCCAAAAAAGCTAAATAAACTGCCGCATATCTCAAACAAGTCTTCTGAGACACAGTTACAGAAAGTGTTTAAAACCCTTCGGCAGGACATAAGACTCGCTGTTTTCGAGCAGGGTGCTCTGTTGTTGTTTGGCGGAAAAAACTTTGACGCAAATATGTCGCTGCTGTTTACACTAGGTTCAGGAAAACTGTTCATCTCGACTGCTTAGAATCTAGCTTGGATTCAAATGTTCGTGCATCTCAAAGTCAACTTGCTCTGTACTTCCGATGTACCAGCGCGCAAACTGTCTTTTATCTGTGGTCTCAGAGACATATCATATAACCCAATAACACCGGAACTTCTGTTGCTGTAAGAATATAGAGTCGAATTTGCTTGTACTCATGAATGGCCTCATATAGGAACTGAACTAGGAAAGCAATGTAATGGTTCTTCAGCTTCACGTATGTTAAGTTACGTTTATCTTTTAAGCAGTAGCCTATGCAATAAATTTTAAAGTTGGAGGAGATGAAGAATCTGCATCCATTAAACTGCACAAAGGACTTGCTAAACCTTTTTGCCATATCTAAGTTAATTCGCGAGAAATTCGAATGCTGGTTAACTTTCTGGACAAGGCTGCAAGAAGAACTTCTGGCGTGCGTAGAAGCTGCGCGCAGCCACGATTAGAGCTTGCACTGACACTTGAGCTTCTTTTGAACACAGCGCTAGGATCACATCCCTCCATTTTTTCATTTTAAATGCATTTTTATTTAAATTCATGCATGGCTCTTACATGCATACAACATACAGAAAAACGCTAGAAAATAGTTTGAATTTTTTTTTTTTTTTTAAGTAGCGCGCGCTAAAAGGGTTAAGGTACCCTTAAAATGTTTGTACATAGCGCGGGCGAAGGGAAGTTAGGGAGCAATGAAAAAGAGAGATATTGATGTACGTTGGTTTTGAATGTTTGAAGGTTATAATGACTAGGAAATAATGAGATCAGCAGGGCATTACATAAGCGAATTGTACGGCATAGGACAGAATAACGATATTTCAGAGTATGTCCAAAAGTGGGCTTGAGGGTATGTTGATGAGCATTCATAACGAGACGGGTGTTACGGTTGAAGGTTTGAAGGGGCGCAATGCTGGCGGTTGTTATGGAGCACTGATGGTGGAAATAGCGATAAAATAAAGTGAGACACGAGATATTCTCTCGGTGTTCGAGGGTATCCATTGAGTGGGTAATATTAGCATCACCTATGAGTTTTATAGCACGGTTTTGAATCCTATCCAGCAGGTGTAGAGATGTCTTAGGCGCAGCTAACCAGATGTGTGCATTGAACTCCAATTTTGGGCTGATGAATGCCTTATGTGTTGAGGCCAGTTCAGAAGGAGAAAAGTATTTCTTACATCGTTTGAGGAAGCCTGGACATTTCGCAGTATTTTTGGCGACATCGAATATGTGGTCATTCCAACATAAGTTGGTTGTCATTGACACACATACCGAGAATGAAAAGTTTTTCGGTTTCGACGATGCAAGCGCCATTCATGGATAATGGCTAGGTGTATAAATTTCGCTTTAATGACAGCAGACAGCATTGTGTTTTGGAAGCTTTAAATTCCACTCTGTTGGTTGTTTCCCAAATTGGTTATGATGTTAATATTCTGAATTTAATGAGCTTAACATACGTCGCCGTTCCTTTTCTATAGACGTAGAGCAGGGACGTGAGTCCGGAAACGAATATGAAAAGCAGAGAGTACTGTCGTTAGCAAAAGAATAAATTGGATTAGAAGTGGCAGACAAGAGATCATTGATAAAAATTAGAAAGAGTGTCGGAAACAGAACGGAGCCCTGGGGCACAGCAGTATTTATTTTGTGAAAATCATACTTGAAACCATCCAAGACAACTAGAATTGAACCTTCCGAAAGGTAATGGATGAGAACCATTGTTGAAGAGGGTCGTTGATCGCAAAAGAACGCATTTTCGACAAAAGAGCCTGATGCCAAACTTTGCCAAATGTCTTTGAAATATCTTGCTTTCGCCAGATTGATGTACGCGTCGGTTTCACTTTTCGATGAGACATGCCATCATGTGTTTATCCTATGTTTTGCAACATTTCTTATGATACCTATTCATTATTATTCTTGTATTTATTACAATTGAAACTTTTTAAGTATTAAAAACTTACTACAGGTGTACATCATTTCAGGTTGCATGCAGACCAAAAAAAAAATGCATCCCGATGCCTTTAAATAGTCTACTATCCCCCAAAAAGAAAGAACGTAACGCTTCCTGGCATCTTGATGGATCAATAACCTCTGCTAAGCATCAAGGTGTGCTGAGTGACTTTACTTTCTGCAATAAAGGGTAAGCCTGTGAAATGCGGCTGAAAGGATTTACTTACTCCGGTTTACGCTCGCATAGGGCTGATGGTAATAGGTGGTAGGAGTTGGTCCCGTAGGCACTTTATTAGAGTTGCGATCACTCATCTTTTCCCGAAAGACTGAGGAATTCCATTAAAAAGAAATGGAAGGACTGCAATGGGCTTTGTTTGATTCCTATGTTCTGGTAGCCTGTACATACTCGTATAAAGCCGTTACTAAGAAATATGACTTGCTTGCAGATCGTAGCCCAGAAAATGGTATTGCACCTCGAGTTTCAACTCTTTGATATTAGTCGCAGGAGTGTACTATACATAATGTCAAGGACGTTCAATCGACTACCAATTCGAGGGGCAGCTCTCAAATATTATATTTGATGTCTGGAAAACATTAGACCCGATCTCGATTCTTCAAAATATATGGACTCTGGTTGGCTCACATAGAGCTCATCTGCTCTTTGCTTCTCGTAACATTTGATTTCGTTTTAAAAATAGTTGCAGACCGTAACTCCGAATATATAAGAAAAGTTCTTATACGTCAGCAGGGATTCAAACCGAGTAAATTTTCCGCCCAGCTTCCTATTTCTGAGGAATCCTTTTTACATCCAATCAGGTTACCTCGCCTTGATCCGATTTAACCCCCCAATCGGTGGCATTACTTCGATTATCAAATTCGATATGATATTGAGTCATCAAATTACACATCTTGATTTTCACAGGTCGGCTACTTGGTGACATCACTAGAAGCAGATCAAGGAATTCTAGTAAAATATTTCAATCATCAGAGCAAGCAATTTTCTATCAAATCCGGTTATTACGAAACTCTGTATGTTTTTGGTGATTTTTTTTTGATGATGTCAATGGCAATGTCACCTACTCGCATGATGTACGAAATTTTACAAATTTGTTTGTTCATACTCGTAGCATGTCATTAAAACTAACACTGGATACTTATTTATCTATAAACACAACAAACACAAGTAAATATAATTTTTTTTTGAAATCTGTCATTTCTACGAAATGTTTGAAGTGAAATTTCCGTCGCACAATCGTGCTGCGATGCATTTCGAATTTAGTTTTGTCGTATTTCTTTCGTATGAAATTCATTAGCGACAACAAGTACAAGCAGATACTTGTAGATACTCGTATCATACTTGCGCGCAATTTATTATTTCAGTCATATGGTCAAATTGCCAAATTCTATTGCCGTCTTGCCAGTACTAACAAAAAGAAAAAAAACACAAAATACCAACATAAGGCTTAACTGGCAATATGCTTGGCAATATGACACGCGAGATGTTTAAATAACCATAAATCATCACGTACTTTAATCGAAAGAGTCACCAAAAGCCACAAAAAAAAAAGAAAGAAGAAAAGACAAAATAGGGACGAGGGAAAAAGTGATGAACTTTGCTGTTTTTTGGTAGTCGCCATCGCCACTACCAACTTTTTCTTTCTTTCTTCCATTTCCCTCCTTTGTTTATTGTTTTTCTTAGCTCCTCGTTTTTATTGTTGAACGAAAGTTGAACGAAAAAAAGACAACAAAACACAATGTTTTGAGATTTCCCAAGTGGCAAGTGCACCTAATGATGGTCTCGTCGTAGTTGAGCTTTGTTTGTTGACTGCTGGCTGTTGACCATGATACATGAATCTTCAAGTACTTGTAACTTGATTTGGGGGATCAGATTCGTTTAATTTGAGAAATCGCCAAAAGCTGATTTCAATTGCGTGTCACCGAGATATGATTCTTAATACGCCACATCGATGCAAGCGACGTTTGAAAGTTGATATGCGCTGTTCTTACTACAGTCTTTGATAAAATTCTGCATGGGAGCAGGACACTAAGTATCGCTTATCCTGACAAAAAAAAAAAAGCGAAAGATAGATAACATAATTTAAAGGCTGGGGCCCTTATTGTTATTCGTATGCGCTACGAGTATAAGCGAATAGAAATCGAATCCGACATACAGGCGTTGTTGATGGGGCTGATATCTTCTTCTTTCTTCTTCCTGTTTTATTCCCGCCATCTAACTTTAAGAAATCGTCGCTTTAAGAAATCATATACGAGTACACATTAGGCAATAACTTATCTCTGAAATTTTAAGTAAGGCCTGTAACGTGAATAAGCTTAACACTAAAATCAAGGGCCTTCCCCGGACCTGTCTTCCTTTCGTCCAACAGGCAAAATTAGTGAAATAACTGCAAAAAACTATTCAATCTAGCAAAATACACTACAGAAGTGACAGACTGAAGTTCCTACAAGGATTCTTTCAAAGTAGAGGGTGCTTTTTCTGGGCTATAGATATAGTTGTGTCGAAACCCTGGAGTAGAGATGCTGACGTAACAAACATGACTAGGCCAACAGCGGCTGCTGTAGTCTCAGCGAGGTTCCAGGCACCGGACCTGACCCTTTATGTTGAGGGTTGCAAGTGGGGTAGCTTCACCACCGTAAAAACAAAAATGGTCAGAAACAACCAACGGCTTTGAACGCATCGTATATGCGGACCCCAGCAAACGTCGTTTTTCGGACAACTAATTTCGATTTCGCACAAGAAATGTTAGGACCTTTAACAGACTCAGAGTTGCCGAGCAAATCGTGGAGGCCCTAAGACAGCTATAAACTAAATATTACTGCACTAAGAAGTGCGATGGGACTGAAAAACTATGAGATCTTTTACGGCGACCACTAAAAGGAAGGAAGACTGAAAAACTAAGCTTATTTGAATGTGGTTTCACTATTCAAGGAAGATCCAGGCAAAAGGTCTTCAAATCCCGGCATGTAATCAAACGCCTCAAAATAATCCACATCTATGTATATCAAATTTGGTAATATAGGCTGATCTGCGCTCAGGCTCCTTTAGAGGATAAGCAGAACAGCATCAAAGAAGAATTTCACGAACTTCAAGGCCTAACATATGCTAGTGCTCTAGATATGACACCAAAATTGTGCTCGAAGATCTGAACTAAAGATTGGGTACTGAAGCCTTCATCCGAAAGCACTGCTTGTATAACACCACGTCCGACAATGGGCGTAACCTCTTAGTAGTCAGCATGTGGTTCCCACATCTCAAAATCCATAAAGTGACTTGGCTATTCCCTAATAAGTCAACCTCCTCCTCCTATGTTCTGGATGTACGAACTTTTACAGAAGCCAACATTTCATCATTAATTTGTCGCACCCAGAGTAAAAATCCAAGGTCTCGTATACAAATCATAGAAAACATCGACGGACCATCAGGGAAGTAGCTTCTAACTTAATTGTTTATAATCTGTTTATACGAGGCTGTATGATAAGTACCCGTGTTTACCGACTGATGCAAAATGTGTATGCCATCATTTAGCGCCATTTTTAAAACGATGACTGTCAGATTCAGACAGATATATCGAGTAGTTTGGTTTTGACAGCTGTTGAAAGTCATCAATTTCGTGTTTATTTGCAATCATGGAGAAAGAGCAATATCGATCAGTGATTCGATTTCTTTTTTTTTTGGATGGGAAGACGTGTGAGGAAATCAAAGTGAAGTTGCATGCCGTTTATAAGGACCATGCACCTTCGATGACTACCATCAGATATTGGTTGAATGAATTCAAGGATGGCCGCACATCCGTTTTTGATAAAGAGCGCCCAGACGGTCCGATTGAGGTGATTGCGTAGGATATGGTTAATAAAATCCATGATATCGTGTTAGCAGATCGTCGGGTGAAGGTCAGAGAGATTGCTAACATTGTACACATCTCAATTGAACACATACAAAATATCCTACACGAAAAATTGGGAATGAGAAAGCTATCGGCGAGATGGGTGGCGCGTTTGCTAACAGTGAAGCAAAAACCAAATCGTATGACAATTTCGGCGCACTGTTTGGACATGTTTAAGCTCAATCCGAAGTAGTTTCTACGGCCTTTCGTGACTGTTGACAAAACATGGATCCATCACTACACACCAGAAATTAAAGAACAGTCGAAATAGTGAATTTAACCTGGCGAAACTGCTCCAAAGAAAGCAAAAACGGTTCCATCGGCCGGAAAAGTCATGGCCACCGTTTTTTGGGATTCGCAAGGCATCATCTTAACCGACTATTTGGAGAAAGGAAGGACACTGTGTAAATTTGCAGTACTGTGCAAATTTATTGGACCGATTCAATGCTGAATTAATAAAAAAACGGACCCACTTGGCAAAAAAAGTCCTTTTTCACCATGACAACGCACCTGCTCACTCGTCCGCAATCGCCACAGCCAAACTGCTGCCTCACCCTCCTTTTTCTCTAGATTTGGCCCCATGTGATTTGTTTTTGTTTCCAAACATGAAAAAATGTCTTGGCGGAAAGCGATTCTTGTCAAACGAGGAAATCATCACCGAAACAGAGGCCTATTTTGCAGAGTTGTGTGTCAAGCTGAAAGGAGACTATATTGAGAAATGAATAATTTTTTTTTAATGCGTTTTCTTGCCTAACACAGGTACTTATCATACAGCACTCGTACTCGTATAATCTACTCGTATATATGGTATGCGGTATTATCAAAATTAATCTTATTATTATAAACAGAATGTACAAACAGATAAATGTCATTACTTGAATATTTAAAAGAGTTCATTGACCCATGTACATAATAGCAATGCATAGCAGCAGTTAGACACCGATTGGCAGTAAAGCATTTGATGTCTGGGCCATGTATTAACATTGTACAATATGTACCGTAGGTGGCATGTAGTACCAGGGTATTTATCAATATGCAATTTGGATGTTTCAATGAATTTTATGTGATCAATTGGATATACATTTGAAACTGCGATTAGAATAATATGGAGCTTTGTAATAATTTCTTCACCAACACCAGTGATTTTAGCACTAACCTGGGTGTTACGCCGAACAGTGTTCCCGCCACTCGTCTTTCCAAAATCATGCTTAGGCTTGTCAATACGCAAATCAAGTCTGCTGCAAAATTCTATTCGAATGCTCTTCTTATTTTCGGCAATTACATACATGCCTTCCTCTCATCGCATCCACCATACCCAATATGTAAGAATCGTATCCATACATATCCATAGATTAGTTACACGTCAACATCAATTCAGGTCACACATTTCTTTTTACGACATCATTGATTCCATCGCCCAAAAAGCAGCTGAACTAAGTTACGAGTGGTGTTCGACGGATCTTCAAAGACGTCAACAAATATCTCAAATAACAAGATTACAGAGTCCCACTGAATGACCGATATATCTAAAATGTACCGCCAAATATTAGTGGATCACTACAGCAAACGGTTTATTTGTAGGTAATCCACTGATCAAACATTAAAGGCGTACCAACTCAACACAGTAAGAATGGAACAAAATCTGCACCTTATCTAGCAATAAAATGTCTTCAAGATTAGGCTCAAACAAGCAATGAAAGACATCCATTGGCAGCAACAATCCTACAACAAGGTATATACATGGACGGCATCTTAACAGGCAGCAATGATTTTAAGAAAGCTCTTCAAATGCAAAGGGAGCTCAAAGATTTACTTAGAGAAGAAAAATTTCATCTAAGAAAATGGTGTGCTAACGCACCTGCACTCATAAGAGATATACCAAATTGTGAAACGAAAATCCCCCTCACGATCAAAACGAAGAATGTGTCAAAACTCTTGGCATGACATGGCTACCGTCATCAGATCAGTTTCGTATCACAACGAAGTGGAAAGAGACAACAAGAGTTACCAAGCGGTCAATATTGGCTGATACTGCCCACATTTTTGACCCAATAGGCATCGTGAATCCAGTAGTGATACTCGCTAAAATCTTTACCCAAGAACTATGGATTTTCAAACTTGACTAGGATGCCGCATTACCTATGGAGATGCACGCAAGATGGATGACCTTCAGAAGAGGTCTAATGCACCCCGACATTTAATGTTGGCAGATGCAGCTTGTGTTGAGCTGCATGCATTCTCGGAGCATATGGAGCAGTAGTCTACCTAAAGTCTATAAATCATCAAGGAGAAATAAAAGTACAATTCGTATGCTCAAAATCTCGAGTAGCACCAATCAAACAGCAAACCATTCATCATCTTGAACTGTGTGCCGCCAAGCTGATGACACAACTAGTGAACATTGTAATAAAGCAACAACTGCCCCAAGCTAATAATGTTATCGACAACTTTAACCAGATAGTGATGCAATCACAAGTGTTCAACTCCGTCACTATACACGTGTCTAAACTTATAGACAGTTTTCACCGAACTCAAGTATTACTTTTGAAAGCTATTAACGACACCCATCAAGGTAGAATCAGCTCGATAATCTTATCACCAAGGCAGCTCTTGAATGAGGTCAACAAAATTCGGAATGTTATACCAACGAACTTAACACTTCCTGGATATTATGAATACAATCTACTTAATCTACCTATGAGAGCTATTAAGAGTAAAGGCCCTTGTCACTTCATTTGTCATGCTGATCCTCATCAAGCTTCCACTATTAGACAATCAGAGGCAACGACATCTGATTTTCAACACTCATGCTACGGAAAATCAGTGTGAAATCCATCTATTCACACAGAAAACAATTATTGTTCTCTCAAGACTACCAATCCACGAAAAAATTGTAGATTCAGTTACATAATCTGAATCACTGGACATTCGCCTTTCAACAAGAAGAAACTCTTTCAATAGTATGTGGATCCCAAATACTCAGCACTCCATTACTGGGATTAACTCAGAATTATGTCATCAAACAACCAACTATGATTATTAATTCCCACAATTTCTACACGACAAACACTTCTGCATCATTTTTGCCAGCTCTCAATTTAAGTCAACTATTAAAGCCACCACATGTAGAACTGCACCAAGGCATGCTTCCGGAAACAAAAAATGATAATGAACTCATTATTCACGGCGATGGTGATTTAGGATTTCTAATGAAGGGAATCTCTGACCAAAAAACTCATCGAGTATTGTCAAATTCAATAACACATAATGACATGTCACCCACTACCTGCAATAATAGCACTACTCAAAAAAATTCAAATTTGAACTGTGAACGCCGTTATGATTAAAATAAAACCCTTTTCATTTCTGTAATATCGGCACATTGATACTACTCCTATATTACGAGAGATAGACTTTCGATATACTTTGCCTAATGCAATAATGACACTTTCCCAAAAAAGGGAGCTTAACGCCCACTTTTAAATCCCGCAAAATAGTTATAAGAAAGCAATGCTTTTCCCATCAAAATGGCAAATCCGTGTCAGAATAGCATAATTTACGAGGGTTGTCTGAAAATTTTCCGACCGAACAATGGTACAAGACATTGACGTGATAGATCTGGTGAATAAGGTGAACGGTCAAGCAGTTCAAACCGTGATTCATGGATTTTCGCACATGGCAAACGCAGAGGTGTGAGACGGCGCGTTGTCTTGGTGAAACAGGATTTTCTTTTTCTGCAAATGTGGTCTTTTTTCCGCAATTTCTGAATTCAGCTTGGCAAGTAATGATGCGTAGTATGCTCCTGTAATAGTTTTTCCTTTTGAAGATAATCGATCAAGATAACTCCTTCACTATCCCAAAAAAACAGTAACCATCACTTTCCCAGTCGAAAAAACAGTTTTTGCTCTTTTTATAGCCGGTTCGCCCTTTACAGTCCACTGTTTTGACCGAATTTTGGTTTCGGACGTATAATGGTGTATCCAAGTTTCATCTATAGTAAAAAGAGTGCCAACAGAGCGTTGGATATGTTCATTCGAACTCGTTTTTGGTCTAACGTAAGCAAACGCGGCCCCCAACGCGCGGACAGCTTTCTCATGCATAAATCTTGATTTAATATGTAATAAATACGTTCTTTGGACATTTTCATAACCTCTACTATCTCTCTCACTTTAATTGGCGGTCGTCTAACACCATTTGGTGAACTTTAGCAATGTTATCGTCAGTAGTTGCAGTTTTTGGACGTCCCGACGTTTAAATTCAGCTGCCCAAAATTTCAGTGTGGTAAATGATGGTGCAGAGTCCCCATACACAGAGTCCAACTCATATTAGATGGGCGTATTGCCTTTCAAAAACAAGAATTTAATAACAGATCGATACTCAATTTTTTCCATTTTCACATAAAACACTCACATCGACTCACTCAAATGACTGTCAACTAAAAACTGCATCAAAAATGACTGAAACTTCGGTAAGTAACTGTCAAAAGATGCACAACTAGCATTCACTAGCTTTTGTTGGAAACTTTTCAGACAACCCTCGTATAAGCAAAGAAATCCAAATTGGAATTTCGAAATTGAAAAAAAATTAGTTGTGCCATTATTGCATTCAGTGAGCGATAGCGATGTGTACAGTAATACCCCATTGGCTACTTATCACTATTTACCGACCTGCTGCTAATAATCCTCATTTTTTACCAAGGAAAGAACACGAGCAGTCTAAATCCGAAAAATATGCTATTTGATCTCAACACCGGTGAAAATTTTAAAACTTCAATTTCCCCACTCATATATTCTTACAGACAGCTTTCCCACCATATTTACTGCCAAATATATCCACACTTAAATATCCTAAATTCGTCGGCTAGATGTGCCCTGACTACATCTGACACCTGATGGAATTCAGATGTAGCGTCGCACTTCATCTGGCTACGAGCATGCACTTTTTTTTTTCAACGTTGCCGAGCCCCCGCCCAATTATCAAGGCTTCGCCCATCAATGACGTTGTCTAATAAAAAACGAGAGCAGAGCAAAGTACTGGTCTTATCGTAAACATCCTTAGATGACGCTACCGATGGTTGCTACGATATGATCAGTTACAATTTGCCGGTCACAAGTTTTGTTGGCGGCAGGACCACCGGTAGTTCTGCTTTGATATCTCAGGAAGGCTACAGAGCGAAGGCAAGGCATATCCTTGCCCCTATGGATATATGAGCATCCCGTAAACATAAGTCTACACGACAGATGGTTTACGTTAAAAATCAGACACTTGTTCCCACATTCCCATGTTTTACAATTCCTTATTTTTATTCTTAATTGTAAAACAGTATTTAGGTTAGGTTAGGTTAGGTAAGAGTGGTTGTTGGAAATACCAACCCACTTAGGCCTATTGGCCCATTGTGATGCCACGTGGATCTATGATCTTCTTACTACTGGAACCAGTTTGAGCTTATAATAAAGCGTAGGAGACTGTTAACGTCTATTTTTTCTAGATCGTTTAGGTCGTTGTAGAAGAAAGCTCCTAGATGAAGCTTCCTTCTCTGAGAGAGAGCTGGGCATGTGCAGAGTAGGTGGAGGATTGTCTCCTCCTCTTCCTCGTCCATGCAGCTTCTACAGAAATCATTAGTAAAAGCGCCAAGCCTTCTTGCGTGCTTGCCTATGAGGCAGTGTCCGGTAATGACACCTATTATGGCGCTGAGATGTTTCCTATCTAAAAGGATCAGACACTTAGATCGACTCAGATCCAGCCTTAGCCAGATCTGTTTGGTCGCTAGACATGTTTGTCCAGCAGTCCACCTAAGGTCCGTTCTTTTATTGGCATCTAGCTTTAGTGTTAGTTTGCACGTAGCGATTGGTATACCTATACTACCTTTGTCCGGTAGGATAGGTAGAGTGGTTCCAATTTTGGCGACTTCATCGGCTCTGCAGTTCCCTGGAATGTCTCTGTGGCCCGGCTCCCAACAAAGGTGAATGTTGAACTGCTCTGCCATCTCCATGAGAGATGATCGGCATTCAAGGGCAGTTTTAGAACACAATGAGACCGAGTCCAGGGACTTGATGGCGGCCTGACTATCCGAAAATATGCGGATATCCTTTACAGATATCACGTTTTTCTTCAGCCAGGACAGAGCTTCTTTAATCGCGAAAATTTCCGCCTGGAACACGCTACAGTGATTTGGAAGGCGGAAAGAGAGGCTTAGATTTAGCATATCTGAGAAAACACCGCCACCAACTCCGCTGTCGGTTTTAGATCCATCTGTGTAGAGATGGATTGACTTGTCCTCCATGAAAGCATCCTCCTCCCAGAATGATCTAGAGGGGAAGCTTACATGGAAGTTTTTGTCAAACCAAAGTTCAGGTATGGTGTAATCGGTGTTCTCTGTGAGGATTCCTAATGTATTAAGAATGTTGGCGTGGCCAAATGAATTATTTGTCCACTGTTTAGTCGCTTTAAGGCGAATAGCTGCAGTCGCAGCTACTTGCTTGCTAAAAATGTCGAGGGGTGTCAAGTGAAGCAGAATATCTACTGCCGCAGAGGGGGTAGACCGCAAAGCTCCGCTTGTGCATAGACATGCTGTTCTTTGGACTCTGCTTAATTTAATGCGGTTGACTGCATTTTCCAAGGCCGTCCACCAGACAACCACCCCGTAAGTAAGTATCGGTCTTATGACCGAGATGTATAGCCAGTGGGTTATGCGAGGTTGAAGGCCCCATTTGTTCCCAATGGCTTTCTTGCAAGAGAATAAAGCTATTGTAGCTTTATTGACTCTTTCTTGAATGTTAGGTTTCCAGTTTAGTTTCCTGTCAAAAATGAGACCCAGATATTTTGCTGTATCGGAGAAAGCTAAACTGGTACCGTTTATTGAAGGAGGGTCTATGATTGGAATTTTATATTTCCTAGAAAAGAGGACAAGATCAGTTTTATGGGGGTTTATTCCCAATCCACAGCGATCTGCCCAGCAGGTTAATCTGTTAAGATTTACTTGGAGGAGTTCTTTAATGGTATTTAAATGTTTTCCTGAGACGGCTATGGCAACGTCATCCGCATAGGCAATCACTCTGCTACCACCCGCTTCCAGGTATATCAGTAGTTCGTTAACCACTAAGTTCCTGAGAAGGGGGGAGAGGACACCGCCTTGCGGCGTACCCCTACTGACATATCTTTTAGCAGAAGTCTCACCCAGTTTGGAGTTGATTATCCTGCTTGTCAGCATTAGATTAATCAGCTCCCCAAGTGAGCCGTCTACCTGCAGAGTTGACAGCGCAGTCGTGATTGCGGATGTGTTGACGTTGTTAAAGGCGCCCTCTATGTCTAGGAAAGCAACCATTGTGTACTCCTTATATCGTAGGGATCGTTCGATGTGGCTAGTCAGAGAGTGCAAAGCCGTTTCCACCGACTTCCCTTTACAGTAGGTATGTTGAGCCGTTGACAGAAGTCTTGGATCAACTTTAGCTCGAATATGGATATCAATCAGTCGTTCTAGAGTTTTCAGAAGGAAAGATGATAGACTTATAGGTATGAGGTCCTTTGGGACAACATGAGAACATTTTCCGGCTTTGGGAATGAATACTACATTGACTTCTCTCCATAACAGTGGAATGTGGATAAGTTCTACACAGCTCCTCATAATATTTTCCAACACTGGTAGAATAATATCTGAGGATCTCTGTAGCTCGGCAGGTATAATACCGTCCGGACCAGCAGACTTGTATGGTTTGAAGCTATGCAGCGCCCAGAGCAGTTTGTCTCTCGTAATCAGACCATGAATTTTGGTCACGGTTGCAGTAGGCTTGTTTGGGCTGCTACTGGCCGCGAGTTGGGAGCTACCTGGAAAGTGGGTGTCCAGAAGCAGGTTGAGTGATTCATCACTTGAGGTTGTCCAAGAGCCATCGGTTTTTTTCAAACAGATGGGCATCATAGGATTTGTGGAGAGGATTTTTCTTAGCCGCGAAGCCACAGAGGTTTCTGTAATTTTGTCGCAGAATGACCTCCAGGATTGTCGCTTTGCCTTCCTCAGTTCTTTTTTGTATAATTTGAGGGATTCTTTATATGAGTCCCAGTCGGTCACTTTGCTTGTGCTTTTTGCTGCGTTGAAAAGTTTTCTGCAGGTGTTTCTGAGCAGTCCTAGTGCCGATGTCCACCAATGTGGCTTTTTCTTGCCTCTTGGTTGAATAAGAGGGCAGGAAGCGGCCATAGCCTTATTGAGAGTCAGAGTAAATTCCCTGACTTTCATGTCGAGCTCATTGGTGTCACGCGGGGGACTTGATAGTTTAGAGGATATCGTTTCCGACAGTATTCCTCTATATTTTGTCCAATCAGTTTTCCGGTAGTTCCGGAAAGCTGGTTGGCTGGAGGGAGCATCACTCAGACTGAATTGGATGTATCTATGGTCTGAAAAGGAGTGTTCAGACGATACCATCCAGTTTGTTAGCCTTTGGGTGATGCTGTCGGAGACAAGAGTAATATCTAATACTTCTTGTCGGTTTTTTGTTATGAAAGTGGGCTCATTGCCAATATTGCAAATTAAGAGGTTAGTACTTAAAATATAATCTAAAAGTGACTCACCTCTATCATTGATGTCGGTACTGCCCCATACCGTATGATGTGCGTTAGCGTCGCATCCGATTATGAGGCCAGTTTTTTGCCTTCCCGCTTCCAGTACCACCCTTTCTAGGTTATCACCAGGGAGAGGACCCACTTGGTCGTGGCCAAGGTAAGCCGATGCCAGCCAGTAAGAGCATTTGGCAGTTTCTAATCTGGCAACGGTTAGGTCGGGGTCACTGAGGTTGGGAAGTAGAAATACATTTAGGCTACGTTTCACTAATATACAAGTTCTAATCTTACCTTTGTCTCTTGTATAGAGCGGAACGTATGAGGGTGTCGCCTTCTGCAATCCATGGTTCCTGGATTAGAATAATGTCTTCTGCGCTTTTGGAAAGACGCAGAATGAGTGTGGCCGAAGCCTTTTTTGAGTGGTGGAGATTAATCTGGAGAAACCGTATCATTGCTACAGTCTTCCAGAGTCGCCTCCACCACGGTGTTGTTGAGGTCCTCCGATTCTGAAGATGTGCCCAAGAGCTCATCTTCTATCTCTGATCGTGTAGAACCTCTAATTGTTTCGTCATCGGTTTCCATTTCCGACAATGTGTCAGAAGAGGAGACCGACGGCTTGGTAGTCACCTCGGACAGATTGGAGTCGTCGCTATCCAATTCTGGAAAGGATATCGACGCTCCAAGATCCAAGGTTGTGATATCAGGTGTTAAAGGAGGAGGAGGTTGCTTATCAGCATCCAGCTCATCCTTTTTGTACACCCTTAAGTGAATGGACTTGAATCCGAACCGAATCATGCCTTTCGTCTGCGCCAGAGGATTAAGGGATTCCTTATTGATCACAATTAACGCGCATCTATAAGAACCCCTTAGTTCCTCCAGTTTCGCGACTTTCCAGTCATGAGTCGGAAGAGTCGGGTTGCTGAGCCGGATGATTTCCAGGATATTTTCTGGAGAGGAGGGTTCGGCTGGAATCCAGGTACGAGTTCGAGGTCTACTAGGAATGTCTTCCTTAGATACGACCTCGAGTTTTGCACCTGGCCAAACCTCTCCTAAACCATCGATGGCCTTGGTGAAGAGATCGAGAGATCTCTGGTTGGAGCAAGCGATGAGCTTGACATGGCCTTGGTGCCAGCCAGCGTCGCTTGTGATAGGAGGTGGTCCTGGGTTCTCCCGCATGATGGCCAAGAAGTTGCTCGAGAGCTTCAACTTGACCAATTGCCACCGTTCCGGTGTAATGGAACCGTCGGTATCGCTTCTGTCGATCACCGCGATCACCAATGCGTCCTTTAGGACTTCATTATAAGACCTCATAGATCTGCTGTTGGATGGCCCAGGGGTTGTGGAACTGTGTGTCTTGGGCCTCTTGGAAACCGGTGCGGTTTCCTCCAACGATCTTTGACGCTTAGAGGAGTCTTGTGACGTTTTGGGAGCAGTGGAAGCAGTGGGAAATCCGTCTTTTAGGATGTTTTTAGCCCACTCAACCTTGCTCTTTATTTCCGCACTTCTCTCCACCTCCGGAATGGATCCGAAGGTTTTGATGATGCGTGAAGCATTACGGCGTCTTATGTAGAGCGCCTTAGATGGAGCTTGCCGATGCGGCTGAGCTCCAGATTCCTCTTTGGAGGGAGGAGTTTTGGTAGCAGCAACAAGTCCGTGGCCTGCCACAAGCTTGCTGCTGCTGGGGGCGGGGGAAGTGATAGGACCATGGCTTGCCACAGTCTTAACACTCCCCGAAGGAGTTTTGGTAGCAGCAACAAGTCCGTGGCCTGCCACAAACTTGCTGCTGCTAGGGGTGGAGGAGGTGATAGGACCATGGCCTGCCACAGTCCTAACACTTCCTGAATTCTTATTTTTTTTTGGCTTGTCCCTTTTGCCTTTAGAGGATGGCGCACCATGGCCTGCCACAGTTTTGCCTCCTCTCGGCAATGCAGGAGCCTTGCCGGTAGTCGGTGTAGTCACCGTTCCACCGCCCGGTAATGGAGGAGTACCGGCCTCGGTTTTTGTTTTTTGGTTTTCCATTAATGGTCCCACGAGTAGCGGAGAAAGGAATGTCCATCTGTACAGAGATCCGCCATATACAGATAAGGCTAGCTAATCCGGAGGTCGCCAGGTATCCGGATACTCCGTTTGCGACTGAGCTATTTTTGGAGATACTGGGCCCTCAGCCAGGTTGATCTTCGGCACGGGTCGTATAACACCTTGATCCAGCCCAGGGGAATGATGGAGTTGGGGAGGGGGGGGGAGCATCCTTTGGTTTCAGGACTCGTCTGGAGAATTTCTTCTCGAGATTCATTGACCCTACTCAGCCTCTACAACTCGACAAGTTCGATGCTCGCGGTAGAAGCATTTAAGCTGATGCATTTTTGCATATAAAATCACTTGTCACAAACAAACCAAAGTCTTTTAATCAGATCAAAATTTTGTACACTATTTCTACACATAAATCACCAGGTAACATTGTCGGGTTATTCTTTTATAATTATTTTATATTAACAAATTAAAAGTTTTCTTGTTTTTTGCGGAAATCGCGTTTTTGACGCTACCGTAAATGAAAAAAAACGATAAAAAGGAACCCAGCAACGATACTTCTAGAAACATCTCACCTAAAGAAACGCATTTGGTGATTTTGTTTCAGATGATCCAGTGACGAGTTACTCGTATAGTGTACACCGCAAAACAATTTTTTTTTCGAGGCGGCTGGCAAATACAAATATATTTGAATGAAAATTTAGGAATATTTCGTTCAGATGTTGTATTATTATATCACCCTGAGACAACCGGTATCACCTATAATACTGTGATAAAAAAAAAATATTGCTGCGACATCTATCAGAATTTTTTTAGAATTAACCACTTAGTAACTAGATTGTAGTCACCGTTGCTTAAATGTCAACGTGCTTTGATTTGATAGTTTAATTTCTGATTAAAATCATTCTATGGCGGTAAACCAACGAGGTAAAAAAATGTTTTAACCAAATTGTTCGTGTTTTTTTATAGATTTGATGTTGATTGTATATTTAGAAATAAAATAATGGTAAAATCTTGTTGTTTTCTTAATTAGTTACATGTTTTATTTATGATGATCGTTTGGGCGCTCAATATATAAAATTTGCTAATTTATAGGATTGAGAGATGATCATATATATGATCTCTTAGTGAACTTTGTCTCCGATTGCGAAGATTTTGATAAAGATGATTTGGATGAAGATTTGCAGATTAATTTAAACAATATTGAAGAAGAAATAATGCCTCGTGAAGAAGAAAGTGAGTGGGACCAGTCGGACGAAGAACCTTTGTCCAACTTTGTTGTTCGTAGTCGAGCTTTAAATCGGCCAATGACGTGGATTCGTTCAGAAGAATTTGATAACACGTTTCATTTCGATCCGCCATCAAAAGAACAGCCTTCGCTCAAAAGTCCTTACGAATACTTTTCCAGATACATTGATTCGTAATTTTTTGACGTAATTTCAAACTGCGCAAACATTTCCAGCGTCAACAGAGCTGGAAAATCACTAAATACAACAGCTAAATTGGTAAGGTCCTTCATTGGGTGCTCAATGGCTATTGGTATTCTGGGTCTTCCGAGAATAAGAATGTTTTGGGCAGCAGAATCAACAGTAAAACTCGTTGCCAAAATGCAATAGATATTTTAATATCAGATCAAACATTAAAGTGGGCGACGATCATCATGATTCTCCAGCAATGAGAGAGGTCGATAGGTTTTGGAAGGTTCGTCCGATAGTATCGCTTATTGAAAGAGCTTGTAGAGACAATTATAGAGAGCAATTCGTAGCTATTGATGAACAAATAATTACTTTTACTGGGAAATGTTAACAAAAGCAGGTAGTTAAGGGAAAACCAAATCCTGATGGAATAAAAGTATTTTTAATGGCGAATCCTAATATTCTTCCTCTGGATTTGTACCTTTATGAAGGAAAGGGCACATCAATTGATTCTGCCCTGTATCAGATGCCCGAAAAAATAGATAGATAGGCCATACTCTTCATCAAAAAACATCAATCTTTAGGTATTGATCGCTACTTTACTTCCATTCCTCTTTTGGACAATTTAGTAGACAGAAATATGAATGGAACTGGCACATTAATGAAAAATCACGCTCAAATAAAAAAGTAAATCAGCTTTATAGAAAACTGACAAAAAACTACAACAAAGTGCCAGAGGCAGCCATGATTGCATCGTTAGACAAGACAAAAATATTGCTGTCGTAAAAGGGCTTGATAGTAAACCCATCCATATTGCATCCAGGGAGAGTGTAGTACAACCTTTGGGAACATGCCGCCGCTGGAGTAAGAGAGATCAGCGGTATATTGATGTTCTACAACCAGTAGCCGTAAAAAAAGTATAATTGCTACATGGGAGGAATAGATCTTTTAGATATAATAAATATTTTAGAAGAACTGGGAAATGGATTTTACATTTTTTTTGATTTTGCAGCTGCTTCAGCATGGATAGAGTACCGTAACGATGCTGTAAATGCCGAAAACGAATAATGCAGTACATGAACTTTAAAATTGATTTGACTAAACACCTGATTTACGGAGGAACCGTCACTTCGTCTATGATACAGTGCACACTCTGAGCCGTATTACACGCAGCAGTCCAAGTCAAAGTCCACGGTCATTATTGTCGGAAGAGCCAGAAAATCATGTATCTGAGTTCTCATCTAGAAAGCGTAGAGTTGTGGAACCTATTCCCCATACTTCTAAAAGGATGAAAGAGGCGCAACACCTAACCGTTTGTGTAAAAGAACTTAATAATAATCCATCAAACTGCCGATTAAAAGGTTTACTTTCGTAAGATTTTCGACTTGTAATGTTTTTTTTACATTTTAATGTTAATAGTTTAAACACTTTATTTTTCAGACAAATATTTTATTTTTGACAATTCAACTTTATTAAATTTTCCCTTACACGAGTTTTGTACTTCTTGCCTACCAATAGTTTTTTAAAGGAAAGGAAAAAGAGAGAGAAAAAGAACAAAAAGAGACAAGTTACAATTAGTTGGTTAGTTCTTAGTTTGCCCACAGTGGCTTGTAGCATTAAGGCGATATCACAAAGTATACAACGAAACAATTATTTTTAAGTCAATTATTAAATACTACAATACAAATTGTTTTTATGAGTTCCATGTTTGAAAACATTATAATAAATAAATCACAAAAAAGTCACGTATTGTTTTCATTCAGACTCATAGTATCATCGGTGATACCCCCCCATTTTGTGGCCTTGAAGGGGTGGGAATCTTTTTTCTATTTTTTCCATAATAAACTCTAAATAACATCTATATCAAAAATGAATAGGACCTGACAAAATTTAAGACTTTGGGTCTCAGGAGGATATGGAAATTAATTCAATAAATCAGCATTACCTGTATCGTCTGAAAAATTGCTTTTTTTCCCCCGAATTAACCATATCATTCCATTACATTCATTAATCTCTCGGTTGTGTGATCAAGCAATACCTGTAGTCGAACTTCAGCACACCTAGTAGTAATTGAAATAAAATCATTTTGTGTAACGAAGTACTGTTCTACCTTTAATACTTTGTGATAAGATGGGAACTTTTCTTTATCTTTCGATGTAATAACTTTATATTGGTGTCTAGATACTTTTATTTCTACGATCATAGAAAGAGCTCCTTCACCTTGTCTGGAAGTTTGTTTGTTTGCGATAAGCAACCTGCTCTTGTTGGTGAAGATTAGAACTTTCTTCAGACTCTTGCATTCTGTGAGCGCGCTTATCATGTGTTTCCATATTGTATAGTACATTGGAAATTGAATAGACAAACCTAGCCGGCTATGATTCACACTAATAAATTTGTAACAAATTCTGTTCGCCTGAGCCCATTTCTCTCTTAATGCTGACATGAGAGAAGAAGTGACAAAAACAACTATAGGCCAATTTCATTACTGTCCTCAATTTCCAAATTGAGAAAGCTATTAAAAGAAGAATGTTGGAACACCGTGTTAAGGTAAATTACCTAAGTCTTGTTGAGTTTGCGTTCAGGGAAAGCCTGATGTTTGCTGAAGACGGATGTTTGCTCTTTAATATACAAAGCTGATAAAAAATGCTGTACTGGACTCTTCGTGGATATAACCAAAACTTTTGACAAAGTGAACCATAGAATTCTCCTAAATAAATTATATTGTGCGGGTTTTCGTGGCTTTACACATACAATAATTGGTTTGAGTCCTACTTAATAAATAGAACCCTAGTTAAGTTAAGGCAGAAGACTTTGTAAGCAGCTGAAAAATTCTGAGTATAGGTATGCCCCAGAGTTAAGTTCTTGGTCCAATAATGCTTCTGGTTTATATAAACTCACTTTTTAGGCAGCCATTTTTAGGAAAAGTTACCGCCCTTGTTGATGACCTAGGCATTCCATATCGCTCGAATAGTGCTCTAAACTGACATAAATCACGACGTTCACTTTCTAAGAATTTAGTAAAACTAAATTGATAAACTTCGGCCTAAGTATGCTTGAAATCTACTTTCGTGTAAAAAATTGTGCAACTTCCAACATTTTAAATTGCGTTTGCGCAATACGAGTATTTGATAATCACTCGCCTTGTAACCTGAATTGTTTTAAAAATGGAGTAGTAGATCACCTTAAATATCTAGGTATTAGATTTGACCAACACTTGAGTTGGTCTGAACATATTTTAAATGTAAAGCAATATTTACAATCTGCAGTTCGAAGCTTATACCGGCTCAGAAAATTCTGCAACACGAGAACTTTGAAGATGGTATATTTTGAAACATTTGAATCCAAAGTATGGTATGGAAGTAACATTTTGGGCTGGTGCTTACCAGACCTGGCTCCAGACACTGGTAATGCGCTATTCGAAAAGTAGGTAGAGTTTATCGTTTAGCTATGGTTTTGTTCAGAACATTGCAAATTCTTACACTTAAATATTACTTTAAAGTATTGAAAATATTCTTTATAAGAGGTGGTTACATGCAAAGTTTTATACTAAATCCTCGTAATCTACGTAGCAATACAATTAATATTGTCGTCTTACCTACGTTTCGAACTACGGTATTCAAAAACTGTTACTCTCCGGTGTCCTGTAAAGTGTTTAATACGCATCCTTTGAATATTCGTGTCATTAGATCTTTGCTAGTCTTCTTAAAAAGAGTTAAAACATGGCTTCTCAGTTTTGATCACAAAAAAATTTAAATTTTTCTGCCCTATGTTGTTTGAATTGAGATAAAATTAAATTTTTTCTTACTGGTTATTATTGTATTGCTATACCGTTATACCCAACCCATATTATCCCTTCTCAACCCTCTACGCCACCGAACTCAGCTATCAACTCATTTCTTAATTTCTATATTAAAACTGGCGCTAATTACCCTAATTTTATTAGCTCCCACACCCTAAAACCCACATCAGATCCCTCGAGCACCTCCATATCCAACCATTTATCTAAATCCTCCTTCTCCACTGCTCCTATAGATTAGAAGGATTTAGTCGTTATACACTTTCTATATGAAAACATTCAGCTTTTTCCTGTCTATCTAATTTACAAATCGGACTCGGAAGACCAAAACCAGTGTCGCGTTTTCCATCCAGCATTTTTCCATCCTCTCAGTCTCAGGAACTTTTATGTCAAGTACAACGAGATTTTTAGTACGTAACTTTACACAGTGGCGGACGACCTTGCTGAATTCGGCGACTAGGTTCACCAGCCAACCATAAATGAATTTTTTCATCTATAACTTGCCGGCACTTAAACCGCCCTGCCTCACTCCTCCACCCCACAATATCCCTCTTACTTTTTACAACCAGAATATGAGCTGTTATACGCTATACGCTAATCGCACACTCTTCCCTTTGATATTTACGGTCTGACTAAAAACAACCTGTTTGCCGACATAAAGAACCAGGAGTTATTCCCCTCTACTCATAATATTTTCGCGACGACGATCCTACTCGCCCAAATGATGATTCTCCCTGGCATCCTACTGGCTTTCCACAACATCCTTGACTCTTCTCCAATTACCATTTCTCCTTCCTCTAAAATCAAATTTGTCTTATAAACATAGCACTCCCCTTCAAGTCCCTTATATATGTTATATGTTGGTATAACCTACCAGCTCAACCTAACGAATCCTACCAACTTTTCTATCGATGCGACCGACCATTTAATTTTCGGCGATTTTAATCTTCCTCAGCTACACTGGACTGAACCAGATAATCAATCGTTTTTCATTGCTTCAAATGCTAGCTTAACAGGCTCAAGTCTATGCCAAGCGGTATTAGCTACTACATAAGCAGGCAATTAGACCTTTCACAACAGATTCAATTAACTCCTCAGTCTCACTTTGTCCCATATCTGTCTCAACAATTGATAACTGCCATCAATTGTCCACCCCCCAACAATTCTCTCATCTCATGAGGTTCATAAAGGCTTGGAAAACCTCATTCATAACCCCGATCCACAAAGAACTAAATAACAAACAATCGTCCAATCGTTAAACTCTCCCATATACCCACACTCTTCGAAAATATTTTTAATGAAGCTCTAAGCTTCCAATGCAAATCACTTATTTCCCCTAGACAACATGGCTTCATGAAGTGTAAGTCAACCACCACAAATCTCTTTGAATTCGTATCCTTTACCCTCTCAGCCTTAGAGAATGGTAACGAAGTCGATGTAGTTGCAACCTATTTTAGCAAGGCCTTCGATAAAATAAATCTCTTATTGATTAATACTTTTCAAATTCTCTGCCTTCGGCTTTGAACCCATACTGTTAAAATGGATATCCTCTTATCTGGAAAACCGTTTTTGCAGTATTCGTTTTAGCAGTCCACTAGGCTCCATTTTTGGAGCCACCTCTGGATTTCCACAAGCTATAAATATCGGTCTCCTTCTTTTTATATTAACCATAAATGATCTGGATATGATCATCAAACACTCGTCTGTCTCCCTTTAAGCCGACGATACCAAATTTTTCAAAACCATTTCTTTATCCCATGACTCCTTCCTTATTCAACAAGATCTTGATAGTTTTTCGATCTGGTGCCTCAAAAATTGTTTGGAACTTAATATCGCCAAATGCCAATCCATCACCTTTTCACATAAGCCGAACCAATCTCCTGCCCCACTCTACCTTCTCCACAATCAACCTATCTCCTCACATCAATCTCTTCGCGACCTCGGCATTCTGTATGACAGGGAACTCAACTTCCGTTTACATATGGATGAGATAACCCTCAAATGGCTTTGAGGTTTTGTAAAACGGTGGACCTAAGAATTCACCAACCCATACGTGACCAGGTCCCTCTATATTACCTTTGTTCGCCCACTCCTAGAGTACGTCAGTCAAGTATGGTCCCCATATCACCGTGTTCATATCTCGGGAATCGAAAACATCCAGAGCCGTTTTCTTCGATCCGTCCCTTCACAACTCCATTTTCCTCAGCACTAAACCTCGTAATCTACGTACCCCTCTACTCTTCTATCTACCAAACCACCACACCTCCTATGGCGCGAACGAACCAATCTCCCGTATACTACGAAAAATCAATTCAAATCCTACCGTCTTTGGCTTCCACCATACCACTTTCTATCTCTTCACCACTGTTCTTCTTCACCACTCCAACCAACCTCAGTTTTAAGTTTTAGTTTAAGTTTAACTTTTTAAACTATAGCTTGTATTAAGCCGAATAAATGGGGGCGTTCGCCGCCACCAAAATTAAAATTTAATTATCCAATCTGTGTTAAAGTTTTTTTCGGCAGAATCTTTTCTCTTGCTTTTATCGTTTAAGAATGAAATAATTATGTGTACTGTTCACCCCACATCGTGGAATATGTGCCTAAGAAATGACATTAACGCTATTATTAACTTTTTATACAAATGTCACTGCATATTCTTAAGTCAAATATTGTTAAAAAAGATTTGGTAAAGACGTTTTGTTAAATTAAAGAATATTGCTGAACAAAAATAAACTCTGCAGGACAATTGATACGGATTTCTAGACGTCAATCACACAAAAAAACTCATAACTTTAAAGGTAGCAAGAAGTAGCACAGGATTTTCATCGATATTTTTACACTACAACACACAATGGAACAAACAAACAAAATTCTACTCGGACGCCCTCGGAAGTAAACATTTTTGTACATAGATTAGATAATTAAATAAATAAAAAGCCGATCAGATAATAGGTTTCTTCAGAACAAGAATCTTTGAGTCTGCATCAGTAATAGAAAAACTAAATAAAACATTTTGAAGGTCATACCTAAAGGTATTCCATTGCAAGCGAGAACAAAATTAAAATAAAGAATCATCGATTAAATGCCGCCCCCACAAACTCACGCTTACATTCAGTGACTAACACTTGGTTACGCCACCGTTGAAAACATTTGCTAGCGATCGACGGCTTTTTGCTTATGCTTTCCTAGTGCACTGTTATGTAAGCTTTAATTTTGTACCTTTTCTATTATTGTTCTGTGCATTTCATATTTTGATTTGATGGAAGTTTTTAGGGTCATCTGCACCACTATGCGTCGACTCCTCTAAAACGCTCCTTCACATTGAAATTCTCGATTAATTCATTACTAAGGCTGATAGAGCAGAGAGAATTCTCCACACTTGTCCTCTACAATCTGGTCACGAACTACTGCCATTATTCTTCTCTCACTGGTCGTTATGTTCCCTCGATAACGACGTGGATGACGCTGTTGATATGATCACTGACACTATTCTCCTTGGAATAAGATCCTTTGTCCTTCATCGGATGAAGAGTATCAAACCAAAAGAAAAGGCATAGTACGATTCGAGCTGTAAAGAGGCTGTCAGGGTTAGAGAAATGTTTTTTCGATGCTTCATACCAACTCGACAGAGGGAAACCGAAAAAAGTTCAAACGAGCCAGGAATGAATGCAATGTCTTTCTTAAGGGGTGAAATTCCAATACGACCAAAAACTGAGGAAAAGAATATTTCAGTCAAAAATATTAGAAATTCTGCCTCATTCTCCATCCCAAGGCTCACTTACAATGACATTCCAGCTGTCAGCTCTTTGGACTAGCCTAATCTCCTTGCTGCATACTTTGCAGCTAGCTCAACACTCGCCGATTGTGCCTTGTTTCCGTCTACACTTGAGTGCGTCAAATCTCCAATCCACTTTCGTACTCCTGTAGTAACAAGATTAAAGATCTCAACATTCACAAATCCGCTGCTCCAGATGGTATATCTCCCCTCCTTCTGAAGAGGTGGGGAAACCACTCTTTCCGGGCAGTTGAAAAACAACATTTGTCCAGCCCGTCCTAAAAAAGGCGAATCTTCCTTTCTCTCCTCCTACAGACCCATTGCCTTCTTACGTGCCTTCTTTCATGAAATATCTTGAAACATGAAAACTTCTCAATGACCGGCAGTACGGTTTTCGTGGCAACAGGTCCACTTGTGATCTGATGGCATGCCTCACCGAAAAGTGGAACCAAAGTCTATACTAATCTGGCGAAAGCAAGATAGTTGCACTTGATATTTCTAAGGCATTTAACAGAGTTTGGCATCAGGCTCTTTTATCGAAAATGCGTGCATTTGAGGCTCTCTTCTTCAATGGATTAGAAACTACCTTTCGGAACGATCAATTTAAGTTGTCTTGGATGGTTTCAAGTCTGATTTTCACAAAATAAATGCTGGTGCGCCCCAGGGTTCCGTTCTGTCTCCGACACTCTTTCTAATTTTGTCTTGTCTGCCACTTCTAATCCAATTTATTCCTTTGCTGACGATAGTACTATCCGCTTTTCATATTCGTCCCCGGACTCGCGGACCTGCTCTTCGGCTGTAGAACGAGAACGACAGCGTATGCTAAGCTCATTAAATTCCGATATCAACAGCATAACCAATTGGGGAACTATCAACAGAGTGGATTTTAAAGCTTCCAAAACACAATGGTGTCTGCTGTCGTTAAAGTGGAATTTATACACCCAGCCATTATTCATGAATGGCACTTGTATCGTCGAAACCGAAAAACTTTTCCTAGCTCAATCCTATATGAAGCAATTCCTACGTACAAGTAAAGTCGACTCTATATTCTTACAGCAATAGGAGTTCCGATTAGCATCCTTTTCAAATTCATGTTCATACTTTCTCCTTAGGACTACTAATAATAGAAGTAGTACTAAGTGTGAATTTGATCCAGATATACTCAATGACCACTTTTTGGATACTAGTAAGATGACTAATTTATTTGATTTCTCCTCTAATCCTAATTTATCAATTCCTAGTCTAGCTGATTTTGAAACGGTAAGAGAAACGCTAAGGTTATCCCTATTCCTAAAAGGACTTACGCTTCAACTTTAAATGACTTTAGATCAATAACCATATTACCATGCTTATCGGAGGTTTTTGAGAGGCTTATTGCCAAGAAAATACAAAACCACTTATCAGCCAATTCCTCAGCCATTTTCAATCAGGCTTTAAAGCTAATCATAGCTGCTTCACAGCAGTTGTACATATCCTCGATGGCATTTTAATGAGGGTTTTTCAACATTCCTGGGCTTATTGGATTTCTCAAAAGTAAACTATAACATTCTCAGCTGGAAGTTGAAACATTTTTGGTTTTAGTTAGAGGAATGCACAGCTGATAAGAAGCTTCTTGTCAGATAAAATGCAAAACGTAATTAATGGCGAAATCTTTCCCAGCTGAAGCCTTTAAAGCAATGTGTTCTTCAGGGATCTGTCTTAGAATGTCTCCTGACGTCCAATTCTATTTGGCCAAGTAATCAATAAAGATCTGGCCAATATCCATCACTAGTCATTAAAGAACGTCTTATTCATCAACCCTGCGAAACGTTTCCTATATATAAAAAAACCGTCGATTATATATCAGAATTCCTGATCTTTTCCAAAATGGTCTTAACAATTTTTTCTTTCCAAAAAGGGCTTTTCAGTACAAAAAGTATAAAGTTGACGTGTGCTTTTGTGTAACTTTGACATTTTGGTTTGCTGAGTGGAGGGCACGACACATAACTTTGAATTGTCTGGTAATTATTTTAATTTATTAAAAAATACAATTGTAAATACCTAAAATGGTATTTACCTATTTACTAACTACTTTTAGGAATTGATATACTTGAAGAATTTGCTTCTTCATCTAGCTGTTCGAATACAAAATCAAGAAAACGAAAAACAAATCAAAAGGTTGGGAAAAAAAATATAGACAAGAAAAACAAAATGTGCGAAAGGCAAAAACCTTGGAAAAGAGCTTGCGGTCATATCCAAGACTCCTTCTGTAATGTATTGAAGCTGTAAGAGTCCGAGTTGGATGTGTTTAATAAAAAATACTATGAGTGTAAAAAATAATTGAAAAGCGAAATTTGGTAGCCAATTTTATTTCTGTAAAGCGGACTAGAAGTGGACACAAACGTAAACAGAAAGTTTGTTACGAAATACCCAAATACCCAAGGTGTGCCAAAAAACTTTTCTATCGGTACTCGGCATCACAGAAAATACAATCTTAGCAGTTGCCAACTTAATGCTAAAGAATGACTTAAACCGGAGGGAAGCACGAGGTGAGAAACGTTTGAATCTCATGACGCAACCGACGAAGAAAAATATAATGGACCATATTAAGTTATTCAAGTGTAAGGAGAAACACTAATGGACCGAGCTTACTTGCCGTCAAGCTTAGATATACGAAAAATGTGGCTGATGTTTTGCGAATTAAGTAGCGAAACGATTCCAGAACTATCTGATCTTGAAGCTCCTGAAATAGAAGTCGAAGCAGCAGGTACTGTTTTTTTTTTTTTTTTAACTTAACACTCAAGTGGGTATTAATACACTTAAAATGCCTGTGCACGTGTTAAGTTTTTAGGAAAATGGGACAGAGAGAGAAAGAAAGATTTTTGGGCTCAGTGGTTATTTCGCTCCATGGGTGGCACCCAACATTTAATGGGGAGACTAAATTATTAGTGTAATTGGACTTTTTATTGTATTAGAGGCAACCATTCGTCTTACGAGAATTAAGTTGCCTGAAAAAAAGAATGTCTTTCGGACGAGGCTGGGATTCGAACACCGAACCTTCCGATTTGGAAGCCAACACACTACCACTTGAGCCACGGCCACCCACTATGTTTGCATTAAAGACAAAGAGCGGAGAATAATGGCACCTGTTGAAATAAGCCAAAAACAGCCATGCAACTATAAGTTATATTACACGGTAAGAAAACTTTTTATTTCAAATTAAATTTTGTATTATTGTACATATATTATTGGGGTTCTAAGGTTTTTACTGAAAATTTCAATTTGGGATTTGGTTCAATGAAGTCTGATACTTGGAGTGAATGTGTGCGACAGCGCATGCAACAGAAATTGGAACAAGAAAATAATTATAGCGGATCATATGGTGCATATTATGAGGAGTAAGAGGTTTTTTCAGGAACTCGACAAAACATCTCTGTCATTATAAGCTTTGACCTTATATAAAATCAACCATTGACAAAAACTCCAATTGGGAAAGCATACATCTTCCTAGCAAGGTACACCCTTAAAGTAACAAAAAAAAAATATCCATTTTTACCGCTGGACGGAAAAGCAATCAGGAAGAGGATGAAATGAAATTGTATTTTGCATCCGGAATTTCCTTAACACGATTTCAAAACCCCTTATTATTCAAAAAAGCATTAAAAGCATTCGCTTTTTTCGGACAGTTGCACAGGACAAAACAAAAACTATACCGCCCTTTTAATGTTTTGCCATAATAATAAAATAAACATTCATTGGTACTTTCCTGTTAGAGGTCACTCAACTCATATATGCTAGCTGACAGAGTTTTTGGCCTTGTTGAGAACGAACTGAGGAAGATTGGTACTATTACCTCCCCAGAAATGTATGATAATCAACTCTATAAATTTTGGAACTGTTCATACCCTTTTTGATGATGTTCCGCTCTTTGATTGGCAACATTTATCAAGAGCCGTGGTTCAAACTAAAAAAACTTTCAAGATTTCTGACTCCAAGATATTGGGTATGACGATTTCTTCGACCTAAAAAAATTTTTGTGAAACATATAGTGGAGCAACCACTTCTCACACACTGCTTAAAAAGGGACTTCATTGGACTCGTCTCGAATTTCATCTTCATAAAAAAATACAGGAAAATCATATTAAGCCAGCCAAATGGGACGATGTCATCAAATTGTTAAAAGTTATGGCCTTGGAACCAGATACAATTTCATTTTATAATCAAACTAGCCTACCCGACAATGCTATATGTACATAAAGGTATGGCATATTATTTCGATGCAGCGATTTCTTTTTTTTTTAATTTTACATTTTATTCATCTCATATTCAAGTACAGTTCGTTATTGTGTAAAGTAGTAATTTACAAAGTTCTTAATTGATAACATATAAATATTAAATTTTCTTTGTAAATGAGGTAGATATAATGGTAATACGTATATGTCTGTTGAATTATAAAAATTTATAATTTGAATTTAATTAAGCGCTAATCGGTGCACAATATTTTTGATTATCTTTTTTTGGCTAACACAAATAAATTCGATGGTTTTGCCACACGTGAGCATGCAACATATAGTTAGCCCACGGGAGAAACATGGATTTTCCAAGTCCAATCCGCAAATGCACATTGTTTGGCCTTGAGACTTGCTTATATTCATCGCGAAAGCCAAACGAATAGGGAATTGTAGTCTTTTGAGTGGGATTGTAGATTCTGACCGCATCATGGGAATACGTGGCAACAGGACGATTTCTACTTTAAACTTTCAAGCCAAAACGGTTGCTTCAATGACATTTCCGGTGATCCTTTTGATGACCGAACGTGTACTGTTGCATAATCTAGGTGGATTCAAATTACGCAGAAGAATAATCGCTGAACCAATCTTCAACCGAAGATTGTGTGGTGGCATTCCTGCTATATCCAGAGAATTTAAAAATTCAGTTGGATAATTTACGGCCTCGTTTTCATCATCAATGGCGTCGATTGATTTAAAAGAAATCAGACCACCAGGCAGCAACAGTTGTATCTGGAAGTTAATTTCGTCAACATTGACTCTTTTGCTGCCAAAATAGCACGATTACTGAGCCAATTATGATCCAAGTAATTATTGACTATATCAGGGAAGACACTCTCAATTAGTTCATATTTTGTCTGAACTACAGTGCAGAGATCGTCTGGCAACTTGATTCATTTGGATGCAGTTATATTTCACCGTTTCCAATAGTCAGTAATTTTTCAGAAAATATTTGTGCCGATAAATCATTTTGCAATTGTACTCGCATCTTTATGGTCAATCGAAGTGTTTCGACATTTCGCCATGTAAAAGATTGTTTTCAGCATGCGTTAATCTCATCGGCAAAAGTAGAGCGATGAATGACTCTCAATGTCTGTCGGAAATCACCAGATAGTAGTAGGACAGTACCACCAAAAAATTTATCGTTGCCGTTAAATCTCGCATAGTTCTATGTAATGCTTCGAGTGAATGTTTATAAGCCATAGTGCACTCATCCCAAATTATGATGGAACTCCTTTGCAACATTGTAGCCATTCCGCTTGTTTTTTTAATGTTACATATTGCGTTTGGTTTGTTACGAATGTGTAATGGCAGCTTGAATGTTGAATTTGCCGTTCGCCCACCATCTAACAAAGTGGCAGCAATGCCTGGCGATGCAATTGCCAATGCAATTTTTTGTTGCGACCGTATCTTTGAAAGGATCAACGATATTAAAAATGTCTTATCGGTTCCACCTGGTGCGACCAAGAAAAAACAGCCGCCTTGTTAAGCATCAGCAATCAGCATAATCCCATTATAAATATTTTTTGTGCAGCTGTCAGTAATTGCTCATTATTCGTAATAACGGTAGCTAAGACAACGTCGTTATACTGTTTTTCTCGTTGCAAATCACTGTTAACTAAGTCTGTGGCAAGTAATGGTATACCGTAATGAGTAAGTGGTAAACTTGAAATTAAAATGCATAAATCCTCCATCAGCACTAAAGCTTCATTATACATCTCTGGCGTGTAATCCATATTTGGACATTGGTCTGTTTATTTAACTCGGTGCAATATGTCTTCAGTCATATGATGCATGTATTTTTCCCACAAAGTGGACGATTGTGTTGGTTAACATGTCGTCAAAATAATTGCAAATAGATGACGAATGTTATTCGGCGTGGATGTCAACGCTGCATCAGCAAGTGTCAGGCCCCAATGATGGTTGTCTTCCAGCAATTGCAACGCGCGACATGCATCCTGATATGTATTGAACACTCGGCCATAAACTAATCGCAAAAGTTCGAAAGACGTTGGTCCCGGAACATTCACCAACAACAAACCTGATTTGTTCCATGTAAAATAGCGTGGAACATCGATATATACGAGTAATAATGTTTTTTGCAAATTAGCCGAAAACATCAGGTTTTTGGCACAATGTGAGAGAGAAGGGTCTCTTTCGTGTATGGAAAAGCTTAGAATATGCCAGATCAGATTTTTGGCACAATGTGAGAGAGAAGGGTCTCTTTCGTGTATTGAAAAGTTTAGAATATGCCAGACCGCTTCGTTGCTGCTGATGTATCTATCCGTTCGGTATCGTGCTATTTCGTCATTTTTATCGATGTCATGTACTTCAAATACGGCCAAATCACGGCCTGCAAATGTACTTTATGGATTTTACGGAATTGCAATGCTGGACATTAATAGGTGCCTTATACGTTTTTGAAAGCAATAGTGATTGTCAATTTCAATTAGATTTGTAGAATTTGGTATGTTTGGCCACCAATGGATAACCGTCGATTTCCATGATATTATCATTAATACATTGCTTTGGGAAACACTTCTTGCATTTTCCATTTTCCATGCATGGCGATGTCATGTTTAAAGTACCGCACTGTCCGTGGATCACGTGACTGGTAACAATATTAAACAATTCTTGGTCAATTGATAGATCCGGAATTTCGGCTGAAATTATCTGATTGATTTCTTCTGGATGGATTTTAATTTGAAGCCAAATTAAAGTGTGAGCGTGAGGCAATCCACGCTTTTGCCACTCAATCGAATACAGCCAACATCGTGTGTTGCTGAAAACCGAATGTTTCACAATTAAATCAATCAATGATTTTAATTTTTGTGTAAACACACGTGCAGTGATATCATGGCGATGTATTTATTGTTGGCTTGGTAATAGCGAAGTTTTTAATTCCTTCCAATTTGGATTACATGTAAATGTAATAAAAAAAATCCGGACAACCGTAATGACATATATTGTATATATTCCTGCATGTTCCGCGAACACCCGAAATAACTGGAACTATTTTTTCGCAAACGTCCGCTTTCGATTTTAGCGTACATATCCACAACGATTGATGAAGGATATTGTTGTCCTGATTATGTGTAATCATCAATCGGTGCGCGTAGTAGTTCATTGAACTAACTTTCTTGTTTGTTTCATTACCTGAAAAAATGCGAAATGAAATTATAAAATAAATAATGAAATTAAATAGTTAATTGATAATTTACCAGTAACTGGATCACGCTGTTTGATATTGATGTGATATCCATCCTGTCCTTGCTAGAATATCATACTGGATATTGGAATGCGTCGTACGAACGGTGTATGTACAAAATTGTGCTCACAGTGCTCTCTCGACGTGTAATTTTGATTGGTCTGTTGTCAAATGGATCACCGACCATAATAATAACAACTTCATTTACGGTGGCCTCGTTGAGCCTGCCAGCATGTTCTTCTGATGGTATTTTTTCAGCTTTGATGACGATTTGATATTTGTCATTTTTTAATTGCGGCGACACTCTTTTAAACAATTGAACAAGTTGATTAAGATTTAAATTAAAGCGCTTGTTCGATTAATTTATGCTGGCAACAAGTTGACGCACATTCTTCGCAACTGCCCATAAAATAGATTACTAATACACTAATAAACGAGGATGTAAACGTTGAAGCGGATGAAAATATCTCGTTTTCTAACGAATATAGCTTTTAGAAATGAAAACCACTTGCGTGATTACATGTACTGTATGGACTCTTAATTCTTATTTTCTTATTTTAATTATATTTCACAATGTATTTTGTGTCCCTTTTTATAAACTAAAACACTGGTATTGAATAAAGGTTTATTTACAAAAAAATATTGTTTTTGTGATTTTACTTCCAAAAGAAGCCTTTTTTAAATAATTTTACTTCCAAAAGCAGATATACTGAATTTTTAACTGAAGATTTCGTATATAAGGATATTTACAATGGTCGGAAAAAGTATTTTGACAAAACTGTGTGCAATGTTATTTCGCTTGTTTTGATAGATTGAGAGAACTAACGGGTCTCTGTTGATGAGCAAAATAAAATATATGATTTTAAATGTAAGAGCGCAAAATATTTTCTTTATTACATTACGCATTCATTTCACTGTCAGCTGGAATGTAAGAACTGAACTAAAACTAACTGGAAAAAAGTATTTTGACATCATACGAGAGGCGTTCAATATATTCTCGGTATCGATATGAAGGAAAATCCGAATTCAATTTAAATTGTTTTTATTTTTCAATATAATCTCCCCTAACATCCCTCAAACCCTCAAAAAAATAAATTTCCTCTTTCTCTGCAAAATACCTATTTATTGCCGACTTGAGTTCTTCATCATCCGAAAATCTTTTTCCACGAAGACATTTTTTCAAATCCGGAAACAGGAAATAATCACTAGGGGCAAGGTCTGGACTATAGGGTGGGTGTTGGATTTCTTCGAAACCACAATCTCGCGCAGCAGCCTTGGAAACTCGCGCCGTGTGAACAGGAGCGTTGTCATGAAGAAGCAACACACCCGCTGCGAGTTTACCCCGTCTTTTCTTTTTAATTTCCTCCCGCAAATTATGCAAAGTGGAAGCGTAGGATGTGGCGTTGATGGTTTCACCTTTTTTTTTGTACTCCTTCCCTTTGAGTCCCAAAAAACTGTGGCCATGAGCTTCCCGGCAGACGGAGTGACTTTGAACTTCTTCGGGGGGTCTGTTCCTTTTTTATGCCACTGCATGGACTCTTGTTTGCTTTCAGGGTCATAGTGGTGGACCCATGTTTCGTCCCCAGTAACAATTCGATCCATAACAGCGTCCGCGTTCTCACTACACATCTCCAAAAGCTCTCTACAGCATGCGATTCTCACTTTTTTCTGAGGCGCTGTGAGCATTCGTGGCACCCACCTTGCACTGACCTTTGAAAGGTGAAGATGGTCATGAAGAATGGTGTGAATGGTACTGGCTTGGTGATCTCTGCCATCATTTTCACCTTTATTCGGGCATCCACAAGGACCAGTTTTTCGACTTCTTTGATGCTTTCTCCCGTACAAGCAGTAGCCGGGGCGCCGGAGCGGGGGTCGTCTTCAATGCTCTCTCTGCCTCTCTTGAACTCACTTCACAACTTTTGCACAGTTGATAATGAAGGTGCGGAACCCTGGTAAACAGCCACCATCTGTTCATGAATAGTTTTTTGACTTTTTCCTTGCTTAGTGAGAAATTTAATTACAGCGCGATGCTCAATTTTCACCATCATCGTCTCAGTTGCCATTATGATTCTGTTTAACTAGAGATAAAACGCGAATTAATAATCACATTTATATGAAATTTTACATGAATGCACTAAAATAATAAAAAAGTCAATAAATAATAAATAAGTCAATTTAAATATACAACCACAGCTTCACCCCGATACCGAGAATATGTTGAACGCCCCTCGTATTCTTTTCAATTTTTTTCGTTTGGCGTGCCATGAGGGCTGGGCCCTGTTAATTACAAAGTCTTTTTTTAATATAGTTTATTAATTTTAATGACATTCACTAACATTTAATTGGTAAATATGGGGAAAACGTCGGAAATAAGCCAGGCTATAAGAAATGAGATGGTGATCAAGTATGATGTGGGTATTTCAGTGGAGTACTTAAGCAAGCTATACAAAGTTCCTCCCCAAACTGTGTGTTATCAAATATATAAGCAAAAGAAAAATAAATCCACAAGTAACTTGCACGTTCAGGCAGACCACGCAAGACAACCAAAAGAGAGGACCGTTTAATTGTAAAAGTGGCACCTGTATGTGAACGAGTACCCCATGGAGGTGACATCGTAATGTTTTGGGGATGTGTTTGCTTTAATGGCATCAGAGATTTGGTACCAGTCGAGGGAACGATGAACAAGGATCAATATTTTCACATTTTAAATAATAACGCGTTTACTTCAGGTGACAAATTGATTGTCATTTATTTTGCAACAAGATAATGCTCCATGTCACAAAGCCAAGACGTTTACCAATTTTCTAAAGGATGTGGAAGTAAATACATTGAACTGGCTACCTCAAAGCCCCGATTTAAATATAATTGAAAATGTGTGGGCTTATGTAAAGAGAAACAGAAGTCCATGTTTGACAAGAACGCGCGAGGAGACAATCGCTGGGGTTGAAGGCCTTTGGAATAAAATTTCTCTGTAAATCCTCCAAAATTTGGTGAACTCAATACCAAGCCGATTGCAGAAAGTCATCAGTGCCAGCGGAGGGTTCATATTCCATTAAGTTATGCCATTATTTTTATAAATTTTTGTTACCAGTTCTTTTTTTCAGATAAATAATATTTTGTCAAAATACTTTTTTCCCCATTCATTTTGGAATTACAATTTTTAATTTTAATACTATTATATTGAATTAACTTTAAGTATATTTTTGTTAAAGCTCATTATTATGTTATTATCATGATTTTTTTTTTCAAATTTTTTTCAATAATAATGAAGAGGGATATAAAGAAAAATGTGCGATTTTTTTTTGTCAAAATACTTTTTCCGACCATTGCATTTCGAAAACTTAAATTTTACTGAAATAACGTGAGAAACAAATTTGTTGAACATATTTTTGCTCTATGTCTTCTCTATATAAAGGAAATGTTTTTCGCATTTTACTCAAAACTACCATTGAGTTAGATAGCTGCTTTTGGAAATAACCTCCTATAGTGTGCTGTGAAAAATTCAAATAAGTGCATGCGTCAAGGAGTGAAAATGGCACATCACAAAGGGTAAAGTTGTTATAATTATGATTATTTTGACAAGTGTACGAAAATGATTATTTTACATAAAAACGTTGCTTAATTATTTACAGTATTGTAATACGTGCAAATAAGTGAATTTATTGACATTAAGTTAAAGTTGTTTGTGTTTTTTAATAATGTCCGTTTAAACGGACATTTTATATTAGTTTTATATTAGTATTATATTTACTTTTAGTCATTTTCTGAAGAGTGTGTACTACTCTGTGTATTTCGAAGGCTAACTGTTTCATAAATTTTGGACGAATTGGAGGCTGGAGAGGAATTTTCTGAAATAAATCTTTATGTTGTTGCTCCCATCCATGGTTGTCAAACTGATAAGGACTCTGATTCTGTTCTATTTATTTAACTGAAAGACGATTTGTTTATCGGTTGATGTCTATTTATTGACTAACTCTATCTTAGGTATACATTAACATTAATTCAATTGAAGAAAGAGATAGAGAAAGAGTATATGGTATGATTTAGATTTTACAAGTTGTGCATTCATATACAACATGTCCATTTGAAAAAGAAATGCAAATAAACATAATCAAATAGCAATCGAAATAATTCATAATTCAATTAATTTTTTTATATCATTTTAAACTTGATTTCGAGATCAGAAGCAAAACTGTAATTGAATCTAAAATCTATCAAGCTGTTCGCCGGATCGTAGATTTAGTGTGCTAGCTACTATTTTTTCTTGCTCTGCACTTGCAGTACTTTTATCTTCTATAATATCCCTTTTATTACGCTTTCCTTTTTGGTGCTCTACTACCACAGATCTTGACATTTCAATTACTTCTACAATTCTTCCCCTTTCCCATTGACCGGATTTTTCTAAAGTAAACTGGTATATTTTCTTCAATTGGAGCACGTTCTTTTGAGTTCTTATCATATTAAACCTTCATTTTGTCCTGGTAATCCTGTACTTTCTATACAGACAGTTTTTCATCTGCAAAAGACGGTTTTAGTTGTATATTATGCGTCGGAAGTCGTGTCCTAAGCTTTCTTGACATCAAGAGCTGTGATGGAGAGTAATTCAACTGTGTAGTGGCTCGAAGATTTAGAAGTCCTAAATATGGGTCTTCATTGGCTTCACAACATTTGGTCAGCATTTTATAACAGTTTGTATAGTTCTTTCCACCAAGCCATTGGATAGTACGGGCTACTAGTAATGTGGTCAAACATCCATTTACTAGCAAAATCTTTGAATTTTAACGAATTGATTGGTGGACCATTGTCGGACATCACATACTGACTGTGCAAAAATTGACTTTAAGTGGGTTATAACTTCTGTTGCTTTTGCTGTCTTGGGTTTAATGACTTCCATAAATTTGGAGTAATAATCTACCAATCAGATACACATCCTTTTTCCATTCAAAAAGATCTATGCCTACCTTTTGAAATGGAAGATTGGGTAATTAATGTGCCAATAAAGGCTCTTTAATAATTGAATTTTGGTATTTCTTGCACGTGACACAGTTTTCTACATATTTTTTAATATCTAAATTCATATGAAGCCAAAATACCATACCTCTGGCTCGCCGTTTACTTTTTTCTAAGCCTAGGTGACCATCATGAATATGCCCAAGAATCTTTCTCCTCATTTTATAAGGAATGATTAACGCATGGCCTTTGAAAATAAATTTCTGTTAGCTTCTGTCTATTACATAATTCCAAATTTTCTGTATTTCAGAACTAATTATTTTTTTGTTTTCGGGCCAATGACCCTGAATAAAGATACGCAGTTGCTGTAAGGTTTCATCTTCATTGGTTGCTACAAGAATTTCTTGGAGCATTTCGATTTCTTAAATAAATGTATTAGTAGCTTATGGTATGTTTCCACCAATATGGTTTGACCATAAATAAATTGATGCCATTTTTCACAGCCAAAAAGAATTGCATAGAGCTCTTTCTCTATCTGAGCGTAATTTCTTTGACAGTCGGTAAGGGTCTTCGACGCAAAAGCTAATGGACGACCACCTTGTAAAAGATAACCGCCTACAGCAAACTGTGAAGCATCGACAGATAAAACAAGTGATTTTGTAGTTCCGGAACGGAAGTTGGAGACATCATATCCAAAATCGCTTCGACTTTTTGAGGGTCGGTACTTACACCATGTACATTAAATGTGTAACCAAAGAATTTTATTTCAGTTAACCCGAACCTACATTTTTCTTTATTCAGCCTCAACCCAACTTTATTCATACGTTCTAGTAAAGGGTTTTCCAATAGGAACTTGACAACTTTGAATTTCGGTGACTGAAATTTGAGTCTACATATTCGTTGTGTAATATTGCCGTGTCAGTGAGATAACGGGTTGGTCGAAGTGTCGAAAATATAGCTCCCGTTCAAGCGTCCGTAGCAAACGATCCAAATCAGTCAATTCCACGGCGTTCTCAAGAATTGGGCATCGCTCAGACCACATTATGGCGTATTTTGCGTAAGGATCTTGGTCTACAAGATCAAGCTGACTCCAGAATTGAAGCCGATGGATCATTTGAAGCGACGTACGTTCTCCGATTGGGTTCTGGAGAAGATGCGCCAAGATGATGAATTTCATTGCAAAATCATCTTCAGTGACGAAGCTCATTTTTGGCTCAATGGGTTCGTCAATAAGCAAAATATGCGTTATTGGTCGGGTAAAAATCAAAAAATAACTGTTTGGTGCGGTTTGCATGCCGGCGGCGTTATTGGGCCATATTTTTTCGTCGACGATAATGATCGTCACGTTACTGTGGATGGTCAGCGTTATCGCGCCATGATCACCGATTATTTTTGGCTCGAATTGGAAGATATGGACTTGGCGATATGTGGTTTCAACAGGACGATGTCACAAGCAACACAGCACACGCTACAATCGATTAATTGAAGAGTAAGTATGGTGAGCGTGTTATCTCAAGACATGGGCCAGTCGATTGGCCGCCTCGTTCGTGCGATTTAACGCCGCTTGACTATTTTCTGTGGGGCTACGTTAAGTCATTGGCTTATGGCAACACGCCGACGACGTTGGAAGAGCTCAGAGCCAACATTGAACGCGAAATAGCGGCCGTTTCGGTCGAAATGTGTGACGTTGTGACGAGTCGCTGAAAATTGGGTCCAACGAATCGACCGCTGCAAACGTGCCCGCGGTGGCCATATAAATGAAATTGAATTCCATTCATAAATGTTTTGATTGTACTTCAAGCTGATAGTAAAGTTTTTGAAATATCTCAAATGGTTTGCGTTTTATTTAAAAAAAAACGTTGTCAAGTCCTATGGAAAACCCCATTTATGTATATAGGCAAGACTGTGGCTGGTGGACAACTGTATAAGGAACTGGGTCTTGGTGGTAGGAAAGTAATTTAAATTTTGCACCTAGAGGATTTACATCTAAACAAAGGATTAAAGCTAAGTTCTCATTTTTTTTCCAAGATAAACGTTAACAAAATTTGTACCTACACATGACAGATTTTGACTTTATCTCACTAAAATAGTTGAGGCATTTGTCCAGTATTGGAATTTGCGCTACTGGGACAACGTTGTGACAATGGGAACTAATTTTGACGGTTGAAATCGAACACTGTACACGGTGGATACGAGGAAAGAGAAAGACAACACTTCATCCACCAAGTGTAGTTCCTAACTGGCATTCATCTTGTTAATAATTGCGGTTATCCTAGGTTTTTGGAAATTATAATATGATAAAATGGATCGGCTTGTTGCTGTGTACAGAACGAGGATTAGGATGGTGGTGGCCAACTTTTGCATGTCTGCTATATGTTTCTGTGGTAAATGTTTGGCTTCTCATGAAGAAAGTAAGACTAAGCGATCGTCAGTTAAGAACTCTTTTAGATTTTCGGACACATCACAACCACTCTTCTACAATCGTATGGCACATGTTCATCGAGAGGGTCAAGAACTTATATTTGTACCGATGATGTACGCTTTGACAGACGGGATCACTTTATAGAGAATTGCCCGACAGATAAGCGATGTGCTAAGTGTGTCAAAAAAAGCAAAAAGTGCTAAAAAAAAGTCTCCATCCAATTTTCTTTTAATTTCCATACATATGTTAATAGTGACTTCTCTATATAGAGTCTATTTAAACAGACACCCTATACCTTTACCATAAAAAACGAAATGTTTTAAAATTATGTTTTTTTCTTTTAGATTAAGAACATTTCACTTTAAACAATGAGTTAACTTCGCCTACATCAGGAGGGCCGATATCGCCGTCATCTTCGTCCAGGGTGAATGGTTTGTTCTGGTAGAAGCTGTTTGTGAATGTGCTGTGGATTTTCAGTATTGTAACGAAAGCAAAACAAAGGAAGCAGATAATTTTTCAAGGAAAAAACAGCAAGTGTGAAACAGCACGAATCAACGAGTAAAAAAAACTGCCCTGATTAATTTATAAAAACAAAACAAAGGCAACAAAAAAAAATAAAATCTTTAACCTCTCGGAAACCAGAATTGTTGTTAGTTTTATTTATAAATTTGATTCGTTTTTGTGTGGCGAGACATTTCTGGGGTCGACCACTTTCATTTTTTAACACTGGTGTCAGGTGTGGAGTTTTGCTATTATCAGTATTATAGACAGCAAACCACAATCACCAGGATGGATTCGAAGAAAGTTGCGACAGGGAGGCAAACACCTCCCATAGGGTCAAGTAAGACTACAAGTCTGAGCACAGTATTGTAAGACGATAGAGATAATCAGAGTTAGTTTCGGGACTAAATGCTATCCGAATTGAAGCAAGAGGTTGTAGCTCGGAACTTTGGGTTTGAAAGGCGGATGGGTGAGCTGGAACGTTCTGTAAGCTGCTTATCATTTGATAATGCTGTCAACAAGGGGGCAGTCGTCCCTCAAATATATATAACAATGAAGTGAGAGTCGATGAGCGTGCTCGGCAAGTAGTCACAGATGAGCAAAGGACAGATCGGATGCAAGTAGAGATGGACATAACTCAGGCCGAGGAAGCTGATATTGCACTTCCTGCACTGCATCAATATACCAGAATCTTCGTCGGAACGAGTACTTTCACCGATAGCACTGCAACCGTTTGATGGTACAGGTTCATGGACGGAATAGCAACAGCTATTCGAAATCACTGCAAGATACGTTAAGTGGACAACAGAAGAGAAGGCAAACGAGCTGGCGATGAAACAAAAAGGCGTAGCACTGTCTGTGTTAAGTGTGTTTCCATTGGATTCAGACCCAGACTATGAGTCTCGGACAAGTTTTTTGCGCAAGCGATTTAGTTAGAGGGGTGGATCCAGCTTCATTCAGTTACGAAGTCGTCTGCAACAATTGGCAGCATCAGATCTTCCTGGATGTCCAACGAACGTTATGCAAAAGGTTTTTGGTCAGTCAGTTTATCGAGTAGCCGAAGGACGAATCTATTCAATACCAAGTTACGGTGGGGTGTCCAACAACACTAACAGCGGCACTTAATCTGTCCCAAAATTTAAGTTTAAGGACCAGAAGAAGAAGGGTGTTGATAGTGAAAAATCTATATGAACTAAGGAGATCGATAGATCGGTTCTCTACTAAACGTGGATTTCACAACGGACAACGAAAATGAAACTACACTGACGGGGAAAAACCAGGAGCAACCTTTGTGTAAATCACTAGTGATACTAGCCTTTCCATGGAAAAATTCTTAGAGTGCAAAACTACCCCTTTGAAGTGGGTTCAGGAGCAAATATATCTGTTCTGGCGGAACGATTTCTTCCCCAGAAGACCAGTATAGGCGTATTCCCAATCAGAATGGTAGCTATTTCCGGAGTAACAATTTTAACCAAGGAGATGGGTGAGATTTTTATTATCCATAAAGAATGTTATCACTCTCTTACGGTGGACTTCCTGCTAAATCGAAAATGTCAACAATGCAACGCCTTCCGCCTAGATCAGCCACCCAGCTGCTAACAATACCGACCATGGAAATTGGTAAAAGTAAATCAACCGACTGCTGTAAAACGGAGAATGGCGTTGCTGGAGCTTGAACCCAGTTTGGAATTGTCGAAAGAACTAAAAAACAAGAAGAGGGATGATCAATACCTCTTCAAGTGGCGCTTTCCTACCTAAGAACACGGTAGTGGGACGAATGTAGTAGAGCGGAACACTGCATTGAAACAGAAGAAGCAAAACGAGTTAAGTTCCCGCCTAGCGGGGTTCCGTTGGCAAAACGAGAGGAGATCTAAAGCGATATGCACAGCAGAGAAGTAATAGAGCGTTCGAAGAGTCCTAAGTATCGATGAACAAAAGATACAAGAAGTTCAAACCTGGCTCAGGGTGAAAGCGAAAAAATAAATTCGAAGATTCCTAGGGGTCTGTTCCTACTGCAGGTGATTTAGTCAGGATTTCTCCACGCTCGCAAAACCACTTTCAGAAGTCACAGAAGAGAAACTCCGATTTTTTTTGGAATGCTCACTAGCGCACCAATTCTGGCATTCCCAACTTCGGGTGAACTCTTTATTTTAGATGCAGAGGCATCTAAGGTGGGCATTGGTGCTATACTCAGCTAATGGCAAGGAAACTTGAATGTAGTTACTGAGTACTACAGTCGCACTTTACATCGAGCAGGGTCAATTTCCTGCTTCATGAGGAAGGAGTTGCTGGCCTTCGTCCTAGAAACGCACCATTTCCACCACTACCTCTTTGATAGGCGCTTCCTGCTTCCTTTTACGCACAGATTACGCATCTATTTACTGAATTTGTAATTGTAAGCAACCAGCGGAGCGGCTGTAACAATATTACCTTGAGATTCAGCACTAGCCGGTTCTTCGACATGGCAATGCTGATGCCCTTTCCGAAGACCTTGTGGAGAGCTTAAACATTGTTCCAAAGCCGTGGTAAATGTGTAAGGGATGGAGAACAGTTCGGCATCCTACATATTGAACTCGACAAACCGATGAGTCATTGATGAAGGTGGTAAAGTCGCTAAAAGAAGGACAGCGACCCAACAAAAAAATATCTCACATGATAAACAGCATTTGAAGTTGACTTCGGGCCAACTGATTCGCGTGTGGGGAAAGGCAAACGGAGGAAAGTGATGCTGCCCATAATGTCAAGGAAGCTTGTCCCAGAAATCCTTAAACAGCAGCACGACACTCCAAGTGGAGGACACCTGACACAACGCAAAACACTGAGCAAAATCAGAGAAAGAGATTTCTGGATCAGAAGAGCAATGCACCCCAAATTGTGGTGCCAAAACTGTACCGTGTGTCAAGCCCAACAAGGGCATTTTCGAGTAACAATAGAAAACTGAAACCCAGCCGACCAGGATGCCCATTTGAAAAGATTGTAACCGACCAATCCCTCGAACAAAAACTGGAAATCCATATGGACTACTTTACCAAATGGCTGGAATGTTTTCTGTAGGCTTGGAGTCCCCCACTTCATGCGCTATAACCGAGGAACGAATTTTGGAGATCTTCAAAAAAATAATGGCCCGAACAACTACTTCGGGACCACAATCCGACGGTATGATTTTTTTATTTCTTTTTTAAAAATCGCTTGCTCAAGGGGTCAAGGTACCCTTAAAATGTTTGCACTCAGCGTGGGCGATTTAGGGAGGAAAGCAAGATAGGTGCCGATGTACTTTGGTTTTAAATGTCTGAATGTTACAATAACTAGGAAATATAATAGAATGAGAAGAAAAAAGGCATTCCACAAGCGATTTGTTCGTTTTAAGAACGAATCACGGTATTTCAGAGTACGTCTGAAAGTGGGCTTGAGGGTATACTGATGAGCATTCATAGCGAGACGGCCGTTACGGTTGAATGTTTGAAAGCGTTGAATGCTACTGGCGATTTCTAAAGATCATTGGTGGTGGAACAAAGTGAGACAAGAAACCTTTCATCGGTGTTCATTGACTGAGTGATATTATTGAACGCTTTAACCGAACGCTGTTGGATTATTTGATAAAGTTTGTAAATATGCATCAAAAAGGTGTCTGCCTTACAGTTAAAAAATTATCGGCCATACATCCACTCATCGGCAACTCAGCCAGAGCTTTGAGTTTTAAGAAATGGTGCGTGTTGCGCAAGACTGTCTGCAAAAAAAAAAATCCCACGACTGAAAGAAAGTTTTGCAAAACCTTGTAAAAATTACAAAATTCGCGCAGAACACTTATTGTTTACCTTTTGTTTGACAGCTGGGTAAGGTGGTAAGGCGTTACAACGAAGGCAAAACAAAGGAAGCGGATTATTTTTAAAGGAAAACACAGCACGTGTGAAACTGGATGGAGCTTGAAAGGAGCAGACAACTTTGTGAACGAGGAAGTCTTTAAACGTAAGTCAACGACGAAAAAAAACTGCCCTGATTAATTCATAAAAAAACAAACAAAAAGCAAAAAAAAGTCAAAATAATATCTTTAACTTCGCGGGAACCAGAATCGTTGTTAGTTTTATTTATAAATTTAATTCATTGTTTTGTGGCGAGATATTTTTGGGGTCGACTACTTTCTTGTAACAATATTCGCAGAATCGACTGCGACTCTAATTTTAGCTGTCCATGTTCATCTCTACAGGCGAATTTTCTGGCTTTGTAGCCTTGGCACTTACTCGTATATTTTTTCGAGAAGGCTGTGCTCCTTCTGTCTTTCTGCTTGTAGAGCTCACAAGCAGCTCTCGTCCTTCGTCGCAGCGCTGCTTTATATGATTCCTGTTTGGTAGCATGTACCTGACTATATTCGTCGTCGCTCATTCTGAGTTTTATGCTTGCAAAAATCATAACTCTTAAACGAACAAAGATAGCGTTATAGTTTTTTTTTCTGCTTAAAGGAAACTCCCAGGGCTATGAAATTAGTAAATTCTGAAATGAATATTTTACAGGGTGTCTCAGAATCTCCTGCTAAAATAGGACTTTCTCACCCCTACATATACTCAAAAGTCCATGATCGAAGTAATATTAGCGTGTCTAAAATCTAATCCGAGCAAAACAGTGGTGAACTAAAATAAACGAACCATTTTTCTAATGTTTGTTTTAGGTGTATCAAGGAGGAGCATATATTATATTTTGTGGCTCATGAGAGTACATAATAAAATATTTGAGTGTTTCACTTCAATTTAAACAGTGGTGAAAAAACTGAATGGAACAAAAATAAAAATCAGATTAATTGGAGACTTTCGTCAACGTCCGGGGTAATGTCTAATAAACTTATCATTTCTGAAGAGTATTGTGCTTTGAAATCATTTTCGGTTCCGACATGCCTTAACGAAGGAATGAGTGGGCCCGATGATGTCTTCATTCTGCTGCGTCCTTGAAACCTTGCACGTATCTTGATTTCCATATTTCTCGCAGTCTTTATTTTTGGATTCATGATTGACACTCGATTATATTTTGACTATGAGCCAACATTTTATGAAGAGTAGGTGTGACCTATTTTGCTGTAATAATACTGCTGTTTTCTTCGGATACTCCTCACACTTGACAGTGTTAATAATTTCAATGCAATTCAAAAGATTAAGTATGACTTAAAGCCTCGTTATTAACTCTCTATTGACCCTAGTTATACGAGTTGTTGCCTCTGATTTTTGAAAAGTTCTCCTCGACGAATTCCCATCATTGGTATTTCCAAATCCTTACTTTGGTCATCGAGCCCAATTTCATCGCGAAAACGTTTTTCGATCTCTGTTTGCCTCTTTTTTTCTGCCTCCTTGATTCAAAATAGATTCATCAACATCCACTCCCTCTTATCGAAGTGTATATGTTTCAAAAATAAATTCCATGCACCTGGTTCGTGCATGTAATGGAGAGATTCCATATTCGTAGTTAGTTCGTCATCATTTGATTCATCTTGTTGATTGTTGAAGTTTTGTTCTTCTGCATATGGGGAATGCCGCTCGAAGGGCCGTTGGTTTAGGTCTTAAACGGTTCTGGTTGGTGGAGTTACTGGTTCTGGCCCTGGTGCCGTGCTGTATTATGGTTTCTGCAGATGCGGGTGCAGCTTCTCCACTTTTTGGTCCTACAGCACTCGGTGGGATATCGCTCACGCTTCCGCCAGCTCCCACTAACATAGTGCTCGTCGTGTTTTGGATCGTTGGTTTAGAGTTCTGGTTGGTTGTTTTTTCCAGGCTCTTTTGCTGTATGAGCCACTTCATAGCGCTTTCATTTATTGCCAGAATCAGGTGGGCGATATACCTTTCGAACTATCTTCGTTCTTGTATTGACTTCTTTGTTTTGGCCATCAAGAATTGCCACTATTCTTTCACTAGCTGTGCCGGCACTTTGTGGGAAGAACCCTCTGATGACATGCAGTTTTGGAAGATTTTCCTCCTCGACAAGCATCACCTATAGCCTGCATTTCTCTTTAAGCTTAGCGAAGTTGTTCTTCATCCACCCTGCAGTGGAGGCATCTACACAGACGATCAAAAGCCAATCGGCTTTGAAGGTCGCACATGGGAATGTTGGCTTCTTTTTTTCATCACGTGTCGTGATATCCTTAATCCTCTCTTGTATCTGAACCATTTGTTCGTTTGTGAGAGGTTTACGATCAAGGTCGACTAGTACGACTCCCAGTCTGACAGCTCAGATAGATCGTTATATCGCTATACGAGACCTTTTCGACGGTTATGTTCCCAGTGCGAACTCGTTTCGCTTCGGATTGGGGAGGGGTGTTGTCCACGGATCACTTGCGCTTCATCTCGGGACCCTTTTCTGTCACTTAATCTTTTGCATAAATCCGTGTTTGCTCATAGTTGCACCCCTTCTTTAGCGCACGCTTGAATCATGCATATAACCGCCGGCTTAAGCAGAACGTCGTTATTACTTCGAGGTAGTTAAGGACTTTGTCTACCTTGGCTCTGTAGTTCCAAGCAGCAACGACATAAGCGCAAAATCAGATGCAGGATTACTCTTGCCAATGGCTGTTTCCTGAGGCTCATGAGACAAATGAGTAACAGTGCTGCGCTTTTGTTCCTGTTTGCATTAACAGGGAATGGAGGAGGAGATTCAACCGCAAACTGTATAGCCTGGTCATTCATCTACTGATTCAACGTGTGAGTTGGTGAGGTCATGTCGAGCGAATGGACAGCACCACGAATGGATACCGGTTCGAAATACTTTCGGCTACAATTCGAGCCAGGAACGGAATGTATTGTAGTTGGTTTGTGTTGTTTTAGTTGGGAAACACCCTTGGTATGAATCGAGGCCGACCTAAAACCTCTTACTGCTCTTAAAATCGCAGCATCCAGTACTTATTGCAACTCTACATTGGGTTAACCAAAGGAAGTCACTTCCCGCGATTGTGGTTTAAACCACAGCCACCATGACGCTACCACAAGTTGGCCTACCTCTTCAAGTCAGGTCCGGACCGAGATACGGGGGGCCTCCTGACTCCCATAGTACCGTTATTTAAGTACTGGTAGGGACTACCGGTGGTCCAGCCGCCAACAAGACCTATAACCGGCAACTTGTGACTGATCGAATTATAGCAACATTCGGTAGCGTCAGCTGAATATGTTTACGATAAGACCAGTACTTTGCTCTACTCCCGTCAACGTCATTGATGAGCGAAGCCTTGATAATTGGGCGAGGGCCCGGCTTAAACCTACACTCGCAAGTAGGGTTTGCTGACTGTCATTGGAAAAATCCAAAATGACTCTAATTAGGGATCACCCTCAACCAAAGGAGAAGTCTGGCCTTCACGGTGACTTCGAATTAGTACTGGTCTGAACGGGGTCTCTCCAGGATGATCAAACGATCGAGAATGAATATTATTCCACCTTTTAGTTAGGGTGGTGATTGACGCACTCCAATCCCGATAAGCATAGGCACTTCGTCGAATAAGGCTATGCGGCAGGTGTCCACGTTAAACCCTAAAGATTTTCTGATGCCGCTGTCGTAGGCACGAATGACTGCGATGCTTGGAGTGAGACCGATGATGTCACTGCAAATACAGCACAACTCTCGTACCAGGTTGCAGGGTGGGCTGATATTTTGCGTGCTTGTACTATAGTCACTTTATCACTGGGCCGTCAGTCATTTTTCTACAGAACACTCTTAAATTCTGGTAAAAAAGACACACATAAAACATTCGGTAATTTTTGAGTCAAACATGTTTAATCTGGTGGACAGCGCTTGGAAGGAAGTGAACACAATGTGTCAAAGTAATTTCCAGGAAATGTAGTAGGCAATTCATTCATAATAGTCGGCTTTGTTTGTAGTCCTCCTGCCAATTCATCTGTGTGAACAATTGTTTCTGTTAAGCATATGTCAAAATTTAGCTGTCGATACTTGAACAAATGAACACATGCAGCTTTATTAATGGCTTAATTCTTCTTCGGAAGATGTCAGCGGATTCTACTGAAACCTCATCATTACAATGCAATCCATTGTCTTGATCCATTTCCTGGAATTCATGGTGAACTTGAACTAATTTCACCAGAATACGTTCGCAAGAATAAGAAACTACTAACGGTATGTACCCACCGGCGTCCTTTCAGAGTCTTGCCCAAATGTTTACGTTATCTGCTGATAAAAATATTGCGTCTATGCATTCTTTCACCCTGACCGCTAATTCTGCGAAGCCAAGTCATAAGGTAAACACAACTTGTATCGGATAATTGAATTTTAAATTTACAACCCTCTATACGCTAACCATATACAAATGCCTTCGAGTACATGCATATGTACGAGTAATTTGTAGAAACTTCAATACGTCCTGCATACCCCTACCCCATAATTTCAAAGCCCCTTCTGCAAAACTTCTTATTTACAAATAAAGAACAAAAATGAAAACCCAACCCAACCATGATATGCAGAATGTTGTATCGAAGTATTATCTAACTTTTCACATGATGTGCACCCTTATCTGCTCAGCCCCCCTCGAAGACTACACTTATTCGTATCTCAACATAGCTACCTCTCAGGTACATGAATTATTAAGTGGTAAACATAGAAATTTGCTGCTCTATTTTCTATTTGGTGGGTTAGTTTGAGGAGACGATAGGTACAGTATCTACGTAATGTACATATTTATAAAAAAAAAAGGAAAGAAAGTATCCCAACGTACGCCACCAGCACCACCCCACATATTTTCTGTATCGCGTCATTTGGTGGTTGCGGATTCTGGAAGAGTAGACTATTTCTGTGGCCCCTAAACAGATACTCATGCTACCACCAGATATACGAGTAGGTAAGGTATCTATAAGTACGTGTCGTATCTAAAACAAACAAAGAGCAAACAAATTGGTAATTAAACACTTATGCTAAGTATCTGCTTATCGGAGGAGGAGGTGGTGGTAGTTTTGTGGGTGACGCACTTGCGTTGCCACCACACAATGATTAATTCTCGCAACCAGATATGCGCGGGTTATGCACGCCAGTCTACGAATATCTCAAGTGTGCACAGTTGGAAAGGTGAGTAAGTTAAACAGTTATCGTTTCTGTGTTTTTTTTTTTGGGACCAAATAACGTGCTCAACGCGTGGCTACAAATAAGTCACTGATAAGACGGCGTTATGCTGGCGAAAAGAATGCGACTTTACGAAATATTGTATGTTTTCGTTACAAGGTCTTGGGCAAGATTTTTTCTTTTTATTTTCGGAGTTGTGACGAGTCAGAAGTCTGAAAGTCTGATGAGATAACTTGAGCTAACAAGTTCAATCGCCTTTGAATACGATTGTTTGAATTTTTGGATGGAGATGACACATGTTGGTGACTAACAACTTCTTGATCAGGTGCTCACATTTATAAAACGATTTACCTATGTCAGTTTACACTCCATGTGAGTAGATATTCTCCAATAATTCAAATAGAAATGGACGGCTTTTACTCATCGTGAACTTGTGGTAATTTTGCCACGATTGTGCTGCTAAGAGTTTTAGAAGACTAGTCCGATCAAGATGTGTCCACCAGCTGAGAAAATCTAAGCTTCCGATGGATGGTAAGGCCATCACCAGCTTAAGATACTTAGGAGCCTATATATCCGGTTTAATGGAGAATTAGATTCCAATACCTAAGCCCCAAAATCGAAAAGGAAGATATGACATAACTCTTAAGCCACTGTCTTCAGGAAATAAAACCACCTTAAGGTACGCTATAGGAACAAAATCCATCGCATACTAATTTTCGTCAATGTCATCGGCTGTTAGATAGTCTTTTCGTGGATCCTTGCCATGTATTTGTACCAGTGTCAGTAGATCCGGTTTTGTTCCACGAATAAATTATTTGGGACAAGTCAAGAAGGACTTTCGAGCTTGATAAGAGCCAATCAAAGTATTCTACCTCTGAGCAGCTTGATGGTATATACGGCGTCCAAATGGTAGGATTCGGTTGGGATTTTCAGTCGAACACGTGTTTTAGAAAAAAGTTACTCCTACCAAGCATCCAGTTCAGGGAGCTCTGAGAATTGGTTAGGATTTCGCCGTAAGGAGTATTGGTTTTAATGTGCGTGGCTATTTTGCTTCGTATTATCGCATTCCCTTGCGGGCGGACATCCTCTTCTTTTGCCCTCCACGTGAGTGTCTGCTCACTAATGGTTTCTCGTCTCAGACGATTAGTTTCAGCTAAGGATTTGTACCCACTCTTCAATCGGCGAGGTGATCCATTTAGAAAGAGGAGGGAAACAACCCTGAATCTCACTTGTAAAGCCAAGGTGTCGAACCACACGTGCCGAAGGCTGCATATCAACTTCGACGCCTGGGCATAGTCGTTTATATCAGTGCTTTATCCCAGTTTGTCATCTTTGCTGGGACTGACCCACCCTTTCCAGACCTACTCGTGGGAGCAACATACAGAAAATGAACCAAAGAAAAATAAGTAATGAAAAAACAGTATACTGCAAGTAGTACAGGGGTAGCTGCATCGAGCATATTAGCGAGGGTGCCGAATCTAGGCATATTATCCCAAGACAAACTACTGACTTCGAGTCAATAAACCACAGTTGATCTCTCGGTAGTCCAAGGTACCAGTCGTAGTACCCCAAATTAAGAAAAAGGGGAAACAATTCTACTACCAATGACATGGTGGACAAGTTCAGCAGCCAAAATGACCGCAAGCCGTAATAAAAGGGTAAATCCACTGGTATCATCTTGAAGACCAGGTAAAGTAAGGTCGTCTTATCCTCAGCAAGATTGGTAAGAATAAAGCGGCGAGTACTGTGCATGAAAAATATTCTGAGGACAAGCTCAAATACCAGGCATATACTGAACACCAAAAAACAATCTTAGCAGGACGGAGGGAACGTAAGAGGGATCGTTCCCAAGGCGAGACCACACATGCTTCTAAAAGAAGCAGCCAGTCACTCTGTCGCCAGAAACTCCAAAAATATCAGAAAGCCTTCGTATTTCCCAGACGTAACGAGAGGGTAGCTACAGTTCGCACTGATGAACGAACTCTCATCTGGCGGCAAGCCAGCATGTAAGATAGGCCCACCTAGTTAACGAAGAAACATATCCTGAGCCAACAGTTTAGACCTACACCCGGTTACGACTTTGAGGAGGTCGTCAAAGGTTACCGGGTAATCAAGTGCGAGCATCAGTTTTCCAAGGATTTCCTTATCTACTACATCGGTAAGATTAGGGGTACCTGGAAAGGCCTTAAACTTAAGAGCCCCTATCTTGGTGCCCAGGATGAAGATAGGCAGCGGAAAGATTCTCCAATGTCTGAAGCTTCAGAACCCTTGCAAGGGAAGGAAGACTGGGGTATCAACAAGGTTAAAATAAAAAAAATAGTCAAACTCTTCTGCTTTCAGTAAATGTCAGCTGAAAAAAAAAACCGATTTCAGGCTCTGGTTCGGCGTACGGTTCACCAAATTGAAGATCTTCAGACCAATGAGCACTGAGGACGACGATCTTGATCCCATCAGTTGAACCCATTCAGCAAAAACAACAACAATAGTATGCTCAGTGTGTCACATAATTTAATCCCTAACACTCGAAGTGTACAGCTTAGAATTTGCTAGTCTTCCTTAGGGATCTTCCATTGGCATCATCCAGAAACCCTGCGTCAGTGGATCGACCATTCGATGACTCCACTACAACAAATATAACCTTTTCTATAAAAAGGCCTAGAACCTGTATATTAATCAAGAAACATATCAAAGCCTTCTTATTTCCCCATCTCAGTGTAAATGACTTTGCAGTCGTTTAAGTGGTTCGCATAGGCAAGAAACGGCTCTACATAGCCTCTGTGTACATGCCTAACAATAAACCATCGTCACCTGATGAAGCTTAGCACATGTGTCAAACCCTCACGCCAAGAAGGAGTTCCTGCATTTGGAATGTGATAGCAACGCAATACACTGATTTTGTGAATAGTGAACTGACTGGAAGAAATTCTGTCAGACCTTAAACCTCAAATTTATGAGCATTCCCGATCCTAGTATTGAACTGGAAGCAAAGGTGGTGAACCTCGAAATAGCTATGGCAAGCTCTTGCCTCGTGTCAAATCAAATTTAGCAAGAAATGCCTCCCAACGTAATGGAATGTAGAACTCTCCGATCTAAGAAAGTTGACTCTTCAATATCTGTTACGAACATAAATACTTTAAGCCTTACAAGAACTGCCTTAACATATACGAAAAAGCAATAAGCTAGGCTAAGGCTTGGGTGGAGTCCTGCCACTTCAATGAAACTCTCAAGGATTCAGCTAGACTAAGCAAAATCATTTCCAAAAAATATTCTAATCCAACTTTCGTCAAGCGGCTTGATAGAACACGGACAGATTTCACTAAAGAATCACTGGTACTGCTAATGGACACCCATTTCCCGAGATGCAAAGATAGCAGCACTGGTGTGCAGGCAGCCCAGGTCATGCAATCCGCACCCTGCAATGAAGTCAGCTCATTGATAACCGAGGAAGAGATTTCCTGACAGTTTCTCCCATATAAGTCACCAGGCCTTAACAGAATTTCACCGATCATGCTCTAAAAGAACTTGGAAAAGGTACTGCCCTGGTTTACGCCCATTTATATTGATTCACTTCGACCGAGTCGTAGTCCGTAAAACAGGCCATCAGTCGCCCAAGGACATTAGACCAATAAGCCTTACATTCTTCATACTCAAAACCCTAGAACATAACCTGAACATACGAGTACATATCAGGGACTGTGTCAAAAGATCTCCTCTATCAAAGTGGTAAGTCCCAATATGTTTACCTCAATCGTAAGGAGACAGCACTGTATGAGGTGTTGCAGACGATTGACAAATCTATCCACTATAAGCAGTATACATTAGCCACCTTCGTAGACATAGAAAATGCAAACAGAATCTCTTACCAAGCTTGGTACGAGTACATACAGAAGATTTCGTCAGCAACTGGATCATATTCATTCGAAAAACCAGAATCATTCAGTCAGAACCTGGGCACAGCCTAATAACCAAATCCGTAGATAGAGGTACCCCGCAGGAGGAAGTTATCTCGCCACTTCTATGGCTTCTGGTCATCAACATTGGAATCAAGGCCGCCACATATGCGGACGACGTGGTTATTTTAGCATCAGGGATGTTCCCCTCAGTGAATCGTGAACTCACAAAGATAGCTCTGACAAGTTGTGGACTTGGCGTTAATCCGAGTAAACCTGAACTAATACTATTCACCGCCTAGAACAAAATACCGACCTTAAAGCTTCCATGTCTTAACAACCAAACACTTGCCCTCTCTTCCAATGTAAAGTACCTTTGCGTCATCCTTGACCCCAATCTCAACTGCAAACTAAACACAGAACATAGGGTAAAGAATGCATGCGTCGATTTCTACGTCTGCAGCAAAATTTCGAACAGAACGTCTGCCAGTGTTGAGTCAATTCTTTTATGGCTATGAATAGTGGCATACTGATCTTAAGCGTAATAAACGTTGTTGACAATCGACAACAATTCCGGACACCTGACCAAAACAAAGTTTGAATAGCAACATTCTAAGCGAAAACCAATAAGGCGGAAGAAGCAGACGAACTATTGTTCTTACAGCGGCTGTATGTATTACACCACTTACTTACTTCGCTATTTAGATGGTGCTACAGACAGGGGTCGACCTTAACCTTAACTAATAGGTCTCCACAGCTGGGGTTGGTTTTTCTCCAGATACCTCAAGTTGCGTTCTCCAAGTCGTTAGGTTCCCTTTTACTTATGCGCTGGTAAGGCAAGGACTTGATCTTCGGCTTTATCCACTCGGCGATGAATCGAAGACACTTCTAGGCAGAACATTGATGTCCACTCGCTCTACATGTCCTTGCCATTTGATGTGCCAGATGCGCACTTTGCTATCCAAATCGATGTTGTCCAAAACATTCAAAACTGCAGTTCCACACAACCAAATATACTCGTATCTTCGTCCGGTTTCATGGACGTTCAAGCCTCTGCGCTATTGAGCGTAGGACCGAAATGTTTTTTTTTTTTTAAATTCGTTTAAAGGGATTCTGGTACCATTAAAATGTTTGAACACAACGCGGGCGAAGGGAGGAATGAAAAAGTGATACCGATGCACCTTGGTTTTGAATGTTTGAAGGTTATAATGACTAGAGAATAGAGAGCTCGGCATGGCATTAATAAGGCAGTTGTACGGCATGGGATAAAATAACGGTATTTCAGAGTATGTCCAAATATGGGCTTGAGGGTATACAGATAATCATTCATGGCGAGACGGGTGTTCCGATTAAAAGTTTGAAGGTGTGGAATGCTACTGGCAAGTTTGGGTAGAGCACTGGTATTGAAAATAGCGAACGGGAACGAATATGAAAAGTAGAGAGTATTGTTGTCAGCAACAGAATATATTGGGAACGTGTCGGAGATAAAACAAAGCCCTGGGGCACACCAGCATTTATTTTGTGAATATCGGACTTGAAACCGTCCAAGACAACTTGAGTTGAATTAAAATGAATATAATTAATAATAAATTAAAGAAGAGAAAGAAGGGATGCAAGTGCAATGGGCCAGTAGGAGGAGAGAGAAGAAGAATCACTATAGAATTTCATCCGAAGGGTTCCGGGACTGCAAAACCTTGTACAGTATATCTTTCACGGATCTTACGAGACGCTCTCATGTGTCATCTGTATGGGGTGAAGCTGGTGGAATAAATCGCCATTTCATAGAAGAATTTGTAAAGGTTCTTACCATCACATTGTTATTCATTAGAGTTCATGATCAGCTCCTTTAAAATGTGTACCATTGTTACTCCGTCATCCAACGGCTAGCCGCACCTAGTGATAAAATTTCGGATAGCTAGAATGCATCAACTGGATGACAAAGGATATGTTGTTTCGAGCTGGATCGTCTAAGTTGTCAATCCAGAGTAGGATGTCCTCTTGTGTAATGTTTCAAAGAATTTCTGTATCTACGCCTTGTCTCTCCAAACACGTGTTAACTGAATGACCAGTGCTTTAACGCATTACGCATAGTAAATTTTTCGACGTAGAGAATCGCACAGGTTCTATTGACAAAGAGTTTTTGGAGACTCCGAGATGACCGTTGTGGCGTACGACGTATCGTGCTCGTAATTTTTCTTCCCTCGACGTTCTTCCAAGTACTTGGTTCTGATTTCAGAAAACTCGACCCATTTAGCCATCGGCTACTGCTAGAACAATCTGGGGTCCTCTCCCATTTCGTAGATTTGACTTCTACATTTTCCATAGTGGAGACCCACAACCAATTTGAAACTTCCGTAAGGTCCAGTATTTCACTTATTCGGAACGCTACCAATTGACAATAGCGGCGATGATCCGAACGTAGTCAAGACAAGACTGTTCGAGAGTCCGTCCAGAATATTAATTATTCGTTAGCTGAAAGGAATGGGCAGCCAAAATATTATTTGCCAATCAAGCTCTCAAAACAGTAGCCTGGACATAAACATTGAAGGAGCATTTTTGGTTTTGCTTAACAATAGTACCAAATGTCAGCCAGGACATCTGAACTATCTTGCTGCTGTATACCCATTTGCGCTTGTGTCGACAAAGGTATGTACTCTGGTATCCGGAAAGCGGGCGAATGTCATTGCTGTCACCTCGGGCAAAAGTCCAACCCAGTTACATCACTTCGAATGTTGGTCATCATGGACATTTTCGTCTCAGCTGCAACCGCAATGCGGTATTTTTTGGAAAATGATTTTTGCGTATATCACATAGAAGGGAAGAAACCCCTACGGATCAAAAATTGTCATGATTAAACTTAATACTTCCCTTTTAGTAGGGCGGCATCATCCTATGGTTTGACAATGTGAAATCAAAACAGCCATCAAACGTTGACCACCAAATTCCAACGATTCTTTCCGTTAACATCTCCGCTCCTACGTTTAAATCGAATGTATCCGTATATTGAGCGTTGAGGGCATCTAGAACAGTTTTAAAGTTCGAAACCCAATTTCGGATTTGACACCCTCCTTTAGAATAAACGAAGCAAATATCCAGAATACTCGTACATTGTACAGCTCTCGGATATTCAGTGGGAAAGCTTCTGCGATTTAGTTTTTAACAAACTGAGCACTGCTAGAAGAGCATGCAGCTCTCCGAAGAGCCTTGTTCAATCCGTAAGAAACTTTCATAATTCTGGTCCTCTTTTGCGAATTTTCACTTAATGGTACATTTCGGCGATATCTCCTCATATAGCTACATGCCGTTGCCGAAATTGGCGAACCGTTGAAACCAATGAATTCAGTAGGTTCAGTCCTTTTAAGAGCATTTAGAGAGGCGCCATCTACGAGTACATTGGCCGCTGCGTCTCAAAGTAGGCGAAGTCGTCGTATACTGATAAATTTTGGCTTCAAGGGCTCTACGATCTACGCTTGACTATGGCGAAGGTATTTGGATGCGGTATGTTTCTTGCTTTACAAAGTAGCGCGGTTTAAAAACGATCTCCTGTTTTACGTGTGAATTTCTACATTCATTTAATGGACTTATTGGTCCTCCTTAGATTTCATCGCTCCTTCCTTACCCTGGTCTAAATGATCGAAACAAATGTGGGTTCCCATAGTCCGAAGTAATTCACTTTTTGCAGTAATTTCGCAATATGGAAAACGTGACGGCCTGTCACTTCTACTTGCGAATCATTGCGTTTGGCACACTGACCTTTTAGGGTTCGTTCAACGCAGCGGAGTCTTTTCGGTGACTGGTTCGAAGTCTGTACCAGCATTTGATAGTAAAGCTTGTTGTTATTTAGGCCAATAAGTATCTTCGGGACTACGTTGCCTCAAAGGTAGTCAATTATATGTTTGTGTTTGGTTTTGAGCTTGTTAACTACGAGAGTTAATGGTGGAGAACTTTAACAGTGCGGACCTCTTTGAGCGGACATCGAATTTCGTTACCTGCCCCAGATGTTTCCAAATCCAGTAAATCCTCATCGATTAGCGTAACAGATGACCCTCGTCAAAGAAGGAAATTCGCACACCATTTCCATATAAAGTGCTAAGAAGTCCTTTGAATTGATTTTCATTTCGATTTTGAGAATGTGTATCCGTCACATCTATCCGGGTGTACCAGTAGCGGATTGAAGAACTTTTTTATGAACAAACGGATGATGCAAAATGCGTTACAGACAGCTGTTGATGTACATGTATTCGGGAAATATGATTTAAGGTGTCTACGGCAACCTCACTGGTTTCCATTTTTTCAGAACTGAATAAATTAAAGAAAACATTGCGCTTGCATACAGATGAAAGTATCTTTCTGAAGAGCAGCAAAATTGGCACTATGGATGTTTACCCTTCCTCGCTTTCGTGACTTGACATATACGCTCGGAACGATAACGCTATTCACTCCTTGGGCTAGCTGAAAAGAAGCTTGTGCATTCCCCAAAAGGGTGCCAGGTACCCTGGAAGCTTCCAGACTAATACTTTTTCCAATTTGGGGTTATTCAGATGATAACAGAGGCCAGTCGCTTTCATCGTAGCGTATATATTTTGCCCCGCAATCGCAAAATCCAGAATAGTTTCGGAACGATTTCCTTCGTTGCTGGGATGTCTCCGGCCTGTATTAGTAAGACATCTATTATAACTTCATGCATAACGTTCACGTTACTTGCGGCACGCAGAAAGCATGTAACAATATACTTCTAAACCCATTTCGGGCTGGACCATCTAAAGCTTGTCGTTGGCGTATACAATTTTCATGATCCAAAAATCCACAGAGTGATGTTGTTTGCTCATATAGCGATAAATAAAGGCCGCTGCTTAGGATTTCCACTAAAGTTTGATAGATTCTTGCAAATCCCACTGCGTGCTGCAAGCTGGAAGCGAGTGATGTGAATTGATTGTCTCTGTCCGACATTAGTCATACAAGCGGCTCCTTCTTCTTCAGGGGCACTAGAAAAGCTTTTTGTTAACTTCCCTGGTAGTCGTGTTTAGGATGCTGTATTGCCTAGATTGCTGAAGTAGATTGCTGTTCCAGTTCGTGAAGTTTCACAAAAATTTGTCATGTAGTTGCATCCTTAGATCGATCCATAGAAGCTTGCTCTATTTCCTTACAATCAGCACAACTGCTGTACTTTCATCTTTGGGGGTCTGGAAGGTAGGGTGTTTGCTTATCAAGTTTCTTCCAGCATCATAATACTCTGCCTTTGGCTAAGAATTGACTGTTGCTGCTGCATAATTTGCATTTCAGCTTTTAATCTACGGATATTGCTAGAGGATGCCTTGGAACTTTGGGAACATATTGATCTAGCGGAAGTGGAAGATAATTTTCTAGACTGTTTAACCACATTACAATTATCCATACAAGTAAATGGCTGGGAAACAGAACTGACCAAGAGGAGAGAAGAATCTCCAATGTACATTGTTTTTAAATGTTTGCAAGTTATAACGACCAGAAAATACAGAGATCGGCTGAGCATTCCATAAGCGAGTTGTTCGGCTTAGGAACGAATCACGTTATTTTGGAATACGTCCGAAAATGGGCTTGAGGTTATACTGATGAGCATTCATAGCGAGACGGGTGATACGGTTGAGAGTTTGAATGGGCGGAATGCTACTGGCGATTTCAGAGAAGCACTGGTGGTGAAAATAGCGATAAAACAAAGTGAGACACGAGACATTTCGTCGGTGTTCGAGGATGTCCATTGATTGATTGGTATTAGTATCATCAATAAGTTTTATCTCACCGTTCAGAATCCTATCTAGTAGGTGTAGAGATGTTTTAGGAGCACCTGACCTGATGTGGGCATTGTACTCCAATTTTGGGCGGATGAATGCCTAATCAGAGGGGGTAAAATATTTCTTATATCGCTTGAGGAAACTTAAACATTTCGCAGCATTTTTGGCGATATCAAATATGTGGTCATTGCAATGCAAGCTGTCATTGACACATATACGGAGAATGGAAAGTTTTTCGGTTTCGACGATGCAAGTGCCATTCATGGATAATGAACGCATTCGAGGAGCTTGAATATTAGCTGAACCTAGTGCTGGTTTTTGTTCGTTGCTATTGTCATCATTCAATGACTTACGTCGATCTATTGGGAGTTTGCTTACTGCAGAACCTTATTCAAAGTGTCCGTTTCCTATCTGGGTACATACGAGTACATATTTTTAGAGAATTTATATCCTTTCGATGTTGAGTGTAGTACACGGCGTCTGTTCAGATTCGACTAAGGTGTTTGCTAGTAGAGCACAATAGAGCGCTAAGCCAAATTATCTACAGGTTATTTGGGCGGAATTTCGTACCCTTTTGAAGATAGTGGAGAAAAAGTAAGGGCCATTTTTTGAAGGAGTATATCATTAGTATTTTGGCATGAAGATCACCTAAAGAAGGGGAGTTCAGTGGGACTGAGCGCATATCAGGTCGATGTTAGCGAATAATGCTTTGTTGTGAATTGTTTTGAGGCATTTCCTGTCATGTTGAAGCCTAAGAATGTTTGCTTTAATCTGCCATCAGCACGCAAATAATCGGCTGCAATAAGAGTTTAGCGCCATCTATCTATGTTTGAGTTATCTATATATCATTTGGAGCACGCCATGCACTCAGTTGGTGTCTGGTTTGCGTGTCATAAACCCAAGTCTCATCACAAGTAATGATAAGTTGGGTGAAGGTTTGGTCGGAACCAGCCTCGGAAACCATGCCTGTTGCAATGTCCACATGATGTTTTTGTTTTTGCAAGAAATTGAAATACTTCTGTACAAGCTTTGCAGGCTGCCAAGATATTTTGAGGCGGACCTCCTATATATGATATCTCTTGTGCAACTCTTATACATACGAGTATAAGCTGAATTTAATTGACATTCCAACAAAAACTGCATCATTAAGCTAAGGAGAAAATAAATATTTCTCAGAAGCCAAACCGTCTATATAAAAAACCTTACAGCTTACACTTTCTCAAAGCGCTCATCCTACGCATGTTAAACAGCATAAATTTCCTCCAACAATTTACAGGATTACATCGGATTTACAAAAGGTCCAAATAAAGCAAACAATTCTATTGTTGGAACATGATTATGGAAATTTTTCTGTTTCACAGAATTTCCATAGCACGTTCCTGTAAATAAAGAAAACCCTTATCGTGAGGAGTAAACATCAACATATCGCATAACTGCCACCCATAAACTAAATAGCATTGAGCAATAGTAACCTTAAGCCGTTCGGGTAATTCTCCCTACCGAAAGATACATTCCACTCCCTTGTCTACTTACTACAAGGCGAGGGCAATTTAGCCCTTGCCAGACTTTCAGGCAGAGTATAATAATTCATCTTCGGAGATTATGGCTCCGAGTAGACCTCTAATTCCATGTACTCTTGTTGAGTACATGCGTTTCTAAATAAGTTTAGTACGTCAAGTGTGTACGACGTCAGATTTGCTCACCTGAAGGTGTGATATTTTTAAATTGTTTGCAATCTAGCTGGACATTTGAAAGTCGTAAAGTGTTTTTTATGATGTTGCCGAATCCACAGTAAATATGTAGATATACTCGTACGTCATGAACATTTAAAACTATTAATCATTCTAAAGATGCTTTATGACAGCGCTCAGTGATATTTTTAGCACGTGTACACGAAACTGTTCGGCTGGACTTTCGCCTGAGATCTTTGGACACGAAATTGAACTTTGTACATAAATTGAGGGAGATTTTGTGCGAAACATTTGCACATACGGATACGAGTACATAATTACACAAAATGAGTAGAAACTCACTCAGTAGAACTAATACAATAGGAATCGCAGTTAAACCTGTTTTTTTTTTCAAATTGTACTGTAATCAACTACTATTTCTACAAATAATGGAGTTGTTGCTTTTTGATTAACTAGGCAAAGTAACTGACTGAAAGGGGTTGCATAATGTGAAAAGTTTCTTCTTGAAACAAAATTTCCTCCCTTGTATCCCAAATATGCTGCCTCTAGCCACCAAGACCAAGATATTGTAGAAGTAGTTTTTGGAAGCCGGATTTTTCCAATTTAAAAACCTTTTAGGGTCATGGGATAAGTTTCATCAGTCTGTCCGGGATGACATTCTTAAGATTAATATTCAGTCTAAGGTAAGTAAACATCAATTTTGAAGTTGCTATTATAAATTCGACGCTTCGTCCCAGGCAGTGGATTGTCTTCATTTGTCGATGATATTAATGAAAGCATGGTAGAAAACTCAAGTGACAATGGATCTGTATCCTTCGAAATAAGGTGTATGTGTGAATTAGACGATGTAAATTTGAAATTATACAATGCATCAAAGGATTCTCGAGGTCACTGATGTCTTCGTTTCAGATTACCTATGATTCAGTTATAGCTGAAAACAGTTGAAGACGAGAAAAACCATTCAATGCGGCCTTAAAGTCAACGGAAAGATGTTTATGCATGAAAATTTTAGGAGCAAGTGGATGGTAAACCTACAGTGCCACGAGTCTGTCTAGTCCAGTGGATTGTTTTCTCATTGACTAGGTTCCATTAAACGCTCCCTTAGAAGCTGATTGTTTTAAAACCATTGGTATAGTGGCTTAATTCACTTCTGGGATAAGACAACTGTCAGTTGATTCCATTTTTTATTTAATGGGAAAAGCATTTGAAAAGTTTGGCCTCGGAGACTGTGTTGTACTGAGTTGCTTAGGTGACGCTAGAGCATTTGGATGGACCTAGGTTTCAGTGAATAAACTTCGCCAGTTCTGTAATTGCATATAGTTGCGCATGGATGAGATGACATGACATGTGGGTGCCATATAAAGTTCTCTGTAACTGCTCTGTGTCGGTACCTTAGACTTTTCGAGCTATTTGTAGCCATTTGTACGTCCTAACACTACTGGGGAATTAACGCGCATTCCTCTGAGCAGCTTAATCTCCTCTTTCAAAGTCCGTCTAGGGTAATGGAACCAAAATCACCAAAAAGTTTACATCCAAAACGATCGGAGAGGTCTTCATCCGCCTTTACTAAAGTCCAATAGTCTGCGCTATGGAGCAGGTATCCGAAGATGAGGGTTTACTGTAGCGATGGAGGCTCTACAATACCACATCAGCGTGGACAGTGCTCTACGATCTTGTCATCACTTTTAAGATGTAAACGTTACAGGATGTGGTGTCACGATGCCAAGCAAAAGCATAGTGCACCATTACGACACCAGTAAGCTGCCGACGGTCGTTTTACTGAGAGACAACAGGAGATTGGCTGAACTCTTATCGACGTCGGGAAGCATCCTAGTTTTGCCATCTGTAGTTTTGCTCAAATGAAATCCAATTGTCAATGTATGCATTAACCAATATCGCATGTATCTGTCCTATCCAAATCTCCACTGATCCCACTCTACAACATTTAGGAGCTATTTCATTTCCCGTGATCATATTGTGACCTAGGACCCCTTCAGAGAAGACTTGCATTGTCGAGCTAGCTTGGCTTAAAACCCAATTTAGCTGTCAGTACAGACTCAAATACTTCGCCCTCTACAACGATTAATAACAATATATTGTAGTTCATCGCCATAGGGATGAAGATGAAGACACAGGTTTTCTTACTGAAGAGTGAATTCGAACACTGTTGTCCTCCAGAAAAACATCATCTTGAATCAATTTTGAAGCCATTCTTGAATCGCCGATTACATTCCTTCTCTGGCTTCGTCGACTTCGTATTTTCACAGCAAAAGACGTTCGTTTACCTCTGTCATCAGCGGATCAATGCGCGGATTCTACCTAAGTCCTCTTCTTCCTTTCCTAGCTTCCTTTTAAACTGAAAGTGTCAAAGCGAAGGAGATTCTTTGGGGCTTTAAGAGCGAATTCAGGTGTGCTATAGAAAGCTGTCAGATAGCCGAGACAGACCGCTCCTTTGAGTCTGGTAACAGCAGAAGTGACGTATTTTCGTAAAAGCTTATTCCACCAGACAACTGACGAATAGGATGTAATTGGTCTTATCATAGCCGTCTAAATTCAAGGACTCTTCTCGGTGACAGGCTCCTTTGTACTGCCGGAAGGCTGACACCACCTTAGAAGCATTCGCGTAACATTTTTAGTCGTAACATTTAGAGTTCACTATCCATAATGAAACCCATGAACAGATGGTGGGTATAGATTTGTACTTCTGCAGGGTATGAAAATTTGGTCGATTGTGGGCTTTCCTGGTCTGAAACCGCACTGATAGGGATCAATCTGATTGTTGGCGAAGGGTTTCAGACGTTCACAAAAATATGGTAGATAAGATCTTCCATGCGTTATTGAGGAGACTTATACTTCTACACTTGCCGCAGATGTGTACATCGGGCATACGGTGATGAGATTCTGTTCACCAGGCATACACTCTTCTGACCAGATCTGAAAAATGACTTAATGTACGCTTCCCACAAAGTCATTTCCAGCAGCTTTGAGTATCTCGGCCGGTGAGCCGGTCCAGCTGTTTTGTTGGTTTCCGGCATAGATATTGCTATCCTCACCAAAAAGTAAGATGGACGGGAGTTTTTGTTATCATCGTCTAAGTCGAACGGTCCATTCTGTCTGGTGAGGGGATGTTGCACTTCTTCGCCATTATACAGTCTGCAGAAAAAGTTTTTCCATATTTCCCGCACCGAGAGTGACTCTACTATAAGGTTTCCTTCTTAATCTCTACAGCCTTCCGTACCTGTAGGTTCTTGCCTTGACACGTTCTTCTTATGTGTGGTTAAAACTTCCGTACCTTATTCCTGGAGTATAAACTTTCAATATCCTCAAACGCCCCCATCTCAGGCCCTTTTTTCTTCTTTTGGAGAAGACAATGTTCTTCCGCGGCTTTCGTCTTTCGTTGCAGCGCCACTTTGTACACTTCTTGTTAGGTGCTTGCGCTTGCCAGCATTCTTCATTAAACTAGAAAATAGTTGCTCATGGTTGGGTGGAACCCACGTTGGTAATGTTGCCACTGGTTTGCGATACTTGATGCTATCGAGAGACTTCGGGATATGCGTTTAGCGAAGATTCTGGCGGTCTCTTACGATTGCAGCTTTTCCACGTTATATCTTCTCACAGTAGTTCTTACTGGTTGTGGGGCTTGGAAAATCCGCTTTCGCATTTTGGCTGCAATAAGGTGATGTTTCGAGTCAACGTTGGTTACCCGGAACGTTCGGATGTCCAGAATACTAGAGTCATGCTTTACGCCTATCACAATGTGTTCAAATTGGCTTGCGTAACATGATACGGAGACGTCATGTCCGCTTCTATATACTCGTATTAAGATAAGGAAACCATGTGCTTGCTATAGTGATAATTGTTCTCGCAGGAGGGCAATAAGCCGTTGCCAGGTATGGTGTCGTGTAGGCTACGCTTGCCAATTATATTACCATGGATGTCCTACTTTCCAATTCTGCGATTAAAATCGCCCAATACAATTGTCCATACTTCGGACACTGCTTACATGTCTTGTCGTGGAGCTCATAGAGACATTCTTGGGTGGCGTCATCCTTGCCTTCCATATGGGCATAGGCGCATATTATTCTTAAGTTATCGAATTTAGCCTTGATGCGGATTGTCATAAGCTGTTTGCTCACGTGTCACGGAGCAAACAGTGTTCCGCATATGTCTAATCTGCATCCGAATAAGACCTTGTTAGAAAAAGCAGCAAATTAAGCTAAAGAACAGTATTTCTCCCTTTTCTTCGATGATTTGAACATACCAAAAATATTAGGTCTTAGATGGTTTTCAGTTTGAGATGTCTTTTTTTTACAGATGTTACTAAATGCAGAATGCAGAAATCACTAAGTGATCCATGCTATCCTGCATTGCAAGACTTTATGATCCTTTGGGCTGGATCTGCCCTTACATAGTGAAGGTGAAGATCATGATACAGCACTTTTGTGGTAAATGAGTTAAATAGAATATACCAATTCCTATTGAGATAGAATGAGAGTAGATAGCATTCCGAGAAGACCTCTTGGAGAAATTAAGACTACCAGAATGGATCAGAACCAACGCAAGGAGAGAAATGGAAGCTCACGGGTTGAGTGTCATTGTCATGCGTAGGAAAGAGCATATGCTGCACCCGTCTACACGTAACTTTTACAAGCATCTTATTATATCCAAGACAAAGGTAGTCCCATTGGATAAGGTCGCTCTACCTCGTTTGGAACTTTGCGGAACAACACTTTTGGCAAAACTTCTGCACTACACCAAACTTGCCATGAGACTATTGAACGTCAAAGCGTGAGTAAGGATGGATACAGCTATCGCACCATTTGTTGGATACCTACACCATCATCATCATGATGGAAAACATTCACCGGTAAGAGAGTGGCACAAATTGATGGGCTCTTCATGGGCGTAGTACGAATGCACGTACCATCAAAATCCATCAAGTACCATCCATCAAGTCACGGACGTTTCTAAGGAAAGGAGCCTTTTCCGAATAACCAGCGTGTTTGGAGATGCATGAAGAAGTACGACCAACAAGGGTACACATCGTCTGGGAAGCTGAAAAGAGTGCCAGTGATGAAGTGCTAGAAAAATGTTCAACACTACAGAGGGTGATAAGAATGATTGTTTATTGCTTAAGAGGACCTCAAGTAAGGAATAGACGGCGTACAAAGGAGCAAACAAACCATTTGCAATCCGAAGAGCTAGCTGTTAATTCCGAATATTCCACGTGTAGATCCGAAAGTCGTTGTCCTTTAAACATTTGCAAAGGTTGTCAACAGTGCATCCATTTTTATCCAACAGTTTGTTGTGAGCCCTTTCACGGCGTAAACCAGTATTATGCTACTGACCATTTTCTAATTCACGAGTAAGGGATTACTTCACTACGAATTTGATGGTTGTGCTGTTGGTCCAACCCAACTTACAAGGCAGTTGGCAAATTCGCACCCAAATATACGTGGCTTCTATTCTCTACAGCAATCTCCGAAATGTTTATATGTGATAGCTTTTCATCCTTCTTTTACTCGATCCATCCTAAGGCACTTGGTAGATTGCGATAATATGTGGCTCATAATTTCGCCAATTTTGTTTTGATGAATTCAGCGCATATGTAGATCACATAATAGGAGGCCTCTTTTTCGTGATCAATAGCAATGCATCCGTTCTTGTCTGATGATCATTGCTGTTAAGCTTCTCGTACTGTAGGAAATTATATCATCGCTTACAACCCTCAGCTAGGTGCTCCAGGTATAGTCATCGATGAAATGGGATGAAATTAGCAAAATCAGTAACATTCTTCGAACACATGAGAGCTGCATTGATCTGTCGCTATCCCTATTTCAGTGCCATGACTAGTCTTGAAAGTTCCTTATGAACCCCAGCTCCAAATACGTTGGAGAGGCTCAGTTTAGGAATCTGCATTTTGGCTGTTGACGACAGGGTTAATGTGATAACGTAAATTCATCTGACGTTGGAGTACGAGTATTATCGTTTCTTTCTTTTTCCAGACGCTCGCTATTTTAAGTTTCAGCATTTACAGTCCGGTTCGATGAGATCAGTACTCAGTGGCTACAATGAGGTGATAAAATGGAAATAAGGATTGAAACCAGTCAAATCCTACCCTAATTGTGCAATACTCAATGTCATTAGACCGTAATCTGGCAATGCTTTCAGAGTCAGTTGGACTTGGTAGAGCTAAACTGACCAGAACGACGGGTTGTATATACACAATAACGTGCAGATCTTAATACTGGCAGGTACATTTAAAATCTCATTGAACCCTGTATACCACATCTTGCTCTGGCTGTTTCTTGGCTACACAATTAAAGCAGCCCAAATGGCGCTATAACGAATTTTAATAAAATAACTCGTTATATGATCGAACACACATTTGTAATGCAAAACAGTCAGCTGACAGTATATTGACCAGTATATCTCGGTGAAGAAGTCTGTCAACAATCAGAACGTGTTTGATGTTGAAAGATTTTCGATAAAAGATATGAAAGTGGCAATCAACATAAATTATCATATTTATTTCACAGGATACCGCTTCATTTCATAATAGTCACCAAACCAATGAAGAAATGACTAATAGTTTAAGAACACTTTCAAATTTATCACCTAATCTACATTTATTGTCTATTAAGTTGTTATGCTCCGCTAGGTAAAAAAAAAACACCAAAAATTCAAGATAACCATAAATCCAGTCACATTAAACCGATCTACTGTCAAATGCCACGAAAGCCTTCTTGTCACATTCTCCCATCGGCTGTCTGTCGCCCGTCGCGTGTATTCTGTTTTCATCTAGCTGAAAGACTCCAAGGTCGGCATAAATTTCGAAGGTTTTTGGAAACATCAAGTAATCGTTGTCCGATAATTCATTTAACGTATCATAAAAAAAAACTTCAAAATGCCCCTGCTCAAAGAGTCTAAATGTATCTCATCGACAATCTTTATCGCCATTCACAAACGAAAAAGCACGACAAATTATTATTATATTTGGATTACCGATGTTTCTGACCTTTTAACAAAAAGTTAAAAATAAAATTCAATAAAAAGCAAACTAAAGTTACTCTCACACATCAATCAGTTGAGGCATCAAAGAAAAACCAACTAGATTGTGTTTTATTTCTTGTTGTCACTGTAAATATTTGTAGGAGCCCTCCAGTAATATTCACTATACCTCTCAAGCTCAGTGAGTAGTTGTAGTTTCTGTTGAGAAAAAAAATAAAAAAAATAAATTAATTATCCCTCCTTCGGAGGGCTTGAGTGCTTAGCCAAATGGTCCATTAAATCGTTTTTAAAGAAACTCTATTTGATTGACTCAATACTTGAGCAACTTTTCGATACCCATTCATGGATTCATCAATACAAGTGTGCCGTTATTTTGTTACCACACATCGGTGAACCCATTAGTTTACTCATTTGCCTACTAGATATATTGCCAGTGGTCGTAGATACTCGTAGATAAACGATCTATCGATTTAAATCACCGATGTATTCGCTGAGAGTAAGTTTGAGTTAAATTTAGCTAGGTCTATGCAAATTTTGCATCATGTGGTGGAGCTTCTTTTTATTCGTTTTCTGACACTGGCCTCTCGGCACACCCCCCAACACTAAAGTAGTTTATCTATCTATGGGTCGAACAAGATAAACCTGTTTCGAGCTTTTATCGGATGACTTCTTTCTAAATAAAGAAAAGAAAAATAGAAAAAAAAAAAAACGAAAAAACTCAAAGCTCCACCTGTGCTCGCATCTGTAACATATCTGGATTGTCAGATTCTGACCAAACAAGATAGACAAATGTTAACCACTTTTGGATGGCTGAAAATTTGTTTATAGATATTTTTATTTTCGTAGTGAGAGGTGGTGCTGGGAGTTTGTATTGTCCGCATAATGAGCAGCAATTGGTGCTGCGATCATGATCGCGTTCAACGAGTGCTTCCTGTGATTACCAACTCAAACAATGAGAGATAATTTGGGCGGCAAGTTGAGTATGAATGTGGATTGTGTAATGGGATTGTGACAAGAGATATTCTTGGACTTGCTTGGACTTTGAATAGAATCAAAGTGTGGATAGATTGGGTTGCCTACTGTGGTCTTTGCATTTTTTCTTCAATTTTTTTTAATGGAACAAGATCAGATTTAATTGGCTTCGTGTTAAACTGGTTTGACCATGGTAGTTGAAGTCTTTTCAGCTTTGCAGTTGAGCGGAGTTTTGTTTTTTTGTTTTTTTTTTGTATTCCGTTGTTTTATTCGGTTGAAAAGTTTCACTTTTGAAGCGAAGGCTGGCTACCTTAAGAGAATGGCTCGAAGCTCTTTTTTTCATCAGTTTTTTTGGGTATCTTTTTGCATTAATTTATTGAAGTCACATAAGATTGCAAAAACTTTAAACTCATGGAGGATATTTTTGGGTTTTTGTTTCCGCTTTCGTAGACTCCTGTTGGTGGGAGAACGAGTTATGTTCATGTTGGTTGATTGATTCATTTGTTAGTTAGCAGATTGTGACAGAATTAATGGGAAGATTGGCCTTGACAGAGGTGAGTTGGAAAGCTTTCGGTTGTAGACTGTTCGAGATTGTTGCAGTCATCAACGACTAGGCAAGATATCTTGTTGGTAATTGATATTGCAGATAGTTGTAAAAGATGAGCTAATAATTCGACGGTCATTTTTAAAAAACAGTACGTCCTGAACATCTAAATCTGACTTTAAGGAACCTTAGTACTTTAAGGAACCAGACATGAGTGCAGTCCATGGACAACCTTCGCGTCTACTCCAACTTGGTCAATAGCATGAAGTAAGGTACAGCAGGTGTTCTGATAATGTTTTAGTTAAGTTTGGCTATATTTTTGTATAGAATGCTGCTGCGAGTTTGAAGATTGTTGCGTGATCTAAATAAATCTAAAGCAAAGATTATAGAAAGCGCGTAAACTATATAACGGCTAGGTGCGTTATTGAAGTTCGACTCGTCACTTATATGGATCTGCTTATTTTCTTCTATTAGCCGTTGGAAAACAAAACGAGTATAACTACTTCTAATGCTACATATTTCTTACATGTATCAGCATTTCTAGTATACGTGTCGCTTGTGGGGTTGGCCAAATTTGTGCATCTAAGTAGCTCTCTCCTCAATTTTGCGTATAAAATCTTGTCTGGCATAATGTGTGGATGTCCGAAACCCGTTGTCAGCAATCTGATTGCACTTTATCAGTTTGGTATTGGGCCAGGAAGGACTACAGATGACTACTATGGTCAACATAGAATACAACTTCACGAAGCTCGATAAATATGGTGTTGAAAAAACCGCGGATGCACCCTAAGGAATAGCTTCCCCTAAATGCAGCCACATGTCTCCAAACCGGAAATGTCATTTCATACGATTGCATCTTATCTGACTTTTCACTGCATTTGTTTTTTTTTTTTGATCTCCACGAGGTGCCAAGGGTGCGTTCCAATTAATTATCCTAATTAAAAACTTTAAACTTTGTAAGAGCTTACACTCAGAAAACTTGCAAAATTCTTTAAAAAAAATAAACCTTTTGAATAATGTATTTAACGAAATTATATTAATTATTTCGAAATAAATGATTTGTAGCAAGGAAACTTGTAAACAAGGAAACGAATTTGCTCAAATTTGCCAATTAATAAAAGGTATCCAGTTGTAGCCGAACTTGTTGCAACATCTTACAAATCTAATTATGAGCATCGTAAGCGTTTTTCGGCGACTGTCTAACCACAAATATGCCTCCGAAAAGGATAAAAACTCCACAACCCTTCGGCGAGTTAAGCAAGAAACCAAGATCTCCAGCAAAGAAGAGCACTAATCCACAGAGTGAGTATTGCAACTGCTGTGGCTATGACGAACCAGATTCTGCCGGAAACATGGCCCAGTGTGACCAATGTAATGCATGAAACCACTTCGTTTTCTGGTTGTGGATAGCTTTGTTCAATATGAACCATTTTTATGCTAGACGTGTTTACGTGTTTACATATAGCCAATCATCAGAACCACCACTAGCGACAAATATCCCGGTGCTCGCCCTAAAGTCCTGTCATGGTTTCTGCGCTTAATGCAACGGAAGTTACTGCTAAGTATAGAAACCTGACTGGCGTCACGTTCTCGACCAATCTTACTTACTTACAAATCTTTCTTCTGCTATAACATCGAATGATAGCGCCATTCTGTATCCCTATGCCATAACTTTAGTATAGAATGTAATTGGTTAGTAAATTTTGCCCCTAGCTACTGCGATGTTGCCGCCAAATGCACAAGGCGTAATAACTAATGCACCTCTATTCCCATCTGCTCCCATAAAAATGAACGCGGCCACCACTTCCACATCTACATAGCCTATATACGAACAACATAGATTTACGGAGTTTTCTGGGGATGGTGTGTTTCCAGACGAGAACAATGTTCCAATCTTTGCACCTAAACCACCAAGATCCAAAGGCTCAACCAAGTCATCCAAGTACTCTTCAACAAGCGACTTCAAATAGAGCTGCAGAAAATCGAAAAGGAAAGGACGCTGAGGGAAATTCGGGAAAAGGAGGAGCTCGAACTAAGGAAACAAACGGACACGGAATACTTAAACAAAAAATATCAGATCCTAAGTCAAGCTGTGGATTTTTCAGAGTACGATGATAAAGACTAGATAGACAAAGCAACAGCTTCAAAACCCAAGGTTGGTAAGTGGATTGTCGGAATTGCTTGCATTCAACGACGAATATTGGAGTACATCCCCCAGACTTCGTGCCGCTCGCCTCTCAAAATTAACATATTCTTGGGTCATAGTTAGGCATCCACCAACAGCCATCATGTCATCATCAGCTAGTCATCAACACGTTCCTTGGTACAGAACGTCTCTTGTGTTTAACGTACGTACCTGCCATGTGGACTTAAACCTATGGGGTGCCCATACATCCATGGGAGCAAGGATACGCCTTGCCTTCGCTCACCGTCAATCCACTGGTACCAATTCGGAACTGTGTTGCCGGCACAAGTTCCACCCTTGGTAAGAGACTCTTACTGCTCTTAGGGTCGCAGCACCCAGTACTTATTGCAACTCTACATTGGGCCGAAACCCTTCCCGCAATTTTGGGTTTAAACCACAGCCACCATGACGCTCCCACAAGGGAGCCTACCTCTAACAAGTCAGGCCCGGACCGAGATCCGGGGGGCTCCTGACTCTTATACGATAAGACCAGTACTTTGCTCTGCCCCGTTCATTATTAAACAACGTCATTAAAGGGCGAAGCCTTGGTAATTGGGCGGGGGCACGTTCCTTGGTACAATCAAATCTATCCGTCCCCCAATGGCAGAGAAGCTTGAAATTATTGCCACCTCTGCAATAGCAGTGCAGAATTTATGTGCTTCAGCCGAGGCATTTAGGCTTGCAGACCATTTTAACAACCTAATACTGATGCAAGAACTTGTGGAAAAGCTTCTCCCTGCATTTGCGTCTTAATTAGGAGATCCATAAGCAGACCTTACCATCGTGTACTCTCATACATTTTAGTAAATATATGGATTTGTTAGATGGCTGAAGCTGCTATGAGAGTTTTTGTGTTGACTCCATCTACATATACCGAGATCACCGACATAAAAACTGAAAAGATAGAGGAATTGTAAATGCTAATCCTAAAGAAGGCTAGCTGCTGTCCGCTAAACCAGAGAACAAGTGTTGCATTTGTGCTAGGAACTGTACTTTGGTAGCTGTAAGCAGTTTCAACAATCAAGCCGTACAGCCAAATCATATATCGAGAAGCATCAGCAGTCAGACTCCGTTTGTGGGAAAAGTAACTGCATTTTTAAACATCACCAATTTTTCCACAACGATTGAAAGGAATTCGAACCATCTCAATCGAATGCTGGGACCGTTGGGGTACACTCTGAAAACCGAACTGAACCTCAGACCTACGACAAAGATCCTGGTTTGCGTCGAGTGATATATTGTTTCTTTCCTCACTGTGTGAGAGTCGTTCCTAATTAATCGACCTACGAATTTCCAGCACTAACTCGAATATACAAAGATTCCCACATATGTTCATACGATAGATAACCTTTGCCCACCGGCTCAAACCCTCAATGCAGGTGAGTTAAAATCTAGGTTTGACTACTTAAAAGGGCTCTTCTACGATTGATATAATAAAGCCATTCCTCAGTTGATTATAGGCGTGAACAACGGCCAACACGGTCTCAGATTGAGATCAGCCAGAAAACGTCGCCACTAAAAGACGCCTGGGGTGGGTAGCGATAGAAATACTTACAGTTTTCACGTTCGCGAATGCAGCGGCTCGGATATTTAATTATTTTGTTGTAAAGAACAGCTTAACATTGCTAAATAAACAAATTTGAATTGAATTTAATCTGCATCGACGGGTAAGGGATTTTATTTGCGATGATAATTTCGGATCTTTAAGTTCTCAAAGGATCATTATGGTTCGAGGTTTACGAGTAGATCTGCTCATACAGTCCGTAAGAATGGAAAATGCGAAACGACACTCCTCTCCAGATTCAATAACATCCAGCTAGACAGCTATTCCATGGCCAGTAAACGACTAAAATGCTTGCCAAAACAGACAGAACGAGAAGTAGGCCTAGCTGAAGTGCTCAACAAGATATATTAATTATTATTAACGAATATAACAGACCCACAGTTTGTTTGAATTATTGGTTTTAAATTACAACCAATGAATTGTATCTTAATAATTTTACAAATTAGTTTAAAGTTTCAATATTGAATTAAATTTCTGTTCTTACAGATACAGCTGATTGCTTTGGAAAGCTTTCATAAGAGCTTTGGAACAATAATATTAAAGCCGTGCCGAGTGCAGACAATTCACTTCTGTGCATCGATGAACTAACTTAGACGGCAAACTCTTCTAATTCTTTTGCAAACCCTGTAAGATCCACTGTAAGTGAATCACCAACACTTTGTGCATCTCTATAACCTGCCACAATTCGCCAGAATGAGCGCAATTTACTCAACAAGTAAAGTTGCTAGAATGACAGCGATTTACACGCACGTTGTGTAATGTGGATGATGTTTTTTGAGTCAAATGGGAGAGAATTTGCCACTGGGGTTTTAGTTTTGCAATATCTAAAAAGTTTGCCATCTAGGTTAGCTCATCTATGACGGAGGTATACTACTGCCTGCCAAGCGATCTGTCACACTTCTTGCGCGATTTCCTTTTATTGAGTACATGTCTTTAACGAGTACTGCAGACTCCGGACTGCATACTCGTGGGATAAAGGCCCTACAAAAAACGGTTTGAAAGAAAATTTATTTTGTAAAAAAACCCCATTGTAGGTAAGTTTTGATAAATTAAATAAAGATCAAAGAGAGAACAGAACACTGCACCTGCCCGCTACACGAATAGGTTTTGAAAGGTTATTCTAGAAAGCTCACGCCGCAGAAGATTATTGAAAACCGCAGCCAGTCATGGTATCTACCTTGGAAAATCCGAATAAACCGGAGAAAATCAGAATCGTTTGGGATGCTGCAGCCGCAATTCACGGAACTTCACTTAACTCGATGCTTCTAAAGGGGCCTGATCAACTCGCGCCTCTAACATCGGTCATCTGTAAGTTTAGACAACACAAGGTCACAATCTGCTTGGACATCATGTAAATGTACCACCAAATCGGTATCCGAAAAAATTATCAACATTACCAGGGATTCTTGTGGGGCTGCAATGAGTAAGGAACTCCGATACATATATTATATAATGACGGTTATGACGTTTGGAGTCACACTTTCTGCGTGTACTGCGCATTTCATTAAAAATACCAAATCTGAGCATTTTGGCGATGAATTTCCGCAAGCTGCCCGTTCAATTAAAGTCTGATGTAGATAGTCTGATGGATAGTGTGCCTGATGGAGAGCGTGCCTACAATTAGCTCAGGAGATTCGACATATGCATAAGCAGGGTGGGTTTCCAATGCGGCTATGGTCCTGAGAGCGCTTAAATCCGAGCCAACAGAGGATTTATAATAGATATGAATGTCAATGTGGAACTATGAACTGATAAGGCGTTGGGAATGTGATGGTGTACGCCTATAGACTGACTAACATTTAAACTCACTGCTACTCCAAAACAGATAAAAATTCTTTTTGGACTACGGCTAATCGTGAAGTTCTGAAAATACTGGTGACGATTTTTGACCCGTTTGGACCGATAGCTTATTTTCTCATATATATATATATGTAAAGATTCTCCTTGAGGAGAGTTGGCGTTCCGGAACTAAGTGGGATGAAGAAATTAAAGAATATAGCAGCATTACCAGCACAAACTTCCTTGATAAAGATGGCAGCACTGCCAGCACCATAATTCTGTCACAATGTTCTACTCTTTTCTTGTCATCGACTGTCATTATAATTGAAAACGCGGTTTAGAACGAACGGTGGGCGTTTTAGTTATTTTTGCAGGTTAATCTGGATTTCGCGCTTTTCCTTAATCCTTCAAACAGTAGATGAATATGACTAATGACTTAAATGGGTACAGCACCTTCCCAAAGTGGGGACAGTAAGAATCTCATAGCCACTCATACGAAGCCAGCCATGGCTCTATGTGCGTATACTCGGGTCCATAATACGGACACGTCGCGAGTTATATATGTATGTATGTATTTGTCCAGCCCTTACAAATAAAACACAACTTATTTGATTAATGTCTGTTTACTTCAAGGTCTTTCACACTACCGACTTGTTATCTTAAACTAACTTAGCCCAATACCTAAAATAAAACAAAACATTATACAATGAAGAGTTGATAGTTAACAGTTAGCAATCATGTTGTTTTGCTTGTATTGATAAAGTCGCTATTCCCAAACTATGTACGTAAACCGATGGAGCAATTGTGTTGCTGGGCAGTTTTATGCTGCTTATCTTCTTGGCGTTGGCAAACAAAAGCCAAGACAAGCCAAATTTTGTTGTTAAGCTGAAGTTTTCCGTTACGTGTTGATGATGCTTTTGGTGCTGTTACCAAGTAATGTCTAAGGTTTTTTTTTTTTTTTTTTTTGTTCGAAGGCTGCACCCCGTGTAGGTGCCAATGTGAGACTCTCACCTACTAACTACTAAACCTAACCTCCGCAAAGAGTCATCGTCCTTGTCTCAACCGCTGTAAGGCATAAATTCGTGGGGTAGGGAAGTACTCGTTTTGTTGTCATATTGTGAACTTGTTCGACCGAGGACTATCGGTAAGCCTGCTTGTGGCTGCACTCGTTTTGTGGATGTGAGAAGGTGTGGGTGGTAGGGGTTTTTTTTTTTTTTAATAATTGAATACACACCCTAAACACTTCAACTATATTCCCCGCGGAACTGCCGTTAGGTATTACTTCGCGGGATTGGTTAGCAAATCAAGCTATTCGTATTATGTCACCTGTTTCTGAGTTTTATGCAGCTTCTGAGGCTTCTATTGTTGCTTTTCTTAGCCTTTCTATTCTCCGTAGCTCATTTTGTAGAATTGTTATAAAAATAAATATTTCCGCCCAATTCTCCTCTGACTGCAACATGTGATCGAGGATTAGCGTCGGGATGGGCAGACTAGTTCTCTATGCCCTGAAGCGTGGATAATAAAATACTACGTGCTCGGTATCTTCATCTTCATTTTGGCATTAGGAGCAAGTTATTGAGCTGTCGTACTTAAAACGGTAGAAATACTTGCGATAATCACCGTAACCAAGGAACTGCGTAAAGTTATATTTAGTTAACGTATAAGTTTGGATGTCCAAACTGCCTTTCGTTGTATTATCCCAGCGAGCTTGCCACATACCTGTTGACGCTGCTTTTTCTTCAATTTTGATCCTCTTGACTCCATTAGCATCGTGTTGGCTTAAGGCTCTTCTATTATATATCCTCAACATTTCATCTGCAAGAATGTAAACGGGAACCATTCCAGCTATCTCAAAGGTGGTCTCTTCTGATATGGTTCTAAAGCCGCTGATTCTCCGTAGCGCGCAAAGTCTGTATGTTGACGATGGTCTCCTTTTGGTCTCCGTCGGTCTCAGCCTTACAACAGAACTGATGTAACAACTCTGGAGAGTAGGATCCAGAATGTGTATCCAGGTCCACCAATGTTAGCCAGTATGCGCGAGAGAGCTCCCTGCATTTGCGATGTTTTCTTGGTTAAATAGTACCCGTGTGTTTTGAAACGCAATCTGTTGCCCAGCATTACTCCAACGTATTTAACCGCTTCCTTGGAGCTGATTATTTGGTTACCAACCTAGAAGTTGGCGAACTCTACAGTTTTTCGACTTTTTATGGGGACAGCTTCTGTTTTATGGTGGGCTAGTTCTAGTCAATACTTCATCCCTGCAATTGTGTCGTATATAGCGGCATTACTACTGAACAGTACTCCTTTGCGCCGTAGAGCCGTCTTTCTCCATCGATGGCACCTTTTGCGATATGAACTACTGCTCTTATAACATCAACAGTAGATCGCATTGTTCAAAAGTCAATTGTAGAACACATTGAGCTATTACTGGTGCGTTTTCAAGAATTAATTTTAAATGAGAGCAAAGCCAAGCACATGTTATTTATTTATTATTTTATCATTATTCTCGTTTTACAATTTACAAATAATTTCTAAATAAAATATGTTGCAGCATAAAATACGAGAATAGTTAGTGAAGGAAAATCATTTCATAAGGAAAATTTGCTAAAAGTAAATTAAAAGCTATTGCTCAATGTAGTGTAGCAAAATTTCGATTTCGTTCGTTTATTTCGCCATTGTTTAACTCTTTTCATGAAAGTATGCAAATTACCTACGAATCTTATATCTATAGGGATACTATTGAATAATTTGCACGATAGAATGGAATATGAATTTCTATAGCAGGTGGTACGATTGTTGATGGCTCCTCAAGTTGTAAGCGTCAGAAATCGGACTCTGCATATAACCGCCTCGGATTAAAAATATTTTTAAGACCTTAAAATGGAACAGACGCCTGACTGGTAGGATTTGCATATATCTAAATAATTCCATTAAGTGGGCCAGACGAGAAGAACCGAATTTTACTCAGGTAAGCACTTCCCCAGCATCTTATACCGTACTGCAATTTTGAATGGAAGAGACCATAATAAATTGTTTTTAGAATAGTAAAAGGACAAAATTTCTTTAGACGGTAGAATGAATGAATGGTAGATAACAGATATTGCTTTAAACTTAAAATACTCAAATTTCGGTCAATAATAACACCTAGGTTACATTTTACATATGGCTTACATTTTCAATTTTAAAACAACTGTCCTGACAGTCGACATTACTGTCAAAAGACATTTTAGAACATCGGACAGAATCGGACATGTTAACCTTGCACATTTAGAAGCATGAAATACGACCTCAATATCTGGAGACTCTTGCGTGGTAAGACTGATAAACATAAGTTTTGTCTTATCGCTTACTATTGCGGAACATGAACCAAAGTCTTAGCAATTCAACATCGTGGTTTACATCAGCCACTGAATTTAAGGGATTGGCGGAATCGTATGCGTTCCCAAGGTCATCTGCAAAGGCCCTGAATTTTCTTACAAATGGCTGGGTAAACAAGGAGTTCCTGTATATAATAAATAATATAGGTCCAAATACCGAGCCCTGAGGGACACCAAGTTTGATAACCATAAAGTTACTTAGGCTAGATTCGATTTTCACTTTTTGTTTTCTGTCGTTTAGATAGGACAAACCAACTATGTATCGAACCACGAAAACCTATATTATATACCCTGTTTAGAATAATATTATGATCAACCATATCAAACGCTTTTGTTATATGTATTAACAAAAAGTCCAGTTTTCATCCAAACCTTTCTGTAGAATGGAGCAGAAATCTAAAATTGCGTCTTCAGTAGATAGCCCAGCTCTAAACCCAAATTGCATTGGACTGAAGAATTTTATTTAGTTCAGATACTCTAACAATCTTTTCTTTACGCATTTCTCAAAAACCTTAATGATAGAAGACAATAGTAAAATTAGTCTATAGTTCCATTTTTCATGTTTGCTTCCTTTTTTAAAGAGAGGAATACCAATAGCACATTTTAAAACTTCAGGAAAACATCCGGGCAGGATACTCAAATTGAAAATATGTTCCAAAATACACTGGCGATTACCAGGATAAGGCCATACATTTTGCAATAGATTTTTACCCTTTATACTTGTTTTAAATATTGTACCCGGAAACTTTTACTACCTGTGAACAGGTACATATTTTCTCAACAGGATGTCATAAAATTGAAGGCTAAATAACAAACGAACGTTGAAATTTCCCAAGATAGAACAATGATCTGCTTGAAAAGCGTAAAAAAGATGAGCCACTAGGATGAGGCCACATGCAAAATCTTCGAAACAAAGGAAAAAATTAATAAAATGTTTACTTTTTATGATTTTAAAACATTTGTTATTACGTTTTTCTACATTAATAATGAGTCTGCCCGCCATTTTTCGATATGACGTCTATAAGACGGTTTGGAATAGAATAATACAGTTTTTGTTTTAAATAATCAAGAGAAATTTAGGCCAAGGCATCACGAACAGCTTCGATTAAAGTGTCCTTGTCTTCAAATTGTCTGCCGCCTTCATACACTTTACGAGATAACCATGCCCACATATTTTCGATTATGTTTAATAGGGCAGCAATGGCAGAAGTTCCACGTCTTCTGATTGAATCCAACTTCTAACAATCCTGGAAATGTGGATGGGGGCATTGTCTTGTTGGAATATCCAAGGTAGGCATCCGAAAATGTTTTTAACTTTCAGAAATGAAAGTTCCAGCAAACATTTGTATTTGTTTCCGTTCGTTGTTGTGGACAGAAACTCCAACTCGATTGTGCCATAGTAGCTAATAGCTCCCCACACCATTACACCTGATGTACGGCTGTGATGTCTTGCCAAAATAAGCTCCTCTTTCTTAGATCATGGAAATAAAAGTTGTAACTATCGGGGCCGTCAAGAATAAACTTTTTTAAATCCGAAAAGCCAAAGCGTTTCCATTCACTGCTCCAAGCGACATGTTTTCCTGCAAAATGCCTCAAAACAGGTTTCTTTCTAAGTTTTCTGCTCTGTATAGTACCACTTTTTCGTATTATCTTTTGGACCGTTGCTATGTTGGCTGATACTCCGCTGTTGGACCTTACTCGTATTTTAGTCGCTGGTAGAGTCGAATTTGAGGCATGCTGTAGAATTAACTGCTTTTCTCGCAATGTTTTTGATTTTTCCCATAGTGTTGTGGATCCGCAAGATAGCTGTTTACAACAGTCTTACTTCTATTAAGCCTCTTTCCAATTTCTCGGCCTGAGAGTCCTAACTCATTGAAGCATCTTTTTCTGTTGCTGTCAAAGGATTTCCGGAACCCTTTTTTTTTCAAACTAAATAAAAACATTTCTTTTCAACGCTTTTTTAAATATTTTTAGCTAAACTTTGGAAAAAAATGGCTGATGTGAACTCCTGCAACGAAATATTCGCAATGGCCTCATCCTAGTGGTGCATCTTTTTATACGCTTTTCATGTAGTCCATTGCTTGATATTGGGGAATTCTAACGGTCGTTTCTTATTTACCCTTTAATTTTATGACTTCCCGTTGAGAAAATATGTACCTGTTCACAGGTAGTAAAAGTTTCCGGGTACAATATTTAAAACAAGTATAAAGGGTAAAAATCTATTGCAAAGTGTACGGCTTTATCCTAGTGATCGCTAGTGTATCTACAATATTGAACGAAATGTTTTTAAGCATAATATTTCAAATACTATCGCTGCCACAGGAGTTGGAGCTATTTAAGGAGTGAATGGTCTTCAAAATCTCAACATGTGGCCAACAAGACAAAACATATTAGACAAAAGGTTAGAATAGACAACTATAACTCTGCGGTAGTTGTGGACTTTATGGACTTGGGGCAAAAGCCAATTAAGATGAATGGGACGCCTAAATCGATCCAGCTCGAAAAGTCATTGATATGTATCCAGATAAACAATGCACAAGAGGTTCATTTCATCCACATTACGAGGGGCGTTCAACATATTCTCGGTATCGGGGAGAAGCTGTGGTTATATATATAAATTGACTTATTTATCAAGTAATACTATTATTTTAGTGCATTCATGTAAAATTTCATATAAATGTGGTTATTAATTCGTGTTTTATCTCTAGTTAAACAGAATCATAATGGCAACTGAGACGATAAGATCGCATGCTGTAGAGAGCTTTTGGAGATGTGTAGTGAGAACGCGGACGGTGTTATGGATCGAATTGTTACTGGGGACGAAACATGGGTCCATCACTATGACCCTGAAAGCAAACAAGAGTCCATGCAGTGGCATAAAAAAGGAACAGACCCCCCGAAGAAGTTCAAAGTCACTCCGTCTGCCGGGAAGCTCATGGCCACAGATTTTTGGGACTCAAAGGGAATCTTGCTCATTGAGTACAAAAAAAAAGGTGAAACCATCAACGCCACATCCTACGCTTCCACTTTGCATAATTTGCGGGAGGAAATTAAAAAGAAAAGACGGGGTAAACTCGCAGCGGGTGTGTTGCTTCTTCATGACAACGCTCCTGTTCACACGGCGCGAGTTTCCAAGGCTGCTGCGCGAGATTGTGGTTTCGGAGAAATCCAACACCCACCCTATAGTCCAGACCTTGCCCCTAGTGATTATTTCCTGTTTCCGGATATGAAAAAATGTCTTCGTGGAAAAAGATCTTCGAATGATGAAGAACTCAAGTCGGCAATAAATGGGTATTTTGCAGAGAAAGAGGAAATTTATTTTTTTGAGGGTTTAAAAAAGCTTATCTCAAGATATAACAAATGCATTGATGTTAGGGGAGATTATATTGAAAAATAAAAACACTTTCAATTGAATTCGCATTTTCCTTCATATCGATACCGAGAATATATTGAACGCCACTCGTAGACCAGCGGACCTTCCCTGACTTAGAGTGTTCCGACTGCCGTAACTGGTATCTGCGATCTATAGTTCATACAGAACTAGAGGCGAAAATAGTGAACAAAACATAGAAATTTATATATTTATATATTATTATAAATATCATACAATTTATCAATTTTTGAGTGTAAAAAGGTTACAATAAATTATTTACTCTTTTTCTGTTATACATTATATATTAAAAATACAATTTAAGAGTAAAAATATATTGAAATTAATTTGGTAATTGAAAAATTAAGTAGTTGTGCAAAATAAATTATAGATATCATTATAATTACCTAATTTCTGTTCATTCTTATTTCATGAGGAAGGCAGTTAATTAGTCTTGGCGCTAAGTCTTTTGACTTAATCCCTAAAACTACAGTCAGCAGTCATTTCGAATATTCTGCAATTGACTGCAAGTTAAATGACTGCAGTACTTTTTCACTGATTCAAGTCTTTTAGTCAATTGTAAGGCTTCTTCTTTGTCTTAATATTTTTGCAATAAATATAAAAAATATTTTGTTTTTATTTATAAAACAAATGTCAACAACACATTCAGTATAAAGACTATAGTGGTCAATCTGTATAGATTTAAAAGTTATAGTGCTTCTTGTTGACTGCAGCTGGGGTATACGAAAATTTCGTTAAAGCTCTAGATCGGACCGGTAGAGGGTTTTTGTGTCTGAAAGAGAAATTTCCGAAAGTTAGTGACTCAAACATTAAAGAGGGCATATTTGTTGGACCACAAATACGGAAACTTTTGAAATATAGTGAATTTGACAACGTGCTAACTGATGCTGAACTAAGAGCATGGACAGCTTTTAAGACTGTTGTTACAGATTTTCTTGGAAATGTGAAAGCCGAAAATTACGGAGATCTTGTAACTGAATTGCTTATGTCACTAAAACTTCACTTTCTGGATGCTCATCTCGATTTCTTCCAGAGAATTTGAGTGCAGTAAGCGACGAACATGGAGAAAGGTTCTTCTAAGACGTCGCACGCAACAATAAAGCGAAAACAAGGCAAACAACATAAGGTCCTACTATGCTTGCTGATGACTGCTGGGCATTTCTTCGAGATGCCACAGGAACAAAATATTGGCGTGAAACATCCGCAAAAGCATTTTGAAGTAAGTTTAAAATGCCTCCGCGTGGCAGGCACGTTGACGCGAGCGTTATCTTCAATGGCGCCGGTGCGGAGGCTTAAGTCGTAAAGACTCAACTGACTACGGTCAGCTGAGGAATGGCGAACTAAAAACTGCCAAATCTGAATCCAGTGGTGGTGTGAGCAAATAGCAAACCGTGCCGAAGGATGCAAGATTTTAGGTCAAACCAACCGCGAACGAGCTCTCTCGGGCGCCTTGGCGCGGGCCCGTTATACTTAGCCTTACCCAGGTATGGCGGCGCTTCCTGGGCTGACGTTTTATTTCCGTCCATACTCATGGGAGCCGGTTTAGATTCTTAAAAAAAGGAAAAACAAAAAACAAAACGCAACCCAGACAATCACCATCCAGGAAGAGTTAGAGTTGAGTGAAGACGAAATTTCGACTTCATCCATCTCCCTCTAGGGGAAATGGAAGAAGTGGAGCTACTGGCTAGCGAGGTGTGCGAAAGAACACTCACTAATGAGAGCAACTTTACCGGTGAGCAGTCTAGTAATCACACCGGTGATACACAGGGCAGGACCTCGGACGAAGGAGTAGCCAAGGCAGCTGGAACATCCACTGCCAAAACTACCTCCAAGAGGCAAAGAAAGAAGGGCAAGTCTGCGGTGGTGGAGAAAGTGGAAACGGCTGGCTCAGCCGCTGTGCCTGCCGCCTCCATCACCGGTGTTAAGAGTGCGAAGAATGCACACTAAAGGGCAAGGGTTTTGCTACGTAACGCTAGGCGTAAGATTCTTAAAAAAAGGAAAAACAAAAAACAAAACGCAACCCAGACAATCACCATCCAGGAAGAGTTAGAGTTGAGTGAAGACGAAATTTCGACTTCATCCATCTCCCTCTAGGGGAAATGGAAGAAGTGGAGCTACTGGCTAGCGAGGTGTGCGAAAGAACACTCACTAATGAGAGCAACTTTACCGGTGAGCAGTCTAGTAATCACACCGGTGATACACAGGGCAGGACCTCGGACGAAGGAGTAGCCAAGGCAGCTGGAACATCCACTGCCAAAACTACCTCCAAGAGGCAAAGAAAGAAGGGCAAGTCTGCGGTGGTGGAGAAAGTGGAAACGGCTGGCTCAGCCGCTGTGCCTGCCGCCTCCATCACCGGTGTTAAGAGTGCGAAGAATGCACACTAAAGGGCAAGGGTTTTGCTACGTAACGCTAGGCGTAAGGTTGCAAAATATGAGGGCTGTGATCGCAGCAGCTTAAGAGAATGGGAAAAAGCCACCTATGAGAGAGCGAAGGCCATCCTGGCCAACAAATCGCCTACTCAACAGGCGCCAAGCCAGGGCGATGTAGCAGCAAAGGAGGAGGGGAAACCGATCAGGCGCCCCTACCTCCTACGCGGCTAAATTCAAAGAGGGGGCTAGCGTCCCTGGAAAGAAAGCAAATGTCAGCAGCAAGAGTCAGATCCGACGACGTCGTGGAGCCGAACGATGCAAAAAAGGTGAAGGCTGGTACTTCGTCTACGTCGTCGTCTAACAATCGACCAGTGGAAAAACGACGAGGAGTAGTTCCAAGACGTCCTGTGGAAGGAACTATCTATCACAGGAAACGTGGAGCTTCAATTTGAAGGCGCTGGTTGGGAGGGCGGACGCAAAAATGTGGAATAAGTCTTCTGCATCAAGCTAAAATATACGACGATGGCAGAGTTGGCAAAGTACACTCTGCCAACAGCATGGGTGTGGGTTCCGTGTCCCTACACGTACTCTGAGAAGCTCCTAGGACAACTCCATGTGCAGAATCGGGAACCAAAAACCGATACATGGAGAGTCCTTAAGACTAGAAGGCAGTACGGGCTGCATTTTCTGCTGTCCCTTAACAAGGACTGCTTAGAGCTCGAAGAATCGAAAAGTATGGTGAGGTATAGTATGGGTAGGCGGACCAAGGGAGAGGACGAGGAGGAACCCACTCAAGATGATGGAAGTGCTGTAAGTGGTTTTAGGTTGGCCTCGACTCATACCAAGGGTGGAACTTGCGCCGGCAACACAATTCCGATTTGGTATTTCAGGAGGGCGGCAGAGCGATGGCAAGGCGTATCCTTGCCCCATGGGTGTATGAGCATCCCGTAAACATAAGTTTCCATGACAGGTGGGTTACATTAAAAAGTCAGACACTATTACGAACTGTGTGTGCAAGCAGGAAAATTAACTGTTCCATTGAGCAAAGCTCGATCAGAATGTCCGTAACCAGGGGAACCCCTCAGGGTGGAGTCATATTCTCACTCATGTTGGTGCTGGTTATCAATGACATCCACAAAAAGCTTATAATAATGGTTATAAGTGTCACGGTATACGCAGATGACGCGGTCATACTAGTGCATGGAAAATACTTAAATATTTTAAGTGAAATTATGGAAGTGGCCCTGAAGGTGATCAGCACTTGGGCAAAAAGCTGTGGTCTCAATGTCAATGCAAAAGCACAGTAGGCTTTTATTGTATTACTAGTATTGGCTGTATACGGTGATGGTAAGACCCATACTTACATACGGCGCACTATTATGGTGGAAAGCAATTAACAGGAAAACGATTTACGGAAAATTAGCGGAGGTTCAAACAACGGCTTCCATAGCCATTACAGGTGCGCTCCGTACTACGCCTACGGCAGCATTAGACACCTTTTTGCACCTAACACCACTTGATTTACAGACCAAAAAACTTGCTGGCATCAGTGTCATCCGACTCCTAATCTAATTTACTTCAAGAGCAGTAGTTTCGGACACGAAAGTGCCAGGCAATCCAATTCTCACGGATGAAATTCCTTCCCTGGTCGACTTCGACATTCCGTACGATATAATTTATCCGGAGAGGGAGACTACCGGACGCAAGCAGTGTCCCTCGGATCAGAGGTTCTGGCTGTCCTCAGGGCAGCTGAGCTAATGCAGATGAGATCGGTATCCGAAAGATATATCTATATCGATAGCGAGGCCGCTCTCAAGGCTATGGAATCAACCTACGTCAACTCTGATACAGTCAGGGGCTGTCGCACAGTGCTCAAGGCACTATGAAGTCAGAACCGGGTAAGACTGTGCTGGATGCCAGGACACTGCGGTATGAAACGAAATAAACAAGCAGACGAGGTTACAAGAAAAGTAAGGCTAGTCGACAATAGTGAGGTTGCCTATATCAAAGTGAGGGGCACTATCGACGAAAAAATCACAACGACTGCCAACCTAAGGAGATCAATTCTAGAAAGATATAGAGTATCAAAGGCTCTTTGGCTGCTTTTTGACGCCAAAAGATCTAGAAAGTTAATAAAACTCAACAGGGGTAAGCCTAGGACAGTTATAGGAATTCTGACAGGACACTGTCTCCCGCAGCAGCCCGCAAAGAGACTCAAATTGTCAGATACGGATATCTGCAGATTCTGTGGTGATCTGCAAGCTGTTGAGGACATAACACACATACTGTGTGAATATCACGGAGTCGAAGAAAATTTTTAGGGAAATACTTTTTCGAAAACCTAGAAGAAATCCGAAATAGACAGCACAAACTTCAAAGGACTTCTTGGCTTTTGCCAGAAAATTTGGTGTTTCACCAGGGCGATTGATTAGGTTTTTGCCAATTGAAGGCAAATTCAATTGGTTCCACAGGGACCGCAATGGGCCCGTGCCTTGTGTCTGTAACCTAACCTAAGTGTAATATGCCAAACGTATTGATATAGATTTAGATTCAGTATAAAACACAATTCTTTATAGCAAAAAATCTATGGGTGATAGAGAAAATCTGAGTTCACTTTCTGTTTTCTAGTGTAATTTTGCTTAAGAAACATGCCACACAAAAAAAGTTGATTTTTGTTGAACAGTGATTTATTGATGTTTTTTCCCTCCTTTTTAAATAAAGGTATTACTTCGGCTTGCTTTAAGTTTTCTTGGAAAACACCGCTAAAAATGCCTTAGTTATAAATCTGACATCAAATATCATAAATGGTCAAAGCTACATTTTTCACAAAATTATTTGAAAAGTAATCAATTATTTCAGAACTAGTATTTTTGAGAGAGAAGATAATTTTTTATAATTCAGTATAACATCGTTCGGACGAAAACAGAAACTCTGAGAAGAAGACAAATCACTTGTTAAGCATTCGCAATTGGGAGAATCAGTGCAATTAATTATCTGATACTATTTTTGAACCAGCAAAGGTAAATCGTTGAATTCATCTGTTAAATCCTTGGGATTAGTTAAGATAAAGTTATGTTTATTGATTGAAGTTCAGGTTCTACTCAGTCTGTAATGCGCTCTATTGGTTTTATTGAAGAAACTGGCAATATACACAAGCTAAGTGGTTAACTCTGCAAATGACTTTGTTCCAAGAGATCAATTACAAAGTTAATGAGACGAGATAATGAAACCCCAGCAAAAGGAAACGAAAAAGTAACATATAATGGCGGGCTAGAGATGAGGTAACATTGGATGAAGAAAAGCTAATAGCCCATGGTCTGCCACATCTTCTCAAATATTCTTTGAAGGACAGGGAATGTGGTGTATTTCCAATCACTTGAAATGTCGTGTCTACCGAAGCTAGGAAAGCCATATTGTAGCTGGTCGAATTACAGAGGTCAACAAACAGACAATTTTTTTTGAGTTTTTATTTCAATGACTATTTTCTAATTCTTTAAACCGAAAAATTACTTAGTTTTTCTTCTTTTTGAGTGTAGCTGGGAGACAATCCTTGAAAGACATCGCATGCGAGCTTTGCGATAGTGTGGGACTTGACCTACCCACTAAAAACACCCGGAGAAAGCATGGTGTTACCATCCTTCCAATAATCGCGCCTAGTCGTTAAACTCACCAGCAGTTTGTTCCTAGTACTTACTTGTAAATCTATGTTATACGAGTAAGTAACTAACTTTGGTCTGTTACCTTTTCTTACCACGTTTTTCTTATGATTATGTTGTTATATATATTTCTTTTTTTTATTTCTAGTTAGCTAGTTTTACTCATCGTAATCTTCTATCTAAAGTAGTAGTTCGACTACTTCTAAATTAGCATGGTTGTGAAGCCTACCTTCATGTCTTCTTTCAACCTTCGTGACCTCGTCCTCTATCAGATCCCTATGTAGATCAACGTTACGTATGTACCATGGCGCATTACCATTATTGCGTAGAACTTTGATTTGGAAGCATTGAATGCTTTGCAGGTTTGTCTTACTTGTGCATCCCCAAAGTTGGAGCTCATATGTCCATATTGGCTTTAGAATATACTTATAGAGAGAGACATGGATACGTCCATATGAGGCAATACATTCTGTTGTATCGTATATTTAGTTTATCATGTTTTTTCTTGACAAGAGTTTTCCAGCTCAACTTCGCTTCCGAGTCATGCCTAAATACTTAGCTGAGTTCGAATGCAGAGCTATTTTGCTATTTATGTACACAGGTATGAGTTGTACGTTCTTATTTGTAAAGTTAACATGAACTGACATCAGTTCATTTAATTTTATTTGCCATTTTTTGGTCCAATCAGATCACCACACGATGGTGGCTGCATGTTGACAGAATTTATAATAGAAATGCAAGAGGAAAGCGAAGGTGAATGGAGACAAATAGCCTTACACCATACTCTGCCTACCATTTCCGTATATCCATGAACCAGGATAGAGTCGAGATTTCCGGTCCAGAAGTTTCCCGCGAAGACTTCCAAAAGACAATCTCCATTAAGGCTGGTGGAGATTTCAAAAGCCGTTTTGAAATTCTCGAAGAACTTGGAAAGACTGTTTCGGAGTTGTATCCAAGAAAAGTACGCATCTCATATCCTTGCAGCTAAGGTCATAAAATGTATTAAATCGAATGATAGACAAAATGTTCAGGAGGAGATATCCATTTTGCAGAGTCTACAGCATCCAAAGCTGCTCCAGTTGGATGAGTCATTCATCGAGAGATCATCATGGTTATGGAGTATATATTGTGGCTGATGACTTTACATTCACAGAACGAGACTGTACTTCAATTTTGTGAAAAGTCTGCGAAGGTGTCGACTATATGCGTAGTCAGTCGATCTTAAGCTGGAAAGAATCATATATGTGTCATACCAGGACTAGTCATCAAATAAAAATCATTGATTTTGGATTGGCTCAGTGTTTGAATACAGACACGACGAGGGTACTGTTTGGCACTTCAGAATTTATTCCTTCAGAGATTATCAAATACGAATCGATTTGTTTCCAATCATAGATGTGGAGTGTTGGAGTGATATGTTATGTCCTACTCTCTGGTCTATCACCATTCATGGGAGATTCCGATTTTGACACATTTACTAACATTACACGAGCCTATTATGACTTTGAAGACAAAGCATTTGATGCCGTATCACAGGAAGAAAAAGAATTTATTTCGAATCTCCTGGTTCAGCGTAAGGAAGAGAGACTGATGGCGAAGCAATGTGGCTAATGCAACACCATGACAAAAATCTAAACATCAGTCCAATATGCACAAATAAACTGAAGAAGTGCAATTCGGGCTTTAAGAAGAATGGCCACTTTGTTCGGATCTCGAAGGAACTCTGATGTACCCATAGCTGGATCAATACCAAGTAGTCTACGACCATCGGTTTCGGGAGCATCGATCATGAATCCAAATATTTCATCGTACAAGACATCTCTCAACGAGGAAGAGGATGACTTTAATCCTGATCTACCAAACCTTGAATTGAAATTGAATGTGAGAAACTCCCTTAAAGTCCGAGATAAGACACAATCCTCCGTATGGAATGATTCTAGTTTCAGTGAGTGTTCTAACTGTAGCGGTGATGTAAATAATTCCTGTCACTGCTCAAATTCGATTATCGATAAACATCAGGCGATAAGGATCAGAAGGAGGATCAGACCCCACTTTCTGTGGCCGTGCCACATAACATTCATGACAGACAAAATTTGAAGTCTCAGTTGGTTGAACATGACGGATCAGAAAGTAAGTTACTCGATGTCCCATCGTGGAAATCGAAGGCTCCCCCCGGAGAAAAACAGAGTTACAAGTCACTTTCTCCAGAGCCAAGATCATCTCCCGAGCCTGAATTTGGTCTAGAACATAGAGAAGTGACCATGATAGGAGAATATAGGCCCCAGCTCCCAGAGAACCAGTAGGCCATGTGCCAACCAGTACCTGATATGCTAGCTATCTTTCTCTCTTTCTAGGGACAGATGGCTCAGCTCCAACGTCATTTAACTGAACAGACCGCACGGGTGGATCAAGTATACGAGCTGCTGCCTGGCCTAACGCACCTTTTGCCATAATGGGTACGTACGTGACGGAGCAAAGCCTGAAGGTCCTTGCTTTGAATGTGAATTCACTGATAAGGTTCGAAAGACACAAAATGAGGCACAGAAGATACAAAATAATACGGAGCAACCCACCCAACTCCATTCAGGGAGGTGGCGTAACGATTTTCGTACGAAAAGGTGTACGCTTTAAAAGAGTGTACAGTCGTATAGTACGTAGGTTTCAGGTTGTGGAAGCATGCATCGTGTATATCCCCCTCCGTAGTGGAAAGCGGTTATACATGGTGTCTGTCTATGCACCTAAGGCTACTAAATCCACTTTATTCATCTCAGAGCTCGAGACGCTTTTTCGATTCCCGAGGCTGGAATTGGAAGATAACTATTTTATTATCGGCGGAGATTTCAACGCCAAACATAGTGATTGGGGAAATAATACACCAAATACTAGAGGGAACCTACTATTCAATTGGTGGGGTCAGCACAGTATAATGTATCGACTCCGGTAAGGCGCCGGATAGTCCGTCGTTTCCCAGACGCGGGTCCCATTTGGATCATCTGCTGTTCGACTCACGAATACAACTGACATGCACTAACCAACAAACTACAAACTGTCTACGCATTTTCGTGTATGACAGTGACCATTGCGGTCTCAGCACCGAAATAACTACCCCAACGAAATTGCGGAATTATATGAGTTTGTTCAAAGGCATTCCTACAATTATAGTAGGGTGCGTTGGACACACTTCACCAGAACACTGACTAGAGCACTCTCCTCGAATTCGCCCTACCCACCGTCCAACAGAAATCTGTCTAACGAGGAAATTGACAGGTATCTAAGACTAATGGACGAGACAATCAAACGAACAATGGACAAAACGATACCTCGGTACCAATACACTGACGAAGAAGACTTATTCCGCAACGCAACTATTGACGCACTGCACCGACATAAACGTAGACTGCTGTCAAGACTAAAAACCTTATACAGACAGTTTACTGACAGACATAACCCGGAGGTCATGGCACTGAAGTCGTCGATTAAAAACCTCCAAACATTAATAAAGGAAAATTACAGAGCATCTGTAAGTTTGTATTGGAACAATAAAATTCGGGCTGTAAACACCAGCAACCCGAATATGTTCCCGCAAATAAATAAAATCTTTCGGAGAAATAATCGGAATGACTTTCCATGTCTTAAGATCGCCCGAACGACGAACAACGAACAAATACTTGTGCAGCAGGCATAGATCCAAATGAGGCTGTTGATGATGACAACTTCTTTGTGATCGAGGATCCGCAGGAGCAAGTGGAGGCTATAGGAGCGACTTTCCAGGAAGTGTACAAGCCGAATGTTAGCATTGGCGAAAACCACGATCTGGAGAATCGAGTCCTTGTGCACAATTGCTATCTTCGAAATGAAATTGTGAATTGGCGATTCGAGAGCTCGGGTTTCACCCAGTTCAGTGACGAGTATATGGCAAATAATGTCATCACCAACGATAGGGTACTACCCCCGTTCATTTCGAAGGAAGAGCTCCAAACGATCTTCGAATCACTTAGAAATAAGAAATCAGTGGGAACCGATGAAATACCGAGCATTGTGCTTCGACATCTCCCTCTAGAAGCGGTGAACATTTATACCACCCTGTTTAATAATGCAATGAATAATGCACATTATCCAGCGCATTGGAAAACTGCGGTGGTACATCCCATCCCCAAAAGGGCTAAAGACACTTCCAATCCGGCGAATCTCCGATCTATCAGTCTTCTTCCAAGCATCAGTAAGGTTTTCGAGAAGGTGATCAATAGAGTCCTGACTAAGTGGGTTGAGGACAAACATATAGTTCCGGATAATCAGTTCGGTTTCAAGGCGGGACATGATATCATTCATGCTGCGTCGAAACTGGTTTCTGATATCCAATGGAACAAAGGCAAGAAACAATGCACTGGTGCCTGCCTGATTGACTTGGAGAAGGCCTTCGATACCGTATGGTTAGAAGGACTCTTTTTCAAGCTGGACAGGTTGGGCATTAGTAAACCACTGCTGTATATTCTTTTTGATATGCTCTCCAGTAGACAGTTCATCGTGAAGAATGGCGATGTGACTTCTGCTGGAACATTTAACATTAAAAACGGTCTGCAACAAGGTGCGGTAAATTCGCCGATCCTATTCAACATTTACACGAGTGATCTGATAGGTTCACTTCACCATGCCATAGCGTACGCAGACGACATAATCGCGTACAGATCGGGTCCAAAGATTGAGGTCATTAATACACTTTTGCAGCGTGACTTCGACAAAATTAAGCGATATTGCGATGACTGGAAGTTGAAGATCAACTTCCAGAAGTCGGAAACTATTCTGTTTAGAACGCCTTTGGCTGGGGCCTCTAGGGATACCAGAAAGAATTGGCGAAAGTTTTCTATCCTCGGACAACACGGACAGCCACTCGCTTGTCGAAATGTAGTCAGATACCTTGGGATCTGGCTAGATCAATATCTGTATTTTAACAAACATATAGATGTTGCTCTGGCCAGAGCCAGAGGTGCCTTTGCCCTTACAAAGAGACTGTTTTATAACAGCCAACTCGATGCGAGGGTGAAGGTTATCTGCTACATGGCCCTTATCAGGCCTATGCTTGTATTTGGATGTCCCGTGTGGTTCAACGTGAGAGCAAGTTTATTGGAAAAGATTCGGGTGTTTGAGAGGGCTTGTCTTAGGACTTGTCTTCGCTTATACAGAACACCAGAGTCTGAGTACATAAAATTCTATCCTAATGAGGTCTTATACAATAGGGCGAACCTAATAAGAGTGGACAATTTCGTCATTAAGTTGACTCGAAGGCACATTGCAAGAGCAATGACCTCATCGAACAACCTGATCGATGAATCGATACAAATAAAGACCACGCAACAAATTTCGTAATACGAGTAATTATGTATAAACAATTACTTAATTTACCCACTTGATTTTGTGTTTACTGTATACTAAACGAATAGAATGTGCGCGAACTTTTAATTTTAAGTTTCACTCTCGTATGGCAGATACAGATATGTTACTAGCACGCCCTATACAGTAAAAAAAAACGAAACTGCTACAGGGTGGCAGCCATGTAAAAGGGATTTAATTTAAATAAAATTCTTTAAAAATAAACAAAACAAATACCACCTTGATCAAAAAGTTCCACCGTGTGGCGTTCCCATTGTTCCGATTTCAGTTCTGTTTTTTTGTTATGTAGGTAAATCTGTTGTTGATATTCCCTCTAAATCTTAGCGTCATAGCTTGACATTTGCAAAAGTTACGTAGCCAAGAGTACATCTATATCTGTGTGTGTTGGCGATTTTTTACAATTTTAGAAATGGATTTAAATTTGCAACAACGAAATTGTATTAAATTAAAAAAAAAAACGGATTTAATGGCGCGCGAACGTTGGAAATGTTGGAAAAGTGTTTCGGCAACGATTCTCTAAAGAAAACGGTCATTTACCAGTGGCACGAGAGCTGTTCAAAAGTGTGCAGTGGCAAACCATCGACATCGAAAACCGACAAAAACATTGATGGTCAATAACCGCAAATTAACCATCAGAGAGAGATAGGATTGAACATTGCCTATGGATCCATCCAAGACATTTTGGTTGATGATTTGGGTTTCCGTCGTGTAGCAGCATAGATGCTGCCAAAAGACCTCAATTTCATGCAAAAAAGAGATCGTGTTGACGTCGCAAAAGAGATGACTTGCGAGGCTGAATCCGATCCTACATTCATCAAAAAGATCATTACTGGAGACGAGACGTGGGTTTATGAGTACAACACGCAATCCAGACATCAGGCAAGTGAATGGCGTTCACCAAATGAACCGATACCAAAAAACCACGTCGTTTTCAGTCAAAAAAGAAGGCAATGCTCACGGTTTTCATGGATTACAACGGTGTAGTGCATCATGAATTTTCGCCAGAAGGCCAGACAGTAAACAAAGAGTATTATTTGGACATTATGAGACGTTTGCGTGAAGAAATTCGCCGAAAGAGACCAGAATTGTGGGCAGAAAACTCGTGGATTTTGCACCAAGATAACGCACCGTCGCGTCGCACAGTGCCATCAGTATTCGTAATTTTTTGACGAAAAATGCAACAACAGCCACCGAATTCACTTGATTTGGCTCCCTGTGATTTCTTTCTGTTCAATCGAGTTAAAAAACCACTACGGGGAACGCGTTTCAGCAGCCGAGAGGAAGTAATGGAAAAATCGCAGGAAGCACTGATGGACATACTAAATACCGAATATAAAAAATGTTTCGAGGATTGGATCAAGCGCTGGCATACGAGTGAGTGCGTTGCAGTCGATGGTTATTACTTTGAAGGGGACAATATTTGTAGATTTAAATGAATATACTTGTATTTTTATTTTTCTGCAACTTTTTGATCAAGGTGGTATATATCATTTACTGTCCTTTGCAGTTTTTCCGACAGCAAGTACAGCTGTTCGTCTGCTCGTGTATAGGGGGAAAAACACAGGTCCTACGAAACTACCTTTCGGTACTCAAGCTTTTATATATTTCAATGCGGAGTATTCATCTTTTTGCTTAATTCTGAATAAGCTCTGGATTATATATGCTTCTAGTATTTCTGAGTATTGTTTTGGAAGATATGTATGTAGCTTATGGACTAATCCTTTGTGCCAGACTTTATCAAAAGCCTGTGTTACATCAAGGACGATGGTAGGGCATATTTGGTTTTCTTCTAAGGCTTTTTTTTTTATAAGTTATTCTGTGAACCTAATCTAGATTTGGGTACCTTTTTCTGCCCCTTTTCGTCCATAATCGGATGAAGTCGTGTCAGAAGAATTTTTTCGAAGAGTTTTGTCAGGATTGGCAGCAATGAGATCGGACGATATAAGGTAACCTCACTGGACAATTTACCCGGCTTTGGTACCATAATAATTTCTAAACGCTGCGTTTATTACCTGTGCTACTTTTTTCAAACCACTTTTAGGCAGTTTTTTTAGAACTTCACCCGTTATGAGATCAAATCCCGGATCATTTCCCGGTTTGATATTTTTTTTTAATTCACTTCGTATGGCTGGAAGACCTTTTCAATATGTTCTGCAAATAGACCCGCCTTTTGTTTGTTGGTTTTTGCCCAGTTTCCACCGCTTTTTTTTAACCGGCGGAATGTATGCCGTTGGTCTTTTAATTTCTTTTTGTAGCCTTCCACAGTGAGCATACTCTACTAGCATCGTTTGTCAGATTTGTAAGGTATCTTTCCACCGACGCATTTCTCAATTCTATGATCTTTTCTCTGAGCTTATTGCTTAAACTATTAAGTCTTGTTTTATTACTTGGCGCTCTCGACAATTGCCTGTGTTTACGAGCTCTCCTCTTTTCAGATATAATGTCGCATATTACTTTGGGATATATGTTCGTTTCTTTTTACTTTACTATTTGATTCAGACGTTTCTGCCTGAATTCTAGGGTGGATTCTAGGGATTCTAGGGGTTCTATGGTGAAAGTCTATACTTCATTTTCCAATTGCTCTTTTGAATCGATGCATTCCACTAGCAAATATCTGATATACATATATCCAGTTAGTTAGCTTGTTTACTAGGCATGGAAAACGTTCCTTCATTATAATTTTATTACCAAGTGTATACAGCACAGGTGAGTGATCTGAATCAAGGTCTGGCCCTTCCTCAAATGGGTAGTATTTGAGAAGATATTCTTATCTATAAGGAAGTCGGAAACGTCCCGGATGTTGTTCCTATCTGTGAGCTAGTGATGGGATTTCCTGTTGAATGGTAATTACAATAGCATTGCCTTCTTTTATAGATTCCAGGAGTTCTCTTCCTCTTGCATTTGTTAATCTTGATCCCCAAAGTTTGTTCTTTGCGTGGAAATCTCCGCCTATTTTGAATTTATTTCCGAATTTACGGAAGAGGCTTTTAAGATCGCTTTGTTTCAGCTTGTATTATAGTTAGGCGAACAATGTGCCGCTGCTTGCTTTTATGTTTACTTGTATTTCACACGACTGGTAGTCTTCATCTTCATCGGGGTTAACACCTTTCCTAATTATAACTGCAGCCATCGCATGCTGTCTTGTGGTGATGTGGGGTATGGTTTGTCTTGTAGCCTCGCAGTTTATATTTTGTTCCAATTTAGAAATTTGTCTCGGAGACTAGACATACGTCAGTTTTGTTTATATCGTTTTTGCGATTCTCAACACCATTAGCATTCCATAACAGGAGTTGTATATTTTTAGCCATTAGGATCTTTTATGTACAATTCTTTTGTTACTGTTTTGTTTTCCAAGCAAAGATATTCTTTCAAGAATCTTCTTATTATTCCTTTCCATATCTTTCATTCTGTTAAGAATTTTTTGCATGATATCCTCCATGGCATTGCTTGAAGGTTTGGGGTTTCCAACTGATTTGACAACGTTGGCCGAAGTAACCTATGCATAGCTATGTTTTCTTTGAACCGATTATGAGATTTCACTTCTTCATTTTTGCTTGAGGGTATATTTGCTTTAGCTTTCCAGACTGTAGGGCCCTCGATTTCGGTCCTAAGTCTCTTTTCTTACTTTAGGTGCGTCTTTTTGAGCAGGCTTTTGCATTTTCTTCTGCTTGTTATTTTTTAACTGCTGCAGCTCTTTTGCTACTATGCAGCCTCTGTAGTTGGCATTTTGGGCGTCTTTCGCTACAGTTGGCGCGTTTTGGGGTTGCCTTTTTTCTCTAATGCAGTCTTTTGTATGAGTATGTTGGTCTCCTGCACAACTAACGTATATCGTGTTAGCGTTGCAATATTTGTAAGTGTGACAATACTTTTGACAGTTCTTACATTGACGAACTACAATAGCTTTGATTTACACTTTCATTCCTAGTAAATTTTTAATTTTATAAATGTCTGATGTCTTGATGATGTAAGCATGAACATCGGCAGCGGTACTTTACTTCTATATTTAAGCATTTTGACAACTTCTAGTATTTCTAGTTTTTCTTCGTTAGGTTATTCGCAATGCGTTAAGGTGTGCATGAGAAGTGTAATTTCTTTGCAACAACCCTTATCAGTCTTGTTGTTTATTTTGAAACGAATACCCTTGCGCTTTTATCTGATTTGGTAATTTTGTCAAGTTTCTGTAGGATTCTTCGTCTTCCACATTAATTTTGACATCATTACTATTCAGGACAGTTGTATTGGCATTTATTTTGTTTTCGTCTAGTATACGAGTATATAATAAGTCTTCGTACTTCGTGATTCAAAGCACTTTAATTGGAGGAGACCTTATTGACTTGAGTGGTTTGGTTTCTTTCTTTTTAATCTTTCCTGGGCTTTCCTTGTTCACTTTTGGTGGTGAAAGCTCCATAGACATGCTCATTTTTGTTGTTTTTTTTTTTCTTTTTGTCCCACTGAATGATGGTTCTGTCCCTCTGTGTAGTTCTTCTTCACCCGTAGAATACACGACAGCTTTTATTATCTGCTCATTTTTATTGTTATTATTGACCTGTTCTTTAAGCAGCTGCAACTCAAGCTGTAATTTATCAACTTCGCTTTTGTTGGCACATGACGTCATTAGGCTGCTTGTCTATGATCAGATCTGGTTCTGGAACCGTGAATATTGCTTCACCTATTAAAAAGTTAGCTGGAGTGAGAGCTTGAAAGTCGTACGGATTTTGTATTAGTGGACACAGAGGCCTCGAATTAAGGTACGTATGTAAGTGTCCCGTTGCCGACGATCCATTTACAGTGGTGTTTGGCACTCTTCACCTGCAATCGTGGGGAAAAGCATAATAAAATTCCATTTAGCCAGAACCTCAGTAGCTTCTTTCCAGTTGTGTCCGGATTCTTTTAACACGATGCAATTTAGTTTCTGCTTCAACGAGGTTTATTCCACAGTCACTGTAGATCTGACCACAGACACCTCGTCAAGCCGCAAAACGTCGAAAGGCGTCTCTGAAAGTTTGAGTGGTAAGGTCTGTGATTGCTTCCAAGTGCATCGACTTAGTGGCAAGGCAGTCAAATATTGCCAGATACCCTTTGTAATATTTGGCTACGCGAACCATCCACGACCGAATGCTGATTGGTCCTTGTCCAAAAATGGATTCGACGATGCCAATCCTATTGTTTTAGAGATCCCACCGGGAAATATCTCTTGCTGGGCACAGCAGACAAGCATCTTCAAAGAGGCTTCAAGCTCCGTCGGCTTGAGAGGTCAAGAGGCATTCGATGAATTCTGTCGTAGGTTGCTAGTGAAACGCATGCAGTAGCCTACGGTCCTCGTAAGCCGTTTCAAATTCAACGTTCGGTGGTGGTATCGGGTTTTCCACTATGTCCACGTGATGAACCTGCACCAATCTACTTTCTTCGCTGGTGACGAAACTGGAAGACTTTTTCGGCAGCTCGAAGTCCCACCACAACGTTGCATTTAAAAGGGCTGTTGCTTGCATGCCTCTCGAAACCAGGTCCGCAAAGTTGGCTTTAGTTGTTATGTGCTTCCACATTTCGATGTTGGTGAGCCGCTGAATTTCTCCTACTCTGTTGCGTACGAACGTTTCCCAATTGGAAGGCGACGCCAAGATCCAGCAAAGGGCAATGGTGAAGTCGGACCACGAGTACATATTGGCGTCGTCTCGTTTTAGGATTTGGACAACATAGTGCAGAAGTTTCGCCGCAAGAACAGACCCACATAGCTCCAATCTTGACAGACTTACTGGCTTTAGTGGTGCGACCGTGGAATTTGCATATGGACTCTATGTTCGTTGCCTTCAACCCTGAGGTATACGGCTGCTTCATAAGCCTTATCCGAAGCGTCGCTGAAACGATGAAGCTCCATCCTTTGTGATCTACCTATAGTGTGTACCCACCTTGGTAAACCTAAATTATTAATTTTGAATAGGTTATTGTAAAAGATGTCCTATTCTTCTGGAATATCCGGCTCGAAGGGCCAAGTGTTCGGCTGTGAATAGATTTTGTACGTTATTATAAAAGATTTAGGATCCATTTTACAGCCAAGTTTAAATAACAGCAAGGAATCTATTCACAGCCGAACAGATTGTCAGCTTTTCACTGAATTAAAAATAAATAAAATTGTCCCTTTCTTCACAGGCTTTTTTGTAACAAGCTTCCAACATTGACCAGTTTACCTGGCGTACTACCTGGGTTAGTTATGTTCGTTGCATATTTTGATTATTTAGCTTTTTTCAAAAAGTTTAAAAATGTGGACTTTAATCGTGAACCTTGGGTGAAATTTACCCCCTAACCCGAAGAGGTTATATATCGTATTTTGTGTATCGGGAGCTTCAAAAATGACCCCAAGAGCTAAAAGATATCGTATTTTTCTCAATCCCAAACTCTTAGAAGCAGCTATGAGAGCTATGACTTCGTGATCAAAGCAGTAAGTCCCGAACCACACTCCAACTCCAACGAATTACAAGGCTTAGTTAGAGGTCTGACTGGCGTCTTTTCATAGACAGTTCCACAAAATGTTTAAAAGCTGTCCATAGTGCATATTAATTTCATCTGTACCTTTGTCTCACTCCCTGATGCTCAAAGCAAATAACGAAAGTGTCAAAATGATGCTTGGAGGTTTAAGCATCATACGAGTATGATATATATGCAGAACACCTGACCTGAGCGGATTTTACTATGGTTGGCTTTCTCCTAAGAACGCAAGGTGGGTATACTAAACATCTTTCTTACCTTTATGAGACAGTAGAGCAGACAATTCGCTTCACCTGCAGCACTCATGGGCTAAGCGAACCGACTTCGAGGTTGGAAAACTTCATTGTCGAGCCTAAACACATATTGATGTCTCCATTACATTTAAAGTTAGGCCTTACGAAGCAATTTTTTTAGTTTTTCCCTCGAATTCCCTCCTGAAAATTTTCAAATAATTTAAATGTTAAACGCGAAGAAAATCCATACTGGTGGATGCTCTCAACATCGGAATCCCGTGACAACAACAATACAGGTGAACAAACAACAACATTCCAATTGCTGTATTACGATCTCATTAAGCTGAAGCAAGTCAATACTGAAGCTCTGGCACAAAAACAGAACAGAGCCCTGGGGCACACCAGCATTTATTTTGTGAATATCAGACTTGAAACCGTCTTGGAGGGTGCAGCTATCAGAATTTTGACTCTGGCTTCGACCATAACTGACTACACGATACCTAAACACAATTTTAATAATAATATCCAAGTTCGCATTCTGGAAAGGACAGAATGGAACAATAGTAATCTACCCCTATCGAAATACCAAGTATCGATCTTCACCTGCGACTCCAGGATTGAGTGCAGAGTTGGGGCAGGTTTCCTCTCAGCGGAATCACACTTCCAGACTTTTCAAGTGTCTTCCAAGCGGAGGTACTAGCGATTAGAGAGGCCTGAAAGATGCTAAGCCTCAGCTCCATTACCATAAACCACATAGGAATCTTTATTGACAGCCAGGCTGCCATCAAAGCACACCACTCACTTATTTCGTCCTAAAGAGCAAGCATGCATTTCGGCTCTGTAAAGTCAAGAACTCGATGATCAAGGAAAGTGGTAATATCAGTAGAATTTAGGAAGACCTTGCCACGCACACAAATCTCGAACAGACCGTCTGCCGGTGTTGAGAAATTGGGAGGATAAGCTCAATTCTTTTATGACTGTGATACATGTTACACTGATCTCAATGAACGTTATTGACAATCGACAACAATTCCGGACACTTGACCAAAACGAGGTCTGAATAGCAATATTCTAAGCGAAAACAAATAAGGCGGAAGAAACAGACGAATTACTTACAGCGGTTGGCAGCACAGGTGTATTATACCACTTACTTCGTAACTTAGATGGTGTTACAGGCAGGGTTAAACTTTAACCTCAACTAATAGGTCTCCACAGCTGGGGATGGTTTTTGGCCAGATACCTCCAGTTGCGTCTTCCAAGTGGATAAGTCCCCTTTTACTTATACGGTGGTAGGGCAAGGACTTCATCTTCGGCGTTATTCACTCGGCGATGAATCGAAGACTCTTCTGAGCAGAGCATTGGTATACACTCGCTCTATATGTCCTTGCCATTTGATAAGCCAGATGCTCACTTTGCAAACCAAATCGATGTTGAAGAGTCTCACGTTCCAAACAACCAAATATATCTTCGTCCCGTTTCATGGACGTTCAAGCCTCTGCGCTATTGAGCGTATGACCAAAATGAGATTTTTTTTATAATTGGCGCGCGTTTAAAGGGATTCTGGTACTCCTAAAATGTTTGCACACAACGCGGGCGAAGGAAAGTTGGCGATGAATGAAAAAGAGATATCGAAGCACGTTGGTTTTGAACGTTTGAAGGTTATAATGACCTGGAAATAAAGAGCTCGGCAAGACATCCCATAAGAGATGGACCCCCGCCCAATTTTCAAAGCTTCGCCCATCAATGACGTTGTCGAATAATGAACGGGGGCAGAGCAAAGTACTGGTCTTATCGTAAACATCTTCAGATGACGCTACCGAAGATTGCTACGATTCGATCAGTCACAAGTTGCCGGTCATAGGTCTTGTCGACGGCTGGATCACCGGTAGTCACTACCAGGACTTAAATCACGGTACCATGAGAGTGAGGATCCCCCGGATCTCGGTGCGGGACTGACTTGAAGAGGTAGGCCCACTTGTGGGAGCGTCATGGTGGCTATTGTTTAAACTCAAAATCGCGGAAGGGTCTTCCTTTGGTTGACCCAATGTAGAGTTGCAATAAGTACTGGGTGCTGCGACCCTAAGAGCAGTAAGAGGTTTTAGGTCGGCCTCGACTCATACCAAGGGTGGAACTTGTGCCGGCAACACAGTTCTGATTTGCCATCAATGGAATGACGGCGAGCGATGGCAAGGCGTATCCTTGCTCCCATGGATGTATGGGCATCCCGTAAACATAAGTCTACATGACAGGTGGTTTACGTTAAAAATCAGACACTATCCCATAAGAGAGCTGCACAACATAGGACAGAGTCACGATATTTGTGCGTTCGTCTAAAAGTGGGATTGAGGGTATCCTGATAAGTATTCATAGCGAGACGGGTGTTACGATTAAAAGTTTGAAGAGGCGGAAATATATCTAGCAGGTGCAGAGAGGTTTTAGGGGCACCTGACCAGATGTGGGCACTATACTCCAATTTTGGGTGGTCTTACATATTGGGGCCAGATGAGAGGGAGAAAAGTATTTCTTAAATCGCTTAAGGAAAGCTAGACATTGCGCAGCATTTTTATCGACATCAAATATGTGGTCATTGTAATGTAAGTTGTCATTGACACACATATGTATATGTAGGATGTGATCGCGCCATAAGGGTTTTTCCACCGACAAGAGAAGGAGAGTTTAATAAACGGCGTCGGGACTAATTACATTCGACGAAAGACGATAAGGGTGAATAGGTCGGCGAGCAGAACGCAATAAAGTGTCCTTTTTTTTTGTTCTTTGTATTTCTTGTAAGCTTGCATTTTTTGTGTGTTATTTCATTGAATTATTAAAACTGGATTACTTCGTTTCTTACTTGGATTGTTTTTTCCTATATATAGAGGATGGAAAGTTTTTCGGTTTCGAGGATTCAAGTGGCATTCATGGATAATGCCTGGGTATATAAATTTTGCTTTAACGATAGCAAACAGCATTGTGCTTTGGAAATATTAAATTCCAGTCAGTAATCCTGTTGATATCGGGGTTTAATCGGTTGCTGTTCCCGTTCTACAGTCGAAGAGCAGGGATGCTCCCGCATTCGGGAACGAATATTGAAAGCAGAGAGGGTTTTCGTCAGCAAGGGAATATAATGGAGTACAATTAACACACAAGAGATCATTGATAAAAATTAGATAGAGTTTCGGGAACAAAATGAAGCCCTGGGGAACACCAGCATTTATTTTGTGAAAATCAGACTTAAAACCATCTAAGGCAGCTTAAATTGAACCTTCCGAAAGGTAATTTCTAACCCATTGAAGAAGAGGGTCGTCGATCCCAAAAGCACGCATTTTCGACAAAAGAGCCTGATGCCAAACTCTGTGAAATGCTTTAGAAATATCAAGTGCAAATATCTTGCTTTCGCCAGATTGTTGTGCGCTTTGGTTCCACTTTTCGGTGAGACATGCCATCAAATCACCAGTGAACCTGTTGCTACGAAAAGATAATAGCGTTCCGTTGCTTATTCAAGCAAATTTTAATTTTGTTTGCTTCGCAAATGTCCAAACCGAATTGATATTCGACGTCATTTGTAAAATCGATGTGTCATACATTATGGCCCAAATTGTACAAAAAAGGGACAAACAAAAGAACTTTTCCGTACAGGCAAACTATTTTAGGTAAACCTTTGTTTGTTTTTAATTAGTAGGATGGGAGTAATAGGGATCAGATAAGCAAAGCCCAGACTCAAAAATTTGTTTTGACTGGTGTTATCAAGGCAAAATCACTGTTCATAACATCATAGATAGAACGCCTTTTTTCGATATTCGTCTTTAGATTGTGATATCAGCATGTTTTGTGGAAATATCGCAAACATTGCACCGTCATAATCAACTCCAGCAAGTGAGTGCGATATTTATCAAATTTCAGTAAACCAGGTGGAGTTCTCTGGCCGATAAGTGGCAAACAATTTTTTCCTTTCTACTAGTATTGAGTCTAAGCGGACACAAGACCAATGTCCGACTAGCAACACCAATCGTAATATATTCATAGATACATTTAATCTACTCGTATATCTGTGCGAATAGATAACACTTGGCCCTATTTTTCGCATACCAAGGCCAGACTATTACTATCAATTATCTGGAAGTCTTTGTTATTCTAATCCAAATTAAGGCGACAACATGATTAAATAAAATATTCTATCAAGTGGTTATGGATGAATTATTAAGTCAGCTATTGTCGAAAATCTAAGTCAACATGTCTGTTGTTTATCGGACACTCCATAATACAGATGGTCAGTTCCTTTCGTTTCTGCTCGGAAAATAGCCAAAACTCTAGTGATTAGCTTTTCGTTTAGGAGCGTCAGAATTATATAATCATTTAGACTTGAACAGCATTATCTGTATCGCTGCTCAAGAATTCAGAAAATCAAGAAAACGTCAAAAGTAGGTACAGAGTTATGCCCAGAATGCGATTTTTCATGGTAAAAAATGCCCACCATTTCAAGAGTAAATGTTTGCTTACCTCACATGGGTGTGCTACGAGTAAAAAAATAGAAAAAATAGATGCAGCTGTTATCATAAGAAAATAAATTATTTGAGATTCCAAGTTATTAGGAATTCCTTAAGTTGAGTGATGGCTTTAGACTTGCGTCTTGTGTCCAATGTGTTTTGATAGGTCTCAGAAGATATTCACCCGAACAAGTCTGAACCAGATCCTCATCCACAATTTGGAATGTTATCTGGTGTCATACCTATTTACTTAGCGAACGCTATTCATTGGATAAATGTCACAGAAACCTTGGTTTTGTCTGTGCCGTAAGTTGATCACCAGTTATGCGGTTGGCTTTAGAAATGATGTCAAATGTTGATATTTTCCTCTTTCTGTAGTCGGAAATTAGTCGATCGGAAGTTTAAAGTGACTTTGGTTGATTCATAGTTCTCAGAGTAGGTGATGAATGAACCTAACTTTTTTCACTTGTTTGCTTATGCTATGAGTAACGACAGAATTCCTAACTTGTCGGTATTCGAGTATAGTCAAACAATTAAAGTGGAATTGTGTATCGCGGACATTTCAAGAGGAATATGCTGTACTGTCAAGCGCAGACAGGTGCAGTGTTGACAGAAATGTCGCCTTCGATACAATGAATCAGCACGATGTAAGGAGGATCCTAAATACAGATACAATAGATAACCACCTATGCTGGAGTATTGCTAAACAAGAATTAAGAATTAAGCCCCTTCGGGTTAGATGCTAGAATATACCCGAGGTAGACATGTCTGTCGTAAGAGGCGACTCAAATCCACTGGGCCGGATTAAGGTGTTAAGCGACCCGTGCCAGAATCGACCTGGTTGGGGGACCAGTAAAAAATAGTCCAATCTCTAACGGAGCATCCGGATACTTGGAGACCTCCGGATCAGCCAGCCTTATCTATCTAATGTGGATCTCTGGACAGACGGACTCCGCCACTCGTGGGGACTAAAATGAGTTCTACAAACACAATACAACACAATACAAATACAAACCAGGACCCCTTAAAAAAGCTCAAAGGTTGCGAGATCTATAACACGCGGATCGCTGGAAACATCGTGTGGAAGCAAAGACCAAGCACAGTGGATAGCTTTGGACGATAGTATTACACCGAATAAGCTACAAAATCTCGAAAGCGAAAATTCTGAGACTCCACAATATGCGCCGAACTTAAAAAGGAATTAGATGCCATTAAGACGCAATCTAAACCGAGTCTGATCCGCGACTTTAACGCCCGGAAAACTCGAGTTTTCACACGGACGAAGAAGAGCTAGTCCGAGAAGCAGACTGAATACTTACAAAAAGATCAAGTAAGCTGATTCCTCGCCTGTAAATGTACACAAAGAGACGCCAGCCAGCTCTAATACTGTTGAGGTCAATAAAGGAAAAAAGCAACTCAAACAAAGATCGCCGCCACCAATAAACGTCTTTGGAATCTCGGACAAGTTGCACAAAATCTTGAAATCACTGTGTTCAACCGACTACAGAGTAAGATCCCGAAAAACGATCCATGGACTGTCAATGTCCTTAATCCAGACAATTACCGTTCGCTTTCGCAAAAATTAAATGCCGAGATGATTCAATGGTATACGTACGAAAATAAAGCGGAAAGCCCCATACGCGTGGTAGCTAGAGACTTGCACGCCTCTTGCCCTAAACAAATCATGATTCCCCAATATACACGTTGTCAGGGATCAATCCAAAACTATGCCTCCTAAAAACCCAGGGCCAGCGAGGACGACAAATCATAACAACTGTCCAACCCCGAAGCCTTTAAAGAAGGCAAAGATAGCAAACGCCGTGATGGCCGCTAAAATCACCAATAATAACAACAACGTCAAAAATAACAAGGCGCAAGTGAAAAGTGGAAAAACTTATACGCAAATAGCAGTGCGAGCAAGTATGACCAACTGTGAATCACCTGATCCTGCCTCAAATGTTTTCTCAGTAATTCTCGAGAGCGAATAACCTCGAAGAAGATCTGTGTAACTAATCATGACAAAAAAGCTCAATATTCTTGCCTACAGAAAAGGCTTGATGAACTAAATATTTTCATTTAGGAAAAAGCAGCTGATATATGTTTAATTTCTGAAACTCACCTGACGACACAATCACGCGTGAAACTAAAAGGTTACGACGACTACCACGCTCATCATCCATCGGGAAGCGCAAGAGATGGGTCATCCCTATTTATAAAAGACTGCATTGAATACTCTCTGGACCAATCTTTATTATTGGTGGCGAGCTTAATGCGAAGCACACCTTTTGAAGCTCAAGATGTATCTCACAAAAAGGCAAAATTTTCTACAATGCTGGCTTGGAATGTCGTTGGCAATTTTACTCAACGGGCAGACCGACGTACTGGCATTCGGATATCGCAAAAACACCGGATCTGATAGAAGAAATCTTCGATCTTTCCTCCGATCATTCTCCAATTATCTTATCATTGTGCGAATCCTTGATTAATAAACAAAGACCACCCAGATTATCCAACAAAAAAGCTCACTGGGAATATTTCCGAATAGAGGTTGTCGAAAATACTGTGTTTGTTGAAGTCACACAGCAAACGACCTGGAATAACACTCCAAGCGAATGGAACAAAGTTTACAGTATCGGCATAAGATACCCACCGGAATTCAGGGAAATGATAAGGAAGAAACGAGGAGCGCGGAAAAAGTGGCACGAAACTCGGGCTCAACAAGATAAAACAAGAAAAAAATTGATCAAGGCCTTCAATAACCAAGGTATTAATAAATACCTAGAAAGCCTCACAGCGACAAAAGGTACCAATTACTCCACATGGAGAGCCGTTAAAAGTCTTCGAAATCCCCAAATATACGTGGCGCCAATAAGATGAAACCAGGATGACTGCAAGAATATAAAGAAAAATCTAACGTTTTCGCCGACCATCTTGCAGAAACGTTCCAACCATTCGACGGGGAAGTGCTTCCAGAGAATGTCAATATGCTAGACGTGACGACGAACCTTCCAATTGAAAAGGCTACACTTAGGGAACTTAGACAAGTTATAGACACGTTTAAGCCCAATTAAAACCCCCGGATATGACTTAATTACGGGAGAGATACTTAAAGCGCTACCGAAAAAATGTTTGCTAAAGCTGCTCTATTTTATAAATGCCACCATAAGACTAGAGCATGTACCGCATCAGTGGAAAGTTGCCGAAGTTATTATGGTTCCGAAACCCGGTAAAACGCTGACTGAAGTCAGGTCATACAGACCAATATCGCTCCTCCCGATCATATCGTAGGTCTTCGAACGAATCTTACTTAATCGTTTTAAACAGATTATTGACACAACTCGAATCTTGCCTTTAGAAGCTAACACTCTATTGTTGACCAAGTGCATCGAATAACCGATGTAAATGAACGAACAATTGAGTGGAAGTTAATCTGTTCAAGCGCATTCCTTGATGTTTCAGTAAGCACTTGATAAGGTATGGCACGAGGGCCTGAAATATAAACTTCGAGCAATTGTCTCATATTTTAAGTTCATACCTAGATGACCGACTCTTCCGTGTCAGACACGGAAACGAATATTCCAATTTTAAGAGAATAAAGGCGGGGGTGCCGCAAGGAAGCGTACTTGGCCCTCTGCTATATTTGTTTTTTACCCGCGACATACCGCAAACGGACGATACTTGGCAACAGCTAAAATCGTCGAAGAAGCAACTGCTAAGTTACAACGCGTCCCAACACGGATTAACAATTGGACAAAGATTTGGCGAATAGCGCTTAATGAAAGCAAGTCTGTACATGTGAACTTCACTCTCAAGAAAACTGACAATCTACCTGTAGTTATCAAGGCAGTATAAATTTCTTTTGCGAACGAGGCCAAATATCTTGGTATGACACTCGACGCTAAACTTAAATGCAGAGCACACGTTAAGAAAAAAACATGAAGAGCTTGAGATTAAGTATGGAGACATGCACTGGCTTCTTGGAAAGTATTCCAAGCCCAGTTTAGAAAACAAGTTTAATTCCTGCTATACAAGCAACTGCTAAAACCGGTCTGGAGATATGGTATACAGCTTTGGGGTTGTACCAAAATTAGTAACGTTAACGTATTGCAGACATTCCAAATGCACCGGTAAAGAGGAAACGGAACGTGAACAATGATCAATTGGACGCCACCCGATTTTTATGGAAAATCGGGAAAACAAGATAAAAGAAAACAAATGAATTTTTCCCTGATGGGGAATTTAAGTGTATGTATTTTCTTGAGAAAAAAATGGGGGAAATTACAGAGGCCGTATATGGTGCAGAATAGATAACAATCGTCGGACACCAAAGGGGTTGCCCACCTCAAGATTTAGCCGACAAAATATTACACTAGATTTGGACGGCCGACGGAAGGCCCACGATTCCGTACGATCACACACGGGGTGACTCACTAGGTGGCAACGAGGTCGCGAACGTTTTAAATACCAACCGTTAAAGGGTTACGGGGTTTGCCAGGTAAACGGTAAAGAGCTTTACGGGATTCTATACCTCGGAAGTAACCCCAACTGGGGGTAGATCACACAGATGGGAATAAAAAAAATTACAAGGGGTACTTATCTTATTTTCCTGCCTACTTGGGGTCGCTCCTATCTGGTTGTCGGGGTTGATGAGGGGAGTGTGTACTTCCCGCCGCTGTCACTCTCGTCGTCGCTCCGTCCGTCAGTTCTTCCTATCTTCCTCGCTGGGGTTTTGTGGTTTTTGTTTTTTTTTTGTTTGTCCTTGGTGGTGGGTTTCTTTTTTTCGTCGTTCGTTCGTTGTACGTTACTCTTATAATTTTTTTTTTGTTGGTTTCTTCTGTTTGTTCGTGGGTTAGTTTTGTTTAATTTTGTTCTCCGTTCTACTTTTTCTTTTCTGTTTTTTTTTTTGCGCGTACTTTCCGCTATGACGGCTAGTTCTTAATTGCCTAGCCGCGCATTTCGGCTAGTTGCCTCTCACGCACACACACACTCATGCATGGTTCCACTAATTCAGCTGTCAGAACAAAGGGACTCACTTCCAGAGCTCTGACAGCCTCCCTATGAAACCACCCAATCACGCCAGTCGATGTTTTGTCGTGTTCGTTCTGTTCGTTCTGTCTGTCGAGTGACTGCTTGGGTCCATATTACGCCCTCGGACCCGGAACACTTTTGGGTAACGATTAAGGGAAGCTCAAATGGTGACCGCCAAGTAGGGAGGAAACATTTATTAAAGAAAACTTTTACTGCGGGGCCCGTAAGTCTCCTTGCAGACACGAATGAGGGGAACGGATCGTGGGGAATCGTGAGCTTTCTTTCACAATTATTGTTTTTTTTTTTTGAGTTTGGGGTCTTGGGGGGTTTTACAAATTTTATGGCTGAACGAGAAAACAATATATATATTAGGGTGGGCTCTCGGCCATTGCTGGGGTGTCGACCTCATCGGGTATCAAAGGGGGGGGGGGGGGGGCAGACCGTCCGTCCGCTAGGGTCTCCAGGCCGTCCGCCTGGCTCTTCCAGGGGTACCTATATGGTCATCTCTGGAGCGGTAGGCCGGGGGAGGGAACTGGATCCAAAGGATCTAGTAAATCCCACCTGTGCCGTGGCATCCAGAGCATGACGGGAAGAAAAGAACGGGGACGAAACAAGAAAAGGCAGGAGGGCAGAGGGGTGAAACAGACAACAACAGGACCAAAGGGAATGGAGGATTTTTGGGGCGTGATTTGCACGTAACATGTTCAACAGGAAACGTCAATGGAGAAACGCCTGCAAAATATCTTATTAAAGCAAAATGAAACGCGATAGAAGAACTCCTTGTCTCACACTACTATAAGCACTTGGCTTTAGTGTCTATGAAGATTTCTCACCTACCCACCAAAAAAAATAAAAAAAAATTAAGAGACTCTAAACTGACCACTTGTAATCTAGCACCAGCTTTTGCGGACAGACTTCTTCGTGAAGAAGCCTGATAAAATCCACAAAATTGGTGTAAGTGTGGAAAGGAAGGAGGCCATCTCTGGGCGCTAAATTTGTGAGAATGACTACAAAATGTAGTGGTTTAAACTGGCGTTAGGTCATTGGTGCTGAACATAGCAGTAGAACAATGTGTTCTAGGTTGTCAATCAAGAGGACAATACTATGAGTCTTATCGCATGGCTTAGAATCCTATCTAGCGAGTATAGAGAGATCATATCTGGGCGTTGTTCTACAATGAATGACCAATTCCCTTACATTTTGAGCCGAGATCTGAGCGCGAAAAATGTTTCTTTCATCGCTAGAAACCTAGACATTTCGCTGCACTAGATGTGACAGATGTGACAGACAAGCGGATATTACTGAAAATTAAAAAAAGAGTGTAGGAGACAGAATGGAGATTTGGGGCACAACAACATTTATCTTGTGGATAGCAGACTTTAAATCGTCTAAACAATTCGAACCTACTGAAGAAAAGATTCATCGATCTCAAATGTACACATTTTCTGCAAAAAAGGCTGATGACAAACTTTGCCAAATGCCTTAGAAATATCAAGTGCGACTATCTTGCATTCACCAAATTTAAACAGGTTTTTGGTTCCGCTTTTAGGTGAGATATGCTTTGAACTGAGAAGTGGATCTGTCGCTTCGACAACCGCACTGCCGATGATCTTGAGCTGATGGTGTATAAGCATATCAGCACCGTTTTCAGTTGGATCTTGCGCGCTGACAAAGCCACCACCAGAATTGATACTCAGCGGGAATTTCCTGCATAAACTTCTGTCTACCAGAACTACCACCTTTGTTGGTTGAAGTTCTAGGCTTTTCTAAACATCGGGTGCGCGGGTAAAACAACTGCTGGTTTTGTTTCCGCAGATGGGTCTAACCGTTTCGTGTGATTTCCGTCTACTGAAGATGCAGCTTTTGTTAGTTTCAGCATCGGTTTCATCCCGGATCGTGCGTGGAAAGATTCATCGACAGGCGGAGTGCTTGAAAATTTCTTCCTCTTAGCCCTTTTCCTCCTTTTCGGGACATGTGACATGTATTTTGTGTTCACTGAATGTCCAGGTCGGCCTGCCATCGCTCTCCGTCTTTCTTTTGAAACAAAGCGGAACTATGTTGAAGGCACAGCTTCACCCTAGGTATCAGTCCAGGACTACCCATCGTCTCAACCGAATCGAATCTATCGAACGTGACGTTGAAAGGGTCAGGAATTATCAGAACCAAGTGATCCAGCAGCTACTGGGTCAATGCCTAAATCGGCGAGTGGTTTTAGTAGTATGTTTTAGTAGATTGTTGCAAGTACAACCTGGAGTATAATTCGTTGGGCCCACATACTGTAACAGTTTAATGTCTAATTGGGATGTCTTTGGCGTTTAGTTTGAGATATCACCTGAGTTCTTCTCAGAACCTTAGGATCTGTGACTCTTAGACCTTAGACTCATATCCAACGAGAAGGGAGATAAACTATACTTAATGAGCGAGGGATACCTATCGATCTACATCTTTTTCGTTGCTTGTTAAAGCCATACGATATCCTGCCAATACCTATTGTATTTTGGAGTTTTTCGCTCCAGCACTTCCGCTCGAGTCATCAGTCATTTGGTGACTTTGTTGACTTTTCTTCTATAGCATTTGCTTTCTGTTTCGTTCATTTTCGAAGACAATACGACATCTATTGTAGATCGCTTCTACTATATATACTACTGGTGCCTATCTATGCGTATATAACTCTAATGTTAATCCAACCAAACTCTCCTAACCCTCATAATTGTCATCCTATCCCTAAAGACAAATAATATATTCTAACGACTTTAAAATTAAGATTCGAGCTCCTTCTTCGAAATGTAAAACGTAGACCCAAATTACGTAGATTCACACACCGAGCTAGCACATCAGATTTGCTTATAAATTGCAGCCGAACTTTATCCGACTTCATTCAAACTCGTTGAATCAGAAACCACGTGCTAACACATGTGTATAATGAATGTCTTTTCACAACCGATATTTGCCACAAAATTCACTTGATGGTCCTCATAAATATGCAAATCACAAAATAGAGGTCACATTGTACATACGAGTAGAACTCCCGCATTTTCCTTTCGTTTGGTGTCGTCAATCCCCAATCGATCTATCGATATATTGCCCTTATACTTGATATACAGTATCTATCAGCTTTGAGTAGTTAGTATCTACGAATGGGCTTATGGAAATTTAGGGCAAATCAGTAAAGCTGACGCAGTAGAGAATGCCGACTTTGTCGGCAATAATTTGACAGAATATCAAAACTAGTTTCTGGGACTATCAATCGCAGATACGATTACTTTTTAGTTAGGTGACTACGTCTAGAAACTTTTTAGAAAACTCAGTTGAACATATTATTGACGGCACCCTACTTGAAGGAACACCTCACCAATACCCTTAAACTTTCCACCAACTTCTCTGTAGTTGTTGGTATCCGTACTTATAAAATTCGATGTTATTAGCCACAATCGCTCCATTGTCGCCGGTATTCTATTTCGTTAAAATGGCTACAATGTCCTTGATGGCGTTTCCCAGAAGAACGCTTGACTGCCAGCAACAGAAAAAAAAGGAAAATGGAAAAGAAACAACAAAAGCTTACAATCGATTTGCAGAGGATGGTAAATTGCTCAGTAAATTATTATCCTTCACATCCTCACACAGAAACACACAAACACATAAACACACACTCATGCACTCATGCACTCATATCCGCGCGTAGCTGTGCATGTGGATTCAGGAAAATTATAGGATTTGCACTGCCGCCCACATTTTTCATTCATCATTGTTGTTGTGTCGCACTGTGGACTAAATTTATCGTGACCTTGACTTCTACTCACAGGACTCTCTATGCCAGGGCCGATATATTGATTTAAACAATTGTTAGTTTCATGCTTTGTGCGAGGGATGTGGATCCGGAATGTGTTTGTGGTGCTGGTGGTTTTTAGGGTTGATGGTTTACTCATCCCTCACCCAGTTGGAGATTGAATAAAATGGGGTGTGTTGGAGACATGTGGGTGGAATGTTTTTTGGATGAATTCTGGCGCCAAAAACCAACCTCGCCCCTGTTTACAGTCGATGGTGTAAAATTTCCCTCCCGAACAACGATAACCGAAATATAACTCCGACTGGAAATGGAAGCAATTCCCAACTGTGGTTCTAGATACGATACTAGTACGAGCACGATTGCGAGTACGAGTACTCGTATTCGTATTTGTTTGGCGACGTGTCTTATCTATTCAACTCACTGAAAAGGATATTTTGAAGAGATTTTTTCTTTGCCCGAGGATTGTTATTGCCCAAGCGGATGTTGAGGTTTTGTGTTGATTTTTTTTCGCCAGGGTGTCAATTGGCCGAGGTATTTCCAATTTTTTCACATTTCTAATAAAATGATATTTTTTCAATGGATGGATGGATATTTTTTTCGTGTTTTTGGAAAGAATCTAGGACGCAAATGTTGTCCAGGAAGCATGTACGGGCGATTGAGCACGTTCATCGATCTATTGAAGTTTGATTACGCATCGAGTCTTAGTTTGAGTGAAGATTAATTATGGAAAGAGCTTTATGAACAAGAAGTGTATCTGATGCCAAATTATGGACGCATGGATTCTAAGAGATGAATGAGGGAAGATTATGCTTTTGATTGACGATGAGGATTAAGGTCTCTGGTCAAATATGATAAATGAGAGATTAATACTGTTTTGCAAGTGTCAGTGTGAAGTGCTAAATTAAGTAATAAAATCGTTTGGAATTTAGGTGAAAACTTGGAGACATCTGAAAGTGTGATTCGACGTACTCTGATATTTTGTTATTCGATATGAGTAAGCAGATTGGGATAATGACGTTTTACAACGTATTAGAAGAGCTACTTGTCATGTACTCATCTTCACGGATATTTCCGGCGTAGAAAAATAAGTTTACCATCATAGGAACATGGAAAGGGATCGTTTGAGACTGCACTGTACTTTCTCTTATGACCCTGGCTAAGGTTCTTTGATATCGAGGGAATTTTCCACAAAATTCACCATGTAGAAGTTGCTTTTAAGAATTTAAAAAAATCTGCTTTACCTGTAGCTTGATCCACTTCCCCCATCGGGGAACATCCCAAAAAGATTCACTTACTCTTATGCATATTATGGAACGTAGTCCTCAATACGTTGCATATCAAATTAGAAAACGTGGGATTTGGTGTGGTAACTTACGTAGATAAATTAATTCGTTATGTGTCCAGTATAAGCATCACTGGCCCACCCCCAAAGCGGCTTTCTAAAATTTGTTCTATTTGCTTCTTTGAGGTGATAAGCAATGGAAGGAGCGCTGACTATAGAGCATGCAATTCTACTCACGATTCATTACAGTCTCCTGTAATCAACTGTGTGACTTCATCTGAGAGTAACTTCAACGTTGACTTCAATAACTTGATTCTAGAAAGGAATGAATTGAGAAAACTAGGTCAATTTATCATCGTCGCAGACGGCTTAAGACAGCAGAAAGCGCAGGGGACTTGTCTGATTACCCTTGCACACATAAATCCTTTAGTTCACCCAGATATATATATAAAGCACATTGATGAAGCCAAGACAATAGAGGATATCTGTGAGTCGCTAAAAAAGTAATACCAGCTCATTATTTCCACTCAAATTTCGGCGATAATCCCGCTTGCGAGTAATGTGAATGCAATACTAAAATCAGGCAGAATAAAAATCGGAAACTGTCATACTCGCGAATGCAAGATCTGTGTTAAGTGTTTTAAATAGCTATTAATAAATTCGGCCACGTAGCACGTCACCGCAGAAGCGAGCTAGACCGCTCAAAACAATGCTTGATAGCCAAATTGCACCAAAGAAACGCTTTGCTTCTTCTGCAAAAGGGAGAACCCAGAGAACGTCAGGCCCATTATTTCGAAAGGCTCTAACTAGCTCAAAACCGAGAAGGTTACTCAGATTAACGTTAACCACTTCGAAGTGGCAAATTACCAAAGAAAAGCAACTTATCCTGATCAGCGAACCATATATGTAGAGCCCTAAAAAAATGTATCTATGTGAGGGGAGGAAGCAGAGCCTTTCAGAAAACCAGCGAATCGGCGGAGGGCTTCGTCAGCGCCTGGATCAATGGTATCCATTTCTACAGCTTCTACGCTCCGGCAATCCTGTCCTGGATGTTTCTAGATGATATTGTAACGGATGCAAAAGTAATTGAAGGAGATTTCAACGCGTGGGCCACAGAATGACGGACGAGACTTACTCGAGACATTCGCAACACAGGACATAGTTCTAGTTAACGAGAACACGAAAGATACTTTCTGAAACAGATTTTTAGCATGTAACACGAAATGGTGGGTCAACGAAGACTACACACAAAGTGACCATCAGTTGAGATTTTCGAGCTCCTCCATCCAAAAATTACTGATCCTAAGTTTAGAGACACAACTTTCGAAAGAGAAACCTTTAAGGAGGTCATTAGTACGTAACAACTGCGACCGGGGACCGAAAAGAACCTAGCACTCCAGCTGTCGGACTGTTGCATGTCTGCATGTGATACTTCTATGCCAAGAAGAAAGCCCAGCCCATTTCGCTCACCCTTCTACTGATGGAATGACGAAATAGGATCACTAAGAACTATCTGTCTGAGAGTGAGGCGAAAGTGTCAAATCGCAGGGGGAAGACTGGATTTTCATCAGAATCTGGTTAGATTTAAACAAGCGAGAAGATCCTTGGAAAGGGCCATTAAAGATAGCAAAAATAGGAGCTTCAAAAAGCTGCTGTACGAAGAAAAAGCCTACAGAATTGTCAAAGGACATAGAGCACCTCCATTAACATGAACGACAATCGTGGAAAATATTATTAATACACTATTTCCAGAACAATTATGGAACCGTTTCCGCAGACACAGAAATTGCAGATGGAGAGATACCACCTACTAAAGATGAAGAATTGCTGACAAGCAAAAAGACAGGAAAACACCAGGCCCGGATCAAATACCAAACAGAGGCCTAAAACAGCAATTAGCTGTCTTAAACAGGGGATATTCCCAAATCACTGGAAACTACAGCGTTTAGTGCTTCTCACTCTCTAGGAGTTCCCTTGTCGTGTGGCCCCATTGGCCGTCTGGATACCATAGGAAAAATTGTAGAAAAGGTTATTCACAACAGACTGATGGCAATATCAGAAAAAAGCAGTACACTGTCAGAATACCAGTTTGGGTTCCGAAAATTCCGCTCTACAGTGGCTAGTATAGCAAGCGCAGCTATCGAGGGACGTCGATGGTGATTCGAAACAAAGAAGTACTGTTCAGTGGTCACATGAGATATCAAAAATGCTTTCAGTTCAGCAAACTGGACCTTTAAAATGGATACTCTTGCTAGAATGGACGTACCAAATTACATCCTCTAAACGCTAAGAACAGAAAGTTAAGCAGCTCGCATGATACTGAAGAGGGTACCAAACACCACATCGCTACTGTAGGTGTGCCACCAGGTACGGTCTTAGGCTCTTTGCTGTGGAATATTATGTATGAGGGTGTTTTCAGGCTCTAAAGGCCACAAAAAATAAAGCTAACAGGCTTTACGGCCAATATCATCATCGTAACCGTGACCAAGTACATCCACGATGCAGAATTGGCAACAAACGAAGCCACCTATCGAGTAAAAAATTTGCTAAAGGCAGCAAGCCTGATTTTGAAGAATATAAAATAAAGCAGTTCTTATTGTCAGCCGTTGGATAAAATCAAACTAGGCATTACAGTACCTAGGTGTTATGACTTACTCGTAAGGGTCACCTAGTTATGTTAGGAGCAAAGCATCGATCACTTAATACTTGCTAATGAGATTCATGCCAAACATCGGTCAACCCAGATGCAGTTGCAGAATATTACTGCCGAAAGTAGTTACATCAGTCATGCTATACGCGTCTGCAGTATGGGTGGGCGCACTGGCAATAAAATAATTTAGGAGAAAGATGTCTCGAATATATAGACTAGTAGCTCTTAGATTGATCTGCGCCTTCCGGACCATCTCAGAGGGAGCGGCGGGCGTTTTAGCCGGCGTGGTGCCGAAGAAATAGGACACAATTGGCGGGATCCGTAAGGAGGAAAGGGATATATCAGTACAAAACTGGCAGAATCATGGGACAATACCACCAAAGGCAGATACACACACCAAAATGTATCCCCAACAGAATCTTGTATGGAAAGGAGATCTGGAGGATCAGACTTCTATGATACAGCACACAGTTTCTAGCCGGTCATGGTGTGTTCAAAAATATCAGCACAAATTCGGACATGACTTTTTGCCAATCTGTCTATCCTGTCCGAAGCAGGACAACGATGCAGACCACACTATTTTCCACCGCCCACGCTACAGAAGACAAGGTAGCAACTTTTCACATGCAAGCATGATTGTTAAAGAAATGAACCTCTCAGAGCGAAAACTGCTAACTAGCCCCAATAAATAAGGAAAGTTTGTAGGGGGAGTGGTGAAAATCAGGAATTCTGCAACGACGTGATCACAGGAAAATTAGACACAAACACATTTACCAATGAAAGATGGAAATACGCAGACCTAGAACTCTCCTTTCCATTTCTCAGAACGTGCATATTCAGGAATACAGACACAGATTCTATTAAAAGTTTTCCCCACACATAAATACTTATCCACACGGACAAACAAATCTACTCCAAGGCAGTCATCGGCCTAATAAACAAACAATATGACAAAATACGAGAACTTGACTAACGATCGACTAACATGATTTCTAGCCAAAGGCTACTCCACTACCCCAGGAACTTATGCTTTACGTTGGTTCCACGGGGAAAAGACAGGGACGATGTTTCTTTGCGGAGGTAAGGTTTAGCTACTAGGAGTCTCACACTGGCACCTTCACAGTGTGCGGGCATATGTATATTTTAGATTCCCACTCCGAACATAAAATAAATACAAGCCCACACTTGACTTGCTAGACTAGTATCCCTAGGAACAAATAGTAGGCAGCTTGACAATTTCAAGTTACCAATGTCTTATAACTATCTAAAAACATCTTTCCAAGCGCCCTCTAAGCTCAATCATAGATGTACTCATCAAGACAACAAGTAAGGCATCTAGACTTTTATGGACCACAATCGATCCTAAACGATCAAAAAGGTTAATCAACATCAGTAGAAGGGACATCTCCAAACTTACAAACATTCTTTTTGAATCCCAGTGATGTTGCAAATCACTTATAAGTGGCTTAAGTGCATTTCAACGAAGATCACGTTAACCTGTTTACCTAAGATCATAGCAACTGGAAATCATCTAAAGAACCACTCTAGTTAGCCCAGAGAACTGTCAAATCATACGCTAAATTCTTTATCTTCCAGTGAAGATAAACCACGGAAATAAGCTGCTTTTTGAACTTGTGCAAACACAAAAGTTTAAGCGGAGTAGTAAGGTCTAAAAGTTCAGATCCGGAAGGCGGAAAATATGCAATACAATCAATCTCAATGGCGACCGGCAAAGATGTAGCATAATAGTTGCCTTATATATGCCTTGAAAGAAAATTGATTTCTTTGATAGTTTCGATCCTCAAGACAAGATTCCGTCTTGCTTGCCTCGCTCTACTCAAACCGAGACAAGGGTTTCAGTACCTCCTATGATACGACATAGAGTAGGAAGTTAACAATTGGAACTTCGATAAAGGCAATGAAGAGGAGAGAATTTTCTGTAATGACAGATAGCCAGCTTAGCAAAGTATTTATATCTCCATACAAGACGTCTCGCAGTCATACTTACATCAGATCTCTGAATTAATAAGAACAACGTGATTCAAATCTCAAATAAAAGAATTATTCCCTGCTCTTCAACCAAAAACACATTTCTTTGGAATACTCGTAGTTACAGTTTCGACAATTTAACTAGATTTATCTGCGAAAGATGTCATGGGAAAGCACTATGTCTGACATCTGTTTATATCCCCTGCTACTTTGACGAAATTATGTCGGAAGAGTTAAGGGACGTGACTATTCAAGTGGAAATGATATTTTATGTGATGTTTTCTAACCTCACTTTATGTGGCAGAGGAAATCCGTCCATTTTTGTGGCATGAATCACTTACTTACTTACTTATGTCCTATATCCCCTTGTGAGTCCTAGGGCTTCTACAACGCCTACGCGCTATCGTTTTTTCAGTTTCTGGCAATGTAACTCAGCTCTCCCCAACTCTTTCCCAGTTGCCGTCCTTCCTTCTCGACTGTTCTACCCCATGTACTCCTAGGACCGCCGAGTATCCTGTCATCCTGAGTAAGTGGATTCCATTGCATCGCGTGTTTAGGTTCATGGCCGGTTCTCACATAAAGCTGTTCGTTCGAGATACGGTTTGGCCAGACAATACTTAAGATATTACGCAGGCACCTATTAACGAACGTTTGCAGCTTTCTTGTGATAGTAGTGGTCACTATCCAAGTACCACATCCATATAGCAGCACGGACACGGAGCTTGGTGTTTAAGCTAATTGCATTACTTCGCCAAATTTTAGATAGCATCCCAAACGCAGACTTCGTTTTACCTATTCGGCTGTCTATATCCAGTTCGGTTCTTCCATAGGTTGAGACAATACTCCCAGGGTATTCGCAACTCTCTACTCCCTCAATCGTTTGTCCAGCAATGCATACACGAGTATGAGTTGGTGAGTTCGGTCCCAGGCTGATCATTTTTGTTTTTGCCGAGTTAATCTTCAGCCTAACGACGTCTACTTCCCTCTCCACATTTGCTGTCATTTGGTGAAGGTCCATTATTCTGTGAGATAGTAGGCATACATCGTCAGCGTAGTTAAGATGTTTGAGTTCAGATGTAAGAGTCCATCGAACTTCTCCATTTTCCATCGATAAAGCCGCATTTAGCACATCGCTGATCACTAATAAAACCAATATTGGTGAAAGAATGTAGCCTTGCCGAGCTCCACTTTGGACTTCGAATTCCTCAGACAGCTTTCGTCTGTGCAAAACGTGACATGTGGACCCATCGTACGTAGCCTTAATAATTACTATAAATTTATCTGGGATACCTCTCCTGAGGAAGGCACCCCAAATGCCTTTTCGAAATCGATGAACAGCAGGTGGAGTGGCGATCGATATTAAACGCACTGCTCGATGATGATCCGCAGGGTGTTGATGTGGTCGACACAGGAGGATCCAGAGCAGAAACCTGCTTGTTCGGAGTTGAGGGCCCCCGCCCAATTATCAAGGCTTCGCCCTTTAATGACGTTGTCTAATAATGAACGGGGGCAGAGCAAAGTACTGGTCTTATCGTAAACATCTTCAGATGACGCTACCGAAGGTTGCTACGATTCGATCAGTCACAAGTTGCCGGTCATAGGTCTTGTTGGCGGCTGGACCACCGGTAGTCCCTACCAGGACTTAAATCACGGTACAATGGGAGTCAGGAGCCCCCCGGATTTCGGTCCGGGCCTGACTTGTTAGAGGTAGGTGGGCCCCCTTGTATCTGTATGTATTGCAAAACTCATCCTAGAGTCAATCGTAAGACCCAAGTATTTAAATTCTTTTACACTCTCTATTAGGAAACATTTATCACTACAGAATGAATTATGACAAAATGAAGCGGACGAAGAGTTAGACTCACAATAGCAGTTTTTTAGTTTATATCTAAGACACTCAGGGGCATGAAAGTAAAGATAATAATCAAAATCGTAAGTGGAAGACAAGCTGAAAAACATAATCTTAGTTTTGGAGCTAATTACTAAATGATGCTCAGAAAACCACTGCCTTAAGAGGCTTAGATCCCAATTAATACAGGAAACAAGATCTAAAGGGTTATTTAAGCCATAAGTGAAACCGATGTCATCAGCAAAAGCAGTTGGAGATCCTTTGACGTTGAGCGTAAAGAGTGAATTGATGTAAACTAGGAACAGAATAGGGCCAAGTACAGAGCCTTGAGGGACACCTAAGCTGAAGAACCGCATTTCGCTCCTTGTATCATCAATCTTCACTCTTTGGGACCTATTTTCAAGATATGATCTGAACCAGGAGAGCATGAAACCTCGAAAACCAGCTTTTTCAAGTTTCCTTAATAAGATGTTGTGGTTGACCATATCAAAGGCCTTGGTAATGTCAATAAATAGGCCAGCCGTAGATTTTTTCCCGTCTAGATTTGACATTATATTGGAACAAAACTAAAGAAGCGCATCTTCCGTCGATTTGCCCTTTAAGAAGCCAAATTGATTTGGATTAAAGAACATAGACTTACATAAAAAGCTGACTATTCTTTTTTTCATAAGTTTTTCAAAAATTTTGCTAAAGACAGAAAGAAGTGAGATGGGCCTGTAATTACCAATTTCAGTAGCAGAACCTTTTTTTTAATAGAGGAATAACGTCAGCACACTTAAGACAGTCAGGAAAAACCCCTTCAAAAACACAACGATTAAAGACATTTGGCAAGACATCCACTATGAAACATGCAATTCGTTTTAGTGCACAATTTAAAATACCATCAGGACCACACGAAGAAGTATTAGGCAAAGAATTAATAACTTTAAAGATTTCGATGGAAATTATGGGCTGAAAAACAAAACTACTACTATAAAGCGGCTCAGCATATTCACTAATGGAGATAGGAATCTCCTTTTTTAATTCAACACAAAGTTGTTTATAACTTCTTTTTAGTGCTTGGTTATCAGGATACTTGTTACACATTATCCTGAGTTTATTTTTATTAGTAACTTTGTGTAATAAAAAAATAGATATCCAAGGTTTAAGTCTTTTATCCGATTTTTTAAGGACGGAAGAAAGGAACTAGACGAAATATGGTTCCTGAGGGATTCACAAAAATTTGTAAAGGCCTGAGATGTACTGCTGCAGAAGTAAACATTTGACCAAGACTCACAGCATAAATTATATTTAAGTCTATCGAAGTCAGCTTTCTTTCTACGTTGAGAGGAATTGGAAGATCCACGCATTCTAGTTTTAGTGATAGGTACTAGGAGACTCGTCATACAGTGATCTGTGATTTTAAAATCTAAAACACATTTTAGGCACTCATTGAGCGCAACCTTACTGAGGCGCACATAAATGTGATCCAGGCAACTACCCGAAGTAGGTCTAGTAGGTTCATTTACAAGGCAAGATAGACCATGCGAGGCGAGTAGAGCTAGGTAGCTGGAGACAATTATACAACCAAAATTGAATCCGTCCAAAAAATATTCTTCCTTCTCAAGATCATAAATCCAAATTTCAGAAACAAAAACAAGATCTGTAACACAAGCAAAACAATCAAGATGAGGACAAGCGCTGAAAAATTTTCTCTCATACTTCTAACATTCTGGTGTACAATAAAAAAATTATCGTAGCAGAAGGAACTATTAGTTAAAAAAAATTCACAATTAGAATTACTTAAGTTGGAGGAGGAAAAGTCATCCAATAAATCAGTATCGAAATTCATTAATTAGGTAAACAAAGACAAAGATAAACCAAAAGATCTTGCTAAATGAGAGCAAGATCATTGAAGGATTTAATTGAAATGGGGGTAACTTCTACCTTCCACACAAGAATTTGATTGTTGCTAAACCATACATATTTATAGCCTTTCTGTTTCGCTGCTTCTTTAGTCTTCATAAGGAGAGCTTCTCTCATCTTCATGCGATATAGGGACTCCTCTAGCTCGAACCTCCCTGCTGCTGTAATTCGAGTTCTAAGCTATTTACGTTTGTTGATCCTTCTCCAGGTATCACCGGAAAGTCACGTTGAAAGCTGATTGTTTCCACTCCACGTGAGATATGGTCCCTGAGTTCTTGGCGCACTGTGGGTTCTCTTATTCGGTCGGTGTCGAAGCAGGGCATTCTCGTGTCTTTAGATCTTCGAACGGCAGCAATGCGTAATTGAACAGTCGCTATCATAAGATGGTGATCTCGTACCAACCCCATGTCCGCTCCTCTTCTGTTCCGGACGTCTAGAAGACAAAATGGTCAATTTGATTGGAGGTTGCTTGTCTGTCAGTTGACACCCAACTGATTTTATGGCAAGCTTTGTGCTCAAACATGGTGCAACCTATGACAAGGCGATTTGCGTTACAAAAGTCAACGAATCTTCCGTTATCATTGAGGTTGCCTAGTCCGTGACGTCCCAATACATGTTTGAGCCCTTAGTTGTCGCTGCCTACCTTGGCGTTCAGGTCCCCCATTACTATGACCATGTCTCCGTTGGGTGTTGCATTAAATACAGCTCCCAATTGGTTGTAGAAAGTCTCCTTTTCTTCCTCAGACGAACCATCATCCGTAGGGGCGTAACACTGTATAATTGTGACGCGACATACTCTAGTCCGGAATCTGGCCGTTAAAATCCTAACACCGTGAGGTTGCCAGGAGATTAGGCCTCTTCGTGCTATGGGTGTTAACAGCAGTCCACCTCCATATCCACGGGGGCTTCCGGTTGGTCTTCCGGAGTAGAGTAGTACAGTGTTACGCGTTGGGGATTGGTACTCACCCGCATCTAACCATCTTATCTCGCTTACACCCAATATGTCCAGCCTATATCGCATGAACTCATGTTCAAGTTGAAGGAATCTGGCGTTCTGAGGTCCTTCACTCTGCGAGTCAAGGAGCGTTTTCACATTCCAGAAACCAATCTTTGTCCGCGTACCATAGCCAAAACTCAAAGCATCCAGAATGGGTGCTGTAGAAATAGGGCAGGCACTGAAAGGTGTCAACTTGACTAGTGTTGTAACTTTTTCTTTACATCAATTGTGCTTACGAGTATATTACCTTCATGTGGTAATCATCACGCACGGGTCGATGTCCGTCTGGACTCGTTTTCCCAAACTTATAAGCGCAAGTGCTGACCAGCAGACAGTCGATGAATTCCCCAGATGGAATCAACGGTAAAATCCCGGAATAAAAAGAACTTTATCCGGGTTACTGCGACATATTTGGTGTTCAGGCCGGTAAGATTTTCTGAGACTAAATCTGGTTCTTGTAAAAGAGATGGTGGAGGTATCTATAACGGAACTGGCGCTCCATGTTGGCGGTTGGGGTTAACTACCGACCAAGGAAAAAACTCAGAGCTACGAAGTAAAAACAAGCCTCGGAAATGGACAGATCTACTATTAACAACCTCTGCAAACGAAATAAGGACAGCGAACTTCGGATCTGTATGTGGAATGTTAGGTCACTTAATAGGCCACGTGCGGTAGAACAACTAGCGGAGGTTCTGGCCGACGGCAAAACAGATATTGCCATCATCCAACAAATGCGATGGAGTGGGTCGGATAGAAAGATGATGAAAAATTGAGATATTTACTACGGCGATTGTTATCGACTGCAGGAGAGCCTACTAGAAAGCGGATTTGTTGTTAGAAGCCCTGCAAGAATTCGTATTAAGGCAACATTTGCCAACATTAGACTTATGTACGCGCACAGAGGAGAAATATGACGACACCAAAGATACCTTCTACGAGCTCTTGGACAAGACTTACGAGTAGTGCCCTAGCTAATTATTTTCTGCTATTTTAAAGCAAAGCTAGGAAGAGAGGGCATCTTTGGTAGTGCTGTCGAAAGTTATAGCCTGCACGACACGACCTCGAATAACAGATTCAGCCTAATTGACTTTTCGACAGGACGAACAATTATAGTGGCTAGCACGCGGTTCCCACATTTCGATATCCCCATGGGGACTTGGAGATCTTATGATCAATTAATGGTCTTCCAGAGTGGCCATATTGCAATCGAGGCAAGGCAGTATTATGGATATCCGAATGTTTTGAGGGGCCAACATCGACTCGGACCATTACCTTGTAGTAGCCAATGTACGGTTGCGGTATCTCGAACACCGCACAGGTAACCTGAAGTTTGACGTAGGACGGCTACAATCGCAAAAGATCGCCAAATACTTTTCCGATCGATTCTCCTTATGGAGAATCTTTTAAGAGGTCCTATGTCGCCAAATCGATACACTCAAACTATTCATAGATTTTAAGGCCGTCTATGAGAGCATATAAACAAAGCAATGCTTAAAAACCAAGGAGTCCCCGCCGCTTCGCCATTACAAAGTCGTTAAATATGCTGATGAACTAACAATCAAAACACTGTACACTGATCTCTGACCAATGCCTGTATAAGCGAGAGTCTGCCGATAAACCCAAATAAGACAGACCTAATGTCTGGGATGTGCAGCCAAACCTTTTGGTTATATATGTACAGTGAAATTCTTCTGTAGCCCGGTGGCCCAAGAGCCTTTAATCGGCAACACTCCATTGAACATTTTTATGAAAAAAGAAGCACTTCGCAAAATGGCAGGATTTATCCGTTCAAATAAGAACTACAACGAACGGAGTTGATAATCTTGGTTTTGGCTATTCTTTCGGATATTGCTGATATAGAAATGATCAATACTGTAACCAAATTTGTGCCCAACACGCTCTAGACTAGTACTCCAAGAGGAACTTGTAACGTATCCCAATTGGACGCTAAATGTCTGGTGCGAAATAGTTATGGGAGTGACGCATTGTTGCTGACATATCACAAAGTTTAAAAAGTTTAGGGATATGCTCAAATGTCGCACCGGCATATATATATGTTACGTGCGCCAATATCCCAATACCTCTACACAGTCAACGAAGGTGTTAATATATCATCAATATACTACTCGTGATGAAACTCTGAGTATTGCTAGGTATTCATTGTAGCAAACTGCTTTAATAACCTCCAAAACCTACTCAAGTGAAACAGGGTTAGACTCAAGTGAGAATCAAGCCCCAGAGGTATTTAAAGTAACGAATCGACTGACAAGGGCTCTAGCAAAGGATACATAGTTTCGAACCCCTCTACTATATCCTAACCTAATAAACAGATGGAAAAGGAAGAACGTAAGCCTACTGGAGTAATGTCCAAGAAACTGGAAGATATGATATCAGGACGTTATGCCCAATCTATCGCACTTATTGTGTTGTTAAACTTATTATCTTTCTAAGCACAGAGAGATTGACTCCGGACTGCGGGGAGAGATACACGTTTCCATAGGCACAACCCTCGGGTTTTTGTAGCTTGCAGCACCACCACGCAAGACACTGGTCTAGTACTATAGACATTTCAAAGGGGCAATATAGAATCAAGTACGAAATATTTTGAGTAGATTTGACGTTGAATGACTCCAATTGCAACAACCCAGCGAACATTTGCTAATCGCTGATCACAGATTAGGCGAGATAAAGTGCTGTCATGTGAATTCTTTTACATCACACTTGACTTACACTGTCAATCACCCATTCTTTGGCTTAAAAAGGCCAAAAAAAAAACTCTTTATAAGTTCCTAATTAACCCAGTCCCATGGCGCAGAAGCATGGATCGTTTGAACTCAAACGATCGTTTTGAACTCAAAATTCTTCGAATTATTTTTGATCCTACTTGAGCTGACAGGCTTTCGAAGAGAAGGTTTAGTAGCGATCCAGAAAAATGTACATTAGTGCCCTTAATGCCCCCAAACGAGGACTAATCGGAGTAACAGGAAAGTATTGTAGAATGTGAGCTTGACTTAGGTGGCGTGCATAAGAGGAGAAAACCTCAACTGATCAATTGAGGATAGTTGGTTACATAACTAACTTAAGGACCTAGTTATACTCCGAAATGTAGCACGAAGTCTAAGAAAGGAAGTAAGCCGTTGTAATTTTAGGGCAATTTCGTTATTCCGGTGGTGTTTAGGTCATTTGTATTCATGCCACGATAACAAAGGCGAAATGAATTTTTGAAAACATCCCGATTACTGAAAGTTTAACTTGCTGATCAGCGAATAGATCCGTCTGTCTCTAAGTACCTTAGTGATGTTGACTACCTATTACAAATTTTTCAAAGTGGTGTGGTGCTTCCTTTGATGGTTTCGTCCTCTTATTACTTGACTCTATCCAATGCGCATTATTTCCTACACTTTCTGTCAAGACGCTTACTTTCCACATACAGATCCCAGCGATTTTTTATATTTGCTGGGGTCGACCGCAGTCGTTTCAATGTAGTCTGTGGTTTTCGATTGACACAAATTGCTTTTTAAATGAAGATTTAGGCCTTTTTCTGAAATCTCCCAACAAATAAACTGGTGACAACTGGGATCGGCATTTTACTTAGAGAATGTAAGTCCTGCAGTTATTAATAAGGTTCATATATCTGGGCAAACGTCTTCCACAAAAGGTCACATACCGAAGTAAATCAAGCTGAATAGACCGCAAATATATAGCTCGTTCGTTATCGTGTATCTTTGTGGGGTAATTTGGTTTAGCAGGCATTGGTGCTTGGCTTCACATATGGATTAAGATTTATCACAAGTTCATTTCGTGTTGTACGTACTAGTAGATAGCTATCCTGCAGGCTCAACGATTACACGATGACGAGATTTTGACCGCTTTTGGTATATTGTATGGGCGGTATCTATGCCCAATAGAAGGATACTTCACTCACTAGTGAACATTTTTTTCTGGCGCTTATATTCCTCTGATTATTTTGGGCCGATATTATAATGACAGATTTATCCGTTAGACTTGTACAAAAAGGTGAATATTTTCCCCATCAATCTTTCAATTCTCTGATGGTTGTGCCAAGATTATTAGCCGCGGCAAAGGAAACGAGTAAGTACGTCCTAAAATTACGTACATTCTACGGGTAAAAAAGCGTACTCTGTGTTTCATAAGAGTGTCGACGATTTCCTACGTCAAAATGAAACTCAAGCCAGTGGAAATCGCTCAACAGTGCTTTCAATAACAAAAACAAAGGAAGAAACCCATCAGCGCCGTATCACTCTTCAATTTTAATTCTCCGTCTTTGAGAATCTTTTGACATTCGACATTCCCATCGGATTAAATTTCTTTGCCATCTCCCTAAAAGCCGACGCGCTACCATTTGCAATATTAATGCTCTTGGTATGCACCTTATCCCACTGCCTTTGCCACTCACTTGTTCATTCGTTAGTACTTTTCCTCTTGGTTTGCTTCTTTTTCTAATGAATAATCTGGCTTGAGGCCAAATACAAAAATTACAGGCCACTTGCCACAAGAAACCCTTGCATCGCACCCGCCCGTATAGTGTCTGTAAACGGCAGATAGTACCGCACCGATTGGTAGCGGTAGCGACCACATGTGGTTCCAATTTTTTGTTTCTGCTTCCATTAGTGTTTGAGCCATTTGACGCGGTCTCTTTGGATTTCAAAGCATCCCAAGTCCACTGAAAGCACAGTGTGACGCCAGCCACCGAAAATCTCTCTAATTGTTTCTTGGAGAACAATTTTTTTTTTTGCATCGGATACCTAGGCAACCCACGCACGAACAAATGAACTAGAATGCATCTGCAGTCACGTTTGAAGTAAAATCATTAAATGACCACTGTCATTCGTATCTTACACGTTCTGCATGGATTTCCCTCCACAGATACATTTCCAAAGCCGTGCGCGGTTGTTTTGCAAACGCATTCGATGCCTGCAATAGAGATGTCAGCATCCAAAGTTGATTAGGCGTAAAATTGGTGCAGCAACTGATTGAACAGCCGGCTGGCGGCGGCAGCGACGATGTCGGTGATTTGAATGAGGTGATGTATCTGAATGTTGGACTCTGCAATTTAGTGATGACACCATATCCATTCTCAGATATAAATCTTCGCCACATGAGCTTAATGACTACCAGGAGGTAATTAGAAAAGATTTGTAACTTTCGAGACTGCCCGTAACATGCACAATTTTGTTCGACATCTTTGAGGGCGTAATTAATGTTTCAGATCGTGGATCTGTGGATGGGATAGTGTCGGAGCACCCAAGTTTGGTGAGCGGGTAATGACTTGTCAGTGAGTCACTCAGACCCTGACTGAAATTAAAAATAGCTTAATTTGCGGGTAAAAATAATGAAAATAATGGCAAATTTGGCAGCTTGAATGGATGAGACAACCACACCATACACAATTGTTCGCATAATTCGGAAGCCACCTGAGTTTTGCAATTTTCTAAATGAGGCACCGCACATGAGATTGCCATTTTCAAGGTTAAATGCGGCACCGATGTGAGACACGATTATTCTGAGATTTTCTAAGATTTTCAGATGAGATATGTTGCAGACAGTCAGTCGGAGAGCAGCAATGAAGCAAGAAGAAAAAATCGACACGTGTCCACTGGACGTATTTGGTGTGGTGTAAATGATCAACTTTCTTAGTACCAAATGACAAAGGCGAGAGGGTGTGAGGCAATTTTATTGCCACATGGGCAAAGGGATTTTCTGTGAGGTTTTTTGCTGTGAGTAGTATTTTATACACATACGCTCTTGGTTTGCAGATACTTTTAGTACACATGAGTAATTCTTTATCGTGCTGCAGGGTATACAACCGTTTAATGTGTATTTTATTGCTGGCGCCTGTCAGTGCATACCAGTTGCACATGCAATAACCTTTAATGTGCATGTATCTTTTGCGAGCGTGCATGTAACTCAGAATTTAGTTTTATTACTTTTTCTGAGTTATGCAGCTTCTTGTGGTAGGAAACGTAACTGACAAGGAAGGAGAACATTCCAATAAGATGGTTGGGCATCTTATTGCTGCCTTAGTGATGATCTAGTGCATATTCACTCTAGGGATAAGTATTCCTTAAAAGAGAGTAAAATATATAAGAAACCCAGGGTCAAGAAAACCTGCACACTTTTTCCACTTTTCTTGGAATTAATCTACTATTTTCACATGACAAGACAAAAGGAAGTTCTCGTTGGTCATCTTCCAGAAAGTACTGAGGTTAAACATTTTCCGACTTTTTTACATTAAACATGTACATTTCCTCATTCGCTTGCCTCAAGAACTGTTGCTTCACAGCCTGTATATTTCGTGGTTGCATCTGCACTTCCATTCCCCGTCAGTACAAACCGGACCGAAGATCACATGCCGTATCTTTTTCACGAAACGGCCAAGTGCCTCTTCATCCTCCTTCGACAAGGCCCAGATCCCTACACCATACCTTACAGATGGGATGGTGCACATTTCCAAGCAGGTCAACTCCAGTTACTTTAAATAAGGCAGTAAGCGGTCAGTCTGTGCAACCATCTTTATTAGACCTTAGCTTCGATATTGCTGCCTTAATTTTGTCTATCTCCTATGTCCACCTCCAAGTCAGTTGAGGTCCCCTTCTACCCATGCGCGCCACATAAGATGTAGTCTTCCTCTACTCTGTTGTCCCTACGGGTTAGATTCACTCTACCTGTTCTAGTTGTCTAGGTCGATGTGGCTGTACAACTCGTTTAGTTCGTCATTGAATCTTCTTCTCCAAAACCTCAAAAACTGGGCCGAAATTTGTTGAAGGATTTGTTGTCTTGAAATAACTGGGGATACTTATATCCGCTTTCGATAGAGCCCATGCTTCCGCGTCATAAAGTAGGGACGGGATGACCAAGGTCTTATATAGAGTCCCCTTAGTTTTTCGGGATAGCGCCTTACTACTTAATAGCATTCTTAGCTCAAAGAAACATCCATTAGCGAGAATTTTATTTCTGCTAAGGTGCTGTTGGAAGAATTGATAGCAGAAAATAGAAGCTGTAGCTGTCGACTGTGATATGAATGATAAAACTAGATATGGTTCTATACAGGTCGTCTCGATAAATGGTGTCACATGTGACAGTAAAATCGATGACAAGATGATGGGTATCGATTTGGACTTCCTAAGTTTTTTCCAAGAACTGCCGGAGTGTGAAGATTTGGTTGAATGTGGACTTTCCTGGTCTGAAACGCCATTGATAGGGGCCAATCAGGTTGTTGACGGAGAGTTTCAGACGTTCACACAATATGACAGATAAGATGTTGTATCAGTCGTTCATTGATCTCCGTAGAGTACAGACGTGGTTCGGCTTATGAGTGCACAGTGATTAGTTTAATAAATAACAAAGAGATATTTGAGGAAATTTCCATACGCTCCAATTAGCAGAGTGTCAGTGTGTTCGGCCAGCATATCATAGGTCGTGGGTTCGAATCCCCGATTGCCATAGATATTTTTTTTTCCTTTTTCATTTTTATTTAAAATAAATAAAAAAAAAAACAATTAAATTGAAGTGTTCAGTTTCAGTTTTCAGTTTTGAATGCATTTTATTTACTTAATCACTAACTCTTACATACTACCAAAAAATGCTTAAATGCTAGCTTACAATTACTTAACAATCTTATACTAACTTACTGGCCCCACACAGGCACTCTAAGCTAATCTAAATTCTTATATCTATGTCTTTCGACTTCATTTACATTTTATTTATAAATGTTTATTTTGTGTACTTAGGGCTAAGAAAAAATTTATAACAAAAAACTTAGCATATGGACATTTTATTATTTTTTATAAAAGCTTAGTATCTAACTTAAAATAAACCTTAGCCTACCTAACCTAAATGCACAATACACACATAAACACACATAGACATTATACATGATCATATACATATATCAGTATACAAAAATTGAAGTGTTACTAAGTGTTGTTTACTACATCACGTGATGAAGTGTGGGGTGCGGTCCGCTATGCCAATAGCGGGACCAGCCGAAAAGTCAGGCGAGGCTTCGAGCGGTTCAAGCCAATCAGCCATGTTAGCAGAACCAAAGATGAAGAGAAAGAGGAGGCTGAGGCCCACTCTTAACTTGACACAACGTCCCTCTCTTCCAAAATCCATCGCAAAGCTGCCTGGTGGATTAAGGGAGGAGACGACATCAACTACAAGGGCAGCAATAAACAACAAGTGTCATGGGTCGGAATATGACGAAGAAACACATTTGTCAGATGGGGGCAAAGGTCGTTTCAAGGGAAGCGATAATAGCTTCGCAGCTCTGGCAGTCTCAGAGTCGGACGACGAAGAGGATGAAGTCCAAGCTATAATGAGCACCATCAGGCAGCTTGAAGAAAAAGTACTTGCCATTAAGGCAAAGTATACAGCCAGGCGTGAAAAGGAGCAACAAGTATGCTCCCAATCACAACAACAACAACAACAACAGCAAAAGGTTGCAAGCCAGCAACAGTTAAAATTACAAACGGACAAAATAAAACAAAAACATCAGCCAAAACAGAAGACACAAACACATCAACAAGAAAAGCATACGCAGCCGCCACAACAACAACAGAATCTGAAACAGAAGCAACAACAACAACAGAACCAACAACTACATCAGCAAAAGCAACAGCAGCAGAGACAACAACAGCAAGAGCAGAAAGCCACCAAGCAAAAAGTGCCACCAATCAACACTTTTAAACTGGAGTTAAAGGACACTATTGATCTGTGTAAGTCGGCCATAGGCAACAACTTTTTTATAAAACGATTGTCACTAGATAGGCATGCGATCCACTGTAACACAGTGGAGCGCTATTATACAATAAAAAAATTACTGAAGGATTCGACGACGGAGTTCTTCTCCTACACCCCGAAGGGGGACAAGCTGCAAACAATGCTGCTTAGGGGATTAGAACCGTCGACTGATCCGGGGGAGCTCCTTGCACTGCTGAAAGAGAAGAAGCGCGAAGGGCTCCAATTCGTGGGGGTCAAGCCTTTCACCACAGCCAGAGCCAAAAGGGAGAAGCGGCAACTGCCGATTTTTCTGGTCCAGCTAAGTCCCACCAGCAATCTGGATGGTCTAAGGAGTATTAAAGTCCTAGACTACCAGGTTGTCCACTGGGAGAAATTAAAGAGGAGCGAAAACATTTTACAATGTGTTCGCTGCCAAAGGTTCGGGCACGCCGCGTCGAACTGCGAAATGCAGCCTCGATGCGTGAAGTGCGGAAAGAACCACAAGTCCGAGGAATGCGCTCTGGGTAAGGACGGAACGTCTGAAAAAAGCCAACTCTCTTGTGCTTTATGTAGGAACACGGGACACACCGCAAATTATCGGGGTTGTCCCAAATTCCAGTACATCAAAAGAATAAATCTGGCCCGGCAGCAGAAAGTGGAAGTGAAACGTCCACCCGTGCATTTGCAAACTCCAGCCGTTACTCCCCATGTTACCTACGCCCAAATGGCGGCAGGTAGGGGAAATACGGTACAGCAAGTGAAGGTTGCTTCTCAGGCCCCAGCGCCCAGAGCACCGGAACCAGTACCTGACATGCTAGCTATCTTGCTCTCTATCCAGGGGCAGATGGCTCAGCTACAACGTCATTTGACTGAACAGACCGCGCGGGTGGATCAAGTATACGCTCTGCTGCCTGGCCTAACGCACCATTTGCCGTAATGGGTACGTACGTGGCGGAGCAAACCCTGAAGGTCCTTGCTGTGAATGTGAATTCACTGATAAGGTTCGAACGACGAGCCGCACTATTTAAGTTGCTTAAAGACCAAGCCCCTGATGTGCTTTTGGTTAGCGAAACTAAGCTTACCAAGAGACACAAAATGAGGCACAGAAGATACAAAATAGTACGGAGAAACCGACCCAACTCCATTCAGGGAGGTGGCGTTGCAATTCTCGTACGAAAAGGTATACATTTTAAAAGAGTATACAGTCGTGTAGTACGTAGGTTCCAGGTGCTGGAAGCATGCATCGTGTATATCCCACTCCGTAGTGGAAAGCGGTTGTACATGGTGTCTGTCTATGCACCTAAGGCTACTCAATCCACAATATTTATCTCAGAGCTCGAGACACTTTTTCGATTCCTGAGGCTGGAATTGGAAGACAACTATTTTATTATCGGCGGAGATTTCAACGCCAAACATACTGATTGGGGAAATAATACACCAAATACTAGAGGGAACCTACTATTCAATTGGTGGGGTCAACACAGTATGATGTATCGACTCGGGCTTAAGGCGACGGATAGTCCGTCGTTTCCCAGACACGGGTCTTATTTGGATCTTCTGCTGTTAGACTCACGAATACAACTGACATGTACTAACCAACAAACTACAAACTGTCTACGCACTTTCGTGTATGACAGTGACCATTGCGGTCTCAGCACCGAAATAACTGTTCCCAACGAAATTGCGGAATTGGATGAGTTTGTCCAAAGGCATTCCTACAATTATAGTAGGGTGCGTTGGACACACTTCACCAGAACACTGACTAGAGCACTCTCCTCGAATTCGCTCTACCCACCGTCCAACAGAAATCTGTCAAACGAGGAGATTGACAGGTATCTAAGACTAATGGACGAGACAATCAAACGAACAATGGACATAACGATACCTCGGTACCGACACACTGACGAAGAAGACCTATTCCGCAACGCAACTATTGACGCACTGCACCGACATAAAAGTAGACTGCTGTCAAGACTAAAAACCTTGTACAGACAGTTTACTGACAGACATAACCCGGAGATCATGACACTGAAGTCGTCGATTAAAAACCTGCAAACATTAATAAAAGAAAATTACAGAGCATCCGTAAATTTGTATTGGAACAGTAAAATTCGGGCTGTAAACACCAGCAACCCGAATATGTTCCCGCAAATAAATAAACTATTTCGGAGGAAAGATCACAACGACCTTCCTTGTCTTAAAATCGCCCGAACGACGAACAACGAACAAATACTGGTAGCAGCGGGCATAGATCCAAATGAGGCTGTTGATGATGACAACTTCTTTGTGATCGAGGATCCGCAAGAGCAGGTAGAGGCTATAGGAGCGACTTTCCAGGAAGTGTACAAGGCGAATGTTATCATTGGCCCGAACCACGATCTGAAGAATCGAGTCCTTGTGCACAATTTCTACCTTCGAAATGAAATTGTGAATTGGCGATTCGAGGGCTCGGGTTTCACCCAGTTCAGTGACGAGAATATGGCAAATAATGTCATCACCAACGATAGGGCACTACCCCCGTTCATTTCGAAGGAAGAGCTCCAAACGATCTTCGAATCACTTAGAAGTAAGAAATCAGTGGGAACCGATGAAATACCGAACATTGTGCTTCGACATCTCCCTCTAGAAGCGGTAAACATTTATACCACCCTGTTTAATAATGCAATGAATAATGCACATTATCCAGCGAATTGGAAAACTGCGGTGGTACATCCCATCCCCAAAAGGGATAAAGACACTTCCAATCCGGCGAATCTCCGCTCGATCAGTCTTCTTCCAAACATCAGTAAGGTGTTCGAAAAGGTTATCAATAGAGTCCTGACTAAGTGGGTCGAGGACAAACATATAGTTCCGGATAATCAATTCGGTTTCAAGGCGGGGCATGATATCATTCATGCTGCGTCGAAACTGGTTTCTGATATCCAATGGAACAAAACCAAGAACCAGTGCACTGGTGCCTGCCTGATTGACTTGGAGAAGGCCTTCGATACCGTATGGTTAGAAGGACTCTTTTTCAAGCTGGACAGGTTGGGCATTAGTAAACCACTTCTGTATATTCTCTTCGATATGCTCTCCAGTAGACAGTTCATCGTGAAGAATGGCGATGCGACTTCTGCTGGAACTTTTAACATTAAAAACGGTCTGCAACAAGGTGCGGTAAATTCTCCGATCCTATTCAACATTTACACGAGTGATCTGATAGGTTCACTTCACCATGCCATAGCGTACGCAGACGACATAATCGCGTACAGATCAGGTACAAAGATTGAGGTCATTAATATGCTTTTGCAGCGTGACTTCGACAAAATTAAGCGATATTGCGATGACTGGAAGTTGAAAATCAACTTTCAGAAGTCGGAAATCATTCTGTTTAGGACGCCTTTGTCTGGGGCCTCTAGGGATACCAGAAAGAATTGGCGAAAGTTCTCGATCGTGGGACAGCAAGGGCAGCCACTTGCTTGTCGAAATGTAGTCAGATACCTTGGGATCTGGCTAGATCAATTTTTGTATTTTAACAAACATATAGATGTTGCTCTGGCCAGAGCCAAAGGTGCTTTTGCCCTTACAAAGAGACTGTTTTATAACAGCCAACTCGACGCGAGGGTGAAGGTAATCTGCTACATGGCCCTTATCAGGCCCATGCTTGTATTTGGATGTCCCGTGTGGTTCAACGTGAGAGCAAGTTTATTGGAAAAGATTCGGGTGTTTGAGAGGGCTTGTCTTAGGACTTGTCTTCGCTTATACAGAACACCAGAGTCTCAGTACATAAAATTCTATCCCAATGAGGTCTTATACAATAGGGCGAACCTAATAAGAGTGGACAATTTCGTCATTAAGTTGACTCGAAGGCACGTTGCTAGAGCAATGACCTCATCGAACAACCTGATCTCCGGGGCTTACTACCCCAATTATATGTATCACGAGAGAGTTCGCTTTGACGGCTTTATTCCTCCAGAAGCGTTCCTTTACCTAGATAGCAAAGGTCTGATCCAGGACAGATTGGCGGTGCCGCTAATCTTCCACGTCGCTCGAACAGCTGCGGACAGGCGACTCAACTACGACAGAGACGTCGCACATGGCAGTGCAGAGCGTCTCCGGTTCAGTAGGGCGGTAGGGAGTCGCGACATGAGGGATGTTGCTCGGCAGCACCAACAATTTTGGTGGCTTGTTGAAAGGGAGGATGCTTCGTCGTCGAACTCCTCCAATGATAATTAGCTTCACGTGAAGCAAGGTGGGCCAGCCAATTTTTTTTTTTTAGCCATGGCCGGCTTACATAGTTCTAGGTAGGTTTAAGAAAAAAGGTGTTAGGTGTTAAGAAAAAAAATATACAAAAACACAAAAAAAAAAATGTATGTATACATATACTTATATATTACGTATATAGGTATTATGTATATATATATATATATATATATATGTATGTATGTGTATGTATTAGACGTAAGTAGGTTAAGTAGTTTAAGATTTATTTTTAGGTAGTCTATAAGGTTTTAGTTTTAAGTTTTTATAGATAAAAAAAAATAAAGTCCAGACACTAAGTTTTTCTTTCATTTTCTTAGTTCTAATAAATGTTAAAATAAAAATAAAATTAGACTGTAAGTTACGTCGAAAGACATAGATTAAGTATTATGTTTAATTTAGAGTGCCCGCATGGGGCCAGTAAGTTACAATAAGATTATTTTTTAAGTTAATTAAGCTAATTTTTAAGCGTTTTTTGTTTAGCATATAAGCGTAATTTAAGTTATAGAAATAAAATGCATTAAAAAAAAAAAAAAAAAAAAAAAAATAAGATGTTGTATGTGATGTTGAGGATTCTCCTTTTCCGTGCATCGGCCAAACGATGCTGAGATTCCATTCATCAGAGATACATTCTCCTGTAGTCTGCAATCTGCCCTTGCAGCACGGACTGTGACTCTACTACAAGGTTTCCTTCTTCTGATTTACAAGTTCCTGTATGGGTTTTGTTACGCTGATACGTTCTTTTTAGCTGTTAGTAAAACTTCCAGATCTTATTCCTGGATTAGAAACTGCTTATATCTTAGATTGAGCGCTTCTCGTCCTCTTTTTTCTTCTTCTGAGCTCACGAGCGTCTCTCGTTCTTCGTTGCAGCCTTACTTTGTACGCTTCTTGTTTAGCTGTATGTGCTTACTGGTACTTTTTTCAGACCAGCAATGTCTTGGTGGTGTCGGGTGAAACCTAGCACAGCACTTGGGTGTTTAGTTTTTTTTTTTAATGTCTGCGTTGCCCATGCTTTTCCTTCGGTACTTGATGCTGCCGTAATATGAGGTGTTAGCAGATTTCGTGATACGCGTTCGCTAGAGATTCTGGCCGTCTTTTGCGATTGCATATTTTCTATGTTACACCTTCTCACAGTAGTTCCTCTTTGTTGTGCCGCTTTGAAGATCCACATTCGTACCTTGGCTGCAATAAGGAAGTGAACCGAGTCAATGTTGCCTGCCCGTAAAGTTCTGACATTCAGAATATCGGAGACATGCCTTATGTGGGGCGCAAAATGATCAATTGAGTTTAGCGATCCAAGGTCCGAAGACCAAGTCCCTCGGTGTATATTGAGATGAGTAAACCGTGTGCTTGCTATAGTTTTGCTGATAAAAGCGGGGACAAACAGGGTTTACAGTAAGGCTGTACTGCATTCTATTGCTAATACGCGATGCATGTTGGTCTACTCGCTTCATAACCCTCTCAGTAGTACCAACCTCAATGCTTAGGCATACTCAGATGATATAACTCTACTGTCTGTTGGATCTTTCTTAGTGATTATCTGCTCTAATACGCAGGCTCTACACATGATCTGAAATCGATGCACTAGTAAGAGGCTTTCTGTCCTTCTCAAAACTGAGGTTGTTCTCGCAGAAACGAGAAGGATCTAATTGGTCTGAGTGCTTAAATGCATCGCCCTTGGTTGCTCTATCGAAGCTTAGGATCGTTTATAGCAAACTTCTTTGGACTCTCCATGTCAAATCGAAAATCGCAGTAAGATTTCTGGATTTCTTATATCCTAAACATCGGTAGTTTCAAGCTTTCACAAAAAGATGTCACTGCTGTTTTTATTAGACTCCAAAAATGGTCGGTCTGTCTTTGCACTACTGGCTCTTCTTTAGACTCACGGACAAATCTTGCTTCAAGCTTCCATATACAAAGGGATGATTGGTACAACATGTACTAAAACCACTGTTGCCCATGTGACAAAATATCCTACGGCGTCCGCAATAATAGGGATGTTCTTATCTCAGAGCTTTCATATGTACATATATCCCACAAAATCTTGGCGACGTCAGGACCAGGGTATTAAACATATTCGTCACACTGAATGCAGCTGACATGTCATCAGCGAAAGAACTTCTTCAGCAAGGACTAGTCTGCGACTATAGGTAACTCCAGCATAGATGTGTTCTACGACCTTCTTTGTAGCATAGTTAAGTTTGTGACTGTTTCCGTTTGTTTCCATTGTAATTGTAAGTCATTCGGATCAACATCTGATTTTATCGTCACCGGAAAATAATGACAAATCCTCCGACATATATGCAACATGCAATTGTATCTGAAAGCAGTAATTCGCCAAATTGCAAAGTCATTTCTGAATAATAACTCGACTTAGGTGCCTGCTTCTCCTCAATTCAGATGTAACACAGCATTTCCGTTTCTTATCAGATCTCCACCTCACGTTTCCTCCTTCTCGTATCTCATCCATTTATGCTGACTAATCCTATTACATGACATTGGGGCTCACTCACGTTCATCTTATCACTAAGTTGCTGAGTGAAAAACCGTCACCGCACATCATTATTATCACATCCGATCACTTAAATTGCACACGACCACTTATGTCATTACCGTTACAAGTTACAAGTTCATCCAATAGATACGAAAATTGGTTCTGAGACAACTCTGCCATTGTGCAAGGTTCGGAGTGGGAAAATTTTCCAAACACCATCGGAACGACTTATGCGAGTAAATACTCATATCTGAAGCGGGATAAAGTCTCCCGTCTTATCGTTCAAGGGTAGGTGAGACAAGGTCGTCTTATGGCTGCCTTTCGAAGCCCTTACTTGTGGTACAAGTGTGGTATTTGCGCGGGATTTCACGTAAAGATACACACACATACATAGTGCTGCTATTTTTATCTTCGACTATCAGAACATATGACGATGGTTTGAGTATATCCGTACTCGTACATGGAGTACAACAGACAGCATGGAAGATGGTGGATGGCGGGTGGAAAACATCGTTTCAATGTCAACGTTGAGTAAAATGAAATTTTTCCATTTTCACCTACATAGGTGGAGATGGAGGTAGAGGGTTTGATCCAGAGGCAGTGATATGAAAACAGTGTTCCAGGGCTGTGTGTAAACATTTGGAATGTACGACCGACCGGCTTCGTTGATGATTAAAGTGTTGATAAACATTTTCATATGAAATATGCTGCGGTAAATTTTCGGGGGGAGTTGTCGAAATTTAACTTTTTTTCGGTCGGTAGCGGTGTGGGCGTACATAATTGTTTGATTTCACGATCTCGGTTAATTTATTTGTTCGATGAATAATTTGCATTTGTGAACTTTGGAACATTACCGAGGACCTTATCGGCTGAAAGTGATTTGTGGGAAAAGTCTGCGACAGATAAATGCGAAAATAAATTCATGAAATGCCTTTACAATTCCCTTGAGATACTTTTTTGTGCAATTCTTTGATAGCGTTGCAATGGGGTGGAATTACTTGCTGCCATGGTAATTTAGGTGGAGGCTATGGACTTGTGGACTAAAGCACGTGGTTAATTATAAACACATTCACTTCTAAGATTCATAACAAGAGAAATTGAAACATATTCTGTGCGAAAATTATAAAATTGAGCAGTAAAGGTGGTATATTGGCGGACGAGATCGGATTATGGTGGAGGTCATTATGGTGATGTCAGATGGGTAGCTGTCGAATAGTGGACCAATATTGAGGGTATGCTGGGTCTGACTGTACTCGTATATGTGGGGCTGAACTCTAGGAAGAGCGTATGTATAGCTACTGAACAAAGTGCTCCCAGATTAGACAAGATGCCCTCGGAAGGAGAACGTATACTGGAGGAACTCCTCGATAGGATAAACGACTTCATCCACAACCATGCTAGCGTGAGCTATATCTGAGATATTTTACTTCGATATATTCGGACCACAGGTCAATAAGAAACTTTCAAGACTGAGGCAGAGTCCTGAAAAAAGGGAGATGCCCTTGGGGGCATCCCTCTATGTTGGGGGTTCTGTGTCGGTGTATTATCTTACCATAGAGAAACCAAAAAGTTAAGAAACAGTACAAGCCTCTGATAAAGATGACCTTACTGTTGACGACCTCAGAAAACGAAACTAGGACAACGACCTTCGGATCTGCGTGTGGAATTTTCGGACTTTTAGCAGGCCACGTGCAGCCAAACAATTAGCAGAGGCCTTTGACTGCTATAACGCAGATATCACCACCGTTCAGGAAGTATGAAGAGATGGACCGGACATAAGGAACAGAAACAGAGTTTGTCAGGCAAGAAGTTTTGTGCAGTAAGATGACATGCAAGCAAGCGTCATATGACGATCCGCATCAGGGCTAAATTCGCAATCATAAACCTAATATGCGCTCATGCTTCTATCGAAGACAAGGACGATGCCACCAAGAATCTTTCTACGTGCTTATAACAAGACATAAGAAAAAAGTCCTAAGCATGACATTATAATCGTTAAGGCCAATTGGTAAGCAAAGTCTAGATTGCGCCATGTCTAACAATGGACTAGTGGCAGGACAAAATGTCACTGTAGACGGTAAAGGGTTTCCCGATTTCAACATATACAAAAACACATGACGGTCTTGGGATCATTTTGCGATAAGTCATCTCAATAATATGTATAACGTAACGTACAATTTATGAATGCACACTCAACCGGATCCCAAACTGTCATTCCTTAGCGCCGTTTGACTAGGGATATTAGACCTTTTGTCCGTATCTGTCAATTGAATATTTAAGGCATCAGTAGAGTAAAATGCGATCGTCTGTGCTGCCTCCTGGAAGAGAACGACGAATCGAGCAAACTCGTTCTTCATTTATAGATGCCCTTCATCACCCAGCTTATGAATTGCAACGTTCTTACGGTCCGCTATAAAATACGTAAGCCTAGTAGAAACAAAAGACTGCCGTGATTTATCCCTTGTGACAATAGCAATATTTGGCTTAAAAATTGTGAACATCTACAAACCACCGAATAGCCGCTGCCCCACCGGCATACTACCCATGTACCGACATCCAGCAGTTTATGCTGGATGTACCAACTGGAAGACGACAATGGTGTAAGACTATACAATTGGGCTGAAGCAAGCCGCTTAACACTTATTTTCGACTGCAAGGACAGAGGAATCTTTTGCTCAAGAAGATGGTGTAGGAGTTTCAAGCCCGATTTGTGCTTTGCTACATAAGTCCAAGCAGATATCCAGACAATTTATTTTTTTATCTTTCCCGCAGCCAACATCGCGAAGTAGTCATAGATGACTGCATATAAATACCGCTAGTGAGCTCCACCCCTCCTCCTCGATGGAACTTCAATAAATCATCTTGGTAAAACTTCTCCTTAGAGCTCGACTCTAATATTAGCTGGATCCCCCCGACGCTCAAGAACTACGAGAGATTCGTCGGTAATAAGTACCTCGAATGAATATGTTCCCCTCAAGCATGGAGCTTACTCCGTAAGCTAGGAGGGGCAAACTCTATCTCATCCGAAAAGCCTAGAATCAATCCAGAACTTGTCACTAATCAGGATAGTGGAAACTTCTAAAATTAAGTCCGATAAAAGTCACACCCAAACAATTAGGCTGAAGGATCTTAAAGCGAAGCTGCCAGCTTTTGCCGCTTTTTCTCGAGATTTCTCAATACCGCAACTAGAGACTGCCATCGACAGCAGAAAACCTGGGCAAGCTGCAGTGACTGCAGTGACCCGTCTGGTTGTACAAATTCTTTAGCAATATTCTATTGTCAGGAATCTTTCCTAAAGAATTTAAAAAATCTGAGATTATTGCGATCCTTAAGCCAGGGAAACCAGAAGACAGGGCCGATAGCTACAGACGCATTGCACTCTTAAGCATTTGCTATAAGATCCCTGAACGTCTTATCTACAATAGGATTGTTGGGGCGATAAATGAAGTAGTCCTATTGAAAAAGCTGGCTTTAGATCAGGTCGAAGCTGCGTAGATTAGGTGCTGCCTTTAACAGCACATATCGAAAATGGCTTCGAAAATAAGCTTAAGACAGGAGTTATATTCGTTGACCTCACAGCCGCCTACGATACAGTTTGGCATACAGGCATGATTTTCAAAATTTTCAAGATCGTACTCTGCTTCAAGCTATCAAATCTAGTTTTTTTTTTTTTTATAATTTACGCGCGCCTAAGGGGTTGATACCATTTTACTGTTGCCAGCGCGGGCGGAAAGGTAGAAGGAGGAGAAAGGAAAATTGTTTTTTGTAGTTGTTTGAAACTCAGGTGTGTTTGGTTTCGATATTCGCTCTCCAGGGGTGGAAGTCCGAATAGGACGGAGAGATCTTTTTTGACTCAGAGTGCTTCGAAGGTTATAATTCACACTATTTTTTTTGTACTTGAAACTCTACAACAGCCAAATCTACGTGTAAGTGTTATGCCGTCACACGCAGAATTTTTCTGTCTGAGTTCCAATTACACAAATGAAAAACTTGTCAATGGGTAGGATTCGAACCTTGACCCTCCGAATGAGAAGTGATTGCTAGTACCACTACACCACGGCCACCCCTTATCAGCATGCTTAGCTACCGCTCCCTTTAAGTTCATGTTAACGATAGTGTCAGTCTTTGCGCCACTCTTATTCAACTTCTACAAGACATATAGGAAGTACAGTCGCTAATACTGACGACTTAGCCATAGCGGTTCAGAGGCGGAAATTGAACCTGATTGAAGACGCACTTACAAGTGATCTCGAAGAGATCAGGTACTTTATGAAGGTATTTTATGAAGATGAAGGTACTTTATGAAGAGGATATTAACGCCTGGTCTAACCAAGACTGAGTCAGCGTTTTTCCACTTAAATAACCATCTAGCCTATCTCTCACTCGAAGTGAAATGCAGCGGCGTAACCGTTCAGCACAATAACCAGCCGAGTTACCTCGGGATAACTATGGACAGGACCATGACCTTCAAACATCATTATAGCAACATTTCCGCCAAGTTAAAAACCAGAAACACTTTGCTCCAGAATCAATCTCAAGACTCACAGCTGCCCTCGGCCAGGTATATCCAACAGCTGAATACGGTGCCTATTTGTGAACGACTAAGTAGATTGTATATAAGACCTTGATCATCTCAGTCCTACTTCATTGGCGCTGAAGCATGAGACAGAAAAATCCTTTGAAAAATATTCGGTCCCATTTGCTTTGACGGGTTTTGGAGAAAAAGACTCTACGAGCTGTACGGCGATGTCAATCTAGTCCTAAAATTGCTCATCAGCCTTAAATAGCTAGGACATGTAGAGCGTATGGACAATAATGCTACGGTCTGCGGTGTGTTCGAATCTAACCAGGAGGGACAACGCATTAAAGGAAGGTCTCACCTTAGGTAACTCGCACAAGTAGAAGAGGACCTCAACCGGCTTGGAGTGCGCAACTGCAGGCAGTCAATTAAGGTTCTAGCTAACTTTTTAGTTGAGGCCCAGGTTTACCCCGATCTATAGCGCCACCTAAGTAAGTGATTCGTCTACGCCGTGCAGTTGGGCCGAGTTACATATGCCGTTAAAATTTACGTCGTCGAAACACCCTCAATGTCGATGAAAATGCTATGCACGTACCCTTTCTTCCAGTGTGCTCCTTCAATTCGCTGGTTGGTATGTTGCATCTTGCACAGAGGATGCGCACATGAAGGTCAATAATTCTCTCAGACTGATTGCTCTGAAGCTCTCGGCGAAAGATTTGACATTTAATCTCAATTAAAAAACTAAAGTTATTATTCCCCAGATTCTCTTCCGACTTGCTATGAAATGGTCTACACTGGATATCTGTCATAGATGTCATAGCTTCATCCGTTACCAAATACCAGATGCGGTGCCTTGTGTTAGTCAGTTGCATTTTCAGTAGTAGGTGCTGCTTATCATATAACCTAGGCAGCCTCAAGAATAAACCAAAGAGTTTCCACTTTCGACTCTGTATGAGTATAGTTGCATTAAGATCTTGTGATATTTTCCAGTCTGACTGATTTTCTTCTAGTGCGATGAAGTATTGTAGTAGCCGGTTTCAATGCGTATTTCGGTCTTTCTAAAAAATCCTCGAAATCCAAGTTACCCTCTTATATAATATTTGCTTCGATCCATAAAAATTCCAGTCTTTCTGCACATTACCCTTACTTCGGGCTTCGTTACGTAGCCTGTCCAAATCTGCATTCGACAATTTAACAGGCGATCTGCGGAAAATTTTACTGGACATTTCAATTGTAAAAATTGTGTTCTCTGAGTTCTGATAAAGTTTGTGTTATTGTTGCCTACCTTTACACTGAGGTCTCCCATCAGAATGATGATATCCCCATGAGGTATTATGATATGGAAAGCTTGTAACTGATTGCAGAAGTTCTCTTTGCCTTCTTCAGGTTTTAGAAAGAGGAACGCATGAATGCACTTGACGTCAAAAGTAATTTTAGTCATAGCTCGCTACCGGATGGGTTTCCCGAGTAAAGTAAGGCAGCACTACCTATGTCAAGCTTAAACCCACCTGTGTCCAATCTCACTTACCTAACTTGTACCACATAACCTTATTTTCTAATTGTGAAAAAATATTGATTACCAAGACGAATTGTAACTTCTATGACATTCGGCAAACTACACCCTGGATCGTGTAAGAACCTCGGAAACCATAGTTCTGAAATTCGCCGGTTAAACACCTACAAAAGGGATACAATTATAGTTCCTGGTGATTACCTGGTAACAAGCCACGTGTAAAAAAAATATTCTGAAAATAGGCGAAAGATTATACGATTTTGTATCTACGTACGAAAACCACTTCACACCGATTCAAGGGCTAAATATAGATTCATAATCCCAAAGCGAGAAAAAAAAAAAAAAATACAAGCTCTCCACTTACGAGTGTACTTGAATAAATCTGAAACCTCGTCGAATTCCTTTGAAATTCTTTTCAAGCCCATTATGCAAAAATAAAATCAACAGCAACGAGACAGTGTCAATTTATGCTACTTGGCGCAATAATTTTCCACAGAGCTTTGTGCGAGCGCAATGTTTGTCAACAATGTCACCCAATGCCGGCGCGCCCGTCGATTAAAGTGATTGTGTACCGTCAAATAATATAACAGTCGCATCCAACTGATATAATATAAACACTTGACATCTCTCTGAGTCTTGTCCTTCTATCTGAACTCGTCTACAGATACTTTTCCACCGACAACAAAGATCAATTCAAAGATCACATGGTAAATTGAGATATGATCGCCAAGCATTGTTTGCATACAGAGAGGCACGGATTGAATAATTCAAATTCGCACGTTTTCCAATGTCTCAGAAGTGAGGCAGTCGGAAGAGGAAGGTAGAAAGTAACAATCGGTGCCAATCCATCTGAAATTCTCGAGTACTGTGCCACTAAAGCAGCAGAGTTTAATTTTGTAGATACAAGTGTCAGGGTTTTGGATAGCACTGTGAGTATTCATGTTGAATACGAATTTGCCAAATATTCAGAAAAGCCTTACGTAATAGAGGAAGTCTTAGTCATTAAGATACATTATAGAAAAGTAATCATTCAGGGAAAGTGCAACAAAAATAGCATGATGTGTTCTTTCCCTTGTTTTGTGGCATGTCTATTTTAGATACTACAAAATACTCTGTCAGAACTAATGGAGTACCGCGATTTATAACCTGTTTGTCTTAAGGAGGTAATTCATTCTACACCGATAGACACGTCAAGTGCCTCTTCCGCATGCCAGATGGACAAAAGACTACTGCTAATTAATTCGGCTGCTTCCTGTAGGATTGTTCTTCGAATTGCCTTGCTGCATACGCCGGAAAACTGACAAAGTAGTCAAATCGCATTTCTGTACACAGTCTTTTGGATTTATGACTCTCTTTTTGGGTATTTTGGAATCCAAAACGAAACGTGACAATAAAATGAATCACAACGTAGGCCCAATACTCGCAGAGCTAGTGATTCGCACTGTCGTTATCATTTCCACAGCAAGCGTCCCAGGATATTTTGTAACTTATGCCCAGCACACTTGAGTTCCTTCTTACCAACAGCATAGTGCACTTATCCTCCTGAGGAAAAGCAGAAAAATCTCTTTGCTGTATTAGGCTTCGGGAAGAATTCCTTTAGTCTGCCGGTAGCTTGAAGAGCGAAAAACTCATTTTATAGTCTTGACTAGTAAGATCTTCGGCGACTTCATTTCTCGTGATCCCATTGTGACCTGGGATTCAAACAAGACTCAGTGAAATTAACCCTCCGGCTGCGTTCAGAGTTGTTTTGTATTCTCGATCTAGCGTGGAAGTCGTGAGAGGGGCCAGCGAGGATTTAAGTGCAGCTACAATCCACCAATTCTTCACGACATATAACAGTTCATTGCTTTCAAGATTGCGTATATCTCCCCTTAACAGAGAGGGACAACTTTTCCTAAAGAGAAATGAGCTCTAATGTTGTCGTCCTGGGTACAGGAAAAGTCAACTTCGTATTTTTTTTAGCAAAAGGAGTTTTGGTGTCATTTCAGCAGAAGGAATGACCATAAGATCAGAGTCAAAAGGCAGAACCAAAGATCACATCTTTTTGGGCGGATGATGGCCTTGGGACTGCAGCCGGTGATATGAATATCAAAGGTAGTAAGATTTATCAGAAGAGCCAGGCAGGGAAAACCCCCGTGCTATAGAGATAGACCGTAATTTGAAGTCAGTAAAGTATTTTCGGGAAAAACTTTTCCTTGTCTTGTCATAGCTGAGTGTATCCAAAAAAACTTTCTGCACATGCCTTGGCGCCGTAAAGGTTTCGGACATGACATATTTGATCTTGGTTGGAGAAGTGAATGGTGATGCTTTGAAGCACAGCTTCCTCCTTCTCATGAGCAGAACACCCTCAGTTTCGAAAGGATTAACTGAAAGGTAATTCATGAGCACCAATTGTCGATCACGTCTAGGCATGATCTAACAGACAGTACAGCTACGTCATCTGCATATGCCTCAGCATAAACATTATTGAGTCAATCAACATGCACAGTGCAAACAGGATGCCGCCTTGCGGCAATACCGGTTTACCTCCACAATCACATATTGGCTCCAATCAGCATCCGGAATCAGTGTCTTATTTATCAACATTGCTATTCACAAAACCAGTGATTCGTCTATGCCGCGTTGACTGTTCGAGTTAAAGGGGCTGTCAAAGTTTGCTTTTTCGAGAGCACCATCAAAATCGCGTACTGCGTCTGTTGAGGATGCCTTCAATTCTATGCACCTGATCTTCCTCGTTGGTAGGCATGTTACATCTTAGACAGAGGATGCAATCACAAAACAATTTTACGCACATGAAGTTCGGCCATTCCCATTATGCTATTCAACATGAAGGAGGTCAGACGAACAGGTCTAAAGTTCTTGGCGAGAGTTCTTCCTGCCAGTGCCAGGATAGCAGCAAAGATTCTCGGGCAACTGCCGGTTCTGAATCCTATGTACCTATGCTCTAACAAGGACACCTCCATAGTACTTCCAGTCGTTAATCTCCTTATCTGATGGATAGCTTTAAGTCGATTGCTTGCTGTCTTACTCTCGTAATCAATGTATGTTGGGAATTTACATGGTTGACATCCAGGTCAGACGACAGTATGAAATCTATTAGATGATTAATTTTTTTTTCTTCTCTGCAAAGAATAATTGTCCTTGTCTCACCCCACGAAACCGTCGTAAAGCATAACTGCGGGGGGGCTGGTTACCAATTTATGTTCTTCTTTCTCTGTTTGCCGTCCTTCGTTTTAAGAGAGATGCGCTTTGGGTTTGGTTGCTCTAGTTGACTCTTTGCAGCCATCGAAGTTCCTCACAGTACGTCATATGCACTCGATGCTAACATATGGTTCACAATGTTCTCGGCAGTCAGTAATACTCCAATTCATTCCTTCAGATCTCTACGCTCTATACGAAAGCGTGGACACTGAAAAATACGTTTTATGCTTCTTCTCTGGCCTCTCCCCAATTTAAACAGATAGGAGATTCATCAAGTCAAATCTGTTCAGATTCAGACTTGGAAGCAGCCATATCTGATTAGCAGCTGAAATCCACTTCTCTGTGGTGCCGGTCCGTCCATTCTTTCTTTTGGAAACTGACTCCAGACATGGTCTCATGATTCGCTGTGTTTCTTCCAGCTCGATATCTTTGTCTAAATCTAGAGGTTCCTGGATTTTCCTTTGTAGTTCGCTAGAAAAGATATCCGCCATAACACATATGCGAGTAGCACCGTCTGATACGGTCCGATAAGTACAGTATACTCTCAGCGCACAGATGTGCATACTAGAGATGGTTGACTGAGTTAATCCTTCTTGCATAAGACTTCAATTTCACTGCATTTGGCCCATATTGATGCCGCATAAATTACTATAGACTGCACCACCCTTAACAGAATTAGTCTCGCTTGTTGTCTGATCCCTCTAATATTCGCCATTATTCCGGATATTTCAGCACTCACCCGAGCAGCTTTATCGCACGTTCTTTCAAGATGTTCCTTGTAAGCGAGCCTAGCATCGGTCATCACACCTAGGTATCCGATCACCGGTTTTGGCTTTATATTTTGATCGCCTACCCTGACGCTGATTGTCTCTATTTTCTTGCGACTGCTTACTAGTACTGCTTCCGTTTTATGTTCGGCGAGCTCTTACCCACCGTCGCACTTTTCAGATACAAACGATTGCAATATCATAGGCAATGCATATCATTTCTGCATTGTTTGGGATTTCAAGTCTAAGAAGTCAAGTCATACATAATGTTCGACAGGATGAGACATATTACCGATCCTTGTGGTACTCCGCCAGATATGTAGTATTGCCTTACTCCATCGTTGGTACTAAAGAACAGGAACCGTTTCTCAAAATAACTTGGTATTACTTTAATTAAGAACCCTGGCACCGTGCAAATTTGAAAGCGTTTTAGGCGTCCAGGGTTATTACGGCACCATATTTCTTTGCACCTCCTCTCCATCTCCTGCCCTGAACAGCTTCTTCCAAGATTGTAATTACCCTCCGTATAGCATCTATTGTAGAACGAGCTTTTCTGAATCCATACTGTTGGTTTGAGAGTCCCCCGCCTCTATTAATTGTTACCTCTAGCCGGTTGCATATGATTTGCTCCAGTATTGCACCCATATGGGATGGTACGACGAGGGTTCATGTGGTGGTTTTATCCCTTCAGGCAACAGCATCAGACGTTGCTTTTCCATTGGTCTGGAAAATGCCTTCTGTTAGGCACTTGTTAAACATTTCCACAAATGGTTCTGTGTTTTTTTTTAATAGCTTGGTTAAGAGCCTTATTTGGGATGCCATCCAATCCAGGTGACTTATTATCATTGAGATTGAAATGCTTCTGTACGTCCTACTGATATTTTCGGTGTAAATAATCCCAATTTTATGCATTAGGAGAGGGAATGAGGGTCAGGGTGCCCTAGTGCCCTTGAGTTTTGCCATGATTGTCTTGTAGGCGGTACTCAAAGGACTTACATCTGCTTGATAGCACAGTTCTTTAAAGCTGTCGGTTTGCTTCTCCGGTCCCTATGCATATCTTTGTATTGCTCCTGCAGATCCTGATCGGAGGGTAAACCTCTGGATCGCTGGAATAGTTTTCTCGCTCTATGGCGCTTGCTTCGTAGCTCTGCTATCTCTTGGCCGGCGATTTGTTGATATCTTTCGGAGCATGATAACCTCAGCGGCCATTGCATTTGCTTCTCCTGGGTAGTCTATCCAAAAATCAGAGTAAGAGAATCTTCGTCCAGTGTGCTTATTTTCCACCCCTTTCGTTGTGCCTCCTTTAACGGGCATTCCTGGTTCGCTCTCCTCGGTTGCACCTCAAACTAGATGATCAGGTGGTTGCGGTTGGTATACTGGTTACTTACTCTGCACTTGGCGCCTCTTGCTAGGGAATTCGTGGTTACAAAGATGATATCAATGATGGAGCCTACGTCATTTCTGCTAAAGTTGTGCTCTAATGGAGCCCCTACTTTTCTATTAGTCCGAGTACTGCTGGAATTCCTCAAAGGTGCTGTTTGGAGATGCATAACAGCTGCAGATATACCCATATATACCAATTTGACCTTTGCTCCACCGAAGCCTATTTCAGTTGTCTCATTATTTCTTCAAACCCGTACTCAAACTTTTTCATCTATTTTCAACTCGCGCACGGCTTATGTCAGTAAAGTGCCGCTGCGCAGTGGATGAACTTTAGTTGCAGCACTTTCATATTCTTCTCGCGGCTTTTGTAGCTTTCTGGTATACAGGGCATACTGTACTTGCTGCGTGTATCAAACCACCATCTCCTTTTCTTCGCAAAGGACGCATCTTGCATCATTGCTGCTGCTCTGAGACACATGCCACACTTCTATCCAACATCTTTTTACACGACTTTGCTAGATGCCTGAAGTTAAGGCACCTAAAACATCGCAGCGGTACAACTTTTTCCGCCATATTCCGCCTGCCGTCCATCTAATTTTTATTCTTCTAACCTGCAGAACTTTTTTGGCAGCGTTTATCGGGAGGCGCTAATGACTGTAGTTTGCGTTCCTGCATAGGCTATCGTCATAGATTTATCGGATGAAGAGTGCATACCTTCCTTGAACTGCTCGGACATTGCTTGACAGATCTCTGCCTTAGTAGTGACATTATCTAGGACTTTACACTCAATGAGCACCTCGTGCGTTAGGGATCTCACTTCCGCCATTTCCCCGAGAACTTGTCCTACTTTACTCTGGTGATCAGAGATCTTTTATCCGCTGCTTTCTAAAGATCAAGCAGTAACTCTCCCTTGGCCGTCTTTCTTATGAAGGTTACATCAGACTGCAGACCATTTAGCTCGGGTTGGTCTTCACTTATAGTATATCGCAGTACGAAACTTTTCCTATCTTTTTAATCACCAGTGCGCACGGCTTATCTTGCCTCGCCTTTTTCTAGTGATGGTCTTTCCCAGGGATTGCATGACTTCAGGCTTTTTTCTTTCTTCGCTGGTTTCTTTGGCTCTTATCTCGTGTTGATTTCGAACGCCAAATTACCAGTTGATGCTTCTGTGGGGGGAAGTTCGGCTGCTTCTGCGAGGATGTCTGTTCACAATGGTTCAGACGACGTTCCCACTTGCTTACTCATCATCAACATCAGTACAGAACGGATTTGCATCTGTACCTTCGACTCCCGTTTTCTGTACTTTTGTTATTCTTTACTGCTGTTTGACATGTATTTATATTTGTTCGATTCATAATTGGATCCCACGAGTATGGAGGAAAGGGAAGTCCACCACATCAGAGACTCCTGTAATGTGGTAAGGCCAGGGTCTTTGTTAGCGATACTCTAGGCTTTCCGTCCCCAGCACCATTCAGGCCACATAACGCCTACGGGTCACATAACGCCTTGCGCGGGGATATGACCCTTATTTATGAGCGGCAACTACCCGCTGCTCTTGGTCGTCGACTGCTTATATATCTACATATCTGTAAGCTGTCCAGCTATCCGCCACCATGCTGACCCCCCTGGTAGCTTAAGTTCTGCCCCAGGATGAAATGGTTACCTGCCACGTTGTATTTGCTGAAACCCGGAAGTATTCCGAGGACTGGCAGCACAGCCTGTGATAAGTCTCATCATTTTGTAATTACAGTGTTAATGTGGAAGAGCTGTGCTTCAACGATATGGCACAACATGTCACACAGTGTCACACACAGGTCACATAACATTCGATCAGAGCATAATTTCACCTAATGGATCTGTGATCGTGTTATTTAACATCTTTGGAATATTTTCTGTGAGGATAACAAACGACACGTAGAAGTCAACATGGTCGAAAATTGCACTTTCAAATTTCGCGGTGCCCATGTGCTCACAAATTTATTTCAGCACAAACGGTATAAATTAACTTTTTGATAAACCCATTACAAAGATTTTTATTTTAATTTAAAGTTCCATACCTCTAAAAGAAACAACTTTACTTTGCAGTTGTCAAGGGACTGTGCTAATTGTTCGCCGACGCAAGGTCTTCTAAATGACCTACGTAGTGCTTCACAATTCAGTTAATCTGCAAACACAGGTGGATAGCTACACAGAACCTACAGCTTAGAGAAACAGTCATTTTTTGGATATCCTTGAAAGAGGGCATACTAATGTATACAAAAAAAAACCAAAAGAATATCAAATAATAAGCAACGTCGTTTCAGAGTAAGTTAGTAGCTTCAACTGGGATGACCTTAATGTCAACGTCAATATGTCAACGTCTAGTCTATTAACTCTATGAGCGATGTCAACAAGTAATGAACAATTTAGTAACTCCATCGACAGTCCTACGAAAGAAACGAAGAATTTAACATACCTGAATGATGTTGTCCTATATTTCCAGGAAATATAATAAACGGTATCACTTTAGTCTTTTACAATACAGCAATATATCTGGGTCTCATTTTTGACTGGAAACTAATCTGGAAACCTAACACTCAAGGAAGAGTCAAGAAAGCTAGAGTAACTTTACTCTCTTGCAAAAAAGCTATTGGGAATAAATGGGGCCTTCAACCTCGCATAACCCACTATAAGACCGATACTCACTTACGGGGTAGTTGTCTGGTGGACGGTCTTAAACAATTCAGTCAACTGCAGTAAATTAAGCAAATTCCAAAGTACAGCATGTCTATGTATAAGCGGAACCCTATGCTATACATCCTCCGCGGCACTGGATAATCTGTTTCACTTAAAACCTCTCGATATCTTCAGCAGGGAAGTAGCTGCGACAATAATTGGACAAATAATTCATTTAGCCATACTTACATTCTTAATACATTAGTAATCCTTACAGAGAACATCAATTACACTTTGCACGAACATTGACAAAGACTTTTATGTAAGCTGCTTCCCCTCTAGATCCTTCTGGGAGGAAGATGCTTGGATGACAAGTCAATCCACTTCTACACAGTTGGATATAGGACTGTTAGCGGGGTTGGTGGCTGTGTTTTCTCAGATAAACTAAATCTAATATCACTGTAGCGTTTTCCTTGCGGAAATTTTGACGATGAAAGAAGTCCTGGCTGAAGAAGAAAGTGAAATCTGCAAGCGATATCCGCATCCTTTCGGGTAGTCAGTCCTATGTCAATCCCCTGGACTCAGGGCCGCCCTTGACTGCCGATTATCTCTAAGGGAGATGGTACCTTCACCTGTGTAGGGTGCCGGTGCACAGATATACTCGTATATCCGCCTCTACCTATTCTACCGGAATAGAATAACATCGGTATACCAATCGCTACATGCAAACTAGTATTAAAGCTGGATGCTATCAAAAGAACAAACCTTAAGTGGACTCTTGGGTCAACATGCCAAAGCTGGATTTGAATCGCTCTAAGTATCTGATTCTTTTAAATAGGAAACATATCAGCGCCATCATAGGTGTCATCATTGGAAACTTCCTCATAGGCAACCATGCAAGAAGGTTTGGCGCTTTTACAAACGATTTCTGTAGAAGCTACATGGACGAAGAGTAGGAAGAGACAATCCCCCACCTACTCTGTACATGCCCAGCTCTCTCCCAGAAAAGAAAACTTCACTTAGGAGCTTTCTTCTACAATGACCTAAACGATCTAAAAAATATAGACGTAAACAGTCTCCTACGCTTCATCGTAACCTCAAACTGGTTCCATGAGTAAGAGGGTCGTAGATACACGTGGCATCAGAATGGGCCAATAGGCCTAAGTGTGTTGGTCTTTCCAATAGTCACTCTTACCTACCTACCTACCCATGGTTACTACCTTTAGATAGGATTCCAAGCTTAAGCTTTCGAGAACACGAATTTGGTAAATTGTATTCAATATCATGAGCTCTAATTTTCGTACGATTGATGATTTTTTGTCCAAGTATTCGAGATTTATTCCCTTTGGGCACCAAGTATTTGTCACTATCAGATGGCTCCATCGCCACCCAGAGATACATACACTTATTTCAATCCGTGAAATATCTTTTTCACCTTTATCTACGTTTATTTATTTGAACGACCTCGTGTTCACATACCTGTGAGTATGTAGACTATTTTTGGTCCGAACTTACCGAACGGTAAGATAAGCAAATGCTTCGAGACGATTCGAGACGTTATGGAATATTCCAAAAATATCTACTGCTACCTAATCTTTTCCGTATAACCACGAAATTTTAACGACAATTTAAAGACCCACTAGATGGCGACCTTGGAATTGCAGAACAATTCCTTATGACTTAAGGTAACTTCGTTCCGTAATGCATTCGGCCTTCTAATACCAATCAAAGTGTTGAACCAGAAAAATAACTTAAACCTAAACCTGCACCGGAATTAAAGTCGAAGGTTAATCCGCCGGTTTACAGATACAAATCAATCAGTGCTACCGCACTTTCCGTTAACACGTTTTGTTGTATGTATCTGCATCAACGCGCATAGATATATTCACACCGACTGACTGTCAGACAAAGTAGTAAGTTCAAGCTCAAGGTTGTCGAAGTGTAGTGTCGAAATGGAAATTGTATCTAAGTATGTTATTTACGGTAGAAATTGCGATGAATGCCACACGAACATTAACATTGATATTCATCTGAGCTAGTATCGGCTGGATACGAATAGTTGTATGCAATCGTTAATCAGAGGTAATTACCATCAATAAAAGGGTACTCGGTAAGATACAGTACTCTATATGAATATTCGTAATCGTACAATGTATCTAGTTCAATAAACTCACCACATTTACAGTCGAATCGATGGTATGGAGGGAGAGTTCCTTTTTTTTTAATTGAAGTTGATGGGGTACTCGTATTAGTAGGAGTGCGTCACAGTAAAGGGGATGCACCGATGCACAGTAGCGGAACTAAGTAGAGTCATGCTCGTATGAGTATGGTTCGAGTATCTATTATGTCGTGAATGCATAGTTTATGGTTATTATGGACTTTGACATGGAAAAGAGCAATATATTGGACAAGGTGAGCATGTTCGTCTCGAGTGTTTTACTTTACTTAGCTTTTGTCGGTTCGTTAATTAACGGTTAGTTTGTGAATTTTTTTACTACAATACATTTTTTTCTTGTTTTATTTTTGTTGTGTTTTTAGATAGAGATCTAATCAATTTCCATGCTACCACTTAGCAGAATAACTCAGACGTTGTTGTGAAATTTGGCATCCATCAGGCGCTTTTGTTTACTACATCAACAGACAATTAAGGTATCATGACGAAGATTCTAGAAATACATATGTATGTATATGCAGTCTCTGTCGATTTTAGCTGGAGGTACCATGGAATCAAGGTTTGTATGCAGAACGAATGAGGAAGTCCTTGTAGACCTAACACCTTCTCTTCGACGTTGGTGCGTTAAATGACGAGCCTATAAAGTACAAGATTTTTTATCTGCCTTCACATAGTGCATTTAAAGAATTCCTCCGAATCGACAACCGTCACTAGGAAAGAGATCAAGTCAGCTGCAAGAGCCAAATGAATCCAAAAAGCGAGATGCCATCGTGACGAATAAAGCAGCGACATGTGACTACGGAAAATACAGATTCGAATGGAAAAGTATGCACAAAAGCTACAGCTCGCCCAATGGGAGCGTAGCAGAGTTCCAGCAGATACTCTTTGTCGCTGATGTACGGGAAAAATCACCTCAAATGGTAGCATGAGAAATAAACTAATGGGTAGTAGAATGGCGAAGTACGAGGAAAAACCTTAGGAAAAGGCATTGCTGGAAGTCTTTGCTAGTCTTGACCTCATATTTTTTAACCAAACATAGAAGGAAACCCTCTACCATCGCAGATACGTCTTCATCCTCATCTCAACTTTCGCCATAGAGGAGATAGTGAGAATAACATAAAATGACAATAACATCAATATCGAGATCATAGAGTCAGGATGGTACCAGCATTGAAAAGATGGTCGGTTGAAAAGGCAGTAGCCTATATAAGATGACGCTCTATTACTTGGCATAGAAATACTTGGGCGGACAGTCGAAAAGCAGGCCGAAACACAAACGCCTACAAACAGACAAAGAATACGAAGAAATACAGGAAGAATTACTAATCTAAAAAAGAGTACTTCAGAGGTTAATGAGCTCTTATATCCCCGAAATGTGCTACTGACTGCAAAATGTGATTGATTAAACTGACATATATAGATGATATATAGATGACATAGAATGATAATTTTTCCAATTGTTACGTTTCAGCAGCTGTTAAAGTTACCAATGACATCCAACTGTCAAAATATTCAGTAAGGTTTGCCATTTGATCGTACATCGTTTTACGCTTACCGAGTGTGCAGAAATTATTAAAAAATATTATCGAAATTTCGGCTCAGTTGTATCATAAAAACGCAACGTGAATTTCGTCCTGAGATTGGTCGTCATCATGGCTTCAGCGTGCAGGCAATTCGTCGTACAGTGGAAAAGTTTGAGAGTGAGTACGCTCTTTTGGATCTTAAGCCACCAACCAGAGAGTGTACCAGATTGGTGTGAAATGTAGAATCATAGTCTTCGTAGCGGCAAGTATCGAAAAACACCCAGAAATGTCGATTCGGCGCCGATTGAACATCGCTAGAGAGTCAACCCTGCTTATTTTGCGGTTGGATTTGGTCCTACATCAGAATAAGATAGTGCTGCCGCAGGAACTGAAGCCGGACGACCATAGAAAACGCCGTGAGTTCGCTAATTGGGCGCTGGAAATGTTGGCCTGATATTCAGATTTTAGCGAAAAAATCATCTTTTCTGACGAAATTCGGCGGCTATGTCAACGAGCAAAGTTGCCATTATTGGAGCGAATACAATCCACAAGGGTTCGGCCAAGCATCAGTGCATCCACAAAGATTGACTCTTTGGTGCGGTTTATGGCATGGCGGCATTATCGGACCTTATTTCTTTCGAAATGAGCAAGGAGACACAATTACCGTGAATGGTCTCAGGTATAGAGCGATGTTAACCGACTTCTGTGGTTAGAGCTCGACAACATCGATACATCCGAGCTGAGGTTCCAACAAGACGGCGTTACATGCCATACAAGTGACGTAACGTTCGAAGTTGTGAAAGAGAAATTGGCCGCCGCGATCATGCGATTTGACACAACTCGATTATTTTTTCTAGGGCTACGACAAGTCCTTAGTCTACGCTAGCAAGCCAACCACTTTGGACGAGCTCGAGGCCAACATTCGACACGCTATTACCGAAATGAAGGCGCACATATTTGATCGAGTCATCAAAAATTTGACCGACCGCTTAAAGCACTGCCAGCGAAGCCGAGGCGGCCATTTGAATGATAAGCTTTGAAGCATGAACGTAGCTTCAAATCAAAGCCAGAATCAATTTTATATCTCACACCGTTGATGTTTTATTTAAATTCTTTTTCCTTTCGTTCTTTTCTAGGCAGGATCTTCCAACAAGAGGTGTCATTTTAAATTAATAAAAAAAATGTAAGATTTTTATGAAAAGTGGAGATATTTTGATTTGGATCTAAAGCAAAAGCTATACGGTTATTAACAAATATTTGTTAAATGTCCGCCTCGGACGAAATTTTTCATCACGCTTTCACATAATTGCGGATGTATTTCGCGAATAACAGCTCTGATATTTTCTTTTAGTCCACGAACCGTTTCAGTTGGTGGAAAATTGCCGCATACTTAATCTTCAACACAGCCTTAAAATAAAAAGTCTAATTGTGTTAAATAGCACAATCTCGAGGGCCAATTGAACTCTCAATTTCGAGTTAATTTACCACGCAATAGAGCCATTGTTTCAACAGCTATGTGGCATTTGGTGCCGATCTGCAGAAAATAAATATCATCCACGACCATAGCATCAATTTCAGGTAAAAAGATCTTAGTCAACATCATCATCAACGCAATCCATTCACTGAAACAGTCGCAACAGCGTAAATTTAGAAAAAATATGGCCCAATGGCATCACCAGCCGATATAAACTGTCATTCGTTCTTGGTGGGGAGATTATCTTGGGTTTTCGGAGCCCCAAATGCAATAGTTTTTTTTTTATGTACCCAGACAAGTGGAGATGAGCTTAGAATAGTTTTGTGTAAGAAATCATGATCTTGGTCATTAATTTCCAGCACCCCATCAGCGAAAGTACGTGATTGTTCGTGGTCTTCTGGCTTCAATTCTTGTGTTTACTGGACCTTATGAGCATGTAGACCAAGATATTTGTGCGAAATTCGGTGCAAAGTGGTTACTAACAGGCCAATTCGTGTGATTGTCTCGCATCACTAACCAGTCCAAAGCGTTCAAATTAATCGTTTAAGTTCAGTATAGCTGTACGAGAAGAAGCTAGATATCTACCAAAAGCTGTACAAAATTTACGAAACGTTTCCGCGAATGATAGTTGAGCGTTGACAATATAAAAATGGCGCAAAATTTAAAACTTCACTTGTTGTTGGATGATTGTCTACACATATTTGCTTAAGGTGGTGTTGCAGACCGGGGTGAACCTCGGCCTCAACCAACAAGCGTTTCTAGTGAGCTCGGTCTTTAGTTAGCTGCCTCCAGTTGCTAAGTTGGCTGAGATCTCCTTCCACTTGCGTGTGCGACTTGAGTCGCGGTCCTCCTCTACTGCGCTGTCCCTTGAGGGTAGATTGGAAGAGTTCTCGGACCTGAACATACTCTACAAGACCCAGCCGCCTCAGTCGTTGTCACTGAATCGATGTCGCTGTACAGCCCATACAGTTCGCCGTTGTGTTACCTCCTCCAATCACCTTTTACGCAGACGCTCCCGAAAATTACCCGAAAAATGTTCATCTCAAAGCAACCAAGCAGTCTCATCCATTTTTGATAAAGTCCATGCCTCTACGCAAAAGAGCAGGACTGGGATAATTAACTTCTTATATCGGTTTACTTCTGTTGTTCGAGGGAGGGATTTCCTAGTCAGTTGCCTTCTTAGTGCAAAGAACCAGCGATTAGCAAGAGTTATTCTTCGTTTGACCTCAGCGCTGGTGTCATTGTCTGAATTGATAGTCGTTAACTATCTGAATGTTACATGTGTCGAGGATAACGTTCTGTCTGAGACGTCGGTGTTGGTTGTCCTTTCTGGTTAACAGCATATACGAGTAATTGGACGAACTTTGTGCCTCTTGTATGAGCGCGTTTGTTTTGCACTATTCCTTCAAAAGTGATGTTAAAGAAATCGCGTGATAACGGATCGGCTTGCTTAAATTCTTTTTTGACGTCAAAGGTTTCGATGAGTTATTTAACTACCTTGATGGAGCAGCGTGCATTCCATGCCAAATTGAATGCCAAAGCTAATCATTGTTCTGTATAGCTCATCTCCATAGATTCTGTCAGACACGGCCTTAAAATCGATGAATAGGTGGTGTGTATCAATTTGGACTTTTTAAGTTTTTCCCAAGATCTTCCGTAATGTGAATATTTGGCGAACTTTCCTGGTCTGAAGCCACACTGTTATGGACCAATCAGTTGGCTGAAAAACGACTTCAGGCTCACACAATATGGCAGATAGGATCTTGTAGGCGATGTTGAGAAGAGTCTCCTTTCTTGACAGATAAACTGGTGTATGCTCCTTACCAAGTCATCTCCTGACGTCTTGAAGTCTTCAGCTGTCAGGCGGTGAGCTCCAAGAACTTTATTGGACTTAGGCTTAGATATGGCTATCTTCTCTTCATCCAGGTCGGGTTCATTCCGCCTGATGGTGGTATTCTGTTGCATTTTTGTGGATGACAATGATGCCTGTATTGTTCGTGTAAGTGTAATCGGTACTTGTTTTCAGAACCGAGTGTAAGTTGTTGATATACATTATGAAAAGAAGAAGTCTCAATTTTGATCCTTGTGGAACACCATGTTCAATGCTTTCTTCGCTGTCAGCCAGTACTGCTATTTTTACCTTAAATATGACAGCAGCTTTATTAGGCTTTTATTTGTACGCCTTTTGTTTAGCTATATGTGCGGAAATTCTTCATCAAACCAGGGATGTCTTGGTAGTGGTCGGATGAAACCCAGCACGTCAGTTGTGGCACGTTGCCATCGTTGACATTGGTCTTCGGAACATATTGCTGGTGGCATAGGAGTTGTTGAAATATTTTGGAATACGCATTCGGCAAAAATTCTGGGCGTTTCTTGCAGTTTTCCGACGTCAAAATTTGGTGATCTTATTTAAGTTCGTTGTGCTCATCTGCACCAATGTAATGATTCGGCACAGTATAGTGACAAGGAATGTGAAATCGTAAGATTACTCATACAAAGTAGAAGAAAACGAGGTTGTCATATATACACAGTGTTAAACAACTGGTTAAACTCTCAGAACATTTGAAGCCATTCTAAGCAGCGTTCTCAACAGAGATTTTAAGCGAATGGAATTAAGTGAGTTGAAATTTTACAGCGAGAGCAGTGTTTAAAGAGGACAACAGCTGTGAACTTTATAAGTACAAACATCGAAATCTGTATAGTATGAGTTTACCCAGGGGTAGTAAACGTATTTTTTAAAGATCCCATCAATCCATAACATGGAATAAATCGAGGCATGACTCTACCACATATACTTGTACCTTATGGAACAATTGTACATCAGCAGAGGTAATTTAAGTGGACTTCATCCATAAAAACAGCTCCAACCTCAATCAGCTGAACAGAAGGTCAGAGTTTGCAATGTAGTCTTTGGTATGCAGTATCTAGTAGTCTTTTTTGATGTCATTTCAGAGAATTTTTTTAATTGTAGATACCTGCTGTCTGATTCTTCTAGTCTAAAATTAATTCATTAAGTCAGAATTATGTTACATACCTACTCTATGTCATCGAATTAATTATCACAATTTAATAGCGATATTTATTTTTTTTACAATACAAGCTAGTTATATAGTATTATAACTTAAATGCCCTTATTAAGACAACTTTTATTTGCAAAGTCGTATGGCAACAGTTTAACAAAAACAGGTACGATAGCCAACTTAAAATGCAATTCATCATGAAATAAACAAAAACAAAACCAGGTATCTCAACATGTGTTCACGTTCACTGATGTGTCTTTCAAAAATTATTAACGATGTGTTAATTTCTTTAATAAGATCGACTTAATTTTCTTGTTTGTTTGACAACTGTTCTTTGTAGATACAGATATTGGTGTCATACAAAAAATAAAAAAACATCAAAATAACTGAAAACTAAAGGTGCAATAAAATTTGAGACGTTATATTTCCCACTGACATACCCCACTACTAACTTGGGGTACTATATTCGGAATCCATTTCATGCGATATCACTTTTTGGCTGGGACTTTGTTGTGCCAAGCATCTGTCAGATTATCGAATTGCTCATTCAGATACCTGACAATTATCTTCGTGTAAAATGCACGACTCTATACAAACCCAATACACCATCCGCAAATTAAAGAAAGCATTCACTTCTGTCGACACTAAGCTAATTAAAACGAGCGGGTAGCCCCAAACTCCCGGAACGGGTTACTGGCTTCGGTGTAAATGACCCCTCGTCCTGGGGCAAAAAATGGAACTGGTCCTCCAGGTTGTGGGTTGTACCGCCGGGGTAACTGCCCGGCCATTTAAAAAAAAATAATTTAAGAAGCATCAACAAGCCTCGGATATGGACGGATCTACTGTTGACAACCCACACAAACGATTAATGGAAAATGAGCTTCGGATATGCACGTGGAATGTTAGGTCCCTTAATAGACCACGTGCAGCCGAACAACTAGCGGAGGCCCTGGACTGCTGCAAAGCAGACATAACCGCCATCCAAGAAATGCGATGGGATGGGCCGGACAAAAAGAGGATGAAAAACTGCGATATCTACCACAGCGATTGCTATCGACGGCAAAAGCAGCGCTTATTCGGATGCGGATTTGTTGTCGGAGGCAGACTAAGACAAGAAGTCCTGAGCTTCCGGCATGTGAGCGAGCGCCTCGTACCAATCCGCATCAAGGCCAAATTCGCCAACACTAGCCTTATTAGGAGAGGAGAAAGATGACGACACCAAGTATGCCTTCTATGAGCTCCTTAACAAGACCTACGAGCAATGCTCTAGCTATGACATTAAAATTGCAAAGCTAGGAAGAGAGGGTATCTTTGGTGGAACGATCCGAAAATATAGCCTACACGACATCACCTCCGATAACGGATTCAGGCTAATCGACATTGCGGCGGGGCGAAACATTGTAGTAGCTAGCACCAGGTTCCCACATCTCGATATACATCTCTAGGGGACTTGGAGAACCCCTGATCAATCAACAGTCAACCAGATTGATCACATTGCGATCGACGCAAGACGCTCCTCCAGTATAATGGATGTCCGTACGTTCCGAGGAGCTAACATCGACTCGGACCATTACCTTGTTGTAGCCAAGATACAGTTGCGGATATCCCAAACTACGTCAAGACAAACTAATGCTGTGAGGTAATTCGACGTCAGACGGCTACAATCGCAAGAGATCGGCAAGTCCTTTTCCGATCGAGTGTCTCTTAAGAGGTCCAATACCACTAGCATCAAGCATCGAAGACCATTGGAAACACTGCCAAAACGCCATCAGAGGTGCAGCTCCTGATGTGCTGGGTTTCACTCGTCCACCACAACGAACCCCCTGGTTCGATGATGGGTGCCGGCAAGCACATGCAGCTAAGCAAGATGCATATAAAGCTGCGCTCAAGAGAAGGACCTGAGCTGCTCATGAGCTCTACGAGCGGAAGAGAAGAGACGAACACCGGCTTCTCAGGAGGAAGAAGAAAGAGCATGAGAAGAGTACGGTCGAGGAATTTGAGAGACGCTACTCCAGGAATGAGGATCGGAAGTTCTACCTGTAGAGATGAACAAGGGAACATCGTGGTAGAATCGCAGTCGATGCTGAGGATTTGGAAAGACCATTTCTGCAGACTGTATAACGGCGATGACGAACCAAATACCGCTGTCAGGCAGAATCAACCTTTCAACCTGGACGATGATGACCAACAATTCCGTCCACCCGACCTGGATGAAGTGAAGATAGCTATATCTAAGCTTAAGTCCAGCATAGCTGCTGGAGTGGAGCATGATCTGTAAAATATGGTCGGACGAAAGTCTGCGCTATGAATGGAACCTCAGCATTGTTTGTCCGATTATCAAGAAAAGAGACCCTCTGAACTGCGCCAATTACAGAGGCATCAGTCTCCTGAACATCGCATACAACATCTTATCTGCTGTATTGTGTCGTCAACAACCTGATAGGTCCATATCAGTGTGGGTTCAGGACAGGAAAGTCCACCATCGACCAAATATTCGCACTACGGCAGATCTTGGAGAAGACCCATGAGCTTCAGATCGATACACACCACCTATTCATCGACTTTAAGGCCGCTCATGACAACATCTGTAGAGATGAGCTATACAGAGCAATATCTCACCGAGACCTTTGATGTCCAGAAAGGATTTAGACAACGCGATGCGCTGAATAGTGCAAAACTCACGAGCAAACACAAGAGGTACTATCTTTCAAAAGTCCGTCCAACTACTCGATGTTAGTGGCGCTTTCGCGAGTATTGAGACGGAAGCCGCGAAAATGTGTTTAGCGGTCAACGAGGGCAAGACCAAGTATATGCTGCCAAGCAAAAAGGGCAAACAACACCGACGTCATAGGCAGAACGTCACCCTCGACAGGTTTGAGACAGTTAAGGACTTTGTCTACCTAGGCTCCGCTATAAATACAGACAACGACACCAGAGCTGAGATCAAACGAAGAATAACTCTTGCCAACCGCTTTTTCTTTGAGCTAAGAAGGCAATAGAGTAGCAAAGCCCTCTCTCGGACACCAAAAGTCACCCTTTATAAGACCTTAATAATCCCGGTCCTGCTATATGGCGCAGAGGCATGGATATGGATGAGCGTGTTCTTGGTTGCTACGAGAGAAAAATTCTTCGGGCAATCTTCGGTCCCGTCTGCACTGACGACGAATGGAGGAGGAGATACAACCAGAAGAGTGAAGATCCACAGACTGAGATGGCTGTGTCATGTAGAGCGTATAGACACCAATTTCCGGTCCGAAAAGTCTTCGAATCCGGCCAAGACTCAGGTGGCGCACGCAAGTGAAAGGGAACCTCAGCCAACTTAGGATGTGAAACTGGAGGCAGCTAGCTATTGATCGAGCTGGCTGGAGACTCTTGTTGACTAGGGCCCAGGACCACCCCGGATTGTAGCGCCACTTAAAGTAAGTAAGTTAGCCCAAACTCCGGAGAACACCCATTTCGTTCTTGAACCAAGTGAAAGGACTCACTGACTAAAATCACGTCCTTCAACTACATGTTCATCAGAGAAAATGGAAGATAAGTCAGCTTCAACTGGGTCTGCACTCAAAGTCTACTACTCGTAGATTCATCAAAAAATTGTCTCTCAAAGAGCCCTCATCCGTTGATGGATTTTAAAGTCGGAAGGAGAATCACTTATGGCAAAAACTTGCTCATTGAAGTTGAGTTTTAAGGTTCGGGATTTTTATTTGCAATCTTAGCTATTATACATACATACATGTATGTATATCTCCAAATAAAATTGAGCAATTTTCTAGGTATGAGCATGCAAACAAAGAGAAAGACTTAAGTTCATTCCTAAAGCTGCTGGTGCCACAAGACATACCATGTCTTGTGCCACGGACATACCGTGGTAAGGAGTTCAGCAGGCGAAAAGACATTTTGAAAAATTGTTGCTCAGATATTAGGCATGCGTAACGAGGGTGAATGATTTCTCGAGATCTTTCAAACGTGGTAAATCCTATCTTATTCGTAGTAGTATATTTATTTATTTAGATCTACGATAGAGGTACATCAACAGAGCAAGAAACAAAGAAAATATATATAAAGTACAATAATTATAAATTATCGTAATGTTAACGATGCGAGTTCTTTAAATCTTATTCCTTAAACCTTATGATCTAGTTTGATCATATACAAGATTAAATAATCTGCAGCAAAACGTAACAGGCTCATTGGCTCCGTATAAAGTGGAGTGATGAACTTCAAATAACAGTGGTCTGGCCCTAAGAATACCCAAATTAATGAATGTAAGTTCTAACAGTCAATGGAAAAACACAGTAAATCTCTAACGAACATAACACAATGCATTTTATGAAGAACTTCGAGGCAATCAAAACCCAACAGCAAACATTTAGAGCTGTAAGAATAGTGGACATTGTCATTCAGAAAGAAACGACGTAATGCGAAGCGCAAGAAGTTTTTGTGAACTTTTCCTATTCTATTAATGTTTTTCAATGAAAACGGGTTCCAAACAACACTACAATATTCCAGACATGGACGAACTATGCTTACATAAATGGCCTTGAGAGTATAGGGAAGTTTGATGAATTTCTTTTCAGAAATCCTAAAGCAGAGTTAGTTTTTGACATTAATTTGTTAACATGGGGATCAAAAGTGAGTTTACTCTCAAAAACAACACCAAGGCCTTTAAATTCAACTACAACATTAATTGATTGGTTTCCAAGACAATAAGCAGGGATTAGACTATTTTGTGTTATATTTTATTGCACGATAGTTTTTTTTTTTCTACAAAGTTATTACTTACACAAGCTAAGAACATTACATTTCGAGATTCAATTTTTAATAAAATGTTTTCATTTGTATACAAAGCCAAAATATGTATATAAAGGTATACTTATAACACTGCGATAACAATTTTTAATATCAGTATGAAGCATATGGAATTATGTACATTTAACAATAGTTGAACATGAAGGCAAGATTATGTTTGCTAATAAAAGATTTACATTTAAAATTTAAGCATTACTCATATGTAAGAAGACTTTTAGTCCAGCTGTTGCAGCTGTTTCACATTAATATTAATATATATTATCACTTATATTGTTCGAGATTTAAAATAATAAACTGAGCAAATACTCGGCATGTAAACAAACAAAAACTTGTACTAAAAATGTCAAAGCAAACACAAATTATTGAAATATGTGAATATGTTATATCATGCAATAAATATCACAATCAAAAACGTCAGATAATTGTGTATAAATAGCAAAACATTCAAGAATAAAAACAACTCTATTTTATAACGTTGAGAAGGCAGTTGTTTTATTTTACCCAGTTTATACTGTATTTTGCAATAGACAGTATTTTTCTCGACACAGTTTTTACAAACAGTTTATATATTTAAAAGCTAAATTTGACTTTTTAACCGAATTAACGGCTTTGTTTTATTAAGATATTTTATAAAACAAAATTTCTTTGAGGAAACAGTACTTGTCTGTCTTTTAATTATAAATCTAAAATCTAACTACAGATTAAATAATTTCTTATATTATTGGACATGAAATTGGTGTTAAAGCGTAAGTTGGTGCTGCGGTTGGATTTATAACTGTAAGCGTTTTCATTCCTCTGGTTGACGGGAGAGCTCTTTCATTTAATTGAGATGTATGTGAAGTGTCTATAGTAAGTAATTGTGAAGATACCGATTGGTTATGTGATTGAACACCCTTTGGATAGTGTTGTGGTTTAGTACAATTAGCCATTTTAATATTTTGTTGCGTCGGGTTTGGTAAAGGTGCAGAAACAGAAGGAGGTGGCGAATGCACATGATATTGTGGATGAAAAGTTGTGACTGGCGAAAAACGAGGAGCTGGAACAAAGTCCACTGGAAACAAATGTTGATGCTGTGATGAAATTGGACTTGTTGTGGCTATGTGTTTTGGTGGATGTGCTGGACCAAAGTAAGTAGTAGGAGAAACAGGTGGACTTGGATATGGCCACAACACTAATGGAGTACATACTATAAAAAGCAGGATGTGGACGATGTGACGGGGATGATATAATCGCTCCAGGCCCAAAGTGTAAAAATGGTTCAAATGGAGGAGGAGCAATTAACGTTCCACCCGGTGATAGTAAGGACGGATCGATGTATCGATATTTTTTACCGAATACCATAAACTGGTAGTGTTTACGCTGTGCACATTGTCGTGCAGCTTCCTCCGAATCCATTTGAATAAAGACTTCATCACTGGGTTGACCCTGTGCGTTGATAACCATATGTACTCCTTGGAACATAATATATTTTGCTAAATCGTCAAGAAAGTGCAAGACATGTTCAACCATAGCTTCATAGGGAAGGCCCGCAATCGAATGTAACTCTTAGTTGTTCCAGACGTAATCATGTGTTGTGGCAACACCGACAATGACATTGGGGGTAGCTGAGTAATCAGCGGTGGCTGTGAAGTCTCGTATGTTTTTGGATCCATAGATCTATTCCAAACAGTTCTATATACCTTTGTCCGATAGATTCTCTGTGCCGAGACAAAGCTTTGGGAGACTCTGTTTCAGAGGCAAATAAAACGGATGCATCCCCAGTGGCCCTGCCATCTGTTTCTTTTTACAAATAAAACGCCTTCAGTTCCATCTAAGACGTGACGCACCTGCTGTAAAAAAGTCCAGCACTTGCTTAGCAGTGCAGTCATAGGGCAGACCACGCATTCGAATGATAACCTGAGTTCCTTTTGATAGAAAAGCCTCTGCTTCATTTGAAGCACCTCCGGCTATTGAAAGAAAGTCCTTACCGGTAGCACGATACACATCAATGTATCGATTCCCGATGTGCTGTTTGTGCCTCTTAAGCGCCATATCTCGGTACTCTTGGGAAAAGAATCTCACTAAAGCTTCTCCGTTTCGCCTACCTAACGGTGATAAACACAATGCAACTCCGCCTTTCGCCACGTTAAGGCCTCTGAAAAATTTAGCAATGTCCTGATCACTGCTTTGCCAGGGTAATCCTCTCGCTCGGACTATACAGGTACCATCAATCTCGTCATCAATCGAACAAATTCCTGGTTCCAATATTAGATTTACTACGAGGGGAGTTCAATATATTCTCGGTATCGATATGAAGGAAAATGCGAATTCAATTTAAATTGTTTTTATTTTTCAATATAATCTCCCCTAACATCAATGCATTTGTTACATCTTGAGATAAGCTTTTCTAAACCCTCAAAAAAATAAATTTCCTCTTTCTCTGCAAAATACCCATTTATTGCCGACTTGAGTTCTTCATCATCCGAAAATCTTTTTCCACGAAGACATTTTTTCAAATCCGGAAACAGGAAATAATCACTAGGGGCAAGGTCTGGACTATAGGGTGGGTGTTGGATTTCTTCGAAACCACAATCTCGCGCAGCAGCCTTGGAAACTCGCGCCGTGTGAACAGGAGCGTTGTCATGAAGAAGCAACACACCCGCTGCGAGTTTACCCCGTCTTTTCTTTTTAATTTCCTCCCGCAAATTATGCAAAGTGGAAGCGTAGGATGTGGCGTTGATGGTTTCACCTTTTTTTTTTGTACTCAATGAGCAAGATTCCCTTTGAGTCCCAAAAAACTGTCGCCATGAGCTTCCCGGCAGATGGAGTGACTTTGAACTTCTTCCGGAGGTCTGTTCCTTTTTTATGCCACTGCATGGACTCTTGTTTGCTTTCAGGGTCATAGTGGTGGACCCATGTTTCGTCCCCAGTAACAATTCGATCCATAACACCGTCAGCGTTCTCACTACACATCTCCAAAAGCTCTCTACAGCATGCGATTCTCACTTTTTTCTGAGGCGCTGTGAGCATTCGTGGCACCCACCTTGCACTGACCTTTGAAAGGTTAAGATGGTCATGAAGAATGGTGTGAATGGTACCAATTGAAAGCCTGGTGATCTCTGCCATCATTTTCACCTTTATTCGGGCATCCTCGAGAACAAGTTTTTCGACTTCTTTGGTGCTTTCTCCCGTACAAGCAGTAGCCGGGGCGCCGGAGTGGGGGTCGTCTTCAATGCTCTCTCTGCCTCTCTTGAATTCACTTGACCACTTTTGCACAGTTGATAATGAAGGTACGGAACCCTGGTAAACAGCCACCATCTCTTCATGAATAGTTTTTTGACTTTTTCCTTGCTTTGTGAGAAATTTAATTACAGCGCGATGCTCAATTTTCACCATCATCGTCTCAGTTGTCATTATGATTCTGTTTAACTAGAGATAAAACGCGAATTAATAATCACATTTATATGAAATTGTACATGAATGCACTAAAACAATAGTATTACTTGATAAATAAGTCAATTTATATATACAACCTCAGCTTCACCCCGATACCGAGAATATGTTGAACGCCCCTTGTACTTCGTTGCTTTCAGACTTATGACCTTTTGATAATAGTTTTTGAATCACTGACACCATATCTCGACATTCCTTAACATAAAATTCAGTATCATCACAAACAGCTATGTTGAGTTTTTTTGTCATATCAGTGATACACTGAGGTATATTTGTAGGGGGTATTTGTAGAATTTTTTTAATATATCTTACTGGAACAAGTGCTCTTGATAAGTCTCCCGACTTATACTTAATACATTCTTTACGTAAATCACTAAATCTACTATAGAATGAGGGTAGTTTTAAGTCTTTGACACAAGCTTCTGGCTGCAAACATTGTCGTATTGGAAATTGTCCATCCGTAATGATTTTATAGTTTGAAACCGAATCAGGATCAATAGAGAGAGAGCGTAAATATTCGTCGAACTCTTTAAAAGCCTCACATAGAGGTTTTCCGCCAGCTTGCGCATTAGCTATTGAAAGATCGTCTGCTGTCGGTGGTCCACTTATAATTTGTGGACTGTCCCCCAATAATGGTGAAGATGGAACTTTTGCGATAACATTCGTTGTTGTAGGAGTAGTTGCAGTTACTGCAGTTGAATTAGAGCTATCTGAAATTGTCGACGCTGATCTGTCTTTACCAAACTGCCCAATGGGTCTTACAAGAATTTGTTTTATACTAGTGATCTGATTTGAGATAGCATCAATAATTACATAAACTAGAAGAATAATTTCTTTCTCATCGGATCCAAGTCCAGGGCCATTTTGACCACAGGTCGGTACATACATAGACACTAGATGCTCAGGTCCTTGCATTTTGTTTCTGATTTTTTAATACAAAATTCGTAAGTAGTAACGTTGTTTTCTGTGTCCTTAGGTTTAGAATAAAATAGTATATTCAAATATCATCATGATATTTGTTTAAATTCGAACGTAGGGTTACAAGTGTGATGTAGTCTTACAGGTGATCTTTGTTTTATTTTCTACCGACAGAAATACATACCAGCGAACTGTGGTTAATAAACACGGTTTAATACGTGAACGCAACGGAAAGGTGGTAAAACGTCGACTGACATGGTGGCACATTTGTCGAATAAAATAATAATAATATTGATAAAAATAATCTAAATCTTTCTGGAATAGAAAACAGTCACTGAAATTATAAATAGTCACAACAAATTTTACATCAAAATTTTAGAATTCTCGGCAAATCATTTATAAAAATGAGAAAAGGGATTGGCCCAAGATGGCTTCCTTGCGGGACACAACATTAATTTCAACCGAAAATAAACGAACTATTTTCTCCCAAACAGATAGGACTTAAACCATGAAAGTAATAGGCCGAAAAATCCGATTTTTAAAAGGATATGCAAGTTAATTCTACTAAAGGCTTTCCCGAAAACTTAAGCAATGATTGGTAAACTGAACTAGGTTAGAGCAAGTCTAACGACAATTCCAGAATCCATGTTGAGAATCACTAATAAAGCTGCTTAAGGAAAATACCATCCATTCCTTCACTAGGCGATCCAAAAGTTTAGGTATAATAGACAATTTAGAAACTAGTCTATAATTCGAAATTTGGTCTTTTTCACCCCTCTTATTGAAGTTATATGCTAATATTTCCAATCAACAATAAATGTCCCACTAACCAATGACTGATTGAAAATATAGAGTAGGGGGTAGCTAAGAGAATCAGCACCTGATTTTAAAACAACCGGGTAAAAACCCAAGAAATCAGCATTTTTACTGTCCTTCAAATCCAAATCCAAATGCCAATAATAACTCGAATCTAATAAGTACCAGAGAACTTGAGGTAGTAAAAGCATGCAAGGAATCGAAATAATTCTCATAAAAGAAGTAAGGCTGGAGGGATCAGCCTCCAAATTTCAACGTTTTTCGAAAAGATGGATTTGAAAGAGCTGATAATCCTTATGGCCGCGGTGTTTTACTAGCAATCCGGAACTGCTTTCACTCAACTCCTGTCGATATTCCCCACACTGAAAACTTTGAGTTAGTATGCGCCAACATTACGCTCCCCAAACGATGTCTTTACGTACTTTGTTGCTACATTCACCCATCTCAACCCATTGAGTCTTATCAACCTGTAGTTCATGCAGTTGATTTTTTGACTGAGGATGCACAACCTGAAGATTGCATTGTTCTAGTAGGAGATTTCAACCTCCCTCACCTTATATGGGAGCCTTCCGATGATTCGTCTCATTTTGTCTCTCGTAATTCGACATCTGAAATAGAAATATTGATGGTGGACTGCCTAACTAACTCAAGTCTGTTTCAGATTAGTGGAATACCTAACACAATGAACAGACAACTCGACCTTGTCTTCACATCCGATTCAGATAACTGTGTCGTTTATAGGAGTGATCATCTTCTTTCTAAACTAGACCGCCTTCATCCCCCCTTGTCAATTATATATTCATATGAAAATGGCAACACATGTGTCGATTCGAAAAATTCATTCTCATTTGACTTCCGTAGAACCGACTTTAACAAACTTAAAAACCTCATCAGCAACATTAACTTTGAATTTATTGGTGAGACAACTAACATTGATCTTGCCCTATCAACGTTCTATTCGTTAATTTTCTCCTGCTTTGCCCAATCGGTTCCGTATACCTTCCGAAAGGACTGCATATCTGCTCCTCCCTGGTACAACAATGAGTTGCGCTCTCTCCGTAATAACAGAAACAAGCTGTGGTACAAATTCTTAAGAACTCGATCTGATTCCGACTACAGTAATTATCGATCGGTATATAATCGTTTTTCTGAACTTTGTGAGTCTCTTTACCTTGAGTATCTCTACCGCATGCAATTTAGCTTAGTCTCGGACCGTAAATGCTTCTACCAGTTTGTTAGTACCAAAAGAAAGTCAGACGGCTACCCATCTACTCTCAAATTTCTTAGTGAATCTTCTGCCGACCCAAAAACCATTGCAAATTTCTTTGCTTCTCTTTTTAACAAATCCTTTTCTAAGAAAACAGCTGAACCCGATCCTAGCTACTTTAGCTATATGAGAAACTATCCTGAGACGTCAGCCATTTCACTAAATATAACAACAACTTTGGTATCTGAAAACATTAATAAACTTAAAGATGATTTCTCGTCCGGCCCTGATGGAATTCCGGCTATTGTAATAAAAGAGTGTGTTACCCATCTCGGTCCTCCTCTTGCTGCTCTATTTAACTTGTCTGTCTCAACAGGTACTTTCCCTTTCCTATGGAAGGAATCTTACATTATCCCTATTCATAAAAAAGGAAGTAAAGCCGAAGTCGATAATTATAGACCCATAGCGAAACTCTCTTGCATACCCAAACTTTTTGAAAGCATAGTCTATCAACAACTGCTTCCGTACTGTAGGCCAACTATCTGCACAAATCAGCACGGCTTCTTGAAAGGTAAATCAACGACCACTAACCTAACAGAGTTCGTCTCTAGGACTCTTCATGCTTTAGAAGACGGTGATGAAGTCGATTCAATTTCCACAGATTTCAGCAAGGCATTCGATAAAATTTCTCACCAACTTATCATCTTTAAACTAAAAAAACTTGGCTTTTCCCCTCATTTTGTGGCATGGACCAAATCCTATTTAGAAGACCGAGAATACAGGGTCATCTTCAGATCTTCAATATCCGAACCCATTAAAGCAACATCTGGTGTCCCTCAGGGTAGTCACCTTGGTCCAATCATCTTTATCCTCACAATTAATGATATAAATTTAATTTTAACTAACTCTAATCTTTCTATTTTCGCTGATGACATGAGAATTTCCAAAGTCATCTCATTGCCTTCTGACTCCCATTGTCTGCAAGATGACTTGAATAAGTTTTCGGTATGGTGCAAGCAAAACTTTTTGGAGCTTAATGTCAGCAAATGCCAAGCGATAACCTATTCCCGTAAACGTCTACCTCCCCCTCCAAGAAACTACTTCATCTGCGATGAGCCTATTCCTTCCACTACCCAAGTACGGGATCTAGGTATAATTTGTGATAGAGAATTGAATTTCGACTCACATATTGACAGCATTATAAATAAAGCTAACTCTTCACTCGGCTTTATCAAACGCTGGTCAAAAGAATTTTCCAACCCTTACGTTACAAAGTCCCTGTACATTACTTTTGTAAGGCCTCTTCTCGAATATTGCAGCCAAGTTTGGTCAGCCTATAAACTAACCCACATTCAAAGAATAGAAGCAGTCCAACGCAGGTTTATCCGTTTTGCACTTCGTGGTCTACCTTGGGTCGATCCATATGGATTACCCCCCTATGAAAATAGGCTAAAACTAATTAGCATGCATACCCTAAAAAAACGTCGTGAAGTCGCTGATGTACTTTTTATCCACCAGTTACTGACTGGAAATATCGACTGCTCGACAATAACGCAAAATATTGCATTCACTCCCAATCCCCGTAATCTAAGATCTGTCCCACTCTTCCTGATCCGAACTCACCGCACCAACTACGGTCACTTTGAACCCATATCCAGAATGTTGCGTATAACGAACAACTACGCTGAAGTCTTTGACCTAAATAGCAGCAAACAAGAAATAAAAACAGCGCTACTCAATATGCCACTCCCTTAACATCTCCCCCGTCCACCATTTCTCCTCGCCCCATTAGGTTAAGTATATCTATGTTAGTTTTTAAGTCTAGTTTTAAGTTTGGCTTGTTAATAAGCTTAATAAAGTTGTCCGGGGTAGACCCGGGCCAATAATAATAATACTTTGAAAAAACTTCGCGAACATGTTCAGAATATCTTTCGGATTACTGGATGATTTGCGTAGCAAATTCATAGTTGACGGAAAACCGATACTAGCCCGTTTGAAATTTATGAACGCCCAAAAGCACCTTGGGTTGGATTTCAGATTCCTTTCCAAGCGTTGAATGTATTTCTTCGAGAGGAATCCATTATAGAAAGAAAAATAAATTATTTTCTCAACCGAGCAAATAATTCGTAATCCGATAGAGATTTACTCCTTTTAAAGTTCTTATGAACTCTGTTTTTGGCATATTTAAGATTAAGTAACCGTTGGTTATACCATGGTGGATGAGAGTTTAATCGTTTTTGCACTCTAGGTACAGTATTATGTATTTAAAATATTGAAAAAAATCTTTGAAAAAGCGTTAAAGTTTTCAGCCACTAAGTTATACCGAAGTTCGTCACCCCATTTCACTTACGACGCAGACTGATCACTCATTAATTTCAGATTGGAACTAAAGGGTTTTCCAATAGGGACTTGATAACTTTGAATTTAATTTGTGAACGCGCTCTTTCACTAATCATCAAACTGTCACTGTCAATTTATTCAGTAAACTCAACATTTTCATCATGGTAAAATACAATAACGAGCAGCGTCTGCAAATTATAAAAATTTTCTACCAAAATTCGGAGTCGGTGACTGCAAATTTAAGAGCGTTAACTCCGATTTTCGGTCGTAATTCTCGCCCTAGTTGACAGGCAATAACAAGTTTAGTGCAAAAATTTGAGCCTACATATTCGCTGTGTGATGTTGCCGTGTCAGTGAGACAACGGGTTGGTCGAAGTGTCGAAAATATCGCTGCCGTTCAGGCGTCCGTAGCAAACGATCCAAATCAGCCAATCCCACGGCGTTCTCAAGAATTGGGCATCGCCCAGTCCACATTATGGCGTATTTTGGGTAAGGATCTTAGTTTACACCCATACACGATCAAACTGACTCAAGAATTGAAGCCGATGGAGAAGATGTGCCAAATCGTCAGTGACGAAGATCATTTTTGGCTCAATGGGTTCGTCAATAAACAAAATATGTGTTGTTGGTCGGGTGAAAATCCACACGTGCTTCATGAATCACCACTTCACCCACAAAAAATAATTGTTTGATGCGGTTTGCAAGCCGGCGGCGTTATTGGGCCATATTTTTTCGTCGACGATAACGATCATCACATTACTGTAAATGGTCAGCGTTATCGTGGCATGATCACCGATTATTTTTGGCCCGAATTGGATGATATGGACTTGGAGGACAAGTTTCAACAGGATGATGCCACAAGCCACACAGCACACGCTACAATCGATTTATTGAAGAGTAAGTATGGTGAGCGTGTTATCTCAAGAAATGGGCCAGTCGATTGGCCGCCTATTTGGTGCGATTTAACGCCGTTTGACTATTTTCTGTGTGTTCAGTCATTGGTTTATGCCAACACGCCGACGACGTTGGAAGACCTCAGAACCAACTTTGAACGCGAAATAGCGGCCGTTTCGGCCGAAATGTTTGGCCGAGTCGTTGAAAATTGTGTCCAACGAATCGACCAAGCGTACCCGCGGTGACCATATGAACGAAGTCGAGTTCCATTCATAAATGTTTTGATTGTACTTCAAGCCGATAATAAAGTTTTTGAAATATCTCAAATGGTTTGCGTTTTATTTAAAAAAAAAATGTCAAGTCCTTATTGGAAAATCCGATATTAAATTTAAAAATGAATTCAGTCGATTCACTAAACAACACTTGATTATTATAGACGTACGTTTTGATTAAAATAATAATAGCGTTATGAGACACAGAATTTCTTATCAAAGGTAAGCCAGAATCAACTGAAACATTCATATCTTCAGATGCAAAAACAAGATCTAACAAATTATTAAAACTGGAGAAAATCCAGTGTAGTCTTTTCAACTTCCGAAGAGAAATGATACGTAGCACTTTATTGACATCAGAAAATCAATCGAGTTTACTAAAATTAAAATCACTAAGAACAGAAATGTTAATGGAACGTTAGTCTACGAAAGTTAAATTCTATATTTAGTAAGTGCTTATCATAAACAGATGTGGTACTATTTGTAGGAAAATAACTAAGAAAAACTAGTAGATTGAGATCACCAATATTGGCAGCAGTCACTCGAATACATACCTGCTCATTATCTAATACGGCATTAGCTATAATCTAATCAGCTCTATCAGCTCTAATTTATGAGATAGACAAAAAATTAGATTTTTAAAAAATACGGCTTTATTTTAATATTATACGTGAAGAAATTGTCTTTTAAGGGATTTTCTAGAGTGAAGTTGTCTTGGACAATCATAATTCCCCAGCAATAGTCTGCCATCATATGAACGTCCCATCTTCCTTAATACCTGTTCTCCATTGTTTTTATATCTTGATGGAAGCGTTCTCCTTGTTCTTCGCTAAGATCTCCTAGGTTATGCCGAAACTGATCTATATGACTACGGAGATAGCGTACTTTTATACTCGTATTACAGGCAACATTTTTAAATTTAAGAAGCATTTCCTTAAGTAACACTTCATAGTCATTAGCCTTGTAATTTTCGAGAAAATTTTGTACAACAGCTACAAAAGCGTAATAAAATTATTTGGGGTCCATCAAAAATGCCTGCTTTTAACTTTTCATCACTTAATCTAGGAAACGTCTGAGAAATATACTGAAAAAATTGTCCATTTTTTTCCAGAGCTTTCATAAATTGCTTCATTAGCCCCAATTTTATGTGCGAGGGCGGAAGAATGATTCTTTGTCGAGGAACAAAAGACTCATTTATCACATTGCTCTCACCAACTACCATAGCATCTCCCACAGGCCAATTTTTTATATCCACTGTCTTGGTTTTGCTCTACTGTTCAACAGACAAATAAAACATGGATATTTTGTACAGCCACTTTGTTGACCTAACAAATAATTAACCATCTTCAAATTGACATAGATCATCAATTTATATTTTATTTTCTGCAATATAACTGAAATTACTTCATATTCTTCTTTCATACAAGTATAGCGGGCAATTGGAATAGGAGCATGTTGCCATTGTGTAAAAAGACAGCCTTGAGACTTCTTTTACTGCTGTCAATAAAGAGACGCCAGTCACTAAGCCTCTCACATCACTGCAATATACAAAATTTTCGCCAGAAGAAAAAAATTGCAATAAGTTTTGTTCTCTCGTGCGATAGAAAGTAATTCGCACATCAGAGGCTAGGCAATTTTTTTCTTTCAACCTTGATGCTAGCAGCTCAGCACGTTCCTTTGAAAGATCTACGATTCTGATGAGATCATTAAGCTCGTTTTGGGAAATTGTTTTAGGTTTCGATGTTTCTACAGAGCATTCAAAGTCATCGCTTACTTAAGAAGCACTAGATCCTTCAATTCCTTCCTTCTGACATTGAAAAACTGGTATTGGAACGTCTTCTGAATGAGCAATTGGTCTTATTGCTGAAGAAATATTAGGATATTTCGATTTGTGTTGATTGTTTTTGTTGATGCCCACTATACTTGTCATACAGAAGTAACAGTCGTTATGTAGATTTTTTTTTCTCTCCAAATCATCGGTACTCCAAATTTCAATGATTTACGTGCACCTATATCCCATTGTCGCAAATGTTCAGTGCACATTTTACATATGGTACACTATGAAGTGCCCACGCTTAATCTTGATTGCAAATTGCAATATTGAAGCGGATCACAGTGTTTTTTATTAATTTTCGCGGTTCTTTGAAAATATATTCTCCACAAATGTAACAAAACTAATCAGGGTCGTTAGCACAACGTCTTAACTTACTAACCATTATGAGTTATTTAGATTTATTTTATCAGTGTTATTGTGAAATGGAATTCACAAACTAAGCCGAGAGGAAAGTCGAGGAGAGCGTAGGAAATGAATACATATCGTCTCTACTATATAACAGTGTGCTTACAGAAGCTTGAAACTGCTTGGCTGCAGCGCTGATATGCAAGGGGATAACGGATAGCGGACCGAAAAAGTGTGAAGTAAATGCATACTGCAGCATCAATGCAGTTGGTTTAATGAAAAGGTAACAAGGCTGATTGGTTTGAAGCACATTGGAAAGCAATATAAGGGATCGATAGAGCGTGAGATGGTCAAGTAAAGAGCAACTTCAAGTAATGAGATATTCTATCGAAGCGTCAAAGATTGAGAACGTAACGCACAATATTGTTGAAAGCGATATTAAATTTTCTTTTACTCTTAACTTCATAGTAACAGAAAATTTCGCACCCATAACAGAGAACTGGAACAAGGAGTGTTTTAGCGAGTAAGATGCGAAATTTGAAAGGGGTGAAGAAGTATGACATCCAGAGCTGGCGTAAGGCTTGACAACTTTTTTTTTAAATAAAACGCAAACCATTTGAGATATTTCAAAAACTTTATTATCGGCTTGAAGTACAATCAAAACATTTATGAATGGAACTCGACTTCGTTCATATGGCCACCGCGGGCACGTTTGCAGCGGTCGATTCGTTGGACCCAATTTTCAACGACTCGGCCACACATTTCGGTCGAAATGGCCGCTATTTAGCGTTCAATGTTGGCTCTGAGCTCTTCCAACTTCGTCGGCGTGTTGGCATAAACCAATGACTTAACGTAGCCCCACAGAAAATAGCCAAACGGCGTTAAATCGCACGAACGAGGCGGCCAATCGACTGGCCCATTTCTTGAGATAACACGCTCACCATACTTACTGTTCAATAAATCGATTGTAGCGTGTGCTGTGTGGCTTGTGGCACCATCCTGTCATCCAAGTCCATATCTTCCAATACGGGCCAGAAATAATCGGTGATCATTGCGCGATAACGTTGACCATTCACCGTAACGTGACGGTCGTTATCGTCGACGAAAAAATATGGCCCAATAACGCCGCCGGCATGCAAACCGCACCAAACAGTTATTTTATGTGGATGAAGTGGTGATTCATGAAGCACGTGTGGATTTTTACCCGACCAATAACGCATATTTTGCTTATTGACGAACCCATTGAGCCAAAAATGAGCTTCGTCACTGAAGATGATTTTGCGAAGAAATTCATCATCTTGGCGCATCTTCTCCAGAACCCAATCGGAGAACGTACGTCGCTTCAAATGGTCCATCGGCTTCAATTCTTGAGTCAGCTTGATCTTGTACGAGTGTGAATCAAGATATTTATGCAAAATACGCCATAATGTGGTCTGAGTGATGCCCAATTCTTGAGAACGCCGTGGGATTGACTGATTTGGATCGTTTGCTACGGACGCCTGAACGGCAGCGATATTTTAGACACTTCGACCAACCCGTTGTCTCACTGACACGGCAACATCACACAACGAATACGTAGACTCAAATTTTTGCACTAAACTTGTTATTGCCAGTCTACTAGGGCGAGAATTACGACCGGAAATTGGAGTTAACGCTCCTAAAGTTGCAGTCACCAACTCCGAATTTCGGTAGTAAATTTTTATAATTTGCAGACGTTGCTGGTTCGTGTACTTTACCATGATGAAAATGTTGAGTTTACTGAATAAATTGACAGTGACAGTTTAATGATTAGTGAAAGAGTGCGTTCACAAATTAAGTTCAAATTTTTTTTACCAACTGTAGTGTTGATGTGGTTATTCCACTTGAGTGTTCTGTTAAAAACAACACCTAGATTTTTGCAGTGTCAACATACTCGACTATTGAGCCATTAAACACAATGTCGGGAAAGTAGGAGAGATCAAGCAGTTTTCAAGTTTTCAAGTGCGTTTATTTCTGACCCACGCATATCAAGCAACAGGACAATGCTTAAAGCATTTGCACAGTCATCTGTCTTACCAAAAGAGCAACTTCGATAAAAATGAACGTATGCTGGTGATGACATTTGAATAGATGAGGTCAGGAAAGGGATTCCCATCATTTACGTCAAGCGAGAATAGAAGAATTCCAAGGATGGAGCCCTGTGGAACTCCTCTAGTATTGTATGTAAAGTCAGATGATTTTTGGCCAACTGAGATACCTTGCTTTCTATTGGTTTGTACTTTGGTTGGATTTTCGCTCTGTCGGAAATAAGAAGTTCTCGAGTGAACATCTGTGCCAGAACGTTATATTTTCTTTTTTTATAAAAGTGGTACGTGTGCTCGACGTGTGAGAATTTTAGGGTTTTTTACAAGTACCGTTTTTTTTTTCTGGGAATTATTTACCATGCTATCGGCAGTTCAAATTCGAACCCTTTTCCATTACGAATTTAAAATGGAACATAATGCGTTATTGGCAATGAAAAACACTAATGACGCATTTGATGTTATTTGACCTGTTCCCTTCGGGAGATTTCAGCCTCGAAAATGAACCACGTGGCAAGAAGGAGACGTAAGTTGATGACGATGTTTTAAGAGCAACGGTAGATGCGGACCCAACGAAATCGGTGCGGGAGATTGCACAAAGCATGAGAGTATCCCCAATGACAACGACAATAAGTTGACACCTTTCTCTCATAGGAAAGGTATAAGGATAAGTGGGTACCCCATGAACTGAATGAATACCAAAAACTACGACGCCTACAAATCTGCGCATCGCTTACATTAAGCAACCAAACTGAACCGTTTTTGTACCGGATATTCACATGTGATGAAAAGTGGATACTGTATGATAATCGTTAAATATCTGGGCAGTGGATGCTGATGAAAGCCTAAAACACACCCCCAAGCCCGATCTTCACCCAAAAAAAGTTATGGTGACAATTTGGTGGGCATCGAAAGGACCAATCCACTTTTGGTTCCTTCAACCAGGAGAAACGATAAACGCTATTAAATATTGTGATGCAGTCTACATGTTGCATGCTAAGTTGGCTGAAAAGCAACCTGCGTTGGTTGATAATGCTAGACCCCATACCTCACAAGTAACGGTGCAAAAACTATTGCAATTGCGATTTGAAATACTTCCGCATCCACCGTACTCTCTTGATACAATAGTCCCCCAACGGTTTACCATCTTTTCCGCAATCTGGATTCATTTTGCCGGCAGAAGGTCTACCGGAACCGAAGACAGGTCATAAAAGCCTTTGAAGATTTCATTGCCTCAAAAAGTCAGCACTTCTACGAAAAAGGAATATCTGACCTTGTACCACGTAGGAAGAATGTCTTAGATGACAACGGATCCTATTTTCATTGAATAAAAATTTGCCGAAAAATAATATTGGATTTTAAATTTTTACTATAAAATCGGACATTTCATGTGGTACGTTGTAGGTGAGATAATATTGTGTTTGTAGCTGAGTTCGAAAAACCAAACAATGTCAACAGTTTGTTACAAATGTTAGTGTGGTTAACTGTGTCGAATGCCTTCGATAAATTCAAAAGTACGAAAAAAGATATGTACTTTGTCTTCATTCAACGCCACCCTGACATCGTCGACAACTTTAAATATGGCTGTTATATAGCTACGACCTTTCCTAAATCCCAAATTGCAATGGAGAGAGCAAGTTGGGATGGATTTCATCAAAGCCTATAGCGTTTGATTTGACCGAAAACAAACAAACAACCATTTCAGTATCATCTATACAGGAAAATTCAATGAATTGTCAAGGAAGCTTGGTACTACCAAGCGGGAAGGGCACATTTTTTTACAAAATAAATATGTCTCTCCTAGGCAGAAAGCAACATTTTAAATTTCTCTAACCCAGCCAATATGAGAACAATAAGTGTAGCAAATTAAATCAACACTGACTGTAAAAGAAGCCCTTAATATAGAATCCACGACAATGAAAGAAGGCGTCATCGCAAGCTATCCCAACGAACGATCGAAACGCCCCGCCATACCAGTGACAACAACAAAAAAAGTTTTTTTAAATACAAGTACAATAAGTACTGACGACTACCTGTATAGCCTATTAAGCCGTAGAGAATAACAATCTGGAGCAGCAAATCATCCAGCTGAAAACCATGATAAGTAAATTCTCCTAGCTTCTGACAAATATCACAGATATTATGATGTCGATATGCAATTTAATGAGCTGATAGAACAATAGCAGAAGCTCCGAATCCAAGAGCAGATAAATGTCTACTCATCGCGGGTCTACTGCAGAACTAAAAGAACATGTTAGCCGATTGAACAAAATCCTGAAATTTTGTTTGCTGCCACCTGCCTCCAATGTATCCTGATTTCTTACTATCAACAAGAAGTATATTCGTCAAGAAGTGGTTATTGTGACGTTCAGCCTACCCCTAGTTGAACCTAAACACCTTTCGGAATAAGTCTTCATTAGAGTTCCAACAATTGATTCCCACGCTCTTCTGGTAGACAATGGAGGCTTTGTATAACAAATTACGGTTAGTTCACACAACGAAACATTATTTGAACTATCTCAAGCCATAGACCTGGGTGACGGTATCTACGATAACGTTGAAGAGAAACTTTTAAATGGCTGTTGGAAGGAAGTGCTCAAAATTTCGGAATCCGAGTCACTTTTAACAACCTGTAACTCAGACACGGCCGACACAGAGTACGATCAGATTTATCATATACAGAGTGATCTTGCAGTCATCAATAGATCAATGCCCACTGACATTAATTTGGTGTTTAACGACTCATTGACCCCACTCATAACAAAAGTAAATTTGGTACGTTTCTCAGCCTGCAAAATTCCCAGTAATTTGTTACAAGTAATTTCTCCAATCGAGGAAATCAAGAAAATAACCTCGACCATCCCAACGATAGATAGCTTGTCGCCACCAAAAAATAACACAAGCAGAAGACAGCCAATTTACCTAGGTATTACCTTACTGCTGTCAGATATTTCAAATGAATTTAACCATATCCACAGTATCCCACAGGAGCATCATTACTGGTATTTGGGAGTGGGAGGAGCATTATATACCATACTTCTGATCACTATAATTTCAATCGTTGCTGTACGCAAACATCTCATTAAAACCTGATCAGGGGGAACCAAGATTAGTTAGCTCAGCAAGGAAGATACGACACCCGGAAGGTGGAGACTGGCGCATGTGAAGAAAAGCGATTGAGTATCGTTTAATATCACGGAAGCAGATCAACCATTACCTCTCCAGTATAACACCTTTTTCGGCGAGAGATTGTTTATGAATCGCTTTCGAAGCAAACAAACTCCACCAAAACGACGCAGTTTTGCAGTTCGACTGCAGTCGGCACGAGGCCCACTAAATAAACAATCAAGTCAAACTGTCGCATCGGCTAAAATCGATGACACCACTAAAGTGCTTTAAACTTAGGATAAGCAATCAATAAGTTGTATAAATAGCCAGCACTTTAGTTAAATAAAGCCAGAATTAATTTCACAGTCAAATTAGTGTCTCACTTATATAAATAACTGTCATTCTACCGAAGGTAAGGTGGATATTTATCAAAGCTCCCTCCCTACGGATTTGCCATCACATCAATTGAGTTTCATCTGATAGCCGCTGAACATATGTATAACCAGTCGTTGTTGTAAGCCGATAGTTACTTGGGGTGAATCTGGGCCTCAAACCTTTTCAGTTAGACCGGTCTTTAAACCGGTCCGGTCTTTAACAGCCTCCATGTCTGCTGAGATCCCGTTCCACTTGTACGAGTATTATACACGCCACCTAATGTGAGGTCTTTCTCCACTGTGTTGTCCCTCCTGGCTAGAATCGCAGACTCCGCGGGCCGGAGCATTTGTCTCCAATCGCTCTACATGTCCTAGCCAGTGACTGACGCTCAGTTTTTGACTAGGTCAAAGTCGCTGTACAACTCGTATAGTTCGTCGTTGAATATTCTCCTCCAAGGCCCGTCAACGTAAGCGTGATCAAATATTTTTAGAAGGATTTTTCTTTCGAAACGAGTGAGGATATCTTCATCCGATTTCGATAGAATCCATGCTTGCGTGCCATAAAGTAAGACTGAGTGATCAAAGTCTTATAGAGAGTCTCTTTAGATTTCGGGATAGGACCTAGCTACTCAATTGCCTTTTTAGTCGGAAGAAACAGCGATTTGCAAGAGTGATTCGGTATAGATGTCTCTTGTGTTTTACGTAGGTACCTGCCGTGAAGGCGTAAGCCTACGGTGCTTCTTCGCGCGAGATATAAAAACAATGCGTTGGTAAGCGCCCTTCGGGTAGTACCAGATTCGAAGTCGTGTGTAAAGCACGAACTTCCCCTTTGGTGAAGGGTCGAGGAATATCTAATATCTCCGCCATTCTGTGAGTCATGGCACCCGGTTGCAATGCAACTCCACATCGAGCAGATCATTTGGTTCCATAGCAATCCCATGATTGAGCACAGGTCGTAGTACACTACAACATATGCTAAGCCATGAGATGTCCAAGCTCCATTAGGTCTACTCTTCCCGCGATTTTGGGTACAAACCTACAGCCACCACGATACTCCCACATGTGGTCCTAGGTCAGGCCGGAACTATAGTTCCGGTGGCTGCTGACCTCCCGTGGTACCAGAATATAGGTTCCGGTCGAGCTTCGCAACCTTGCGGTCACTTCCAGTTGAGCACCTCACTGCCCAGGACTTTCAGCCTTTACACAAAATTCAATATTCCTAAATGCCACCCGCTAACTACCTACTACGTCTTCTATTAAACGCTTCTTTTGCAAAACTACGGAGTGATTCTGTATAGCTAAGGTAGACAATTAATTCGAAATTAAAGCTGTCGACTCTGACGTTCTTACCAATTCGTAGATTTCGTTGTCGCTTCTTGTGGGCCCCCGGTCAATTATCAAGTTACAAGCTACCGGACATATGTCCTGTTGCTGGTAGGACCACCGGTTGTTCTTACCAGGCCTTAAATCACGATACCATGGGAGTCAGGAGCCACCCGGGTCTTGGTCCGCGGCTGAATGTTTGTGGTAGGCCTCCATGTGGGAGCGTCATGGTGGCTGTGTTTTAAACTCAAAATCGCGGGAAGGATCCTCCTATTGGTTTAGATACAATGTAGAGTTACAAAGAGTAGAGTGCTGTGACCCTAAGATCAGCAAGAGGTTTTATATCGGACTCAACTCATGCCAAGGGTGGAACTTGTGACTGCAAGACAGTTTCGATTTGGTACTCAGAGGTGTTCCCGTAAAACACGAGAGACGTTCTGTCCCTTCTTGTTGACAGCATACACTTCGTTTTGCCCTCATTTACCGTGAAATCCATTTTGGAAGCTTCCGTTTTAATACAAGCCAACGCACCGGTTACAGCCCGCTGTGTTCTACCAATTATGTCACTATCGTCACCACGCGCTAGTAGTTGCGCCGACTTTTGAAGATTGTGCCTGCAGCGTTTGCTTCTGAGCTCAGCACAATTCTTTCAAGTAAGCTGTTGAAGAAGTCACATTACAGTAGGTACGTCAACTTCTCTAAAACATTTTTTGCCATCAAAGGTCTCGGTTAAGCCTTTACTGGCTTTAACGCAGCAGTGAAATTTTTCCACCGTCATTCTACACAGCAGAGCTTGGCAGGGGTGTCGAAATTATACATGGCTTCATTTAGTTCATATCCATAAAAGTTGTCATATCCGGTCTTAAAATCTACGAACAGATGGTGGGTATCGATTTGTATTTCTTAAGTTTTTTTCTAGGATCTGCAGAAGTGTAAAAATTTGGTCGATTGTGGGATCTTCTTGTCTGATACCGCACTGGTAGGAGTCAATCAGACTGTTGACGAAGGGTTTCAGACGCCCACACAATATGGCAGATAAGATCTTGTATACGATGTTGAGGAGACTTATGCTTCTATACTAGGCGCAGTTGAGATGATCTCTTTTCTGTGGATCTGACAAACGATGCTGAAATTCAATTTATCAGGCATACATACTTTTCACAAGATCTGAGAATACCTAGATCGGTAAGCTGTCAGGTCCAGCTGTTTTGTTGAATGTCACCATAGAAACAGCTATTCTTACTTCGTTTTGCTTAGTTGGACGGAAGTTTTGGCTATCGTCGTCTAAGGTGAATGGTCTATTCTACCTGATGGCAGTATGTTGGCATTCGTTGCCGTTATACTGTCTGCAGACGTCGAACATCCTCACAGTATTAACTTGCTTTTGCGATTTTTGGTATGTTCGCAACCATACCTTGGATACAACAATATAATACCGATGTTGGCCATTCGGAATTTTCATATATCCACAATACGATTAGCTTGAAAGCGTTACCGGAGTTGATGTAGTGCAGGCTATTCTTTCTGACAGTACTACCAAAGATGCCTCTCTTCCTAGGTTAGGTTAGGTAAGAGTGGCTGTTGGAAATACCAACCCACTTAGGCCCATTGGCCCATTGTGATGCCACGTGGATCTATGATCTTCTTACTACTGGACCCAGTTTGAGCTTATAATAAAGCGTAGGAGACTGTTAACGTCTATTTTTTCTAGATCGTTTAGGTCGTTGTAGAAGAAAGCTCCTAGATGAAGCTTCCTTCTCTGAGAGAGAGCTGGGCATGTGCAGAGTAGGTGGAGAATTGTCTCCTCCTCTTCCTCGTCCATGCAGCCTCTATAGATATCGTTAGTAAAAGCGCCAAGCCTTCTTGCGTGCTTGCCTATGAGGCAGTGTCCGGTAATGACACCTATTATGGCGCTGAGATGTTTCCTATCTAAAAGGATCAGACACTTAGATCGACTCAGATCCAGCCTTGGCCAGATCTGTTTGGTCGCTAGACATGTTTGTCCAGCAGTCCACCTAAGGTCCGTTCTTTTATTGGCATCTAGCTTTAGTGTTAGTTTGCACGCAGCGATTGGTATACCTATACTACCTTTGTCTGGTAGGATAGGTAGAGTGGTTCCAATTGTGGCGAGTTCATCGGCTCTGCAGTTCCCTGGAATGTGTCTGTGGCCCGGCACCCAACAGAGGTGAATGTTGAACTGCTCTGCCATCTCCATGAGAGATGATCGGCATTCAAGGGCAGTTTTAGAACTTCCTAGCAGTTTTAGAACACAAGTTTTTTATTTGTTCATGGTCGGACAGTTACTCCACCGGCACATCCCCCAAACTGGAGGTCCATCGGTAACCCGCTCGGGAATGTGAGTGCTGCCGTTGGTCCATTGAGGGCTCACCCGCCACCTTCTCTTTTCCAAGACTCTGACTTAGTCTAGGAAATACTTACCGGCCTGAGCTCCAAATATTTTGGAGTAGCCAGTATAAGATCTCATTTGTTTTACTTCACCGTTGATTCGATCTGGGGAATAGATCCGCTATCTGCTAGTAAACACTAGTACTTATAAGTTTGGCAAGTCGAGTCCGGACGGACATCGGCAAGTACCCGTCGATGGAGTCAAAATAAGCACAATTCATGTGCAGGAACAGTAACAACACAGGGCATCGCTAAATTGAGCACCCATCCACCGGTTTGACTAACTGGAGTTGATCTATCTGCTTTGTACAGCTCCAAAATTTGCAGGATTTCATTTCGTATTTATCTGCCAAGTGATCAATTTGAAGAAACTTCCTTACCCGGCTGTATGCGCATCGCTCCCATTTCCAGTGTTAAGCAGAAAACTTCAAGCGCTTCTGTGTTCGTTCGCAAACTTTCTTAAGGCGCTAATGGATACAATCTATGTATATTAGCATACAAAAAAGAATGACTAGACCTCATTCTTATGGCAAAACTGACAGTCTTGTACCTTAAATTAGCCCCTCAATCCGACTCATGTTTGCCCTTAATTCGTTGCCGTAAATGTTTCCCACCAGCTAATCTTCCAAGTTATATTACCGCTCAAATCGATCACAAACACATCGATCACGTGTTGATTTCTCAATACATAATTTAATTATTGTTTGTCATTCATTAAACAATTATCGGTTTGTTGATCACTCACATCGTTATTTTCCATCAATTTGTTTACAAAAAAAAGTATCTCAGAACAATCAGACAAGAGATTTCCATTCGTTGTGATCTCATGCTGATTTATTCGATTGGAACGGGTATTCTCCATTCAATCTATACACGTGGAGCAGATTCATGATTGTGATCAATTAGTTTGAACTCGGGAACTGAAAAGTGAAATTCTTTTCATTCGAAGTTGCTCAATTATGGCATTGCTTCAAGTGCACACCCATGGAAACCAAAGGAAATGACTTTTATCTTAAATTTTGAAAAAAAAAAAAAAAAATAGAGCAAATTCCTTCTCTAAATGGATTGCATCATAATTCCACTCAACACCATCTGCCTACAACTCTGACTGTACGAAGAGGGTTTTTAGAAAATTTTCCACCGAAAACTTGGAAACACTTCTCCGGCAAACCGGGGGTACTTTCCTTCCGTGAGTTCACTTATAAATTCATCATGCACTTGCCTTTCACCAAGAACTCTCCATCATAGTCGACGGGTGTACGAGTTTACCGGCAACCGGCAAACAGTAACTGGTAACCAGAAACCGGCAGCTGTCAACCATGGCAACTGGCAACTAGACAGCAACTTAACAAGTTTAAGCCCCGCCAAAAGGAAACCTCCAATCGATTTATTCAAATTAGAAACACCGCCGTCGCTGTGCCACCTACTCTTGATATGCTGAATTCAAAAGCGAACCATGATGTCAGATGTCGTTCTGTGGCACGAACCCACATAGTGGAATTAATCGCTCTATAAATACTCGTACTCGTATTCGTACTTGTGTTTCCGTATCTTCTATTGCGATCCGTCGTCGTCTTACAAGCCCCCATAAGTCGTCTCCAGTGTAAGCATGTGTCGGTCTGTACTATATCTCATCGAAGACTAGGGGTGTCAAATTCACAGACTCGCTGCATTTGTCACATTTGCACATTTGTCACCCATACGCTCACTGGATAGAACCTAATTAGATGCCATATACGACGCTCATATCTATTAGCAATGCGCGTGTATCTTTAATCATATCCCGGCTGATTTCTGCCATATAGCGGCACTCCATAAACAAACCTCTAAGCGTGTGCAAAAGTTATTGTCTTTTATTTGTTGTAGCTCAATTTTTATAGATCAATTAATCAGAATGAAGACTACGATAAGTCACCGGTAGACCAGTGTCACTAACCCACACCCACTCTCGATTCGATCGTAAAAATTCCCAGAATCGACATGAAATTTAAGAAAAACTAATTTATTCACCGATCCAGCTGTGAGATACTTAATCAATCGGCAGATTTTGAAAATAAATTGGTCCCTGAACAGGAATTAGAAACGTCAACGTCCAGCCAACTGAATTTTTACATCAAATTGGCTTAGGATTCGCAAAAATGGCAGACAAATCGGCACCAGGGTTTCAATTGTGCAGCAGCCCTTCAACGGCAAACAAATCGAGATACTGAAAATTTATTCAAAAGATACACGAATCCCACAGAATAAAAAATGAAAACTGATTGATTTCGCAATAAAGTTTTTCTCGTTTTTTTGTTGTTGTTTTATCTTGAGATTATTTTATCGTCTTGACGGTAGGAGTTCTTTGTACTCATAGCACGCGAAATTGGGGTAATACTTTGGAAGTTTGTGTATCTAAAACAAATCTTAGATTAAGATTTTGTTGGCGGTGAATCTATGTATCTATATTTTGGATGACTTGCAGATATTCTCAATGAATCTGACTGAAAACAAAACAGCACAAGGTATTGTAAAGTTGTGTTTAGAGATGATAGACGGATTGTTTTTCAAATTTGGACAACTTAAGTAACTTATGGATAAAACTTGAATTGGAAGATGAATTTATTTATGCAAAGAAATTGAATATAAACAATTCTAAGCAATAAAATTATAAATGCATGAGCTGTCAGTGCTGGAAAATCTGGATTGTGATAGAAGTTTGGCAACTCGTACAATTAAAGGGGTAGACAAATCAGTTTTTTATGGGGTTACGTAAGAGTTTAGGAAATGTAGTCGTTTTACGAGTATACCCGTATACAAATGATATCATTTATTCTATCGCAAAGCTGATAGAAAATCCAGGTGTTCATAGAAGTCAGAACGTTTCGCTTATTCACCCTATTTTAAGGTGTCATATGGTAATTTGTTGGAGATCGTGAGCGAATGAGCTTAAATAAGGAGCATCCTACATTATGAAAGCGATTCGAATCTGAAAAAGACGGCCTGAAGACGGCCATTGACAACCCTCTTCAATTTCTCACTTTTAGACCCAGAGCCCACAGCAATTTTTGGGACTGACGGTATAACCGAAAATGATTTATGTTATTATAAAGTCCGTAAATAAATGAAGTCAAATCCCGTAGTCTGGCAGCATCTCGTTGGGGCAGAGGTTAGTAATAGTAAGACAAAAATGCGGTTTTTTTTTTTAAATCTGGATAATAAGTATAACCATTTTAAAGTATCAACAAACTATAGAACTGGGTGCTCTAAGTATAAAAATATGGGTCCCAGACGGTTTATATAGGGCAAAACCCCTGCCAGACGTACTAATAGTATGCAAAAAATCAGTTTTTTTAAATAAAAGGTATAACCACATATTCGATACATAAATATAACTGTGAAAAAATGCTGATAGTAACAAAAGCATTTTTTTTCTATATATTGAGTACATAATATGTATATTAGTACTTAAAGGTTTGTTTTTTTATATATACACTTGCGGTCATAAAAACCGCACCATATCAAAATGATTGAAAAATTGTTAATAACTACGATAATAATTTTTACAATGAAATGAAATTTTTGTTGAGTACTCCGCAGTAGTTTATAAGTATTTCTATCTAATTTCCATCTGTTTATTGAATGTTTGAAAAAAGATATTAACAAAGAAAGAAAAACCGGTTAATTTTCTTATGAATGTAAAATATTTTTATACAGTCATTGGTTAACAAAATCATACGATACATTTTTTATGTATGTGTATATAAGATGTATAGATATGCCACTTTTACCAAAACATTATCAATACCGAGTTGCTCCTCCTTTGGCGGTTATAACCGCTTTTATTCTAGAAGGCATCGAGTCTAGTAGAAGTTCAGAAATATCCCTTGAAATTTCAGTATTCCATACATGTTCCAGAACTTCATTTAGCTTTTTTTTACTCTCTGGTTTATGTTCAGCCACCTTACGTTTCATTACATGCCACAAGTGTTCGATTGCGATTAAATCGGGCGAATTAGCTAGCCAGTCTAGTCTGGTAATTCCGAGGTCATCAAACGTTGTCTTGAGCTGAAAATTATTGAAAGACTCTAATTATTTGTCTGTTTATTATTTATAATGTAGATATCTAGAAGTTGATTTATAAATTGCACTTGTCAGTATACGAATGATGCTGTTCAATTGCTGGTACAAAAAACTCAATTACTACTTCTCCATACTTTTGAGCGTTCATAGTTCCATTAAAAAAGTGCAAAGGGACCAAAACGAAAAAAGAAAAATATCCCCAAACCATCTGGCTTTGAGGAAACTTCACTGTTTTGACTATGCACTCGTCCTTGAACCTTTCACCTGCTGACCGTCGTACGTATGGCAAATTGTCGACACACAACAAATTAAATTTACTTTCATCGGACCATATCACACATCGCCAATCATCCTGCGTCCAATCTTCGTACTTTTTTGCCCACGTCAAGCGAGCTTTTTTCATTTTTGTGGTTAGGAGAGGTTTTTTCGCTGGTCGTCTTCATATAAACCTATCTCCCGTAGCCGTCGGCGTATGGTTTCGGCGTTTAGATCAACTTGATGAAATCCACTCAGCTGTGGTCTTATACGGACAGCACTTTTAAAGCCATCTTTCACGCTAATTCGTTGTAATACAGTGTCCGTCTTCTGGGTTGTTTTACATTTTCGTCCCGAGCCTTTTTTCCTTTCTAGTGGACCCAAATTTTTTTTTTCTTCATCAGTCGTACGATAGTTGAATGACAGCATCCTATTTTAACCGCAATCTCACGATAGCCAATCCCTTTTCCGACTAAAGTCAAGATTTGAACTTGTTCGGGTCCGAGTCAGTTGATGATATTTACCAGACATTTGACTTTTTTTTTACTTGTCACCGTCACAACTCAATTTAAACTGATTTTTCTTGCACTGAATACGAGGCCAAACTCCGCTATGGGGAATACCCTTCATTAGTATGAGAAAAACCCTTACGAACTGATGTACATAATTAGGCATTTTTTGAGAACTCATTAGGTGGTGCGGTTTTTATGACCGCAAGTGTACGTTACATAAATATAGATGCAGTTGTATGTTATCAAGTACAAGGTATGAATCAAATTATAATTAAAACAATCAAAAAACTTTCGTTATAAATGTGTGTGTATTAAATTATTCGTCATCCGGCTCATCAGATGATTTGCTATTTTGAATATTGTCTTCATTATCGGATACATCCATTTTATTTCTTAAAATATCTTCCAGCTTTGCAGAAGCGGTTTTACCGTCAAACCAATTTACCTTGAATATGCTATCCTCAATACCCAACCATTGTCTGATGGTGATATTGAAATTGGATCATTCTTAATTACATTCTTCCATACAAGGGATATACTCGTATTTGCTGTAATAACACGGTTTTGTTTGGAGGTAAGAGACTTCCCTCAAAACCTATAGTAAACAAATACATTTTATATTATATAGGTTTATACTTACATATATAAGAAAATGTTACCCACTTTTAATATTTTTAAAAATGTTGTTGGATGTTTTGTAAAATATTTCATACCGCGCTTCATTTACATTTAAAGCTTTTATTTGGTACACACTACAGACGAGATTTCCAAGCAGGTCTAATTTTAATTTATCTATATTTATATCTTTTCCTAATTCGGCAAAAATAGACTGATAATCCGGTCTACTTCTTAAAATTTTAAAAGGTTTTATTTTCCCTTTCTTAAAGAAGGATGGGGTGTAATTACTTCCGGTGAAGCTGTGAAATCCTGGTGGAGCAGTGCAAAGCGTGGGTCCTAATTCGTTGTAAATCGAATTGACTTCTATGATTTTTTAATAGTTTTTAATAGTGCGGAATTGTAAAGCGCTATTATAAACACATCGGTATCAGAGGACTTTAAGACCACAGTAAAGTTGTTCGGCAAAAATGACAAATGCACCATCATGCGAGTGTCAGGCTCTTTTTGGGAGCTTATTAACTCCTGTACTTCTTCTCTAAGGACTGTACCATTTTTGGTTTGGAAATGGAAACATTTCGAGTCAGATGTTACAAAAATTTGTTTTTCTCCAATAATATAACAATACTCATTTTCAATCCATTCATTCACTAAAAACTCATTTATCCTTTTTTTGAATGAGTTTAGTGAAAGCGCTATAAATAGCTTGTTCCTCTGAACTCTTTCGCCGTCTCGTTCGATATCTTTTATTGAAGGTGATATTATTTGACCGAATATTTGCTGTTCTATCTGTGTGAGTTTTAGCCCATTTCTGTCTAGCTGATATTGAATTTGTAATGCATGATACACCAGTTAATCTATTTGCGGCATCAGCATTAATAGTTTGTTCTAGTGTCAAATCTATTGGTGACATAGAAATGCTTTTGTTTGTTCTTTTAACGCGAAATCCACACTTTCTGATTTACTCTAACAAATCAGGGTGAGTATCGTTTATGATACATTCAATTTTCTACAACTTTCACTGTCCATCTGGCTAGTTATGGAGGATTTAAGGCAAACAAGTATGCAGCCAATTGATTGAGAGAATGTAGGTATAAGTTAAAATCACTACTTCTTGAGAAACCATTTCTCAAATCAATCATTTCTACATACTCGTATCTCATCCAATATGCTGCAGTTGGTCCACGGCAGTTGGTCGCACTATTGTAGGCAGCTTAACGTGAAATGATGGAGGTAAGACTTGCTGGTAGATCTGCATCAGCACCATTGATTTCAAATAATTCGATATCAGCCTGAAGATCATCAATAGATATAGCCGCCTCATCAATGAATACCTCAAAATGAAGAATTTGCATTGCTGCACTTAGCAAGACGTGTAAACGCCTACATCTGTTATAATGAGTGCCTGTTTCCGAACAGTCGAAACTTACTTTAGTAAGGTTTAAGGGGCATATTCGATAAGTTATACCTTTAAAAATAACATACTAAAATTTTAAATCGATATCTCAAATAGTTTTTGAGTTACAGCCATTTGAAGAGTAACTGCTCGGCAGTTAATAGTTGTATTAGCCTGACGTACCTGAGGTATTGTTCGGAGTCTACCATCTCTTCCTAATGGTTGCAAACGTTATAATACGATTCCAGTTTCTATTGTAGGCTTTCAGGTATACAGACATATTTATGTATATATATTGGCAGATTAGCTGTAAGTATGATTTTAATCCATTTATAACAGTGAAAGCGATCATTTTATCTTTAAACGCGTTTTTCTCGAAACAGCATTTTTCAAATTTGCTGCAGTGATAACTCGGAGACAAATGATCCGATCACTATCAAATTTTTTCTGCATGTTCTGTATATAGTTCTTCATACAATGACCTACCAGAATTTTGGCAGGCCAAAAACGACTAAAATGTTGGGTAAAATTCAACTTTTTTTTTAAAAACGCCACCACTTTGTCAATTTTTGATTTTTTGTTTCGATCGTAGGTCATTGTACGGACAATATCTTCTAGTTTAACGAAAATTGTTTTTTTTTATATTTCACCCACGGAGAAGGCCTGAATCACTGTAGCAGTGGAGGACCTTTTTTTTTTTAGCGCCGTCGGAGATCGCGTGTATCTGGAAAAACATTTAATTTTTTTCTTCAAAAATTTTACTGTGTATTCTTAAAATACGTATGTATAAATATACCCTTAAAATTTTAAAGCATTTGATACAGTATTTTTTTTTTTAAATTCCCAAAAATCGCCTTTTTTTAGGCTGTCACACTAGGTGTGCCCCTTAATGTATTTAGGTCATCAAGCTTACCAGAACTAAAAGCATTCAACGAACCTTGAGCAAGGACTTGAGCATATACTAATGCAATTTCTCCTGTATATATGTACCTATTGTTTTTGGTATACTATTAGTTCGTCTGGCAGAGGTTTTGCCAAACATACAAATCGTCTGGGACCCATATTTTTATACTCAGAGCACCCAGTTCTATAATTTGTTGATACTTTAAAGTGGTTATACTTATGATCCAGAATTAGGAAAAAACGCATTTTTGGCATACTATTACTAACCTTTGACCCAACGAGATGCTGCCAGACTACGATATTTGACTTCATTTATTTACGGACTTTATAATAACATAAATCATTTTCGGTTATACCTTCAGTCCCAAAAAGTGCTGTGGGCTCTTAGACTATTTACCTGCAGTCTGCACTGGAAAAGAGAACAAACATCAACTTGCTAGAAAAATGCAACAGGCTGCGTGCATAAGCACCATCGGCTCGCTAAGTACCTTTTAACGATTGGTCTCAAAACTTTGATTCAGACTCAGCGTCTGCACTTAGACTCAGAGACACTCATCAATAAAAGGAGCTACATCTGGGGAATGACAGTTTTATTCTTTTTCTGTTTCTAAAATTGACTTCACTTAGACTTTAAATATGATTGTACTCCTATTTCAGAAGGTCATGAAGCCGTTCGTAGTATGTCTACGGGGGGGCTAAGGCCCCCATTTATTTGGCCTAATACAAGCTTAATCCATCTTAAAAACTAGGACCAAAAACTAACAGAAAGACTTAAGAGCTAGGAACCAAGAAAATGATGGAGGAGATCATGTTTGAGACGAGGAATGCTCAGGTTGAAGTCAAAAACGGAGAAGTTTGAGTTGACTTTTCCCAGCACATGGGAGATTGATTCATTTGAGCCATAAGAGGTGCGGTGGACCGGTAGATAGAAGAGACGAGGACAAAGTACGCCCATACCATACAAGATCAATGTGCTATCCCTTCTAGGCTCGTCGGATCACTGTGTCATATCAGTAATTTCTCGTACACCGACCGACAGTTAGAGAAAAGATTGCTAAAAGAACCCTATGGTAATACAAGAAAGTCAATTGGAGCGGACTTAACAGCTTCTTTAGGAATTTTAAATGGTCGTTATGTTTCCTCGATAAACACGTGGATGCCGCTGCTAATATGATCACAGACACTATTCTCTTTGGAATGAGATCCTTTATCCCTCATCAGATGAAGAGTATCAAACCAAAAGAAAAGGCATGGTACGACACGAGCTCTAAAGAGGCTGTCAGGATTAGAGAAATGTTTTTTCGGTCCTATACGACCAACCCGACAGAGCAAAACGGAAGAAGCGTAAACGAAAAAAATATTGCAGTCAAAAATATTAGAAATTCTGCCTCATTCTCCATCCCAACGCTCACTTACAATGACATTCCAGCTGTCAGCTCTTTGGACTGGGCTAATCTCCTGCACACTTTACGGCCAGGTTAAAATTCCCAGATTGTACTTTGTCTTCGTTTACACTTGAGTGTGTCGAATCTTGAATGGGACAAATGCACTTTCACACTCGTGTAGCAGCAAGTGTTCTTAAAGATCTTATCATTCACAAATCCGCTGGTCCAGATGGTATATCTCCCCACCTTCTGAAGAGTTGTTCTTCCTCGCTGACATCATTCCTCGCATCAATCCTACTCCTCCTACAGACGCATTGAACTTACGTCCCTTCTTTCCAAGATCATGAAAAGGCTGATAACCCATTAGCTCATGAAGTATCTCGTAACATGAAAACTTCTCAATGGCAGGCAGTACTGTTCTTGTAGAAACAGGTCCACTGGTGATTTGATGGTATGACTGACAGATAAGTGGAACCAAAGCGTCAATCAATCTGTCAATCTGGCGAAACCAAGATAGTTGAGCTTGATATTTCTAAGGTGTTTCACAGAGTTTATCATCAGCATTTGGATTCGATGACTCTCTTCTTCAGTGGATTAGAAATTACCTTTCGGAACGTTGAATCCATCTGATCATCACAAAATAAATGCTGGTGTGCCCCAGGGCTCCGTTCTGTCTCCGACATTATTTTTAATTTTCATCAACGATCTCTTCTCTGCTACTCCTAATCCAATATATTCCGGACTCACGTCCCTGCTCTTCGGCTGTAGAACGGGAACGACAGCGTAGGCTAAGCTCATTAAATTTAGATATAAACAGAATCGCCAATTGAGGAACAATCAACAGAGTGAAATTTAGTGCCTCCAAACACAATGCTATCTGCTGTCGTAAAAGCGAAATCGAAATACCCAGACATTACCCATGAATGGAACTTGCATCGTCGAAATCTATAAACTTTCCATTCTCGGTATGTGTGTTAATAACAACTTATGTTGGAATGACCACATATTTGATGTAGCCAAATTCTGTTTCCTCAAACGACGTAGGAAATACTTTACCCCCTCTGATCTATCAACAATATATAAGGCGTTTATCTGCCCAAAATTGGAGTACAATGCGCACATTTACCATTGGGTGCGCCCAAAATATCTCTGCACCTGTTAGACAAGATTCAAAACGGAATATCACTCAAATAATGGGCACACGTAATGTCTTGTGTCTCACTCTGTTTTATCACTATTTTGACCATTAGTGCTCCATAGAAATCGCGAGTAGAATTCCTCCCTTAAAACGTTTAACCTTAACATCCGTCTCGCTATGAATGCTCATAAGTGTACGCCCAAGCCCACTTTCGGATGTACTCTGAAATATCGTGACTCGTTCCTAAGCCGTACAATTCGCTAATGGAATGCCCTCCCGAGCTGTTTATTATAACCTTCAAACATTTGAAACCAACGTTCACCGGTGCCTCTCTTTCTATCCTCCCTTATTTTCCTTCGCCCGCGCTGTGTGCAAGCATTTTAAGGGTACTAAGCAGCACACAAATTCTACTTATTCAATGAAAAAACCTAATGGAACATGCACCGAAAACAGGCTTCAGACGCTTCAGCTCTTGACCAAAACACACTTCCCAGTGTTGACGATATTTCCAGAAGCCCAATAAAACCCTCCCAGAGAAGGATAATTAGACAGAGAGGACTGGAATAGAGAGTAAATTTTTTATGGAGGCAAAATAATTTGGGCAATCAACTCTTTTCTACCCTTCAAAGCCCCTGGTAACGATTGAATATTCCCAGCCTTACGACAGAAGGACATCCAGCAACTGCTACCTGTAATAATTATTATATCTTATTCAGGGCTAGTTACGCGTGGGGATACTTACCAAAAAAGTGGAAGGAGGTTGCAGTCAAATATATACGTAAAGTAGGACACAGACTGTCTGGACTACCAAAATCATATAGACCAATCAGCCTCACTTCCTTTTTCCTCAAAACTATGGAAAAAAAACCTCGACAGACATATCAGAGGCGGGGGCACTTCAAATGAACCCTCTTCACAAGTATCAATATGCCTACCAACCTGGAAAATCAACCACAAATGCTCACGTAAGAGTGGTCTTGTTTTATTAAGCAACGATAGGTTAGATCATAGCAATGAAGACTTAAATAAACGAGGACGTCCTCCTGAAAATTATCTTACACCGCCGTACAACTGACAGCGTGCTTAAGTTTTCGATGTGTCATGTTTGCTGTAAAGAAGTTTCTTATCCGTGGTTACATTCAGATACTTAGGCCCGTTAAAAAAACGAATGGTGACGTCTTTTTTTCTTGTACTACACCAGCGAGTGTAGTCGGTGCATTAATAGGTGAAGTTTAGTTGTTCAAGGATCGAGAGTTGCTCAACGCAATAAATATTGAAGATTGTATCGATAACTTGCGATATGGTCGACGTTGGCAGAAGTGACATTGATATTACTTTTGCCAATGAGGCAGCTTTTAGAGTGTTTAGCTTTAGGTGGCGGGTTAGTTCAGGGGTGGTTGTTGTTGTGATTCTTGTTAACTCAAGTGTATGGCAGCTTAAACATCGACCGGCAAATAACGCACATCAATGGGTATGGCGGGTTAACGACGAACTCTTTGAGAGGAGCCGTAGGGTGAATCAAAAATGGGTAAATTGATGGAACCGCTGTTTAACTGAGAAGCGAAGGGTACTTCGAAACCTAAGGAAGCGATGCCAAAGTTCTCGGGCTGCCAACGCTGAGAACTTGGCTCAGTTGGATATTGCCTTTCAGCAAGGGCTTGCTGAGTATAAGCATCTCATAGTCAGCCTAAAAGAGTCTCATAGTCAGAACTAAAGGGTCTCATTGGCGAAACTTTGTCTCTAATAATAGGGACGATTTCTGGGGCAAACTTTATAAGATTTGCAGGAAGACTGCTGACGAACGGTTTCATCTACATGGAAAGATTGCCTGACTCCATTTCTTGGTTAGTTCTTCCCAAGACAACAGCTCTTCGGGGAATCTTTGAATGAAGAGCCTCCGGTCTCTCCGGAATTAAGGACTGAAGAAGTACAGTATGGTGGAGATCTCCTGGAGCTGATGGAATGACTGGAAAGACTGGTGAAAGCCATCTGTAAAGCCGTTCCAGAATACCTGTTCTGTCTTTATAGCAGGCTACTTCCCCAAGGATTGAAAGGAGGCAAGGGTGGTCGTGCCCCTGATTAGAATAGGTCTGACCTTAAATAATATCAGGGTATTAACCTACTTCCGGTGCTTAGAAAAGTATTGGAAAGGGTTATGGTGGAAAGGATTTCGGAGAACATAACGGAACCAATGGTAAGCGTGTTAAGGGTCTTTCTTTCAAGACAGAGTCCAGAGGAGTAGCGCCAGGATGGTTATAGGCATCTTTATTGACTGCAAATGTGGCTTTGATAACTTGAACTGGCAGAAAATACTAACCAGGTTGCAAGAATTGGGCTATCAAGAAATCGGGCTTTGGGGATGCTATTTTTCTGACAGAAAGGCGAGTAAGGTAAAGGCACATGATAGCGTTTCAGTGAGCGTTGAGAGAGGTTACCCCCAGGGATCCATCTGCGGTCATTTTATTTGGAACCTGATGACGGATCCGCTTCTGAGGCGATTGAAGGTGCTCTGTGGGTGCTGCACTTATGCAGATGACCTGCTGCTTGTCCTCGCAGGCCAGTCCAGGGCCCTAGCGGAACAATTAAGAGCAATCGTCGCTGAATGGGGAAAAGGCGTTGGAGTTAGTGTGTTATAGGAGAAGACAGACAGAAGAAGCTGCTTAAGGGCAAATGGAACACAAGAAGTCGGCCTCCTGTGATTCATATGAACGGCGTTAGCATTAGATGTGTTGCTGAAGTCAAATATGTAGGCATAACGTTGGGTGAGCATATGAAATGCATGCCTCACCTGGTATGAATGAGGCAACGCATGTTGAGTTTTGTAGGCCAGGAAAGGCGCAATCTGCGATCTGAGTGGGGGCTTAACAGGCGTTCTCTCCGTATGATATATGATGGACTTTTCGTTGCTTGTGCAACATATGGAGCATCGGTATAGTACGGCAGGGCTATGATTGGGTTGTCGTCGGATTTTGGCTAGCCAAAGAGTCCCCTCGCTTGGATGTCTACCTGTGTGCCAGACTGTCTTCACAGAGGCAATGCAAGTATTGTTGGCAGAGCCACCTCTTGATCTGGAAGTGATACGTCGTGGTATTGCTTTGAAGATCAGAAAAGGTCTCCCTCTAAACCAGCGAGATTTGGTTTCCCCATACAGAAGTGGATGGCCTATCCTTAAGGAAGCGTAAAGCCTTGTTACATGCATGTATTTTATCTAGTTGGGATGCTAGCCAAAACCGCAGGGTTACTTATGGCTTCCTAAGGGATGTGCTGACCATGCGAGCTTTTCCTGAACGGAGTTTTACCCTCAGTTTAGGCCTTTTGTTGACCGGACATGGCTCTCTTAATCCATTCTTGCATAGTAGAGGTCTTAGCGGAGTTGTGATGTGCTCATGTGGAGCCACCTACGAGTTGCAGCCATGTTCTATGTGAGTGTCCCAATTATTCAGACGTCAGGAACTCGCAGGCCATGGGCATCAGCTTTGGTGGTGAGACCTACGATATCAGTGGAGTTATCACTGACTTAGTACGGTTCGAAAGAACCCTTAGTTTTGCAAGAGATATATTTATAGAAGACACAATAGGCAGTTAGGGAGTGGAATTATAGAATAGCTGAATTTTTTTTAAAGGTTGCCGGTCCCGGGCTTGGCCGGAAGCTAAATTCTGGTAATACGGGAAGTCAGGGGCCCAGATCTAGGAGTAGGCCAAAGTTCCCCAAAATCGCGGAGATAGTAGAACGAATGGAGCTTGGACATCTCATAGTTAAGCATATGTTGTAGCGTAATACGACCTGTGCCCAACCGTTTGATTGCTATGGAACCGATTGGTCTGCTCGATGTGGAGTTGCATTGCAACCAGTTGCCATGAACCACAGAATGGCTGAGGTGTTAAATAAGCCTCGACCCTTTACCAAATCGGAAATTCGTACCTTACACACGACTTTGAGTCTGGTACTCGTGGTAGTACTTATATTACCCGAACAGCACCAATCAACGCATTGTTTTGATATCTCGTGCGAAAACGCACCGTGGACGTTAAACACTACTGACATCTGATACTATGGTTTTTAAGAGCACTACCCCTTTTAAAAATTATCCAGCAGGATTCCCGTACAAGACTACGAACTAAGACGACCTTTTCGACAACTAAAGACAATCTTATCCGCTTGTAGATGCTGCCAGGATGGTTGCATACAAAGAATAAAGTTGTTGGCTAATTGGACGAACACGTTTTTCTGATTTTTTTTATTTGGGTATTTGGGCTGTCCCGCTAACCGCTGTGTTCAACAGTCTCAAAGGTCTTCATCTTTCACACTTGAATGCTGGTTCCATATATACAAAAATAAGTCAACAGTGTGTACAACTTTTTAAGGAATCTTACACTTTCCCTTTTCTGAAAAGAGCTGTTCCGTGTTCTGCATATTGGTCTCTGTTCATAGACACCTGAATCTGATTGGAATTGAGAAGAAGGCCTCTTCCAGGTATAACAAAATTGTGTAACAATTGTTTGATAAGGCACTTTCTGGAAGAAGTCTTGATGTATTGCCTTTCAAAAGCCCTTTAGGTAGGCACATAAACGTTAAGGCTAATTCCACCAATTAAAAGATAAGAATGATTCATCAAACAAATGTTACCTGCAGATTGTCGCCCTACGCCTGGTCAACATTGCCACGTGAGATACACACAATTTGAAAGTTCAATTAGAGTGCCATAAAGTGCCAACTCATTGTCCCCCACGCTAAGGAAGTGTCCACTGTTAACATTTACCATCGTCAAGAGTGTGATAATTGACATTAAATCGCAGCCAGATGTTTGATGAAAATAATATTTATTGTAGTAGACAATATTGTTATATCTCATGAGATGGCATATTTGAGCAGACGTTAAGTACAAATACAAATACATATTTGATGGATGGGTTACAATGGAATTTGTTAACATTGGGATACGGCGATTGCTCAAACACGAATGAGACAGTTTATTGATGTCTTGTCTTTTATTACATCCCTGGATATTGAGTTCGACAACCTTTGACCTGTTCACGTAAGGTGGGCCCCCGCCCAATTATCAAGGCTTCGCCCTTTAATGACGTTGTCTAATAATGAACGGGGGCAGAGCAAAGTACTGGTCTTATCGTAAACATCTTCAGATGACGCTACCGAAGGTTGCTACGATTTGATCAGTCACAAGCTGCCGGTCATAGGTCTTGTTGGCGGCTGGACCACCGGTAGTCCCTACCAGGACTTAAATCACGGTACCATGGGAGTCAGGAGCCCCCCGGATCTCGGTCCGGGCCTGACTTGTTAGAGGTAGGCCCCCTTGTGGGAGCGTCATGGTGGCTGTGGTTTAAACCCAAAATCGCGGGTAAGAGTCTTCCTTTGGTTTTCCTTTTGGTTTTCCTTTGGTTGACTCAATGTGGAGTTGCAATAAGTGCTGGGTGCTGTGACCCTAAGAACAGTAAGAGGTTTTAGGTCGGCCTCGACTCATACCAAGGGTGGAACTTGTGCCGGCAACACAGTTCCGAATTGGTATCAAATAATGATTATCATTGTGAGCGCTGGCAAGGCGTATCCTTGCTCCCATGGATGTATGGGCATCCCGTAAGTTTAAGCCCACATGGCAGGTACTTACGTTAAAAACATGAGACATCTGTTCACGTAAGGTATTGGTTAGGAAAGTCCAAATTGCTCTTCATATACACCTTCTACAAAGCTTCTACTTTAAGTGATATCTATAAAGAGATTAGCAGAATTATCAAAGAATTTCTTTTTATGGTCCCTAGAGGCATTTAAGTGCATTTTTGCCTTCACAAATCCTTTTGCGTCATGCAGAGGAACTGAAGCACATCGGTTCTTATGTCTTGCCTCCTTGGCTTTCCTTGTAAAGAGCTATGCTTTAAAATAATATCCAGGCAAAGGCGATACTTTCTACAATTATTCAACGCTTACACATTCTGCAGACACTTTCTTTTTCCACTAGAGGAGTCTTTGGATTTCAAATACAACAATATCGGCCACTGTGCTAAGGCCGAGCAAATACAAATTAGAACAAGAACCTGATCGACTGCGATATGCATTTCAGAAGTCAGAAGAAGCTCTTCGAGAAAAATAATACGTCGTATCGTGAGCAATAAACGCCAATAGAGATCCAAATAAGCACTACGCAGTAGGCCTTACAAGTCTACGCGAAAGAGAAATAATTGTGATAAAATACAGCTTCGGATAAGAAGGACTTAACTATGGACGACCAAGCACACGTGACAGGGCCAACTACTTTCGAGTATGCTCCTGCAATGTCTCTACACAGTAGAGTAATTGGTTACAATGCGCATCAGAGCTAACATCAGCCTTCTTTGCGCGCATACCTTAACGGAAGAAGAAGAAGACAGTGCTATCAAGGAAGACTCTACTAGATCTTCTGAGAACTTATGAGCATTGTCCCAAGTACGACGTAAAAATTGCCACCGAGTACAATAATGCCAAAATAAAAAATAGGTAGCGCCATGGGCATGCACATGCTGGGCAAGAGAACGAAACATCGTCCTAGGAAGCACATGTTTCTCACATCCTAAGATTCAGAAGGGGCATACGAGTAGCAATCTCTTAATCAATATACAAAATGTCAGATTAATCACATTATGGTAGATGCATATTCTGCGCTGCCCATATTGACTTGGACTACTACCCATTAGTAGCCGAAGTACAAATGTGGATGTCAAACACAGTACAGCGCCAGGAAAATACTGTGAGAAGCATTAACGTTGGGCTACTATAATCTCGATAGATCAGCACAGCCTCAAGCTTTCTCATAAAAATGCTTCAACAACGTCAAGTCCCGAGGACCAGTGGCAATGCCACTGAAGGAAGCCATCAGAAATTCTCATAATTTAACAATGTACAGGAGGTGTACACTGTACAGTGCAACATTGCACTAGAGATCGAGTGCCGCAGCAAAGGAGGAAAAACGAACTCAAACTTCTCCCAAGGAAAAAGTAATAGTCCGAATGACGCGAAGTTGAAAAGAGCGAGAGGTGCTACTTTAAGAATAAGTTACATCTTACCAGAAGAGCGCATGAAAGCTCTCTTAGTTGCTTTGGACGAGCAATTTTCCGTCTGATGTTTGGCCGAGTCTACATTGATGGGGTGAATACAACAATATGAATCTGGTCAGAAGACTTCGCTTAAAGTGATGAAAATGGCTCTGTCACATAGAGCGCATGGACGCCAGTGTTCTAGCCCGAAGGATCGTTGATTCTACCCCATTGGGATAACACAATTAAAGAAGACCATGCCTATGATGATACATGCAGTTTGAATGGAACTTGATATATAATGTGTGATTTTTTAGCTGGTTTGGTTTTGGCAACACTGGTTTTGACAGCTGACGTGTGTTTAGTACCTTGTGTCACTGTCAAACAGCTTCAGTTTGGTTTGCAATTTAACCATGGATCGTCTTACAAATGAACAACGCTTGCAAATTATTGAATTTTACTATCAAAATTCGTGCTCGGTTCGAAATGTTCATCGCGCGCTGCTTCCATTTTATGATCGGCATTCTCGACCTTCTGAGCAGTCTATTCGGAAGATTGTGACCAAATTTCGCACCAAATTTACTTTGTTGGACATTAAACCACCAACACGTTTACGTACTGTGCGTAGTGAAGAAAATATTGCGGCCGTATCAGCTAGTGTGACAGAAGACCGCGAAATGTCGATTCGGCGCCGTTCCCAGCAGTTAGGCCTTTGTTACAGCACTACGTGGAAAATTTTGCGGAAGGATTTGGGCGTAAAGCCTTTTAAGATACAGCTGGTGCAAGAACTAAAGCCAGCCGACCTACCACAACGCCGAATTTTTGGTGAATGGGCTCTTGGAAAGCTGGCCGAGGATCCGCTTTTTTATCGAAAAATTGTGTTCAGCGATGAGGCTCATTTTTGGTTGAATGGGTACGTAAATAAGCAAAATTGCCGCATTTGGAGTGAAGATCAGCCAGAAGCATTGCAACAGCTACCAATGCATCCCGAAAAAGCCACTGTTTGGTGCGGTTTATGGGCCGGCGGCATTATTGGGCCATATTTCTTCAAAGATGATGCGAATCGCAGCGTTACTGTCAATGGTGAACGCTACCGAGCGATGATAACAAACTTTTTTTTGCCCGAAATGGAAGTTCTTGACTTGCATGATATGTGGTTTCAACAAGACGGTGCCACATGCCACACAGCACGCGAAACAATGGCGCAATTGCGAGGCGAGTTTGGTGAACAGTTAATTTCACGTTTCGGGCCGGTCAATTGGCCGCCTAGATCGTGCGATTTGACACCATTAGATTATTTTTTGTGGGGGTATGTCAAGGCTAATGTCTATAGGGACAAGCCCGCTTCGATTGACGCACTGGAAGCCAACATCCATGCATTCATTCGTGAGATACCGGCCGATATGTGTGAAAGAGTATGCCAAAATTGGACTCAGCGGATGGGCTACCTGAGACGCAGCCGCGGTCAACATTTGCATGAAATTATCTTTAAACATTAAATTGCAAGGTTCAAACTATCGATTCAAATAAATATTTCATTCATTTTTTGGAATTTTTTGTGTTTTTTTTTTAAAAAAAGTTTGAAACCTCTTAAAAAATCACCCTATATAACAGAACGCAGCTAGCTAGGGATAGAGCTGGTTGGAAACACATGCCAATTGAGTCTCAGGATCATCCCTGATCAAATATGTAGATTGATGATTGGGTGCTGTAGAAATAAGGTAGGCACTCAGAGGCGTCAACTTGGCGATGCCCACTATTGTAACTTTTTCTACACATCAATTGTGCTAATCTTACCCCTAAGTGCCAAACTTATAAACACTAGTGCTGATCAGCAGACAAAAATAGCAGCACTATAAACAGTGCAGCGGATGAATTCTCCAGATGGAATCAACGGTATGGTAAAATCGCGGAATAGAGGAAATGAATAGTGGTTACTCCGATATACTTTATACTATTTAGAGCTCAGGCCGGTAAGGATTTCCAGAGCTAAGTTAGGGTTTTGGAAAAAAGATGGTGACGGATGAACTCTTAATGGACCCACGGCAGCTCTCACATCCCAGGTGGGGTAACTGTCTTCGGTCTAACTGGTCCCCCGTCCTAGGGGTTTCTATAATGGAACTATATAAAAAATCTATAGTTACGACTCAAGAACAAGCCTCGGATACTGATGGATCTACCGTTAACAAACGCTGCAAACGAAATACGCACAACAAACTTAGGATCTGTACGTGGAATGTTAGGTCCCTTAATAGGCAACGCTCAAGCTATTTCCATGCGGATTTGTTGTTAGAAGAAGACTTAGGCAAGAAGTCTTCCGTTTCCGGCATGCTAAAGTCTCGTAGCAATCCCTACTGAAGCTAAATTTGCCAACATTAGCCTTACATCCGTGAATGACCGCACAGAACAGATAGACGCAGACAGCAAAGATAACTTCTGCGAACTCCTGGACAAGACTTACGAGCAGGTCCCCAGCTATGGCGTTAAAATTGTCCTCGTGGATTTGGAGAACTCCTGATTAATTAATCGTCACCCAGATTGACCTGGTTGTGTTCAAGGTACGGTTGCGGATATACCAAACTTTGCAACGGCATGTTTCTACAGCAAGCAAGGTCGACATCGGGAAGCTCGATCGATTCTCCCTTAATCTCAACTTTTGGCAACATTGCCAAAAAGCTATCACCGATGCTGCCTCTGATGTGCTCGGTTTCATTCGCCCACTACGACGAAACCCCTGATTTGACGACGAGTGCTACGGACATGGACAAGTGCTTATCACAAGGTCTACGAGCAGGAGAGGATAGACGATTACCGTCTTCTCAGGAGGAAAAAGAAGGAGCATAAGAAGCACGTGGTCGACGAAATTGAGAGATGCTACTCCAGGAATGAGATTCGGAAGTGTTACCAAAAGATAAAAAAGACATGAGAAAAAACCCGAACGGAAGCATGTAAAGACGAACAATCGAACATAGTAATAGACTCGCAGTCGATGTTGAGCATATGGAAAGAGCATTTTTGTAGACTGTATAACGACAATGACTAACCAAATACCACTGTCAGGCAGAATGAACCTCTTAACCTTGATGATGTCGACCAACAATTCTTTCACCCGACCTGGATGAAGTGAAGATAGACATATCTAAGCTGATGTCCAACAAAGCCTGATCGCCGAGCTCTGCAAAGCGGTAGGCTATGACTTCAGACCAGGAAAGTCCACCATCGACTAAATATTTACACTACTTGAGATTAGCTGTTTATAAGCTTCTGGTCTTACTTTATTTTATTCCTCTTATTTATACTAACAAAAATTCAATAAATGCTTAGTCTACAATTCATACTTTACAAACAATAAATGCTAAGTTGCAAAATGATAGTTCGCAAACAATATTCAATAATGCTGAATTTACATTTCTTTAAAGCGAATGAACCCCGAAGGTATTCAATTCCAGGTGGCATTGAAATTTGTTTTATTTATTTTTTACGTGAACTCGTATGATATGCATACGTAATCATATCACAATTATGGGCTTTAACAGCATTTATAGTGACGAGCTATACAGAGCAATGTCTAGTTTTGGTATCACTGCCAAACTCGTCTGTTTGTGCAGGGTGACGATGGAGAATGCAAGTGGCTCGATCAACGTCGGTAAAGAACTCACCGAGACCTTTGTCAAGAAATGATTTAGGTAAGGCAATGCGTCTTTTAGTGAAAGAATATTGCAAAACTCATACGCCAACACAAGAGGCATTCATCCACCGATAATATTGACAATTGGAAGAAACCAGTGTGATGTCAGTCGCGCTCTTGCGAGTATTGAGCCGGAAGTGACAAAGATGGGTTTAACGGTCAATGAGGGCAAGATGAAGTATATGCTGTCCCCAAGAAAGCACACCCAACACCGACGTCTCGGACAGAACGTTACCCTCGTCATAAGGAGTGCCATCGAAAAAATTTACCCACCGAAAATTAACAAAAAAAATACAGTAAAAATAGAACTAAAAAAAATTAAAAGTATTTATTTCATGTCTCCAAATCTGTGAAAAATAACAAAAAAAAATTATTTTTAACAAATTTTTTAATTTTTTCAGGAACACCCTCCATCCTTGATTTTATGGTCTCATCTGTCACCTTTTTAGAGCTATTTTTCCAACATTTTTCGAATTCTTCCAGGGTGTTAACAGCTTTTTTTGGTGGCCCTTAACTCTTTTTTAACCAGGGCCCAATATCTTTCAATTGTCCTAAGTTCTGGCGATTTTGGGGGAATGACCTCTCTGGGCACCACCGTAACGTTGTTTAGCTCATACCAATCCATCGCTCTCTTTCCATAGTGACATGATGCAAGATCAGGCCAAGATAAGGGGAGTTCTCGATGATTGTTGTAAAAAGGCCTTAAACGCTTCTGCAGGTACTCATTCACATAAATTTCGCCATTTATTGAGCCAGTCATGATGAAAGTTTGGCTTCTGAGCCCGCAAGAACAAATTGCTTGCCAAACAAGGAACTTTTTTGGAAATTTCGCTTTAGGTTGGGTTCGAAACTTTGCTTTAACATTTCCTCTACCTTTGGAGGTATAGAATGCCTGCCCCGGAAGATGGTTGAAATCAGCAAAAACATAAGATTCATCGTCCATTATAATGCATGAAAATCAGGTCAAAAAATTTGATTGCAAAAGTTTTTCCCGTTTTTTCGCACCCAAATTTTTTTTTGCGTTCCCATCTGGAACCTTTTGGACTTTATATGTTTTCAAGCCCGCAGTTCTCTTCACTTTATGAACAAAAAAATTTGAACATTCAGCTTTTTTTGCCAAATTACGTTCAGAAATGTTTGGATTTTTTTCAAGAAGGCTCAAAATCTTAGTGACCTTCTCTTCATAAAACCGGTTTTTCGACCAGACCCCTCTTTTCTGTCAACTGACAGGTTATCTTTATAATTCTTAATAGCAGTAGCAACTGTTTTCCTATTAACTTTTAGTGCCTTTGCGATTTTTATATACGTCCACTCTGGGTGTGCTAGGTGACACTTAATAATATTTTTTCTTACATCCAATTCAGACTAGATGTTGATTATTTTAACTACCAAACAGAAATGACATAAAATTGAAAAACAATGGAAGCATTCCTAGTATTACAAAAAAGATTTTCTGTAATTTTTGGAAGTAAATTTGAAATTAGAGTGGGTACATTTTTTCGATGGCACTCCTTATATAACTTTAAAGTTGTTAAATACTTTTTCTACGTACACTCCGCTATTTATTCAGACAGCTACACCAGCGGTGAGATCAAACGAAGAATAACTCTTCTTTTCTTTAGGCTAAAAAGGCAATTGACCCTCTCCATCAACAAAAGAGACCCTATATAAGGCTTTAATTATCTCAGTCCTATCCTATGGCGCCGAATCATGGGCCTTATCAAAAATGGATGAGTGTTCCCTTGGCTACTCTGAGAGGAAAATTCTTCGGGTAATTTTCAGTCCCGTCTGCATAGACGTGAGTTGAGGAGAGGTACTAGGTGGCTGGGTCATGTAGGGAGGATGGCCATCAATGCTTCGGTTCGAAAAGTCTTCTTGAACCCGCCCCCGAAGTACACCGCAGTAAACGAAAACCACGACTCAAGTGGCGCACGCAAGTGGAACTTAGCGTGAGAAGCTGGAAGCAGCTAGATAAAGATCGAGCTGATTGGGGGCGCTTGTTGGTTGATGCCCAGGTCCACCTCGGACCATAGTGCCGCCTTAAGTAAGTAAGGAAGTAATCTATGCTGAAAGGAGAGTTTTAAAGGCTAAACTACGTTCTGCACAAGGACGTCCTACCAGTGTTATATTGCATATATTGCATTCTTTCATTTGTGTTATAAACATGTAAAACGATGAATATAAACCAAAAATCATTTTTAACTAATCCCATCCAAAAAATATTCTGATCAATCGTAAGACACTCAATGCGATGATTTAGTACCTTCCAGCCAATCATTTATACGAGTATTCCATCCTTTTTGTTTAAATTCGTAAATTAAAAAGGTATTCATCACTGAGCTTGCCTCTTGAAAACCACATGTCAGCCACTTCTTTCGACTCCAAAAAAAAGGGCGGAAAATTACCAGATTTACCCTCAAATGTCACGCATGTAAATGGCGTTGTAGGCTCTTGTCCATCTTTATGGAAAGAACCCGAATCCACAATTCACACTTTGGTACTGAGTAACCGGTCTAAAGACTTCTTCGACTAACCTTGGCATCTCAAAATAAAAAAAGGGCACTGGCACAATTCTCCCATGCAGTGAGGTGAATCATACAATTAACACGGCACTTGTTGTTCTTCTGTTTTTGTTTTGGTTTATTTTCGATCAGATTTCTAAAAACAAAAATAATACTCTCAGATACTGTGTAGTCATACAGGTTCTACACGAACCTGTGTAGAAATTTTCCTTTGCTTAACACGCACGAGATTTAGATTTAGAAGTGCGATTGACTGTAATGTAATTTGTCAAAATGTGAACATACGGGTATACAAACACGTGGCAAGCGCAAAAATAAGTTGGCAATCTCATTATGAGGAACATTATTTCGGAGGGAAATGAAGGCGATACCTTTAAATGAACTGTAGTTGGCATGTAGATTGTTTGGGCAGAAGCCAACACAACGTGAGAGGCAATCATCTCTAGGATTCGTACTAAGTATTGCCTAATCTGGTTGTAAACAACGTTGGCTGAGAGCAAGTGATTGATTGACTGCTATACATCAAGTGCGTTAAGTACAATAAATAGATTACCGGCTAGAATGAGAGCAATGTCGGAGGCTTCCATGTCATAAAAGCATTGAATTCAGAATAGAAGGAGGATCCCGGCCTTAGCCATACTTTACAGAAGGACTCATTGAGTTCTCTAATGCACTATTTTAACTCAGAACGAACCAGAAGGCAGAGGAAGTTATAGCAGCCAAGTAAAACTCCTGCAGATAAGTCACATAGGACGAATTTGGTGGAAGACTGGAATGTCCACAAACCGAAGAAAAAAGTTTATAAAAAGCTAATTCTAGTATTCTACGACTCATGCAGGCTAATATCACAAGTGCGTGCTTACAACCCCATACGGAAGAGATAAAAAAATGTAGCAAACCAGCTAATAGCATCAAATAATAACGGATCCACTGTTGATGAGATTGCCAAACGACGAAAGGACAACGATATTCGGATTTGCACGTGCAATATTCGCACCCTTAACATGCTGCCACCATAGAACAATAAGTCTCCTCAATACCGCACACAAAATCCTGTCTGCCGTATTATTTAAACGCCTAAAACCCTTCACCAACAGTTTGATAGGCCCCAGCCAGCAAACTCCAGCAGAGATCAAATGTTCATTGTTATAGACCGCCTCTTCATCGATTTCAAAGCCGCATCAGTTTTTTTTTCAGTTTTAATGCATTTTATTATCTTAACACTAACTCTTACATTCTAACAAAAAATGCTTAAATGCTAGCTTACAATTACTTAACAATCTTATGCTAACTTACTGGCCCCACAGTGATGGGTTGTCATGTGAATTTTTCAACATCGTTCTCTAAAGAATTGAGCGAATCTCTCAAGCCAAATCCAGAGGCACAATCCTTCAAAAGTCTGTTCAGTTTCTCGCATATGCAGATGATATTGACATAATGGGAAGAACACATTCGCATATTGCTTATGCAAATTTAGAAGCAGAAGCGGAAATGATGGGTTTAGCGCTCAACGAAGGAAAAAATGTAAATGCTGTCAACAAATAGGGACACACATCATCAACTGAGGATACTGAGGAAAGCGGATGATGATGCCCTCGAGCATTTAGGGAGAAAAGTTTTTCGGGTAATTTTCGGCAATCCCATTTGCATCAATGGAGAATGAAGGAGATATTTCAGCGGCGAACTGTGCGTGCTGTACTGCGATGAAAGCTCGGATAAGCCGATTTAGATATCTAAGTCATCTTCAGCACATGGATATCAGCGACTTTAATGTTTTCGACCTCAACCCAGAGAGACCAAACGGTAGAGGACGACATCTTCCTAGCTGACACAATAAGTAACAGGTGGCCTCAGCAAACTTCAGCTAACTTCGAGTGTGCAGCTGCCAAAAGCCTGCGCCAGCTTCAGAGGCATTAGTATAATAGTAAGTAAATAATTCAGATTCAATTTTAGGAACTTTTTCCCAAATACCGAAACAGTGGGTGAAACCAGCAGGCTAGGTATGGTAGTCAAAATGGAGATATCGGCCAGAGTAAAGACACTCAGATATCCGATAGCTTCTACACTGAGCCGAAAGCTGAGGCTCACTGCCTACTAACCTGATTAGAACAAGATCATAACCAGGTTCGAATCCTGCCCATGGCAAGTCAGTTTTTCATTTGTGTAATTGGAACTCAGACAGAAAAATTATGCGTGTGAAGGCATAACACTGACATGTAGATTTGGCTGTTGTAGAGTTTCAAGCACAGAAAAAAATACTGTGAATTATACCTCGAATCAGTCTGAGTGACGAAAAAACTCTCCGTCCTATTCGGACTCCCCCCCCCCCCCCCCCCCCCCTGGAGAGCGAATATCGAAACCAAACACACCTGAGTTTCAAACCACTACAAAACAATTTTCCTTTCTCTTCCTTCTGCATTTCCGCCCGCGCCCAGGCAACAGTAAAAGGGTATCTAACCCCTTAGGTGCGCGTAAATTATAAAAAAAAAAAACAGCTACTAAAACCGAAGCCGTCAGTGAGTTGAGTACAATAACACCGCGTAGGTGGTGCTCGTCACCATTTATGGTGACTGCTGCTTCTAGTTCTTGGCATCGATTGCATATATTCAGCCAATATTATGACTTATCCCTCGCCAACAGCTTAAGAACTATCAGTTTGACTTCCTTCATGTTGAAGACCGTGGAGAGACTGGTTGAGTTTAACGTGCGAAAATGTGCTTTGTGAATGCATCCTCTGTCTAAGATGCAACATTCCTACCAAAGTAGAATATTCTTCGCCAGTGCGCTCCAAAAACTGTTTGGAAGAATTCAAGGCATACTCGATAAGAAGGAGTAAACGCTATGCACTTCCAGCAACATTTAATGTGTTTTTGATAAGGCAACTTTTGATGACATGTATAACTCGGACAGATTGCAAGGCGTAGACGAATCACTTGTCTTGTAAATATAAGCAAAATTCTGGTGAATAATTCCTTGATTGCGGATGCTGACCAGCGGATGAGCACTAACAAGAGTTATCCTTAGGGCATCGTCCTATCTGGACTGCAATTGTGCATGTTGTGCCAGGGCTTAACATTTTCAATACCCCTAGGATTAGGCATAGATAATTTAGTTATTCTACACTGTACTTTAGCAGACAGCCCTAGTCCTAAAAGATGGTTGGTGCAGTAGACATGGGCTTTCAGTCAAACCTCTCAAAACTGAGGTGGTTCTCAGGAGAAGGAGGAAGTTGACTTGACTGTCTCATCTAGTGCTAACAGGATTGCTATTTTTGTCTCCCTGCCTAATTTATCTTCATTTCATATGTCACGTCGAAAACTTAATGCACTCTCGGTTTTCCGGCAGGATAAGGAAGCTTTTGGCAAGACATGAAGCTCATCAGTAAGAAGGGCCCCTTAGACATATGTACACGGCGGTGATACAGAATATAAATTATATCCTATGTATAAGTTGCCTGGTGGAAGTTTTCGAGCAAATAAGTACGTCACTGCTCCTTTAAAAATCATATAATGGACTGCACTCTCAATGCCATCCTCAGCTTAGAAAAAAGTATTAGCAGTAAAACATGCAATGAAGTTTGTGTGACCTTGAGCAAAGACTGTTTTTTGACTTTAGTTTTATGGACATACGCAACTTTCCCTGTGCCCAGGAATGGCCAGAGTCTGAGTAAGAAAAGGGATATATGTAGTCGCGTTTTTATGGATGGCTTCAATACCATGTTTTCTTGGAAGTCTTCAACGTGAGATTTCACCCTTTGTTAGGAAAACGTGCGTCTGTGTCTACAGCAAAGCTCTTAAAATCTTTCTAAGCCCTCTCAGCATTTCCAGAATAGTTGGAGAATGTAAAGCTTAGCACCGTTTTCGTTTGTGTTTTTTTCTGATCTGAAGTTGCCTGGCTAGAAGCTAGTATCATTATTCTTTTCTCACTGCGGTCTCGCGATTTACATGCTTAGTGATGTAGCTTACCAAACTCCATCACAATATATTCTCTGTTCCAATCCGTAATTCAATCTCTGCAATCAAATTGATTTATTTACAGAAGTCCCAACTGGACAGCAATTCGTCCCTTAACGATAATGCGCTGTTTGACTCCATACAAGAAATTGTATCCCTCTATCCTCATACTGAAATATCATGAAATATCTCGAAAACACGAAAATTTCTCAACGACCGGGAGTGCGGTTTTCGTAGCAACAGGTCCACTGGTGATTTGAATGCATATCCCATCGCAAGGTGGAACCAAAGCGTACATCAATCAATCAAGCAAGACAGTTACGCTTGATATTTCTAAGGCATTTGACAGAGTTTGGCATCAGGTTCTTTTGTCGAAAATGCGAGCTCTTGGGATCGATGACTCTCTCTTTCAATGGATTAGAAGCTACCTTTCGGAATGTTCAATTCAAGATGTCTTGGATGGTTTCAAATCTGATATTCACAAAATAAATGCTGGTGTGCCCCATGGCTCTATTCTGTCTCCGATGCTTTTTTTAATTTTCATCAATGATCTCCTGTCCTTCACTTCTAATCCAATTTGTCCCTTTGCAGATGATACTCGTAGTACTCTGCTTTTCATATTCGTTCTCGAACTCAAATCTCTACCCTTCGGCTTCCGCCCAAAATTGGATTACAATACCCATATCTGGTCAGGTGCACCTAAGAATTCACTATACTAATTCAAAACCGTGCGATATTATAGTACACAGTCAATTGACACCCTAAAATACCGGCTTAATGTCATCTGTCTCACCTTGTTGTACCGCAATTTTCACCACCAATGCTCCACCGAAATTTCCAGTAGCAGTTCGCTGTGCCAAACCTTTAACCCCAACACCAGTATCGTTATGAATGCTCATCAGTATACCCTCAAGCCCATTGTCGGGCCTACTCTGAAATATCGTGATTCTTCCCTAAGCCGTACAACTTGCTTATGAAATGCCCTGTTGTGCTTTCTATCTTCTAGTCAATATAACTTGCAAACCTTTAAGACCAACGCACATCGGTATCTTTCTGTTTGCGTTCCCTAAGTTTCCTTCGCCCGCGCTGTGTGCTAACATCTTTTGGCTTTATAATATGTGCTATCGCTTAAATTGACTGTTAGGTTTCTTGCGACCTAGAAAGCGTAACAAATCACAGGCATTTCGGCAGTCTCTCAACGTAAAAGACTGTGTCTGGTATCGAAACAGGTCACTATATGGCACGCCCACTGTGAGGCAGGTGACAGAAATGTAGAGCAGTTGTTCTATGAATGGCCGGCTGAAGCTTGCACTAGACTGTTTATATCTGAAATATAAGTTCTTTATCCCTCAAGATATAGGGTTGGCTAGTTCTTCAACTGAGTACAGAATACTCGACATAATAAAATTCATCAGTGAATTTTGGGCACTCGCCTTTCACAATTTATGTTCGCCTGTCACAATTGATATCAAATCTGTAGTGGCGTGGAGTGAAATGAGAATACAGCTGTTTTACATCTATCACAATTCCGTGAAACCGAACTTTCCTCAATCTATTTGCACAAACGATATTTGCACAACAGATATCAAACGGTGTTTAGATATAGCAATACCCTTGACTCTCTCTGTAAGTTTCCAGTGAACAATTCAAAACTTCACGTCAACTGGCCTCTAAATTGGTCTGGCATGATGTTTACGCCACACGACATTCCATAACGCCGAAATCATTTCACTGGATGAAGTGCCATTAAGCATTTGGTCCAGTTAAGGCCGATACCCCTACACTTGTTTGCTTTGCCAATAGCATTTCTTACCAGTTGCTTCCATTAATATACAGTCCATCCCTCCCAAATAGCATTACCCCTTTGCATCTAGTGCCCCAATGCCACAACTGTAAGTTAATGATTCATGTACCGAAAAACCTAGAAAAAGTCATTAGGTAGCCCCAAAATAATCAGCCTTCACCGTACAATCCCCAACAAGCATAACAAAGCGAAACAACATCTGCATCTAGATCTGTCCATTCCACATGCGAGTATGAGTATCTCAACATCGCGTATCTACACATTGAGAGATGGATTATTACCATCGAACGACGACTTCACTTCACTCAACTTGAACAGATACAAATCCTCATATTATGCAATGATTTGAAACCACTCACACTTACTCCTGCGTAGGGTTGAATGCTAGCATTCAGTCACTGAACTTTGCAATAACAAAACCCAATTACGCCGTCAAGTGGTGGTCCACAATCCCCGAGGCGGGTAGAGGAAGAAACTAACAAAAACAGAAGCCAAACCGAGAGTGACAATAAACAAATGGAAAATCTGAGTCAATCACCTTCTTGAGGTCGTTTTTGTGTACAATGTACATTGCCTCCACCTAATTTGTGTTTTTTTTTTTGTTTTTTTTTGGCCAAACTATTGCGATGCTTGAACCAATGTCTAGGTCGGTCGTATGTCAGAAAAAGTATCTACAAATACTCATAACTTGTGAAATTCCCAATTCAAAAACTCAATCGAAAGTTCAACTTCCTCGGAACGTAGGCGCGCATATGAGATACTCATGTACTCGTACTCGAAGATCACGCTATTGATCGTAACATAGCTTCGAGGTGGCCCGGGTGACTCGGTTAATAACGCTAAGGCCATGTCGAAATGTGTGCGTAGGGGGACTTTGGGTTTTGTTTTCCGTTTTCGGTTTTCGGTTCAGTTCGAGGCTTCAATCAACAGTTGACTCATGCAAAACCTCTAATTTTGTAAACTGGAACCATTAACCTAATTATGAGTTTTACTTGGAAGCTACTACCAGTTTGAGACTATTCAATCCACATTTGTCACTATTTTTAGAGCAAAATTTGCGGCTGGAATATAGTAGGTTCAGGGTTCCTGTGTTCTCGTACTCGGTTCTGGTACGCCGCAACCTCACGATGCTGCTAATTGAGGAATGGATAAATTCGCGCTTTACTGACCACCAGTGTTAGTTTCCTATTTCTCTTCTCTGCCACCGATGTATTTCAATTGAAAAACTCACCATGCTAGCGAATGAATGTCACGTTTGAACAGGGAGTACGTATGTACAAGTACACTATGTAGCATCAACGGAGAGGAAGTATAGTAATGCATTCTGGACCCTGGGTATGCATGGTGCAATCAGTGAGCATATGATTTGATATGAACGGGTAGTTGCGTGGATGCATTTCCACATACCAAACTTCGAAAAGCTTGAACGTTTCCGGGAAAATTTTTCCAAATCAGTGGAAAGTTTTAAGGATGCGAACGTGATTTCTGGATAGTGAAACTGCTGATGCAGTTCTTTGTCACAGTTGAGCGTGGTTGATGTGGACTGGTAAAGTGTAACAATAAAGTGTCAGTCTGAAGGAGTAGGAGGGAAATTACGTTAATTATCTCGTATTGTTGACCCTAATTGTCAGTCATGTTTGCAATCATAAAACCTAAACAAAGAAACAAAAAATTGACCATATCTATGGACAAAAATGTCAGTTGAATTCTAACTATGGACATTGCTTCATGGGTCTGTTATACCACCAGCGCTGGAAAGGTAGTTAATATGCATTCAATTTATGATATTTCCAGAAGATTGGTAGAAGCTTTGTCTATTTTCATTTAAATGTAATGAGTATAGATTGTCAGTGTCGCTCCTAATGATCTTTTGTTCTTGCGGGCTCTGTGATTGCAGTTCTGAGAAACGAGCTCGACGTTTCTTAAGACTTCTTGTTCTTTGTGTATTATTGAATATGGTTACCTAATGAGAGGAACATCATGAGAGTTTTGTCCTTATCAAGGATGGCAACGAGTCATCTTATAGCTATCGGGGAAGATCTGTCTACATTCCTCCTTTCCTTGCCCAGATTTTTGCCGAAGTCTATAATAAGTACATGAAAAGTCGACTTCGTATCCAATCAAGACTGTTTGGTAACTAGTGAAGGCAGCAGTGACGAACTCGTACTTGTCTGATAGCCTATTAAACCAAACACATGATGATGAGGTTAAATTGGTATTATCATAGCCGTGTCAATCAGGCGACACCCTCGGTGAAAAGCCCTCGTGACTTGTAAAAATCCATCTTATGCTCTCAGAAACCCGTACGTGTCGACATGTTTAGCCCAATCCAAAGAAGTTTATTAATCAGGATGACATCAAAGTACTTCGCTTCATTGGACAAAAAGAGGGGCGAGAGCAGAAAGTTTTCTCCATCTCGCGAAGAGCTGGATTGTACGGCTGCCTTCGTCTTAGAGCAAACAGACGCTGGGTATAATCCAACAGAAAGTAAAGCTACATCATCTGCATATACCTGAGAAAGATAGACGACCAATATGCAAAACACCAATGGAGATAGGATGCCGACATCACATATTAGCCGCACCTATCATCCGGAATTAAAGTTCTGTTCATCTACATTGCTTTTATCCACCATCCATCGTCGATGTTATTAACCGATCCATTTGCGCTTTATAGCACTTACCACTCTTAGCCCTTTTTCTATCTAATTCTTAGCCCATCATGTCCCACTCCTTGGAAAACAGTGATCCGTTGAGTCTTAAAATGTTGTCCGTAAAGGAGCTGAATGTTTCAATTGCACAATTACAATTAAGTTTTTCGATTGGAAAACATTATCAACGATAAATTTATCAAACTACATGACCACATCGAAATACAGCGTACACTGTAGTGATATTGAACGTGGTCTTTGGTTTATTGGCTCTATCTTACTTACTTACTTAATGTGGCTCTACAGTCCGGAGTGGACCTGAGCCTCAAACAACAAGAGTCTCCAGCCAGCTCGATCTTTAGCTATCTGCTTCAAGTTTCGCACGTTTAGTTGATTGAGGTCGATTTCCACTTAGATGCGCTGCCTACAGATTCGAAGAGTTTTCAGAGCAGAGCATTGATGTCCATCCGCTTTACATGGGACTGAAAATTACCCGAAGAATTTTCCTCTCAAAGCAGCCAAGAGCACACTCATCCATTTTTGATAAAGTCCATAGGATAGGACTGGGATCATTAAGGCCTAATATAGGGTCACTTTTGTTGATGGAGTTAGTCAATTGCCATCTAAGCCTAAAGAAGCAGCGATTGGCGAGAGTTATTCTTTATTTGATCTGAGCGCTGTGTAGCCTGTGTAGCTGCCTGAATTAATATCTGTTGAGGGTGACATTATGTCCGAGACGTCGGTGTTGGGCATCCTTTCCTGTTGACAGCATATACATGATATAGCTCTCACTGACCATTAAACCCATCTTTGTCGCTTCCGGCTCAATACTCGCAAAAGCCTCCCTGACATCATACTGCTTTCTTCCAATTATGTCAATATCATTGGCTAATGCATGCGAGTAATTGGACGGGCATTTGAAAGATTGTGCCTACTGTTCTGGCGCATGAGTTTTGCACTATTGTTTCACTTAAAAGATGCAGTGCCCTGTCTAAATCCTTTTTTAGCGCAAATTGCATTCTCCATCATCATCGTGCACAAACAGATGAGTTTGACTGTGATACCTAAACTGTCTAGTTCGTCTCTATACATGCTGTCATACGCGACCTTAAATCAATGAATATGTATTGTATAGTAGATGGTTTGTATCGATTTGGAGCTCACGGGGTTTTTCCAGGATCTGCCGTAGTATAAATATTTATTCGGTGGTGGACTTTCCTGGCCTGAAGCCACACTGATATGGACCAAGTCTTGTCCAAGAGCTCGTAGAAGCTACCTTTGGTGTCGCCACCTTTCTGCTCTATTGCACGTCCACGGATGTAAGGCTAATGTTGGCAAATTTAACTTTAATAGGGATTATTACGAGGCGCCTAAGTCTTCCTCTAACAAAAAATCCGCATCCAAAAAGGCGCTGCCCTTGCCGTCAGTAGCGATCGCTGTAGTAGACGTTGCAGTTTTTCATACTCTTTTTGTCCGGCCCATCCTGTCACATTTCTTGGATAGCTAATATCTGTTTTCTAGCAGTCCAGGGCCTCCGCTAGTAGTTCGGCTAAAAGTTGCCTATTAAGGGACTTAACATTCCACGTAGAGATCAGAAGTTCATTGTCCATATGTCGTTTGCAGTGGTTGTTAACGGGAGATCTGTCAGTATCCGAGGCTTATTCTTGCGACGTAACTATCGATTTTTTATATAGTTCCATTATAGAAAAACCTAGGACGGGAGACCAGTTTAACCGAAGCTAGTTACCCCTCCTGGGGTCTGAGAGCTGCATGTGTCAGCATAGGCAAGCTCTTCCTTTATCGTGTTACCCCACTGCGGTAGAATCGAAGAACCTTCGGGCTAGAATACTAGCGTCCATGCGCTCTATATGACAGAGACATCTTCATCACTTTAAGCGAAGTCTTCTGACCAGATCCATATTGTTGTACACACCCCATTAATATAGACTCGGCCAAACGTCAGACAGAAAACTGTTCATCCAAAGCAACTAAGAGAGTTTTCATGCGCTCTTGAGAGTGTCCATGTTTCTGCCTGTACAATAGGGCAGGGTTGATAAGGGTGCTGTGTAGTATGTTCATCATACATAGTAACTTCTTCTTTTAAGATAGGGTTTATGGCGCAATTGTCTTCAATCCCAGTTATTGTCGTCGTTGAATTACACTTCAGAGCCTGTACCAAATTGCACGCATGAGCTCGTGCATTCTTACCAGATTATTTACTCCAGCTTTAAAGTGCTCGTCGGCTACTCCACTGGATCCAGAAGATCGGTTCGATTTCAATTTGGATAAAGCTAACATATCTTACATCGTTTCGGTTTGGAGGACGGATTTTTCGCGACCTTCGTCTGGATAGAATAGTGTATCCTACCTTACAGCGGTGTTTTTTTCGTTTCCGTTGCTTTAGAGTCTGCGACTGCGACTGCGTTTCAACTACGAAGTTCCCTTAGTGGTCTTTTGCAGGCTTCTTCGGTTTGGGTTTTGTAGCCCTGACAAGTCCTTTTAACCTTCTTGTAAAATTTCCGAAACTTATTCTTACAGTAGCATCTCTCGATCTTTTCAACTTCGCGTCTTTCGGATTCCTACTTTTTAGTTGGGAGAAGTTTGAGTTCGTTTTTCCTCCTCTGCTGCGCTTCTCGTCTTCTAGTGCAGCGTTGCACTGCACACCTCCTGTTTGGTTGAAAGTTCACGTCAGCATTCATTGTGCAATTATGGGATCTAGTACATCAGAAACGGAATTTCTGGCTTCCTTGTAGCATTCCCATTCGTCCTCGAGACTTGATGCTGTTAAGCATTTTTATGAGAAAGGTCGAGGGAGACGCGATCGGTAAAGGCTCTGGCAATATCTGGAGATTATAGTAGATCAACATTAAAGTTCCTCACAGTATTTTCCTGACCATGTACTGCATAGATATCCGTATCCGTACTTCGGCTACTAATGGGTAGTAGTCCAAATCAATATTGGCAGCCCAGAATATGTGTCTACCGTAATGTGATTAATCTGACTTTTTGTACTTTGATCAGGAGACTTCTTGGTCCTGGGATGGGAGAAACGTGTGCTTGCTATGTCGATATTTGCAAAGTTTATCAGCCCAAGTCCGTTGCCGGATGTGATGTCGTGCAATATGCCCACGGCACTACTCCTTTTTTATTTTGGCATTATTGTACTGTCGTACTCGGTGCCAATTTTTACGTTGTATTTGTACCGAAATTTTGAGTCGGTGGTAATTTTTGGCTTAATCGCTTTGTCAATAAGCAACATATGCGTTATGGAGCAACAAAAAAGCCCCATGTGCTTCAAGGGACTCCAATGCTTCCCAAAAAAGTGACCGTGTGGTACGGATTTCATTTTGAAGGTGTGATTGGACCATATTTTTTCGTCGATGAAAATGATCGCCATGTTACGGTCATTAGAGTTCGTCATCGTGCCATGTTGGAAGACTATTTTTAGCCAGAATTGAATCAGCGATAGGTATGTGGTTCCAATAAGATGGTGCCACATGCCACACAGCTGGTCAAACAATGGATCTATTGAAGAGGAATTTCGGTTACCGTGTAATCTCGAGAAATGGTCCGGTTCAGTGGCCACCTCGCTCATTAGATTTAACTCCGTTGGATTTCTTTTCATGGGGTCGTTAGTCTATGCCAACAAGCCAACAACGTTACAGGAGCTCAGGAACAATATCGAACGCGAAATTGCCAACGTTCCGGCCGATATGTTTGGGAGAGTGGTGGAAAATTGGATCCATAGAAGCGTTCGCTGCAAATGTGCTCGCAGTGGTCATATGAACGAGATCGAATTCCATACTTAAATTGTACATGTGTACTATATTTGGAATAAATTTCATTATTCTGTATTTTATTTAAATATAAAATTGTTATGTCCTCATTGAAAAACCCGATATATATCGGTGTTGATCCAACTTCAAGTAAAGAAAACGCAACTCGGTCAATTCACATATCGAGTACAGAAGTATTGTCTCCGTTTCGTAATAGCTCTCCACACAGAAACACTATCCAAAGCAATCCAACAATATCAGGAACCGCAAAAAAATAATTGGAAAATTGCAAATCTCCTTACTTTCGCGATTTTAAAAAAGACTACGAACATTTTCGAAAGGCCGATAGTGGTTTGTTGAGGAGGAAAAATTATCCGCAAGCTAGGCTGGTCATAATGGAAAATTTCCAGAAAGGTATAAAGAAGAGATTGTAGGGACGGAATATGGGAGGCCGATTTGGAAGCGTCGAATTTGGCTGAAGTATTTGAAAGATTCTTAGAAATAAACTCTGAATATAGGGCGGACGTTTTGAATGTGGTGGATAAGCTGAATGGTGGTGACAAAGCAACTACATCGGTGGCTATGGGCAACAACGATAAGGACAGCCATTGTAATTTGAGCGAGTTGCGGTTACGGAAGGTTAATCTGCCGATGTTTTCAAGAGATTATGAGGAGTGGATATCCTTCCACGATATATTTGTATCTTCAATACATACAACCTCGTCTCTCTGGGAGGTGCAAACATTCCACTATCTCAAGTCGAGCATCAATCATCATCAAAATGAGATGTAGAGGTTTCATTTATCGTTTAGAGGTTCGTACATAAAGATTCACAATCTTTTTTAGTACTTAACTTTTTAAACTAGTAGCATAATTTTGAGTTTGAATTACCTTTTTCCCAAATAAAAAAGAAATTATTTTGAGTGATGTTTCCATCTCTATTTGGACCTTTACAATAGTTTCTGTTACGTGGAAAAAATGATATCCGCAAAGTGGCTGCCGCCAGTTTTGATACACATTTGTGCCCGTTTTATCGTATTTTCCATGACTTTCCGCAAGATTTCAGGTGATAACTGTTCGCATTCCTGTCGAATATTCTCCTTAAGGGCTGCGATTGTATGAGGCTTGTTGGCATAAACCCGCTACCTATGGCATTCGCCAGTAACAATCACTCTTCCCGCATGAACGCCGCACCACACAGTGGCTTTGAGTGGATATAATGGCTCTTCGTGCTCACACGCAGTGCCCCAGAAACGAAGATTTTGCTTATTTATGTAACCGCTTGAGTGGAAATGCGCCTCGTCGCTCATGATGATTTTCGTCACAAAATCGTAGTCTTCGTTGTTCAGATTGAGGATAGCTTTACAGTAATTCACACGCGACTGACGGTCAGGAGGCATTAATTGATGCACTGTTTGCACTTTGTACGGGAATATGTTTAAGTCTTTCACTAAAATTCACTGTAGGGTGTGTCTGGTGATGTCCAATTGCATGGCCCGTCGTCTGGTTGATGTTGCTTCGTTCTCAGCGACAACGGCAGCCACACTCTGCATGGTCTCTTGTGGTTCCACTCTGTTCGAGTCGAGTAGCTTAGCGGCGGAATTTTTGCCCAGTTGGCGCGACACGATTAGGAAATCGACGTCGAAATTCACTCTGCGCTAACACTAGAGGGATGATTAAATTAAGAACTCTGGGGGACCGAGTAAAACATAATCTGTTATACAAGTAGGATGGACGCTGACTATAAATGACTTTGTGTAGAAAAATACAATTTCTTACACAGATGTATTCTTTGAGATTACAGATTACTAAAGGTCTCACATACCCAGATATATGGTCATACCATGAATATAATGCACTGCATCGTTGAGGGCCACTTGCAAATTAACAAAGAGATAGGGAACCAAAGCTACTATAAATATCCTCAGAGTATCTGCGTTATTGGTGGCGCGATTGGTACTTTTCCAGCTTTTGACGTGTTTGCAGTATACTAGAAGGAGCATTGACCCACAATTTGCGAATGCGTCCGTGTGGTTATATCCAGATAAACTACAATTTATTACGTAGCCAAGGCTTACATCTTTTTATTGTTAAGGTAGATGTTAACCAAGAGGTTTAAATTTAATTTGATCCTATTTTCATGCTTACTTTTGATCGAAACGAAAAACGATATTTATAAAATTAAATCTATCTTAAATATCATAGTCAAAATGGAGCCCATGCGTAAGGGTAAACAAACTATAATCCAATGCAAACGTTGTTAAGATTTTAACCACACGCGGGGGTATTGTCAAAAAGATCCACGATGCGTAAAACGCTCAGGCAAACACTTCTCGGAAGAGTGCAATACAAATAAGCAAATCCCAGCAGTTTGTGCCAATTGCACAGGAAATCGCCCAGCTAATTACTGAGGTTGCGAAATCGCCAAAGAAATACAAAAGAGGCAAAAAAGTCCCACGAAATTCATTCATCCGGACCTAAAGGTGCAATATCCTAAAACCGATGAGCCCAAGACAGCTAAGAGAGTCGCAATGAACAAACCGGTAACGCAAAAGCATACATCTGCTCAAAAAAACGTTGCCGAATCAAGTGCAATTAAAAAACCTGTACCGGTCCGCGCGAGTTCATAGGCTGAGGTCGCGTCAAAAGCCAACAAAATAGATTCGGCCACTACAGATCCGCTGCCTCAAATTCTCACAGTCATCTTAGAAAAACTAGATGAGTAAATAAAAACAAATAAGCTCTTGTCTGAAAAACTAAGCAAGTTCGAGTTCGTTGCTCGGAAAAAATCTAAAATGAAAATGAAACAGTTGACTAAGATTTTAACATGGAACGCAAATGGCCTTCTGAAAAAAAGCGACGAATTAGAATCTTTTCTATGGAAAGACCGTATTGGCATATGCCTGATTTCGGAAACACACTTATCTTAAACCCAAGATAAGAGGTTACTCTGATTGTCACGCGCTTCATCCCTCAGAAAACGCGAGTGGTGGATCCTCACTTTATAAGAATCCTATGATCTCTGCTCAGATCACTCGCCAGTAATCTTTAAAATCGGCAGAAGCATAGTTAAAACTGAAAGACCGCCCAGATTGACGAATAAGGAAACAAACTGGGATGGTTTTAGAAGAAATTGCAAGGAAAATATTGCTTTAGAATTCCACTTACGACGCCGTTGCAAATAGAAGACGAAGTTGACAAGTTCGTGGAAATCATCCAAAGAGCTGCATGGAACAACACTTCTTTTCGAACAAGAGGAATAAAATACGGAAAGCAAATATACGCGCCCGATATAGAAGGCCTCCTACGAGAAAAATGGAAAGAACGGAGGAGATGGCAACAATCACGTGCGCCCCCGAATAAATCATATTTGAATCGCCTATCAAATAAGCTAAAGCAAATGCTGCAAGAATATAAGAACAGTGAGACTTTTAATTACCTCAAAGGCTTGACTGCGGACAAGAGTTACAATTATTCGCTCTGGAAAGCCGTGAAGTCGACTAAGAAACCTGTTATGCACTTGACACCAATAAAAACAGCCAACGGCGAATGGGCAAAAGGAGACAAAGAGAAAGCGAATTTGTTTGCCGACTTGGAAGAAACATTCAAACCGTTTGAAGGACGTCAATTGGCCCAAGAACTTAATCTCAGAACAGGGTCCGACGACTACAATATAAAATCCGTATCACTTTCTGACCTACAGCAAACAATAAAAAACCTAAAAAATAATAAGGCTCCAGGGTACGATTTGATTACAAGTGTAGTTCTAAATCATACAGACCCATTTCGCTCCTGCCGATAATTTCAAAAGTCTTCGAAATTCTTGTGCTTAAACGTTTAAAACCGATAAATGAAAAAAGACGATTGATCACTAGTTGGGCTTTAGGGTCAAATATTCCACAATCGATCAGGTCTATTGGATAACAAATGTAATTGAAAACGCGATAGAGGGAAAAAAGATATGTTCAAGCGTTTTTCTCGATGTATCGCAAGCCTTCGACAAGGTATGGCACGAGGGCTTGAAGTATAAGCTACAACAAGTTTTACCGAGAGAAATGAATAGAATACTCAAATCTTATCTTGAAAATATACTGTTTCGAGTTAGATATGGGATTGAATACTCTGAATTCAAGGAAATTCAAGACGGCGTTCCACAAGGTTCTGGTGACAAACCTATTCTTACTGCACACCAGAGACATACCTCTAGATGAAGAGACTGTGGTAGCCACGTTCGCTGATGACACGTCGATCCTCGCCACAGGACAAACAGTTGAATCCTCGACTGCAAAACGTCAACGAGCACTGAACAAAATATTTGACTGGAAGAAGAGCTGGCGAATCGTGCTAAACGAGACTAAGTCAACACACGTCAATTTCACGTACAGAAAGGTAAACAACTTACCTATATTCATCAACTCGGTACAAATGCAAACGAGGCAAAATATTTGGGAATGACCCTAGATGCAAAACTGAAGCGGAAATCACACGTAAAAAAGAGCTCGAAATTAGGCTAAGAGAAGTGAATTGGCTTATCGGAAGATAACAGGCTGCTTATATACATATAAGCAAGTGCTAAATCCTTCGTGGACTTATAGTATACAACTATGGGGTTGTACCAAAGCAAACAATATGTCTGTCCTACAGACGTTCCAGAACAAAGCGCTTAGAGCAATCGTAAATGCTCCATGGTATATAAGGAATAGCGATATTCACCGCGATCTGGGAATTGCAACCGTGAAAGGCGAAGTAACAAGTTTTGCTCGTAAACCTCGCACTCGTCTTGTGCATCATTGCAACCAGAAAATAATCCGGAAATTGGATGAGACAAATCTTGTGCGGCGACTTCAAAGAATAAGACCGTTCGACTTAGCGCCTTAAGGAGAAGCAGTATGAAATAACGGTAATAGTAGGTGTCTTCGCTGGAAAGCTACCTACCAAACGCGATGAACTACAGAAGCTTGAGCTACTTGTTCAGGAAACTTAGTTGTAGCCTTATAGAAAATGGGAGGTCTTTTAGTGAGTAAGAATCTGCCACTGTAGTAGGCAGTAGGTGCTCGTGCTTATGGTGTCTGCTGTGGTGGTGCTCTTATGAGCGCGTGCCAATGGTGCCTATGACAGTTTTTACCTACCTACGGGGGAGAAAAAAAACATTTGATCTTGGATATTGGGATTTCTTGAGACTTGGTCGGATTGAGTTCAGTTTAAGAGTCTAAGATCTTCATTCACAAGAAGAGCTAATTCACCTAGTCTGCAGTGGGGCTTAGCTAGATGAAGTTGGACATAATCTGCATATAGATGGACGGAAGCCCATTTGCACACAGATGGGAGGTTATTTAAGAATATGCGGAATAGCAACGGATCCAAAATTAAGCCCTAGGGTACCCCCTGCTTGAGTTATTTGAGGAATGAATAACGTTCATCAGGGCATACCCTTTGAAATCTAAGGTAGCGAAAACTCTTGATTAGCTTCACCGCCTTATCACTAAACACAAACTGAATTTTAAGACTATAACACGGGATAGAATGGTTTACCTTATCGAATGCTTTGGACAAATCTACGAGTAATACACATAGAAACGAAACATATCCCTTGTCAAAATCATGTCTGATCTCCTCAAGTAAGTTGACTATAGCAGTAGAGTAGCTGTGCTCTAAAACCCGATTGTTTATCACTTGGCAACTTATTGACTGCAAGGTATTTAGTTATTTGTTTTGCTATTATTTTCTCGAATGCCTTTGTCAGACATGGAAGAGTGCTAATGGGTCTAAAATCAGTAGGTGATGTTATATTCCCTTGCAGTTTCCCACATTTGGGCTAAAGTTTGGGTTGTTATACACAAATTAATTATACCATATGAGTAAGGTGAGAAATAATTTATGGCAAGGTTAATTTTATGGAACGTATCGGAATCGTTGATGAAGATGACCCTGTATTCTGGGTCTTCTAAATAGGATTTGGTCCATGCCACAAAATGAGGGGAAAAGCCAAGTTTTTTAGTTTAAAAATGATAAGCTCATGAGAAATTTTATCAAATGCCTTGCTGAAATCAGTGGAAATTGAATCGACTTCATCACCGTCGTCTATAGCATGAAGCGTGCTAGAGACGAACTCTGTTAGGTTAGTGGTCATTGATTTACCTTTCATGAAACTGTGCTGATTTGTGCAGATAGTTGGCCTACAGTACGGAAGCAGTTGTTGATAGACTATGCTTTCCAAAATTTGGGTATGCAAGAGAGTTTTTCTATGGGCCTATAATTATCGACTTCGGCCTTACTTCCTTTTTTATGAATAGCGATGATGTAAGATTCAATCCATAGGAAAGGGAAAGTACCTGTTGAGATAGATAAGTTAAATAGGGCAGCAAGGGGTGGACCGAGATGGGTAACACACTCTTTTATTACAATAGCCGGAAGGCCATCAGGGCCGGACGAAATGATCTATAAGTTTGGTAATGGAGATACCAAAGATGTTGTTATATTTAGTGGGATCGATGACGTCTCAGGATAGTTTCTCATATAGTTAAAGTAACTAGGATCGAGTACAGCTGTTTTATTAGAAAAGAATTTGTTAAAATAACAGGCAAAGAAATTTGCAATGGTTTTTGGGTCGGCAGAAGATTCACTAAGAAATTTGAGAGTAGATGGGTAGCCGTCTGACTTTTTGGTATTAACAAACTGGTAGAAGCATTTACGGTCCGAGACTAAGCTAAATTGCATGCGGTGGAGTTCAAGGTAAAGAGACTCACAAAGTTCAGAAAAACGATTGTATACCAATCGATAATTACTGTAGTCGGGATCAGATCGAGTTCTTAAGAATTTGTGCCACAACTTGTTTCTGTTATTACGGAGAGAGCGCAACTCCTTGTTGTACCAGGGAGGAGCTGCCATGCAGTCTTTTCGGAAGGTATATGGAACCGATTGGGCAAAGCAGTAGAAAATTAACGAATTGAAAGTTGATAAGGCAAGATCAATGTTAGTCGGATGTGAAGACAAGGACGAATTTTCTGTTCATTGTATTAGGTATTCCACTATTCTGATATAGACTTGAGTTGGTTAGGCAGTCCACCATCAACATTTCTATTTCAGAGGATGAATTTAGAGAGACGAAATGAGACAAATCATCGGAAGGCTCCCATTTAAAGTGAGGAAGGTTGAAATCTCCTACTAGAACAATACGATCTTCAGGTTGTGCATCATCAGTCAAAAATCCACTGCTTGAACTACAGGTCGATAAGAGTCAATTAGTTGAGATGGGGAATGTAACAACAAAGTAAGTAAAGACAGCGTTTGGGGAGTGTAATGTTGACACTTACGAGTACTAACTCATATCATCTCGCAGAAAAAAGCTGTTGAGGTCATCGGGGTCGAGAGGACATTTAGCTTCGTTTCCCTTTAATATATCAGTCGTACAAAGGTTGCTCCAGAGCTTTTTTGCAGATAGGGAAGTACCCAATTTAGATAAATAGAAGTTTTTCCTTGCAGCCCGCCATGTAGACGTTGACAAATTACGCGCCGCTTCATATTTCGACCAGTTAGAAACCAATGGTTTAAGGTTCCATTTACTGATAATTTGTTCCTATATTTAATTGAATTAACCACTTCAGATGCATACCATGGGCATACTCTTTTTAGTATTTTAATGGTTTCGGTTGGCACACATTGGTCAAAAGCTGAGTTAAAATAAGCTGAAATGTTTTTGCAATATCTAGGCGTCGACAGAGGAAACTATGAAACGTAACGAACAATACGCTCACAAAACTGTATTCGAAAACACACAGCTGAAGTTGTTCTTTAGCCAAGCGTCGATCAACACAGAAACAGTGGCTGGAATAAAATAGATATTACTCACTTCAAAGGATATTATGCATGCGTTAGGAAATTTAGACTTATCTGTTTCTCATTGGGAAACCATATTAATTTTCGTAATTTTGCAGAAACTATCAAACACTACCCAACAATTGTGGGAAGAAAAATACAAAATGTTTCAGTTTTTGCAGCGTCGATTTAGGTTCTCAGAGGCGGTCGAGCCGCAAACTATCCCCAAAGTTTCTGGTACAGATGGAGCGAGAGTCCTCAAACAGACAAACTGTTTGCTAAGCCAGTATTCCTTAAGAGATCACAAACAATTTTTGAAAATGGATGTGACACAGGCACAAAAAATTAAGAGTATGTAGGGGCACAGGAACTATTGTACGTTCGAGAGGCACCAGGACAAAATAAACTTTTCTTCACAGAGGTTGAGACTTTATTGACTAAAAAGCTGAAAAATCTACTTTACAAAATTTTTATACACAATTTAGGCTGGTAATTCACAAAAAGCGTGTGAAAAGATATTAGCATATCGTGGGACAATTCTAATGCAACAAATGGAAAATGCAGTATAAATTTATGGAATATGGATTAAACAAAATATGGTGTGAATGTTTCTTTGACTGACATTTCTGCTCTTTTGTCTGTAATTAGTACTGCTGTTACACTCTCGCTCTCCACCTCCAACAATTCAACCGTTGCTGTTGCTGATAGCAGTTCTGCTGAAGATGCCGCTGGACGTGTTGTTGGAACTGTTTTGTTGCTGTGATCGAGGTTATTTGATTTTTATACTTTGTAATTTTTATTACTTTGTAAATGTGTATCTTTAATGTCTTTAATTTATATTGAAAATTTTTCGCTAAGAACTCTATGTATCTTTTTATTTTATATTATAAATTACTGTTTGCTCTTGTTTGTTATTTTCTATTATATTACTTAATCTATTATATCTTATCTACTTATCTATTATATTTCTTAATAATCTTAATTCACTTTTTTAATTTTAACTGTTAGGCTAGTGACGTAAATTTTCTGTCATGTCTATTTATAATGTTGTTTTCATCGTTGCTTTTTGAAGGCGGTATATTTTATATTTATATATCCTTATACTATGAGTTTGAACCATCCTGATAGCATAAGGACCGTTCTCAATGTAATCTGTGAATCAAATCAGGGTATCAAAATTTGTCACATAAATAAATGCTGAAAGTGTAAAATCTAAATACACGGTCTTACACCAAATATTTAGTGTTTCCAAGACTGACATTTTAATGGTTTCTGAATCTTGGCTTAACTCTAATATATTGACAGAAATGGTGAAAATTCCTTATTTTATTTGTTTAGAAATGACCGTAAAAATAGGGTGGGTGGTGGTGTGTGTATTTATGCCAAAAACTGTCTTAAGCCGAAATTTGTGTATTCGTCCTCTAAGGCTATAATACAGTTTTATCGTTTAGAAGTCAGTTCTGTACATGAGAAAATGCTTGTTGTTGTAGTGTATTCGCCTCCTCACTGTTTTATAGAAGAAAATTTAGTGAAACTGCAAGAAACACATTAAATTTTGGTGGGTGGTGGTTTTAATGTCAACATTTTAAAGTGCAATAATATATCTAGTCAATTTCATTACTTCTGTGATAAATTAGGGCTGTCTGTAGTTAACAGTTATCCCAGCTGTTTTAAATCTACGAACAACCCCTCGCTACTTGACATGTTTCTAACTAATTGTGCTTCGAGTGTATTATGTTTTTACCAAGTTAAACTGACTAGTGAATTCATCCATGATATGATTTTTTGTTCTTTTGTATTTAATATAGATAGATCCAACTGTGATAACACTTTCAGCTTTAGATCATTCAAAGACATCAATCTAATAGAAGTCACTCATGCACTTTACAGTTTAAATTGGCATGCACCACAAGGTTCAAATCATTAATAATCTAGTCAATTCCCTGTTTAATAGTTTTGTCCCCATTGTAATCAAGCGTGTTAGGTCTTGTTCTTGTCCCTGGTACAGTAACGAAATTCAACGTAAAATTACTGAGCCTGAGCGCCTTTATAAGAAATTCAAACGTAATAACCCACCGGAATATAGACTAAACTACTGCATTTTACGTAACGAAGTTACTACCCTTATCCGGAACTCCAAAAGATCTTACTTTAAAAAAAAGCTTGTTCCTAAATTAGGATATAAGCAATTGTGGAAGAATCTTAAAGGTGTGGGTGTAGTAACAGATAGTAAAATGTCCAAGTGTTCGGTATCTCCGAATGAAATGAGTGCGTTTTTTTTCCCCGGATCTTCTACCGCGAGCTTCGAACTTGTCGAGTTGTAGAGGCTGAGTTGGGTCAATGAATCTCGAGAAGAAATTCTCCAGACGAGTCCTGAAACCAAAGGATGCTCCCCCCCCTCCCCAACTCCCAAAGCACTCCATCATTCCCCTGGGCTGGATCAAGGTGTCATACGACCCGTGCCGAAGATCAACCTGGCTGAGGGCCCAGTATCTCCAAAAATAGCTCAGTCGCAAACGGAGTATCCGGATACCTGGCGACCTCCGGATTAGCTAGCCTTATCTGTATATGGCGGATCTCTGTACAGATGCACAACCCTTTCTCCGCTACTCGTGGGACTATCAATGGAAAATAACCATAAAACAAAAACCGAGGCCGGTACTCCTTCATTACCGGGCGGTGGAACGGTGACTACATCGACTACCGGCAAGGCTCCTGCATTGCCGAGAGGAGGCAAAACTGTGGCAGGCCATGGTGCGCCATCCTCTAAAGGCAAAAGGAATAAGCCTAATAATAAGAATTCAGAAAGTGTTAAGACTGTGGCAGGCCATGGTCCTATCACCTCCTCCACCCCTAGCAGCAGCAAGTTTGTGGCAGGCCACGGACTTGTCGCGGCTACCAAAACTCCTTCAGGGAGTGTTAAAACTGTGGCAAGCCATGGTCCTATCACTTCCTCCGCCCCTAGCAGCAGCAAGTTTGTGGCAGGCCACGGACTTGTCGCTGCTACCAAAACTCCTTCGGGGAGTGTAAAAACTGTGGCAAGCCATGGTCCTATCACTTCCCCCGCCCCCAGCAGCAGCAAGTTTGTGGCAGGCCACGGAGTTTGTGGCAGGCCACGGACTTGTTGCTGCTACCAAAACTCCTCCCTCCAAAGAGGAATCTGGAGCTCAGCCGCATCGGCAAGCTCCATCTAAGGCGCTCTACATAAGACGCCGAAATGCTTCACGCATCATCAAAACCTTCGGATCCATTCCGGAGGTGGAGAGAAGTGCGGAAATAAAGAGCAAGTTTGAGTGGGCTAAAAACATCCTAAAAGACGGATTTCCCACTGCTTCCACTGCTCACAAAACGTCAAAAGACTCCTCTAAGCGTCAGAGATCGTTGGAGGAAACCGTACCAGTTTCCAAGAGGCCCAAAACACACAGTTCCACAACCCCTGGGCCATCCAACAGCAGATCTCTGAGGTCTTATAATGAAGTCCTAAAGGACGCATTGGTGATCGCGGTGATCGACAGAAGCGATACCGACGGTTCCATTACACCGGAACGGTGGCAATTGGTCAAGTTGAAGCTCTCGAGCAACTTCTTGGCCATCATGCTGGAGAACCCAGGACCACCTCCTATCACAAGCGACGCTGGCTGGCACCAAGGCCATGTCAAGCTCATCGCTTGCTCCAACCAGATATCTCTCGATCTCTTCACCAAGGCCATCGATGGTTTAGGAGAGGTTTGGCCAGGTGCAAAACTCGAGGTCGTATCTAAGGAAGACATTCCTAGTAGACCTCGAACTCGTACCTGGATTCCAGCCGAACCCTCCTCTCCAGAAAGTATCCTGGAAATCATCCGGCTCAGCAACCCGACTCTTCCGACTCATGACTGGAAAGTCGCGAAACTGGAGGAACTAAGGGGTTCTTATAGATGCGCGTTAATTGTGATCAATAAGGAATCCCTTAATCCTCTGGCGCAGACGAAAGGCATGATTCGGTTCGGATTCGAGTCAATTCACTTAAGGGTGTACAAAAAGGATGAGCTGGATGCTGACAAGCAACCTCCTCCTCCTTTAACACCCGATATCACAACCTTGGATCTTGGAGCGTCGATATCCTTTCAAGAATTGGATAGCGACGACTCCAATCTGTCCGAGGTGACTACCAAGCCGTCGGTCTCCTCTTCTGACACATTGTCGGAAATGGAAACCGATGACGAAACAATTAGAGGTTCTACACGATCAGAGATAGAAGATGAGCTCTTGGGCACATCTTCAGAATCGGAGGACCTCAACAACACCATGGTGGAGGCGACTCTGGAAGACTGTAGCAATGATACGGTTTCTCCAGATTAATCTCCACCACTCAAAAAAGGCTTCGGCCGCACTCATTCTGCGTCTTTCCAAAAGCGCAGAAGACATAATTCTAATCCAGGAACCATGGATTGCAGAAGGCGTGGTTCGTGGACTTAGGACACCCTCATACGTTCCGCTCTATACAAGAGACAAAGGTAAGATTAGAACTTGTATATTAGTGAAACGTAGCCTTAATGTATTTCTACTTCCCAACCTCAATGACCCCGACCTAACCGTTGCCAGATTAGAGACTGCCAAAGGCTCTTACTGGCTGGCATCGGCTTACCTTGGCCACGACCAAGTGGGCCCTCTCCCTGGTGATAACCTAGAAAGGGTGGTACTGGAAGCTGGAAGGCAAAAAACTGGCCTCATAATCGGATGCGACGCTAACGCACATCATACGGTATGGGGCAGTACCGACATCAATGATAGAGGTGAGTCACTTTTAGACTATATTTTAAGTACTAACCTCTTAATTTGCAATATTGGCAATGAGCCCACTTTCATAACAAAAAACCGACAAGAAGTATTAGATATTACTCTTGTCTCCGACAGCATCACCCAAAGGCTAACAAACTGGATGGTATCGTCTGAACACTCCTTTTCAGACCATAGATACATCCAATTCAGTCTGAGTGATGCTCCCCCCAGCCAACCAGCTTTCCGGAACTACCGGAAAATATAGAGGAATACTGTCGGAAACGATATCCTCTAAACTATCAAGTCCCCCGCGTGACACCAATGAGCTCGACATGAAAGTCAGGGAATTTACTCTGACTCTCAATAAGGCTATGGCCGCTTCCTGCCCTCTTATTCAACCAAGAGGCAAGAAAAAGCCACATTGGTGGTCATCGGCACTAGGACTGCTCAGAAACACCTGCAGAAAACTTTTCAACGCAGCAAAAAGCACAAGAAAAGTGACCGACTGGGACTCATATAAAGAATCCCTCAAATTATACAAAAAAGAACTGAGGAAGGCAAAGCGACAATCCTGGAGGTCATTCTGCGACAAAATCACAGAAACCTCTGAGGCTTCGCGGCTAAGAAAAATCCTCTCCACAAATCCTATGATGCCCAGCTGTTTGAAAAAAACCGATGGCTCTTGGACAACCTCAAGTGATGAATCACTCAACCTGCTTCTGGACACCCACTTTCCAGGTAGCTCCCAACTCGCGGCCAGTAGCAGCCCAAACAAGCCTACTGCAACCGTGCCCAAAATTCATAGTCTGATTACGAGAGACAAACTGCTCTGGGCGCTGCATAGCTTCAAACCATACAAGTCTGCTGGTCCGGACGGTATTATACCTGCCGAGCTACAGAGATCCTCAGATATTATTCTACCAGTGTTGGAAAATATTATGAGGAGCTGTGTAGAACTTATCCACATTCCACTGTTATGGAGAGAAGTCAATGTAGTATTCATTCCCAAAGCTGGAAAATGTTCTCATGTGGTCCCAAAGGACCTCAGACCTATAAGTCTATCATCATTCCTTCTGAAAACTTTAGAACGACTGATTGATATCCATATTCGAGCTAAAGTTGATCCAAGACTTCTGTCTGCGGCTCAACATGCCTACTGTAAAGGGAAGTCGGTGGAAACGGCTTTGCACTCTCTGACTAGCCACATCGAACGATCCCTACAATATAAGGAGTACACAATGGTTGCTTTCCTAGACATAGAGGGCGCCTTTAACAACGTCAACACATCCGCAATCACGACTGCGCTGTCAACTCTGCAGGTAGACGGCTCACTTGGGGAGCTGATTAATCTAATGCTAACAAGCAGGATAATCAACTCCAAACTGGGTGAGACTTCTGCTAAAAGATATGTCAGTAGGGGTACGCCGCAAGGCGGTGTCCTCTCCCCCCTTCTCTGGAACTTAGTGGTTAACGAACTACTGATATACCTGGAAGCGGGTGGTAGCAGAGTGATTGCCTATGCGGATGACGTTGCCATAGCCATCTCAGGAAAACATTTAAATACCATTAAAGAACTCCTCCAAGTAAATCTTAACAGATTAACCTGCTGGGCAGATCGCTGTGGATTGGGAATAAACCCCCATAAAACTGATCTTGTCCTCTTTTCTAGGAAATATAAAATTCCAATCATAGACCCTCCTTCAATAAACGGTACCAGTTTAGCTTTCTCCGATACAGCAAAATATCTGGGTCTCATTTTTGACAGGAAACTAAACTGGAAACCTAACATTCAAGAAAGAGTCAATAAAGCTACAATAGCTTTATTCTCTTGCAAGAAAGCCATTGGGAACAAACGGGGCCTTCAACCTCGCATAACCCACTGGCTATACATCTCGGTCATAAGACCGATACTTACTTACGGGGTGGTTGTCTGGTGGACGGCCTTGGAAAATGCAGTCAACCACATTAAATTAAGCAGAGTCCAAAGAACAGCATGTCTATGCACAAGCGGAGCCTTGCGGTCTACCCCCTCTGCGGCATTAGATATTCTGCTTCACTTGACATCCCACGACATTTTTAGCAAGCAAGTAGCTGCGACTGCAGCTATTCGCCTTAAAGCGACTAAACAGTGGACAAATAATTCATTTGGCCACGCCAATATTCTTAATACATTAGGAATCCTCACAGAGAACACCGATTACACCATACCTGAACTTTGGTTTGACAAAAACTTCCATGTAAGCTTCCCCTCTAGATCATTCTGGGAGGAGGATGCTTTCATGGAGGACAAGTCAATCCATCTCTACACAGATGGATCTAAAACCGACAGCGGAGTTGGTGGCGGTGTTTTCTCAGATAAGCTAAATCTAAGCCTCTCTTTCCGCCTTCCAAATCACTGTAGCGTGTTCCAGGCGGAAATTTTGGCGATTAAAGAAGCTCTGTCCTGGCTGAAGAAAAACGTGATATCTGCAAAGGATATCCGCATATTTTCGGATAGTCAGGCCGCCATCAAGTCCCTGGACTCGGTCTCATTGTGTTCTAAAACTGCCCTTGAATGCCGATCATCTCTCATGGAGATGGCAGAGCAGTTCAACATTCACCTCTGTTGGGTGCCGGGCCACAGAGACATTCCAGGGAACTGCTGAGCCGATGAACTCGCCAAAATTGGAACCACTCTACCTATCCTACCAGACAAAGGTAGTATAGGTATACCAATCGCTACGTGCAAACTAACACTAAAGCTAGATGCCAACAAAAGAACGGACCTTAGGTGGACTGCTGGACAAACATGTCTAGCGACCAAACAGATCTGGCCAAGGCTGGATCTGAGTCGATCTAAGTGTCTGATCCTTTTAGATAGGAAACATCTCAGCGCCATAATAGGTGTCATTACCGGACACTGCCTCATAGGCAAGCACGCAAGAAGGCTTGGCGCTTTTACTAACGATTTCTGTAGAAGCTGCATGGACGAGGAAGAGGAGGAGACAATCCCCCACTTACTCTGCACATGCCCAGCTCTCTCTCAGAGAAGGAAGCTTCACCTAGGAGCTTTCTTCTACAACGACCTAAACGATCTAGAAAAAATAGACGTTAACAGTCTCCTACGCTTTATTAAAAGCTCAAACTGGTTCCAGTAGTAAGAAGATCACAGATCCACGTGGCATCACAATGGGCCAATAGGCCTAAGTGGGTTGGTATTTCCAACAGCCACTCTTACCTAACCTAACCTAACCTTTCCCCGGATCCTCCTCAACCGTTATCTCTTAACCATGATCCGAGTGATTCTGAATTGTTTCCAAATTTCTGTTTTCAATGTATTGATGAATTCAAAGCTATTAACTCAGTAAAATCCAATGACATCCAATGCCAACCATCCAGGACCGGATGGTATTTCGCCTCGATTTCTCAAGCTAATACTACCCCATATCATTTGTCACATAGGCACCTCATATATTTAATTACTGTATCTACAGCTCTCAGTTCCCGGATAATTGGAAAATTGCCAAAATTATTCCTATTGCCAAAAAGTCTAATCCTAACTGTCCTGCTGACTTCAGACCAATTAGCATCTTATGTTTTTTGTCAAAGGCTTTTGAAAAGGTATTAACTCTTCAAATGAAAAAATTCTTAGATAATAATAATAAGCTTTCCAAATGGCAATCCAGTTTTCGAAGTAAACACAGTTGTGAATCTGCTGTTCTAAAAGTTACTACTGACATTCGATCCGCTTTAGATTGTAACGATATCTGTGTAGCAGTTCTTCTAGACTTCTCCAAATTCTTCGACTGTATTGATCACTCTTTGTTACTTAAAAAGATTAAAAATGGCTCCAATTTTCCCGACTCATCCACCAAGCTTCTAAGCTGTTATCTAAGAGATAGAGTACAGTTGGTCGTTACAGAACTTGGTTATTCAAATTCTAAAACCATTCACGCAGGCGTTCCGCAAGGCTCTGTACTAGGACCACTTCTGTTCTCTCTTTTTAACAATGAAATCCCAGGTATTGTTAAGAATTGCAAAATTCACAGGTACGTTGATGATGTGATTATATATTTCTCACGTCTTATTGGTCTTGTAGAAGATTGTTTTGCTAGGGTGAATGAAGATCTTGATAATATATCCAACTGGTCAAAAAGTAACTGGTTGAAATTGAACCCAGTCAAGACACTTTGTATTGTTTTCTTCAAATAATGAGGTGTGCCCAAATGACTTTTCACCTGTTGTCCTTGATGCTAACCCCATTACTATTGTAAATTCTGTTAAATACCTTGGTTTTCATATAAACTCTTCACTTACGCCTTACTTTTTGTTTAATTGTTCCGTATTTCCCTGTCTTGACAGTATTTGTAAGCATCGGCTTAATGTTGCGTTTAATGACTGCGTCCCTTTTATTTATAATAACCCTAGGTCCAGTAGTGTGTCCAGATTTGCATCGTCAATTTACGGTCTGAATCTCAATCTGTATTTTAATATTCCGCAATATATTAAAACTATTTAAAATTATACAAAGTAAGTCTCCTAGTTATCTTTTTGAAATGCTGCATTTTGCACAATCTACTATCTACTACTTCATTCACACATTGCATTGGAGAGCGATCCTTTCTAGTATCTGCAATTCGTGTCTGGAACTATCTTCCACATGAATTGCAAGTTATCAACTCATATGCCGTCTTTCAAAAAAGCTTTTCCTTTATATGTCCGAGAACCTCAATCTATATATAATGATATGAATGATATGACTCAATCTATATATAATTTTTATTTATTATGATTATTTTGACTACCCTAATTGTTAATTTAACGTAAAATTTGTATCGTCTGGAAAACTGTGCTTTTGAAAGATATCTTATCTTATAGTACTGATGTAATTTTAATTTAAATGCAATTACAAATACAAATACTCGTATAACTCCTGGTTGAGTGTAAAGTAACATTTTCCGCATATCAGGCTTATGTTAGCGAATTTAACACTCATGAGCTGTACAGCGACATCGACCTGGTCAAAAAAACTGCGCATGGGGCATTTGAGATGGTTGGGACATGTAGAGCGATTGAACACCAACGCTCCAGCCAACAGAATCTTCGACTCTATTCCGGAGGGACAACGCAGTGGAGGAAGGCCTCGCCTTAGGTGGCGCGTGCAAGTGGAAGGGGACCTCTACCAACTTGGAGGCTTATTAGTTGAGACTCAGGTCCATCCCGGACTGTAGCGCCGCCTAAGTAAGTAAGTAAACTACTTGTCAACTACTCATCTTACTTTATTTTCGTGAGCTGAAAAAATTAATGTCTTTCGGGTGCGGCTGATATTCAAACGCTGAATCGTCCGATTTGTAAGCTAGTTAACTACCACTTGAGCCACGGCTACCCAATGATGCGGATTGTCATAATACGTTCGCTCACGTTACTCGCGATCCATCCCATCGCACTTCCTGGATGGCAGTGATATCTGAGTGATAGCAGTAAAGGGTCTCTACTAATTGTTAGGCTGCAAGTGGTCTGTTAAGAATCATTTTCCAGTGTTGTCCACAGTGAATCCGCTATAATCCGAGCTTTTTAACTGGTTCTTCACATTTTTTTTAATCTATCCCGTATAGGGTGACGGCGTAGGTTAGTATTATGCTACTAGCCGAGTTGTCCATGCCATTTTAGCCTGAATGAGTAAGGGCTTACTCATGCAGTTACAGGGGACCGCCGCTATGAGGAAAGCCAAACACTACGCTACGAAATTGATTGTTGTACTGCTGGCCCAATTCAAGTTATAGGATAGTCAACACTTTCCCAATCCATCGCCCTATCGCTTTATATATAATTGAATTGAGTAAATATATATGTTTTTTTGACTAATTGATTTATTGAGAATTCCTTGTTTAACGAGGCCAGGCGGTGGTTACTGTTCGCGGTTTGATGATAAGATTAGCGGCTATCCACACGATAAACGGATAGATGGCTGACAAAGGTGATGAGCTTACTCACAAGATTGACGGCATACCCAAGTTAGCTCCAACATCATAAGCTACAGACTCTGTGTATCGAAAGATACAACAGCAGGCGCGTATTTAAGTCTTGTGGGGGAGTTTCCAAAATCCCACCCCAACTCGATGAGCTAGGCAGTACAACCAAACGTGCCGAAACTCGCCTCAGTTTAGGAATAAATCCAACCGAGTCCCAGCCAATAGCATGGCTGTTACACAGATCTATGACACCCTATGTAGAGACCGACCTTTGCTGGAGCATATTCAAACTCCCTGTGCGTAAAACTGCTTTGCAAATACATCCGCGGATGATTCTAACCTAAGTGCACTGATAAATCTCCATCGCCTTAAAATGCATGTCAAGGGCTGCACTCGCAAAGAAATCTTTCGTTTAAAAATGAGTGTCTTTGGTATGCACGCACTGCATTTTCGATCACTTAGTGCGCTGAATATCCGTTGACTCTGATTTTATGCCCAGAGCAATGACAGCTGAAGCCCTGTTATTACAGGAAATCGTCTTTCCCTTCCTTCTGTCCGAATCTGTCTTTAGAAAGAAATGTAGTCGGGTCTTTACGGATGGCTCCAAAACCGATTTAGGACGCTGCGTCGATGTCTTTTTGGAGGAAAACTAAGTTTGATATTACTTTTCGTTAGGAAAATATGCGAAAGTGTACGCAATCCTGAGAGCCATGAGCAACTACTCGTATAATGTGAAGAATCAACGGAAGGAGAGAATACTTTGCAAACATAGTGAAAGCCAAGCTGCACTTAAGCCTTGCTGAACCATCCCACCACTTCTGGTTTAACAATACAAGGCCGCTCTGTCGCAGAGATAGATTACGAGCTTGCTTAATCAGGGCTTAGGGGAGAGATACTCAGTATCTGAACCTGCGTTAAGACTGTCTGTGTCACCGGTTTAAGTTTGCATTGGCAGTTGTGTTTCATGAGTGTCCGACCTAAGTTTCCATCAGCCCACAGGTACTCGGAGCTGATGTGGTAGGTACAAGCACTTTTTCACTGTGGCGTTTATCCATTTTTCTGTAAAAGACTGAGAAATGTTAATAAATGGAACATGCAATGGACTAGTTCTTCGTACGAGTGGTATGTTCCGACAGTAAAACAGTCCCTACACCACTCTTATGTTTCACATGCTCAATATTATAGAACTGTAATAGTTCCATTGCATGGAAAAATAAGCAGTTAAGTAAACATAATAGAATTTGTTCTACAAACAAATTAAACGTAAAAGTTATTTGCTTTATGGAATACAACGCCTGAGGCCTCCACTTCTATTACATGAAATGAAACAGTTGCAATTCCAGGCAATCCATTTAACTTTTCACCCCCATGACTCCAACACAACTCAGGCGCATAATCTGTAACCCTTCGGGGGCATCGATTTCCATAAGCCCAGAGGCACCAAACTAAATTGCATTTCAGCTAAGAGTTTTAAAAATGGTTTATCCATTAAAGTTTTTAGAGTTGGGTGAAGTCTCAGAAACACTTTTACAATAATTACTTACTTGTTTTACTGAAATCGAATAGTGGGGCCCTAGTTCTTTTCTGGTACGGTTGCAAATAAATCAGAATTGGTGGACATGGACATGGCAAGATCGATATACCAGAGAAGATATTTTAAAAGGACCGTATCAGCTGCCAGAATATTGTTCTGGTGGAAATAGATGCTATCAACACGAAAACTGCGAGAAACTCACAGATGGAATATTCCAGAAATTCCACGTTGTGTATTCGCCTAAAAGTCATCTTATCTTATTGATGTGGACCAGCAACTTAATGCATGCCCAGGAAAAAGCTGCTAAATCCATCAATATAGGCCGATTTTAGAACACACTTTGTGCAAGTAACAGTGTCCTCTGGAAGCGACAGTGTTCAAGTGGAAAGCGGGAGTGAGCTCCTTCGTCGACATCACCTTTGCGAGCAACTCTATTCTAGGTACCATCTAGTGGATGGACAGTGAGGAATATTCTCATAGCGACCACCAGTCGGTATTAATGATCAAAGAAATAAAACCATCCTGTCTCCCAAAACTTACGGACCCACAATTGAATGATAAACCTTTTGATAGCAATCCTTTCGAGGAGATGTTAAACGGTGATTCGAGACTAAGTGGAACAAAGGAAGCCCGTGAGTTTAATCTCACAACTATCAACAAAGCAGCCTAGAAGAAAAAATAGCAGGTAGGTCCCACCGTGTTACTGGTGAAACGGTGAAATAAAGGCATTCCGGGAAAAATGCTTACAGGCTCGGCGCAAAGTTCAGCACATAAAAAGTGACCAGACTTTCAACAACAGCTGGATACACATCCTTCAAAAGTCTCTGCCAAGAAGTCGACAAAAACCCATGTAGTTCAGCATATAAAATGGTGATGCCGAAACTGAAACACTATAGGATAACATGCTCGAAAATGGTGGGATCCATAGTAGATTACCTTGTCATGCAACATAACAGGAGAAGGCAGTCCAGAGGAAATCCCGCTAATCATCCTAGAGGGATGACTAAGGGCATGCGGCAAGATAAACGACAGCAAAAACCATGCATCCGGAACGAACATCTTCATAGTAACAATGCAAAAGTGTCTAGAAGAAGGAACATTTTCTGAAAGATGGAAGATACAGCATTTGGTTCTGCTACCAAGAGGAAAGAAGCCCCTGGTAAACCATATTCCTATAGCCCAATATGCACCTACGACACCATGGGAAAGATTTTCTAGAGGATAATTCATAACAGACTGTTAGCAGTAGCAGAAGAGGAAGGAACTCTCTCAGACAACCAATTTGGCTTCAGAAAAAATCTTTTGATCCCACACAAGCTGTAGTCTATATTGCACAGGGTGTCATCGAGGAAGAAAATGACTCTACGGCACAAAGAAGTACTGTGCAGTAGTTAGGCCGACCGTTAAAAATGCTTTTAACTTTACGAACTGGTTATTCATTAGAAGGGCACTTGCTGCGATAGGCACCCGTATTATTTGCTGAGTATAGTCACGAACTGGGTCAACAGCAGGAAGCTGAGGTGCAATTTGGATAAAGGCGTAAAATACAGGAATCGGTCCTAGGGCCAATATTACGGAATTTAATTTATGACGGAGACTTTAAACTAACGCTTTCCAGGAGAGAATTGGATGCGAGTAGCCAAGCGGACCCATGAAATGGAATCAGCCACAAATGAAGCAATCGCTCGGATGAAAGATTGGCTCATCTCCACCGGATTGCAGCTGGCCGATAATAAAACGAAGTTGTCCTCATAACATTGGAAAACCCATTCGAGAATCTTCCAATCGGTAACCAAACCATCAGGTCCAAAGAAATTAAGAAATTGAGAATCTTGGAGGTATGTTGGACAACAAACTACAGCACCAAAATCAGTTGGGTTATATCATACACATATTTGAAAAATTCACAAAGGTACAGGCAGCTCTGTCGCGAATACTGCCTAATATCGGTGGACCTTGATACACTAGAAGAATTCTTGTTTCCAGAGCAATAATATCAATCCTTCTGTATGCCACGCCATTCTTGTCAGGGGCACCAAGAACGAAGGAGCCGAAAAGGAGACTATCGTAAACGTACAGACTCAGCGGTTTTCGAACCATTTCAGACGAAGCCGCCCTTGATTGCTGGAGTCGTCCCCATTGATATCGTTGCACGCCAATGACATCAAGTTCCACCCAGGCCGGTTGAGCTAATACTAAGACAGATGGCTGTTTAACTTAATAACGACAATCCAAGATTCCACAAATCGGGGAGACGGGATCTGTAATTACCACCTTACGCAGTTCCTATCTGGCAACGCTTCGAGCACGATAGCTCATCTTTTTGCCCAGACTGCTCAAATCAGGGGCAAGGCACAGAGCATGCAATATTCAATAATTGTGGTCAGAAGAAAATTGGATTGGAGATTTCCATACCAACAATCATAACTAATGTGCAAAGAGAGCTGCGAAGGATCGAAAAAATAAGATGTGCAGATGCAGCAAATATAGGAGATATAGCACAGACTGCATACCGCGAAGTTATACCTAATTGAAGTCCAGCGGTTACCCCGTGGTACTATTAACACTTTCTCGCAGCAAAAAAAAAACATACGTAGATGCGTATGCCCAAATATAGAAAAACTCGAACACCGTACTGATAAAAAATTCCTGACAAAGTAAGGAAATTCTCCAAAAATCATTTTAGAAAAGATGACTTTGCAAAAACCATGGTATACAAGTGACATTCTTTATTTACGTAAGACAGGGAATCACTTGAATACGACCCACAACCGAGATGTTCCATCATAGTGACCACTTCAGTGTTTATCGAAAAAGTAGAAAATTTAATACTGGAAGGGGCTCAACTCAAGAAGAAACTGTTTGACAGAAATGACTGGAGTATCCGATACAACCATTTTCGAGAAGCTTGATGATCAGCTCTGAGTGACAAAGGACAGAACAAGATGGGTCCCAAGAACGCTTACGCTACCACAAAAATAACACCGCCTTGGGTGTGAACTCCGCTGGTGCGGTATTCCGCGTGAGTACTTCGCTACCTCGGAATGTGGGTCAACTCACGACTTACCTTGGCGGCCCGCCCAAAAGAAGGTTACTAGAGTTGCTTTTCAACACTATATTGTTGTACGGCGCCGAGCTGTGGCCTGTTGACCTATAGAAACGGGGTTTCCGAAACCGTCTTACCTTGGTACAACGTATCGGCTCTTTCCGAATCGCCTGCGCCTACCCCACGGTCGCCGTGGCAGCCGTTATGATGATTGCGAGAACTGTACCCGTCATTTTACTAGCTCGAGGATGCAGAGAGAAATTTCTGTCCCCGAAAACCGAACAAGATACCGACAGGAAGGATGAAATAGCGTTCCGTCTGCAGGAATGGGATGAGGAGATCATGGGTAGGCTGAAGCGAAGTCATGTGAAGTGAATTACTACTCAGATGTTGAATTGCGAGGACACATGGAGAACTGTGGGTGTTTACTCTCAGTCGTTAATAAAGGAGAAAAAACGGTGCAGCAGAGGGTGAGCTAGCCTGCGTGACTCGTCTTCTCACGCTTAGGTACTAGTCGGTGCGGAGCCAAGCTCCACTGCCGAATCATATTTCTGAAATACAAGAACAAATAGTCACTATGGCAGGCCTGAATGGAAGCCCATCCATCAAAGATCATAGTACCTTTTGGGTTACCTATGTTGGGTATCTTTTAGTCTAAGACACCAGCCTGATCGTTACTCTCTCGAGGGATCCAAGAGTGTCCCACCCTGAAGTAACGATAGTTAGGTTCCTAGGCGAATTAAAGACACACAGCAAGAGAGGGGTTTTAGTGAGTATCAAGTTGGTTGGAACCCAACCGTTACACCACGAGTCTTACACTACCGTAAGTGTGTAATGTAGGGGACCCAAAAATGAAGACGTGCTTTTTCAGCCTCTGTAGCCACTATCAGCCATATGCTTTGGTTTTCTCGCCTTGTTATGAAAGCGGTGTCTGACCAGATGTAGAGACATTTTTCTCAGCGTTTCAATGCTCATCACAATGCTCTCCGAACCGGAGCTGTTGAAAAGGTGGTTCATTATCAAATTCATTCACTTGGGGTCCCGAAGCCTGTCGGTATTATATCGGAGTCATCGTTTCTCTGAGGACGTATTTGTTACATATTTGAGCGTTGTACTGTCACTGCCTACCTTTGCGTTCACACCTCTCGTCACGATCACGATATCTTCGGTAGACGTTGAGTTGGTAGCTGTGCTCAATGTGCTATAGATATGTAATATGCAACGAAGCGCTTAGTTTAGCAGAAATTGTTAAGAATCATATACAGCGAAACAAGAAGATTGAAGAGAAGAACTTGATACTGCAACAGAACCTTAACTACCTTGGAGAGCACAACAGTTGACAGTTGGCAAAAGACTGCGTCAACTGGAAAGAGGTTTGTTGGTTGAGGAAATGGTTCAACCGGAGTGCGATGCGTATTTAGGTAATTAAGACTGTGGAGATTGATTTCGTTTCGCTTTTGGTTACGTGAAGATTTTCGGTCACAAGAAGATCGCATAAGATTCTCCTGAAACACGAGGCTGCATGTGTTCTGCGTTTTTCTAGCCTTTTGCACTGTATTCTATTCTATGACCTTTAGTACAGATAGAAGTTGTACCTATTCCTGGAATAACATGAATAGAAATACTCGTTTCTACAGGGTACGTCAGTTATTTCCATATCCATGTGATTATATAAGTCACCTAGTCAACCTAGTCACCTTCTCTCAATGAATCACCTCCCACTTGATACCGATTTCGCGCCTTCCTTATAATTTTTCTCTTGTATTGTTTCTTACCACTCGAAACCCGGTCGAACTACTATCTATTCGTATCCACTTGAAGATACACCTTTTTCAAAATCACCAGCAATCACCTCAAGAGCACAACCAAACCCACAATCAATTATCAGCTCCATCAATCAGTTCAATGGCCAAAGTTTATTGACTGACTTTGACTTACATAACACACGGTCTTTGCGGCGCCTTTTGCCGTCATTAACTCCACCGCCTTGCCGCAGTGATCATTATTCGAAATTACATTGACAATTATTATTGACAGTTCGAATTGCGATCGTCCAGCATTGAGTTGCATAACACGTCAACGAAATTGTAATCCACCAATCGTGACGTTGTACTCTTCATCTGACGCCCCCCGGCCGTTTAGCATTCAAATTTCATTCCGCTACTTTCGAATTCGCAACAGACGAATTGAACAAAACGAACAGCATGTCTAGTCGCGTCGATTTGCCACCTTAGGCCCACGATTTAACTTTCAATGGAATCACAATCGAATCAAATTAATCTAATGAATCGAGCATGTCAGCCGAAAATTCGAAAGTTCGCAACGCAACGGTTAAGCTAACATATGTATGAGGTGAAGTTCATGCCTCCGCTCGCTCGACTCCTCCATTTATGTCGTTTCTGATAGTACATACGAATATGTTCATCTTATCGGTGACGGTAGTCACACGTGTGTTTGTGTAGTGGCATTGATAGTTCATCGGGAGAAGGATTTCACGATTTCACGCCGCGCAGATGGTCCTCTATGCAATGTAAATTCTTAAAATATTCACACACGGTAAATACGGATACATGGCCATGCCAGATGAAGCCATGATCCACGAATCATGAATCATGAACAATGAGAGATAGGTTTTCTTTGGCAACACAATATCATTGTTTACGGAGCTCCAGGGGCGAAGTAGTCGCCGACGCCGGCCAGCATGAAGGATACCAAATCGAAGCGGAGGACCTTTATTACTATACTCGTATATCGATTGATTGGCGGATTAACGACTGCGGTTTGCTTCCCACATTTTTATAGACTTCATGTCATGAAAAGAGCGGATAGGTACGAATACTACATGTGTATCTACACATGGACAATTGGACCAAACTGTAGTCTTCCGCTTTGCGAATTTCAATTTTTATGCGATCGTAAGCAGATACTTTTCAGAATTAAACGATTCAGTATCTGGTTAATGTTTACGAGACCGATTGACCTCAGAGATTTGCAAATATCAGCGCCAACACATTGAAATGGTGGAGCGTGTAAATATTTTCTAGATTCTGTTGAGCGAATCTCCATCCGAATAAGCGAATAAGGTGCTGCTGGTTTATTATTTTTTCGATGTTTTTGTTTTGGTTACTTCTCATCGATTTATTGGAAATTGCATCGCAACGTATCAATTTAAGATTAAGTATTTCGATGAAAAAGAAAGCTTCGCAATTTTTGTTTTACAAAGTCCGCAATAGCAAAAGGGAACGTAAACACCTACGGATATGAAATGGGGCTATCGTGATGAAAAAGTAATGCGTTCTAAAGAGGAACGAGGTTTGATACTCTGCAGAGACGTGTAAATCTAAGAAAAATAGGTGAAACATGGTACTGACATTGAAATCTGTTGAAGAATACGCGCAGTATTGCGGTTGAAGGTCGACAGAGATGTGAATGAATAAGAAGGAATAAGAAGGTTAACCTTACTTACTACAAAAAGAACCAGACTTTCCATGTACTCAGGCTTCGACCAGAATCCGACCGACGAAAAGAATGCTGTCGAATTCTAACCATTGGTTTCCAGAACCGATCAAGGATATGGCACTGTGGTCTGTAGGGAAAACAACGACCCAAAACTTCACTACTCATTTGAAAAACTTGTACCTGTCCTCCAAGTGGTCTCAATAAAGACTGCAATGAATTGCATCATCGGGAACAGAATGGAAAGAAAGGATAGGGTCTGGATGAACGCATATCACCACCTCTAAGTAATTTAAAGGCTAAATTCACTCATTTTAGCCTCTGTCCTAGGTCACAGTGAGTTCACAGAAAAGGCTCAGAGTAGAATCTCTTAGGATTTAAGCACGGAATGAGACTGTCTGAGTCCTTGTTTACATTTCTGACAGTTAGGTTCATTAAGGGCAGAAGATTAGGTAGCATTAATTCCAGCCAAATGCTTCCGGACCTCTATCAAAGTCTTCTTGCTTTCCTTAGCAGGTGTATTACTTTAGGGTAATACACATTGGTATAAAGACCTATGTCTGCTAGGAATAATTTTGGTGGGATCGGAAGTTCCCATTTAGCTTATTCGGCTTTATATAAGCTTAGACTAAGACTGTATGAAATGGGGAAGGATATCGAGTTTAAGGTAGAAGGTGCTGCGGTTGAACCCGAAAATGGTGATGGTGGAGTTGAAGTTCCGCAGCATATGGGTGATTTGTTCGTTGGAACCATAAGAGGTGTGGTGGACCGGTAGATAGGAGAGACGACGACAATGTAAATACCGGGGGTAGGTATTGGTGGTGTAGAGGGTTGCGCAGTCAATAGAACCTGAGAGCAGTCGATGAATGAAAAGAATGTCAGCTATATACCATTCTTTTAAGCAATTAAAATTGATAGGCTTGAGACGGTCCTGATAGTTAGATGAGATTAAATAGTCAACGAATCGGAAGAATCGATGTTGAATATCCTCGATTCGGGAAGCATGAATTCGCTGAAAGGGAGAAAAAGCTTGACTTACATACTCAAGCAGGGGGCGAACAAAGGTAGTATAGAGAGATCTGATTACATACGGGTTGGAAAATTCTTTGGACCAGCGTTTAGTAAAGCCACCTGATGAGTTAGCTTTAAGAATCATCTTATCGATGTACGAACGGAAGTAAAGGTCACTGTCCAATAATACTCATATGCCAAGGTCGTGAAAAGATTGAACCAGAGGAATAGGTTGGCCATAGAGAAAATAAAGTCGGTTAAGAATCGGTTTGCATTTAAATGAACAACGTAATAGATTGGCATATGGCGATATTAAGTTTTAAGCAGTTTTTAAGCACACCAGATTGAAAACCGGTCAAGGTTTTCTTGAAGAAGTATTTTTGGTTAGTTCTGGGGATTAGAAATAGCTTTACAAAATGTTATGTCGTCAGGGTAAAGGAAGAGGGAGGAGCTTTTAATGACCCTTTCAAGATCATTAATAGTAAGAATGAAGAGAAGGAGACTTAGGTGGTTGCCTTGTGGAATACCTTAGGAGGACAGGAAGGGAACTGAAAGGGCGCATCTAAACACTATAATATCAATTTACCAGGTAAGAAGATATCGATATTAATAAAAGAGATTCAAAGCCGATACCAGACAATTTGAAGAGGATCAATTGATTATCAACTAGGATGAACTAGGTTTACCGGTAGTTGATTTACCTCATAGAAAACACATTGTGTGGCGAAATAAAAGACTTGCATTTGAAGATTAATGCCTTCAAAAAGTTTTGATTAATGAGAGAGTTTAGCAATGAGACGATAATTGGCTACTTCATGCTTAGATCTCTTTTTATGTATCGGGCTGATAATGGAGGTCTTCCAAATCTGGGGAAATTCTCCTTGTGTAAGGGATACACGAAATGAGTAGGAAAGGGGGAAAATTAGGTTGGAAGAGTATTTTTAAAGAAAAACGGCCGGGAGACTCATCTCTAAGTTTTTGTAACTTTTCTCCAAAACAATAAGAGCAGGATCGAAATTTTTAGAGAGTAAGGGAAATACGGAGAAATTTGATAGGGATCTGGTACGAAGGAGTTGTTGGCAAATGATTGTTTGAAAAGTGTAGCAAAAAAGTTGGCGATATTAGGAGGACCATTAGAAGATTTGTTTTCGAGGGAAATTGACAGAAGATTGACTTACTTTTGCTGACGCCACTGACTTGGCATAGACTAGAGTTTGTTAACCAGTCAAAGGAGAGCCATTGCTTAGTAGAAATGGGATTAGAAGCGTTGAAAAAGATAGGTCTCAGATGAAGTCCATTTCAGCATAGATTCAAAGCATACAAGTTTGCTGGACCGGAGGGTGTTATACCTGCCAAGCTACAAAGGTCTTCAGATACTATCCTGATTATATTAGAGAACATCAACACGAGGTGCGTAGAAATCGTCCACATTCGCTTGCCATGGAGAGAAGTTAATACAGTTTTCATTCCAAAAGCCGAAAAATGCTATCATGTTTTCACAAAGGACCTCATACCTATTAGGTTATAATTTTTCCTTCTGAAAACTCTAGAACGACTGATTGATATCCATATACGAGTAAAAATTGATCCACGACTGTCTACAGCTCAACATGCCCACTATAAAGGAAAATCGATGGAATCGGCTCTGCATTCACTAACTAGCCACATCGAACGATCCCTACAATATAGAGAGTACACAATGGTCACTTTCCTAGACATAGAAGGTGCGTTTAACAACGTCAAAACATCCGCAATCACGACTGCGCTGTCAATTCTGCAGGTAGACGACTCACTTGCTGAGTTGATCAGGTTAAACTAGCAGGAAAATCCGATACAGCAAAATATCTGGGTCTCATTTTGGACAGAAAGCTCAACTGGAAACTAACATTCACGAAAGAATCAAGAAAGCTAGAGTTGCTTTATTGTTTTGCAAAAAAGCCATTGGGAACAAATTGGGTATTCTACCTCGGGTGGTTGTCTGGTGAACGGTCTTAAACACTGGAGTCAACTGCAGTAAATTAAGCAAATTCCAAAGTACAGCATATCTATGCATAAGCGGAATTTACTCCCTCTGCGGCACTAGACATTCTGTTTCACTTGACACCCCTCGATGTCTTCAGCAGGCGAGTGCACCTACCCGCCTTAAAGCGACTACACAGTGGACAAATAATTCATTTGGCCACGCTAACATCGAGAACATCGATTACACTTTGCCCGAACATTTGTTTGACAAAGACTTTTATGTAAGCTTCCCCTCTAGATCCTTCTGGGAGGAAGATGCTTGGATGACAAGTCAATCCACTTCTATACAGTTGGATATAGGACTGATAGCGGGGTTATTGGCTGTGTTTTCTCAGATAAACTAAATCTAATATCACTGTAGCTTGTTCCGGGCGGACATTTTGACGATGAAGGAACTCCTGTCCTGGCTGAAGAAGAACGTGAAGTCTGCAAGCGATATCCGCATTTTTTCGAGTGGTCAGTCCTCTGTCAATTCCCTGAACTCAGTCTTACTAAATTCTAGAACCGCCCTTGACTGTCTATTATCTCTAAGGGAGATGGCAGATCAGTTGAACGTTCACCTGTGTAGGGTACCGGTGCACAGATATATACCAGGGAGTTGTAGGGCCGACCACTCTACCTATTCTACAGGAAAAGGATAGCATCGGTATACTAATTGCTACATGCAAACTATTATTAAAGCTGGATGCTATCAAAAGAACAAACCTTAAGTGGACTTTTGGGTCAACATGTGCAAACAGATCTGGGCAAAGCTGGATCTGAATCGCTATAAGAGTTTGATCTTTCTAAACAGGAAACATCTCAGCGCCATCATAGGTGTCATCACTGGACACTGCCTCATAGGCAAGAATGCAAGAACACTTGGTGTCTTTACAAGTGATTTTTGCAGAAGCTGCTTAGAGGAAGAGGAGTAAGAGACTATCCTCCACCTACTATGTATATGCCCAAATTTCTCCCAAAGAAGGAAACTCCACTTACTAGTTTTCTTCTATAATGACTTAAGCGAACTAAATTATATAGAAACAGTCATCTGGCTCAAATTGGTTCCAAGAGTAGGAAGATCGCAGATCCAAGATCCAATGGGCCAATAGGCCTGAGTAGGTTGGTCTTTCCAACAGCCACTCTTACCTAACCTAAGCTAAGTGTGCTCCAGGTCGAGTAATTTGCTAAATACACAAATTTCGGCAGAGGTACAAACCATGACACCCGTATTTACTAACAGTCAAGCATCGCTAACGATACTGGATTGTAGTGAGTACCAGATTATAGTCTTCGAAGTAGCAAAGCAGCAAAGTTAACAAGAACGGTACGTAGATCCTGACCAACTAAAAATCAGCTCATTAAACAGATGTGAAAAGGAGCACCAAACAGTCTAAGGGAACCATGTATCATTTAAGTGAAAGTTTCAAGAATATCCTCTATTACACCAGTAATGATATCATGACCAACTTTCTCTATGCCCAATTCGCTTTGAGATTTCAATGAATCTTTCTTCTGCAAATGAATGTGGACTATGCTAAGAAGATGCACCCCCGATGTATGAAACTTTACCATCGTTTGTTCGATCCACAATAAAGAAGACCAACAAAGAGGAATAAGTCCCCTAAAAATCGCCTATAAGATCTCTTATGCCGTTCTAATCGTATGATACCGCCCGAAGGAGGAACTTTTCTATTTTTTTTTCGTTTCTTATTTTTTTCTTTAACAAACCAGCTATTTACACTATGCTCGGTTACAATTTTCCATTGCAAGCTGCGGTATCACCCAACAAATTTGCACACTCTGCCAATAAATAAAGAACACCCGTCGAACTCATGTTAAACTCGTCACTCATTTAAAAATCCCAAACACGTATAAAGATCGAAATATTTTAATAACTTCTTAATAACTGACCACATCTGCTCAATGGTAAGCATAATTTAATGTCTTTTGGTGCCCTGCTGACTGCATAAGCAGCTTTCCAAAGGCAAGACATTCCTGACACATATTCCTTGAGCTAACATCGACTACGATAATTTCAGGGATCAGATAGGATACGAATGAAGATAGAGCAAACACAACGGAGTCAAGCAAACCCCCCAAAGTTCGACGTTGAAAAGTGCGACCGCAAGAGACCGCAAAGGTCTTCGTCGATCGTGTTTCCCTCCAGCACTCTCATATAGCATCTATAGAACACCAATGGGAATGTCGGAAACACTCCATCAGAGAAGCTATTTCTGATGTGATTGATTTCAAATTGCCGCCACAAAGAAACCTCTAGTTTGACGATGCATGTAGGCACGTAAATGCAGCCACAAAAAGCATATATACGCGTAGCCGTGAGATCTACGAGCAGAAAAAATCGATCGATGCAATGGAGAAGTGGTACTGGAGGAATGATGTTCGAAAGTTTCAACAGAGAATAAATGAATCATACCAGGGCTAACAAGCCAGAATAAAATCCTGCAGAGATGAACATGAACAAGTTGTAGCAGTGTCGCTACTCGATCCAGACAATATAGAAAGACTGCTTCTGTAGACTGTATAGCGGTCAAAATACCTCTGTCAGGCAGAACTCTCCGTCTGATCTAGACGAAGTTGAGGTAGCAATATCGAAGCCAAAGTCTAATAAAACTGTCGGCGGAGATGGACTGACTTCTGATTTATTCAAAGCAGATGGAGATGAGCTGGTTAGGAACATGCACCAGCTCATGTGTGAGATATGGTCTAAGAAAAGCATGCCCGATGCATGAAACCTCAGCACCGTTTGTGCAATCCGCAATAAAGAAGACAGTTTGGCCGCGCCAACAAAGAGGAATAAGTCCCCTGAATATCGCCGAAGGAGTATATATTGTTGGAACCTTTCTATTTTTTCATTTCATAATTTTTATCTTTAAAAAATCAGCTATTTACACTATGCACGGTTACAACTTTCCATAGCAACAAGCTCCGGTATCACCCACAAAATTGGCACACTCTGCCAATAAATAAAGAACACCCGTCGAACTCATGTTAAACTTGTCACTCATTTAAAAATCCCAAACACGTGTAAAGATCGATTTATTTTAATAACTCCATTCATTAACACTGGTCACACCTGCTCAGTGGTAAGCATAATTGAATGTCGTTTGATCCCCTGCTGACTGCATAACCAGCTTTCCAAAGGTAAGCCATTCCTGGCACATATTCGTACTCGTATGTAGATACTTGAAGGCATGATTACGTCTCCAGCTGGAAAACTTAGAACGAAGACTTGATCGATGGCGCCATTAAATCGAGATCGAAGGATTTATATGACTAGGTTACAAAGTGCCTTCTTAAGATTAGGTGCATGTACCACAAATTATGCGATAAATAAGTTTAGTGCTTTACAAGAGCAATGCAATGACGTAGATGGGGTAATGACAGTACGAACGTAACGTACAAATTTGCGTGTGTACCTTTACGTTATAAACAGTTTAAACCGAAGATATTTTGAATATTGTTTCTAACAGAAAGTTTGGGCTAAACTTGGGCTTTACGAACAAGGACGAGTGGAGAACATCGCCTGCTATTTCAAGAACAATATTCAGAAATTTTACCAACAAGTGAAATATTGAAAAGAACGCATATGTTCAGTATAGTTTGACAAATTATCACGAATAGAAGAACCTTCCATATCATGGCTGATGGCACATACACTCTACGAGTACATGACGGAGAGCCAATGTGCGGTTAGAAGAGATTGTAGCGAAAATCTGGTGGAAGATTCACAATTGTCAATTCGGCATCGATCGCAAAAGTTTCAATTTTGTTCGTCCACTATGTGGAGAATTTTGGTAAAAAATTTCTGCCTATATCCATATAAGATCAAGCTGGAGCATGACCTACAGACACGAGACTAAGACTTGCAACTGGGGTTCTCGGATTGAGCACCTGAGCAACTTGAAGTCGACTCTTCAAGTAGGGAGCAATATTGTCGCTTCTGAAGTGAGATACTCCAACATGCAGATAGACTCATAAGACACAATCACAGCAGCAAATGTGCTCTTTTTCGTGTAGTTTTCACGATGGTGTCATCATAGGTCGTTTATTATCAGAAATTAAAAAAAAAAGTCACGTGGCCCAGGTTACCAGAAAATGATCAGTGGTTATTTCTTCAAAAATATGAATGACATTGATTCTTACGATATGTGGCTGTAGAAGGATGGTACTTAATTCCATATTTGACTTACTTGACTGACTCGATTTGACAACACTACAACGTGAAATGGGACAATGAACCGAGATTGTGCATTTTGAGCCCACTCGTTGGAGACTATTTAAAGTCGTTGGTGCATGATGATAAACTATGCAGGCCTTGAATGACAGGCGAGGATGTCATGTGCCAAACGTCATAATCAATACACAATGTCATGAGTTATTCTTCATAATGAATAATTTTGAAAGGTCCTATAGTTCTTAAGAAATAAACATAATTTTTTTGAGAAATTTAAGCGTAACTTAGAAGCCAACAGTGCGGCATAACGCGTCAGAAGTCTGTGCAACTACTTGCAAACGCTGCATTTGCAGGATTGGGGAAGGACTGCGAACACTACACCGCCTTGCGGATTTCTCACGATATGGCTAAACATGTTACAGATAATGAGTGTTAACGCTCTGCCCCGAAGGGTCTTCGATTTCTACTCAGTTCGACAGACCTCGTCTTATGTACAAGTCTTATGCACAAGTAAAAGCTGACCTAAACCATCTTGAAGTGCATAGCAATGCCTTATTGGAGAAATTTATTTGTTGAGGCCCAGTTAAGTAAGGCGGCTTACAAGCATTCGCGTATGGATCCCAATCTGAAAGTTTGCTAAGAAATATATTTTCTGAAGTTCTGAAGAAATAGAGAACGAGTTCTATTTGGAAATAATGTTCAAAACTGACCAAATTTATTTTGGAATTAACAGTAGAAGAAATTTAAATATTTGTGTTAGTTGAGCCCAATTGGACGGGGAAGACGAGTACACTTTCTACATACATCGGATACACCGCATTATTGACATAAACTCGTGACTTCAAAAAACTCCACAAAAAGAAGTCTGGAATGGTTAAATCAGGCGATCTTGCCGGCTAGTGCAAATCACCAAAACGCGAAATTAAGCGACCCGGAAATGCAGCCGTTAGAATTTCGGTTGTGGCTCGTCTAATATGCACCGTTGCTCCATCCTGTTGTAACCACATGTTTTCCAGTTCCAATCTGTCAACAGTACTCGTTTGGCCTGCGACGTTTTCGACAAAATAAGGTCTGATGACGTCTCCAGCGTAAACAGAACACCATGCAGTAACTTTGAGCGAGTGTAATGACCCTTCGTAGGTTATAAGCGGATTTTCCGTGCTCAGAAGCGATAATTTTGCTTATTCACATATCCACAGAGATGGGAATGATTCTCCTCTCTCATGATGATTTTCGATGAAAAATTGTCTCGATCATGGTCGAGATTTAGGATGGCTTAAGCGGACACACTTGGCTGTCAACAGCAAACAGCTAACAGCAGTCTGTACTTTTTCACTAAAATTCTCTATAAAGACCGCCGATTGATGCTCAATCGCATGGCAGTCGTCTGGTCGATACTCCGGGGTCCTCTGCGACATCTTTAAATACAGCTGCGATTTTCTCAACAGAGCGGCTGCCCGGGCCAGCCAGACCTGGCAGCATCCGGTATTGTCCCTTACTCTTCTATGCGAGCGGCAAAACGTCGTAGTGTTAGCCCAGTTCGTGTCGAACGACCGGGAAATCTGAGCCGAAATACTTGCTGCGCCAACAGCACTGACGAATTATTCCGCAAAAAAATCGTAACAATTATTCAGCGTTCTTTAGGAGTATAGCGATTCATGTCTTGTTGACGGATATTTTGTATCTGTTTACTTCACAAATGCCAAAGTAGAATTGACATTTGCCACCATTTGCAAAAATTATTGCATCTTCCGATAGGGCGATGACTTTTGCGCCAACTAGTAACTGTTTCGAGTAACTTGCAAAGGCATTACGCAATAAAATGTCAGTCGTAGACAAATGAACCGACACTAGTCCCTTGAAGAACAAGCCGCTAGAAATCGCTCCAACCATAACCCAGTTTCTGCTACCTAAATGGAAACATATCGACCCCAGTTTATTAGATCACGACCCGAAATGTACATGGGCTCTGACCTGCATTTGACACAACCCAGGAGCAACTCGAAATGATGGTGGAAAGGGTCACATACACAAAGAGGATTCATTTTGACATACTCGATGTTTTCAAAACCAGAGGCATAAGGAAAAAACAGCTTCAACATACTGGCCACATACAACACCTTAGTACTAGGCTTTGCAGCAGGTAGTAGTACGGTGATTAATAAATAGCACCAGATCTGCAAAATTAGGTTTTTTTATTTATAATCAGCGCGCGCTCAAGGGGTTTGAGTACTCTTAAAGTGATTGTACACAGCGCGGGCAAAGGAAATTTAGGGAGGAAGAAAAGAGAGGTACCGATGTACATTGGTTTTAAATGTTTGCAAGTTATAACGAACAGGAAATACAGAGATTGGCAGGGCATTCCATAAGCGAGTTGTACGGCTTATTAACGAATCACGATATTTTAGAGTACGTCCGAAAATGGGCTTGAGGGTATACTGATGAGCATTCATAGCGAGACGGGTGTTACGGTTGAAAGTTTGAATGGGCGGAATGCTACTGGCGATTTCAGTGGAGCACTGGTGGTGAAAATAGCGATAAAACAAAGTGAGACACGAGACATTTCGTCGGTGTTCGAGGGTGTCCATTGATTGACTGATATTAGTATCATCAATAAGTTTTATCGCACGGTTTTGAATCCTATCCAGCAGGTGCAGTGACGTTTTAGGGGCACCTGACCAGATGTGGGCGTTGTACTCCAATTTTGCGCGGAGGAATGCCTTATATATAGAGGCCAGATCAGAGGGAGTAAAATATTTCTTACATCGCTTGAGGAAACCTAGACATTTCGCAACATTTTTGGCGACATCAAATATGGGGTCATTCCAACGTAAGTTGTCATTGACACACATGCCGAGAATGGAAAGTTTTTCGGTTTCGACGATGCAAGTGCCATTCATGGATAATGGCTGGGTGTTTAAATTTCGCTTTAACGAAAGCAGGCAGCATTGTCTTTTGGAAGCATTAAATTCCACTCTGTTGATAGTTCCCCAATTGGTTATGCTGATATCGGAATTTGATGAGCTTAGCATACGCTGTCGTTTTCGTTTTACAGCCGAAGAGCAGGTCCATGAGTCCGGGGACGAATATGAAAAGCAGAGAGTACTATCATCAGCAAACGAATATATTGGATTAGAAGTAGCAGAAGTAGTAGAAAATTAAAAAGAGTGTCGGAGACAGAACAGAGCCCTGGCGCACACCAGCATTTATTTTGTGAATATAAGATGAATTCAACGTTCCGAAAGGTAATTTCTAATCCATTAAAGAAGAGAGTCGTCGATCCCAAATGCACGCATTTTCGACAAAAGAGCCTGATGCCAAACTCTGTCAAATGCCTTCGAAATATCAAGTGCAACTATCTTGCTTTCGCCAGATTGATGTACGCTTTGGTTCCACTTTTCGGTGAGACATGCCATCAAATCACCAGTGGACCTGTTGCTGCCGGTCATTGAGAAGTTTTCGTGTTTCGAGATATTTCATGAGCTGACGATTTATCAGTGCTTCCATGACCTTGGAAAGAAGGGACGTAAGTGCAATGGTCTGTAGGAGGAGAGAGAAGATGATTCGCCTTTTTTAGGGACGGGCTGGACAAATGGTGTTTTCCATCTGCTCGGGAAGAGTCCTAAAGAGTAGGATTGATGAAAAAGCTTACGCAGTGGTTTTGCCAGCGAGGAAGAACACCTCTTCAGAAGAAGGGAAGATATACCATCTGGACCAGCGGATTTACGTATGTTGAGATCTTTAAGTACTCTTGCTATTACACGAGTGCGAAAGTAGATTCGTCCCATTGAAGATTCGACGCACTCAAGTGTAGGCGGAGACAAAGCACAATCTGGGAGGGTTGAGCTGGCCGCAAAGTGTGCAGCAAGTAGATTGGCTTGTTCAAAGAGCTGACAGCTGGAATGTCATTGTAAATAAGCGTTGGGCTGGAGGATGAGGCGGAATTTCTAATGTTTTTGACGAACGACCAAAAATGTTTACTGCCTTTGGGACGTTGCAGTATTTTTTGCTTCAGTTTTTGGTCGTATTGGAATTTCACACGCTTAAGAGAGGTGTTGCAGTCATTTCTGGCTCCTTTGAACTTTTTTCGGTTTTCCTCTGTCGGGTTGGTCTTGTAGGGCCGAAAAAATATTTCTCTATCCCCGACAGCCACTTTACAGATCTAATCGTAACACGCCTTTTATTTTGGTTTAATACTCTTCATCCGATGATAAAGGATCTCATTCCAAAGACTATAGTGTCTGTAATCATATCAGCAGCGGCATCTACGACGTTATCGAGGAAACATAACGACCAGTTAAAATTCCTAAAGAAGCTGTTAGGTCCGCTCCAATTGGATTTCTCGTATTGCCATACGGTTCTTTTAGGAATCTTTCCTCTAACTGTGTGGTCAGTATACGAGAAATTAGCTGATATAACACAGTGGTCCGACGAGCCTAGAAGGGAGAGCACATCAACGGTGTATTTATCAGGGTGAGAAGTTAAAAACAAGTCCAGGGTGTTAACGGTATGACTATCAACGTCTGGTATTCGCGTGGGCTCATTTACAAGCTGCGTTAAGATGTTTTCCGCAGCGAAGATCTCAACACACCGTCCTTCGGGTGTTGTCTGTCCAGAATGTTGAAGCCACCCAGAATTGTGTATATTGAAGTCGCCCGTAGTAACGATTTCAGTATGAGGGTACAGGGATACAATTCTTTGAATGGAGTCAGACAGCGCATCAAACTCGTTAAAAGTCGAATTGCTGTCCAGTTTGGGGCCTCTGTAAATAAAGCAGTAGTGAATAATTTGCTTACGGAGATGGAATTTTAACCACATGAAGTTGAATTCTGGATTGGAACATGGATCACATTTTGGTGGAGTTTGGTAAGCTACATCACAACGCACGTAAATGGCGAGACCGCGGTGAGAGAAGAATAATGGCACTAGTTCGTAGCCAGGTAGCTTCAGATCAGAATGATCTGAGAGGTGTGGGCGGGGATCTACCTGTGTTTCACTAAGTGCCAAAACAGCTGGTCTGTACTTACAGACGTGGACTGTAAGTGATTACTTTTTAGCCTGCGTATATTGGCTACGTCCACCCTGAATTCCCTAGTCATAATCTACAACAAACACAAAAAACACAAATACCGACGATGCTAAGCAAGGCTGCCAACAACTTGGTATCCACAGAACAACTTGGTTATCTTCAGATAACAACCAAAAAACAAGTGTTTTTGAGTGTGCACACATTAGAGCAGCAAACGTTGAATCTGATCAGTATTTTATTGCAGCCGAAATCTTGGGGCGACTGTCCAACGAACGGAAATTGTGAATGGATACTGGACTGGAATAACCAGGGACAATAAACGGAGACTGGATATGAAACCCTTATTTGATCCCTATGTCGAGACTTCGTAGATTCAATTTCACAACTTCATCAAAGAAGTAGGCGAATCTACCAACCCGGCAAAAGATGCCCGTGGTAACTGGACAATCAACTTCGTATACCCCATCTACAAATAAGCCGATCCTGTCTTTTGTATTGAGGCATATCTCCGGTAAATGTTCAATAAAATATCCTATCCAACGCTATATGTGAACATCTTAAGCCGGTGAGATTGCGTCTTCAATCTAGTGCTGGAATAGATAGTGGACTAGGAGTATATTCAACAAAACAGTCCAGCGTCAAATTCAGAATCTTATGCGAGGTCTCTGCCTTGTTAAAGAGAAGGAATCCACGAAAAACTACCTGGACACGATTTAAGGATGAGATCGATAAGTCCAACGGTACTCCAGCTAGCTTCTGGACAAACAAAAGCCAGAGGAAGCTGTTCAGAACATGAGCGGTCCCCTCACCAAGTGTTTTGAAATGTCATGTCCAACTACTACACAATCCTGCAGATCGCCCTTATCCTGGTGGAATGCAGATCTGCAGCGACTTCGTAAAGAATCCAGGAGGCTTTTAAGCAGGCCACTTAAGAATAATTCGGAGTCTTTACAAATCGAAGCTCATTCGTATTTCGAAGAGTACCTCTTATAAGGACTTCTGGTTTTGGTCAAAATCCTCAAAAGGCGGAAATCAACCAGGCTGGAACCACTCAGAAAATCTGATGGTGTCTAAATCGTAAGCAGAGACTCTGTCTTATGCTTGTGGCTCACTTTCCAGGTAACCTTGTCAGAACCAGCCCACAACCAGCTCCTATTAACTAAGCTGCTGGTGAGCTGAGTAACACAACACGCAGTAGCTGGCATATCTCATCGGTTGTGGTGACGGATGGGGCCATTAAAACTGCTATTGCTTCGTTTGATGACTTCAACTCGCCAGTTGCCTAGGTCAGCTGCTGGTAACTCAGAACAGAATCTTCACCACTTGCTGGTACTGGCATACATACTGATGAACAGTGATATAGCCTTTATACCGAAAATCAGAAAAGAGGATTGGCATACACGCTCGCTAGGACCTTCAGATCTGTAAGTCTGCCTTGTTTCATGTTGAAGGCCATGGAGAGAATGGTTGATATCCATGTATGCAAAACAGCTTTGCGAATGCATTTTCTGTCTGCGATGCAACACGCTTCAAAGTCTGGTAGGCAAAATTGAAGGCTGGGAATTTTTACCGACATTGAGGGTGCTTCGACTTTTGACCTCATGTGTAACTCGTCCAGGCAACATGACATAGACGAATCCCTAGTTTTCTGGATCAAAGCATTGCTGGTCCGCCTTGCGGGCAACAGAGTTTTGTTTCCACTCCTATGGTGTACGTTGGACGACTCTCTGCTCAATGCGCTCAATATTTCTGACGTCTATTCACAAGCATACGCAGATGATGTAGCTGTATTGCCTATTGGATCATGTCTACCGACTGCCGGATCTAACGACCAGGCAACCCTAGACGTGATCGACGATTGGTGCACAAACAATGGGCTTTCAGTGAACCCTCACAAAACTGAGATTGGTCTCTTTCCGAGAAGGAGATAACTGACTGGTTTGATTCATCAATTGCTTAAAGGTATCACCATCTCCAAAGAGTCTAAGTATTTGGGTGTCATCCTGGATAACAAGCCTCTAAAGCGCTATCGGCCTTCTGGAAATGCAAAAGAACTGTTGAAAATATATTTGGCCTGTCACAGATTCACACGGATATGACAAAGTCAATTATATCTTATGCTGTTGTGTGGTGGAATAAGCTCTTACGAAAATACGTCATTGTTGCTTTTACAAGACTCCAAGGGCTGCATGGAGACTTTCCCTAGCACACGTGGCTCTGCTCCAGACGCATTGATGAATGTCCAAAGCCATCTTCTGTTTAAAAAAAGTGGTCTTTGGTACAAGACGCAATGGAGCTTTGATGATCTTACGAGTCGGCTGTCTTATGAACTGACATCAGAACCCCTAGCTGCGGAAAAAATACGAAACCGATTTTCCCATTACCCAAGGCTAGTTTCGACCAGAATCTGAGTCAAGAAAGGTATATACGAGTAGTTGGGTCTTCACGGAAGGCTCTAAAACTTTCATCTGTCTTCCAAGATAAGATGTACGTAATGCTGATGACCTGATTGCAACTGACTATATTGTGAGGAATCGATGGAGGAGGTGAAGCATTTACATCTGTATCGACAGCCAAGCTGTGCTTAGGGCCTTACTAGACCCTCTTACGACTTCCAAGCTAGTTCAAGACGCAGTCGAAAGGCTAAATTCACCGAGTCTTGTCTGGGTTGTAGGTCGTAACGGGATCACGGGAACTTGCTAGATAAGGCTCAGAGGAGATTTTCCAGGACCTGAACCCTACGTTAGGTGTGCGTCGTCAGTTAGGGCTGTTGGGTTTAATATGAGCACAACTGCAAATGGTATGAATCCGGATTGCATACCAAAAGAATGCTTCCCGATGTCACTAAGAGGTCAGCGACCTTCCTGTTGTCCCACAGTAGGATAGCCTACAGCCTGCTTACTGACGTCCTGACGGGGCACTACACCTTTACTAAGCACTTAAATGTGCTGGGCATAAGTGATACAACATCTTGCGATGCTTGCTGTGAAAGTGATGACGCGGAGCATTACCTCTGTGAATGTCCGGCTTGCGCTTGCATCAGGCTGCAGGTACTCGCCGTTGACGTGGTGAATATCTGTATTGTATGCACTTTATCACTAGTCTTTCTTCCAGAATAAAATTTTTCGTCATCCAATCTAGAAGAAGATATAACTGCAAACCCTATCAGCTGAATGAAGATGTGAATGTAGCACAAAAGTCAAAGAACGTCGACTAGGCTAGCTCAGCCAAAAGAGTGTTTGAATCCTTGGCACGGGACTACAAAAATTTTTGAAGCTCGCTAAGTAAGTAAGATAGCCGTAAGAGGCTGAGAATTCCTGAAAGTCTCTCCACCGTTTTAGCCTAACCTATCAAGCGTGTCATAGAAACAGCCTTAAGATCTACCGGGGTTTAAAGGCTTAACAACGTCTGGGTCAGAGACTCAAACAGGGTTGAGCTAATTTCCGGCTGAAATCGCAAGAATCCGTGCCCCGACCGGTGACGAAACGGCCAATGGTGGATCATCGTTATTGCGAATATAACCTGGAGACTACGCGAACACATCCTTCCATGTGGTTGTCTAACTATTACAGTTAGCGTCGTGGCACTTAGATGCTTCATACATAGTATATGCGACAACGCTGTCTAGGCCACTTTGAGTGAATGGAAAAAACGCTTCGACTTATACGGCATTCTTTTCGTATTGTAGTGGTGCAGGTGGTGCAAGCTCTCAACGCCGACAATGATTGTCAAGGGTGGGGCCAACTAAATTTTGGCGAACCTAAGAGTTCTCCGTCAATTACGGCACTGGCTATCTACACTTAACCCCGATGGGCAGTTAATTAAACTGCACTCGATCACTGAAACTCTGGCGACATAAGTCGTCTACCAGCCCTTCAAATATTGGGCTAACATTGTTCATTATCTCTCGTGATATGACCTTCCTCTATGGCAAAAGAAGTGAAACATCTCGTAAAACGCTGCAGGTTAAAAAGCCTTATCAGTATCAGTACAAACGAGCTCTTCATTCTTTCCCTTTAACTTTTATTGAAGAGCGGACAGTGGGCTGAATTCCAAAGCACTTTGACTGTTTCTTTCAAAAGTCATTGACTCAAGCAATTCCATATTTGTTAATTTTCGAACAAAGAATGGTCGTTCTTTACAACAATGAACTGACTCAAGACAATTCCCATCCAAAGCAAGAAGACCAACTTAAAATACATCACCCTCTTGGGATTCTTTGAAATGCAAATGTTTGCTTTCCATTACAGTGTCCGACGAGGGTGTGTTTACCCAGCATAAATGGACGTGCCCACCTTCCTATAGTAATAATCGTAGTGGTGTTCCCCATTGCATTTCCATCTCTTCAACTTGAATCCGAATAAAGTGACTCCATTCAGAGCTTCGTATCCTCCAATTTCATTCCCCCTGTAGAAATGACGTGTTCCGAAAGTATCCGAAGCAAGTCAGTGTATTCGCATACCACCAAAGACCAAACACCAATCGATAAGCGATAAACGATCAAAAGGTTTACGTAAGTCTTACGCTGACAGTGCAAGATAGTTGTCGGCTTATTTAGTACCGCCATTAGCCATTACTAAGCACTTTTAGCCGGCAGAGGCAATTAAAGGTAAATGACCGATTTAGGTGACATGCAGTTCAATTACCATGCAAATTATGTGTCACAGATACGAATACTAACAGAATCTATCTGAAAACGAGTATGGGAAAACTATGTTATATTCAAGTGGGAACATATCCGCTGAATAGCTGAATAAAAAATAAATAAAAAAACACCTTTTGCAAAAGTCGTTTAGGTAACATAAAAGATGCGGATAAGATTCATAGTCACACCCACGGAGTCGGCTTTGTATTTGAGTGAACTACTTCTCAAGCTTAATGGCCAGGGGATTACACATTCAAGCACCAAACATGTAACGTTGACTGTGCTAGTTACCAGTTTACCTACAAAAGCCACTTCCATTGGCAGTGAAATTTACAAACCAGTTATAGCTCTGCCTAAATGTAACCGGGGATCCACTGGAGGGAATGTGTACTGAAGTGAGAGCCGAGAAATAGGTATGCGGAATGATGTAATCTCGACCAAGTGACGGAGAAGGTATACCTTCTCGTATAAATCATCAGCTCCAGCAGCCAAGCTGGCGAAGATGAAATTTTAACGTGACCAGATGCTAATTGAGGTGTTTGTCACTCTAAACATGTATTTAGTCGATCTGGCAATCTTGTGATGGCTTTAAGGCTATCAAATTATGTTTACTATCTATTGGAAGTAGAACGTTCGTTTCCACGAATTCGGAATAATGTGCGACTAATTCCGAGGACTTGTTGATGCAAAACAAAAGGTGTTCTGAAAGACTTGTTTATCACATTCAAATGCTAAACTTTAATAGTTTTGTTTTGGTATCTGGAGAACGTTGATTAGGCTTTAATCGGGCAAAACTGGAATGGGACTGGAGATTTTACAAAAATCCAAAAATAATCAATACGTCAATCGAAGCTTACAAGCCATCTCTGAATACTCGATGGGATAAAAACAGAATCAGGTATATTATGTATTGCAGCTTAAAATCATTAATTCGGCTTTGTTTGATGTGGACAGTAAACTGGTAATTCACACAACTACTCCGTATGCCAGACGACATCATGTAGACGACTATTCTCCACCTCCCCTTGATCTAAGGGCTTAAGTAGCACCAAATCCTCAAATTTTTTCATGGTGCTGCAGCACATTATAGACCTGGTCCTCAAAAAGTAAACCACGTCAGTTAGGGCCGTCTTTGGCCAACAACCTTCAGTTACGCACTCTCTTTCCACGTGTGCGAGCCATCTAAGACGATATCATTTCCTTCTCCGTTGTCCCTCCGGGTAGGAATCAAAGACATATGTTACAATATTGATGCGCACTCTTTTGAATGGGTCAGTGTCAATATATACAATAGCTCGTAGGGATCATTGTTATAATGCTTCCTCCAAGGCGCATCCTAATATCAATGCTTCTGTGCAATAAAGCATGACTGGGATGTCATTGTGAGTGATTGCGCCTTTAAGGTTATGGCTGTCTCTTCTAATGATCTGTCTCTTCTTGTCGATATTCTTGGTATTCCGAGTTCTGCAAATGACGCCAACGTTATTAGCTTATACAAATAGCTCTAAAATTTTACCTCACACAGTATGGTGTTGAACATTGCATTAGCTTGTCCCTCTCCCTCTCGTGACACCAAAGGTCTCGAAGACGTTGCATCCGACCTCCAGCGTTGCATTCTCCATCGGCATTCTGCACAATCTGAGTTTGGCAAAAATGACGAACCTAGACATTGTTCAGTCTCTGCCACATGCAACCTTTAATTCAGTTAAAAGGTAATGTCGCTTTCAGACGTTGACTTTTTACGCCACTGCAGGAAAGATACAACATATGTGCATAGTCGCACTGCACCCACCGTGAAAAAAGAGACTTAGGGCGGAAGGATAATGCTTACATTTGGTTTCAAGACCCGGATCAATCTCTGTAAGGATGAGAGTGAAATACTAATGATAGATATGCACGGCCTACTTGGGGTATCAGGGAACCAATTCTGTTAGGGAACCAATAGTAAAACCAAAACAAGGCATGAATAGCGGTAAGTATACATTTTGCAAATAAGACTCCAGTGAGTGAAAGACAAAAGCCGATTGTTAGCGAGCTAATTGAAACTTATTAATTTTGAGTCACTTACTTTTTTCGGTGGCGCTACGGTCCAGGGTGAACTTGGGCCTCAATCAATAAGACTTTCCAGCTAGCTCGATTCTCACCAGCTGCCTCCAGTGCTACAATCAAATTTTGTTGACGTCATTCTCTGCTACGTCGTTCCTCGTGGTTAGACTAGAAGACTTTTTGGGCCGGCGTCCAGCTATCTCAGATATTTAATCTATAGACACCTGACTTGACTTGACACCTGATTCCTGGAATATGAGGCTTGCGCAAATAGTTTACGCTTTTGAGGTATAACAAACTGACACCTACTTACTTACTTACTTATACTTAGGTTACGCTATATTTCCAGGTTAATTTGTGCCTCAACTAATAAACCTCTCGAGTTAGCCCAGCCTTTAGCTAACTAATCCAATTACATGTCCTCCGGGATAGATGCGAAGGCCCTTTGGGCCAGAGCATTGGTGCCCATTCGCTATACATGTCCTAGGCATCTCAGGGGATTAATGCGCAGTTCTCTGATTACGTCGATATTGCTGTACAGGTCGTGTAGTTTGTTATGGAATCTTTCCTCTAAAGCCTATCAACGCAAATGGGACCAAATATTTTTCGAAGTATTTTCTTTCGAAACGATTAGTCCATGCTTTAGCACCATAAAGTAAGACTGCCATGATCCAGGTTTTATATAGAGTCTCCTTAGTTGTTCGGGATAGCGCCTCACTACTCAATTGCATTCTTAACCCAAAGATACAGCAACTGGCAAGAGTGGTTCCTCATGTTCTGTGATGTTTTGTCTAATACCCTGATGTTGTGTGTCCCTCCTTGTTAACAGTATATATTTAGTTTTGCCCTCCAACGCACCGGTGACAGCCCGCTGAGTTCTCCCAACTATGTTGATATCATCGGCATACGCTAGTAATTGTACAGACTTGTGAGTTCCGCGCAATCATGTCAAGAATGATGTTAAAGAAGTTGCATGACAGCACATCACCTTGTCTGAAATCTTTTTTTGACATCAAAGGTCATGGTTAAGTCTTTACCGATCTTGACGGAGAAGCGAGTGCTTATAATCGTCATTCTGCACAGGCGGACAAGTTTGGCATAAATGCCAAATGGGTATCGATTTGGACGACTTGAGTTTTTTCCAAGATCTGGCCGATTGTGGACGTTCACACAATATGACAGATAAAATGCGATGTTGACGAGACTTATACCTTTATTGTTGGTGCAATTGAGTGTGTCTCATTTTGTGGATCTCTTCTAACCAGATCTAAGAAACAAGTTGGTGCATGCTCTTCACAAAGTCATTTCAAGCTTCAAGCTTCAAGTGGCCAGTAAGTCAGGTCTATCTGCTTTGTTGGATTTCAGCTTAGATATTGCCTATCAACGTCTTATTTGAATGTTCTATTCTACCAAGCAGGGAATGTTGGGCCTCATCGCCGTTATACAGTTTCTACTACAAGGATTCCTTCGTCATCTCTACAGGCTTCTGCGTCTACTTGCCTTGATCTGTTGGTAAAACATCCGCTATTCCTAGAGTACAACCTCACAATATCCTCGATCATTTGCTTCTCCTGCTTTTTTTTCTTCATCTGGAGAAGCCGATATTCATATTAGTTCGTTTCTTGTTTAGCAGCATGTGGTAGACGTCATTCTTCATCGAACCAGGGATTCCCTGGTGGTGGTCGGGTGAAACCCAGCACGGAGTTGCTAATGCATGTTGACAGCGGTTTTCGGTACGTGATGCTGGCGGCATGCGGGTTGTAGAGAGATTTTGGGATATGCATTCTGCCAGCTTCTCGCGTAGTTCTCACAGTAGTTCTTCTTTATGGTGATACTTGGGAAATCCGCAGTTGCAACTTGGCTGGAACAAGCTGGTGGTCCGAGTCGATATTGACTGCCTGGAACGTTCGGACGTCCAGAATACTGGAGGCATCTCTTACGTCTATCGCAATGTAATCAATTTAATTTAGCGTTTCATGCTCTGGAGACCATGTCCCGTTGTTTATATTGAAGTGAGGAAACCGTGTTCTTGCTATTGTGATATTTCATCCCACCGCATAGACAATAAACCTAAATCCTTTGTTAGACGTGGTGTCATGTTGGCTATGCTTACCGACTGTCCTACCAAAGGGGTCCTCGTTTCCAATCCTGGCGTTAAAATTGCCTAATAGGATTGTCCATACTTCGGGCTTTGCTCGCATGTCTTGTTGAAGAGATCGTAGAAACATTCTTTGGCGGCGTCGTCCTGGTCTTCCGTAGGGGCACGGGTGTATTAGCCTTATGCTAGCAAATTTAGTCTTGATGAGAATTGTCATAAGACGTTCGCTTGCATGCCGGCAGTTGCCTACGTCCGTCCTATGCATAGCATATATCACAGCTTTTCATCCTCCTTATGTTCGGCCCGTCCCATCGCACTTCCTGGATGGCGGTGATATCTGCGCGACATCACCGCCTGCGGATCCGAAGGTCGTTGTCTATCCGAGGCCATTAGTCGGTTCGTCACATCTACTTAATCTCTTCCGTATAGGATTGTGAGCCCTATGACGGTGTAGGCCAGTATTATGTTATTGGCCGAGCATTCCTCCACCACTGGCATTTCGCTGCGAACTTGATTGTTGCGGTGCTGACCCAATCCAAGTTGTAGGACAGTCAAAATTTTCCCTATCATTCGCCACGCCACCATGCTGACACTATATTCTATAAAAGTGCCAAGGTGGCATATCCTGATAGCATTGAAATCAGTGACCTTAAAACCCATAGGAAAGGAAGCAAAGTGAATTGGTCATACCCGCCTTCATCAAATAAAATCTTGCCGTATTGGACAACGCCTCACTGTTGATAACTACAATGATGAAGAAGTACAGGAATTTGTCCATTTTTAGTACCAGTATTAACAACGACAATAATGGTATCCTGCAGATCAAAGGGGCACATTTGGCAACTCATCGATAAACGAAGCTAAAGACCTATATTTTCCTCATAATACTCATCCTTCTACCATATAGGGCGCAAAATCTCGGACAATATTAAACGCCGATGACTGGTAGGAATATTCGAGAGGAAAGCGCTCCGAAAATCTGTAGCTTTCTTCGACAAATATCGACTTGGATTGAACAGAGTATCCTACAGCTCTAGGACACTGACAGAATCCAGCGCTCTACAATTCGGGATTTGCGCTGATATAAATATGTCACACGAAAGAAAACTTGCCATTCGAGATGAGGCCCATCGGTGAACATTGTGGTAAGGGGTGCGCACATTGCCCTTGGAGAAATCAAGTGATGCAGATGTTGTTAGCACTTCAAAACCCAATTGTCAAAGAAGGTTGTCGAGGTTTATTAGATTCACTCAAAACCAACGCCTGGGGGTATTGTCATTAAACTAACTAAACACATGAATTCCGAACTTATCAAAAATTTCTTTAAAAAACCACTTGCGTTCTATCTTAGGAAGATGACTTGCAATACAAAACTTAGTTGGCCAAGTTATACATGAGCTTAGCAAACACAATTTTCAAAAGAAAATCCGTAAAATATAGAGAAATTCATCCGGGTGAGACTAGAAGTAGGAAACAGTCCGCAACTGAAATCGTACCAAAGGGCCAATGTTGGCAGAAAAAGATAGACTTGGGGGTGGGCGTGGTGTAGTGGTAGCAATCGCTTCTCCCTCGAAGGGTCCAGGTTCGAATCCTACCCATGGCAAGTCAGTTTTCATTTGTGTAATTGGAACTCAGACAGAAAAGTTCTGCGTGTGAAGGCATAGCGCTTACACGTAGATTTGGCTGTTGTAGAGTTTGAAGCACAGAAAAAAATACTGTGAATTATACCTCGAATCACTCTTAGTGAAGAAAAAACCGTCCTATTCGGACTCCCCCCCCCCCCCCCCCCCCCTGGAGAGCGAATATCAAAACCAAACACACCTGAGTTTCAAACCACTAAAAAAAACAATTTTCCTTTCTTCTCCTTCTATCTTTCCGCCCGCTCCCAGGCAACAGTAAAAGGGTATCTAACCCCTTAGACGCGCGTAAATTATAAAAAAAAAACACTGTAAACCTGTAAAATTACAACGTCGAGATGAAATCGTCAAAAAAAAGGCAGACAGCTTGCCAATGGCGATCTGCTTTGGAGTATGAAATCGGGTCTAATTGAAATGGAAGGCAAAATAAGCAGTATATCGAGCATCTCTTTTTACCTCTACGCTTTAGTCTGGGCCTCAATCAACTTCTCTCCCCATTCATCGCGTTCTTGTTTTCATCGCCTCCAGTTGTTCATACCAAGACTTAAAGCTTAAGGCTAAGACTTCCTTTACTGCATTTTCCCTCTGAAGCAGATTCGACGTCATTCAACACCGACTGTAAGTCTACTATTACGTTTCCATCCCTTCCCCTGCATGCCTCTTTTCGGTATATGTGTCCTTCGCAAGCTCTTTGCACATTTTGGTACAATTTCCGAATATCATTTCTGCAGAAGCACCTCTCCATGAACTCAATCGAGGGCTTCTCTCGCTTTTTCTTTTCACTTCTAAGAACCCAATATTCTAACCGTCTTTGATCACAGCGCCTCCTTAAATCCCTGCATGTACTTGCCGACCCTCTTCGTCAAACCAGTTGTTTGATTGCTGTGCTCTGGTGAAACCCAAGACATCAGATGCGGATTCTCGAATGGTTTACTGATTATGTCGCCCCTGGTCTTACGAGTATGTGCTTAATGCTAGCATTATAGGACTTCTTAAAGGGTTTTTCAACAACATACTCGTATCTCGACTTTAACGTGAACACCTGCCAACGAAGACTTGATTTCACGGAATGCCCATACATCCATTGGAACAAGGATACGCTTTGCCATCGCCTACCACCTTCCTGTCTACCAATTCGGAACTGTGTTGATGGTCTTGCCGCCAACAAGATGTGTAACCGACCATCTCTACCCCTGCTTTTTATTAAAAAATCTTTGTTGACATCGACTTCGCGGTAGAAATCGATTAACCAGAATTGGTGTCGTGTGGACTTTGTGTTCCAAGAATAACTCAAAAATATTCTCTTTTCCTAAAATTACGAAGGACGATCTTAACGTTATGCATAGGATATTGGTCATACTCGTAAGTCTAGTCGAGGAACTGGTAGGAGCAACATTGGTAAAGTCGTCCTTTTTCGTTTTTGATGGCACGAGCGCATGTCATGCTTATGTTGGTAAACTTAGACTTGATGTGGATTGTAATTAGGCATTCGCTTATATGTCAGAAACTCAAAACTTCTTGCTGAAGTCTTCCACTGATAACAAATCTGAAAAGGCGCTGTTTCGGCCCACTATAGCAATCATCATAGTAGATGTCATAGTTTCGAATCATCTCTTGCTCGCCCCATTCTATCGCACTTCTTGGATGGCAGTGATGTACCCTTCATAGTGGTTTATGGCCTCCGATAATTGTTCGGCTGTGTGTGGACTGTTAAAGATTCGAATCCTATATGCGGTTATGCACAAAGTTGTTGTTAGTTTTTTTGTTTCCTGGAGTCATCAACATAACATAGTCACATAATCATACTTCAAGGTTAAATGCTTGGTCATTTGTTGCGAAATATGTACATAATAAGGATAAAACGTACTCACAGGTAAACGGATCTAGAAATCAACGTTCGACATGTAACATACACAAACAATATAATCAGATATTCCGCTCAATAAGAGTCACGCGTCAACTAAGGGGGATTTCAATCTTAAGTGAGGCACCACCTCAACAGATCCCCAGAAAAACCAGAAAAAAAACCGAAAAAGCTCGACAAGCCGTTTTCATACCTCACTCCAACTCACTTAATTATTGAAGAACGTTCTTGTACAGGACAAACTCTTACAACATCCCAGATCCTACCTCTCTGACCAGGGGTTGATTCTGTATTCATCCAACATTCTTATGATAATACCTCGGATGGGATGGATATCCTTAGAATGAGAGAAACTTTTACTGGTTCAGGGACAGTGAACACTTTTGTTACTGTGACGTTGTAGTCGTCCTTACATCCTTACACACAACTGTATGATGACTTATTAATGAAGGATATGTCGAGGTCCAACGATGGTTATATTCTTTGGGACACTTATGAGTCAAATCATAAAGGAACTTTTCATTTGGTTAAGTGACAGGGCATCCAGAGAAGATAGCGCTTAACGTTACTACATTTGGTTTTAGGATGACCTGCTTCTAGTATGTCCTTCATTGTGTATTTAGATGAATGAATTTTTTGTTTGTACTTCATGTGACTGGCATCTTAATAAGTGTAAATAAGTTTGAGATATTGCCAAGGGGATGATAGGCTGCAGATAAATTGTTAAGTAGTCAGGTGCAGCTTACGAATATAAAAAGCGATGAGATTTTTCCCTCGAATATACTGCTGAGACATTACAGGAAAGAAACAAGCAAGCCTGGACAATTTATTTTCTGAAATGATACTGCAAATGTATCTCTGTATTCCTACCTTCTTTATATAAAATGGAAGTTTCCAATAAAAGTATGTGGCAGATCGTGAAGTGAGCCCGTTTCATTCTATAATACTCAGAGGTGACTTAAGTACATATTTTTTTCAGGGAGCCTAAGCTTAAATCAGTCCTTGCCTCTGAAAATAGGAGATACAATCAGTGGGTTGAAGGAGTAATTCAAGTTAGACATTAGTGTGGATTCGTTTGAAAAGGATGGGAGAAACTGGAGTTCACAACTGATAAAACGGATTTTCTTTTCTTTTCTCAAAGAACTGGTCCACTGCACTTCTATTGTTCCTTTCAAGGGAATTTTTCCAGAGACGGAAATAGTTATGTTGGGAAGCACTCAGTTGGTATCCTCGCATCTTCCTTTCTATATTCATTCTTATATGCACAAAGAACCCAAATCCTTAGTTCAGAGCTTGGAGAATGCAAACAATATTTTTGTTCATCTAGTTCATCGAACTTATACCCCATTGTGGCCAGTGACCCAGACAAGACAAAGTTAGTCCAGAATTTCCACTGTGTTCAGAGGAATGTTGCGTTCTTCAACTAATTTGAGAGATATTAAAGGGTTGAGCAAGGCCATACTCGTACGTACTCCACTTATTACACTTATTTTACGATTGGAAAACAGAACAATATTTGCTTAACAATGAATAAGATCTAAGCTTTTAGCCATCCACAAGGAGGTCAGAACCATATCCTTTATTAATTTGAGATCTATCCATTAAATAAAACTGCATTGTCAATTTTCAATGACCTTCACAATGATCTTTGTTAAACCACGATGAGGAGGATTTCTTCTAGGGGGAAGATGTGATTGTTTACGCAATACGGACACCGTGAAAACAGCTCCTAGAGCTACACTAAAATACATGCTAAGTATCCTTTCTCTTCAATTGCATATAATAGAAGAAAGGTTAGCTTTGATGGTTGGGTGCTGTAGAGTGGACACAGAGAGGTATCATCTTGGTGATGTCCAGTGTTGTAACCTTTCCTACACCACATTAAGTGTGCTTATTTTACCTGAAAGTGATAACAAAAATAGCACTATAAACGGGACAGCGGACGTTGTCCCAGATGAATTCAACGGTGAAGCAAAACCCGGAATAAAACAAATGAAACCTTATCCAGGTTACACCGACATATTTGAAACCCAGGCCGGTATGAATTTCCGAGATTAAGACAGGATATTGTAAAAGAGATAGTGGCGGATGAGTCCTTAATTGACCAACGGCAGCACTAACATCTCCGTAGAGGTTATTGGCTTCGGTCGAACCGACCCCTCGTCTTAGGGGTATTTGTTATGGAACTGCTCCTGCATGTTGGGGATTGTACCGCCCGGCCATGAGTAATCCTTACTGTTGGTAACCCCTACAAACGAAATAAGAACAACGAACTTCGCATCTGCACGTGAAATGTTAGATAGGTCACATGCTGGCGAACAACTAGTGAAGGCACTTTGTTGCAGGAGATATTACCACCATCCAAGAAATGTAATACAACTATTGTACGAAGGCGATTGTTATCGATGGCAAAAGCAGCGCCTATTTGGATGCGGATTCGTTATTAGAGGCAGACTGAGCAAGAAGTCTTGAGTTTCCGGCATATTAACGAGTAATAAATGTAGCTTCTACGAGCTCCTAGGTAAGATTATGAGTAGTGCCCTAGCTATGGCATTCAAATTGTCATCGGCGATGATGCCGCCAGCATCAAGTAACGAAGACCAGTGTCAACACTGCCAAAAAGCCATCAGAGACGTCGCCTCCGGTGTACTGGGCTTCGCTCGGCCACCACAACGAAACCCCTGTTTTGACGACGAGTGCCGGGAAGAACAATCAACTAAGCAAGATGCATACGAAGCGGCGCAGCATAGAATAACTAGAGCTGTTCACGAGCTTTACGAGCAGAAGAGAAGAGACGAACACCGGCTTTTCAGGAGGAAAAAGAAGGAGAATGAAAAGTCCGTGGTCGAGGAAATTGAAAGATGCTGCTCCAGGAAGTTTTACCAAAAGGTAAAAAAAAAAAGTGCCACGAGACCGAACCGAAACCTTTAGAGATGGACAAGGGAACATAGTAGTGATGTCGCAGCCAATGCCGAGGATTTGGAAAGAGCATTTCTGTGGACTGTATAACGACGATGATAAACCAAATACCGCTGTCAGGCAGAATAAACCCGACGTGGATGAAGCGAAGTTAGCCCTATCTAAGCTTAAGCCCAACAAAGCTGCTGGAGAGTACAGAGTGACTACCAAGCTCTTTTAAGCGGCAGGCGATGACTTGCTTAGTAGCATGTACCAACTCATCAGTAAAATATGATCGAACGAAAGAATGGCCGATGATGGAACCTCAGCATTGTTTCCTCGATCTTCCGAAAAGGATATCCTCTGAACTGCGCCAACTAAAGAGACATCAATCTTCTTAACATCGCATACAAGATCCTATATGCCGAATTGTCTGAACAACTGAAACCGTTCGTTAATAACCTGGTTGCCCCATATCAGTATGGCTTCATGCCAGGGAAGTCCACCATCAACCATCGATATTCACACTATGGCAGATCTAGGAAAACCTCCAAGAATTCAAAATCGATACAAACTACCTATTCATCGATTTAAAGACCACGTGTGACAGTATCTATAGAGACGAGCTATACAGAGTAATGTCTGTTTTGACATCCTTCAAAACTCGTCCGCTTGCGCTCGATGTCGATGAAGAAAACAGGCTGCTCCATCACGGTCGGTAAAGAACTCAGCGAGACCTTTAATGGCAAGAAAAGATCTAGACAAGATCTTTAACACAATTCTTGAAAGAATAGTGCCAAACTCACGCGATAACATAAGAAGTACAATCTTTCACAAGTCCGTCGAATTACTCGCATACTCGAGCAACAAAAGTGAACCTATATACGAGTAAGACTTTAATAATCCCAGTCCTATCCTATCTTTATCAAAAAGGGATACGTGTGCTCTTGGCTGCTTCGAGAGGAAAATTTTTCGGGTGACTTGCGGTCCGCGTAGACGGTGATTGGAAGAGGAGATACTGTATGGGCTGTACAGCGACATCGACTTAACCAGAAGAGTGAATATCCAACCACTTAGGTGGTTGGGTCATGTAAAGCGGAGGAACTCCAATGTTCCGGTCCGAAAAGTCTGCGAGTCCGCTCCCAAAGGAACAGGGCAGGCAGACTGCGACTCAGTTGGCGCACGCAAGTGGGAGGGGACCTCAACCAACTTAGCGTGCTAAACTGGATTCAGCCAGCTTAAGATGAAGCTATCTGGAGACGCTTGTTGATTGAGTTCCTCCCCAAACTATTTCGCCACCTTAAGTAAGTAAGTCGCAGTGCCCCCGCAAGTGGCGGATCAGATCCTCTAAAAAAAAAGAAAACTCGACTCGAGAACTCAAGGACATCATTCCCGCGTAGAGATTTTCGAATAACTGAAAAACGGGATCCCATTCCTAAAATTGATAATAACACGTCCATTCCACCGAATCATTTCGGCAGTGCCACCCCGAATACCAGCATTCGAAAAGGCGATCAATAGAGTGCTGAGAAAGTTGGGACAAGAATATAGTTCCTGATAACTAATTTGCTTTTGAAGTTCAAGTGCCATATCTAAATTGGTATCTAACATCTAATGGAATAAATACTATCGGTAGTGGGCCGCTTGATTATCTTAGAGATAGTCCTCGACACGGTATAGTTAGGGGGTTTTTTCTACACACTGAACATAAGTAAACCACTGCGGGACATCTCTTTTGATATGCTCAGAAGTGGACAAATCATCGTGACAAATAACGAATTGACTTTTTCCAGAATATTTATGTAATAAGGTGCGGTTAATTCGCCAACTATGTTCAACACCTACACACGCGATCTTGTTGGAGCACTTCCCCGTGACGTACACAAACGTCTTGGTAGCATACAGATCAGGTCTAGGACTGGTTATCATTAATATAATCTTACAACGTGAATTCGATGACACTAAGCAGTATTACGACGACTGAGAGTTAAAGATCAAATTATAGAATCCGGAAACCATGCTTTTTATGCCGTCATCATGTGGAGATGAAGAAGAATAGCAGAAAGAATTGTCGATAATTTTACATCGTGGAACAACACCGGCCGGATCTGGCTAAATCAACTTGGGAAATATATAGATGTTGCTCTGGCCAGAGCAAAAAAGGCTTTGCTACCCAAATCGATGTGAGGGTGAAGGTATTCTGCTACATGACCTTCATCCGGCCCTTGCTTGCTTTAGGTGTCCAATGATAATTTAATGTGAAATAAAGCCTATAAGAAAAACTTCAGGTGTTTAGGAGAGGTCACCTTAGAACTTGTCTTTGTATGTACAGAACACCAAAGTCGGGTATATAAAATTTAGTCCAAACCAGGACCCACTGTGTCAAAGTGCGCATTTAACAAAAGTTGATGATTGCATCGTTAAAATTCCGCTTCAACGGGTATGATCACACAGAGACACTACTCTATTTTTATAATAAAGGGCTGATTCTGAACAAATAATTCTTCACGCTACTCGAACAGATACGGATAGGCGACCCAACTATGAGAGATGCACCCAGCAGTGTCAAGTTTTTTCGGTTCGGTAGAGCGGTAAGGATAATGAAGAATTTTATTCAGCGGCATCAAAAAATTTGGCAGTAGAAGCTAACTATTTGAATAATGTGATTCAAAGAAGATAGGACTTATCATATGTTGTGATGGGTATACTCAGAATACTTTTAGGGCAGTAGCAAATGCAACATTGACTGTTAGCCAGCATTTCTCACGAAAGTAAAACAGAAAGTAATGGTCCTAAATCTATCCAGCAGTTCCGCTTAGGGTTTCTCCGGCTAGCAAATACTGTTGGAGGCTTCGAAGGTCTCCTCGATACGCTTTAAGCAGGATCTTGGCAAATCCGTCAATACTCTGCTTAAATTCAGAACTACACAGAGGTAAGAAAGATCTATTCATAACCTGAACAGTGTCCTCATTAAATGTCTTGAACTGACGTGCCCAACCAGGAATAACTTCTAAAGTCGTGTGGGAATGCAGACTTTCAGCGTCTACCTATAAACAAATTGATTAAAATAAATTTTGAGGAATATTGGGATACAGAACATAGGAAGCATACTCGGACGCCTCTGATAGCGGGAAACGCTCGGTGAAACCACCAGATACTCTGATGCAATGTGATGCACTAAGCCTGCCGTGACTCTCGGTCTCATGCTCAATAACCGGTTATCAATCAGCTCCTGTCAGTACAGCTACAAGAGAAATAAGTAACATGATTTCCCGTAAGTAGTTATTGTTAGTGGTTATGGTCAAGGCAATTAAGGACGCTTTTACGTAAAGTGATACAAAAAGCTATGGGCCAGCTACTGTCTACTCCGAAGAGAAGCTTCATCGGTAGGTTGGCACGAGCATACATACCGAACGCTTTGCGAATGGTGGGAGTCGGAAAGTGATTGATTGATTTAGGTCCTCGAACCTATTATGGCACTGAGGTTCCCCTTCGCTACTCCTAGGCGTCATCGTATACGCTTCTTCCTCAGTTGTGCTGATTCCTCTTCGACCATTCTTCGCCAAGTACTTCTAGGTCGGCCCACTCGTCTGCCTCTCTGCGTGAGAGGGTTCTATTGCATCAGTTGACTCGCAATACACTCTTGACTTTTACGAAGCGGATGCACAATCCGCTGCAACTTTCGTCTTCGTATGATAGAGTCAATGGGTTCCTGACCTATTCCCGAAAAATCCTCAAGATGTTTCGCAGACATCTATTCACGAATGTTTGCAGGTTTCTTGTGACAGCGGACCAGAAGCACCGATTCAGCATTGGAGCGGAACAGTCGCAGCTTGGTGTTTAGTTTGATAGAGTTGTTTCTCCATATTCTTTTCCGATTCGGCTGAATGTATCTAGTTCGGTCCCGCCATCAGTAGAGACAATACTCCCAAGATATTGAAAATTCTCTATCATCTCTACTGGTTATCCAGAAATCTCTACTTGGATAAATGAGGAAGTTCCAAAGCTCGTTGTCAATTGATGGATATCCTATGAGAGAGTAAGCATACGTCGTCCGCGTAATTCAAATGTTTCAAGTGTGATTGCACAGTCCACTGGATTCATCCATTTCCAGTCGGCAAAGCTGCATTCGGTAAATCACTTATCACCAACAGAAACAGTATTGGTGACAGTATACAGCCCTTCCTAGTCGTACTTTGGATTTCAAATTCCTCTGACAACCTTTCTTTATGCAGAACGTGACATTTGGATCCATCATATGTAGCCTTGATAATAGCAAGCAATTTATCTGGGATGCCCCCCCTGCGCAAAGCAAACCAGATAAATTCTTTATTGACACCGTTGAACGCCTTTTCGAAATCGATGAACAGCAGCTAAAGTGGTGATCATGGTGTTGATGTGGTCCACACAGGAAGATCCAGTGTCTTCAAGGTGGTCTTTTATTCGCTCCAACACGATTTTTGCAATTACCTTGGCTACTGCAGGCAGCACGCAAATTCCTCTGCAGTTTTCGCACTGCGTAAGATCTCCTTTCTTTGGGAGCGTGACAATCATTTTTTTTTCTTCTCTTCAGGAAAACTTTCTGTTTCCCAAGCTCTCTCAATAAGTGAGTGCAGGCGCTCACTCCATGTTGTTGGCGCTACTCGTAAGAACTCCGCGGGAATACCGTCAAATATAGCCGCTTTGTTGTTCTTTAATGCTTTGATGTGGTAAAGATTTCTTCTCTACTGTTACTACGGACCTGTCATTGGGTGTTGGGTCCACTTCACTGGCGAAAACGCCTTTTGACCTGGTCCTCATCCGAAACTAGCAGAGATCGGTCTGTGTCTTTTACCAGGTGTGGTTTAGAGCTTTGGACACCTGTGAGCTCTACTAACAGCCTTTTTCGCACGCTACGGAGAACTTCTCTCATCTTCATGCGATACACAGACTAGTAGCTGTAATGCCAGCTTTGAGGTGTTTTCTTTCTTGGATCCTGGCCTAAGTTTCTTCGGAAAGCCAAGCACTATTTCTTCTTTGCGACCGACCGACTATACTTTCAGCACCGGATATGAAGATATTTTTCACAGCACATCAATGGTTTTCGATGGAGGTGGGTTCCTTGCTACCGCTTGCTCTCAATCCTTGTGAAAGGTGGTCCCCTAGTTATTGGCGGACTGCGAGATCCTTTAGTTTATCGGTGTTAAACTTTGGCATTCGGGTGTTTTCTTGGGATCCCTGAACTGCAGCTATATGTAATCCTATGGTAGCAACCATCAGATGGTGGACCTGGGCCATTCCCATGTCTGAACCCCTTCTTTTACCAACGTAATCGGAGACTGATTCTAAATAGCCGGCTGTGATTAATTTGGTTGGAAGTTGCTTGTCTGTTTGTCCATACTCAACTGACTTTATGGTACGTCTTGTGCTCAAACATGGTCCCTCCTATTATAAGGCGGTTGGCCTTGCAAAAATCGACAAAACGCTCGCCATTGCCATTGCGGTCTTGCTTGGACTTACGCACTTGTAATTTTAGCTTATTTCCGTATATAGGGATACGCAAATAGTTGCCCGAGAACAACCACAAGGAGGTAAAACAAGCACTTCATCGTGACTGATTGTTGTGCTATTGGCCCAGACCAAGTACTGAGCAATCAATGGTTTCCCAATAAGACACGATGCAGGTCGTAGAGAGAATGGACGAGCTTTGCGAAAGCATCTTGTGTCCAAAGTGCAACATTTCTGCCACCGCGGAAAATCCGATTAGACTACGTTTCAAAATCTGGTGCGCAGATTTGAAAACGGCCAGGCAACACAACGTAGACGAATCACTAGTTTTGTGGATAGAAGCGATACTGGAAAATATGAGCCTGATTATGGAGGCTGACTGCGGCCAATATGTGATGGCGGGGGGTAAAAGGGGTTTCTGCAGAGCGTTCTTATATTTACATTGCTTTGGTGCATGTTGGTTGACTTTCTACTTAATACTTTCAATGGTTGTAACGTTTACTCATCTAGCTTAAGAGCATCACTATCCGCTTTTCCAACGAATCTAAATATTTGTATGTCATCCAGGATAACAAACTTCTTTGGACTATACAGCGACAGCTGTCTGACAGTATCAAGAAGATTTAGTCAAGAGCTCCGTCGGTTGTCTTTCTATAAAATACGTCATTATTGCTCTTACCAAACTTCAATGAAAGCATGTCTGTCTCGACTGCATTTCTCTACCATGCCTACCTCTGATCTAGATGAACTGATACTCGTAAATCGTTATCCCCTTGATATTCATACCATAGGATGCACTCTCTTTGCGGAAGTATGAAACTGAGTTTTCCTCTACCCAGGATAGGTCCAAAACCGATCAGGGTGCAGTATTATTGTGATGAATTGGTGAATGTGAAGTAGTACCTGCGTCTTCAGCCGTGGTGTAGTGGTACTAGCAATCGCTTCTCACTCGGAGGGTCAAGGTTCGAATCCTACCCATTGACAAGTTTTTCAAGTTTCTCATTTGTGTAATTGGAACTCAGACAGAAAAATTCTGCGTGTGAAGGCATAACACTGACACGTAGATTTGGCTGTTGTAGAGTTTCAAGCACAAACAAATTGTGTGAATTATAACCTTCGAATATAATATAACTCTGAGTGAAGAAAAAACTCTCCGTCCTATTCGGACTCCCACCCCCTGGAGAGCGAATATCGAAACCAAATACACCTGAGTTTCAAACCACTACAAACAAAAACAATTTTCCTTTCTCCTCCTTCTACCTTCCGCCCACGCCTTGGCAACAGTAAAAGGGCATCAACCCCTTAGGCACGCGTAAATTATAAAAAAAAATCCAAGGCCTTGCTGAGCGAAGCGCTAATCGCCCTTGCAAGTTGGTTCAAAAATAAAAGGTTTCTCTAAGCACATGCGAAAGGCGGAATTAAGTGGTACTTGTTTGGGTCTCAGAAGGGATCATGGGAAATGAAATCGCGCAGAGAAGAGTTTCGCAGCATTCAACCCTGCGTCAAATCTGTCTGCGTCCTCGGTTAGGCGTTCAATTTACAGTTGGGTTTCATGTTAGCAAACTGCAGTTAGAGTTGCTCTACATGATACCGGCAGACTGAAGGTATGCTTCCGGATGTCTCCAAGAGGTCAACGACTTTCCTGCTGTCCCTCAGTAAAAAAGGCGGTAAACTGTCTTCTGGTGTTGGAACGGAGCACTACGCCTTTGCTAAACTTCTTAGTATGATAAGGCGGTAAACTGTCTTCTGGTGTTGGAACGGAGCACTACGCCTTTGCTAAACTTCTTAGTATGATAAGCATAAGTGATAGATTATTCTGCGGCGGTTGCTATGGGAGTGATGACGACACCGCGGAGCATTATCTCTGTAAGTGTCTGACCTAAGCTCGCACCGAGTATTTCTAGTCAATCTATACTGTCGATACTGTGGATATTTTGACGACTTTAACCACGCAGTTGGTTGAATGTCTGGCCTGCTGTCACTTCTACCAAACATTATTTAAGCAGGAAACTTGGCAAGAAATGGGAGAATAGTTGCAATTCTTTCGCTGGTATGTCATCTAAAGGTGACTTCAATTCACACAGGATTCCTTTTAAATGCAATAACACTTCCTAATAAGGTATACTTCATTTCTGTTAGGGTATGTTCCAGTAAAAAAAATTGTTAAGCGTTAACCTTTGCACATTACACCCAATAAATAAAATGTATAGTGACTTATCTCTTTCCTTAAAATGCCTATTCATTCTTGGCGCCAATGACAAACAAAAACGTCAAGTGAGAATAAATCACCGTTTGTTTTTCCTAAAATTCCTCTTAACACTCAACGACTTAAATAGTTCACGTTTCGTACGTTACAGTGTACACTTCAAAACACGTTCTATTCCGACTATTTGTACATACGAGTACATATCTGTCTATCTGTCTATCTATTCAATCCCGTAAGAAAGTGGCAATTAAGTTAAATAAATCTCCGTTTAACCCACCGGCCGGCCGGACTTTTACTTTCACTTAGACGCCCCATTCTGGAGCCAGTATTTCGAAAGGTGCATCTGTGAATATGTACGAGTACCTTTAGATACTTTAACTACTGCGACACATCGATAGCGTGCATCAAAATTGACGCACATGTTTTTAAATGACCACGCCATCCCGACGGCAGATTATAATTAAAACAACCTCGCAAGTCGGTGCTTTAGTTACTAGGCTATGGCTAGTATCGTTAAACCAGGTACAAGTAATCGACAACTGCTAAAGGCGTGCATGCCAGTAGAGACTATAGACCCAGAATTGTTTGGAGTATCTGAATGTACATCCGGTTACTGTAAGTGTATCTGCAAGTAAAACAACTTCAATATCAAAGCGTGACTTTTAGATACAAAATAATGTGACTATGCCTCGTTATTAATAATTTTTATTGTTATGAATGGAAAGATTGAAGGTTAAATTGTGCAGGAGGTGTTCTCGCTACATTGTCGTAGGTTACGTATCTAATGGGTGGAATTGGGAAAATCCCTTCAGAATATAATTGCTGAGAACTTGAGAAGAATCAAGGAAAGTAGTTTATGTAACCAGTAAAGGCGTACAGGGAAAGAGATGCTTCTTTGAGTCTAGTTTATGGTTACTGCTTCCACTACGTTGACTTAATTCTCCATGCAATATCTCTAAGAGGGTACGTTCCTTCTCTGCCTAAATTCTTACAACGAATATTCGGATCTGACTGAACTTTCTTGGCCTGCTACTATTACATTTTGCATCTCTAAGTAGAATTCTTTTTCCTGTTGAACACAAAACCTTACATAATATTCATACAGGATTCATATGTTTTGGAAAACCCATATATATTTGGTTTACAATGTCCCAGATCAACCTCCGCTGTACACAGCAATCGCCTGACTGGGTAGTGCATTCACTCCCATTTTATTATTTTTTGTTAGAAATTTGCAGCAATGCATGAGGAATTCTGGAACACACGTTTTGCCAGTTATGATTCCTTGGCTTATGCTGTATTCTCAGAGGCTGTCTCTTGGACTTTTTTCAAGGTCTCAGCTCTTCATAGAGCGTTAATAAATCAATGCATGATCCGCCTCCGTTTCACTCGGTTTGGAAACTCTGGAAAACAAAAGCAAACCATCGTGCCCAAATCTATGGGACAATCGGTAAGTGGGTAGTTACAGTATCTTCTTGTCCACGGTTCGATGACAGGAATAAGATTGTGAGTTTACCTGCCTTTTGTGGAGCTTTCTTCTATTTTTCCACTGCCTTAAGGGTACAAGGTACCCTCTACATCTCATCTATTCTAGGTAGCACACGGCAACCTATGTCTTTCGAAATTGTTCGAAAGTGGCTGATAATCCTGATTGCGTAGAGATTGTAGACTGAGACAGCTTTATTTTTAACATTAATGCATCCGCCCATACCGGTACAGCATGTAGGAGCAACCGAACTGATTACTCAGCACAATTCTGCAGGCGTATTCACGTGTTGATATTCGACAGCATCCGATAAAATTCAGCTTGCATCAGGGATGCCTTCTTGATGATGTATATAGTACTGACCACAAAATTAGAGAAAACAATTCCGAAAACAACTGGTTGGTAATACGAAAAAGCTAATTAGAGTGGACTTAGCAGCTTCTTTAGGAATTTTAACTGGTCGTTATGTTTCCTCGATAACGACGTGGATGCCGCTGCTGTTATGATCAGAGACACTGTTCTCCTTGGAATGAGATCCTTTATCCCCCATCAGATAAAGGGTATCAAACCAAAAGAAGAGGCATGGTACAACTCGAACTGTAGCGAGGTTGTCAAAGTTAGAGAAACGTTTTTCGGTCCATTAAGACTAACCTCATAGAGGAAAACCGAAAAAAGTTCAAATGAACAAAGGATTACTGCAACGTCTTTCTTAAGAATTTAAAATTTCAATACGACAAAAACTGAGGCAAAAAATACTGAAATGTCCCAAAGGTAGCAAAATTGTTTTTCGTTCGTCAAAAATATTAGAAATTCTGTCTCATCCCTCATTCCGACGCTCATTTACAATGGCATTCCAGCAGTCAGCTCTTTGGACAAGGCCAATCTGCTTGTTGTACACCTTGCGTCGAATCTTCAATAGGACAAATCCACTTTCGCACTCCTGCAGTTCTTAAAGATCTTGACATGTCTCACCGAAAAGTGGAACCAAAGCGTACATCAATCTGGTGAAAGCAAGATAGTTGCACTTGTTATTTCTGAGGCATTTGACAGAGTTTGGCATCAGGCTCTTTTGTCGAAAATGCGTGCATTTGGAATCGGTGAATCTCTTCTTCAGAGGATTAGAAGTTACCTTACGGAATGATCAATTCAAGTTGCCCTGGATGATTTCTAGTCTGATATTCACAAAATAAATGCTGGTGTGCCTCAGGGCTCCGTTCTATCTCCGACACTCTTTTTAATTTTCATGAATGATCTCTTGTCTAATGGGTGCTCTCTTCGTGGCTTTCGCCGACATAAAATATTATCGCCTGCTACTCGCTGGGAATATAATCTTTACTGACCCGCTGTTTTATTTCAAGCCTGCCTTTCGAAGAGTTTCATTTGTACCGTTATTGGTTAGAGTAACGTTCAGGAATGCAAAAGCTTCGACGACAGCTTTTCCTTTCTTTCTCCTTTGTAGTCCATGAGTTGACATAACCAGCGATAAGCACTGCCTGGTTTCCTCGCGCGTCAGTTACGATATTGTCTAGATAGACCGTCAGTGGTAAACTTTAGGTCACATAGCAGATATACACCTTTTATCTCAGCAGGTATGAAGTGGTCATCCAGCTGACCGACTGTCTACTGGGTATAGTTCCGGCAGTCCAAATCCCTGCTTTTCGCGGTGTCGTCCATACAGCTTCTTTCATCTATGGGCTTCTACGGTTCGCTTATTAAGGCTACGTCGATCCTTTTTTCTCTTATTGTTTGTGTCAGCAGGATTCTGTGCAGCTAACCAGTAATTTAAGCTTACAGAACTATATTCATCATATTTCTGAATATGGCTACGGCTACCACCTCTTTCAACAAAAGCAAAATGCATCATTCGAGACTCGATTCCCAAAAACGTACGGAAGTATCTGACACTAAACAATTCCCGACAGTGAATTTTGCATATCACGTGACTTGTTAGGCTTACGAATATCCCACGCATATGTCGGGTGCTATATTTGTATTTCTAAAGTTTTAGTTTGTCAAAAATATATTTTTGCAAAAAATTGGTGTCATACCTATCTTTAATTCCCCAGCAAATTTAGCGTGACATCAGCACGTGACGCATGTTTGTACATGTCAAGAATCTGTCACCAATTTCAAGAAAAACTCTCGCCACAACTATTTTTTTCAATCCTTTGATCACCCGTGGATCAGGTTTCGTCTCTATCTAATCTAAAATTAATCTCCACCATCTGACTCCATCTGTACTGGCTGTCAAACATCACTTCTGATACAAAAACGAAAAAAAAACTCACAATTCGAGAGAACGTGTCAAGAATAAAACAATTAACGCTCAGCGCTTTTATCCCACACCCGAGAAACTATCAATTTTTAGAACCACTCAAACACGTGCCCTGCAAACGGACCACCTACATATTTTCCGACAGCGACTTTTAGCGTTCCCCAAGAGCGTTTGTCGCGCGAATAAAAAAATCAAATTTTTAGTTTCGTGGCAATTTGATGAATGGTGGTTATGGCATAGATTCGAGCTGCGAAGTACGTGTGAAATGTCCCAGGTTTATGGATGACCACAGACTGCCTCCTTAGAGATAGTCGAAAGGTCATCAAGGGATACAAAATCTCCAGCGACTGCTCTTGCAAGTGCGACCTTCAGTTATGGGATATGAGTATTGGTGCGTCCTTTCGAAAAGAAAAAGTTTTCATTTGAGGGTGCGCCCAATTATAATCGGCTTCGAATCTTATCGTTTAGCTCCCCTTTCCGACTGTCATGACAATCTATTTTTATCCAGCACCGAGAATTCGATACGAAATTCCCAATGCACACGAGACTGATTCTGCAATTTTGTGTAGACCAGTTTTTCTTCACCGTGTGGGGTGAGCTGAAGCTAATAGGAGATGGGATTAAAGACTAATTAAACACAACGACCTATAGCACGAATAGCACGACCTATATTGGGCACGAATAATTAAGACCACCCCTCATTCATCCCCAAATGATGATAATTTTTTTTTTCTCCGAATGATAAAGCGTATTCGAATCATTGTATCTTTTCGCATTTCAACACCCCAGAACTTGGATGGTGTCGGTCTGGAGCTATTATCTAATAGTTTTGGAGTTGCCCTGTACTCTACGAATTCCTATTCCTGTAATCTATATCGCATCGCTGGGCACATTCACTGAAATACTCGTATTCATACTCACACTAACATAAGATGCTTTTACTTTCTAGTAGACACCTCTGTTTGCGGAATGCGGAGTAACGGAAATCCATTCTATGAATACTATGGCATTGAGGTGCTTTGTATCTTTGTATCTTTGTATCTCTGAGACTGAACGTGTGGTGATTTTGTTTGCTTTCCATTTTTTGCCGCTTGTGCACTCGTATCTATGGACATTCCACGCTACGGATGCGCTTCAAACGCTCTTCAGATGTGAGCTTAATCTTACCTAGAGCAATATTCACCTGGGTGTAGTTCACATTGTACTAGTATCTGTGGTGTCTAAAGTAGATGCTCGTGCGTATTTTCGCTCTCGAGGGATTTGCACGCCTTTGAATTCCATTTACACAGCTCAGTGATGTTGTCTTTGGTGAGGAACTGACCTCGGTCGGAGTTGTAGCGAACTGGGGTAAACAATCGCCGCAGAGTGTCATCCATCCATCCATTCATCCAACTTGTCTATCAATCTGTTCAACCGGTACTCCAGCACATCCACGTAGAAATGTGCTATTTTCAGATTTTACAAATCTGCTCTGCTACAGGTGTAGTAATTCCGCCATGACCTGTCACTCGTGCTTTATGTGGATAGGTCAGGCACGACAGTAAGTAACCCGGATAATACCATGATATTAAGGTCTCTGAAATGAAGTCGCTAAGCTGTTAAATTCTAATCCAGCACAGAGCTGTTGGAGCTCAATGTTCTGGCAAATGATGATGTGTTATATTTAATATTTTTAGTCGAGAGGTGTTGAGAGATTAATTGGTGGCGAGGGTGATATTGTTGGCGATATGGTGGCCTGATTCTATTTTTGATTCATTTTATGAAGTGTTTAGATGGTGCTGCAATTCGAAAAGACTGAACTCTGATGCAGGGGGCGTTACATGAGATGTAGCTTGACACTTGGTTTAAGGAATTTTATGGCACATAATGGGGAGGTTAATTCAGAGTGAAGTCTGCTGACTCTTGTGGGATGACTGAATAGTTTACGATGCAATTTATTCAGTGGGTAGTAAATCTGGAGGTGTTGTAAGGCAGCATATACTTTGTGTTACGGTCGAATGATTAATGATCAAAATGGACAGACAGTGGCGATTGTTGGTGTGCATTTAATCAAAGTTAAAATGTCCATACCCCAGTTCATATAAGCAAGAGGGAGAGTATTGTTGCAGTTTATATATTTGCCTGCTCATACAACTTTGCTCGATAGCTCACGATGCGCTCCCTTCATGGCATGCATACAGCTTAACTCGATATTCTTGGCTTTCAACCACAGACAACTAAAGCCCAGTACATCCGTTGCAATATTTCCGTTGATCTTATTTCATCTCATCAATCTTCCCATTGTGGCCCATGATCCAAACCGGACATTCAAAGAAGACTTGCATTTACTTGTATTTCATTGTCATCAGAATGGCGTATATTTCCGCTTAGAAGACAAACGTTTTCCCAATGACTAGTGTAATCTAGCTTTGTCGTCTTCCAAAAAACACCATCCCCCCTTCTTAGATACCTTGGAGATATTTGTGGAGATCTAACTACATTCCTTTATCTGGCTCAGATTCAAGCTGAAATGGTTCCTTAAAACAGCAGTAGACCAGAATCAAAAGACAATAGGCGCGCAAGGTCATCAAAACTTTAAGATAATTATGAAGTAGTTATTGATTTGTTATCGTTATGAAATCAACAATTTGAGAAATTGCAAGTTTTGTGATAGGATATCCTTGTGCGGAGAAAATGTCCTGGGACAGGGTTAATCCCAACAGCGATCACTACTAGGACAAATAAGTCCCACCAGTTACTAAATAAGCCAAAATTAAATATAGATTCCAAGAGTGTTTATTTTTTAGAAAAATTCATATCAAATACATTTTATTTTTATAAAAGTTACATATGGTAACTAGCAAAGCACGCTTTGCATAATGGCATCTTACACGATACGCAAATTATCTTCGTCCGAGTTTCCTTTTTTGTATTAGCGGAAGTGCGGCATCGGTGTCGTGTATCGCCTTCAATAGGTAAGTGCTCTCCAACACCGGTCATTGCTTTTTTTTCTTTCCGACGGTCTTCCGGATTTCATACTTCGTTTTACATTCGACCTTTCTTTGCCATATGTTATGAGTTGTTCTGCTAGTGCTACCAAAAAGTCAATCAACGCAACTTTCTTGTGCTTCGTTTCTTTGAAAATAATCCAAGCATTAGTCAGCTACCATTAATAGCTTTTGGAAAACTTTTTTCCAACACATTTTCGGCCGGGACCATAAAGTGATTAAAATTGGTCGGACAAATCCACACTATCCATGTATTATCTGTATATTTAAAAATCCCGTATCACACTTTCCGTTGGGAATGAACTCCGAAACTCCGAAAATACTTAACCGATCTTAATAATATTTTGCACTCTGTGTCTAATTGGTCAAACTTACCAAATAGGATAGTTTTTATCTCGATTTACGACCTTAATAATTTGTTATTGCAAATTAAATTAATTATGTGGTAAGTTCCACTACTGTTAAACATGACAGTGTAAATTAATTATTTGGCATAACACTGCATTATCTTCTGTTATCTAGGTTGGGCTATCATCCAATAGACGGTGCCATAATGTGTTTGAATATTAGGTTGTAAGCTTCAAGTACTTTTTGAAAAAAAAAAACCCTTACAAACTATCATTGAATTTTTTTGGCTAAGATATATACTCGTAGATTGACTGTTCTTACCTTATGATTTGGAAATTAAAGGCGACTTAACGAAATTGCTATACTTCTTTCGTTCGACAAATTTTATTTGTATTTGAGTTCTTGGCTAGGAAAAACAAATATATTGAGTTTACTTTTCATGAGCGATGGCTCGTACCTCTTTCGCCGATACATAACAGTTAAAATGCGTAATAGCGTCAAATCTATTACTCTACGGAGCCATAGGGTTTCAGCCAGGCCGCATTTTAAATTTCCCTATCTACGAAAGGTAACCGCCTGTGATTCATCTGATATTCACCTTATTCACAAATTTCACCCTTGAAAATGTTACGGATTGGTGATGAGATCCGATGCAAACAATCTTGCTGGCATACTTTCGGCTTTGTGATACTGATGATTCTGCCAGAAATGTTTCCAAGCATGCTACTTCGTATACGTATACGTTATATACAAAACAGACACAACACTTCAATATCGTTTAATATGTAGGTTGAATAAACATCCACTAGAAGGCGCTGTATTAAAATTTCAAATGTTTCCTTGATGCTTCAATTTATTCACGTCACATGTGAGTTCCGTCGTCCGTCTCGCCAACACAGCACAGCACTTACAAGCAAGAACAGCAATCGATTACAGTTCATTAAAAAGGCAAGTTACGACGTCTGTCTCGCTGAACCACCAGCATAGCACTGCCTACCAACAACAGCATTCGATTATAGTCCATCCAAAACGCAGATTGGCCATAAAACAATAGCAACAGATAAAAGAATCCCAACATCGGGGAAAACCCCAGATAACTTCCGGCAATAAGATGCATGTTGTATTTACTTGCTTTATACTTTTGTAATTGCAAACGCACTTTCCTCTCTGCTGAAAACCGTCTGAACCTTTCGTGGAATATGCATATAACACCACATAAAATTCTTTCAGATTACATGTGCAAACATAGGTTTCTTGAAACCAATCATAAGTTGTAACATCCATTCAATTGTGAACGATGAGCACGTAACTGCTGTAATTTAAAAAAATAATAACGTTGTATTAAAATCTTTGGTTTTTTTTCCTAGACCTTGCTCTTTTAATTTTTCGTGCATTATTCGTACATCTTTTTTAAGTGTTGATTAAGTGTTGAGATACCTTGACTGTTACATTTAATAAGACGTGAGAATTACTTTAAAAACGTTTAAGTATTACCTGCCTGCTTATCATTTTATTATTCCAATTTTATTTTAATAGTTTTATTATTTTCAGTAAAATGCCACCAGAAAAATCTAACCTCAACAATGAGCGTAGCAATGAGGCAAGACGCAGACGTGTTGAAAGAAATCATCAATGGGCAGAACAAATTACGGCAAGAAATGCAGCTGATAGAATCAGGAAAGCAAGGAGTCATGCACAAGAATCTCGAGAACAGCGTGACTAACATCTGCTGCAAGATATATCGAGGAGAAGAGCGGCACGTGAACACACAATTAGAGCACGCGAACGGAAGAGACAGCAAACCATCCGCGCTTAAAACACGTGCATCATTTGTTCGCCTTGCGTTCGAATATGCACCAGATATTAATTACTCTGCGCATTCTAAAATTGCCATCGGTACAATGGACAAAGTATGCCAATATTGGCAGGAGTTAGAATTCCGCAATGAAGCACCCGGCATTTGTTGCGCATCAGGAAAAGTTGTACTGTTACCTCTTCCCACTCCGCCAGAACGCCAGAACAATCACTTCTTGCTGGCGAATCAGACCATTCGAAATTATTTTCGTGCAAGACATGAAAATTCAATTCTAGGCGGCAACCAAAATTTGCGATCTCACATCCGATGGATGTAATTTTGAAACAGGTGTACCATAGGATTGGGTCGTACGTCAACACGGTCTCTTTTTTGCATGAAATTGAGGTCTTTTGGCACCAACTTTGCTGCTACACGACGGAAACCCAAATCATTAACCAAAATGTCTTGGTCGGATCCATAGGCAATGTTCAAGTCCTACACTATCTCTCTGATGGTTAATTTGCGGTTATTGACCAACATTTCTTTTACTCCATCAACGTTTTCGTCGGTTTTCGATGTCGTTGGTCTGCCACTGCGTTCATCATATTCGATTGACTCCCTACCATTTTTGAACAGCTCGTGCCACTGGTAAACGACCGTTTTATTTAGAGAATCGCTGCCGAAATACTTGCCCAACATTTCCAACGTTCGCGCACCATTAAATCCGTTTTTTGTGCAAAATTTAATACAAGTTCGTTGTTGCAAATTTAAATCCATTTCTAAAATTTTAAAAAATCGCCAACACACACAGAGATAGATGTACTCTTAGCTACGTAACTTTCGCAAATGTCAAGCTATGACGCTAAGGAGAATATCAACAACAGGTATACTAACTTAACAAAAAAAAACAGAACTCAAATCGGAACAATGGGAGCGCCACACGGTGGTTTATTCCGGGAACTTTTTGATCAACGTGGTATATTCAATAAAGTTACTATAAAATCGTACTAAATCATTTTGTACATAGTCTTTGACATCAGGCGTCAAATCAGAAAGAAACTGTTTTGCCCTGCTTCCAAAAAATATATTTCCTAATCTTTCTTTAAACTTGTTACGAATTTCATGCATTTTCAAATGCATTTCAGATACACTGAGAGAATCTGATTCCATGTGTTTAATAAAGACGTTTTCCGATAGGGAATTGAGCTTTGAAATGAATAAGGTGGATTGAATAGCCTTAGGTACATATACAAACAGTCACGATGCATGCTTCCAGCACCTGGAACCTACCTACATGACTGTATACGTTTTTAAAACGCAGTCCTTCTCTTATAAAGATCTCAACGGCTCCTCCTTTTATGGGGTTTGTTGGATCTTCTGTGCCTCATTTTGTGCCTTTTGGTAAGCTTAGTTTCGCTAATCTAAAGGACATCAGAGACATGGTCTTTTAGCAACTTAAATAGTGCGTGTGCCTGTTCAGTTATCTAATATTGGAGCTGAGCCACCTGCTCCTAGATATATAGCAATATAGCTAGCATACTGCTTCCTGTGCTCTAGGGGTTGAGACCTGAGAAGCTGTACCATATTTCCACTACCTGCAGCTATTTGGGCGTAAGTAACTTGAGGAGTAACGGCTGGTGTTTGTATTTGAACAGGTGGTCGTTTAACTACCACCCTCCTCGAAGACAAACTACATGTCATGCCAAGAGCTGTAGAAATAGCTACAGAAGTGATAGTACATAAAACGCCCCCCACGTATAAGCACTAGATGCGTCAGCCCAGTCAACTTCCTCCTTCTCGTAAAGAAAACAACATGCTCATGATTGACTGAAAGCCCATTTCTAGTGTACCAATTATCGATCATGTCTAGGGCTGTCAACGCTTTAGATCAGACAGTCACTAGGAATGATCTAAACATGCATCTAGTATATAACATCTAAAAATGTCTTAGAGTAAACGATAGAACCATTGAGAGCATTAAACAGTGAATCGACTCACATGAATCGTAGCAGGGAGACAGGAAGCTAAATTTTTGGCACACCTGTATACCCCCGCCATGGCCGCAGTGAGTATCTGCAATCAGGGTTCTATTCGTCAGTGTTGGTCCTATCTACAAAACTGCTGATTCGTCTGGCTGAATTACATATGCTGTCAATAGCAGAAGAATGTCGATTAAAATATCCAGCTTGTACTCCATGTTCTACTGTCGTTGCTGATATTGAGGGATGAGTTCTGTTGACCATTGTCTCTCTACTTTAAGCATAATGGAAAAAAATTTACAACGACCCTAGTTTGAGGTGGGTTCTGCAGCTGAATGTTCCAGCTAAAACCAAAAACAGAACCGAACCAAAAATTTCAAGCAAACCCATGAAGTACTACATTCTGAATGATCCATTTTTAACAGTCAAAAGTGTTGAAGACGCGGCCGAAGATACGGCCGAAGATACAACGGTCAAAGGCATAGGGGTCTATGAAAAGGGAACATTATTGTACAAAAAAGTTGATCCTGCTGAAAAAAATTTCGACCTCAAGTGCAATGGCGACTTCTTTTATAGCAGCTGCAGGATGACCATATAAGAACCAAAGGGAAAAAAATTAAATAAAACACCAACGGTGTGAAATATAACATTGATTCTGACTGACTTTCAAATGGCTACCTCCGCTTCGCTGGCACTGCTTCAAGTGGTCGATCGGTCCAATATGTGCGGTGTTATTCCAGCAATAGAGTATCAAATGTTGCCCTCGAGCTCGTCCAAAGTAGTTGATTTGTTAGCGTAGAATAAGGACTTGATGTAGCCACAGAGAAAATAATCGAGTGGTGTCAAATCGCATGCTCGCGGCGGTCAACTGATGAAGGCTCGCCGTGAGATGACCCAGTCGCCGTGCGTGTACTAGTAGCACCGTCTTGTTAGGACTGCAGCTCGAATATATCAATATGTCAAGCTCTGACCACAGAAAGTCGGTTAGCATCGCTCTATACCTGAGACCGTTGATGATAACGGTGTTTGCTTCCTTATTTCAAAAGAAATAAGGTCTGATGATGCCACAATGCCATTTACTGCATCAAATAGTCAATCTTTATGGATGCATTGTAGCTTGGCCTAACATTTGTAGATTGTGTTCGCTGCAATAATGGCTATTTTGCTTGTTGACATAGCTGCTGAGCCACAAATGGGCATCGTCCGAGAAGATGATTTTTTGGTCAAAATCCCGACCTCCGGCCAACATTTCCAGCGCCCACCACTCCACGGGTTGGTGGTTTAAGATCCAAAATAGTCTACTCACGCTCAAATATTTCCACGTTGCGACGAATTGCCTGCAAACTGAAGCCATGATGACGACCGAGCTCACGACGAATTTCACGTTGCGTATTTACAACTGAGCCGGGATTTCGATAATATTTTTTAATAACTTCCTCACGCTCAGCAAGCTTAATCCGATGTACGATTAAATGGCAAACCTTACATAATATTTTGACAGTTGGATATCATTGGTAACTTTGACAGCTGCTGAAACATAGCACTTGAAAAACTATCAGTCCAAAAATTGGACTCAGTACAAGATGTGAAGACGCCACGGATATTCAAAGGAAAGTATGCCTAAAACGACCCAAACACCTTTATTAGTCACCGTTCTCAGGGGCCTGACCTCTCTCCACAACCACACTGCACTATTTCCAATTAACGAAAGAAATAAAGCAGGCCGACCACCAGCAGCGCTGTACGTTTTCGGATTGGGTCCTAGAACACATGCATGTTGACACTGATTTTTGTAAGAAAACCGTGTTTTCGGATGAGGCCCATTTACACTGATGACGATCGCGCTCCATTCCGATGTCGGCTCCACACCTGTTACGGTCGTCATAAAGACATCTCCTAATTCGCAGGCTAGTAGCTATGTAGTCTATCTGATTTAATGTTATCTTCATACCAGATGATCTTGTGGCAAGACCGGTGCTTAAACAGAGCGCCTCCAATGACTTGGCGGTTGGCGTTGAAAAAATCGACTAACCGCTCGCTATTGTCATTTCGGTCTTCAATGCCATGAACACCCTTACGTGTCTGAGCGCTGTGTTTTCGCTTTCTACCTGGTCATTGAGTTCTCCCATTATTATCACGATGTCATCGTTAGGCGTTAAATTGTAGGCAGCAGCTAATTGATCGTAGAAGCTGTCTTTTACGTCTTTGCGTAGAAAATGATGGTTACCTTTTTTACAGTACACTGGCATCTGGCCGTTCATTTTCGGCCATTAGAAGGTAGTCATGATAAGAGACTCTTCCGTGCTGCTGATGTTAGCATAAGCCCTACACCGGACTCCCGTAAAGAAGTATAGTGTTACCGGTTAGTGAAAGGTATTCTCGCCCCATCTGAGGAATCAGACGTTCTAAGGAACTTCTTCTCGAGAGTCGAGGAGGCTCTTCGCGTTCCAGAATCCGATCTTTGTCCATAATCGAGAGTCAAATTGCATCAACAAAGTATCCGTCCGTATCTGGGGTGTTTGTTTCCGTTTCGGGGAAAGAACAGTTTTTTATGATTGCGACTCGCATACACAGGCATGTACAGAGGGTATGGTTCAACTGTGTATCAGGTAATGCGCAGGTAACGATAGACTTAGTAGTTCTGAACAGACAGGACATGAAACTGGTCACAGAGCGGGACTATTGCTTTCTTAGAACCTCTGCAGAAAACACTTTATAGTGCTCACAAGCACAAATTTATACGACTCTTATTGTGACGATGGCTACGAACCATCAGGCTTAAGATTAATGCTGATGTGAGGGGTATTGCTTTTGCTCAATGAACAATTGGAATAGAAGATACTTTGTCTTGGAGATGTCACAATCATCATATGGAATGAAATACAACCACAACAAATTCCTCTAAAATAAAAATAAGAAAGATTGCTCCTTTCTTTTGAGCACGGAAATAAATTTACTTTCAATCATATTCGTTCTCCTCGTTTACGAATTGCATGCCTGGGCAAATTCGAAAGCAGAGAAATTTATTCAATTGGAATTTCTTCACTCGAATATTTCCACCCGATCGATATAAGAGATACATACATACATCCCTCTGCAGCCCATTCCTTCAATCAGTCGCTTGACAACAAACAAATTGCATCATATCCAAATTTATTGGAAATAAATTGTCCACCTCCGTTCCAGCATCCTCTGGCAATTTTAATCGATTTCCTTCTGATGCACTGTAAGTAGGTCATTTCCTCTTATGGAATGAGTTCCATAAATAAAACACAACTGACACCATCTTGATTTGATGCCCTCCTCATCGTACACAAACCGGAATCTGAACTCTCCAACATCATATGTCAATTAAGGGAAATACCAGATCCTGATTTCATGTGAAATGCTATGAATCCATTCTACCCAGAGAAATCCTTTTCTACTTGAATCCCCCGCATCCCTGACACTGTTGTTTGCAGACCTAATGTATCTGGTGTTGATGTCTGATGCCTGCACAAGGAAGGCATAGATACCCGTATGTACGAGTATATTGAATGCACTCTTATTTTTAAAACAGTACGCACCATCAGTTAATGTCCTTGGGATGAGTGCTAAATTTGTGTAATCGTCATCATCAGGATCTCTCACAATCTCGATTTCATTGCATCGTCCTAGAAAAATTTAACTCCTAGTGTTTGTATGGATGATGCCATAACGTGCTCATTTTCATTTTAACGGATGAGGACGACGATAAATCTGACACGAGCCGAACCATTGTTGTTACACTTTCTCTTTTCCACTAAATCTGTTAATGTCTACTTTCATTCATCACTTCTCATCCCACTTTAGTACTCGCATCCCAGTATGCATAGCCACGAAAGAGGAACTTGCAAAAATTGTAATGCACTCCCCCAGAATACATAGATCCATCGTCTAAAACGTCACTTAGTTCCCTTCCATGAAGTTTTTTTAGTACTTTCACTGCCAGGAAAAAGTTCCTTAATCTGCCAGTCTTTGCATCCAATCTTAGCCTCCAACTAGCTGGAGCTGAAAACTAAAGAAACCGGTATAATGCATCAAACTGCGATCTAAAAACTTTTGAATTACTCCATATTGCTGGAGAGTGGCATTTGCAACAATTTCAGGATAATTAATTTTGGGGCAGTTCCTCACTACTCCGCGGTTGAAGTTTTCTTGTAATTTATTCCTCCCTTGTCAGTTGATGACGGGAGACTGATGGTGGCTCAGGACATGGTTTTCGTAGTCCTGATTATAATGAGAGTTCTGATGAGCATGATGATGGTAATGGAGAAAAGTCCATGGCAACATAGAAGACAGCAGGGAGCTGAAAGGATTTCGTGCATTTCTTTTTCGGGAGTAAACACAATGCAGTGAAGTGGAAAATGGAAATCGTGAATCTGAAAAGGGGGTCTCTTAATGGTTGAATATTAGATGAGGTAATGAAACGAGATGAACATAAACAAAAACCTTGAGCTGAATATCGGGTAAAAGAGTCTTGGGATTAATTAAACAAATTTCGTCAGAACTACTGCCGAATTCATGCTGATGCATACGTTGCCAGCTTACCCGAATTCATTAGATCCAAGTTATGGTAAAGGTCGTCAAGAATTGATGGATGTTCAGACGTTGTGAAGCAAAAAATTTAAGAAATGCTTTGCACTTTCCTGAGGTAGAAGATTTCGATCGACTCTGTCCTCTACGTGCCACGACTTTTTTGTCAGCAACATCTCATCTAGCAGGCAGCAACTATTTGGCCAAACCTACTATTTGGCTAAATAAGCTCTTCTGTTGATATGTATTGCGATCGTCGCCTGCACAACTTAATGGCACATCAATCGGCAGCCGTTATTAAATGTGGTAAAACCCACGCAAAATAACACCGAAAACTCTCGAATTATGTACTCCAACAATTTAGGAAGTATCATACTTTGCAAAAGAGGCTGAAGTCTAACCGGATCTGGGCCTAAACCAAGAGTTCTCTCCCTGTATTGCTATCTTTCATCATGTGTGTCCAATTTCGCATCTGCTGAATTCCCTTTCCACTTGAGCTCGCTCACTCTGGGTCGAAGTGGTGATGTTCATACTTTTACCATGCCGTAACTATTTAAGCAAGTCAATTCTAATTCTTATGACAAAGTCAACGTCAATGTAGCCCATACAATTCGTACATTGATCTATTCCTGCAAATCTGGTTTATTCAGACCGGATCGAAGGAGCTCAAAAGACTTTTCAGCTGGAGCAACCAAGTTATTTTCATCCAGCCATGTCCTATAAAGTGGAACATGGCAGATAAGGTTTGTAAGGAGTTCAGACTGTCACGGAGGTATCGATGATTCAGAAGTAGATGGCTGTCGTCAGTCTGGATTGGTTCTTGCCACTACCCTGTATATCTCAACTCAAGTTAATCTTTTGTCTCTTGCCAACAGATATAAAAAAAAAAGCAATAGATTTGACGGAAAAAAGGTCACATCTGAATGCCATGACTACAGTGCAAGACCGCGACGTACGCTCTTAAATTTAACAAAACCAAATAAATAAAATATCAAAGTTGATGATATAAGTCCTTTTCACCGAGCACCACTGTCGATTAGACCTCACTTTTTTTCTTTAATCTTTAAAATACTAACGTATCTACCACAACAACGGCTTTGCAATAGTTATTATATTTAGGGGTCGACTTTTGGAGAAGTTTTTAGGTCATTCCTAACATAATCTCGGAACTATCGCCGACAGAAAATGATTCCTCAATTTAAGCGCTAACTGAGCCATAAACCGAGCAGTTGAAGAGGGCGAAAAAACTATTTATTTATTTCACTATCCTGCGGTTATTCAAGCTTTTAAAGCATATTATGGAAGTAGACTAGGCTCCTATCAAACAGTGACACAACCTCATTTTGTCAGCGATACATTAAATCTTATACGAGCTGGATGGAATGATTAGTGACCGGTAGACCTCATGAGAAAACCATGGAAAAATAGTCAATTCCTAGGCTCAAGAAAGGTCAACAACACCAGATAAGGTGTCGGCGGTAGAAAAATTTCCAGTGCCAAAGACTCCTAAGCAAGGTAGTGGCAAAAACCAACCCATTCCAATTAGCTAGGGCCGAGCAACTGCATCGTGGATGCCTCCGTGGCCGACTATACACCTTACAGGGTAATTAATTCTGAGTAATTACTTTGATGTTCGGAGGAATAGTCCTCAAATATAACGATTGGCAAGATTGATTGTTCTCTTAACTTCTGCGGGATTATCACTGTTAACAGCGGAGCCCAGACAGACAAAATCTTTTACCCCCTCAAAATTACGTTTCCTATTCGAGCGCACTGTTTGACCAATTGGTGTTGTTTGTACATCCTTGTAGACAGAGTTTAGTTTATTTTACCTCATTTACTAGATATTCCTTGCCGCACTTTTATGGAGCAGCGATCAATCTACATTGTCAATATAAATTTAGTAGTGTTGCCAGGATTCGGCATGACTCTACACTTAATATTCTCTCTGTATTGCCCCCGCCTTTTTATTTACTCAGTCTCCACTAACAGATTTCGACCTTTATTATAGAGTCTTTTATGCCTCTTTTTTGTTGCATGTGCTTGTCAAACCAGCGAAGGACTTCTCGTGGAGTATCTTGCAATTGTAGCCGTTTGACTTGAAGATTCCACAGACTGCTTCTGTTATTATACGTCTGAGATATCCCAGTCACACTTTGGCTAAAATAAAGTTGTGGTTCTAGTTGATGTAAATTCCACTTACTCTTGGGACATCCAGAATATTGGACCCCGGCTAGGCGTCAATCACAATGTGATCAATCTGGTTGACAGTTTTTCGATTAGCCAAGTCGTTTTGTGAATGTTTCCAAACATTTTTGCTCCATTTTTGACTGTATCGCAAAAGATGATCACCTCTCCCAGTATTTCTTGAAATCACCAAGTACGATCTTAGTATTTTCCCCGGCAGCCGGTTGAAGCAAAGGTTTTAGCAAAGTCGTCTTTCTCTTCTCTGGGGCGGGATCACATGTCAGGTTTATGTTTGAGAATTAAGCCTTGATGCAATTTGTAATCATTCTTTCGCTTAAGTGCCTGAAACTCAAGACTTCTGGCTTAAGCGGTCTAATGCTTTCTGTAGTTATTCAACCGCCTATGTACCATTTACGTAAAAAACGATCGATATTCATAGCCAAAAATCGTTCTCAGTTTTTGGTTTGCAATGGACGTCAGCTGTAAGTTTATCCATAGTCGAGGCCTACAACATATAGCACCGGTCAACATAAATTTTGAGTCTGGGTTTTGCTTATTTGATTCTTATTTCGCTCATCCTAATAATTAAAAAAAAAACTAAGACTTACCTAAAAAACAGTTTGCTTATGTGGCTGGCGGAATGAAAATACGTTTATTATCTGTTTATTCTTATTCTTATTCCCTCCTTGTAGGGCCATAATGTGTGACCCTATCGGAAAGTGCCATAGATTGTACAAATAACGTTCGATCCGGTTTTGACATTTGTGAAGCAAATATTAGAATTTGTGTGAATAAGCAATGGAAGGCTATACTCATGAAGAACGCGGAATAATTGTCACGATGTTTTTGACAACCAATTTGTCAATGGTCATTCAATGCGGCGTTCAGCCACATGCCTCCTTAAGACTGGAACAACACGGAACCGAGCAAACCCTGGAAGGCCTTGTACCTCTCATTCGGCCGAGAATATAGCTGGCGTGACTGAAGATGTCGTCAAGACTCCGTCCGCAACCCATCAGTTTACAGTCTTCAAGCGTATTTAAAATCAACTCTTTTATAGTTCTCAGCTGTTATGTTTCCAAGAAAACAGTGAACTACTACTTTAAGGCTGTCCAATGCTCGCCTTTCATGAGTATTGAGTAGCTGTAAAGATCCGTTACTAGCTATTATTTTCTTTATTTGTGGTCCGACGGAAATACTAGCTTATACATTGGGTTCGGATGACTTAGGAAATTTTTTTTTTTAAGTATTGAAAAGCTTCAGAATCTTGACAAAGAGCTTAAACGAATTACTTCATATGGCCCAATTTTGTATGCTATAAAGGCATCAATATGTACTTAGGCTCGATAATTAGGTTTCCTATCTTGAACTCGGGTAGCTTAGGCCATGGGTGCTGCTGATAATGTGAACTGTCTGTCCCGTATGCAAAGGTAGCAAGGATGTTTGGTATACCCGGCTTGCATTCCCACCAGAGAGCCAACCATACTAAAATCCGCTCTAACTTGCCAGGTGTTCTGCAGATACATATGATACTTAAACCCTCCAGAACCACTTTTGAAAATTTATTGCTATCGTGAAGAAGGACAGCTTTTAAACATTTTGTGGAACTCTCTATGAAAATACTCCAGTCAGACCTCTAACTAAGCCCTGTAATTCGTTGGAGTTGGAGTGTGATTCGGGACTTACTGATTTGATCACGAAGTCATCGCTCTCATAGCTGGTACTAGTAGTTTGAGATTGAGATAATACGATAACTTTTAGCTCTTAAGGTCAGTTTTGAAGCTACCGCTACACAAAAGACGTTTTATAGTCACAAATAAAGGTTGTAAAGGAAGGCCGTAGAGTACTTCACAGCTGGAAATCAGTCAGACTGGAAATACTTCAATACTTCGACCACTGAAGCTGCAGAATTCAGATGAGCTGAGTAACAAAATCTATTGCAGCTCGTATCTGTGCTCGGTCGTGGTAAAGCATGAAACCATGAAGTACGCTTTTGCTTCATTTTATGGTTTTAAGCTGCATGTAACCGATGGCATATATATACAGTTAGTCAAAAAATTATTCACACCCCCCATAAAGAATTACAAATTATTCAATATCTTTAAAAAAACAAATTCTATTTTTTCGAAAAAAATATATTTTTTTAGTAATTCGATAACAATTTTGATTTAAGTAAAAGTAATAAAGAAAAAATTATAATACTAAATATACAATATAAAATAAGAAAGACCTCCCTTTTTTACGCCAAAAAAATATTCACACCCCATACATTAAATTCTAATTTTCGGGTCGCCTGGTTATTATTTTTATTTTTAAAAGAGAGCGTGTAGTGATCAGTTTATTTTAAGCCGGTTTTAAGTCTAAAAGTATTAAAAATGGTCAAAGGAAAGGAAATTTGCCATGATATTCGGCAGAAGATTGTGAATTTTCATAAGAAGGGATTGGGATATAAAAAAATAAGCAAACATCTTCAAATTAATAAAAATACAATAGCATCTATTGTGAAGAAGTATAAAGAAACTGGAAAAATTAAAAATCTCGGTGGCAGGGGGCGTAAAAGAAAAACAACGACCAAAATTGATGAAGTTATTTTGAGAGAGGTCAAGAAAGATCGACGAATATCAGCAAACAAAATCGCAGTTGACATTGAAGATGGATTTAACGTTAAAGTTACAAGTCAAACCATTAGAAACCGCATAAATGCGAAAGGGTACAAAGGAAAAGTTGCAATTAGGAAGCCATTCATTTCCAAAAAGAATGAACAACGAAGACTTGAATGGGCTAAAGAAAAAGTGCTTTGGTCTCCTGAGGACTGGAAAAAAGTTATTTTCTCGGATGAAAGCAAAATTTCACTTTTTGGTTCTGACGGTATAACACGCGTTTGGAGGAAGCAAGGAGAGCGTTTTAAAAAAGAATGTTTACGACCCAATGTTAAACATGGTGGAGGTAAGAATCTTCTCCCATTTATTATGGTATCCATGATATTTTATTCGTACATTTTACTTAGGAAACCGAATGATTTGGGGTTGCATGTCTTGGGGCGGCTGTGGAAATCTAAATTTCATCGAAGGAATTATGAGAAAGGAAGATTATCTCCAGATTCTGCAAGACAATTTGCTTTCAAGCGCTGAATTGTTGGGAATTGATGACAACTTTGTATTCCAGCAAGACGGAGATCCAAAGCATACTGCCAAAATCGTTTCCAAATGGTTTTCCCACAACAATATTAATGTATTGGATTGGCCTCCTCAGTCACCAGACCTCAACCCGATTGAGCAGTTATGGGCTATTGTGAAAAAACGGGTTGCAAAGTCTAGGCCTTCAAACATCGCCAATTTAAAAACTGTGATTGAAAATGAATGGAAAAACATAGCGCCGGATATTACAAATAAGTTGGTTGAATCTATGCCGAAAAGGTGTCGTGCTGTAATACAGGCCAAAGGCGGGCACACTAAATATTAAATGTGCGGTGTGAATATTTTTTTGTCGTAAAAAAGTGAGGCCTTTCTTATTTTATATTGTATATTTAGTATTATAATTTGTTCTTTATTACTTTTACTTAAATCAAAATTATTTTATATTGTATATTTAGTGTTATAATTTTTTCTTTATTACTTTTACTTAAATCAAAATTGTTATCGAATTACTAAACAAATATATTTTTTTCCAAAAAATTTAATTTGTTTTCTTAAAGATATTGAATAATTTGTAATTCTTTATGGGGGGTGTGAATAATTTTTTGACTAACTGTATCTGTTGGACATCTCGTGACAATTCGTGATCACGCATACCAACATATAAACACATTCATCTCTCATATAATTTTCATCTGTCATCCTGACATAACCTTTTTTTTATTTTATTCTTTATTCTTTTCTTGGCGTTCATTGAATTCAGAAGATACAAATCTATTAAAATTTAAATAATAATTTAAAGGTGTAGTTTGATTTTCGCGTTGTTTACTCCGCTCTACTTTGCGTTCCTGCTCCACAGATTATGGGCCCAGGATATTGAAAATTATTTTAAAAAACAATATACACGTGGTTTAACAATGGCAAATCCTTCCAATACGTTAAGGCTTGAAATGTTGTCCAAAGACAAGTATGACACATGGTGTTTACAAGCAGAAGCGCTGCTTATTAAAAATGACACGTTGGACTATGTGACTGGCGCAATACCCAAACCTCCGGTACCTACGGAAAACGATGCAAAGATGCAGAAGGCTCTAACAGTCTGGGAACGTGCCGACAAGAAAGCTAAAGCTGATATCATTTTGTCTATCAGTCCATCTGAGCTGAAACAAATCCGTGGGTGTGAAACATCTCAAGATGTTTGGAAGAAACTGGAGTCCATCTACGCCTCATCAGGTCCAGGTAGGTAGGCCACTTTATTGACACAGCTAACTCTTCAAAAGATGAATGAAGGTGACGATGTACGTGAGCATGTGAATAAATTCTTTGATGCTGTGGATAAGCTTGATTCAATGGATGTTAAAATCCACAAATACTTATTGAGCATAATGCTTTTGTACAGTTTACCTGAGTCCTTCGAGAACTTTCGTTGTGCTGTTGAAACGCAGGATGCTTTGCCTAACGCCGAAAGGCTTAAAGTCAAAATCCTAGAAGAAGCAGAAGCGCGGAAGCAGAAATACAAGGAGTGCGAATCTGGAGCTATGCTATCAACAAAGAGTTTTCCTAAAAAACAAACAAATTTCAATTCGAACCGGGCAGATAAAGTTAGTCCCGCAAGTGCCATGAAAAAGTTCCCATTTCGATGTGGCAAATGCAATAAACATGGACATAAAGCTGCCGACTGTCACGTTAAACGTCAAAATTCACAACGTGACTGTGTAAAAGATTTATTTTACATAAAATCAGTTTCCGAACATGCCATGAACACAGCTGGTGTTTAGATAGCGGTTGCACTCCCCACTTGTGCCGTGAAGAAGACATCTTCGAGAAGCTGTCACCCATCGACCGTGGAAAACTCAACTTAGCAAGCAATCAATCTACCAAAGTCAAGGCTATTGGAACTGTAATACTCCAAACAGCCGTTGGAATCGAGTCAAAGCCAGTAAATTTGCTAGTTCCTGATTTGCGCACAAATTTACTTTCAGTTTCCAAAATCACGGATAAGCGCTGCGAAGTGGTTTTCAAGCGCAACGGTGCATTAGTTCGTGATAAAAATGGACAGGTCAAACTTTTTGCAGACCGAATTGGTGATTTGTACTACCTTCGACAAACAACGGAAACTGCCCGCGTTGATGAATCAACAGATACACCAATAAAGTCTTTAATTCAGGTGTGGCATGAACGTCTAGGCCATTTAAACTCAAAGGATTTGATCGACATGGCTAAAAACAGGATTACAAAGGGAATCGATTTAAAATCTGGTCAGCAATTACCACCGTGCGCTACTTGTATAAAAGGAAAGATGTCGGCAAAGCCATTTTCTACGATCGAAATAAAAAGCGATGAACCCTTACTGATTGTCCACTCTGACGTTTGCGGGCCTATGCGGACACAGTCCCATAGTGGAGGAAAATATTTTGTCACTTTTATAGACGACTACTCGCGCTGGTGTGAAGTATACATTATTAAGAGCAAAAGCGATGTATTTAAAATGTTCTTGTCATATAAAAGTCTCGCCGAAAAACAAACCGGACGTAAAATAAAAGCGCTTCAGATGGATAATGGTAAGGAGTATTGTTCAAACTCTTTTGATGAACATCTAAAATCAGAAGGAATCAGAAGAGGGTTTTCCGCACCATACACGCCACAACAGAATGGTGTAAGCGAAAGAAAGAACCGAACCTTGGTCGAAATGGCCAGATGTATGGTTTACAAGCGGGACTTTCTCCTTCATTTTGGGCAGAAGCAATATGTTCTGCCAATTATTTGAGAAATCGTTGTCCATCGAGAAGTCTTAATGGCAGGACACCTTACGAATTATGGACAGGAAGAATTCCAAATTTAAAGCATCTTCAAATATTCGGTTGCAGAGCATTTGTTTTGAGCAAACAACCCAACAAAGTTTGAGGATGTTCATACAAGTATGCTAGAGGATGGAGATATCATCTCAAACGAGACAAAATCTGGTGTTGTCGAACTGATGGCAATTCCATGTGATGCTGCTGCAGGTGAACAAAATTTTGCTGAACTATTTGGTGGTAATGATGGCGATCAAAATTCTGTTGAAGAATCCAAGCCTATTCAAGCTACTATTCAAAACAGTGAAAATGACGACGTTGTAGCCTACGCGTTTAATGGCGAAGTTATTTTCAACTAAGCCTTACAAGGACAGTACTGTATTGAATGGAAGAACGCTATTTTAGATGAAGTCAAGAGCTTAATTAAAAACGACACTTGGAAATTGGTTCGTGAACAGGAGGATCAAAATAAGGTAGGATGTAGATTTGTGCTAACGAACAAATATAATGAGGAGGGTGTAGTAACGCGAACAAAGGTACGCCTGGTAGCACAAGGATTTAGTCAACAACTGGGTGTAGACTACACTACAACTTTTGCTCCTGTAGCTCGCCTAGAGTCTATACGCTTTATGCTTTCGATTGCTGCTAAATATCAACTCAAGGTTCATCAAGTTGATATAACCTCAGCTTATTTAAATTGATATTTGAATGAACGAATTTATATGAAGGCGCCGCCTTTATTGGAACATTCTTTAGAGGAAATCATTCAAAGGGAGCCAATAGACAGTATCATTGCAAAAAGGGCAAAAATAATGCTGGAAGATTTTCGCGATGAAAAGCAGGTTTGTTGTTTACAAAAGGCTCTGTATGGCTTAAAACAAGCCGGACATGAGTAGAATGTCAGATTTGACAATAAATTGACCCAACAAATGGGTCTTAAGGCGACTAATGCAGATCCTTGTATATACGTTGCGTGGATAGATGGACGTATCTTAATCCTCTCTATCTACGTTAATGATGTTTTACTGTGTTCCAAGGATAACTGGTTAGATCATGTTAAAAATAGTTTAAAGGAAGACTTCGAAATTAGGGATCTTGGGGAGGCAAAATATAGTCTGGGAATTGAGATAACTCAAGATTCGAAGCGTATATCTATAAGTCAAAAGAGGTATATTCGTAATTTATTGCAGAAATTTAATATGGAGCATGCGAAGCCGCTAACTATACCCATGCAACCTGATTCGAGGCTCGCGAAGGATGGAAATTCGTCTGAACAGGAAAAGCGCCCATATAAAGAATTGATTGGAGGACTAATGCATGCTGCTGTTTGTTGCCGCCCTGATATATCTCATGCAACAAGCGTACTTTCCCAATTTAATAATTCCTTCACTGACGTTCACTGGGGTGCTGCGAAGTGTGTTCTACGCTATCTTCAAGGAACCATTGATTATGGATTACAGTATACTACAAATCAGAAGGGCTTAATTGGATTCGTCGATTCTGACTGGGGAAAGTGCGTTATGGACAGAAGATCATATACCGGATGTTGGAAGTTGGAAGTCCCAAAAACAAGGAACAGTGGCTTTGTCTTCCACGGAAGCTGAGTACATGGGGATTTCAGAAGCTATGAAGGAAGCCATTCATCTAAGAACATTCCTAAAGGAAATTGGTCTTCAAAATTTAGGTGATATTACCTTACATAACGATAATCGAGGTGCAGGACTTCTTGCTCAAAATTAAGTACTCCACCATAGGACTAAACACATTGATATACGACATCATTTCATTCGGGACATTTTATCTCAAGGATACATTAAGCTGGAACACTTATCCAAACTTGGAGTTACGAAGGTTTGAGGATTATCTCATTGAGGAAGCGTTTTGGACATCCCTGACAATTCGTGATCACGCATACCAACATATAAACACATTCATCTCTCATCTAATTTTCATCTGTCATCCTGACATAACCTTTTTTTATTTTATTCTTTATTCTTTTCTTGGCGTTCATTGAATTTAGAAGATTCAAATCTATTAAGATTGAAATAATCATTTAAAGGTGTAGTTTAATTTTCGAGTTATTTGTTCCGCTCTACTTTGCGTACCCGCTCCACAATATCTAATTATGCAACCTCTTTGAAACGAAACTTCGCTGCTAGCCTCGCCTTGGCAGTAATATCAATACTTTGGTGACCACCTTTAATACTACAACTCGGAAAAGAAGACTACAAGCTCGCCAAGCACTTCAGACCAATTCGTCTGACTTCCTTCATGTTAACAATCATGAGGAGAATTTTCGAGCTACATATACGCAACATAGTGTTCTGCGAATGCATCTTTTATCCAAGAATCTACCGACAAGGAAAATCTCATGTGACTTTGTTTCTAAAGCTGTTGGGCTGAAGGCGCATTCGACAAAAACGAGTACGTGCTGGGCATTTTCATCGCCGTTGAGGATGCTTTCGACAAGGAAACTTTTGACTACTCTAAAGCACGGATAGCCCTGGAACTGATCCACGACTTTTGCTATAGAAATAGGATTTCAGTTAATCCTCTCAAAACGGAGGTCTGTTGTGTTTTTTGAACGAAGAAGCTGTTATCCATTTCTCCTAAGAAACTAACTTTGGGTCCTTGAAAATAAATCGCGAATATGAGGCTGATTTTGGGAAATTTTGCCATAATATTGTGATAACCACTTAAATGTGAGCAGCGACATCTAGCAGAAAATGTTGATACTCGAAGACCAGAAGATTTCGATATTGGAATAACAAAGTCTCGACTGGAGAGTGGAATCGAATTTTCTAGCAAATTGGAAATTGTATGGGACGCTGGATGGCGAAGATTGTTCTCGAAGTATGTCATTCGAGTATAAACACCAGCATCCCAAAGGTATGCAAATCAGCTCTAAAGTGAAATTTGAAGTGTTAATTAGGAGAAGTAATTAAGTGGTTTAAGTAAAAGATAAGAAAAGTATAAGCGGTTGAGAAATTGGATTGTACTGAGAGAAACAATTAAATAGTGAATTGTAACTGTACTGAATAAAGGGATTTGTATTGAAAAGAATAAGTTCTATCATTTGTACCCACACAAACATTTTACAATATAATCACATCATCAGCGTACATGTGAATTTTGCAATTCTTAACAATACCTGGGATTTCATTGTTAAAAAGAGAGAACAGAAATGGTCCTAGTACAGTGCCTTTGCGAAACGCCTGCGTGAATGGTTTTAGAATTTGAATAACCAAGTTCTGTAACGACCGACTGTACTCTATCTCTTAGATAACAGCTTATAAGCTTGGTGGGTGAGTCGGAAAAATTGGAGCCATTTTTAATCTTTGTAAGTAACAAAGAGTGATCAATACAGTCGAAGGATTTGGAGAAGTCTAGAAGAACTGCTACACAGATATCGTTACAATCTAAAGCGGATCGAATGTCAGTAGTAACTTTTAGAACAGCAGATTTACAACTGTGTTTACTTCGAAAACCGGATTGCCATTTGGAAAGCTTATTATTATTATCTAAGAATTTTTTCATTTGAAGAGTTAATACCTTTTCAAAAGCCTTTGACAAAAAACATAAGATGCTAATTGGTCTGAAGTCAGCAGGACAGTTAGGATTAGACTTTTTGGCAATAGGAATAATTTTGGCAATTTTCCAATTATCCGGGAACTGAGAGCTGTAGATACAGTAATTAAATATATGAGGTGCCTATGTGACAAATGATATGGGGTAGTATTAGCTTGAGAAATCGAGGCGAAATACCATCCGGTCCTGGATGGTTGGCATTGGATTTTACTGAGTTAATAGCTTTGAATTCATCAATACATTGAAAACAGAAATTTGGAAACAATTCAGAATCACTCAGATCAAGGTTAAGAGATAACGGTTGAGGAGGATCCGGGGAAAGGTTAGGTTAGGTTAGGTAAGAGTAGCTGTTGGAAATACCAACCCACTTAGGCCTATTGGCCCATTGTGATGCCACGTGGATCTGTGATCTTCTTACTACTGGAACCAGTTTGAGCTTTTAATAAAGCGTAGGAGACTGTTAACGTCTATTTTTTCTAGATCGTTTAGGTCGTTGTAGAAGAAAGCTCCTAGGTGAAGCTTCCTTCTCTGAGAGAGAGCTGGGCATGTGCAGAGTAAGTGGGGGATTGTCTCCTCCTCTTCCTCGTCCATGCAGCTTCTACAGAAATCGTTAGTAAAAGCGCCAAGCCTTCTTGCGTGCTTGCCTATGAGGCAGTGTCCGGCAATGACACCTATTATGGCGCTGAGATGTTTCCTATCTAAAAGGATCAGACACTTGGATCGACTCAGATCCAGCCTTGGCCAGATCTGTTTGGTCGCAAGACATGTTTGTCCAGCAGTCCACCTAAGGTCCGTTCTTTTGTTGGCATCTAGCTTTAGTGTTAGTTTGCACGTAGCGATTGGTATACCTATACTACCTTTGTCTGGTAGGATAGGTAGAGTGGTTCCAATTTTGGCGAGTTCATCGGCTCTGCAGTTCCCTGGAATATCTCTGTGGCCCGGCACCCAACAGAGGTGAATGTTGAACTGCTCTGCCATCTCCATGAGAGATGATCGGCATTCAAGGGCAGTTTTAGAACACAATGAGACCGAGTCCAGGGACTTGATGGCGGCCTGACTATCCGAAAATATGCGGATATCCTTTGCAGATATCACGTTTTTCTTCAGCCAGGACAGAGCTTCTTTAATCGCCAAAATTTCCGCCTGGAACACGCTACAGTGATTTGGAAGGCGGAAAGAGAGGCTTAGATTTAGCTTATCTGAGAAAACACCGCCACCAACTCCGCTGTCGGTTTTAGATCCATCTGTGTAGAGATGGATTGACTTGTCCTCCATGAAAGCATCCTCCTCCCAGAATGATCTAGAGGGGAAGCTTACATGGAAGTTTTTGTCAAACCAACACAATCTTCTACAAGACCAATAAGACGCGAGAAATATATTGTGATAACCACTTAAATGTGAGCAGCGACATCTAGCAGAAAATGTTGATACTCGAAGACCAGAAGATTTCGATATTGGAATAACAAAGTCTCGACTGGAGAGTGGAATCGAATTTTCTAGCAAATTGGAAATTGTATGGGACGCTGGATGGCGAGGATTGTTCTCGAAGTATATCATTCGAGTATAAATACCAGCATCCCAAAGGTAAGTGAAATTTGAAGTGTTAATTAGGAGAAGTAATTAAGTGGTTTAAGTAAAAGATAAGAAAAGTATAAGCGGTTGAGAAATTGGATTTTATTGAGAGAAACAATTAAATAGTGAATTGTAACTGTACTGAATAAAGGGATTTGTATTGAAAAGAATAAGTTCTATCATTTGTACCCACACAAACATTTTACAATATGGATTGTTACGAGGTGCTTGTTAGCATGCCAGAAACTCAAGACTTCTTGCCCACGTCTGCCTTTAGCAACAAATCCATATCCAAATAGGCACTACTTTTGCCGTAGTAGATGTCGCAGTTTTTTCCATTGCATTTCTTGGATGCCGGTAATATTTACTTTGCAGTAGTCCCGTGCTTCTGCTAGTTGTTCGGCTCAACGCGCTTTATTAAGGGATCTAACTTTTCATCTGTAGAGCCGAAGTTCGTTATCCTTCTTTCTTTTGCAGGAGTTGTCAACAGAGGATTGTTAGTGCTTCGTGGCCGGGCTGGGCATTTGCCAAGGGGAGATAGCCCCCCAAACTGGAAGGCCAGTTCCATTTTAGATACACCTACGACGAGGGGTCGGTTAGACCGAAGCCAGTAAACCGTTCGGGGTCCGCCACAATCGGCTTTCTCTGTGCACAGAAATGGTTTTGACCAGATCTGAGTCAGGAAAGAAATTTAGTCGAGTCTTTACAGATGGTTCCAAAGTCAATTTACCAAGTTGCGGTGGTGTGTTTTTGAAGGACGTCAACGTTAAATTTCAATCTTTGTTAGGAACATTTGCGTCTACCTTCCAAATGCAGATATACGCAATCTTGATGGGAAGAGAGGAAGTATCTAGATTTGTAGCAACATCCAAGATGCGGTTAAAACTTGCACTGCAGACTCTCACCATTTTGAAGCTAGTTCGAGAATCCAAGGTTTGTGTTAACATAGTTAGAAGTGTGAATTCATTCAGTCTTGCTTGGGTTCCAGGACATTGAGAAAATGAAATAAGTTCGGCGATTAATTTGCTATAGCAAGGCACAGAATTTAGTGCTTTCATTAACATTTGAGCTTCACCTGAGTATTACTGTAGATGGTATGACTCTTTAAGGTGTCGGCATTTCCTCAGAAGAAAAGACAGTATAGTGCTGTTTGGCGTCGTTGCGGGACACTACTATTTTACTTAGAAACTAAAAGTGCTATGGTTATATACAACTTGCTTTAATTGCCATAAGAGTTAGACAGAAAAATAGAATCCAACTGACTGGCGAAGGAAGTTTCCTTTCCGATTAGGGTTAGGGTCTTCCAACACTTTCTCCCAACTACCAATCATAGGTATATAGCACAAGTAAATTGCATCATATCTAAGAAGATATGGCCAACCTACAAAAAGAAACGTATACTTAACTTCACAACTAGATCCCGTGCTTAGTCTACGAGTCATAAGTTATTGTCACTCTCTCTGCCAAATTAAACAGCTGATTTAACATATTTGTACAGCAGTTACAAATTTTCTCAACTCGACGGGTGTCTTTGAGCAAAACATTAGATGTCACAATAGTTGTTTTGTCTTGGGTTAATAACTAAACAGCATCAACTGCCACTTTGTGAGCCAACGTGCTAACAAGATCGTTCCAGCTAACGTATAGCTTTGGAAAAAATTATTATTGAATTACTGGGTTTAAATTTAGAGCACACGATTGTTCATCTGTTGAGTGTTGACTATTTGAGTGCTGATGTTTTAAAGGTTTCATTTAGATAAACAGACAAATATTTCAGTCTTTTGATGCGTCATGTGAAGTCTATACGCTTAAAGTTCTGTTGTTTGCTGATCTGTTAGATAAAGAAAAATTAAAAAAATTAGTTGTCGTAGGTGATTTTAATGTTTGGAATTTAGTGATGCAGGGTAGTTAGTGTAGGCACTAACAGCATTGCACGGTAAATGTTTCAAAATCACTCCGCGGCAGCACCCTTTGTTAACAGTTCAGACAAGAGGGATAGTTCGAATACCATGCCTTCTCAAAGAACTAAAATTAACTTTATTGGACTTAAAAACTGTCTTTCACATGAGTCTTGGTCTGATGTATATCCTTATAGAGATATGTCTACTGCCTTTGCAATATTAATAGATTCCTTTAAGAATCCAATTCAAAACTTCTTTATCTCTGTCGTCCAAAAAGTTGGTAAAAAGACTAAAATCTAGGATATCTGGGTTTTAGTTAAAAACAAACTTAGAATGAAGTGCAATAAATATCCTGGTAATTTGAATTTAAGGAAAAAATACAAGAAATTGTGTACGGAGGTTAAGATGGAGATTCCGATTTGCCGCGATAGATATTACATGTTACTATTAGGCTCTGCAAAGTGAAATTTGAAAAGTAATTGCCAAATAGGTAACAGCATAATAAATAAACCAACTCTGCCTAGAAAGCCCTCTGTTTTAAGGGTTGATAACTTCAGTTAACAACCATGCTCAGTCCAAACGGTTTGCTCCTTCTGTTTGTCTATATGTGGATGTGCTGAACGGTTGGAAAGTAGAAGTTTTGTTTTTTAAAATTTCGGTGTTTTCCTTAAGTAAACGTTCCTGGTCGTCTTCTGTATATTTTTTTTTTGCTTTGTTGAGTAGCACGTTTGTTGTTCCTCGATACTATACCTCTTCCGAAACGTGCCGGCTATTTACTGACTATCAAGAACACCTTCTAGCTCCTGATGCAAAGCCTGCGGCTATAACACGGCCTCTCGGTACCACATCCTTAACCTTAACCTTATCTCCCATTATCGATTTCCATACTTCCGTTATTACTTACTTATTTACTTCAGTAGCGCAACAGTTCGGGTTGAGCCTGGGCCTCAAATAACAAGCCTCTCAAGTTAGACCGGCATTTAGCTAACTGTCTCCAGTTACGCACTCCAAGTCTGTTGCGGTCTCCTTCTACTTGTACGCGCCATCAAAGTTGAGGTCACCGTGGTCCCTCCGGGTTAGATGCGATGGCTCTACGCACCGCAGCATTGGTGCCCATTCGCTCTACATGTCCTAGCCATCTTAGGGGTCTGATGCACTGTACTCTGATTTGGTCGTTGTCGCTGTATAGGTCATGTAGTTCGTCGTTTAATCGTTTGCTCCAAAGCCCGAAGTATTTTTCTCTCGAAATGACTAAGGATATCTTCATCTGTTTTCATGTTTCAATAGCACAAAGTAGGACTGGGATGAACAAGGTCTTATATAGAGTGTCCTTAGTTTTCGAGAAAATGGCTTACAACCCAATTACGTCCTTAGCCCAAAGAAACAGCAATTGGGAAGAGTAGTTCTTCGTTTTATTTCTGCTGAGGTGTTGTTGGTAGAATTTATAGAAGAGGCAAGGTAGACAAAGTCCCTTGCTACCACGAAATTAAAGCCGTCGTGCGTGTCCCTCCTTGTTAACAGCATATATTTGCTTTCACCCTCATTTAGCGAACGCACCGGTAGCAGCACGCTGAGTTCTCCCAATTATGTCGATATCATCGGCGTACGCAAGTACATAGTTTGATAGACTTGTGAGTTCCGCGCAATCTTGTCAGGGATAATGCTAAAGAAGTCACAGGACAGCGCATCACCTTGTCCAAAACCGTTTTTGACATCACATGCCTCGGTGAAGTCGTCCTTGACGACCTTGGCGGAGCAACAAGCGTCCTCCATGGTCATTCTGCATAGACGGACGAGCTTTCCAGGGATGGCAAAACTAGACCTGACTCTATACTAGAATAGTTGGTCTGTATAAATGCCATCATACCTAAAATAATTGAAAAAATGGTGGATATCGATTTGGATTTCTCGAGTTCTTTCCGGGACTTGCAAAATGTGAAAATTTGGTCGATTGTGGACTTTCTTGGTCTGAAACCGCACTGATAAGGGCCAATCAGGTTGTTGGCGAAATGTTTCAGATGCCCACACAATATTGGAGATAACATAAGATCTTGTATGCGATGTTGAGGAAACTTATACCTCTATAGTTGACGCAACAGGAAGGGTCTCCTTTTTTGTGGATCGGGTAAACGATTCTGAGATTCTATTGATCAGGCATATACGTGTACTCTTCTGACCAGATTTAGTCTATGCTCCCCAAAAAGTAATTTCCACCAGCTTTGAATATCTTGACTGGTAAGCCGACAGGTCCAGCTGCTTTGTTAGATTTCAGCTTAGTTATTGCTATCATTGCCTACACCTCTCAGATCACTCAGATCTGTAGTTACCTGGCTGCTATTCTTCTCTCACAGCGCTCTTACCATTTACGTGCGAATAGATATAGCCACAATGTAACCCCTGTTCCAATCCAGAATTCAATTTCATGTGGTTAAAATTCACTATTGCTTTATATACAGAAGTCGGACATCAATTCGACCTCTATCGAGTTTGATGAGCGGTCCGACTCAATTCAAAGAATTATATCCTTGTACCCTCATACTGAAATCGTTATTACGGGCGATTGCAATATACGAAATTCGACCCAGCTCGTAAACCGGCCCACGAGAATACCAGACGATGATAATCATACCACCAATACCCTGAACTTGTTTTTAACCTTTCAGCCTGATAAGTATAATAAAGGTCGATGTGCTATTCCCTTTCGGCTCGTCGGAACACTGTGTCACATTAGCTAATTTTTCGTACACCGACCACGCAGTTAGAGGAAAGATTCCTAAAAGAACCGTATGGCAATACAAGATTGCCAATTTGAGCCGACTTAACAACACCTTTAGTAATTATAACTAGTCGTTATGTTTCCTCGATAACGACCTGGATGCCGCTGCTGATATGATCAGAGACACTATTCTCTTTGCAATTAGATTAAGGGTATCAACCCAAAAGGAAAGGTATGGTACGACCCTAGCTGCAGCGAGGTTGTCAAGGTTAGAGATATGTTTTTCGATCTATCAAGACTAACCAAAAAACAAAAAAGTTCAAACGAGCCAGGAATGACTGTAACGTCTTTCTCAAGCACGTCAAAATACGACCAACATATAAGGCAAAAAATGCTATAATGTCCCACGAGTTACATACTCATACATACTATAAACAACAATAGCACATATCTGTCATGGTAACAGTGAGAACAATAAGCCAGCATCATCTCTAAAGAAAATAAAAATCTGTTTTGGGAATTTGAGTGTTTTATTGTTAGTAATAATACTCGTATAACTGGCGCCGTCGGTAAAACCACATTAGCATTAGTTTTTTGTTAAAAATAAAGTTTGGTGTGCGAATAAACAAGAAGAACATTATTAAGCAAAGTGAAGTGAAATAAGAAATATAAAGTGAACGTTAATAAAATTGGAAATCTTTTAAAGCACCGTATACAAAGTTTTGCATTCGCTAGAAAAGCTGAAAGAAGCGAAATTACCATCATAAATTTAACAATCAGGTATGGCGAATATAGACCTTCTAACTTTAATTAAGGACGTCCAAAAATTTACCGGCTTACCCGAAGAGCTGAATTTATTTACTGTAGATTATATATATAGATTTTCTGAACACTTAGATGATATACCTAAGGGTCTACTAGAACTAAAAATAAGGCAAAAAATTAAAGATCGTGCAAACATAATCTTAATTAACAAAAATAATCCAATTTTAACATGGTTGAGGAATTATTCGAGAATATGCTAAGTTTGCTAACAAAATTAAACATTAAATCTAATATTGCTTCCGATATTCTTAGGCCTATTCATTAATAAATTAGCCAGCGAGCCCAAACTAATACTTCAGGCTAGAAATCCATCCAGTCTTAAAGGGAGACCGCCCCTCTGCGGCATTAGATATTCTGCTTCACTTGACACCCCTCGACATTTTTAATAAGCAAGTAGCTGCGACTGCAGCTATTCGCCTTAAAGCGACTAAACAGTGGACAAATAATTCATTTGGCCACGCCTATATTCTTAATACATTAGGAATCCTCACAGAGAACACCATACCCGAACTTTGGTTTGACAAAAACTTCCATGTAAGCTTCCCCTCCAGATCATTCTGGGAGGAGGATGCTTTCATGAAGGACAAGTCAATCCATCTCTACACAGATGGATCTAAAACCGATAGCGCAGTTGGTGGCGGTGTTTTCTCAGATAAGCCTCTCTTTCCGCCTTCCAAATCACTGTAGCGTGTTCCAGGCGGAAATTTTGGCGATTAAAGAAGCTCTGTCCTGGCTGAAGAAAAACGTGATATCTGCAAAGGATATCCGCATATTTTCGGATAGTCAGGCCGCCATCAATTCTCTCTACTCGGTCTCATTATATTCTAAAACCGCCCTTGAATGCCGATCATCTCTCATGGAGATGGCAGAGCAGTTCAACATTCACCTTTGTTGGGTGCCGGGCCACAGAGACATTCCAGGGAACTGCTGAGCCGATGAACTCACCAAAATTGGAACCGCTCTACCTATCCTACCGGGCAAACGTAGTATAGGTATACCAATCGCTACGTGCAAACTAACACTAAAGCTAGATGCCAACAAAAGAACGGACCTTAGGTGGACTGCTGGACAAACATGTCTAGCGACCAAACAGATCTGGCCAAGGCTGGATCTGAGTCGCACTAAGTGTCTGATCCTTTTAGATAGGAAACATCTCAGCGCCATAATAGGTGTCATTACTGGACACAGCCTCATAGGCAAGCACGCAAGAAGGCTTGGCGCTATTACTAATGATTTCTGTAGAAGCTGCATGGACGAGGAAGAGGAGGAGACAATCCCCCACCTACTCTGCACATGCCCAGCTCTCTCTCAGAGAAGGAAGCTTCACCTAGGAGCTTTCTTCTACAACGACCTAAACGATCTAGAAAAAATAGACGTTAACAGTCTCCTACGCTTTATTATAAGCTCAAACTGGTTCCAGTAGTAAGAAGATCATAGATCCACGTGGCATCACAATGGGCCAATAGGCCTAAGTGGGTTGGTATTTCCAACAGCCACTCTTACCTAACCTAACCTATACCAATCCATAAAATCTTGGATACAATAGCCCAGGTAATTACGCTGTGGATTCAAGAAGAAATTCAAATCTTCGTTTTCAAAACAATGCACATAGTTCTCAAACCTTGAATTCACAAAATCAAAATAATTTTCAGCAAAACCAAAGGTCTAGCAACTCTGGATATTATAGAAACCAAGGAAGTTCAGGTAATGTCTAACAAAGTTCCAGGAATTCAGGACCTTTTAGAAGTAATAATCGTAGCGATATTTTGCAAATAGATCATTTACGAAGTGAAAATTTACCTTTTGACTAATCTACAAGAAATACATAAAATTATACCGATTCGAAATTTCTAAATTTTCAATCAACCACTTCCGAACTAAAACTTCCCCAATTAAATTATTAACAGATTCGGGAGCAAGCACTTTATTAATACGAAAAGACCTCTTTCACAGATCCTTCAAAACGGAACTTGATAAGTCATTGTTGCTCAAATTTATTAACTCAACCATTTCTGCTACTTCAAAAGTAACAATTCCATTGTTTGAAGAATTCAAAAGTCCGTTAACAAGGATTGAAATGCTTGAGACCGAGTTAAATGGTGACTTCGATGGGATACTTGGATGTAACGTTCTAAAGCCGTTGCATTCAAAAATTTACCTTGATAAATCACAGATTATTACGAGCGATACTATATTGCCCTTAGTGTTCTGCAGTTCTCAGTAAAGACATTATAGAAATCTGTTTCAAAAAGCCAGATGTAAATAATATTATAAATAGAAGAAATCCATTTCTTAATTGATTCCATTCGAAAATACAAGGAATTTTATTTTATGTCGAAGGCGACAACTTATCAACAGTCCCCGAATATTCTCACAAAATACCAACGAGGCACGATATCCCTATATTTCCGAAAGCATATAGGTATCCAGAAGTGCACAAAGAAGAAGTGTATAAGCAGATTTCTGATATGCTTATCGATGACTCAGGTCTTCAAAAATGGCGCATTTTTATTGATTTTAGAAAATTAAATGAGGTCACTGTAGAGGATCAATTTTGATATTGAGGATATTTTGTCAAAATTAGGAAATGCCCAGTATATTTCGGTTATTGACCTTGCGAAAGGTTTTCACCAAATCCCCATACACAAAGAAGACAGGCACAAGACAGCGTTTTCAACCGCGAACGGACACTATTAGTTCATGCGAATGCCGTTCGAATTGAAAACCGCTCCTGCATCATTTCAGAGAATGATGAACGAAGTGTTGTCCGAATACAAAAACAAAATATGTGTTGTATATCTTGACGATATATTCATTTTTTCAACTTCGTTACAAGAACACATTGATTCTCTGAATAAAATATTCAAAAGATTAAAAGAGTGCAGCCTTAAGGTTCAGATAGATAAGTGCAATTTTTTGAAACGGGAAACGGAATATTTGGGCCATATAATTTCAAAGGATGGTATAAAATCCAGTCTTTTAACAAGCTTAAAACACTTATATGTAGTTGCACAGTTTAAGTTTACGCAAACTTTTCTAAAACGTTTACTTTAACAACAGATGCGAGTAATGCAGCTCTAGGAGCAGTTTTGTCCCAAAGTCAACATCGTATAGTTTTTGCTTCAAGGACATTAAATAGACATGAACTTCACTACAGTACGGTAGAAAAAGAACTTCTATCGATAATGTGGGCAACTAAACATTTTAGACCCTATTTATTTGGACGTAAGTTTAACGTTCAGACTGACCACCGCCCATTAGTATGGTTACAGTCATTAAAAGAACCCAACTCTAAGCTTCAACGCTGGAAAATCAGGTTAAAGGAATATGATTTTGATATTGAGTACATTAAAGGAAAAAAAAAATATGTAGCTGATTTTGTTAGTTTGTTAGAAGTCAATTGCATTGATAATGTCGAAATTAGATCTGACCTCGCGACAATACTTAGCGGTATTGAAAACCTCGATGACTATATTTATATCACGGAAACTCCTTTAAAAATCAGCTAATTGTAGAAAAGACTAATTCAAATGCATATAGGAATAAATTTTTGTATAAGAAGAAAAGAAGGATAAATATTTCATTAATTGACTATAATGAAGACTATGTTTTGAAAGTTTTAAGGAAAATTCTACCAATAAAGGGAACAGTAGGGATCTACTGCAAAGATGATATTCATTGGTTTGCAAAGCACAATAGTAAAGTACTTCTCAAATTCACCTCGTATTAGAGTTGAGTCGTTCCGGACCTACATAGTTCCTGGAACTATGTCCGCCATCGGAACTAGTTCCAATCGTTCCACATACTCCACCTAAACATGTTCGATAGTTCCGACATGTCCGGTAGTTCACACACAAGAAATTCACTTCGCAAAATCTTTATTTTGTTCTGATTCGCACGGCTGACTGTACACTATACAAGACAGTACCGCGTGTACCTTCCGCGTCTATTGCATTCGTTCATGTTCACATGCGTAGCGTTGACGTTGTCATATGTGTTGGTAGTTTTGCAGTATTATAGCTGTTATGGAACTGGAACTACCAATCCAACTAGAATGAAAATGGGACATTTTTTATCCGCCTTTGCTGATGTGTAACTACAAATGCACACATACATAAAAGTTCTTCAAAATTTCGTTATTGTTTTGAATTGCAGATAACGTTTTTAAAAAAAATATATTTTTTACTATATATTTATAAAATGTTCAAATATGTATGCAATGGAGCAAAATTTTTTTTAGATTAGCATACATATAATAACATACCAGAGTTGTAAAAGAATTAAATCATTTACGAATTTAATTCATTTGATTTATGTCCAAGAATTTTTAACTCATGACTTCACTGAAAGACTTCAACTTCAAAATGTGAAATCACCATTCATTTTGAAGTCATTAATTGGTAATTAATGAATTACCATTGCATTCAAATGAATGCAATCATCTGTGATATCAGTGAAGTCATTGAAGTCATTTTGAAGTCAAAAACCATTGAAGTCATTTTGAAGTCATTGAAGTCATTTTGATGTCTTTGGATCTTTTTATAAAATAAGAGCAGTACATTAATACTTTGAATAAGTTTATTTTAATTTATTTTCATAAAAAATCAATATTGCACGGTAAACGAAACCAATTAAACAATCGTAGCTCTACTGAAAAAAGACGAAAAAAATTGTCATTTATCAATTTCTTTATTTTTCATTAACAAATATGTAAGAAAATATGTAAACAAACATTTCATAATAAACAAAACAAATTTTCGTATTTTACATTGTAAACATACAAAAAAAATTATTCGGGATCAGTTTCAATGTATCCTAGATCCTTGCGAAATTTAAACAAAACAAGTTATGCGAAATTAGTCAAAACTCAACGGATATAACTTACTGTCATTATATCATATTCATTGTCAGTATCATAATCGTCTTGATATTCTTCAAATATACGGACAATTTGTTCGCACTCTGATACACCATACAACGGTCACAAGTAGTTAATTGCAAAACAATTAATTGATTTAAATTAAATCGCAAATCTACATGTTCTGCTAAGCAGTAAATATCTTTTCTTATTTCGGCCAAACTAATCAAAAAGGTTTCAAATATTTCGTGGTATCGCCAGCTATCTATTCTGTAAATGAACTCAGGGCAGGTCTTTTCGATAATTATTTTTATGCTATTAAGCTGCGATCATTGTTTACGCTTTAGTTAAGAGGCAGAATATTGCAATTGTCGGTTCAGTAAAGTAAAGGAAAACTGAAACTTTAGTTGCCTGGCTGTTGCGTGAGAAGAAGTTTCAAATTGTAGTGAAGTGGAGTTTAAAACTATGAGTAAAAGTGGTGATTTTTCTTCCGATGACCAGGATGTTGATCCAACGTACTCTCCCAATTTATCAATTAGGAAGAGATGTTCACTGGATTGTGATATTGACAGTGATATGAAACGCCAAGACGTGTTTCCACATCATCGTTTACACCTGATGGAGTTGTGGACTCAGGTACATTGAGCAACAATACCCCCTCACCTTCTTTATTGTTAATGACACCAGGCCAGGCAAAGGAGCTTACTAATACCGAAAACCTAATATTTTCGGGGAAGTTTTTTAAAATCATTAAGGAGGTACATATGTTTTATGAATTTCTGAACAATTAAAATAATTAACAATAAAAAACACTTTGCGGTTAATTATTTACACGAGATTGCTTGGAACTTATTTTTTAACTCATACAGTTGTGTCTGGAAATACATAGATTGGTATGTGCATTTATGTAAACGTTTCCATATATATGTACTATGTAAAGGGTCTGCCATCTGACGTTTTTTTTTGTCAACTAGTGATTATTTCGTGAATGGTAACACATAGCTCATGTCTGATTTGACAAATAATTAGTTTTATCCTTCCGCTGAACGAATATGGTTGTGTATACGCTTGAACAACGCTGGGAAATATTGCGACATTACTTTGAAAATCATGGTAATGTTGCAGAATGTGTGCGAAAATTGCGTACGGATTTTGGAAGAAGAGAAGCACCGTCAGCTCCATATGTTCGTTATCTTGTGAAAAAAGTGAAAGAAACTGGCATCCTCATCGATAAACCAAAGCGTGAAAAGCCAATATACCCGAGAATATTGCTGCTGTGGCAGAAAGTGTGCGTGAAGCGCCATCAACATCAATTCGCCGTCGTTCTCAACAATTGAACATTTCGGAGACATCATTGAGACGAATTTTGCATAAAGACCTTGGTATGACGCTATTCAAAGTCCAATTGGTTCAGGAGTTGAAGCCAACTGACCATCCAATGCGTTTTCGTTTCGCTAAGTGGGCCTGCGATCGACTTAGAGAAGATGCCGATTTTGCCAAAAATATCATCTTTTCAGATGAAGCTCATTTTGATCTTGGCGGGTATGTAAACAAGCAAAATTGTCGCATTTGGGGCACAGAAAACCCGCACGCATACATTGAAAAGCCGATACACCCAAAACGAGTCACTTTTTGGTGCGGATTTTGGTCCAGAGGCATAATTGGGCCATTTTTCATCGAAAATGAGCAAGGAGTGGCCGTTACAGTCAATGGCGATCGTTATCGGGCCATGTTGAACGAATTTTTGTTCACAAAAATTGAAGAGGAGGATATTGGCAACATTTGGTTTCAACAGGACGGCGCTACGTGCCACGCAGCCGAAGCTACACTCGATGTTTTGCGCCCTGTTGTTGAAGATCGCATTATCAGCCGCAGAGCTGATGTCGTTTGGCCACCTCGGAGCTGCGATTTGACACCGCTGGACTATTATTTGTGGGGTGCCGTAAAAGATAAGTGTTACGCCGACAAGCCAGAGACAATTGACGCTTTAAAGGTCAATATTCGTGAAGCCATTGGTGAAATACAGCTGCACACAATCGATAATGTGCTTAAAAATTGGACCGATCGTGTAGGCTACTGCATGGCCAGCTGAGGCAACCATTTGAATGAAATTATTTTCCATTATTAACCGGAAGGATAAAACTAATTATCTGTCAAATTAGACATGAGCTAAGTGTTACCATTCACGAAATAAGTACTAGTTGAAAAAAAAAAAACGTTATATGGTGGACCCTTTACATTCATAATACATATATATGCAAATGGACCACCAAGTGCATTGGAAAAAACAATAAAAATCACCATCAGCAGTACAACAAAAAAAAAATCAACACACAGAAAGGAAACTGAAAAGAAAACACGAAAATATGTTATTGCCGAATCATATAATATTGCATACATATGTACATATGTATGTACAAATCTTTGCTTTTCCCCATGTCTGATGTGGAAGTACTAATACAATTTTTTTTTTCATGAGCTTGTTTTTTCTTCAATTGTTCTAAAATTTTTATTTTATAAAAAAATCTAAAGGCATCAAAATGACTTCAATGACTTCAAAATGACTTCAAAGACTTCAAAATGACTTCAATGACTTCAATGGTTTTTGACTTCAAAATGACTTCACTGATACGACAGATGATTGCATTCATTTGAATGCAATCATTGAATTCACTGAAATGAATTATCAATCAATGACTTCAAAATGAATGGTGATTTCATGTTTGAAGTTAAAGTATGTTATTGAATTTATATGATTGAAGTCAATACATAGAAGTTTTCTCTGTGACTTCAATGAATGCAATCAAAAATGATTGCATTCTTTTACAACTCTATAACATACATATTTGTAATCATTTATTTAATTCATTTAAAAAAATTCAAACGAATACCGCAAACTTTTTTTTGTTATTAATACATAGAAATCATCAAAATCAAGATGAGATTACATATCTTCCTTGCACCATAGCATAAATCCACACTTTCCTGCAAAACGAATATGCATGTACATTCCACACACATGCATTTGTCATTCAATATTCAATCTGTTCAACTTCAACTACATAGTTCTGTGGACATGTGTCATTCCATCTATTCGAACATGTCTGTGGAACTACTTAAATCCGCAGACATGAACCTCTTTTAATTCTGATACATCGTAGGCACTAAATAGTTCCATTCAAGAAAGGAACCGTTCCATGTTCGTTCCGGCAAAGGAACGATTTAGCCCAACTCTACCTGGTATGAAACTACTGCGATGTACAAAGTTACTTAAAGATATTACAAACAAGAAAACCTTATTGGAAATAATTGAAAAAACTCATCAAGCAAAAATTCATAGGGGAATTGATGAAACTTTCTTGGAATTAAAAGATTTATACTATTTTCCAAACCTAAGGCTAGAAATACATAAATTCATCAACAACTGCTTGAAGTATGATAGACATCCAACAAAACCGAATATGATGATTACGGAAACACCTAGCAAGCCTAATCAAATAGTACATATAGATATATGGTTTTCTAATAAAAATAATCATTTATAGTGTAAGAGTTCCGATAAGAAACACAATTGTATTGTCGTTGTATATTATTACAAGATCGTTTATATCACTATATTGTTACTATTAAAATAAAAGATAAAATTTAAAGCATTGTTACTATTTGTATGTATAATGTTATTACCATTACACTGTTATTAATCTTTTGTTGTTATTAGTATTGAATTGTTACTCCCATTACTTTGTAATAATTATTATACTATTTATATAAACATAAGTGCACACATACATACACTCGTATCATAGATTCCACATAAATACTTATTAGAGCTCGTAATTTGTATGTACTCATATTTAACTTCTATATTTATTTATGTTGTGTAATGTTTTGTATTCCTTTTTTTTGCAATCTTTTGTTACTGTAATACAGATCATAAGCAAATATTTAGTACCAACATATCTCGTCTTTAAATCTGTAAATTAAGTGAAAGGGAGCACACATACGCCACAGTGCACATACTCGTTTGAGTATTAACTTGCAGCATAATCTATGGACATTCACGTATCTTAAGAACCTTTTGCCCATACTACGGCGGGAAGAGTTACATACTCATACATACAGTAAAAACAATAACACGTATCAGTAAAATTACAGGTTGGTAACAGTGAGAAAAATATACCAGCATCATCTCTAAAGAAAATACAGTACTATTCTCTTTTGCTGAGGTAAAGCAGTTCCATTAACTGCTTCTTATCATGCAAAATTGCAAAACCCAAGCCATAAAAGCCAAACCAATGATGTGCTAAGCCGTATGTAAAACCCACGCCAACGTTGCTGCTGTTGTGCGTTGGCTCTTTTTCTTTCTTTAAAATATCTGTATTCCTTTGTTTTTTGTTACTCGCTTATGATCTGTAATGTTAGGTAACTGTAATTTTAATTCTATGTAGAACAAGCAGTATAAAAGGCGAGAGCATTCATTGTGTATTAAGTCGTCACACAATAAAGATCTGTTTTGGGAATGTGAGTGTTTTATTGGCAGTAATAATATAACTCAAGGCTATACAAATTTTTGGCCGTTTTTCAGAAATATTATAAATTCTACCGTATACTTTGCAGCCAGTTCAACACTTCCTGATTGTGCTTCACTTAAGTGCGTCGAATCTTCAATAGAATGAATCCACTTTCGTGTAGCAGCAAGAGTATTTAAAGATCTTAATATATACAAATGCGCTGGTCCAGATGGTATATTTCTCCTTCTTTTGAAGAGGTGTTCTACTACGCTGGCAAAACCACTGCATAAGTTTTTTCATCAATTCTACCCTTTACGACTCTTTCCGAGTAGATGGAAAACAGCATTTGTCTATCCCATCCCTAAAAAAGGCGAATCTTCTTCTCTCTCCTCTTACAGACCCATTACACTTACGTCCCTTCATTCCAAGGTCATGGAGACGCTGATAACCCGTCAGCTTATGAAATATCTCGGAACACGTGACCGGGAGTATGGTTTTCATAGCAACGGGTCCACTGGCGATTTGATGGCATGTCTCATTGAAATGTGAAACCATAGCGTACAACAGTCTGGCGAAAGCAAGATAGTTGCACCTGATATTTCTAAGGCATTTGACTGGGTATTGCATCAAGCTTTTTTGTCGAAAATGCGTGCTTTTGGGATCGTTGCCTTGGATGGTTTCATGTCTGATTTTCACAAAATAAATGCTGGTGTGCCCCAAGGCTCCGTTCTGTCTCCGAGACTCTTTATAATTTTTATCAATGATCTCTTGTCGTTATAGAGAAATCTAAACTCCCAGCCATTATCCATGAATTACTCTTGCATCGTTGAAACTGAAAAATTGTCCATCCTCAGTATGTATGTCAATGACAGCCTTCGTTAAATGGACCACATATTTGATGTCACCAAAAATGCTACCAAATGATCAGGTGCTCTTAAAACCTCTCTGCACCTGCTAGATAGGATCCAAAACCATGCAGTAAGACTCATAGAAGATGCTAATATCACCGAGTCAATTGACAACCTCGATCACCGACGAAATGTCTCCTCTCTGACCTTGCTCTATTGCTATTTTCACCACCAGTACTGCATTGAAATTTCGGGTAGCATTCCGACGCTTCAAACCTTTAACCGTAGTACCTGTCTCACTATGAATACTCATCAGTTTCCCCTCAAGTTCACTTTCGGACATACATTGAGATTTCGTCATTCTTTTCCAAGCAGTATTTCCTGACTATTATAGCCTTTAAACATGCAAAATGAACGTACGCAGGTACCTCTCTTTCTTTCCTCCCTAACTTACCTTCGCCCTCGCTGTGAGCGAACGTTTTAAGGGTACCTTAAGAAACCACGGATTTCTTGGTGGTGGTCGGGTGAAATCCAGCACAGCATAGTTACAATACATCGTCTCTGATAGCACGTTGGCAGTGTTGCCACTGATTTACGGTGCTTGATGCTGGCGGCATAGAAATTGACGAGAGATTTAGGGACATGCGTTCGGTGAAGCTCTTCTTTGTTGTGCGCTTGGGAAATCCGCATTCGTATGTTGACCACAAAAAAGTGGTGTTCTGAGTGAATGTTAGCTGCCCGTGACGTTCGGACGTCTAGAATATTGGAGGCATGCCTTAAATTTATCGCAAAATGATCAATTTGGTTTAGCGTTTGGTGTCTCCGTGCGTATATTGGGATGAAAAATCCGTGTGCTTGCTATAGTAATATTTTGTCCCGCCGCAAAGTCAATATGTCTAAGCCTAAGTTGTTGTTGCTAGTTGGCTAGCTTACCAACCGCTTCACCAAAGATGGTCCTCCTTTCCTATCCTGGCGTTAAAATTGCCTAGTACGACTTTAGCATCATACTTCGGACATTGCTCATATGTCTTGTAGAGGAGCTAGTAGTCCTTGTCTACTTTAGGGGCATAGGCGCATATTAGCCTTGTTGTAAGGCGCTCGATTACGCGTCTGAAACTCAAGCGTTCTTGCCTAAGTCGCACCCAAATAAGAGCTGTGTCTATTTCATAAAGCAATTGGCAGGATGGCAGTGATATAGCAGACAAGGGCCTCTGCTAATTGATCGGGTTCACATGGCCTGTTGTCCAAACATTCTATGATCCGATGGTCGTCGTTTTTTAAACCTTTGCAAGGGTCGTGAACAGTGAATCCATTTTTTCCGAGGCTATTAATTAGTTCGCCACATCTTTTAAGCCCTATGGTGGCGTAGGCCATTATTACATTTCTAGCCGAGCATATTCTTGCCATATTAACCTGCATGAATAAAGAACGCTAAGAACTTAATTGCTGCGCTGCTGGCCCAACCCAAGTTAAGGTATAGTGAGCAGTGACAGTGACAGTTTTCCGTTCAGTCTCCACGCAGGGCCACGGTATTTCTGTTATACTATTTGTAAATAGATGTTTAAAGGGCTTATTGGGAGGGCAAATTTCGTCAGCAGTAGACAATATTGACTCGCTAATGGTTCGAACAAATTCACGTAACAGTTCTTAGCAATAATCTTCGGGCGTGATAGCTCAAAATCGGTCGGTGTATGCTTCGTACAGAAATCATCACCATGCTAGAAAATCTGTGCCAGCAAGACATCGGAGTTACGGCCTAGTTTTTCTTCAACTCTTAGATCTCTGAGCCAATTTCTTCCACACTTTCTTTCCATTGAGTCAGTATGAAAAACTTGAAGACGTAGCCTTCGCGATAGCTAAGCATCCTGTAAAAGAAATCATCATCAAAAGAATCAACAGAACGTGTGAGTGGTTCTGAAAGCAGGGACGAACGTTTTGTCCCACTGCCTATCTCTATTCATTCGGATGAGTTTAACAATAATTCTTTAAGTTCTCTTCGAAGATCTAAGTAACATGGGCTTTCTTGTACTAGCAAAGAATTTCTTAAGAAAGACCCAGATACCCATACAGATAGCAACGTCATATCCTGCTATTGTTGCAAAATGTAAGTGGTGTCTCAAGAGGATTCTTTAAATTTGCTGAGTAAGAGGACCAGGTAAGTTGGTGACATATACCAAACTCTGCTGTCTTTTACCTCAGCAACCATAACTCATAAAGGGTGAAAGTTAAACCAGTGCAAGAGAGAGCATACTTTTCCATGTTCTGTTGCATGAGCATTTTCCCGGTTTTTATTTTTAGCATTTACGTGGTCCCTAAAGCGTTGGAAGGTAAAGGACATTTGATGGTTTCTAATTTACTTTCTATGTAGTTGCACCCTCTGTTTTTTGCTCCTTGTTTTACTGCTTGAGGTTTACTTAAGAGGTAGAAAGGATTCCGTAAGGAACGTCGAGGTCGTCGTCCTGTCGTGTTGTAATTAAAAATGCGATAAAAAAAAGTGTGTAAATACCTGACAAGGGAATAGTTCGACTACAATTAAAAGTGTAATTACGGGAGAACTTTTCCATTTGAACTCTATTGGAGGGAAGATTTTATTAAATTACGCGACAGTCTACAGTGAATAGAGTAGAAAATGGTGGCAAACAAATAAGAAGGAAGACAGGCCAGCTAGAGCAACAAAGGAGAGTTGTAATGCATTTTACCATCTCTGGTAGAAATTAATTTCGCAGTTACATGCACACGTAGACATGGATACTTTTTACACTGGGGATCTCCAAGAGGTTCTTAAAGCGAGTTCATTATATCTCGGACTGCACTCTGGGTATTGATACAATGGAACAAAGCAAGAAGACTCGTTGGGATGCCAAGGATACAATATCTAGGTTTTCGAATTTAAATGATTATGCCGACTTAAAGTACATCTTGTGTTTACAATGCAAGTTATCCCAGGAAACAAGCGGTGTTGAAATGTCGTACTATCGTAGGGTAAGGTTTTGCGCCTAACGAAACTCAGTGGAGGATCAGTTGCATTTTCGAGAGGATAGTCAGGAGCGGAATGTTGTCTGGCTGGCGAGAGGAGACTAACGTTGACCCGATAATGTACACAGCTAGTTCCTTTGTTGCACTGATTGAGGTGGCATTTGAATAGAGTGCCTTCATAGCATCTTGGATATCCTAAAAGCTTCTATGTTATTGGTATTTATAGGCATAAGACTATATCTTATTGATATCTTATTTTCAGTCATGAACACTGAGTGTACTTAGACTCATTAAAAAAGAGTATTGATTTTCCATCTGTTCAAGTTAGAAAGTCCATTTGAAGCTCTGAGTAGCTAGCTCCTCAGAGTCTTACTATGATCATACAGTTTTGCCAACCTATTGCAGTTACTCCAGTGCTAGAGTTAGAGCCAGATATGAAGTAGCACGTTTAGTTGTTCGATTGGCCTTGACTTCATCCCCCTTGTTATACTGCTGTAATGTTGTAGGCTTTACTTTATCTGGAAACGACGAATGATCTAAAGTTAGGAAATACCACGTCGGAGATGTAGCTCCAATCTGCTTTTTACGAGGGATTAAGCTCTTCAAAATCTACTAAAATTCTCCAGAATGCGGGGGATGTACTCTCTTGTTTCTCTCTATTCAGCGATTGTTTCCATTTTCAGATCGAAATGATCTCTGAATTGTTGGCGCATTAAGAGATTTCGAAATCTGTCGCATTCACACCAGGGAGTTTCTATGCTCTCACGTACAAACGCAGTACGAAAACGTATTTAAAGCACCTATCGCTCAGTTTCAAAAGTCGGCAGGATAACTTACAAATGGTCGGCTATTCAACAAGTGCAGTTTACTTTGTTCGATATGTTGTAAACCTATTTTATTGTAGCTTTGATGCTTAAGCAGTGTTCCTCCAAAGACTTGACGATTGTAATTGGATTGCTGTCTCTGTGGCGATGTACAACACTGGACGATAAATTCACAATCACGTCTAGTTTCTTAGTTTCCTTCTCTTTTGAAAGGAGTATCTGCAAGCGTCACAAGATGTTGTATTACTTATACCTAGAACACTTAGATACTTAGCCAGTAAGCCATCTCCAGTCTTTCCTACTGGGGTACAGCAGGAAAGGCATTGACCTCTTAGAGACGCCGGGAAGTACTCCTTTGGTCTGGCTGTGCTGAGACCTGGCCTCTGCAATTATACTCACTTGAAATCCAGTTGTCAACAGAAGCCCTTACTGAATAGGAAGTCCTAACGCTGATCCTTGTCCTGCCTAGTAATTTCATCGGCGATCTTAATTCTCGTGATCATCCTGGATATCCGGCACCGCAGTGCCATGCATTCCCGAACAAAATTACTTTCCCCTACTTCACCCCTTCTCCAAAAAGATCAGTACTGGACCCGACTACATTTCTTTCCTGGTTCGGATTCTAACTGAACACATTCCTACGTATTTTCGCAGCAACATAAGTTTTGGTGTCATTAAATCAGACGGAATGTTCATAAGACCATAGGCAAAAGGCCGTCAGCGCATACGGCCGTGAATATTTACTTTAGTGCAATATGTACATCAAGCGGAGGGAGATTTATCAATGTATTAGGAACAGAGCCTCCACGCAGCCGAAACCGTTGCTTATTTGAAGCCTGGTAGAAGCAGCAATAACATATTTTCGTAAAAACTTGTTGCGCACAGCGCATCAAAGGCAAATTAGGGAGGAAACAAAGAGAGGTACCGATGTACGTTGATTTTAAATATCTGACTGTTATAATGACTAGGAAATAAAGAGTTCGGCAGGTCATTAAATAAGCGAGTTGTACAGTTGTTGTACGCTGCACTGGTGGTGAAAATAGCGGTAGAACAAGGTGAAATAGAAGAAATTTCGCCAGTGTTCGAAGATCTTAATTAACTTCAAGGAGATCTTAGGGGCACCTGTTCAGATGTGAGCATTTTACTCCAATTTCGAACAGGTGAATGCCTTATATATTGCGACCACATCAAAGGCGTTGAAATGTTTCTTACATCGTGTCAGGAAACCAAGACATTTCGCAGCATTTTTGGCGAAATATATACTCCTTCCAGCGTAAGTTCTCATTGACACACATATTTAAAGTCGAAAGCTCGTTAGTTAACCATCGGCTGCAGCAGCTTTGTCTCACTTAAGATTGGAAATTGCTGTCCTGACTTCATCTTAGCTAAGTGGACTGAAGTGTTGTCTGTCATCGTCCAAGTTGAATAGTTCATTCTATCTAACAGTGGGATTTTGTTTATAGTTACCGTTTATCAGCTTATGTAAATAATATTTCCAAATTCTCAGCACCGACTGTGGTTCTACTATGAGATACCCTTCGTTGTCCTTGCAAATTCAAAATGTAGCAACTTACGGCTAGGTAACTTCCACTACTAGCTGGATATGTCATCAATATTTACGACATATCCTGTTTGAGAAACCACTTCGTTACCCAAAATAGTTTCCACAAAACTACGACCCCTCTAATCCATATAGCTCGCCGATATTTTCCAAGGAACACCGTTGCAAGTATACATATCCCACATCAACTTAACTATTCAAACAATTAACCTGCATTACTTTAGTAATATTCTCTCAACCTTGACCCCATTTTAATAGAATCCATAGCAAGGATAAACTTTTTTAAAACTACACATCCAGTCTCTGAAACTTTTACTTCACCAATCCACTAAATGGCATTCAGAATCCCCGATATGTAAACAAAAAAGTTCAACTCAAAAACTCGTTTTCATTAATTTATTCCGAAAAATCCGAAACTAGCGAGTAGCGACCGCAAAAGTGTGGTTTAATGAAACGCAAACAAAATAATCGGGAGAGACACGCAACAAACGATACAAAATTCCACCAGAATACGGATGTCATTCCACTTCGTTACACCCATGGTACTTTGAGTAGCGTAAAAGCAAATGCAGATCTTCCCCGAAGGAAAGCTTCTACTGCCACCCGTAATCGCTTCATCCCGTGCATACATTACCCGTCGTCGCTTTTTCCAAAAATTAATAATTTAAAATCCTGGCACGGATCCAAATAAAAGAGCCATGCCTCGGAATGAAAATTTGCGAGTAATGAAAAATTCCACCTGAAATCTGGGCACGTTCTCTCCAGAGTCAGACCGTACCACCCCGGGCACCACACATGAGAGCAACAAGATTCGTAAATACCCAAGCACCGGGACAATATAAAAATGGTTTTCCACAATGCTCGTTCTGCTGCCGAGTGTCGGGTGCTGAGGATTAACATATTCGTAACTAGGAAGAATGGAACACAAAATTAAAGTGTTATCCTGTCCTGTTGCGTCAGCTGAATTCTGGAAGGATGTCCTTTTGAATGAAGCGGCACGTGTGCCATACCACTAACTTCATCGCGCCCAAGGATTAATAAATTCATGACTTCACATTGACTACGGCCACATTTTACATCATACCGTCGAATCAGGAGTTAGAGTTGGCATCACAGTTAGACCCAGGATCCTTTGAGAGAACCAAAGGCAAACACAATTAAACCGAGAACATACTCCATGTATGTTGAGGTGAATTAATTGTTATCTTAACAACACCGGATGTGTCATAAAGCAATTATGTTCAAACGAATTTTCAATGATGTGAGTATTGGACAGCCCCCTCTACGAGTATAGGAGTATGCCACAGGATGGCCACCTTGCTTTAGTTATTTTGTCCCTCTTTTGGGGAATCAGCCCAAATTGATGACGATGGGATAAGAATGAAGGAAATGGGAATTATAAACCAAACCGAAAATGAATTTCCAGAATTCCAATGCTCAAACAAAGCGAATGGCTGATGGAGACAGTCCGCCTGAGGACAATCAAAGGAGCTCCACACACAAAAATACAGACACCAGTTGATGCTGCTTCCGTTCTGCGGGCTGTGTGGGTTTCCTGTGATCTGTTTGGTCAGGTGAATTTCTGTTTGAATTACCCACAAGGTAATCAAATCAAAGAACAAAGGACAAAGTTGAGTTACGTCTAACTGAAGTTTAAATACAAGTTTACCCAAAAATTATGAGCAAACGTAAACGAAAGATTTCAAGTTAGCGTCCTATCAATCCTGCCGTCGAGAAGAGGGAATTCGTTGGAGATTCGATTAACTTTGAATGTCTGTGGAGAGATGGAATCATAAAAGATGTGTCAGGAGTATATCTTCTGTGCGAGTTGTGAAGGTTTTTCTCCTTACTGGCGTATCCTTATCCCATGAATGACTGATAATATTAAAATGGGATTCTGTCGTCTTTCTGTTGGGCAACGACTCAGAAGATTTGTTTGTTTTGGTTTTACGTAGGAAGTGGGTCATAAATTTAAATAGAATGCCTGTTGATGTCAGGGAAATTACTTGTAAATTGTACTGGGATGTGCATTGCGGTCCCAAGGAATACTCGGGATAGATTTTTATTGAATTATCAAACTGATGCCCATTTTGTACTGAGAAAATGGTTTTACATTACATGTTACTCGACGAAAGTGGTACCTTTTGCTTTATTACCCTTTAGGCTATGGTTGGTTGAAGTGGAGGTTTCTGCGAACTTGCCTTAAATCCAATAATCACTGAACGATTAATTTGTATGAATAATCCTCAGAAAGTAGTTGTTAATGTATGTAAGTGGGGATAGACGGTCCCTGCGTTAACTTCATTCGGGCTCCTTCGGAGTTTCATTCCATTCAGCCCCTGACAACTGCAAAATAGTGTATATCCACTGCAACCAAATGACTTCCAAATACTGTTCGGAGCTGACTGTCATCAATCTGGTGATTTCCAAAGCGGATTGGGTGCGTTGTAATTCTGTAACTATGAACATACATCGATTATGCTCATTTTACCTTCTCGATGTAGCTGCCGGGTAATGGTCTCATCTCGCCGGACTTGACTTGCTAAACTTAAAGGCGCGAATGTTTAGCAGGAGAAAAAGTGCGGCTGATAAATTCGGGCGGCTAGGAGGTGACAGCTCCACCAGAACATAGTCAGTTCCTCAGGTTTATATGTAAGCTTCATTAACATATTTGGTGCTGAGGTCAATAAGGAAGAATATCAATCCCGTTTTGCGTTAGGGACTTCAGGGTTGGGGTTTGTATGTGGGGTAACGTGCAACTGTATACGTATAACTGTATACTATCCCTACTGTTGCCTCGAATAAGAACGAATTTATTGCTGATGACCCTCCAAAAACTATAATGAATAACTAGCAGACTTGGCTATCGTCATAGAAGTTGCACATATTGCGGTGGACGCCAGACACTCCCCAGCATTTTGGATGTACGAACTTTCGAGCCTTGTTGCAGCAAGGGTACGAATATCGATATCACAGGCACAACGGAGTCAAGTAATATCGCCAATATCGACGCTGAGAAGCTGCAATCGCAAGAGACCACTAGAATGTTTCCTAATAGTGTTTTCTTCAAGCTCTTTCACAATTATAGTCCCCATATACAAACCATCCGTAAGGGCCGTAAGACAAGCTGCTTCTGATGCGAGTACCTTCAAGACGCCGCCATAAAGAAGCCTCTGGTTTGACGATGGACAAATGTAGGCAGCTGAATGCTGCCAAACAAGAAGCATATAAAGCTGCGCTGCATTTTAGACCAAGAACCGCTCGTGAGCTTTACAAATAGCAAATAAGAACAAAGCAGAGCTCTTTTGGAAAGAAAAAGAAAGTATACGAGTAGTGATCGAGGAAATGGAGACATGTTACTGCAGGGATGACATTCGAAAATTTCACCAGAGAACATAAGGAATATTGCAGGGTTGCAAAGCCAGAATAGAAGGCTATAAAGATGAACATGGACAACTAGTAGTAGAGTCGCAGTTGGTGCCGAGTCTCTACTGTATAACTGCGATGATGTTTAAAATACCGGTGTCAGGCTGAATGAAGACGACAAAGAATTGCCTTCCCCTGAACTAGACAAATTTAAGGTAGCAAGATTGAAGTTATATCTGCTCTCGCAAACGGCCTGCTTGCAAAGGTGCTTACAGCAGCGGGTTGAGAATATGGACCAGCTCTTGTGCAGGAAATGGACTGATGAAATCATGCTCGAAGCATAGAATTTCAGCATCAGTTTGGCCAACTAGGTTTCTTAATTATGACCTATAAGACCATCGATCAGATATTCGCGCTAACCTGGAATTTGAGATCAGCGCTCACCACATATTTACCGACTTCTAAGCCGCAACAGCGTACATCCGGACGAGCTATACATCGCCATGTCTAGTTTCGACATCTTAGCCAAACTTGTCCGGTTGTGCAGGATGACTATAGAGGTATATAGGATAAACAAAGCAACACGCTGTCATGTGACTTTTTTAAAATCGCTCTAGAAAGAATCATACCAAACTTCTCACCAGCAAAAGAGGTACGAACTTGTTTATCCATTTGTCCAAAGCTTAAGAACTTCTCACGTCGACCCGTCTTATGATCTACTACAAACCATGTATCACTCTTCTTACCGGAGAAAAAAATTCCATCTGGCGATCGACATGGTGCACTGGCTACATATTGAGGTATCCTATATGGCAACTTTCACAGATCTCCTATATCGTCTAATTGATAGATGCTTCTATCCTTTGGATCGGGCAAGTATTGGATAACCAGCGGTTTGGCCTAAAACGTCACCATTGCCAGCTACAACTTCAAGATATTTAAGGACTTTATCTACCTTGGTTCCACAATTACAAGCAGCAACGGCATCAACGCCGAATTACTCTTGCTAATTGATATTTCTTTGGGCTCAAGACGCAATCGAGTAATGGAGGCCTATCTTGTAAGGCCGAACTGCCTTTATAACTGGCTATATTAGGCTTGAACCTTGTCGAAAGTGGATGAAAAAGTACTTGGTCATATCAAGAGAAAGATGATTTTTCCATTTGCATTGACGGGAAATGGTAAAGTAGATCCAATTACGAACTGTAAGGGCTGTGGTGAAAAATCGCTCCTGCCAGACGTCTGAGAGAGTTGGACAATGTTGAATGAATGAACACCACTGCTGCGGCCCAAAAAGTCTTTGAGTCTAACCTCGAGGGACGGCACAGCAGAAGCAGGTGTAAAGGGACCTCAATCAACTTGGAGTGCGGCATTGGAGACATCTGGTGAGACACGAAACAAATAAGGAATATCTGACTGCGGACACGTGGTCCGCAGATGACATTTGTATCACGTTCATTGTGGATTAAAATGGGAGCGACTCTGCCTGCAACTTGGTCCAGTACATTCTCAGCAATAGAGTCATGAATGCAATCTTTGACCGCTGATCCTCATAGGCTAACATTCGAAGGGGTATACTCTAAAATCGAACCTAATTTTCAATTGGCCCATCTTGAACTACAAACTGAGGTGGAAAGAAAATGTTGCAAAATAGAAACGCTCTACGTGACCTCTACTCGTGGAAGAGGGCTGGAGGCTCAAGGTTCAAATCGAAGTCATGCAACTAGCAAGTGAAACAAATCCTCACTTTGGTGGACTACACTGGTAAGATGAACTTGCATCCATCTCTTAGAAAAGTGCAACAAGCAGCCTGCATAAGCATCACCCGTGCGTTAAAAACCTCTCCAATGGCGGCTTTCCAAATTTTGCCAATTTGCTACGTATAGACTTGTACGGTATCCAGATTTCAATTAACTCTGCCTTCAAGCTGAGAGGCACTCAGCAAAGGAAAGTGCTAAATGGATGGCATGTCAGTCAATAATACTTATCCTGCTTAGTGGTCTCCCCATCTTAATAATTAACTAAAAGTGACTTCCACGTTGACTTCAATCACCTGATTTCAGAAAGGATGGAATGGAGACAAGACAGAGTCTTCCTCAGTAAGTCAATTTCCTTTCTCACAGACGGCGTTGGTCCAGGTATCTTCAATGAAGACTTTGGCAGACACTAGTCTTTGAGTTTAGCTACTTACTGTACTACCTTGCAAGCATGATTATCAGCCATTCATGAGGCCGAGGCTTGGCTCAGTCAAGATTCAATACTCGTGATAGATATTGCAACAAACCTAGATAGTAAAGTAATGATCGGATCCCAAACTTTAATTCGAACAGTAGTAAGGATCTGCATCGCATCTCTCAACAATGTCATGATCAACACAGTATCACACTTTGTTTGATTCCAGGACACTCGTATGATCCAGAGTGCAAAAACAAATAGTATTCAGCTTAAAACGTTAAGCCACCAATATCTTAGGCCAAACAAATAGCACACTTCCAAGTACTCACTTAGTTCAGTCATAAGTGGACTCACCGATCAATACAACTGACTGTGAGATATCTAGACTAATATGGTCCATAATCGATCCTAAACGATCAAAAGAATTGCTCAAGCTCAGGAAAATAGACACTTCTGAAGTCACAAACGTAATTACGGGACACTTTGTCATTGTGACAGGAAGAGGTATTTTTGATGCACTTCCTTTGCATCTGTCGCGCCTTGACACGCATTAGAAAGCAATCCGTTATCAATTACCACTTCCTAAACGATATCTGCTCTATAAAGCTCACCGATCTTGGAAAATTCATCAAGAAATCTCTTTGGTTCCAGGCTTCCTTTTCCGCGCTCTGCCAGTGGTGTCACAAAAGATAACAAGAAGTTTACGTGAACCTCAACAAGGACCACTCTAACTTAACCTAATATAGGAGCATTCGCTGGATCCAGCACAGAAGTGTAAGAAGTGATCGGGATTGAACGCGTCTGCTACTATACCAAAACGAAGGTGGTATTGATTGGAAACATCTTTCAAAAAGGAGTGAAACCTGCATTGCTTGTTACGCTTTGCAATGGAATGCGCTAATCCAAGATGGAAAACCGATGTATGTGGCGGTAAAGTCAAGCGAGAAGCAAGTCAACTAGGAAGAAGCTGGGGAGTTTCAAGACATCTCCAGAAACGACATATGATGTATGGCATGTGGGAGTGGTGAAAATCCTAAGGAATAATAAAGGTATAGGGGCATGTGGTTGCCGGTTGAAACCAATTGTTGACCGAAACACAGTCTGAAAAAAATTTGGTGGTTCTTTGTTATTGCAGCCTTCCAATGCAAGATCATCTGCCGGGATTCATTCTCCAGATGTTACCTCAAGTTTATTATATATTGCCCACTCGAAACGTGACAATAAAAACCATGTCTAGTCTTAGTTGGGCATTAGTTGGTTTGCTTGCGAATTTTGACTATCGGTCGGTGCGTGTTTTTGGAGCTGTTAAGAAGCATCATTCATCAATTTGGTTCTCATATCATATTGCAGAGTTTTGTCATCGAAGATTTATTGTTAGACGTCCCCTGAAGTTAGTATGAGCGCTCTCCCGTCATGTTATATGTTTACTCTGTGAACCATTCATATGTTCTTTAATTTGACTTTCACATGCCTATCACTTGCAGGTATTCTGTTCCTCAACTGAATTAGTTGCTCCTGATTCTACTCGTTTAAGCCATTAAATACTTCTGTCCTGCCTTAGGTGATACGAGTACATATATATCCCGCCTACATGCGAAAACAGACGCAAGTATTTTAACTGATTTAAAATCCTTTGTGGCTTTTCTGCAGCATTCTAATCCTAAGAATATCGGGCAACAGATATTCCTAACTCAAAGCTGCAGTTCACTTTTCCCCAACGTCTCTCATTATCCCACGGAATTTGAGAGATTGCTATTGGAATATGAAAGTAGGAATTTTGCAAATCCTTTGTTGCCATTTTGGCGTTCAAACGTAAAAGCAATTTGTAATGTATGCAAAGTGTGTTAACAGTGCAAAGAGAATTCTTTAGCTTTGTAAACTAATGAAGGATATGGAAGAGCCCATCAGGGATTACGTTTAAAACGGCACAAATGAATGTTGTTAACACTGAAAATTCTAAAATTGATTGGAGTGTTAAAACATAAAAATTGTATATGCATGGCCTTTGTAAGGGCTTACTGTCTAATTAGAGACTGCGTAAAATGAGTTAATCCAAAGAGAATGGAAAGTGCTCCTTCCGTGTAACTTTTTTTTTTTAATTTTCAATTTCAGGCAGAAGAAGACCAGTGCCTATATGCATACTTGATTCGTAACGATTCGTGGGCCATAACCACGACTGCGCGCCGTCTCATCTGGGTTGCTGCAGCGCGTTTTTATTTCAGCTTTTTCAAACTCATTTCCAGACACCTGCTGTCTTACACAAAGTTTGAGTAAGGTGGCTCGTGCTTTTTCCATCTGGTTTTAAAGTATTCCAGAGATGGCATATTTTGGAACGGAATGGTTTTCGCGCCGTAATGTATGAGTACTGCCACTTCCTTCATCTTACTGTGATGTTGATATGTTTCCGATACATTTTCGCTAAGAACCACAATATTTTTTCAAATTACGGATCCATCAGAATATCCTCAAGGTGCATAGATATTTGCTAATAAAGGTGTACAGCCTATGAAGGTCTGCGGTAGTATCCCTTCACCTACTGCTCCCATAAGGCAGTGCCGACTCTGAATTGGATAAAGCTGTATTTCAATTCTGATTGTCAGTGTCAATTTTAAATCACCGCTTTCCTTCGTCAGCGATGCTTGAAGGTTATTGCTTGTTACCAGCAGGCATGATAATGTTGCCATTCACTTAAATCTCATTACAGTCAAGTCTGATCTTGTGTGTAAATCAATAAACCTATCCAGTAAGTGCGTTCTATGCCCAAATGCCTCGCTTAAAGTCGTCCACTATAGCGAGGTCTCCGTTGCCTCAGTAGGTAGGAATGAAGATTCTTCGGGTTGGTGTGTTAATATTCATTCGGCCTATATGTTCTAGTCATCTCATGCGCACTTTTCTAACCAAGCTGATCTAGTTACATAGCTCAGATAGTTTGCTACTAAAACTCCTCGTCCAATGCTCGTATACGGGACCAGAAATCTCCAGTATAACTTCATCCGACTTCGTTAACGTCCATGCTTGTGCGCCATAGAGCAATGCTAATACGGATATTACATAGAGCCTCCTTAGTGTTTCTTGTCAGCGCCTTATTACCCAATTGCCTTCTTAGGGCAAAGTTACAGCGATTGACAAGAGCCTACCTATTCATTTGTTGGCTGTTGAAGCTTCTTTACCATTCGTCAAACCGTCTATTGCGACTTTCTGTCAGATTCGACGGAGTTATGTGCTCCTTCTTGTTGGCAGGGTGTACATAGTTCTACCCTGCTTCTGTTTCAGCACTCACAAGCTTATTAGTAAGAACTGGCTGTGTTCTCTCAATGTGTAGCCAACTTGTGCGCAGTTAAAGAAGTCACATGACAACGCATTACCTTCTATAAATTCATATTCGAAAAGATTGTTTCCGTCCTTTATGAAGCAGCAAACGTTCTACATTCTCATTCATGTTATGTCAGTATGGCAGTGACGCCAAATTAGACATGACTCTATTTAGCTCGTCTCTCTGACAGGGTCAGCAAGATCAGTGACAAATACTTTCAAGTATTCGCACAATGCGGCAGACAGGACTTTGTAAGCGATGTTAAAAGGACTGATGTATCTATAGGTGGCGCAGCTTGTAGTGCCTTCTTTCCTGTTGATCGGACAATAAATGCTAAAGAAAAATTGATCTGGCATACATTTTTCCAAGCAAATCTATGTATAAAATAAGTTAGTGTATACTCTGCACCAAAACATATTCCGCTGCCTTAAATAGCTGCCAGACCGGACAGCCTATCTGGTGAGCTTTGTTGTATTTAACTGTCATGCAGCGGATGGGAATCTTAGATTTCATCGCCCAAGTTGAAGACTTTTTTCAAATACCCAGCACCGACTATGACTCGGCTACAAAGATTCCTGTTCGGGTCGTATTGGCCTAACACTTTGTTTAAATCTTTTTGTGAGACTTCCGGATATTAGAAGAGCTTCTCATGCCTTGTCCTTTGCTCGTAGGACACATGATGTTTTTCTCGATAATGAGTTTTTTTTTTCGCTACATGCGCAGGAGTTCGCGAAGGATTCATGTAAGACTGAAATGCGAACACCAGATCTGATGGTTTGTTGCGTTACCATCAACGATAAGCATCTTTACAGTATTTCTCTGTTGTTATGGCATCCGAAATATTCGTCCAAATCCAAGTCCGAGTCCAAATTCGCCGCTTTTGATAAGTTGAACACCATGTTTTCTTGTGCATCTTAAGGTACGGAAGCCACGTGCTAGATATAGTGATATTCCGTCCTGCAGCAAGGTCAATGCGGTAGTTTATTAAATAAACGACAAGAAGCGGGCCGACGGTGTAAAATTTTTGGAAAGCTGATGTACGGAAAACAGGTGCATATATGTACAATATTAGGAAAAATAACGATCGATTTCGATATCCTGATCTTGTCAAACTTTATAAAAAAACAAATGACGGACAGAATTTTTGGTTTTTGGAATAGAGAGCAGATTGGGTGTAAGCGAGATGTAAGATCAAAAGAGGCTGAATTTTGTTGAAATAAGTTTATCTCTCACAGGCAATACCATATTGTAGTCTTGAATAAAAAATTCCGTAATGACTTTTAACCAAAAGATCTAAGGAGCAAACCTTACTAAGGTAGTAGATGTTTCTACGAAAATTGATTCTAAGATTTTCTGTGTATTTGGAGAAATTCATCCTTGAGTTAATGACTAAGCACTCTTTAACGTTGTTGATTTGAAAATACTTGTCTCTGCAACTAATACAACTATCAAATAAACAAGATGTTGTATTGATCCTACGGGAAGCACACCCGAGTTTAAATCTTTAACATTCAGATGCTGACAAATGGAAAAACATTATTCTTGTTTTGGTCCTTATAAACAAATTATTATGTTCCGCAAACCAGACTCTTAATAAATGAAGACCCCAATTAATATCTGACAGAAGATTCCAATTACTTTCTGAACCCAAGCGAATCACACATAATCCGCAAACCTTTAAAGTTTAAACTGAGCAAAGAGTTGATGTATATTAGAAAGAGTATTTGGTTATATCAACTACAATAGTAAGCTTCTTAATATCAAGATTGCTTAATATTCTCGAACAAAAATGTTAGAGAACATCCTCTTTTTAACTATCTTCATTTCGCCAAATTTATGTAAGCTTTGGTTCCACTTTTCGGTGGGACATGCTATCAACTCACCAGTGGACTCGTTACTACGAAAACTGTACTGCCGGTCATTGAGAAGTTTTCGTGTTTCGGGAAATTTGCATGAGCTGACGGTTTATCGGCTAATGACACTGGAAAGAAGGGACGTAAGTGCAATGGAGGAGAAAGAAGAAGATGCACCTTTTTTAAAGACGAGCTGCACAAATGTTGTTTTCCATCTGCTCGGAAAGAGTCCTAAGGATTAGGATTGATCAAAAAGCTTACGTAGTGGTTTTGCCATCGTGGGGGAACACCTCCATATATACAATCTGGTATCTAGCGGGTTTGTTGTATGTTATGATCTTTAAATACTCTTGCTGCTACACGAGTGAAGATTCGATGCACTCAAATATAGGCGGAGACAAAGCACAATCTGGAAGTGTTGAGCTGGAGGAAAAGTGTACAGCAAGCAGATTGGCCTTGTCTAAAGAGCTGGCCGCTGAAATGGCATTGTAAATGAGCGTTGGGATGGAAGATGAGGCAGAATTTCCGACCAAAAGCTTTTACTACCTTTGGAACAGTGTAGTATTTTTTGCCTCAGTTTTTGGTCGTGTTGAAAGTTCTCACGCTTAAGACGTAGCAGTCGTTCCTGGCCCATTTGAACTTTTTCAGTTTTCCTCTGTCGAGCCATTTTACAGCTCGAGTCGTACCACGCCTTTTATTTTGGTTTAATATCCTTCATCCGATGAGGAATAAAGGATTTCATTTCAAAGACTATAGTATCTGTGATCATATCAGTAGCGGCATCTACGTCGTTATCGAGGAAACATAACGACCAGTTAAAATTCCCAAAGAAGCTGTTAAGGCCGCTCCAATTGACATTCTCATACGGTTCTTTTAGGAATCTTTTCTCTAACTGTGTGGTCGATGTACGAGATATTAGCTGATATGACACAGTGGTCCGACGAGCGAGAAGTTAAACATAATGCTAGAATGTAGGCGGAATGTTGCGTCAGGTATTCACGTGTGCTCATTTACATGCTGGGTCAAGTTGTTTTCCACACCGAATATCTCAACACACCTCCTCCGGAATAACGAAGCCACCCGGAATTGTGCCTATTGAAATCGCCCGTAATAACGATTTCAGTATGGGAATACAATTTTTTGAATGGAGTAAGTCACAGTTCATCATCCTCCTTTTGACGGATAGCACTTTCTGAATAACGGTGGTATCTGCTCTAAAGCAGTCTAGGGTCTACGCTATTTTCTCTGCCGCACGTTTAGTGTTCATTGTCCGAACGTTCCATCTGCAGATAAATCCTATTTTCATATTGCTGATGAACCAGCAAAGAATCCTTTTTTATTCGAGACTTTTAGTTGCTTTGCGACATTTGGGTTTTTGCATGGCCCGATATTTATTATAATTCCAAGCACAACCCCGCAACAAGAGCGTCAAGTCTTTTCTTTGACAAGTTTAACATTAGAAGCCAGACATTTGAATGTGTAGGTGTTGTTTGTCGCTTATATAATTATTGTTGTTTTTATACTTCATTCTAAATGATTAATACCTAACAATCGAATTCGTGGGATAATTCCATAGCAGACATTCTGTGCGAACAAAAGGAAGGTTTTCATATTTGTCACCTGAATACCCAAAATCTTATAAACAAAACTGATATCTACGTTTTCTGTTTAATGGTAGCATTCATTTCATTTCATTTTTAATGCATTTTACTCTATTGATCTTAAATTTACTAAACTTACATGCTAACAGAAAAATGATTAAATGGTAGCTTATCATAGCTTAATTAACTTATTCTAACTTACTGGCCCTCCAAACGGGCGCTCTAAGCTAAACTATGATATATTTTTGTTTTATGTCTTTCGACGTCTAATTTACAATTTTCAATCTTAATTACTGTTCATTAACATCTTATAACTATAAGAAAAGAAAAATTTAAGAAAAAACTTAGTAAATGAGCATTTTTTTTGTATTTATATGAAACTTATATTAAAGGTATAAATACTTAAACTACTTAAGCTAACTACCTGTGCTAACTTATACTGAACCTTAAACTACTTAGCCTAACTATACAATCTAATTTAATCTAATTGTTAGCAAACTTCAAGTTGCTTTAATGGTAGCATGGTTGACGTTGTGTGTCACTCAGAAAGCTGTATTAAAAAATTAAATGCGTTCCAAACTTTTTAAACTGATTAATATGCATCTTATTCGTTCAGTTAAAGGTCGTGAAGGGGGTGGAGGTGCTGCAATCTACATTAAAGAGAGTTATAGATTTAACATTGCAAAAAAGGCCACACTAGGTGAATTGGTAGAATATGTTTCTATTGAAATACTTATTAACTAGGCTACATTTACAATGCACAAGATGTAGTGAATTACTCGCACATCATTTGGTAAGAGGCTTTTTGGCCACGTGGATCTGTGATCCTCCTACTCTTAGAACCATTTTGAGCTTCTGAAGCGTAGGAGACTGTTAACGTCTTTATTGTTTATATAGCTCAAGTCGTAGAAGACAGTTTCTAAGTAGGGTTTCCTTCTTTGGGAGAGAGCTGGGTATGTGAAGCGTAGGTCGAGGATCGTCTCCTTCTCGTCCTAGTGAAGATGCCAAGCATTCTTGCATGCTTGCCTATAAAACAGTGTCCAGTGATGACACCTATGATTGCGCTGAGATATTTCGTATTTTGAAAGATCAAACTTTTACAGCAATTCAGATCTAGCTTTAGCCAGAGTTTTTTGGTCGCTAGACAGGTTGATCCAACAGTTCATCTACGGTTTATTCACCTATAATATTAGCATCCAGTTTTAGTAATAGTTTGCACGTAGCGACTAGTATGCCGATGCTACCATTTGCGGGTTGGGTAGGTAGAGTAGTTTCAATCTTGGCGAGTCCGTCGGCCCTACAATTCTTTGGAATCTTTCTGTGACCCGGCACCCAACATAAGGGAAAGTTGAACCGCTCTGCTATCTCCCTAATAGATGTTCAGCAGTCATGGGCTGTTATAGAATTATGTGATACTAAATCTAGGGACTTGATATCCCTTGCAGACAGGACCTTTTTATTCGCCAAAATTTTCGTTTGGAACACGCTACAGTGATTTGAAAGGTGAAAGGAGAGGCTTAGATTAAGCTTATCTGAGAAAACTTCGCCACCTGTGTAGAAGAGGATAGATTTGTCATCCATGAAAGCATCTTCCCCCAGAAGAATCTAGAGGAGATGCTTACATGAAAGTCTTTGTCAAATCAATATTGGGGCATGGTGTAATCGATGTTCTCTGGAAGGATTCCTAGCATATTAAGAATATTAGCGTGACGAGCTTCTCATCATATTCTCTAACATTGGTAGGACCTGATCAGAGTGCCATTGTAGTTCAGCAGATATTATACTGACGGGTCTACCAGACTTGCATGATTTGAAGCTATACGAACAGAATTTCGGTCGCGCCTGCAGTAGTCGTACTAGAGTTGTTAATGGTCTTGACTACGGAGCTACCTGGAAAGTGGGTGGCCAGTAGCAGGTTGAATGATTCATCACTTGAGATTGTCGAAGAGTCATCGGTTTTTCTCAAACAGCTAGGCATCATAGGATTTGTAGAGGGGATTTTCCTTAGCAGCGATGCCTCAGAGGTTTCTGTTATTCTATCACAAAATGACCTCCAGGATTGTCACTTTGCATTCGTCTGTTCTTTTTTAAATATGTGAGGGATTCCTTGTATGAGTTCCAGTCAGTCATTTCTCTTGGGATTTTTGTTTGGTTGAAAAGTCTCCTCCAGACGTTTCTAAGCAGTCCCACTGCTAATGCCTACTAGTGTCCTTTTCTTGCCTCTAGGTTGAATAAGAGAACGCAGGAAGCAGCCATTACTCGTTGGTGTTACACTGAGGACTTTATAAGTATTTTTAAAAGTGTTCCTTTGGTTTTTGGCCAATCAGTTTTCCGATAATTCCGGAATGCTAGTTGACTCGTAGGAGCATCATTCAGACTGGATTGGATGTATCTAGGGTATGAAAAAGAGAGTTCAGACGATACCATCTAATCTAGTTCGTTATCATTTGAGTGATGTTGTCGGAGACAAGAGTGATATCTAACACTTCTTGTCCCTTTTTTGATATGAAAGTGGGCGCTAGTGTTGCAAACAATGAGGGTAGTATTTATAACATAATCAAAAAGTGACTCACCTCTATCATACGGTGTGATGTGCGTTGGCATTGCACCCGATGATGAGGCCAGTGCTATGATCTACCAGAGAAGCCACCACCACGGTGTTATATGAGTTCCCCGATTCTCAACATGAGCCAAAGGGCTCATCTTCATCATCTGATCATAAAGGATCTCTTTTAATTCCTCGTCGGTTTCCATTTCCGACAGGGTGTCAGAGGTGAGATCGTGCTTCAGTGAACATGTCTTGATTGACCGGTCTTTAGCAAATTGCCTATAGGTGCGCACTTCAAATCAGTTGAGGGCCACTTCTAATTGTGCACGCCATCCAAAGGTGAAATCTTCCTCTACTGCGTTGTCCTCCGGGTTAGATTCGAAAGCTCTGCGGGCCGGAGCGTTGGTGTTCATTCGCTCTGCATGTCCTAGCCACCTCAGGCGACTGATGCGTTGTTTTCTAAATAGATCCATGTCGCTATATAGCTCGTATGAATCTCGCTGTATCTTCTCCTCCAAAGCCCATCAACCTAAACAGGACCGAATATTTTTCTCTCGAAACGGCTGATTATATCTTCACCCGCTTTCAATAGAGTCCATACGTCAGCGCCAGAAAGCAGGACTGGCATGATCAAGGCCTTATATAGAATAGGGCCTTCTTAGTTTTCTCTTACTACTCTGTTACCTTCTTAGGCAATTCTTCGTTTTATTTCTGCTGAGGTGCTGTTAGCCAGATTCATAACAGAGCCAAGGAAGACAAAATCCCTTACTACCTAGAAATTATAGCTGTCAACTGGTACTTTCTGTCCAATTCGTCGATATTCTATATATCTTCTTGTTGACAGCACATATTCGGTATTGCTCTCTTTTACCTACTTTCGCCGCTTCCGGTTCAGTACTGACTTACTTCTGCCAATTATGTCGATATCATCGGCGTACGCTAGTAGTAGCCCAAACTTTTGAAATATTGTGCCCTGGGTCTCGGTTAAGTCATTGCGTACCTTAACGGAGCAGCGAGCGTCCTCAGTCTTTATTATGCACAAGTTAAGGAGACTTATGACTCCGTAGTTAGCGCAGTTGAGGGGGTTCCGTTTTTTATGGATCGGGCAAACGATATTGAGATTTTGTTCATCGGGCATGAGGAATAATTTGGTGCATGATCTCCACACAGTCATTTCCAGCAGCTTTCAATACCTTGGCCGGTAAGCCGTCAGGTCCAGCAGCTTGATTGGATTTCAGCTTAGGTATTGCTATCCCTACTTCGTTTTGGAAAAATGGACGGAAGTTTGGCTATCATCATCTACGTTGAATTGTCTGTTCTGCCTGATGGTGGGATATTGAGTTTCTTCGCCGTTATACAGTCTACAGGAGAAGTTTTTCCATATTTCTAGCACCGGTTGTGACTCTACTATAAGGTTTCCTTCTTCATCTTCACAAGCTTCTGTCTTCTTGCCTTAACACTTTTTTTTACCTGTTGGTAGGACTTCCGTACGTTATCTTGGAGTACAAAGTCTCAATATCTTCGAAGGCGTGCTTCTCGTGCTCTTTTTTCTTCTTCTGGAGAAGCCAATGTTCTTCCGGTCTCTTTGCTCATATACATCCTTCGTTGCAGCGCCACTTTGCACGCTTTTTGTTAAGCTGAATGCAGTAGCTTGCATTCTTCATCAAACCTAAACCTAGGATTTCTCGGTAGTGTTGCTTTGTGACTGATCTTCGATACTTGATGCTGGCGGCATAGAAGGCGAGATTTCGGGATTCGCGTTCGGCGAAAATTCTGGCGGTCTCTTGCGATTGCGCAATCTTCTCACAATAGTTGTTCTTTGCTATGGCGCATAAGAAATCCACATTCGTACCTAAAAAAAACATGGAATCCGAGTCAATTTTGGCTGCCCGGAAGTTTCGTACGACCAGGATGCATGTCTTACCCAGAACGCAGTTCCCCCATATTTATGCTTATATGAGTATATATCGGCGGACTCAAAGCCAGTAGTCCTGGTTCCAAAAAACTCAGTTCAGCCCTGAGCCCATATACTCGATAAATTTGATTACACAATCAATATAACAACTGGATCTAATTCATAGATACCATCTAGAAAAAAAATTATCAAAACAAGACATGGAAGATACAACGCAATGAAGAAGAGAATCTGAAAGAACGTAAATTCCTTATTGACACTTCCCGTACCATAAGTGTATGGAAAAACCCCAAATATATAGTTAGTAGGCCATGCTTAACACACATAGTCTGCCCAAATTAAATGACAACCAAATTTATGCAATGACTATGTGCTTTGTTTGCCACACAACGACATCTCCAATAGTTGAGAAAGAAAACTTTCCACCAAAACACTGGAGTTTCCCCTGCTGCAGTAAGAGAAACGCCTAAATGGACTCCCTACCAAGTTTCGAATCTATCTACCCCCTCTCTGCCAGTTTGCCAGACTAAATCCGTCGCCCCTCCGTCTGACATCGTTTTCACCCAAAATAACTTGTTTATCTAAGTAATCCGAAGAGCTTTGACACCTTCCCACTAATCTGTATTGTCAATAGCCGTAGTCTCAATGTTAAAAACTATCAATAGACAAAGTCAAAATAACGACATCTCGTTTTGTTGTGGCCGTATTTAGTAGACAGTAGTTAGCACTGCCGCTCGGGACTATCGGTCATTGGCAGAGCTAGAGAAGCACGCACACGTGTACGAATAATCTGTGCTAAGTGCAATCCTCTTCCCAGTGCTTTATATTACGGCATCAATAGGAACCGGTAGTATGACAGCTGAAATAAAAAAATCGTTCAACCCCATTGTTGACAGTTAAAGCAATGTGATGGCCGAGCACTAGCCCGGCCAATGTGAAGGTCTTATCGATCGGTTGTTGGTTTTTTTCGGCACTTTTCCTTGCATCTTTCTACCTCTATTCCTGGCAATGGCCCAAACGTGCAGCATCACGGTCTCAAAAGTAAAAGAAAATGTTGCCGGCATACGGATACTACATTCTGCCGGTGGGGTTGCGCTGATGTTTTGCAAATTTGTTGGCGACTAGCCGACGGAATGGCATAGCCAAATGGGAAGAAACTGTTCACCAAGGAACTCAAAACTCAAGAGGAGCCAAAACAGCTGCTATACGAGTAGATATAGATACAGATACTTCTACAGGTAGAGGTATGTACAGCAGCCTAGCACTGGGAAGAGTTGACGAATTTTTTTCTCAGTTTCCTTACGATATTTTCGCTTCGTCTTGCACTGGCACGTTTTTCTCATTTTTTCGTTACAACATACGACCCCTCGTTCCGCACCTCGGGCATGAGGATGGCGGGAAAGAAAAGTTGTAGAGTTTTGCTTGGATCTAAAAGTAAAGGTAAATCGATTTAAGCTAGGCAAGGAATGAAATGCGGACCTGTATCCAATATAACGTTCTAAATTGCAATGTTGTGCAAGTTTACGCTTTGACGGTGGCTGCGCTTGATTCTTGTCAGGATACGTACCTTACCCTCCTCACCATTCTCGACTAGAAGGAATGGCGTTGTGTAATGATTTTCTTTTGTTGGGACCATTGGAAGGTAGAGGGTGTGGATTTTATTGTGGCAATAGGGACAACCCTGTTTAGCTTGGACAATCAATTTAAATTTCATTTATTGGAGAAACAAATTGAATGCGCCGTAGGACGACAAGGTTTTGTTCTAGATGATCTCTAGCTTGTACAATTCCCTGTTGAATGATTAACGAGGGGTGTAAAAGGGAAGAAGTAGTGAATTTATTTGATTGCGGGAATTATGGAATCGATAAAAGATAAATTAGATGAGAAAATGAATATCAATGCGACTGCATTTACAAAAGAGAAGAAGGTCAGTCGGTCTTAGAAGAGAAGAAATCCGCTTCGAATGCTCAAGGAAAAATGCATTGTTCTTATCATTTAGTTGCTAAGATAAATCCAAAATATATCTCGTATTCCTATTTTAAAGTTTTTCAAGCTCAAGTAAAGCAGAGCAATTAAGCGCAAACTTCAGGGACACTAAGACGTTCTTCTATAGATATGGGATATTGATAAATAGATAGGCAATGATAACGAAGGATACAGTCAGATTTAATATTAGGAACCCCGAACTAATGCCATGCTCATCACCCAGTTGCAGACGAAACCAATTCACCACATTTTTCCTAAGGTATTAAATCAGAACAAATAGAGGCACGAGTAGGGTGCACAGCAGAGAGAGGCTATAGCATTTCACCATATTTCTCAGATGAAGTAAGAACCTTGGTATAAGACGATGTACCCCTCTCCCTTTTAAGGATATATTACAATGCTATTGACAGGTTGTGATACTACAGGCTCTTTCGTAATTTTTCGTCCCTCACCCGGTCATTTTGGACTCTCTCGCTTTTGAGTCTTATTATTTCGTCAGCAAGTACCATATATCAACAGGAAGCAAAGAAGATACGACGAGTATAGAATCATGCAAAGCTGTTCGAAACGGCAACCTTCAGTGTGGTAAGGCGGTGGACAGAGTTGATTCCCTTCATTTAAGACTTAATCTTGGCAGCATCTGACCATATTTCCGCTGTTTACAGCAAGAAAGTGCTTTGAGCCTCCGATATTACTCATCGGCACTTACAGTTTTCAATGATTTTCACATATCTGTTCTATGTTCAGATACAATTTCATGCCCTCCAACCCAAATCGTTATAGTTCCGTGAATTTTCCTACGCATAATAAATTTTACGATCGGCGTGTTGCAAGTCGTTGTTAGTTAGCCAGCGACATACAATTATTTCGTAGCTATAGAGCCTGACTCCTTCTAGCGTTTTTGCTACATCCACCCCGGCAATGTCACCTGCAAATCCGATAATCGATGCTTCGTTTGGAATTTGTAGGCATAATTTCATTTCATCGTACATAGTGTTTCATAGTAGGGGGCGTAATACCCAGCCCTGTGGCATACTGCCAGTAACTTCGTACTCTTTAACTCCATCATCAGAGTCATAGAGGAGGATTCTATTAGAGAAGAAGATCGTTAAGATTTCAGGGAGATAGTTCGGTATTTCTATTCAATAAATACTGCTCACAATCCGTTCTTCGCCGCGTAAAATGCGTTCTTCACGTATAGGGGTATAATGGCGCAATATTTAATGGTGCCTCGTTTCCAGCGTCTGCCCTGTGTTGCATTTCGAACTCTAGTTATTATCCATTCATTGCACCCACTCTTGGCAGTGACTTGTGAAAACGATATTGATGTTCCAATAGACTTCCTACTGTCTCAATTAATAGCAAGAGTCTATTGTAAATGATTTTCTCCAGGATTTTTCCGACTGAGTAAAGCAAACAAATAGAGCGCAGAACGAAGGATCATTTGGGTTCACTTTGCCCTTTTGTAAAGACAATATCCGTTGGCGCTACCAAGAGTTGGGAAAAACGCAAATTGAAACCACGATTTAAACATTTCGGCACATAAATCCGATCGTGCTTTAAAAGCGATTTTTAAGGCTTCATCTGGAACACCATCCAGTCCCAGTGATTTTTTGGTTCGCATCTTTTTACACGCTTTAAGCAATTCTTCTCGTGTCATCATAGGTGTGGGGGTACTCTCGTGATGAATTTGACCTGTATCCTACTTTCTTGGCCAGGAAATAGGGCTGCAACTATTTTTCGCAACATCATCGGACATGTTTGCGATTGAATGCAAGGGCCACTCAGCCTTATTGATACAATTTGATCAGCTCTACCCCATGCATTCTGATTAAGTCATTTGCAAAGATCTCTTAAGGAAAGGCGCTTCCTAGACTCAATCGCTTTTTTTAGTCGGGTTCTTGCTTCTCGATATTCATAGCACCCGCTGGTCGCCGGCATCCTGAGTCCGGGAGCGCTGGTAATTCTTCCCGTTCAGTGGCATACCGATCTCAGTTCCGCGATTTCGAGGGTTCACCGGTGTACAGCCTAGAGATTAGCGAATTACATGCATTGACTATTAACCGCGATACCTGGGTTACGAAATCCTCTGCAATTCTAGGTCCAATTATCGCCTCAGTAACGACGAAGTTTAGAAGGTCTTCGTCTTGGGTATTAATATTCCATTTAGACCGTTTGAGTGTTGTACGGTTACTACGGATTACTGAACCGGTGTCCGTGATAAACTTATAATCGCTATGCGCATAAAAATCACTTACGTTCCAGTTATTATCTCTCAATAGTCCATTGTTTGAAAAAGTGATATCAGTAATAGAACCTGATATTGCTGTGCTAAGCGCATTGGGTTGCTCAAAGAGTCATTCCGTTTTTTTTTGCCACAGATAGCATTGCCGCATTTATTTTTATCTGAGCGTGACATATGTGTCACGTACCCTTAACCTAAAATCAAAAAAACTAGTGTCGGGATTCGTTTGAGTCTTGTGCTTGCAATTATCGTTCGAACATGTAGAATTTTTAAGAGCATATTCGCCATATTTTGTTGTATTATTTCAAAAAATGGAAGAAAGCAACTGTGGCTATGGAAAGTTCCGTAAAATTTACATCAGAAATATCATCAAAAGACCAGTGACAGAACCGGTTCGCCCGAATCCGTGATGGTGATTTTTCAATTGGAGGCGTTCATCGAAGGTAGGTCTTCCGAAATTGACGTGGTTATTTGAAATCGCTGGACTTCGTAAAGAAGCTCGATATGTGGCTACCGAATAAGTTGAAAGAAATTCATACAACGAAGCACATAAACGACTGCGATCAACTAACCCAATGCAAAGACAATTATCCATTCTTGAGGAGTATGATAACGGGCGACGAAAAATGGATTATCTATAATACAACAATGTCAGCCGAAGAAAAAGTTGTGTTAGGAGAGATAAAAGATTGGAAAAACATAGTTCCAAAGGCGGACATTCACCAAAAAACGGTGATGTTGTCTATCTGGTGGGATTAGAAGGAACCAGTTTTCTATGAACTGCTTTCAAAGAACAAAATGATTAAACCCGACACGTCTACTGTGACCAGCTACAGAAATTAAGTAATGCCATCGCACAGAAACGTCCCGAGTTGATCAATCGTAAGGGTGTAGTGTTTCACCACGAAAACGGGATAACACAATCACAAAACTTGGATGTAATTTTTTTTATTCCTTATATAGTGTAATATTCTGTTGTGGATATTTACCTAAAAATGTCAAAGCGTTTCAAAATTAGAAAGTACCTAAGAAAAATAACAGACATAGAAGAAGAGTGTTCAGTATGTGATGAACAAGAAATTTCTGGAACTGAAAAAAACATGGAAACAGATAAAGAGCTACTTACTAGGTGGGGTGAAAAGTAACCTCATTGGGAATGAAAAAAACATTTTTTTTTAATGTTTTTTTTTATTTTATTCAATATAGTCCCCTTTCAGCTTGATACACTTATTCCAGCGATTTTCCAAGTTCTTGATCCCCTCCGAAAAGTAATTTTCCGGAAGGTCTGCAAAATACTCCTCCGTGGTGTCGATGATTTCCTCGCGTGACTTGAATTTTTTATTCATGAGCCATCTTTTGATCGCTTCATGTGAGGCCGTTTTGCAGCGATTTCGGCTTTCAATCGCTCCAATAATGCACAGTAATGCTCGCTGTTGATGGTTTTTCCTTTTTCGAGGTAGTTCACGAGTATTCCATGACAATCCCAGAAAATCGACGCCATAACCTTTCCGACCCATCGAACCTCCCTCGGCCGCTTCGGAGCACTCGTGCCGACTTCAGTCCATTGCCGGGCACATATTCTGTTCTCTGATGTGTAATAGTGGATCCAAGCTTCATCAACAGTTACCAATCGACGCCAAAAGTCCGCCCGATTTCGCATCAGCAAGTCCAAACACTCTTTTGAAGTGCTCTCACGTTCGTGTTTTTGGTCAGGAGTGAGCATGCGCGGCACCTAGCGGAAGGATACCTTTTTCATATGCAGAATATTGCCCAAAATATGGCGTGTGCACTAAGTACTAGTCTTTGTGGTATCTGTTAGCTCGCGCACCTTCACTTTATGGTCAGCCAACACCATTTCATGTATTTGTTTTAACATTGTCCTCTGTAACTGCATCGGAAGGCCTGCCGCTGCGGACTTGATCGGTAGTGGAGTTGCGGCCACCACGAAACTCTCGAAACCACTATTTGACGGTGTAATCTGACGGAGCATCAGCCCCATAATATTTATCCAACTTTTCTTTTGTTTCATTCGCCGTATTACAAAAAGAACGATTATCGATCAACTTTTTTATTTATAACAAAAGAAACAAAAACCAAAAGAAATAACAATTTCACATTGTTTACAACAATCATAATATAATTATGAAATTATGTTGATTTAGTCATCATTTTTGGTATCTGATGGAGCTGGAACAGAAGATGCGGTTTTTAATGTACTGTAGAATTCCTGATAAGTTAAAGGAATACGATTTTGTTCGCAAAGCCAAATTAGGTCCAGATATTTTTCAGTGGAAACGGCAATAGGATCCTTGTAAATTCGTCCAAACACTTCCTGCGGAAACATCTTTGATCGGTTCTTGTTTCTATTTTTCTTATTTTTTTGCAGCTTTTAATTCTATTATTTTGAGTTCATCCTCAAAAAAATATTTGTAGTTTATTTCATAAGGTTTTTCAGCATTGAAATATACTTCGCGAATTTTGCTTATTGTCAGTTTTTCGTTTTCGGTATTTTTTATCCAGTTCAGAGAATTTGAAAAAGTTTTAAAATCTTTGAAATCGTCTTGTATCATTTCTGTTCCTTTGTAACCCGGTTCTTTGGTTTTTGAATTCCTTATAAATGAATACCTTTGGATTGGTGTGTAGACTATTTTATTTTTCTGGCTTTTTTCAATTAAGGCATGTACACTATCGCCCTCGTTTTGGGTATGGCCTTTCTCTAAAAATTTTTGAGTGATGATGCCCATGCAAAAGCCCGAACAAAACCTTGTTCTTATTTTGTTCACCACAGTTGTCTGACCAAAAATTTAAATTTAGTACACTTCTTGCCACGTACTTTTCAATAAATTTGAGAAGACAGTTTGAAACCTCTATACACAGTAACAGTGGCTGAAGGAGCTTATGCAGCTATTTTATCTGCTTCTTTTGTTTTTTCTTTGGGAGTCATGTTTTCGAATTTCAAACAGAAATCGCACTGATCTTTCTTTGGTACATAAAAGCTTAGATTAAAGTAAGTCTACTAATGGAAAAGACTCGATATGTTCCTTTAAAAACATTTTTGAGTTTTCTCTTAACTAATTTAATGGCCTTAAATGCTACCCTCTTTTATCTGGACATTACTCATTGCAATCTTTTCGAAAACTGTCCGGATCGTTTGTGCGGAGATTGAAAACGTATTTAAAAACATTTTTTGGCAAACTTGTACTTTGTGCTCAGTATTGACTTGAATGAAAACTAAATTATATTTTCTAGCACATGTCCTTTTTGAAGTTACACCAACAAGTAGAGTTCGTTTTTATCATTATTTTCTACCAGCCTTGACAAGAAGTCCCACTGCCTTGTTTTGCATTCAAGTTTATAAAAGCTTTTAAAAAGATCATACCTGGCCTCCTCTGAAATTTTTCTTTCACAATTCATCCTGCAGCATATGTTTTTCTTCTCTGGAAACATCTTTTGAGGAAGTTTAAGGTTTTCCTGAATTTTTTAAAAGTTTAGCTTGATTCCTTTTCCAAAGTTTTTGATTAAGAGGGCGCTTTCTTCCAGATTTGGTTTTCAGATTTTCGGCAGTGTCATACTGATGGTTGTGATCAACAATATTCTTTTGAAGTGGTGTCAAAATACTATGTGCTGGCGTGGAAATGCTGGAGTCAGACGAATATTCACTATCTTGAAAGGGCTCTATAAAAAGAAGCAATTAGTTTAGAACAGAAAGTTTTTTCTACCAAGTTACCCAAAAAATCTAATTCTTCACAAAATTCAAGAGCATTTGGAGCTGCAAACAAGTCGAAACACCTATTCAAATAAATTGTTTACTTTTTTTAAACAACATTGCCCTTTGAAAGATAATTTACTTGTATCCATGGAGTCAATTAACGTGAAATCACCGGTTTCGTCCTCAGGACAGCTCATAGTATCATCTGAGTTGAATTATATTTTTAAAATTGTTTTCCAACATTTAAGGTTTGTACTTACTCATTTCATTGGATTTTCTTGCAAGATCAAGCATTTTTCTCGCCCTAGATGCCATAATTATTATTTTTTTGGAAAAACTTTATCACTAACTTAGGTCACGAACAGGAATGTGCAAAGTTCTTCCAGCTATAAGCATTGTAACGGTACTTAGAATATGACATGAGAGAAAAAGAAACAGTATGAAGCATACCAACACCTACTTAGGTGTCATCTTCGATCTCTTTTGCACACACAAAAGAATACCACGTAACACTTGAGTGCGTTTGACTTTTGAAAATTCCTGGCAAAATAATACTATGTCAGCATAGTATACAAGTTACAAATGAAAATTTCCAAAATAAAAATACTAAGAGCAGTTAAAATAATTATGCTTGGAAAAAGTATTAAAAAATGCTTGTATAAATGTTATTTAAGCTATAATTTCAAGGTTTTATTTGTTGGATTTGCATGGAAAAAAAAAATGAAAAATAGAAGTCGATGCGGCGGTTTTAATGACATAAACAAATCTAAGTTGACTTAGTACAGTCTTGCATGGGACCATCGACTAGATATCCATTTGAATGTGAACAGCGTCGTCTACATTTGAATAGCAGAAGACTCAGCCATTGGAGAATGAAGAATGGAAACCTTTAGCGAATATTCTGATAAAATGGAAAGTTGTGTAGAACGCTTTGTAGTATAGAACGTTCTCAAAAGATGTCAGGGGAGTATAAATATCAGCATCACACAAGATATAAAGTTAGTTCTAAAGTGGAATCATGCAACATAACTCAAAAAATAATTGTCCGATCGTTCTAAAATTTTGAGGACCTTCTTGACACTTTTAAATATACTCTAAACCTTTTGAAACTTGATTTTCAATGCAAATTAAATACATTTTTTAAACAAATTGGTAAAAAAAGTGACTTTTTTTATCTCTATAATTTTTGCAAAATTAATTTTTTGGGGTGTTAAAGATTTGGAGTAGGAGACACAATGTTCTTAACAAGACCTATTTTGTTTTTTTGTTACAGATGAAAGATAAAGTCTCCAGCTTGCATGCCATTTTCAAAAACGATCCACTTTAAAGCCGTGCAGCGCCACGTGCTACGTGGCATCACAATGGGCCAATAGACCTAAGTGGGTTGGTATTTCCAACAGCCACTCTTACCTACCTACCTACCTAACATGTTTGAAGAAGAAAGCGTGGTTAGTAATAGTGTTGAGACATAAATTAACCACTAATCAATTGGCTCTCCAACTAGGCCAGATTGGTTGCTCTAGGTTTAATACACAAGAAGTTATAGCTATTGTACTTGAAATAGTTGTCCAACCTTTGAACAAGTATTTTACCACCATCTACAGCAAAGCTTAATGCGCTTAAAATACCCAATAAATAATTGTTGGTACCGACTTCTCGGAAAGAACTGTTTTAAGCACCTTGTAACTCAGTGGGGGTTGATGATAACTCTCCACCCATACGATTTTTTTCACAACATGAACCAATCAATAAGATCCGAAAATATCTGTATCACAAATATCACCCTGTATATTATTCACAATTCGTGTATGTTAATAAAAATTAACATTTTCCGCATAAGAAAACGAACGCATCAATTTTACATGCAAACAAATTATTCGGTGGCATGGCAACTTCGCACTTGAATATCAAAAAGTAATTCAACTGTGCAATAACATGGATCTGGATGAAAAGAGACCGTAAGTATTATGAAAGCCACTTATGTGGATAGTGTCATATATATTTGAATAGCAGAAGATTTACATATTTAAATAGCAGAAGACCCAGCCATTGGAGAATGGAAAATTTTGGCGAATATTCTGCTAAAATGGAAAATTATATCAAAAAGTGCAAATCAGCTCTAAAGTGGACTTGAAAAGACGATTTAAGAGAAGTGATTAAGTGATTTAACTTAAATAAAAGATAAAGAAAAGTAAAAGTGTTTGAGAAAAGGGTTAGAACTGTTAGAAATTGTAATTGTATTGAATTTCGATTGAGTTGAAAAATATACGTTCTACCTTTGTACCCACACAAACACTTGACAGTATCCAACTTGAAACTATGTTAGTATTGTAATTTATTATAAGATATAATAATTTGATTAAATTTGTTTTTGAAGCAAAAGAAGAAGTCGGTCGACAGAAGAAACAACTGCTTTCTTAAAGACGCAAGAAAAAACAAATTTGCTATGAGCAATGTTCTAGAAGATCTATTTTCAACAGCGAACCGAGTACGTCTGGTGCAATACCAGTTAAGAAATATACAGGATGTCCCCTAATTCGTCAACGATAATTTGGAAAATGATTCCTGAGTATACCATATTCTATAAAAAATCGTTCTACAGTAAGGGCCTATATCCAATGCTGACATCACTTATCGAGGATTTAAGGAAAGGCTTGCTTTGGTATACCCTAACGCAGAAGCAGAAACTTCATTGACGACTTTGTTTTTAGAAGAAATACAATCCTTTGTAACTATACTTAAACAAAGTTGATTTCTTATTAGGGTCTTCAGATATCCAATTTCTAAGCTTGTTCCATTTTTCTTGTCTATGCTAATTTTTCACTTTGAGGTCACTTTTCTCCAGAAAATGTCTAATTAACATACTGTTTTACTATTTTTTTCTTATGAACGTAACAATAATAAAAAAATCATCAATAAGTTTGCAGAAAAACCTACAGATTTTATTATACTTGGAAAAACCTGCAGCAGCTAAAATTTATAAAAAATGTTTTTTTTGCTGTAAGCTCCAAAGGCTATGAATAAAAAATGATTTTCTATAGTTTTATATAATTTTTATTTTATGTGTATACTAAAACAGTTATAACAGGTGGTCAAAGTGTCCTCATTGGTTTTGTATGCATGCTAGAGCCTGTTTTTGGATTTTACTACGAATGTTTATTGATGCTAACTGCTGCCTCACTTTTGATGACGCTTCGAGAATACGCTCTTCCAATTCACTTAAAGTTGCTATTTCGGTAGAACAAACAAGTTCTTTTATTCTTCCCCATACAAAACAATCTAATACGGTAAAGTCAGGAGATCTTTCAGGCCAGTGAACTGGTCTGGTCCATTTCTTCCTACTATTCATTTAGACAATTTTTAACCTCAAGAGCACAGTGGGCTGGAGACCCGTCCTGTTGGAAATATGACGAAGCTAGTTGAATTAGTGGAACGTCATCCAATAGTTCTGGTAAATCATTTAGCAAAAACTCCAGATAGTTTGTAGAATTCAGCCTAGGTGGTCGTTGGAAGTGGCCGATTAACTTGCTTCCAAGTATACCTGCTCATATATTGACTCTGAATTTGTGTTGAAATGATTTATGTCTCTTTGTATGTAAATTGTCCGCAGCCCATGTATGAAGATTATGAATATTTGTGATACCATCTCTTGTAAATTGAGATTCCTCCGTCTAAAGAATTCTGCTAATAAACTCGTTGTCATCCAAGCTCCCCTCCAGCACCCAGTTAGAACACTCAAATCTATTTTCCAAATCATTGGGAAGCAGTTCTTGTACAGGTGTATGGTGGTATGGATAAAGTACATGCGAAATTTTATGTCTGGAAACATTGAATTGCAAAGCTGAGCGTATGATGCTAATTGACGAATCAGTTGTAATAGCTTCCAGTATTCTTTAATCAGCCGATATTCTTCTTACTTGTGGAGCTCTCGCGTTAGGTCGTGTATTTGAAACTGATCTCGTTTCTCGAAGCCTTCGATACGTATTTTCAAATACTCCTTCACAAGGAAATCGTCGGTTAGGATAAAGTTCGTGATATCTTCGTCGCGCTCTAGTTGAACTTCTTGTGCTCAGCCCAAAAATGTCAATAAAGTTTGCGTATTCTTGTTTTGTAAATGCAGACATTTCAAATAGTGTTTCTAAGCAACTGTAACCTTGGAGTAAAAAATTAACCTTCATCTCATCCTCAAAAAAAAATTACGTTCTCTACCATATGGGATTTTAAAGTATTTTCTAAATTCTTTTTAAAATTAAACCGAAAAATTGCTTTTATAATTTATTTCTAAAATAACAAGAGAAGGTAGGTGTGCAAAAACAACAAATCGTCTCATAGACATTATTTTTTTTTGGCGGATTTTTCTTCATAGTAAATGTGGCATCTTGCTCTGTCTTTAATTTGTGGTGGAACGCTTCTTGACCGTTTTGGTGGATTTGTTGAAGTTGATGCAAAAACATCCTCTAAAGGTGACGATGGTGAACTTTCTTCCAAAACAGTTGCAAGCAATAAAGCAGACGATGCTGATATTGGCTTCGCACTTCTAGCTTCCATAAGAGGTTTTGCAAGGGATATTCCAAGTTCACGTAGAAAATTCCTTCTTACTGTTGTTTTTTGGATTGCTTGCCAATTCGGATTCACTTCTTTGAAAATAATTAATGCATTCAAATCAGAAATGTCAATCATGTTTGCAAATACAGCCATTGGCCATCTGTTAATTTTTCTTTTACAGCTGTAACAAGTGAGCATTTTGTCAACCGTATCCACACCGCCTATATTGAATGACAAAAAAAAAAAATGAGAGGGTCTTGAAATTTCAAAAAGTAGTATATGAACAAACCTTTTGTTTTATTGTCATAGGCTATAATCGCTGGTAACTTTTTTCAGTCGATTCGATTTCAATTGAGTTATGCAAAGTACTTTGCAACACGGTACACCTATTTTTCCGTCTAATGTACGAAACAAGTGCTGTGTTTGCTGTAAATGCAAAAGTAGATTCACACAACGGTCTATTTTTGCATTCAAGAAGCTTTGGTGGGATGCTTCTTTTATTTTTTCTCATCATGCCAACCATTCTAATGCCCTTTGACAACAATTTTTGCCCAAGCTCATATGAAGAAAAGAAGTTATCCATTGTTATGTTGTGACCTTTCAAGACATCAACGAGATCCAAAACTACTCGTTCGCCTTGTCTTTTTTCAGTCGAACTGGCTCCAATCGCCTTTCCCAAATATGGCTGGATTTTCCAAACATAGCAGGTATAAGAACAAACCAGCAGCCAGAATTTTAGTCCGTATTTTACTGGTTTTGATGGCATATATTGACGAAATTTACATCTTCCACGAAAACCAAGTAATTGCTCGTCAACTGTCACAGTTGATAGAGCTATTCCAAAAGTAATGTAATTTTTTTTTTGCCGTTGCTCAAGCTCAATTTTTTTTAATATGTTAGTTATGAATTTACTTTTATTTTTTTTTAATGTAAGTTATTTAAACAACTGTTATTAGTTATTCCATTGAATAAACATCACTGAATTTCATACATTTATTATGTTTCTGTTAATTTAAGCGCTCTCGTCTGGTGGTTGCTTGCTCTTCCTTCGTCAACTTCGGCTACTGGAAAGTTATCAGGATCGTGTTCTTCATCTATTTCATCCTTGTTGTCACTACACATCTTATGCAAAACACACTCATGGATCACCCAGTTTATATTCCTTTGCTCTGTAAAGTGCAGCAATGTTCGAAAACGCGTTTTCAGTAGGCCAAATGTCTGTTCTACAATGACCAACCAGTCCAGAAGAAAGGAGCACATAAATCTTTCATCAATGTTCCATTGTCTTTATAGGGTAGAATCAACTAGCCTAAATATAGATACTCGTAATCTCCGAGGAAAATAGTGTTGTTTGGGAAAAGTTCGTTAATGCGTTGGCAAACATCTTCATAGAGAGCAGATCTTCGTAGAATCCGGTTATTGTGCCAGATATCTGGTTCACCACAGAAGATGTTGATAAACTTTTTCTTAACATCCACTACAGCTTGTACATAATATATAAATGCTATAAAAACGCTTTCTATTGAAATAAATAGCGGTCCAAGGAACAAGGAGCTGGAGCGTCCCTCATTCGATGGCCTGTCCTCATGGTCTACATATGATAAGCATTTCGAAATGGCTGCCTGCGCGAATAACTGGGACAGTGAGGGGAAGTGTTTTGCTCTAACAATAGCCTTGTATGGCCTTGCAGCAGAAATATTACAAACAATTGACATGGAAAAGCACAATGATTTCATGGTTTTAGTACAGGCTATTGATAAACGGTTTGAAGATAGCAGCATGGAGGAGATTTACAAGGTCCAATTCCAAAGATGAATGCAGCAACGATTAGAAACACTGGGTAGACTGGCACATTTTGCACATCCCACCGCTGGCCCGAAAATAATCGACGGAATGGGAAAGGATGCATTCATCAGGGGAATCGCAGATTCGAAGCTACAGTTAGTAGTCAGGTTGGCCGTGAAAAGAACCCTTGCTGAAACACTTGCCTTGGAAGCAGCACTGACGATGGAAGCAGCCAATCAGACTTCCAAAGGAAAACATTTCGTCAGAGAAGTAGGATCTGTTGAATGCTCCTGCGCAAAACTTAGTGAGCGTTCTAGAGCGTTTGTCGGAAGCAATTCTTTGATTAAAAGTAGAAAGTGGTCCTAGTAGCCACCGATTCTAGGAGATACTTTATGGTGGCAAAGAGCTAAGTGTAACCAAAGAACAACATGATTCCAGTAAGGATTCTAAATTCAAAGACATTCAGTGTAAAGGCGAAACAGGGAGATATAGTGGATATAGTGGGAAAATGTGCACATATTGAGGCTATATCGGCCACAATGTCGTACAATACAATTATTAAAATCAGGGACAAGCCTCAGCCTCTGTAACTTAAATCAAGAGGAGCGTATCCTGGCAGAAAAACTTAACGGTGAGTACGCTGATATATTTGCTACACAAGACGTTTGTGTATGGACGTACCCAACTTTTTTAACACCATATTGACACAGTAGACGCCCTACAAATCCGTCAACCTGCAAATGGTGTCGAAGATGAAAGTTGAGGGACTGATTAAAGAATCACAGAGTCCGTGGGAATTTCCAGCGGTCTTCGTGAAGAAGGCAGCACGAGGTTTTGTGTAGACTACCGACGACTTAATGATGTCACCAGAAAGGGCAGCTACCCACTATTGAGAATTGATGACACTTTGGTTTTCAATACATGACCTGAAGCGCGGTTATTGGCAGATAGAGATTAATATGTAAGATCGTGAGAAAACGGCTTTTACTACAGGAAGTGGTCTTTGGCAATGTACGGTGATGCCGCTTGGACTGTGCAATGCTCCGGCCACCTTCGAGCGACTAATGGAACGTATATTGCAGGGGCTCACATGAAAAACCTGCCTAGTGTATCTGAACGAAGTTATCGTCATAGATAAGACGTTCGAGAAGCATCGAGGAAACCTAAAAGAAGTGTTTTAGAGCCTGCGAAGCGCTCATTTGAAGCTTAACCCAGAAAAGGGTGCCGGAAATAAAATATCTGGGTTATATTATATCCGCGAAAGGAGTAAGGACAACAAAATCGAAACGGTAAAAAGTTACCCTACCGTAAAGAATTTTGCTGGTGTTGCAAAGAGTTTGCATCAACTTACGGTCGATAGTTCAGGCTGTCTGGAAAGTCTGAAAAATAATTTCAAGAACTCAAGCGGCGGCTCCACCACCTCGGGTTACCCCACACCCGGAAAAATGTTCATCGCGGACGCAGACGCTAGAAATGTTGGGATCGGAGCTGTGATCTCTTAAGTTCATGATGGTCAAGAGAAAGTGGCATAACTCGGCGCGAGCTTCTTGCTTTAATTCTGACTACGAAGCATTTCCATAAGCACCTCTATGGACGAAAGTTCATTCTTCGCACAGACCACCAGCTCTGAAATGGCTACTAGAATTTAAGAACCCTGAAGGCCAAGTTGTGAGACGGATCCAGCAGTTGCAGAGCTACAACTTTGAAGTGCAACTAGGAAACAAGGAAAAACTCCACTCAAATGCTAATACTCTCTCTCGTCGACCGTGCGGAGCTAAACACTGCAACCGTAATGAAGCAAAAGAAGAGGACACTATCAAATGATCAGGACTGTTCCAGTAGAAGGTTGGATTACAAGTGAAATCCGCTACTCCCAATAAACGGATAATGCCATCGAACCAATATTGGCCTGGAAGGAACACGAGGAAATATCAAGCTGGCGGAGCTAAACTTTAAAGGCATATTGGGCGCAGAGCGACTCGCTTTGCGAAAGTGCGGATGGAACTGCGGTCTAGAGTCAGCCAGAGGTCATTTGGGAATAAACACGATGTTGGAGAAGGTAAGGGAACGTTTTTACTGGCTAAGTGCAAAACAAGATGTCGAGAATTGGTGCAAAAAGTGCATAAGGTGTGCGGCTACCAAGGGCCAAAAGAAGAAGCGACATGGACGAATGCAACAATACAATGTCGGATCACCATTCGAACGAATACCCACTGGAATCACTGACCCAATTCCCGAAACCATAAATGGCAACGGATAAAACCACGTAGTCAAGAATTACTTCAGTAAGTGACCGGAAGTGTGCGCAATCCCAAATCAAGAGGTTAAGACCGTAGCAAAACAAATAGTCAACAATTGGTTCAGTGTTCCAATATCTGGGAATGAGGAAGACAAAGACAACGCCACTACACCCCCAAAATCATGGAATGGTGAAGTGATTCAAAAAGACCTTGAATGTGTATCTGCCTGAGGTCGTGTGCAGCTGCCAGCGGGACTGAGATCGTCACATACCTCTACCGCTACGCAGTCCATAGTTCAACAAGACATACGGGATTTTCCCCGCATCTAATGCATAGACCCGTTAGCGCTTTCACAAGTTTTTGCACATTGCCAGAACTCAAAGTATCTAAACCATCGTTTCAACACTTTTTTTTTTAGTATTCGATAAACTGATCCGATCTGCAGTTTCCTGTTTTTAACAACTTGTCTGCTATTTTCTCGGGATGGTTCATGGTAACCCTTTGCATTCCACCGTAAGCTTTTCTCATTGCGGTTTTAAATTCAAAGTTCACTTGGTCGCTTATATTAATGCGAGACAGGTTTCCTCCTTAGACGTCATTTTGTCGATTATTGACACTCTAGCTTATTGCGTAATGGACCAAATGTTGCCATTTTCTTCTAGCGCTTAATTAATTTTATATATATAGACCGCTGTTTTTAGTTTCACCGATTGGTTCACCGGGATTCGGGTCTCTTCGAACTCCTGCCATGTCAACATCCCTGCCAGAAGTTGTGTTTTTTTTCTGTCGTCTGTGTTTCTTTACCCGCCGCGTTAGTTGAATTTGTTGAATGTGTCTTCTTAGCATTACGGCTGAGAATCATTATATGTTCCTGGAGTTCAGATATCTCTTTCCGCAGATCGGTGATCTCCGATTCGGCCTCCTGGAAAACGGGCTTTACGTGCGTACCCATTTTCTTAATTTCTTCATGCATGGTATGCATAGACCGGTATAGTACTTAAAAGATGGCAAATACTACCATTCAAAACATATCAACTTTTGTAAATAGATATCCATGCTGCATACTGATATATTCTGACCGAATTGCACTCAAACGGGGTTCTACACCCTCCCTCCTTCTCCATGCAGAAAGATGACTTTTTACAAAAAGCTGTTAAGCAGTAGAATTTTCTCACCAGATCAAGTATAAGAGTGGGCTGAATTAATCTAGGACACTTTGAATGAGCTGAAACTGTGCAAAATCTCTATTGACTTATACACCATCCCAGAGATTAGAGGGCTTAAGGAAAAAACGCAACAAACCTCAGTTTGATGGTGATGTGACGTTGCTTCTGTCTATTGGTGAACAAAATCGGTAAATAGTTCCGTCCCGTCACTTTTTCTTTCATAATCCGGTCCCAAAATTTCATAGAAACATTTCACTCAAAACCACCTGCATCACTTTGCCCATGCAATCCTTTAAGAATTTGCCCCAGAATTTATTTCTTAAATTCACAATTATCGTATCCATTCATCTGGCTGCTTGCTTTAATATTGATGTGAAACACTCGGTACATGCCACCCGCCTCCTTTGTGTGTTCATTGCATCACTTCCGTGCCTTAAATGCCAAGCGAAGTTTATTTCAATGGCTCGCTTCGGATTGGCATTTCAATCTGCTCTCAGCCACTTTACTGACCTCAATCTGTAAGTGGAACAAGTGGGTTGTGTCTGCAAGTTAATTAAAAACTCTAGACAAACTATGCACCGCGGCACCTGAAGCAGATGCCAATAAATTCATTGCGACGCCAAAAATATCCGACCACATCTAATCCAACTACTCACCCTTGGCCATTTTCATATTGTGTATCCAACTTCAACTGCTGCGCAGGAAAGGGGTGGTGGTGCCTCGTTGGGATGTTATTTTCGGAACTCGTAACACCATAATCACCGGCTGTGGCACAAATTACGTCATTTGAGTTGCGAATTTGCCATCTTCATAAACATTGTCAATTTGCCGGTTTCTTGTTTTCTTGGCCTCTGGGATTCCTTGTTTCATCCGCATTTTTTCCCATGATTGGTTTATTATCCCTTCACTCCCGTTAATTTCGATTTTTATTTAGCATGACGTGTGTAAACATTCCGTCCACCACGTTTGTGCATTCGTCAAGTTGTCAGACCTGTTAGGCATCTCTTCCTCAGGTTTTAGAACAGAAATTCACAGTCGGATCCAATAAATGTGGCAAAACTATGTAAACACATGGCGCATTCTTATACTTCGAGTATCTAACAAATTCCATTGGATTCCAATACTTGAGACACTACGCTCGGCAAACAACATCCAATCCCGGCATCCAGAAATGGGTATACCTAACAAACAGTGTGGCCGAAGGCGTCTAATATTGCATCAGCATCAAACTCATCTACTAAACGAGCATCAGAGCATAAGAAGAGACAAAACAGCTCCGGAATGAGTTTCCGCATCAGTATCCACATCAGTATCCATTTATTGTCAGAATAGTATGACAGTGCCAATCCCTCGGTGATTTACTGAATTTCACTTGGTAAATTTGGAACAGAAGACGCTGCTTCGCATGTACGAGTATGTGAATGCTTTTGTATCTAAGAGTATGTATGTGGCTAGATGAATTGTTGCCAATAAATGCGCCAGGAGAAGAGAATTCTTTTTTTTTAGTTTTTTTTTCCTGAACTTGTCTCAAGGCAAAAACGGCAAGAGGAGACTCAAGCATTTTAGTTTTTTGGCTAAAAGTGATGCGTTGGCATTGGGTGGTGAGGAGTAAATTTTTTTTGCACTGCTCAGATGGCTCAACTTTGCTTCCAAGTTAGAGGAGATACGAGTTTGGGTGGTTGTTTTGGTTGGCGGGAAGATAGATGACAAGGGCAATGTCAGGGACAGGGACTAAAAATTTAAAGTACTTCCTGGGACGGGTTTTTGGGTGATTGATTGTGAATGCATTAAAGCGCCTGACCTTAAGATCAATTCGCCGTGAAATTGAGCAGCGGTACAACTAGCAGCAGATTGTGTTAAGTCGATGGGGTGAACGGTTACGAGATGGTGCTTCCAGCGTAGATTGTCATTGATTCGTATATTCGTACAGAGAGTGGAAAGTTGTTCGGTTTCGGTGATGCAATTGTCAGTCATAGATAGAAGAAAGCGTTTAATTTCGAAAGCATATTCCACCCACTTTATGGTTATTTTATTAGTGATTCTGAAAATATCGAAATTGAATACTCTGCCATTAGTTATCCATAGCTGAGAAGTATGTATATGAGCCCGAAAATTAATCTGTGAACCAGACAGTACTGTCGCCAGGAAAGTATAAGAAGTAACAGATAAGATATCATAAATCAAAATTAAGAAGAGTGTCGGTGACAGAATGCATCCCTGGGGCATACCAATTTGAAATCATCCAAGATAACTTGGTTCGTTCTGATGGGACATTTGCAATCCATTTGAGACGAGATTCATCCATTCCAAATACACAAATTTTCGACAACAGTACAATTATATTACTTTCACCAGATTGGTCTAGACTGTGACCAAATTTCTGAACATACAAGCCATCAAACAACTTAAGAGGAAGAGAGCTGTGCTCCATCTGTTCGGACAAAGTCCTAAAGAAGAGGATTGGCGAAAAAGTTCAGGAAGTGGTTTCGTTCACATGTAAAGACATCACTTCAGAACAAGGAGAGATGAACAACGTCTCTAACTACCTTAAAATTGTAGATGTCTATTCTGGGGGCCTGCTCGATTAGTCGATGTTAGGTTAGGTTAGGTAATAAGGTAATAAGCATACATTGAGGTCTATTGGTCTATTATCACTCCCTATTATTATTATTATTATTATGGTGGGTCTTATCTAGCTCATTTTGGCTGAAAACCAGCCAGAGCTTCTAGCATATCTAATGAGATCTATCTATGGGCCACCTAGGGTGGGTTGGTGGATTTAACTCCTCCAATGGCGTGGAAATTCACATACGCGCTCAGCTAGGAGAGATACCAGAAACGATCCCTGTCATTGTACAGTTCAAGCTGACATACAGACTCCACATGGCGCAGCTGGATAGCTATCTCAGCGGCCGCTGAATAGTGAACTAATGTATGCAGTCATACTCTAGGCAATAGGATACGTTCCTCTAGCCCAACCGGATTTAACGGTTGTGCGTTGGGTTAACGGCCCAATCACGTGAAAAAAACATATCACTATGAGAGAACTAACTGACTCGGAATAAAACGGACCCGATTTAAAACGACGTCACAGCGCGAAAAGGGACAGTGATTTGAGAGTATGCTCCTGGAATATTAGAACAGTATATGGTCCAGAAGCTACCCAAAAATTGGAAAATATGGTCACAGGAAGTGCGCTCGATAGGATCAGGAATGTTGAAAAGAAAGGAGTGCTACATATATTACAGCTGCCACAAATGGTTGCACACATTAGGAAGCGTATTTGTCGTGGGAAAGCGGCTGACTTCGGAGGTCATCGATTTCAAACCAATTAGCGATTGCCTGGCATATTGCCGCATCCAAGGTAAATTCTACAATATCAGTCTCATAAGTCCCTACCAATGAAGCTGAATACCCTATAAAAGATTTCTTGGACGGATCCTAGGGAGTCTGTCCGGAGTACGGTGTTAAAATCGTGTTCGGGGATTTCAATGCCGAAATTGATAAGGAGGGCATCATTGGTGGAGTGGTCGGAAAACCCAGCCTCCACGAAACGACAACAGATAACGGCTTCCGACTCACTGACTTTGCAGAAGCTAGTAATACGGTGATAAGTAGCACAAGATTCCCTCATAAGAGAACCCATAAAGCAACCTGGCTAACTCCGGACGGTAGAACAACCAACCAAATTGAACACGTGATGATTGACGCAAGACACTCGTCAAGCACCTTAAATCTGCAATTTAGAGGGGCAAATGTCGACTCTGACCACTATTTAGTTGCAGCCCGAGTCAGAGGTCGACTATCCAGTCAAAGAAAGCTGCGCCAAACAACAAAAAGGAGGTACAACAGTGGATCCGTGAACACACCAGAGATAGCCAAGAATACAGAAAGCAACTGGAGGAAAGACTCTGCAATATGCCATTGCCTGCCATAAACGCCAGCAATATGTGGTTACAATGCTGCACTACTATTCAGGAAGTAGCCGAAGCAACTCTGGTCTACCAGCCACCCCCGACAAGAAATTCATGGTATGATGACGAGTACATGCAGAAGAAGAAGATGAAGCATAAAAGAAGACGTTGCAAAGAACAACAAAGAATGAGCACAGAGCTAGAAGGAGGGAGGAGAAAAAGTTACTGCGAACAAAGAAAACAGCCTTCGTAGTCTTCCAGCTCAGAGATATCAAAGAGTGCAGGAGTAATAACAAGATGCGAAAATTTTATAAAACAGTTAAAAGGCTTGCTGCAGGCTACAGACCAGGAACTCAGGCCATTCGAAACCTGAGGGTAATCTTGTCACAGACATGCAGGGAATTGTGGACTTATTTAAGCAGCATTTCTAACAGATGCTTGATGGGCATGACCATCAGAAGAGAGTGATAGGATATGAAGAAAATTCAACTCGATAAAGTTGTTATCCCACCCAGCCTAAACGAAGTCGGCACAGTCATTAAAAAGCTGAAGAACAATAAGGCCATGCTAAGACGAATTGCTGTCAAAGAATTGCTCGGATGAATTGCTGTCAGAGCTCTTCAACGCTGTTGGCGATGTTTTGGTAAGGAGCATGCACCAGATCTGAAAAGTATGGGAGAACGAAAGCATGCCTGACGACTGGACTGCCCCATAGCCCACAAAATCCTATCCAGCGTACTGTGTGAACGATTAAAGCCGTTTTGCACCAAACTCATCGGCACCTACCAGTGTGGCTTCCGGCCCGGCAAATCGATGATATACCAAATCTTCACACTGTGGCAAATTATGGAAAAGACCAACGAGTTCCAAGTTGATACTCACCATCTCTTCATCAACTTCAAAGTTACATACGACATCATTCATCGCACTGAATTATATAACGCCATGGCCGAATTCAGGATCTCGAGGAAACTGATCCGGTTGTGTCGCGCCACTCTAGAGAACTCACAATGCACCGTGCAGCCTGGAAACAAAACCTCCGAATTATGCACCGGATTCCGTCAAGGAGACGCGCTATCGTGTGATTTCTTTAATCTTGTGCTGAAGCAGATAGTGCGAAAGGCAGAAATGAACACAGAAGGCACTATATTTAACAAATCCATCTAGCTGCTGGGCTATGCAGACGATATTGACATCATCGGCCGTTCCCAGCATGCCATTATTGAGGCTTTTACTGCTGTAGAAGAACAAGCTAAATAAGTTAGTCTCATGATGAATGAGGATAAAACAAAGTGCATGCTCTCGATCGAAAACCGATCCGTCGAACACCGTCTAGGACAAAACCTAACAATCAACAGCTATAATTTTGACACCCTAGTGGAGTTTCGACGAAGAATAACCTCAGGCAACTGCTGTTACTTCGGTTTATCCAAACAACTAGGGTCCAAACTCTTAACTCGAAGGTCCAAAATCATGCTCTACAAAACTCAGACCTTGCTAGTCTTGCTTTATGAAGGTGAATGCTGGACGATAAACAAGACAGCGTGGCCGATCTTGGTAACTTCGAAACAAAAATTCTACTCCGAATATGTGGTCCTGTCTGCGGGGAGGGCGATTGGAGGAGAAGATACAACTTCGAACACCACGAGCTGTATAAAGATGTGTATGTTGTACGGAAGGCAAAAATCCGTCGACTGCACTAGTTCGGCCACATCGAGCGAATGGGCGAGATTGCTCCAGCTAAGAGGATCTTGGAATCCCAGCCACCTGGTTCACGAAGAAAAGGAAGACCGAACCTCCGCGGACACCGGAACCTTGGTCTAGTAAAGAGGGAGCAACGTGCCCGGGACCATGAAGAATGGAAAGCAGCATTGGCACAGGCTCAGACCCTCTCAGAATCGCCGGCCGGATAAGTAAGTAAGTAAGTAATGAGATCTATCAGTTTTGCTATTCTCACGTCCACATGTTCTCCAAAAAGTCTCAACCTCAGGTGTTTGGCACGGCGTATTTGGTGGTTAGGGCAGTCACAGAGCATGTGTCTGATAGTCTCTATTTCCCTTCGTTCCTATAACTTCTGAAATAATCTTGAAAAGAGGATCCTATTCTGCAGGCCATCCTGCCTATGAGGCATAGAGGTTTTTCCAAAGGGAGCGCGAGATGACACATTCACACCTGAAGATCCATGCTTTGTTGGATCGTTCTATGGCTTCAATTGGTATATTTATGTCGTTATCTGTGTGACTCCTCGTTCGTATTCCTACATTAAAGACGCGTGTCCTCAATTGTGATCGAGCTTCGGCTTTCAAGTGTATTTAAGGAATTTGTCTAGTTAAGGTAAGAAGGTGTATTAGCATTATCCCTAGTGCAACTTGATGAGTAAAGCTTAACGTTTCTGTTACTGCGACACACGACTTTCTTTCAACTTGTGTGAGTATTTTGAGATAACTAGTCTTTTCTCCGGCGTTCCACCAAACCAGAGCGTCTAACTTCTAACTATGGCCATGTACATCCAATGTATTATACATGGTCTTAGTCCCCAACGTTTAAAATAGGTTCTTTGGCATGTGTAGAATTTTCCTAATGCTTTCTTGGTTCTTTTTTAGATGATACGCTTGCAACTGAGCTTACTGTCTAGGATGAAGTTGTATCCTAACACCGTTGATTCTAGGAAGATTAAACTTTTCTAACTTTTTTTCTTATTAACACCACTTGTCAGATAGGAAGGTCTTCTGTCTTGTGGATTGGACAAAGGAAGCCATTCTTCCATTCATCAGGCACTTTCCTCCTATCGAATCTCGGAAACGAGTTAGTTTATGCTCTCTAACTAGTCATCTCTAGTTGCTTTATGCCTTCGCAAGGAAGGCGTCTGGTCTGGCTAAGTTAAGGCATTATAACCTTTGCTCTATTTTGGTCTGGTGGACTGAAATCTGAGTTTCGTGATGTCAAGGCGTTTGCAGAAGTGGGGACCTTGATCTTACACCTCCTACCACACTTTTTAGCTAACCTTCTAAGACCTTCGCTATTTGTCCGACTGCACGTGGTTTTTTAAATGCGAGCATCGAAGTGCGATCACAAGGTATATAATATATTTCCACAAATAAGAGGCTGTTCGTTCAGGTATCCTCAGATATGACCGACTCATTGAAATCACGTTGCAAAAGTATATTTATGACCTCAATCTCATCTGGGGTCAAGTCGTATGCACACGCGATGGCCTAGTGAAGCGATTTCACACGATCACTTGGATCCGCCAACCATATTGCTGTTTTTTTATTTCAAGTATTCTAACAGTATTGACATCACCAATTTTCCTGAAGGACTGGTAAACATGTTTTACTTACACCCAGCTTGTTCCGCTTGAAACCGAGGTTCTTTAATCAAACTCAGTTGTAATCCTTCTTCAAATCAATCACGCAGGCACGCGTGCATATTTATTTGTTTTTTTATCAATTGGATATCAGGTACCCGCTCCAAAACCTTAATGGTTGCCCAAAATTCTTTCCTAAACGCTCTCAGTCAGGGTTCGGTTGATCACTTCTTCGAAAACGTTGCTAATATTCGGCAGACCAAGCGATCGAAGATTTGCCTGTCTGAATATATCTTAATCCCTTTTGAGGATGGGGTGCAGAACAGCCATATTTTAACGCGCTGGATAATGGGCATTATACTGACTCACTTAGGTAGCGCTTGACTTCGGAATGAACCTGGGCCTCAATGAACAAATCTCAATAATCTTTCGCCAGCTGACTCCCATGCGGCACTCCAAATTTAGTAAAATTTCCTTCCACTTGCGTGCGCTACCCTAGATCCAGTTGTCTTTTCGCATGGCCAGTCATCTCAAACGCGTTATCCGTAGACGTATGACTTTCATTGTGTACGGAATCTACTTGTACTCCTTTATTCCCCGTCAATACAAACATGACCGAAAATTACGAGCAGTATCTTTCTCTCATCTGCTTTCGTCAAGGTCCAAGTGTCCTACAGTGCAGGGTCGCTGATACTCAATTATAGAACAAACCGCTCTGATATTCAATTATCTCCGGAACCTAGGAAAACGACATTTCTGATGTCGTTACTGCTTCTCACTGCAGAGCCAAAGTAGAAGAAGTCCGTAACTACCTTGAAGCTATAGCTGCTTGTGACGTTCTGGCTACACCGTCTATGTTGTGCGTAATTTTCTGATGACAGCATGTACTTTATTTTGCGAACGTTTACCGTCAGACCTATTTTGACCACTTCCGTCTCAATATTCAAGAAAAGTTCACTGGTGGCTCACTGTGTTCGCTGAATCACAGCAATGTCTTCCGCGTATGAAAGTACCATAATTGTACGGACTTAAATAAGATCAGGAAGTTTTGCACGATTCTTTCTAGTGCGATGCTAAAACGGTCACATGATACGAGTAGCACATCAGATTGTTGACCTTAAGTCTCAGTTAACTCTTTACTGGCTTCGACGGACCAGCGGACCAAAACTAGATATAACGCTGTATAGTTCACCTCTATACAGGCAGTCATATGGGGCTTTGAAGTCGAAAAGTAGATGGTGAGAGCCGATCTGAAATCTCCAGATCTTTTTCGAGGATACGCCGGAGTGTGAATATTTGAGCGATTGTGGAATTACATGGCCTGAAGGAATGATTTCAAGCGCTCACATAATATGGCAGAAAAGATTTTGTATTCGATGTTTAGGATACTCTAGTTTCTTGTATATGATGCTATCCTTTGACCTTTCCCTTTCAGATGCGCTAGAGCGTGTTCCCCACCAGGCCATCCATAACTGCTTTTAAATAGCTCAGCAGCGAGTCTAACTGAGTCAATAGTGAGTCGTTAAGATCTCCTAGCAAAATTTGGTTGGTTGTCATAAATGGGGCATTAAGCATATATTCGAACTAGGAGGTAGTAGAATTCCCCTTTCATGCTTATTAACTTATGTCATCCTTATTCTCTGCTGGGACATGAAATCAAATCAAATCAGGATTATATTTCCAAATTTGGCCTTGATGCAGATTGTTATCAGGAGTTCGCTTACATGCTGAAAGCTTAAGACTTAGGTCTACCTATGTGTGCCACGAATAGCAAGTCCACATCCAAATAATCGTCGTCATCCTTCTTTGTAGAAATTGCCGTAGAGGATGTCATGGTTTTCTATTCGTTTTTTGCCTAGTCCATCCCATCAAACTTCATGGACAGCGGTAATATCGGCTTAATAGCAGTCTATAGCCTCTCCAAGTTGTTCGGCAGTAAATGATCTTGAAATCTGAATGATGTGAAATCTGTTTTCCTTGCCAAGTTGACTGTAGTCATCAAAATTATATCCGTCTGTATCCAAGACTGTTGGTTGTCTTTGAACTGTTTTTTCTTTTAAGGTGGGAAATGTACCCCCAATTTGGAGGGCTAGATCCTTTACAATGCCCCTGGACCCCTAAACGGTCTTCTTGCGACATCAACTCTTCTCCAATTTCCCGACGCAATCATGAAGCTCCCTTTGCATCTGGGCTCCCTGTGGTACTCGTACGTTGAACGCTACGGAGTGCAGATCGTTTCTCGATTGTGGTTTCCACGACTTTTCTCATTTGTAAGAAGTTTTTTTCTCAAGACGTAATGAATCTCAATTCTAACCATTTGAATGTCTATTTTTACCCTTGCAATCCAAGTCGACAAATTTTGGGAATTGACAACCATTTTGATGCATGCAATCATAAATAAATTCTCAATCAACAACCAAAAGTCATAAAATTTAATAATTATGAAAAATCTACACACTTGTCAATTTTCTACATTCGTAACACAACGCCCACTGTTCAGAAAAATGGGTGTAAAATCCGACTTTTATTATCTGAGTGTGTTGTGTATTTTTTAGATAGATAATTTATATATAGTATAGTAAATAAAAATAAATCCTCCCTGCATAAATGAGTTATCAGTTGTCTGGGTAGGCCTCAAGCCTTTGGTCTGCACTGTATGTGTACCAATCAATGTCCGCGAACGCGAACGGGATCCCATTTGTACAAACACGGAGCAATTCGTATGTAAAGAGGATAAATAGCGAAGTACCTAAATATGATCCCTGTGGGGCTCCCAAGGGAGCCGTTATCTCATTACTAAGAACATCCTTTATGTAGGACCTTCCATTTCGTATCTTATTCAGGAAGCTAATTTTCCTCGGATACCAAATCAATTTACTGCTCCCAACAGTTTTTCGTGATTCAAGTGCTTTGCTGAGTCTATACTTAAGGTAGCCCACAGGAAATCCTCTAAAACACACTAGAAAAGATTGGAGTTAGTGTCATCGAGAGCTTTAATATCAAAAAATTCAGTTGCACATTGTAAGTCGGTTGAGGTCGCCTCCTACTTGTGAGCGCCACCTAAGGTGAGGTCTCACTCTACTGTTTTGTCCCTCTGGGTTTGATTCGAAAACACCGCAGGCCGGATCATTAGCGTCCATTCATTCTACAATACATGTCCTAGCCACCTCAGGGGACTGATGCGCAGTTTTCTAACTAGATCAATGTCACTCTATACTCGTAGCTCGTATAGGTCGTCGTTGAATCTTCTCCTCAAAAGCCCGTCAACGTAAGCGGAACGAAATATCTTATAAAGAATTTTTCTGTCGAAACGTCCGATGATATATTCACCCGCTTTCGATAGAGTCCATGCTTCAGCGCCATGAAGAAGGTCTTCTAGGGTCTTACTGCCCAAACAAACAACGATTGGCAAGAGTGATTTTTCTTTTTATTTCTGCTGACGTGTTGTTGGCAGAATTGATAGCAGAACCAAGGTAGACAAAGTCCCTTACTACCTTGAAATTACAGCTGTCGACTTTTTTTATATATACATAATTAGCACGTGCTCAATGGGTTATTATAGCTTTAAAATGTTTGCACACAGCGTGAGTGTGGAGGAAGGAAAGAGAGGTGCCAATGTACATTGGTCTAAATGTTTGTAAGTTATAACGACTAGGAAGTAGACAACTCAAGAATACATTCCATAAGCAAGTTGTACGGCTTAGGAACGAATCACGATACTTTAGAGTACGTCCGAAAGTGGGCTTGAGAGTGCATTGATGAGCATTCATAACGAGACGGATGTTACGGTTGAAGGTTTGAAAAGGCGGAATGCTACCGGCGATCTCTATGGAGCACCGGTGGTGGAAATAGCGATAGAGCAAAGTGAGACGCGAGACATTACGTCAGCGTTTGAGGGTGTCCATTGTTTGAGTAAGATTAGTATCACCTATGAGTTTTATCGCACGGTTTTGAATCCTATATAGCAGGTGAGGAGATGTTTTGGGCGCACCAGATCAGATGTGGGTACTGTACTCCAATTTCGGGCAGTTAAATACCTTATACAATATATTTAGGCCAGATCAAAAGGAAAAAGTATTTCTTACACCGTTTGAGGAAACATTTCGCAGCATTCTTGGCGACATCGAATATACGGTCATTCCAACGTACGTTCTCATTGACACACAGGTCGAGAATGGAAAGTTTTTCAGTTTCGACGACGCAAGTGACATCCATAGATAATGGCTGGGTGTTTAGATGACAGCAAACAGCATTGAGTTTTGTTAGAATTAAATTCCACTCTGTTGTTTGATTCTCAATTTATGATTTAACATACGCTGCCGTTCCCGTTCTACAGCCAAACAGCAGGGACGTGAGCCCGGGAACAAATATGAAAAGCAGAGAGTACTATCGTCAGACAAGAGATCATTTGTGAAAATTAGAAACAGTGTCGGTGACAGAATAGAGCCCTGACGGACAGCAGCATTTACTTTGTGAATATCGAATTTGAAATCATCATAGGAAACTTGATTGAACGTTCGGAAAGGCAATTTCTAATGCATTGAAGAAGTGTTCTCGACAAAAGAGTTTGATGCCAAACTCTGTCAAATGCCTTAGAAATATCAAGTGCAACTATCTTGCTTTCGCCAGATTGATGTACCACTTTTCGGTGAGACATGCCATCAAATCACCAGTGGACCTGTTGCTACGAAAACCATACCGCCGATCATTGAGAAGTTTTCGTGTTTCGAGATATTTCATGATCTGACGGTTTATCAGCGTTTCCATGACCTTGGAAAGAAGCGACGCAAGTGCAATGGGTCTGTAGAAGGAGGGAGAAGAATATTCAACATTTTTAGGGACGGGCTGGACAAATGCTGTTTTCCATCTGCTCGGAAAGAGTAGTAAAAAGTAGGATTGAAGATTCGACGCACTCAAATGTATCCGGATACAAAGCACAATCTGGGGGTGTTGAGCTGGCCGCAAGGTGTGTAACAAACAGTTTTTGGTCGTATTGGAATTTTACACGCTTAAGAAAGGCGTTGCAGTCATTCCTGGCTCATTTGAACTTTTTTCCTTTGTCGGGTTGGTCTTGTAGGGCCGAAAAAATATTTCTCTAACCCTGACAGCCACTTTACAGATCGAATCGTAACACGCCTTTTATTTTGGTTTAATACTCTTCATCCGATGATAAAGGATCTCATTCCAAAGACTATAGTGTCTGTAATCATATCAGCAGCGGCATCTACGACGTTATCGAGGAAACATAACGACCAGTTAAAATTCCTAAAGAAGCTGTTAGGTCCGCTCCAATTGGATTTCTCGTATTGCCATACGATTCTGTTAGGAATCTTTTCTCTGACTGTTTGGTCGGTGTACGAGAAATTAGCTGATGTGATACAGTGGTCCGATGAGCCTAGAGGGGATAGGACATCGACCTTGTATTCGTAGGGATGAGAAGTTCAAAACAGGGTCAGGGTGTTGGCGGTATATCTGTCGACGTCTGGTATTGACAAGCTGGGTCAAGTTGTTTTCCGCAGCGAAGGTCTCAACACAAAGTCCGGGTATTGTTTGTTCAGAATGTCGAAGCTACCCAGAGTTGTGTATGTATATTGAAATCCACCGTAATAACCATTCCAGTATGAGGATAGAGGGATACAGTTCTTTGAATAGAGTCAAACAGCGCCTCAAACTTGTAAAAAGTCGAATTGCTGTCCTGTTTGGGGCTTCTGTAAACAAGGCAATAATTTGCTTACGGAAATGGAATTTTAACCACATGAAATCGAATTCTGGATTGGAATAAGGGATTACGTTGTGTTGGAGTTTGGTAAGGTACATCATTACGCTATGTCCAATTTGCTCATGTTATGTGTCGTCCCTTTTTGTAGACAGGATATGCTTGGCTTTGCCCTCCTTTACCGTACAAAAACCTATTTGGCCCGGTGTATTTTGTTAGTTATGTCATACGCTAGCATAATATGAGTAGTTACACAAATTTTGGAACAAAGATGTACCCGATTCTTGTTTGGCTTCTTTTTACGTATTGACGAGACTTATATTCACGCTATTGTATACCCACAACAAGGACGAGAACAGTGCGTTCGAAAGAAAATATCCCGGTTGTGTAAGCCAGTGTTGAAGAAAACCTCATGGTGCTACTACTACGTTTTGGCAATAGAGGCACTTCAAGAAATGAATTGGCGTCAATTGGCGATTTGATGCCAATGGATTACTATATGTTCTGTGGGACTACGTGAAGTCACTAGTTTATGCCGATAAACCAGCAACCATTGACACTTTGAAGCAAAACGTTGTTCGAATAATACGCGATATACGCCACCAGTTGCTCGAATATTGGACCTCCAAAAAGCACTCTATACGAGGCTACCGTGGTGGACATATGCCCGAAACAGTTAGGTTGATTCAGAATTATCCGTCATTTTTAAACAATTTTTATAAAAATGTAACAGGAGCATGTTTTAATAATTATTCGGGCATATCCACCCTCTACTTCAATAACCACTTCTCTTTGGCTTAGAAGAGGATAGATTCCAGCTGCAAAGAAGTCGCAGTTCTTAGAAGAAATCCACGCTTTGACATCGGCCACTAAGTCATCCAAATCCTCATAAATTTTGTGTCAGGTAAATGTCGCTGTTGAAATTGGATTGCCGGTTTTGTACGGAATCTGCCACTGTTGACGCTAATCATCTTCGTTCCAATAATATCAAATGCCGTTTGAAAGGGTTTACCAACGGATGATTCCACTTCTGTTCCACCAAACACACCATATTGCCTTCTTATCCGGCGAAACATTCGCTACCCAAAGGCACATCTATGAGCAACTTAAACAGTGTGGTTCTTCGTTTGATCCTGATCAGAGCATTACTATACAACATAACGGCCTTGGGGGCTCGCTGCACCTTGTTCGTGCCTATAACAACTGTTCGCAGGCGAGTCCTCGAATAATATTCGACGTCCATCCCGGACCCGATTTCTTTTAACGGTAATCCTGTGGTTCATCCACTTCCTCTGACGGTTTTGTTGTTAATTTAGCGGTGTACCTACGACTTGACCAGGCGATTGCTAACATTTAATAAAAAGGATCTTTCTGTGGCAGCAAAACGAATAATAAAAAAACCTCGCCCAACGTGGGGCTCGAACCCACGACCCTGAGATTAAGAGTCTCATGCTCTACCGACTGAGCTAGCCGGGCATATGAGCGTTGTGTTTACAAAATATCGATTCGAGCTGTTTGATAAATTGGTGGCATTCGATACCACCCTAGTGTCGGCACTGTAATCAAATGAATCAATCCCTGCCAGCGATACTCTCTTCTCAATTAATTAATTACACTTTCGTGCTTACCGCCTAAAGTCAGTTCATTCACTCACCATTACCACTGGCAACGTTGGTTCCCCAACTAACGATCCAAAAATAGTTTCACTGCTCTGTGTCGCACATTTTGTCACATTTCGCCTTTGTTTCCAACAATGAGTTTGGGTTTTTCCCCTCTGCGACCGACGAAAAACGAATAATTGGAATTTAATTATGTCATTACATCACGGGGTTGTATCATCTGGAGCATTCCACTGGGTTCCTGAAGGAATTTCTGCTGTCAGTTCGGCCTTGTTCCGAATTAACGAACTAATAATCCGAGGTATTCGTTCATTGACTTTTTTGAGTACATTGTATGTGGAAGGAAGATTACCCGGGAGGAAACTAGGGCATCGAAGCAGTTTCCATCCAATCATTGGTTTGCCCGTATCCAGAGTTTCACTAAGGTCCATTCACAATGGTTTTCAATTTGAACATTTGTCTATTTCATACACAAACCGAAGTAAATGTCTGCTTTTGCCCACAGATGCCTCTGAGGTCTATAGAAAGAATACTTTCGCACGTGGTTAAAGTGACATTTCTCCTGATAATAAACAAACACTTGCAACAATTCATCGAAAAGATTGCACAAAAACTCCTCAGAACCCCGACAAAAATATCCACCAAATGGAAGTTCTTAAGGAATTTATTGGGTTCATGCACCCTAATCAACGGATCGACCTGAAAGCTGTTGCATTGACAGAAGTTCTCAGTAAGTAGTACAATAGCGGCAAACAAGTTCTATGTTGATTAATTTGCTTGCAACACTTTGGCCAGGTCTCACTGGAACTGCAGAGGGCAAGTCCCTTCTCCTCGGCTACGATGAAATGATAGCTGCAATTTTTGGACTAACATTCGATAAAACAGCCGTAATTGCCAAGGATGCAGTACTGACACTCATCAATCTGACGGCAGAGGAGGAAGGTGCCACAAAAATCTTCGAAACGAGCAAGAGTCTTCATCCAGTATGTTATCTTTGTTTATTGGTTTTCCTTGGTATAAGTAGACGTGGATTTGTCTGGTTTTTAGAAATTCGAGATCATCCAGGAAGCTGTGAAGAGTATAACAGACGAGAACTCCGAACTTGCTGACCCATGGACGATGGTTTTGAGTAACTTGACACGAGTGGAACGATTGGTGGGAGAGATTCTAGATGAAATGGAGAAGGATGAAAAAACTCTGTTAAGCTTGGTTAAAGCATTCTCCAAGTTGGATTACAACAAAAAGAAGGCAAAGTTGCACTATCTGGGTAAGTAAAGAAAAAAAATTGCAAAAAATTGTTTTGCTGGCCCATGGGGGGATCGAACCCACGACCTTCGCGTTATTAGCACGACGCTCTAACCAACTGAGCTAATGGGCCACTTGATTTCGTTGGTCTATTGCGGTAAAAGTGACTGAGACCAAGATATTTATAAATTTGTGCTGGGAAGGATTGCCCTCATTGGTCTCCTGTTTACTTCTGCTTCTGAGATTAGACTTTCCGGATCATACAAATATGACTCCTTTACTATGTGGCTGGGATTGACGTTCGCTTAACACGTTTTGCAATTCTGGCGTTTTTAGCTCAGTCAGGAGTGAAAAAATTGATATGGATGTTAAACGGATAAAATCAGAGAAAGTCGCACTATTTTGGGTCACATTGGGGGTGAGACCGTGAGTTTATCGATGTTTTCGGATTCTTTCGGCCTCGTCTCGAAACAAGCGCTATTTTAAATGCGATCTAGTGGGTAAATATGAAAGGTTATAACGAAAAAACAGGCGCAAACCGATTTCCTTTTTCGATACCGCGCACGCTGTTTTCAGTTACCCAGAGCAAGCGCAGTGGCATCCGCGGTAGTTTGATCCTTAAATCGATGACTCGGTTGTCTCGAACCGGGGGGCTATGACTCGAAGATCCAATTAACTGAGCCATTATTGTCTATTGACTCAATGTAGGCGAGCCATTATAGTCGATGTGGCTTAGCTTTTGGGACTACATTTTGATAGAGCTCATAGACGTCTCAGTTGTGTCTTCCCCTGCACTCGCCCTTTTCGCATACGTGATCAAATATTCGACAAAGGCTTTTTCTCTCGGAAGCTCTGCTTTCCTGCTTATCCTCTAGCACTCGGCTCAATATAGCAGAACTGCGAGGACCAACCAAGGTATTACAGTAGTAATACCTCTTGGCTAGTAGTTTTCAGCCCATTTGTGTCCTCCAACCGAAATAGAAGCGATTTGCTAGAGTAAGTCCTCGCCGAATCTAAACTAGGATACGAAAATCACTTAAACTTCACTCTATGACAGAGGAATGTCGACCAGATCTACAGAGGTCTTCAAGATTTTCTCTGGTAATCTAAGGTATAAGGTCGTTTGCAATTCTGTCGCGGGGGCTTGCATATTTTCGACAATTTTCAGATTTGCTCTCGCTGCTTCAACACGAGTAGTAAATCTTGTACGACTTTAAAAAGCGACACGGACTTTGAACCCTGCCTTGGTGTACTCTATTAGACGCCTTTTCCAAATTGATGAAGAGGATAGCCACACTGGACCGAAAATCATCCGAAAAAATTTCCTCTCAAAGCAGCTAAGTGCCCTCATCCATTTTTGATAAAGTCCATGACTCTGCTCCATGGAGCAAGACTGCTCTATATATATCTCTAACATTATATAACTTTTGCTGTTCGAGAGAGGGTTCTGCTAGTCAATTGCCTTCTTGGCCCAAAGAAGCAGCGATTGGCAAGACTTTTTCTTCGTTTGATCTCAGCGTTGCTGTCGTTGTCTGGATTGATAGCCTAGCCTAGGAAGACAAAGTCCTTAACTACCTCAAAGTTATGTCTGTCGAGGGTGACGTTCTGTACGAGACGTCTGAGTTGGGTGTCTTTTCTGGTTGACAGCTTAACCCATTTTCGCCACTTCCGTTTCAGTACTCGCGAAAGCAACATTGAACGCTGCTTTCTTCCAATTATGTCAATACCATCGGCGTATGCGAGTAATTGGACGGACTTTTGGAAGAGTGTGCCTCTTTCTTTCATATGCGGCCTTAAAATCGATAAAAAGATGGTGGATATCGACTTGTTGAGTTTTTTCCGGGATTTGCCAGAGTGTGAAGATTTGGTCGATTGTGGACTTTCCAGATTTGAACCCGCACTTATAGGGGCCAATGAGGTTGTTGACGAACGGTTCCAGAGTTTCCAAAATATGACAGATAAGAGCTTGTATGCGATGTTGAGGAGACTTATGCTTCTATAGTTGGTGCAGAGGCAAACGATGCTGAGATTCCATTCGTCAGGCATACACTCTTTTGACCAGATCTGAGAAATAATTGGTGTACGAGTATGCTCTCCACAAAGTCATTCTCAGCAGCTTTGAATACCTCATCCGGTAACCCGTCAGATCCAGCTGCTTTGTTGGATTTCAGCTTAGGTATTGCTATAGTTACTTCATTTTGGTCAGGTAGACGAAAGTTTTTGCTATCATCGTTTGAATTGAATGGTCTACTCTGCCTGACGGCGAGATGTTGGGTTTTTTCGCTGTTGCACGGTCTGCAGAAAAAGTTTTTTCTGACTGCGACTCTACTACAAGGTTTCTTTCTTCATCTCTACAGACCTCTGTATTTGTCTTCTTATCTCGACACGTTCGTTTTACCTGTTGGAAAAATGTTCGTATGATATTCCTGGAGTACAGCCTCTCAATATCTTCTATTACGCGTTTCTCGTGTTCCTTTTTCTTCTTCTTGCTCCTAGAGCTCACGAGCGGCTCTTGTCCCTCGTTGCAGCACCTCTTTATATGGTTCTTGTTTAGGTGCATGTACTTTCCGGCATTCTTCATCAAAACTGGGATTTCTTGGTAGTTGTTGGGTGAAACTCATCCCATTGCGTTGTGTTGCGACTGGTCGTCGGTACTTGATGCTGACGGCATAGGGATATGCGTTCGGTGAAGATTCTGGCGGTCTGTTGCGATTGCTGCGCTATTTTACGTTATATCTTTTCACAGTAGTTCTTCTTTGTTGTAGCGCTTGGGAAATCTATATTCGCACCATTGTTGCAAAAAGGTAATGTTGGCTGCCGGAACGTTCGGGCCTCCAGAATACTGGATTTTGCATATCATGATTTGGAGACTGACATGTCCCCTTGTATATATTGAGACGAGGAAACCGTGTGCTTGCTATAGTGATATTTCGTCCCGGAGCAAAGTCAATAAGCTTAAGTCCGGTGTTGTGTAGGGTACGCTTACCAAAGATGTCCTGGCGGTGATAACTGCGTGATAGCAGTCAAGGGCCTCTGCTAATTGTTCGGCTACACGTGGCATGTTTAGAGTCCGAAGGTTGCACGTGCAGATCCGGAAGTTGTTGTCCTTCAAACATTTGCGAGGCTCGTCAACTGTGAGTCCATTACTGGCCATTTATCCAGCATGAGTAAGAGTATACCGGGGACCACCACTGGGAGGTAAGGCAAGCAGTTTGCTTTGAACTTGATTGTTACACTGCTAACCCAATCCAAGTTATTGAACAGTCAGCAGTTTCCTGATCAATCGCGACGCAGGTCCCCAGACCTAGACTAGCGGCCGTAAAAATTATGCTCACAATTCTAACTCTAAATGTTAACCTGGAATCCCATCCATGAACGTGCCGCATTGAAATTTAGATTGACGGGCTTAATAGGTGGGTGGTTCATTTTGCTTGAAAGCGAAATGTTGGCCATCATCGCCGTTTGACCAAGAGAATTGTTTAACTCTGGCTCTTTGCTACAACGTTCGCTTTTATTTCTCCATGCTCTTGATTTTTATTCGGGCTATATTCGTTTTAATTTCTGCGAAAACTTCCGGCTATTGTTTCTGCTGTAAAACCCTTCCATTCCCTAGATCGAACACTTCTCTATTTATATTTTTTTTCTCAGAAGTCAATGTTTTTCTTTTTGTTTTGCTTTGCCTAGCTTTCGAGCAATTCTCGCTCTTCTCTGCATCATCACCTTGTACGTCTCCTATTTCCCTATATACGCTTGTCTTAAATATCCTTCAACCAAGAGGTTTCGTTGTTGCAGTTGAATGAAATTAAGCACATAAGATGCAATATCTTTGGTGGGTTGCCGACACTGTCGCTATTGATATCGCATGTCCCTCATTGCTGTTCGAAATAAATTTGATGATGTAATAGGTCTACGAACACAATTTTATGCAAGAGCTTTGATTGGCATTTGGGTAACTCATGAGTAGCAATATGAGTGTCACAGCAAGCCAAGATTCAGATAAACTAAACTAAGATAAACGAAAAAACCGTTTTTGAGTATAAAAGACTGCAGACCGCTGACCGCCCGTTAAACGGAACAAGAAGTTTTACTCTTTGATTTTTATCGCTTTCCGATATATTATGTCATCTCCGTGGCCAGTGGTAGGTGTTGAAGCAGACCCAAATGGTACTCGTACCGTACATCACAGTAATTCTGGTACACAATCACGAACCTCTGAAAGCCAAAATCGCTGCCAGGGTGCTCGCGAAGCTTGTTTTTCCTCATAATTCTAGCATTAGCGGAGGTGTTTGTTCCGCGCATTTTGAACTAATATAACCATACTATCAACACCAAGAAAATAAACTTAAATTTAAGTTCAGCCGCAGCGTTGCATACTTTGTCACCAGAACACGTTGGCAGTGAGAGCTCGGAATGCACTTGAGACTAACTCGCGATTTATTTCCTCTCCTGTTTAATCTTCAGGATAATGAAAGACGTTCTTTCAGTTGAACCAAAATTACAGATTTCATCCAATCTATACAACTTTGACGGGATTATTAAATGACATTTCAAATCTTCATTGAAAAATAGTTCCAAGTAACTTCTAAAACTTTTTACCACTAACTTCTTTCTCTCTTTCTTCAACAGCTCCAATTTTTTGCAATCTGACCCAAATCAGTCGAGGTCGTGAAGTCGTCTGCAATTCCAAATACAATCTTCTGGAAAGAATCATTCCATTTGCCTCCTACGAAGATAGCATAGTTCGTCGCGGTGGTACGATTGGAATCTTGAAAAACATTTGCTTTGACCCGGTTTACCATCATGTAATACTCAACGAGAAGGATGACATCTTATATTGCCTTCTCTACCCCTTGGCAGGTCCCGAGGAATTTACCGATGAAGAAAATGACAAATTCCCTATCGAGTTGCAGGTATCCATCCGTACATTTTTACGTCTTTATCTTTGCCTAGGTTTTAAATGAACTCCCATTTTCTACAGTATTTGGGCGAGGATAAGAAACGCGAGGAAGATCCTGATTTAAGAATAATGCTTTTGGAATCATTGCTGCAGTTGTGCGCAACAAAAAAATACCGAGAATTTCTTCGTGCTAAGGGAACCTATGAAATTCTAAGAGAATACCACAAATGGGAAGCTAAAGTTAATCGGGAAAATGGTGCGGTGTTGGCTTGTGAGAATGTTGTGGATATTTTAATCAAGTAAGTGATTTTGAGAATGTGTTCTCTTTTTTAGCATAACTTCCATAGTAAACTTGATTTTAATTGCAGAAAGGAAGACGAAATCGGTGTGGATAATTTGAAGGAAGTTGAAGTTCCTAGTGAAATGAGTAAAAAGTTCGTTGAGGATGATGAAACGTACCTTAAGGATTAAAAAAATAACTCCTTCCACTATGTAGATATTTAGATAAAATTATTCACACCACGAAATATGTATATTTTTTTATAAAATAACCAGGAAACATTTTATCCTCCACTGCATGCCATAAGCGTTGCAATATAAATCTGGGGATTGGTACTCTAGCTCGCTCCTTTTTCAAGTGAAACTCCAATACTAAGTTGAGTAATATCTGTCGCTCAATCTCCAGCTTTTGTTAGTAAACTACGCTACACAACAAAGGCAAATACTTTTTTTTAATGTAAAAGCAGATGTAACGATTATATACTGTTATACTTAAGTGGGGCGACAGCTCATTATCAACCTAGGTTCTTCCGTAGTTTACATAATCCAATTGAGACCAGTTTATATTATAATTGTGGTCTGTTGAGACCTCTCACATCACTTGTCATCATTGAAACTGATTTTTTATGCATGCAACTTTCTGTTTGGAGGTTTTTTTGTGTTTTTGAGACATGCGGGATAATCCTGTAAAGTCGTTTTCAAGATATTCATGTCATCTTTGCGTTCCGGTTTTAAGAAAAGATTTTTCTTCCTAATTTGGCCTTTTAATAACCTACCGTTGAATTGAAAATCGTAGTATCGTTGTAACGTCGAATTCTCAATAGTATAGGTCCTAAGTACAATATTTTAAGCCGATGTATTTAGTGTATTAAGCTTTACTCTAGATGGTGATAAGATGCTTGTTCAAAGGTTGAGCAACTATTCCAGGAATATATCCAATTATTGTTGCCCTAACTTGTTTTGCAAGTTACATTGGTGAGTGCTTTTCCTTATAATTGAGAAGTAAACCTTATGCTTAGCTTTCAGCTTGGCCAGGTCCTTTAATAGACTCCTTGGACGATACATAATTCTAATCTCCTGCTGCGATATATTTGTGTAAATCGTATTGTAGCAATATCGTGGGTCTTATTCTCTCAATTATAAATGTAAAAGTGTGTGTCAGTTTGTACACATATATATGTATCTTCTATTACTCATTTTATTTATGGAGTACATTTACAGGAACTTGATCTGTTTTAAAGTATCTCAAGTTAATACTAAGTTGCTCGCCTTAGTGGCTCTAAAGTAACATCACATAAGTTCTTGGACGAAATCGTAGCAACCTTCGGTACCGTCATCTGAAAATGTTTACGATAAGACCAGTACTTTGCTCTGCCCCCGTTTATTATTAGACAACGCCAACGGAGTATACAGAAAGAAAACCAAAAAATATAAAATGTCAAACTATTATACTTAGGGTGAAGCCACAAGTTGGCCTTAAGCGCCAACATACTCCCGCCGTTTAGAGATCGGGCGCTTTACTTCTCCGTTAGCGGTGAGAACAGTTGCAACTCGAGTTAGACCATATCGTCCGGGATACGTCCTTGTGATTTTTCTGGTGAATCATCGGCACGGCGGTTGATTGTCCTCTATGAGGTAGACGATATCGTCGGGCTGAACTTCCTTGCACTTCTTCAACCATTTAGGGCGCTTTTGAAGTTCGGTTAGGTAGTCCTGAGACCATTTACGCCAGAAGTCATGATGAAGACGCTGAAGATGCTGCCATCGGTCCAGCAATGAAACTCGGGTGGATAATAGCTCAGGTTCAGGCACACTGACATACGGGCGAGGGATAAGAAAATGTGCAGTCGTCAACGGATCCCAGAACTCTTCCCAAATGAAATTGAACGGTCTTTACAGCGGCCTCCCACAGGCCACCAAAGTGCGGACCATGTGGAGGTATGAAGCTCTAGGCGATTCTACGTGCAGACAGCTCACAAGAGACATCATCTTGAAATTTATCCGAAATAAGAAGATTAGCCCACTCCCGAAGCTGCTGATTGACCCCAAAAATTTGTACCATTATCGCTAAAGGTGGTGTGGCAGTTGCCGCGGCGGGCAACAAAACGACGCAATGCTGCAATAAACGCTGACGAAGAAAGTTCCGAGACCAACTCGAGATGCATAGCCTTAGTAGACATGCATAGAATAGAGCGATGTAGACCTTGTACTGCTTGGCTCCTCGTCCCTTCTATGACAGCGCGAGAAATGAGCCGGCGTAGTCGACACCAGTGTTGCCGAAAACAATTCCAATTTCCAACCTTTGCTTTGGGAGGCTCGCCATTTGCTGCTGATAAGGTACAGCGCGTTGTCGAATACAAGTATTGCATTGAAAAATACATAATGAATGCCAATGATAAAATAACTAGGGGAAAGAAGATACGTCATTTGCCGCATTCCTGCATGAAAATTGCTTAAATGGCAGTCGCGAACAATTAGCCGCCTTACTAGTGGGCTAAGTCCGGCTCGATGAACCAAATGTTTGCGCGCTTACCCTTTTTTAATAATTAAACTGAAAGATGCCAGAGAAAAAAGAATATTTAAAATAAAACACGCGTGCTTGCCTTACAAGACATGAAAAAAGAATGCTTTATTAATACCAGAAAAGGAGTAGTATAGAAAGAAAACCAAAAAATATAAAATGTCAAACTATTATACTTTAGGGTGAAGCCACAAGTTGGCCTTGATCCCCAACAAATTGCGTACTCATTTACAATTTGTATAACTAGGGCATGCTGAACGAATGGACACCAATCTTCCGATAAGCAGAGTCTTCCAATCCGATCGAAAATAAAATCTATAGCGAAAGGTATCACTTTATATGACCCACAGAAATAGAGTGGATCCCAACCATAAACTTCAAGTTTTCACCAGACTATAAACAGGGGTTGTTAGTCCTGTCCCAGGTTCACTCCGAATTGTAGCGCCGAATTGTTTATTTTAGTTGCATCGGGGCTTCTGTAATCGAGCGTGGCTCCGATTTACACGTACTGGTGAATCTCTCAATTCATGGACTCTAACTGCAAGCTAAAATGCAAGCCAATAGCATAATACTGGCCTATGTGGTCATAGGACTCACAGCCCTATATGGAAGAGATTAAACAGATGCCACTAACCAACTAATGGCCACGGATAAAAATGAATTCACATGAAATGTTCAGACCCGTAACAAGCCACGTGCAGCCGAGCAATTAGCAGAGGCCCTTGACTGCTATCACGCAGATATCACCGCCATCTAGAAAGTGCGATGGGATGCCGCAGACATAAGGAGGATGTAAAACTGTAATATATACTATGATGGCTGATTTAGGAAAAAGAAACAGTGCTTATTCGGATGCAGATCTGCCATATGCGGTAGACTTAGGCAAGTCTACGTCATCGAGCATCTTATGACAATCCGCGTCGAAGCTAAATTCTCTAACACAAGCCTAATATGCGCACATGCGTCTACGAAAGACAAGGACGACTCCACCAAAGAACGTTTCTATGGGCTCCTCTACAAGATATATGAGCAATGTCCGCAGTATGACATTGACAGGAAAAGAAAGGAAGACATCTTTGGTAGAACAGTTGGTAAACTTAGCCTACATGACACCACGTCTGGCAACGGACATAAGCTCATTGACTTTGCGGCGGAGGGAAATATCACTATAACAAACACAATGTACACAAGGAGACATGGCGGTTTCCGGATCATAGAACGCTAAATCAAATTGATCACATTGCGATCGACGCAGCTAAGATACATTAGAAGAACTAATGTGAGAAGATATAACGTAGAAAAGCAAGAAACCGAGAACCGAGAGCGAAATCTCACGACAACTCCTATGCCGCCAGCATCAAGTACCGAAGACCAGTGGCAACGCTGCCAACGTCCCATCAGAGACGCGGCAACTGATGAGCTGGGTTTCACCCGACCGCTACCAAGAAATCCCGAGGTTGATGAAGAATGCCGGTAAGCATATGCAGCTAAACAAGAAACGTATAAAGCGACGCTGCAACTAATGATGAGAGCAGCTTGTAAGCTCTAGGAGCAGAAGAGACGGTAAGAACATCGACTTCTCCAAAAGATGCGCGCGATAGATGATATTGAGAGGCAGTGCTCCAGGATTGGCATACAGAAGTTTTACCAACATGCAAAAGAAGAGTTTCAAGCCAAGAATATATATATATATAGAGGCCTATAGGGATGAAGAAGGAAACCTTATAGTAGAGTCGTAGTCGGTGCCGAGATAGTGTAAAAACTTTTTCTGCAAACTGTGTAACGGCGACGAAGCACAACATCCCGCCGTTAGGCACAGTAAACCATCCAACCTAGACCATGATAGCCAACATTTTTGTTTACCTGACCCTAATGAAGTAAGTATGGCAATATCTAAGCTGAAATCCAACAAAGCAGCTGATCCTGACGGCTTACCGGTCGAGGTATTCAAAACTGCTGGAAATGACTTTATCAGATCTGATCAGAAGAGCGTATGCCTGAACAGTTGAGAAGGCTTTCTGCTCTGCCAAGATTGGTAACGATTTAATCGAGATTTTTGATCTCAAAAAAGGTGTAACTACTTGTGTACAGCGTTGATATTGATATAATTGGGAGAACTCAACGGGCTGTCACCGGCTGTCACTGCGTACGCTATCAAAATGGGTTTGGCCGAAAATGAGGACAAAACCGAGAATATGCTAAGAACAAACACACAAAATCGACGAATTGGACAGAACGTTACAGTCGACAAATAATTTCGAGGTAGTAAAGGACTTTTCGTACCTTAGCTCTGATATCAATTCTCCCAACAGCACCTCAGCAGAAATAAAACGAAAAACCACTCTTTCCAGCCACTATTAAGTTATGCTAAGGAGACTCTATATAAGACCTTGATCATCCCAGTCCTACTACATGGCGCTGAAACTTGGGCTTTATCGAAAGCAGATGAAGACATCCTCAGTCGTTTCAAGAGAGAAATCTTTCGAAAAATATTAAAATATTCGGTCCCGTTCGGACTTAGCTAAAGACCGAGCTAACTAAAGAAGCTTGTTAGTTCACCCCGAACTGTAGCGCTTCGCCGCCTAAGTAAATAATGTACGAGTAAGTAACATTTTTAGTAGAAGTTATCACTGTTAACATACTCGTAGTTCTTCCTTTTACTTACTTAAATGTGTAATGGGTCGACTTGGGCCTTAACCAATAGCCTTTGCCAGCACCGTGGTTTTTGAGAAACTGCATCCAGTGATAGTTTGTGTGGAGAGTTTCAAAGTATGGGCGACACCTTCCTCTTTCGCTGCGCACAGTGAGTTATTTCACACATCTAGCGGAACGTTATTCAAAATTCAAAGTCGTAATATATATAATTTATTTTTTTAAGTTAGTTGCATTTTTCGGGTCCAATTGAACATTACGTGTCTAATAAAATAATCAAGTTAGCCCAATAAATTTTTTTTTGTGTATATTTTCTAAGTCACCATGAAGAGTAAGAATTTTTTGTGAACTTAAAAAAGTGACGAAATCTTCGTTTTGTCTGAAGGCTTTACGTGTTGTGCTTTTTTTGTGTTTTGTGACTTTGTGAACAGTTTTAAAAATGTATCCACATGAATCCCTCGTCTAATAGTGCTGAATATCTTCTCCTATGTTTTATTTAATCAATTTACAGTTTTTGCTTTTGAGTGCTCATCCCATACAAATTTTATTTTTTGTATAGGCCTATAGTACAATGAAAAATCGAGTAATTTTTGATGTCTGGAAAAACTCAAAGAAAGACCAGCGTAAAAAGGGTATTTCGTTTTATTTCATTTTTAAATTTATGTAAGCTCTCTCAATTTTAGCAAGATGGGAACGTAGTTGTCGAGACATGAAAAAATTCCAGAAGGACAATGAACAATTGTTAAATAAGGAGTTTCAGTTGCTGGATGAGTTCTACAACGAATTTCCAACATCAAGTACGAAACCACATCGTAGACGACCTTCAAAATTGTTCGACGGTGCAGCAAATCTGATTAAAGAGCATGCTCTTTGTTCTCCTGCAAGGGCTACCAAAATAAAAAAGGCTGGGTTATCTCAGTATGAGCCCATTAAAATCATCTCTCCAAAGGAGAGATTGCTGATGGTGAACACAAAATTAAGTACTTTTCAGTAAAAAAATATCCGCCAACAGCTTAAAGCCATGAATGCAAATGTATACCCGGCTTACTATTTAGTTCAAGAGGCAAAGAAAGAATGCTACCCTGAAGAAGAAGCATTTAATGTGACTGATGGCTGAAGTAAGATTGCAAGCTTTGCTAGATATAACAGTAAATCGCATTAACAAGCCACAAAACGACCTATCTGAATATGTTCAAATGTTCTATCCTTGCGTCTTATATCCAAATGGGATTGTGATGGTAGCTTAGCACAAAGTCCCTTCGTTTAATTGATGATATTTCGCGAAGAATCTTATGGCAAAATCCAAGGCCGAATTCAACTAGGTACTGCAACCTTGTGAAATTTATTTTTAAAAAAGAAAACAAGACACTTATCAACATCGAACATAGGATCAAATAAATAGACTAATGCCAACAAACATAGTTTTAAACTACAACCAAATAGAGTGCAAGCACGAACTTCTATTTACTATGGTCTGGTAAAATGTTTCCGAATTTTACTAGAAGTGATATCAAGAGATCATGAAATTGATTGCGACAAGTTTGAACTTATGCGAATGAAACAAAGAACTTATATCTTCGACATTATGCCTGCTACCATATCCCTGCTTAAGCTTCTTGTGCATTCCAAAGACATAAGCTTGCATATTGCCACTCGGGCAGTTGTCCGAAGAGGCCCAAGAAACAAGAAATAAAGAATATACACGATTCCGGGAGCACTTCAATCGAAAGTCTTCAAGAATAAATTCTAATATAGATGTTCTTAACATATTTTTACTTTCCTCGGATTATACTGCTACATAGAAAGAGAAATCTACTCCCACTGGAGAGTATTTCTCTGTTAAAAGCTCCCGAACAAGAACTTTTAAGTACGGGCAGTTCAGATGAAAAAGAATTTGATTAGTTTTTGAATAGCAATTTAAAAAAGAATCAACAATTATATTATTTTTGAATAAAAAAAAACTAGAAAGTTTCTAAAAACCTAATGTTTAAGTTTTAACTTAATTTTTTCCAAAGCTTTTTATATGTACATTTATAAATCTTTGAAAATGTAAAGTTAAAAGAAAATAACACAGATGCCTACATGAAGATTTCAGCGAAATCTTTCTTTGAGATAATGGATGCAAATATCATCTTATGTTTCAAATTATTAAGTAAACATATATATACGAGTATACATATATAACGCAATTAAACAGACAAAAATATAAAACTGGTATTTACAAGCGCCAAATGAATAAAGTTCCGCTAGATGTGTAAAATAACACAGCAACACATAGGAATTAAAGAATTTTCCAATCGGAGGGTTTATATTTTATTCGCTTTTAATTTCTTAACCATTTTAGACTACTTTTCTGATAAGACCGATGTCACTGCACAGCTCGTGGGGTTCCCTAAAACCCTTGCGTTCAAAATAACCAGCGATATTTTCATTTGCTTTCGCTAACGTTAATGCCATAGAGCAGGACTGGAATGACAAGGGTCTTATATAAGGTCTTCTTAGTGCTTCTTGACAATGGTTTAATTGCCTTCTTAGTTCAGAAAACAGCGATTGGCAAACATAACACTTGGTCTGATGACAAATGGGGTGTCATTATTGGAGTTAATATCAGAGTCGACATGTCAGTAGATGTTCTATCCTATGTATATCTAACATATATATACTTGGTTTTGCGTTCATTTACAAGTAAATCTATTTTTGTCGTAGTTTTGGAAAATTGGCCCTTCAATGATGGCCTGTCAGTTTCGTGTGAAATTATTGTCTCAAGTAAAATGTTAAAGAAGACACATGACAGCGCATATACCTTGTTTAAATGCTTTTTTGGCCTGTGCAGATTTCCTCCCATGTTTACGGAGCAGCTACTCCGACATATTTGGAGCTCACGCCGGTAATTCCAAGACTTAGTCGGGGTCTTGGAAAAGAGATGGTTGCGGACGAGCCAACGGACGCACTCACATCCTGGAACGGGTTACTGGCTTCGGTGTAACCGACCCCTCGTCCTAGGGGCAAACAATGGAACTGGTCCTCAAGGTTGAGGGTTGTGCCGCCGGGATAAGTGACCGGCCATTTAAAAAAAAAAATTAAGTTACGAAGCATCAACAAGTCTCGGATATGGACGGATCTACTGTTGACAAACCACGCAAACGATTAAAGGACAATGAGCTTCGGATATGCACGTGGAAGGCTAGGTCCCTTAATAGACCACGTGCAGCCCAACAGCTAGCGGAGGCCCTGGACTGCTGCAAAGCAGACATAACCTCCATCCAAGAAATGCGATAGGATGGGCCGGATATAAAGAGAATGAAAAACTGCGACATCTACTACGGCGATTGCTATCGACGGCAAAAGCAGTGCGTATTTGGATGCGGATTTGTTGTCGGAGACAACTAAGACAAGAAGTCCTGAGCTTCCGGCTTGTGAGCGATCGCCTCGGCTTATATGCGCGTATGCCCCCACAGAGGAGAAAGATGACGACACCAAGGATGCTTTCTATGAGCTCCTTGACAAGACCTACGAGCAATGCCCTAGCTATGACATTAAAATTGTCCTCAGTGATTTTAATGCAAAGCTAGGAAGAGAGGGTATCTTTGGTGGAACGATCGGAAAATATAGTCTGCACGACGCCACCTCCGATAACGTATTCAGGCTAATCGACTTTGCGGCGGCGGGGCGAAACATTATCGTAGCTAGCATGCGGTTCGCACATCTCGATATACACAACGGGACTTGGAGAACTGATCAATCACCAGTCAACCAGACTGATCACATTGCGATCGACGCAAGACACTCCTCCAGTATTATAGATGTCCGTACGCTTCGAGGAGCCAACATCGGCTCGAACCATGACCTTGTTGTAGCCAAGGTACTGTTGCGGATATCCCAAACTACGCCAAGACAAAATAATGCTGTGAGGAAATTCGACGTCAGACGGCTACAATCGCAAGAGATCGCCAAGTCCTTTTCCGATCGAGTGTCTCTTAACCTCTTAAGAGGTCCAATACCGCCATTATCAAACATCGAAGACCATTGGAAACACTTCCAAAACGCCATCAGAGGTGCCGCTTCTGATGTGCTGGGTTTCACTCGTCCACCACAACGAAACCCCTGGTTCGATGATGAACGCCGGCAAGCACATGCAGCTAACAAGATGCATATAAAACTGCGCTGCATAGAAGGGCCAGAGCTGCTCATGACCTCTATGAACGGAAGAGGAGAGACGAACACCGGCTTCTCAGGGCGAAGAATAAAGATCATAAGAAGCGCGCGGTCGAGGAAATTGAGAGATGCTACTCCAGGAATGAGGTTCGGAAGATTTACCAAAAGGTAAGAATAACATGCCACGGAAACAAACCCTGAACCGAAGCCTATAGAGATGAACAAGGGAACACCGTGGTAGAATTGCAGTCGAAGCTGAGGATTTGGAAAGACCATTTCTGTAGACTGTATAACGCCGATGACGAACCAAATACCGCTATCAGGCAGAATCAACCTTTCAACCTGGACGATGATGACCAACAATTCCGTCCACCCGACCTGGACGAAGTGAAGATAGCTATATCTAAGCTTAAGTCCAACAAATCTGCTGGAGCGGACGCCCTAACTGCCGAGCGGCAGGCGATGTCTTGGTAAGGAGCATACACCAACTCATCTGTAAAATATGGTCATAGGAAACTATGCCCGATGAATGGAACCTCAGCATTGTTTATCCGATTCTCAAGAAAGGAGACTCTCTGAACTGCGCCAATTACAGAGGCATCAGTCTCCTTAATAAGCTTCAGATCGATACACACCACCTATTCATCGACTTTAAGGCCGTGTATGACAGCATCTATAGAGACGAGCTATACAGAGCAATGTCTAGTTTCGGTATCCCTGCCAAACTCGTCCGTCTGTGCAGGATGACAATTCTCGCACGATGCTCCATCAAGGTTGGTAAAGATCTCACCGAGACCTTTGATGTCCAGAAAGGATTTAGACAACGTGATGCGCTGTCATGCGATTTTTTCAACATCGTACTTGAAAGAATCTTCTACCGCGAGCATCGAATTTGTCGAGTTGTAGAGGCTGAGTAGGGTCAATGAATCTCGAGAAGAAATTCTCCAGACGAGTCCTGAAACCAAAGGATGCTCCCCCCCCACCTCCACAACTCCCAAAGCACTCCCTTCTTTCCCTGAGCTGGACCAACGTGTCATACGACCTGTACCGAAGATCAACCTGGCTGAGGGCCCAGCATCTCCAAAAATAGCTCAGTCGCGAACGGAGTAGCCAGATACCTTAGGACTACCGAATTAGCTGGCCTTACCTGCATACAGCGGATCTCTGTACAGATGGACACCCCTTTCTCCGCTACTCATGGGACCATTTATGGACAAAACCTATAAAACAAAATCCGAGGCCGGTACTCCTTTAATATCCGCCGGTAGAACGGTGACTACACCGACTTCCGGCAAGGCTCCTGCATTGTCGAGAGGAGGCAAGACAGTGGCAGGCCATGGTGCCCCATCCTCTAAAGGCAAACCAACAAGCCTAAAAATAAAGATTCAGGGAGTGTTAAGACTGTGACAAGCCATGGTCCTATTACTTCCTCCACCCCTAGCAGCAGCAAGATTGTGGCAGGCCATGGACTTGTTACTGCTACCAAAACACCTCCCTCCAAGGAGGTATCTGGAGCTCATCCGCATCGGCAAGCCCCATCTAAGGCGCTCTATCTAAGACGCCGAAATGCTGTACGCATTATCAAAATTTTCGGATCCATTCCGGAGGTTGAGAGAAGTGCGGATATAAAGAGCAAGGTTGAGTGGGTTAAAATCATCCTAAAAGACGGATTACCCACTGCTTCCACTGCTCCCAAAATTTTAAAAGACTCCTCGAGGTGCCAGAGATCGTTGGAGGAAACCGTGCCGGTTTCCAAGAGGCCCAAACACATAGTTCCAAAACCCCTGGACCATCCAACAGCACATCTCTGAGGTTTTTCAATGAAGTCCTAAAGGACGCATTGGTGATCGCTGTGATCGATAGGAACGATACCGACGGTTCCATTACACCTGAACGGTGGCAGGTGGTCAAGCTGAAGCTTTCGAGCAACTTCTTGGCCATCATGCGGGAAAACCCCGGACTACCTGCTATCACAAGCGACGCTGGCTGGCATCAAGGTTATGTCAAGCTCATCGCATGATCCAACCAGAGATCTCTTGATCTCTTCACCAATGGTGGTTTAGGAGAGATTTGGCCAGGTGCAAAACTCGAGGTCGTGTCTAAGGAAGACATTCCTAGCAGACCTCGAACTCGTACCTGGATCCCAGCCGAACCCTCCTCTCCAGAAAGTATTCTGGAAATCATCCGGCTCAGTAACCCGACTCTTCCGACTCATGACTGGAAAGTCGCGAAACTGGAGGAACTAAGGGGCTCTTATAGATGCGCGTTAATCGTGATCAATAAGGAATCCCTTAATCCTCTGGCGCAGACGAAAGGCATGATTCGGTTCGGATTCCAATTCATACATTTAAGGGTATTCAAAAAGGATGAGGTGGATGCTGATAAGCAACCTCCTCCTCCTTTAATACCTGATAGCACAACCTTGGATCTCGGAGCGTCGATATCCTTTCCAGAAATGGATCGCGACGACTCCAATCTGTCCGAGGTGACTATTAAGCCTTCGGTCTTCTCTTCTGACACTCTGTCGGAAATGGAAACCGATGACGAAGCAAAAAGAGGTCCTACACGAGATAAAGGTAAGATTAGAACCTGTATATTTGTGAAACGTAGCGTTAATGTATTTCTACTTCCCAACCTCAGCGACCCCGACTTTACCGTTACCAGACTAGAGACTGCCAAAGGCTCCCACTGGCTGGCATCGGCTTACCTTGGCCACGACCATGTGGACTCTCTCCCCGGTGATAACCTAGAAAGGGTGGTACTTAAATCTGGAAGGCAAAAAACTGGCCTCATAATCGGATGCGACGCTAACGCACATCACACGGTATGGGGCAGTACCGACATCAATGATAGAGGTGAGTCACTTTTTGACTATATTTTAAGTACTAACCTCTTAATTTGCAATATTGGCAATGAGCCCACTTTTATAACTAGAAACCGACAAGAAGTGTTAGATATTACTCTTGTCTCCGACAGCATCACCTAAAGGCTAACGAACTGGATGGTATCATCTGAACACTAATTTCAGACCACAGATACATCCAATTCACCCTGAGTGATGCTCCCCCCGCCCAACCAACTTTCCGGAGTTACCGGAAAATTGATTGGCCAAAATACAGAGAAGACTGTCAGAAACGCTATCCTCTAAACTATCAAGTCCCCCGCGTGACACCAATGAGCTTGACATGAAAGTCAGGGAATTCACTCTGGCTCTCAATCAGGCCATGTCCGCTTCCTGTCCTCTTATTCAACCAAGAGGCAAGAAAAAGCCACATTGGTGGACATCGGCACTGGGACTGCTCAGAAACGCCTGTAGAAAACTTTTCAACGCAGCAAAACGCGAGATCATTATGTGACAAAATCACAGATACCTCTGAGGCATCGCGGCTAAGAAAAATCCTCTCTACAAATCCTATGATGCCTAGCTGTTTAAAAAAAACCGATGGCTCTTGGATAACCTCAAGTGATGAATCACTCAACCTGCTTCTGGACACCCACTTTCCAGGTAGCTCCCAACTCGCGGCCAGTAGCAGCCCAAACAGGCCTACTGCAACCGTGACCAAAATTCATGGTCTGATTACGAGAGACAAACTGCTCTGGGCGCTGCATAGCTTCAAACCATACAAGTCTGCTGGTCCGGACGATATAATACCTGCTGCTACAGATGTCCTCAGATATTATTCTGCCAGTGTTAGAAAATAGTATGAGCTGTGTAGAACTTATCCCCACTGTTATGGAGAGAAATCAATGTAGTATTCATTCCCAAAGCCGGAAAATGTTCTCATGTTGTCCCAAAGTCTATCATCTTTCCTTCTGAAAATTCTAGAACGACTGATTGATATCCATATTCGAGCTAAAGTTGATCCAAGACTTCTGTCAACGGCTCAACATACCTACTGTAAAGGAAAATCGGTTGAAACGGCTTTGCACTCTCTGACTAGCCACATCGAACGATCCCTACAATATAAGGAGTACACAACGGTTGCTTTCCTAGACATAGAGGGCGCCTTTAACAACGTCAACACATCCGCAATCACGTCTGCGCTGTCAACTCTGCAGGTAGACGGCTCACTTGGGGAGTTGATCGGTCTAATGCTAAAAAGCAGGATAGTCAACTCCAAACTGGGTGAGACTTCTGCTAAAAAATGTGTCAGCAGAGGTACGCCGCAAGGCGGTGTCCCCTCTCCCCTTCTCTGGAACTTAGTAGTTAACGATCTACTGATATACCTGGAAGCGGGTGGTAGCAGAGTGATTGCCTATGTGGATGACGTTGCCATAGCCGTCTCAGGAAAGCATCTCAATTCCATTAAAGAATATCTCTCATCTATAATAATAAAATCTCAATAGATTAACCCGCTGGGCAGATCGCTGTGGATTGGGAGTAAACCCCCATAAAACTGATCTTGTCCTCTTTTCCAGGAAATACAAAATTCCAATCATAGACCCTGGTACCAGTTTAGTTTTCTCCGATACAGCAAAATATCTGGGTCTCATTTTTGATAGGAAACTAAACTGGAAACCTAACATTCAAGAAAGAGTCAATAAAGCTACAATACTCGTAGCTTTATTCTCTTGCAAAAAAGCCATTGGGAACAAATGGGGCCTTCAACCTCGCATAACCCACTGGCTATACATCTCGGTCATAAGACCGATATTTACTTACGGGGTGGTTGTCTGGTGGATGGCCTTGGAAAATGCAGTCAACCGCATTAAACTAAGCAGAGTCCAAAGAACAGCATGTCTATGCACAGGCGGAGCCCTGTGGTCTACCCCCTCTGCCGTATTAGATATTCTGTTTCAATCGAGACCCCTCGACATTTTGACAAAAACTTCCATGTAAACTCCATGTAGAGGGGACTCTAGATCATTCTGTGAGGGAGATGCTTTCATGGAGGACAAGTCAATCTATCTCTGTACAGATGGATCTAAAACCGATAGCGGAGTTGGTGGCGATGTTTTCTCAGATAAGCTAAATCTAAGCCTCTCTTTTCGTCTTCGAAATTACTGTAGCGTGTTCCAGGCGGACATTTTGGCGATTAAAGAACCTCTGTCCTGGCTGAAGAAAAACGTGATATCTGCAAAGGATATCCGCATATTTTCGGATAGTCAGGCCGCCATAAAGTCCCTGGATGGACCTAAACGATCTAGAAAACATAGACGTTAACAGTCTCCTACGCTTTATTATAAGCTCAAACTGGGTCCATTAGTAATTGGATAACAGATCCACGTGGCATCACAATGGGTCAATAGTGGGTTGGTATTTCCAACAGCCACTCTTACCTAACCTAACCTAACCTACTTGAAAGAATAGTGCAAAACTCACGAGCAAACACAAGAGGCACTATCTTTCAAAAGTCTGATATTGATATAATCGGGAGAAAGCAGCATGATGTCAGTGGCGCTTTCGCGAGTATTGAGAAGGAAGCGTCAAAAATGGGTTTAGCGGTCAACGAGGGCAAGACCAAGTATGTACATATATGCTGTCAAGCAAAAAGGAGAACCAACATCGACGTCTCGGGCAGAACATCACCCTCGACAGGTATAACTTTGAGGTAGTTCAGGACTTTATCTACCTAGGCTCCTCTATAAATACAGACAACGACATCAGCGCTGAGATCAAACGAAGAATAACTCTTGACAACCGCTGTTTCTTTGGGCTAAGAAGGCAATTGAGTAGCAAAGTCCTCTCTCGGACAACAAAAGTCACCCTTTATAAGACCTTAATAATCCCGGTCCTGCTCTATGGCGCAGAGGCATGGACATTATCAAAAATGGATGAGGGTGTTCTTGGTTGCTATGAGAGAAAAATTCTTCGGGCGATCTTCGGTCCTGTCTACATTGACGGTGAATGGAGGAGGAGATACAACAATGAACTCTATGGACTGTACAGCGACATCGACCTAACCAGAAGAGTGAAGATCCAAAGACCGAGATGGCTGGTTCATGTAGAACGTATGGACACCAATGTTTCGGTCCGAAAAGTCTTCGAATCCGCTCCTGAGGGACAGCGCAGTAGAGGAAGGCCAAGACTCAGGTGGCGCACGCAAGTGGAAGGGGACCTCAGCCAACTTAGCGTGCGAAACTGGAGGCAGCTAGCTAGGGATCGAGCTGGCTGGAGACGCTTGTTGACTAAGGCCCAGTTCCACCCCGGACTGTAGCGCCACTTAAAGTAAGTAAGTAAGTAAGTTTACGGTGGAGCGATTGTTGTTTCTGGCCAATACGCACAATCTTACAAGTTTGACAGTGATGCCAAGATGATAGCAACTCCGTTCTTATTAGACACTTTATGTTGCAAATTTAAGTAACGAGAATACGTTTTGAAGTTTGAAAATTCTTCCCGTCATTATGCCAATGTCCCTGATTGATATATTTTTATACATACATACTTAATCATTCATCTGAAAGCATCATATTCGTATTATTCGCCCATGGAAATTTTCGATCTCTTACGCAAATATTTTTTTTAGTCCCTGGATCATACTCTGCTGAGCGAAAAAGTGGGTATGGCATACCAAGATATCGCGTCAGTAGTCTCCAGACACAGGAACTTAATCACACGTGCAGACTTCATGATGATAAAGCGTTTCAACTCATGTTTTGTGCCTGAATATGGTTTTCCGCATTTAGTTGCCTTTTACGGGGAATGGAGCGAACATTGTGAAAAATCGGAGTTAGGTCAAGACGAAGACTTTTCACAAAGTGTAAGAATTTAAATAATAAAAACGTAGCATGGACCAACAAATATATGTATTTTCTCAAACATCTGTGCACAATTCATAATAAAACTTGTTCCATTGATTGGTCATGAAACCTTTCCTCTTTTTATGCTTTTATTATTTATTTTCTTTTATTTGTATATTTTTGCTTTTTCTTATAAATAAGAAGTATCCGGATTCGGTATAGTACATAGTTTGAGCTTTTATTTAAAATTAAAAATGTTATTTTACCTCGGTTTTTTTTGTCTCCTTATTTTTAAATACAACATTTGCCTTTTGAAATTTGTTTACAAGCCTTTTAAAAAAAAAATTAAAAGATGTCAGTTTTTCGTATAGTTTATATTTCTTATAGTATGAAGAATCAAAAGTGTACTTTGTATTTTCATTTTTGGTTTTTTGTTTTTGTATAAATTCTTGTTTTCTTAATTTGTTATATATAAATAGAAAAATCTAGATAAACAATTTCTATATTGCGAAGCGGTGTCGATTATTTACTAGCGATTACTTCCAAAAAAGAAAAATAAATTAAATAATTGAAACAATATACAGTTTAGTTCTTTATATATATAAAATGTTTTTTGTTTTTTTTTTTGAACAAAATTTGTTTTAGTAAAAAAAATTAACAATCCCTTATCCATAGATAACATTTTGCATTTATTATATAAATTGCTTTAAGGAAACCATGTAAAGCTCACATTTTTTTTGAAATATATTTATTTTTTTGTATTTGTTTGCCTTAAATTTAAGATTAATATTAACTGGGATTTTCCATTTTTTTCGTTGATAGAGAGTATGTAATTTTGATTAAGATTGATGTCTGAGTTTGTATTTAGTTTTGCTGAATGATTTTCTTTATATAAAAATGCGAAAAATATTCAAAATTTGTGTTCTTTTGTTCTTTACAAAATAAGTATTTCTGTTCTATAGTTGTTACGTAAAAATTGGTCTGCGTATTTTTTTTTATTTTATTTTATTTTTGATTTAAACTTTTTGGTTGTACATTAAAAAAAGGAAAAACGACAGATTTTTTTGATTGGAAAATGAAAAGAGGTTCAGTGAACAATTTTGCTAGCGTTCTTTGTTTTTCTTAATTTAAATGTAATAAATTGAAACGTTAAAATTTAAGTGAATTTTAATTGAATAAAATGTTTTTTTTGTTATTTTTGTTAACCAATTACTGTTCGTACGACGTTTAACGTTGTGGGCTTTTTTTAGTTTTTTGCTTATAAATTGCTTAAATTCATATCTAAAGTTTTTTCTTTGCTTTTTTGCTATGATGATATGCAACTACGAGATATTTTTTTTTCTTTTTATTGCAAAACATGAAATTCGATATATTGGTATAAAAAATTTAACGAAAAATAATTTACAGTCGGTGTGATGTTCTTTAAGGTGAAAGCAAGATGTACGTATTGTATGACATACTACATGCATTGCGGGAAAAGATATTGATATGTTGTGTTATTTAAATACGAATTTCGACAGGTTGTCTATCTGCTTTTGATGTAAAAATCTTGAAGTTGTTTGTTGTCAATTATATCGTATTTGGGAAATCTGATAGGTTTAGACGTCCCGATACACACATGATAGCATGAAAGTGACACGGTTTCTAAAAGAATATATTAAATCAGATAGAACATCTGAAACAATTTAAGTACTATACTCGTATACTGATATATTTATAGTTCACATAAATTCAGATGACAATGGCTGGAATAAATATTGAATATCGAGAACGAGCGAAGCTAATTCTCGTATCCTATGAAAACTGATCCTTTTTTCTCTCATAGCATGCTGAAAAATATGCACTGTGATGTGCAGTTTTAAAACTGATACCTGGAACTTTAATTAAGTGCAAAAGATAGTACAAATAACCCACTATGGACTTCTTCAAAAAAATCGTTATGCATTGTCGATTGGTCGCGTCAAGCGTTCCGTTCTAGAAGTCTTGAAGACATTTCAAAAAAACATCCAGAACTAGTCTGAAAGAAGAATAAATGATGACAATGATCTGGTTAAGAAAGTCATTGCTAACAACTAAAACATCTGTGTGATTAATGATATCACCTATGTACCTCGAAGTAAATGTCAACTCACAAAATGAAACCTTTGTGAAAATCTGACAACGATCAACCAAAACAAACCGCTGCTGGTATGGTGAAGGAAATTGATACATAATTCCCAACTCGAAAGACCAAGATGGTGATGTAAAAAATTAGAATTCTGTGCTTATATTATTCTGGGGCGCTAAATGTATCTGCTTATCAGCAAAGCTGAACTGTTTTTTTAAATTGTATTTTATTTAAAAAAATATGTCAATTTGAGACACATGGCTCTTGATACAAAAGTGCCGAGCTGTGGCATTACTGCCATCTCCCGTTCAGAATACTTTCAGCCAAAATACCAAATCGCTGCTACACGACTTTTGTTTAATTTCAATCGACGACACGAATATGCGCGTTAGCAACATCGGAGTCATACAACAAATATTTACGATTGCTTATTTAAAGGAACTGAAGATTTGCGTCGACAAATGCAGTTACAATCGCAGGACTTCGCAGTTTAGCTTACAGCTTACTAAACACACCAGATACAGCCGAGTTACATGCACTATGTTACAAGAGAAAAAAAGGAAAATGTGGAACGCGTTCAGTGCAAGTACGGGACAGATAAAACATTCATAAGATGCAAAAAGAAAGATAATTACTACAGTACAAGTACAATAGCATTCCCTGCACCATCATTATCGACAACATTGACCTACGAATAAAACAAAATCGATATATAGCAGAACAAAGATATTGCCAATTAAAAGCATTTTACAGACAAGCCTCTGAGGGTATACTGAGGGAATGCTATTGGAAATTTCGATGGATCACTGGTGGTGATAGGGATAGAGCAAGGTGAGACAGGAAACCATACGTCGGAATTTGCTGTGTCAATTGACTCTGTAATATTGGCATTACCTATCAGTTTTATCGCACGGTTTTGGATCACATCTATCCAGCGAAAAGAGGTATTAGGGACACCTGATCAAATGTGGGCAATGTACTCGAATTTTGGGCGGACGAATGCCTTATATTTTAAGGCCAGATCAGAGGGGGTGAAATATTTCCAACATCGCTTAAGGAAACCTAGACGTTTCGCAGCATTTTTGGCGACGTGGAATATGCAATCATTCCAACCTAAGTTGTCATTGACACACATACCGGGAATGTAAAATTTTTCGGTCTGGATGATACAAGTGCCATTCATGGATAATGGCTCGGAATTTAGCTTTCGCTAACGACAGCATACAGCATTGAGTTTTAAGTTCCGCTCTGTTAGTGATTCCCTAATTACATAGTTATGCTGTAAATATAGGAATGTAATGAGATTAACATACGCTGCCGCTCTACAGCCCCAGAATAGTGACGTGAGTATGGAACGAATATGAAAAGCAGAGACTACTATCGTGAGCAAAGGAGTATATTGGATTAGAAGTGACAGACAGGAGCTCATTTATGAAAATTAGAAATAGTGTTGGCGAGAGAAGGGAGCCCTGGGACTCACCAGCATTTATTTTGTGGAATTCAGACTTAAACTTGATTTGTGGAGATGCAAAATTTGATTGAATAAATAGTATGAGCTGCCACAAACTGAACGTTCCGAAAGGTAATTTTTAATCTATTGAAGACGAGATTCGTCGATCCCAAATGCACGCATTTTCGGCAAAAGGGCCTGATGCCAAACTTTGTCAAATGCCTTAGAAATATCAAGTGCAACTATTGTGCTTTCGCCAGATTAATGTTCGCTTTGGTCCCACTTTTCGGTGAGGCATGCCATCAAATCACCAGTGCACCTGTTGCTACGAAAACAATAGTTCTCGTCAATAGGAAGTTTTCGTGTCTCCAGATATTTCATGAGCTGACGGTTTATCAGTGTTTCCATAACCTTAGCAGAAACGGACGTAAATGCAATGGGTCAGTCGGAGGAGAGAGAAGAAGATTTGCCTTTCTTAGGGACGGGATGGACAGATGCTGTTTTCCATGTGCTTGAAAAACCATGAAGAGTAGGATTGATAAAAAAAACTTACGCAATTGTTTTACCAGCGTGGAAAAGCACCTCTTCAGAAGAAGGGGAGATATAGCACCTGGACCAGAGGATTTGTGTGCATTAGATCTTTAAGTGCTCTTGCTACTACAAGAGGGTGAAAGTGCATTTGTCGCATTAAAGATTCGACGCACGCGAGGGTAGATGGAGACATGACACAATTTGGAAGTGTTGAGCTGGCTGCGATGTGCGCAGCGAGAAAATTGGCATTTTCCAAAGAGCTGACAATTGGAATGTCATTTTAAATTGTGAGACAAGCTGGCTCTTCCATGGTCATCTAACTGATCGCTTAATTGGGGCTTTTGAACGCTAAAAATTTCCTTAGGAAGTACAGCTCTTATAAAGTCGATGCTGAGCTAAACAGCTTGAATCCAGTTTAGACAGTGATTTTTTCGATGATCTCAATGGCACAGTTATGGAGGAATCTTTTGTTCTTTCTAAACAATCCACATTGATTTCTATACATGCCCTTGCTTCGCCCATCTATGCACGAAATTTGCTACCTCATCCGTCGAGGAATCGACTGTACTGCCCCAAGGGACATCGTAGCCTGCGAACGGATCTTGATGAGCTTAAAGACCTCCTAGACTCTAACCAAGCAGAGTATCAGATTAAGGAGAACCTATATGATCAAAAATAAATAAAAAATTAATGGGCAGGTAAATAAATAAACCCATTTCATTATGTCAACGAATTCGATAGCTTCTGGCAAATATAGGAAATAGAGGAAAATATTTAAATGAGTAGCAAGTTCGTTTAACAGAACATCTTACAAAAGCAGATGCCAAATCCTAGACTAGAAAAGCCTGTTTATGTAAGAAAATCGCACCGTTTGCCAGACTCCTTTTCAAAAATCTACTCGTGACCAGTGTCCAACAATGCTTACATATCTCCGGCTGATTGGCACAGAAAATCTCTAATTATGCTTATGAACACGCAATTCTTTTTTTGCAAGGCCATGTGCTTTCCTTACCATATCATCGAAGAAAAAATGAAATGGCCGGTCAAAAGCTTTCCATCTCTAGGACAAGATTGTATATTCTCGACAGCGCTGTAAAGACGTACTTCTGCAATTCCATTGTAAAGAAGCTCTATCAACAGATGGACAGTGAAGTGCTGTTTCCACTCCTCTAAAACTTTTCTTCTGTGGTTTTCTTCTGGAGATAAGAATATTGGGTATATACTGATGATAGTGGGAATCGGGTCCGCAAATATTTCCAGACCCTTTTTGATCTCCTATTAAAACTACAGAAAAACTAACGGTTTGAGGTGAAAGATGAAAAAATATTTTCCAGACAGCATCTAAAACTTATGACCTCTCTCGACATATTTTGAAAATTAACACCCTTGACCTTACTAGAATTGCTAGATACCTGGGACAGAGGTTTGATAGGAAGCTTCTCAGGACGCAACAACATATAGTACTTGAGTTGGGAAGGAAATCTCTTACAGAACAATTTAAACATTGGTCTATACGAGTATTGCTACTATGGTACTTCAAACCTTTCTTAAGCTATTCCTACTCATTGTTGTCGACAAAAGCCTACCTCTAACGCGAAGTTGAGACTAAGGACCATCTATCAATTAAGAGATCGTGGTGCATGGTATGCCAGCTCAATGGAATTGACACCTTATCTTCCTACGTTAACAGATCTCCTTTTTCCACAGATATCAGTTCAAATCAAATACAAACACGCTATACCTGGCACAATGTGTTTCGAACACTGTCAAGTATTTAATGAAGACTGATTGTACACTTTTACTGAAGGGTCAAAATCCCATAAAGGGATAAATGACAGAATAATATGAGAAGACCTTGGCATTCAGCTATGCTTAACTCTTTCTAGATAGTGCAATGTCTTGCAGACTGAAACGTGCAGTCTTTCCAGACCAAACTGGCTGTCGATATTACCATCTACTGTCAGGTTGCGTTCCATAGTATTAAGCACTATAACATCCAACTCAATGAAGGACTGCCGCGTGCCTCTAAAGAGAATAGCCAAAGACTGTAGCCTCACCATCTGCTGAGTTCCGGGTCACTAATTTGTAGAGGCTTAAAATACAATAATCACCTGATCAAAATTTTTTTCTCCATATCTTTCGGCAATCTATTATCATCTAATGAATATTTTACCCTACGGGGGAGTCATTAAAGCCAATGTCAGATGATTCAAGACTCATATGACCAGAATACGTCCAGAATGAATTGCTCACGGCAATAGGGCAAAACTCTTAACTTAGAAAACATTTTGCAGTTGCTTGCATATTTTTGTACTTATCGCCGAAGACGATGACCTATTAGTGCAGCCTATAAGCGGCCCATTTGCAATTATGTCGGATTTTGTTCTTACCGTCAACATCGAAAGAAGCCCTTGTATTAGCCGCAGTAAAATCTCCAATTTGGAAAAGAGAACAACTCCAATTAACCATTCGCCAAATCGGTGTATAAAATGCAGGTAAAACGCGAGCCACTCAAAAGGTTTGCAACTTTAGTTCATTTAAAACTTAAAAAATATAGCTTACTATGGCTTTAAATTATTTGAGTCCGCTGCTATCCGCCTACACTATCGATTGTATTCTAATGAGTAAATGCACAGAAATAATAAAAAAAAAAGCTCTAAAAAAATATACATATTGCATTTCTTTTATAGTGCATGTGTTTACGTATCGGCTATAGGCTCGTAATAGTACAGATCGATAGAAATGTTAAGGATACAGGAGAGATAAAACCGTGACTTGATTAATACGAACATCACACCACTTAAATAGCCTATCTATCTATTTTATATTTACATAATTTGAATTACCTATGTAGATGTACCTGCATTTTCTTATATCCACTTTTTATTTTATATTAATTTTGATTTCATTATATGTATATATTTTATATTTCTATTCGAATATACAGATATATGTAAATGTCTCAAAAAAATTAATTAAATCCTTCTCTTCGGTTCACATTACCTAATAACGTTCTATTGATCCGCTTTGATTTCCTGATCTTTCGCATTCGATATTAAATCTACTTATTCGATTTCTTTTTTATTTTATTTTAACTAATTTTACGAATATAGTAATTGTAATTTCTTTTTTTATAATTAACTATTCTGCCTTTAGTATTCAATTACAAAAAAAAAAAAAACAAAGAAATCCCTTTTGCATATATCAAAAAACCATTTACATTACGAAATAATCTAAAAGTAAATCACATCTTGTGCATAACTAACTACAACATCCTTTCATTGTCCTCTTCTTATTTATGATCATTATAATTATTTTTAATTAACTTTCTTAATTTAAACTGGAAAAATGAAAAACTGCAAAAATAAATTGGAAAATAAACAAAAAAAAAAGAGGGAAAAAATTTAATAAAAATCTTTTTACAAATATCTTAAATCCCAAAATGCTATCTGTGGAATCTCTCGAGAAATGTGGTTGCAGCAATTGCTAGGATCCACACTAACGCACGAAATTGCAGAAGTTGCGGTTGTAGTCTCACTCTAGAGGATGAATTGCATGCATCCGCATCGTTGCAGCTCTGCAGGCATCCATGGACATATCTACATAGATGATGAGAGTAAAAGATACAAAACAAAAGGTAGTAGAGATGGAGAATTGAAAATGTATTTGCAATTAAAAAGTATCACCCAAAGTGGGACAGAATAAATGTAGTCATACCTGTCGTCATAGTAGAATTTGCCACAATGTGACATACGAATTATTTCTGTATCTGTGGTTAGGGTTCCACTATCCAGAGCACATCCTCGGACCGTTATTGTTTCACCGGTATCATCTGAGAAATAATATTATAAATGTATGAATACAAATGTTGAGATATATACGAATAGATATAAATACAATAGTTGGAACAGAGAGAGAAAAAAAAAGGATTTTGCAACGAACCATAATAACCGGCGATTTTAATACAGGCAGTAGCTGGAAATAGTCCATCTCGTCCTTTGCGGCCACCCATACATGGTGATTCCAGCAGTGCTACGGAGAAGTTATTGTGAAAAGGATCATCGCACGCCTTATTTGCCCCATTGTAGGAAACACACTTAAAACAGTCTATGCAATTGGCTACGGAATAGACAAAAGCAATGTTAGATGAATGGTATCATACAATATAACGTACACATAAACTGAAGGGGTAATAGGGTTAAAGAGCAAAGGGTAGATGTGTACAATATATCCTTGTGCTTACCTTTGTGGATGAGGACTGCAAATGCCACTGTAAAAAAGCTAAGTATATGAATATGTAAGTCGACGGGCTGAGTCATGGTAGTGCTAAGTTGTTTTTGTTTTTTTATTTGTTTGCTTGTTTTTTACGTTCGGTTTGCGCTTTAGAGATGTTTATGCGGTTAATTGGTGTGTGCTTTCAATTCATAATGTTCGTAGCCCTGTGGTTAACTATATCACTTGTATTATCTGAAAGGATAAGAAAGGAATCACAATTAATTAATTCAGTTAAGTGCAAGTGTCAATGCGGAGTTTTTGGGCCTGTCGTGGAATTATAACGAACTTGGCTTTCAAGGTAGGTGTGTAAGATCGATTTTCGACCAATTTAGAAGTGGTTGGAGTACTAAAAGCTACGATTTGATTTGTTAGCGATTAGCCAAGTATCGGGATAAGCTGACTTCTTTAAAGCCATGTCTTCGTATTGTAACTATCACCAATGAACTGCGAACATTAAGAACGAATGTCAAATGGACCTTGATGTAACGTAGCCAGAACAACACACATTAGCAACGATTTGGTTGATGTTGACTAGTGTGTTGCAAAAATCCTTGAGACGTTGACATGAAACTTTGAATAAATTCTTGTATTCGGCATTCAGAAGAGATATATCTCGAAGAGGTTTGTTTGTATTTTTTTAGATGGACCAAGATTTGTTAATGTATTGCAGTTATTGGGTATATCCTTACCCATCGTAACCTCCAAGTTTTAAAGAGCTCGGACAGTTGACCCGCCCTTTCTTAATGTGCTAAAATGATTTTTATTGATTGGGCGTGGGTCCTTTTTCAGTGTAAGCCCATTACTTTTTTTATGTCAATCGGAGGAGTTTATAAATTTTTATGTCAAGTAATATTATTTTTATCCAAAACTTGATTTCGATATTTTCTTTTTCTTTGAAATGGTTTCGAATCTAAAGTTTAGTATTACATAGGTCTTACTTGTTATGTTTTCTTTACTCTTTTCTTTCATTCTTTACTCTTATCTTTATCAGCATTTTTGTGTCTTTCACTGTCTTTAAATATTTCACTCCAGGAACAAATATCGGTAGTGTGTCAGACCACGACCTATATACGAAATTCTGCACATACGAAATCGGCCTGTCTGTTCTTCTATTTGCTCATCATCTAGTATAGAGACTTTGCTTCATCAGTCGTTCATAGACCTTAGTGGCGATAAGACGCATTTTCATGTTCGGCTTCACAAGTGAAGAAAACAAATATAGTCAACGTTAAAACAAAAAAAGTATCAAGTGGCCGGTAGCCGAAGTGGCAAACACGCGGACCACATCATACTTGGTGTGGCAATTCGAAGGACTGGGTTCGTCGATTCCCAACGGGAGACATTGTTTTTTTTTTGTTTTTTTTTTTTCTTTACTGAAATAATAAGTGAAGTGTTAAAAAAAAAAAAAAAAAAAAAGGGATCAAACACACGTGATGGAGTGTGGAGTGCGGTCCGCTATTCCAATAGCGGGACCTGCGGACTTATCAGGCGAGGCCTCAAGCGGTTCAAGCCAAACTCCAACGGCTAAGAAAAGGAGGAAGCTTAGGCCATCCTCCAACATTGTTCAACGTCCCGCCCAACCAACTTCCACTGTAAAACTGCTTGGTGGAGTGAGGGAAGGGAACAGTTTCGCTACATTGGCACAGAGCGAAACGGATAATGAAGAGGAAGAAATGATGGCCATAAGTAGCAGCATCAAAATGCTGCAACAAAGGGTACTGGCCATGAAAGAAAGGCAAATGGTCAGAAGGAAGAGAGAAGAGGAAGAATTATCCCAGCAACAACAGCAGACGCTACTTGCTCCAAAGCAGAGCCAACAACAACACCAACAAAAGCGGAAAAAACACCAGCAACAACAACAAGAGCAGCCACAACAACGGAATCAACAAAAACAGCAGCAGCAGCAGCAGCAACAACAACAACAACAACAACAAAAACAACAACAACAGCAGCAGAAGAAGAAGAAGGAGAAGGTGCCTCCTATAAACACCTATAAACTAGAGGTAAATGAAACCAAGGACCTGTGTAAGTTGGTCATTGGTAATAATTTTAAAATTATGAGATTGGGGAACGATCGCCATGCCATCCACTGTAATACAGTGGAGGGCTACGCGAAAGTGAAAGAGCTCCTAAAGGAAACGACGACGGAGCACTACTCATTTACACCAAAATGTGAAAAGCGGCAATCGATGCTGCTAAAGGGGTTGGAACCGTCTTCTGATCCTGAGGGGATCTTGGCACTGCTCAAAGAGAAGGAGTGCGAAGGGCTCAGGTTTGTGGGGGTAAAGCCGTTTACCACAGCTAGAGCCAGGCGGGAGAAACGGAGTCTGCCGTTCTTCCTGGTGCAGCTCAGTCCCGAAAGCCGTCTGGATAGTCTAAGGAGTATCAATGTCCTAGACTACCAGGTGGTTCACTGGGAAAAACTAAAAAGGAGCGAAGGCGTTATACAATGCATTCGCTGCCAGAGGTTCGGGCACGCCGCGTCGAACTGCCAAATGCAGCCTCGATGCGTGAAGTGCGCAAAGAACCACAGTTCCGAGGAGTGTGCTCTGGGTGTTGACGGAGCATCCGATAGGTCGCAGCTCTCGTGCGTATTATGTGGGAACGTGGGACACACCGCAAACTATCGGGGTTGTCCTAAGTTCACCGAAATTAAAAAAGCAAAATTGGCTCGGCAGCAGAAGGTGGAGGTCAAACGTTCACCTGTGAGGTTTCAAACACCAGCCGTCACGCCCCAAATTTCCTACGCCCAAATGGCGTCAGGTAGGGGGGCTACGGTACAGCAAGCGACTGTTGCTTCTCCGGCTCCGATGCCGAGAACAACGGAAGCTGCACCCAACATGCTCGCCATCTTGCTCGCAATCCAAGGGCAGATGGCTCAGCTGCAAAAGCAGGTTCAAGAACAGGCCAAGCGGGTGGACCAGATCTACGCGTTGCTGCCGGGCCTAACGCAACACATGCCGTAATGGGTACGCACATGGTGGAGCAAACTTTGAAGGTCCTTGCGGTGAATGTGAATTCATTGATTAGGATCGAACGAAGAGCCGCGATGTTTAAATTGCTACAAGACCAAACTCCTGATGTGCTTTTCGCTAGCGAAACCAAGCTAACCGATAAGCACAAACTGGAGTACAATAATTATATTGTTAGAAGAAGAAACCGGCCCAGATCCAAACGTGGAGGCGGTGTCGCGATCTTCATTAAAGAGGGTATAAAATTTCACAGAGTGTACAAGGGGGTGTTGCGCAGGTTCCGGGTGTTGGAGGCAGTCGTCGTTTACATCCCGCTCCGCAGTGGAAAGCGGCTGTACTTGGCCTCTGTTTATGCACCTGAGGCTTCACAATCCACCCTATTCATTACAGAGCTCGACACGCTTTTTCGACTTCTGAGGCTGGAATCGGGGGAGAATTATTTTATAATCGGCGGGGATTTCAACGCTAGACACAGAGATTGGGGAAATAATTTGCCAAATACTAGAGGGAACCTACTACTCGATTGGTGGGGTCAGCACGATGTCATGTACAGACTCGGTCTTAAAGCGACAGATAACCCGTCGTTTCCCAGAGGCGGGTCTTATTTGGATCTACTGCTGTACGACGAACGTATACGACTGACAGGTACGAATTTACAAACATTAAACTGTCTGCGCACATTCGTGTATGACAGCGACCATTGCGGTTTTAGCACCGAAATTACAGTTCCCAACGAAATTGCGGAATTGGAGGAGTTTGTCCAAAGATATTCTTACAACTACAGTAAGACTCGATGGACACGCTTCTCCGCAACCTTGACTAGAGCGCTCTCCTCGAACACGATCCACCCACCGTCCAATAGGAATTTGTCAAACGAGGAGATCGACAATTACCTAAAACAAATGGACGAGACAATTAAACAAACTATGGACACTACAATACCGCGGTATCGACGTACGACTAACGAAGACCTGTTCCGCAATCCTACTATTGACGCACTGCACCGACAGAAAAGTAGACTTCTGACCAGACTTAAAAACTTGTACAGACAGTTAACTGACCGACAAGACCCGGAGATTAGGACACTGAAGTCGTCGATTAAAAATATTCAAACGCTAATAAAAGAGAATTGCAGAATTTCTGTAAGTTTGTATTGGAACAACAAGGTTCGGGCTGTAAACACCAGCAACCCGAATATGTTTCCGCAAATAAATAAACTATTTCGGAGAAAAAATCAAAACGACCTTCAGTGTCTTAAAATAGCCCGGACAACAGACAACGAGCGGTAACTGACAATAGCAGGCATTGATCCAAATGAAGCCGCTGATGATGACGACTTTTTTGTGATCGAGGATCCACAGGAGAAGGTTGAGGCCATGGGGGCCACTTTCCAGGAAGTATATAAGGCCATTGATAACATTGGCCCTAATTACGACCTGGACAATCGCGTCTTGGTGCACGACTTCTGCATTCGAAATGAAATAGGGAACTGGCGATCCGAGGGCTCTGGTTTCACCCGGTTTAGCGACGAAAATATGGCAAATAACGTCATTGCCAGAGAGGGTGACCTACCCCCATTCATTTCGAAGGAGGAACTCCATGAGATCTTCGACACAATCAGGGCTAAGAAATCAGTGGGGACCGATGGTATTCCGAACATCGTGCTTCGACATCTTCCTCTAGAAGCGGTGGACATTTACACCACCCTGTTTAACAATGCAATGAATAATGCACATTATCCAGCGCATTGGAAAACGGCGGTGGTTCAACCTATCCCAAAAAAAGGGAAAGGATATATCCAATCCGGCGGATCTCCGGTCGATAAGTCTCCTTCCGTATATCAGTAAGGTTTTTGAAAAGGTAATCAATAGAGCTCTGTCTAGGTGGGTTGAGGACAAACATATAGTTCCGGATAATCAATTCGGTTTTAAGGCGGGACATGATATCTCACATGCCGCGTCTAAACTGGTGTCCGATATCCAATGGAATAAAGGCAAAAAACAATGTACTGGTGCCTGCCTTGTTGACTTGGAGAAGGCCTTCGACACCGTATGGTTAGAGGGTCTTTTCTATAAACTAACTAGGCTGGGGATCAGTAAACCACTCTTGTACATTCTTTATAATATGCTAACCAACAGACAGTTCATCGTGAAAAATGGTGATGTGACTTCTGTTGGAATATTTCAAATTAAAAATGGTCTTCAGCAAGGCGCGGTCAATTCGCCGATCCTATTTAACATTTTTACAAGCGACTTGATAGGTTCACTTCCCCATACTATTGCGTACGCAGACGATTTGATAGCGTACAGAACAGGTCCAAAAATCGAGGTCATTAATACTCTCTTGCAGCGTGACTTCGATAAGATAAGACGATTTTGCGATGACTGGAAGTTGAAAATCAACTTTCAGAAGTCGGAAACCATTCTCTTTAGGACGCCGTTGTCTAGAGCCTCAAGGGATACCCGAAAAAATTGGCGAAAGTTATCGATTATTGGACAACACGGACAACCTCTTGCCTGTCGAAATGTAGTCAGATACCTTGGAATCTGGCTAGATCAGTTTCTATATTTTGGCAAAAATGTAGATGCTGCTCTGGCCAGAGCTAAAGGTGCTTTTGCCCTTACAAAGAGACTGTTTTATAGCAGCCAACTCGATGCGAGGGTAAAGGTGATCTGCTACATGGCCCTTATCAGGCCCATGCTGGTATTTGGTTGTCCCGTGTGGTTCAATGTACGAGCAAGCTTAATGGAAAAGATTCGGGTGTTTGAGAGGGCTTGCCTTAGGGCCTGTCTTCGCTTGTATAGAACACCAGAGTCGGAGTACAAAAAATTTTATCCTAATGAGGTCCTTTACAACAGGGCGAACCTAATACGAGTGGACAACTTCGTAATTAAGCTGACTCGAAGGCACATTGCAAGAGCAATGACGTCGACGAATAACCTGATATCTGGGGCTTACTACCCCAATTACCTTTACCACGAGAGTGTGCGCTCTGACGGCTTCGTTCCACCGGAAGCATTCCTCTACCTAGATCAGAAAGGGTTGATCCAGGATAGATCAGCGGTGCCGTTAATCTACCATGTCGCTCGGACAGCTGGGGACAGGCGACTCAACTACGACAGAGACGTCGCACACGGCAGTGTGGATCGCCTCAGGTTCAGTAGGGCGGTGGGGAATCGCGATAAGAGGGATGTCGTTCGGCAGCACCAGCATTTCTGGTGGTTGAATGATGGAGAAGATGTTTCGTCGTCGTTTCCGTCAATTACGGACCAGCCTCACTAATGAGGCAGAGCTGACCAATCTGTTTTCTCTGTAAACAGCGATGGCCGGCTTACATAGGTTTAGGTTAGCATTTAAGAAACATATACATATATCAGTGTATACAAAGGTGTATACTGATATATGTATATGATTGTGTATAACGTCTATGTGTGTTTATGTGTGTATTGTACATTTAGTTTAGGTAGGCTAAGGGTTATTTTAAGTTAGATACTAAGTTTTTAATAAAAATAAAAAATTATGTCCATATGCTAAGTTTTGTTAACAAATTTTTTTCTTAGCTTTAAGTATACAAAATAAATAGTTCTAAGAAAATGTAAATGAAGTCGAAAGACATAGTTATAAGAATTTAGAGTAGCTTAGAGTGCCTGTGTGGGGCCAGTAAGTTAGTGTAAGATTATTAAGTAATTGTAAGCTAGCGTTTAAGCATTTTTTGTTAGAATGTAAGAGTTAGTGTTAAGAAAATAAAATGCATATAAAACTAAACTAAAACTAGACTTTGCTTCAATTGAAAACATTGCCTTGCAACAAGATGCGAGCCTCCTCCAATGGCGCAGTTGTTATTATTTCTCAGGCGTGAATAATGCTCACATCCCCGATCGGGTTACTGGCTTCGAACTATCCGCCCCCTCGTTCTAGGGATATCTACAATAGAATGGAACTGACCCTGTTGCGGGTTGGGCCGGCGTGGTCACTGCCCGGCCATGGAAGACAAAAACTAAGTTACGGACGGATCTACTGTTGACAACCCCTGCAAACGAAACAAGGGCAACGAACTAAGATCTGTACGTAGTATATTACGTAGTATATCACGTGCAGTCGAACAATTAGTGGAGGCCCTGGACTGCTGCAAAGAAGATGTTACTGATATCCAAGAAATGCGATGAGATGGGCCGGACAAAAAGAAAACGAGAAACTGCGACATCTACTATGATGATTGTTATTGATGGTAAAAGCAGCATCTGTTTGGATGCGGATTTGTTGTTAGAGGCAAACTTAGGCAAGAAGTCTTGCGTTTCTGGCAGGTTAACAAGCGCCTCGCAGCAATCCGTATTAAAGCTAAATTTTGCCAACAGACTTATATGCGCGCACGTCCCACAGAGGAGAAAGATGACTACACAAGTAGTGCCCCAGCTATGAGATTAAAATTATCCTCGTCTATTCTAATACCAAGCTAGAAAAAGAGGGCATTTTTTGTAGTACTGTTTTAAAGTATAGCCTACCCGACATCACCTCCGAAAACGGATTCAGGCTAATCGACTTTGTGACGGGCCGAAACATTATCGTAGCTATCACGCGGTTTCCGCATTTCGATATTTATAATTTGACTTGGATATCTCCTGATCAATCAACCGTCAACCAGATTGATTGTGATCGAAGCAAGGCACTTCTCCAGTATTATGGATGTCCGAACGTTCCGAAGGACCAACATTGCCTCGGGCCATTATCATGTTGTTCCTAAGGTACGATTAATGATATCCCAAACATCGCAAAGGAAAGCTTATACCGTCGGGAAGTTTGACGTCGGACGTCCCCCTTAATCTATTAAGAGGTTCTATGCCGCCAGCATCAGGAACAGAAGACCAGTGACAACATTGCCAAAAAGCCATCAGTGATGCCGCCTCTAATGTACTGGGTTTTACTCGGCCACCACAACGAAACCCGTAATTTGACGACGAGTGCCGGCAAGCACATACAGGTATGCAGGATGCATACAAAGCTGCATAGAAAAATTGAAGCTGCTCGTGAGCTCTACTAGCATAAGAGGTTGGACGAACATCAGCTTCTCAAGAGGAAAAAGGAAAAGCATGAGAAACGAGCGGTCGAGGATATTCAGAGATGTTATTCTAGGAATGAGATTCGAAAGTTTTACCAAAAGTTAAACAAAAAACTATGCCGCGGACACAAACCCCCAACCGAAGTCTGTAGAGACGAACAAAGAAACATAGTAGTAGAGGCGCAATCGATGCTGAGGATTTAAAAAGAGCATTTCTGTAGACTGTATAGCGGCGATGACGAACCAAATACCGCTGTCAGGCAGAATGAACCTTTCAACCTAGACGGTGTGAAGATAGACATTTATTTGTAAGCTATATAAGTCAACAAATCTGCTTTAACTTGCCAATACAAGTTGCACAATCTTTCAAAAGTCCGGCCGACGATATCGACATAATCAGAAAAGAGTAACGTAGTGTTAGTGGCGCTTTCTGTCTCGGACAGAACGTCACCCTCGACAGATATAAATTTTAGGTCATTAAGGAATTTGTCTATCTAGGCTCGGCTATCAAATCAGATAAGGACACCAGCTCTGAGATCAAACGAAGAATAATTTTTGCCAATCGCAATCGCTGCTTCTTTGGGCTAAAAAGTCTAGCAAAGCCCTCTCTCGAACAACAAAAGTGGCCCTATGTATGACCTTCATAATCCTACTCCTGCTCTATGGTGCAGATGAAAATGGAGGCCTTGAGAGGAAAATTCTTCGAGTGATTTTCGGTCTCGTCTGTATAGATGATGAGTGGAGGAGCAGATACAACAAAAAAAACTGTACGGGCTATACAGCGACGTCGACTTAGCCAGACGAGTGAAGGTCCTACGACTTAGGTAGCTGGGTGTCATGTAGAGCGGATGGACACCGAATAGTTTCCGAAACTGCCCTCGGAAGACAGCGCAGTAGAGGAAGACCGCAACTTAGGTGGAGCACGCAAGTTAAAGGGGACCTCAGCCAACTTAGCGTGCGAAACTGGAGGCAGCTAGCTAAAGATCGAACTGGCTGGAGACCCTTTTTGGTTGAGGTCCAAGTTCACTCCGGAATATAGCGCTACCTTAAGTAAGTAAGTATCATCATTTGCGATAATGGCCATCGACTACTTCTGAAAGCGGTCCAAGTTAAAACCACGGTCAACACCAAAATACAGAAAAACTTATTAACTATTTGACATCACCACCCTTTTGGCGGGCATTGGCAAATCTCCGACAGTGAAACCTTGTGCCAGGGAAAAGTCTTTCATTCTTTCGCCATTCAAAGCCGGCAAAAAACGTAAGACTCTTATGTGCACTTCTACCGCGAGCATCGAACTTGTCGAGTAGGGTGAGTAGGGTCAATGAATCTCGAGAAGAAATTCTCCAGATGAGTCCTGAAACCAAAGGATGCTTCCCCCCTCCCCACCTCCAAAACTACTCCCCTTCCCATGGGGTGGATCAAGGTGTCATACGACCCGTGCCGAAAATCAAGCTGGCTGAGGGCCCAGCATCTCCAAAAATAGCTCAGTCACGAACGGAGTATCCGGATACCTGGCGACCTCCGGATTAGCTAGCCTTATCTGTATACAGCGGATCTCTGTACAGATGGACACCCCTTTCTCCGCTACTCGTGGGACCATATTATGGACAGAACTTTAAAACAAAATCCGATGCCGGTTTTTGGCAGGCAACGGACTTGTTGCTGCTACCAAAACTCTTTCCCCCAAGGAGGAATCTGGAGCTCAGCCGCCTCGGCAAGCTCCATCTACCTAAGACTCCGAAATGCTTCACGCATTATCAAAACCTTCGGTCCCATCCCATATTCTTTGAGTTTTCAGCTACAGGGAAAGGCTCTTTCGATTTGATTGCCCACTTACAATGTTAATTGCGTAAAATTCCGATCATGGAGCACGTAAAATTGACAGATATCCCTATTAACTCGGCCCAATTACTTTATCCAACTTGAGGACATCAGAAGGCTTATTAAAAGGTTGCATCAATTCAACCCTTCATCCTGATGAACCTGGTATTCTAGTATCAAAGTTACAGTATGCATCTCATGCCATTCACTTGAACCTTCGTGCTCTGGTTCCACTTCTGTAATCATGTTAATTCAACCTCTCGGCTATGATTTAAGGTTGAAAGGAACAAATTAAATGGAAAACTCAATTAAAATAAAAATTCCCAACACATCCTCATATCTCTACTGACTTCACTCCATTGCTGTACGGAGTCAAACGAAGCACTTGCTAGCTGTAACGACAGGTTGCAGTCGCAGGATATGGAAGTTGATATACTGATATGCATCCTTTACAATATCTAAAGCGTGTGCATATCTAATGTATGTTATGAACAAATTAATTGAAACATTTTAATTAAAATTTCAACTGCATCTTGCGAGCTCATGTTTATACGAATAGCTCATCCATTCCTCTTGAGGGTGACTTGAGAAATTCTATACATTTTAGAGTTGTTTGCATATTCATGCTCTAAGCAACTAAAGTATCTCTTTTACTTCGGGATTATTGTCATGCCGATAGGGTGTGGGAAGGTATAGATTCCAATCCAACAGCTAGCAATTGACACCATCACCCCACTCAGTGTCAGACTAAAACCCACTCTAAAGCCAGGATATCCTTAAGATGCTCCTAACTGAATTTTCTTGCTCGTCATGGTTGTATCGTATCGGTGTTTGTCCCATGTATACACCATAGATATAGTAGAAGGCCAAATACACAGACAGTGCCCGTGTCACTGGTTATGGCACAACGAGAGACTTGAATGCTTTGTTTGATCCTTTGAGTGTCATGTGGCACATCCTGCCGCTTCAGTCTGTAGTATTATGAGTGCAACAATTTACTATGCGGTCTGTGCGAGAAGTTGGCAAAAAGTTGCAGAAAGTTAATTTAATTTTTTTCCATTTTATTCGTAGATACACAGCTGCATTCGATTAGAAGGAGGTGGAGGTGGTTCTGTGGGCATAGTTGTGGTATAAAGTGGACATAACATGGGGTAGTTTGAAAGGCCAACAAATGGTGGCTGCAGTCTGGCAAATGTGCAGGGGGTATCACAGGCCATACTGTGTTTTGCATAAAATGAATAAAGTTCCGTCGTTTTCCTACCAACAAAATTGCGGTGAACATTAAAAAGTAATTTATTTAAATGTAAGGACGCGAGAGGTAATCACTGGTTGCCCAGACACGCACGGATATTGTAAACCTTCATGTGGGGTCGGTTTATGTATACTTAGGGGCGTTCCTTTGAACAGAGGTGAGCTATACCGGATATAGTGGTCTTAAATCTTAAGTACTTAAAGAAAGACATACTCGTATGTTGACTGACATGAAGAGGGGTACGCTTTTTAAAAGGCACCAGTGGTGAATTATTTTGGATTACGCTAAGTTTATGAATGCAGGTGTGGTATTTGTAGTTATGATTAATTGCTCGAACTAAACTTAAGTTTGGATTTTCCTATATTGGTTAAAAAAAGTAGTTCCAAGTGTCCTGAGCTAGAGATACCAATTTCAGCCTGCATTCTTTTTTTATACTAAAACAACACTGTTTCTGTATGCTGATGAAGCAGAAGAGCATTCTTGTAGGCAGACTGGATGTCGTACTTCGTACCAACTCCTTCAAGCCCTTTCAAACAAAGAAGGAAATGTTCGTAGTCTAAATGACTTTGAAAGGATTATAGGCGGCTCTATTTAACATCTGAAGGACAATAACATGTCGTATATGGGGTGGAACGGTTGGAATATGGAAAGAAAGACCGATATTTCTTTAACTCATGTCGTATAAGTTAGTTTTGTTCATCAGCCGGAACAGTGTCTGCACATTTTCGGCAAGCTGGCGTATGTCTAATGCCTTATTGAGCATCATATAGGGGTAACTCTGCAGTTAACTGCCAGATTTTGTAAGGCGAGGATTGTAACTTGACGGTTTGACGGAGACCAAGGCAGCAGATATAATTGGTGGACATGGTTTCAGAGACTGCATCAACTATTGCGAGCTGTTAGTCGGTGCAAATCTGTAGTTTAAGAGATTACTGTCTGATATCGGATAATGACGAGCTCGCGAGTTGCATGGAGTACTTTATAATGGTGCTCAACTATTTGGATGGTATAATAGTACGAAATTTTAGGTCAAGCATCAGTAACATAGAATTAATTGAGATATATTTTTGTTTTAAGTATAAATGCATGAAATATGTTTGCAGCTAAAAGTAGTTAGTACGCGGTACGATCGACGCTTCTTCGAGTATTCTGGACGTTCAAACTTTCCGAGAAGCCAACATCGACTCGGATCAATACCTTGTTGCATCCATATTACGAATAAGGATATCATAGACACAAGGGAGTCAATTAAAGTAACCAACGAGGTTGAAGAGCTGCAATAGGAAGAAACAGCTCGATCTATTTCCGATGGCGTTCCTTCAAGATCTCTCAAAACCCTAGTCTCCATGGTCCATATACAAACCACAAAAAACTAATGGGTAGATGCTTCCAAGATGATAAAGATGCTGTAAGTGTCCCAAAACATGACAGAGATTAATAATGGCTAATCACTGGCTGCTAGCTGTAACCCGTATTAGTTTCTGTTTCTGACACATGTTTAGAACATAATTTTTTTTTATTTGATTTATGTATATGTATGTGTTAACTTTTCTACAATATTATCACATTCCAAAATTTAATTTCTTGAAAGTGTGCCTTTTAATAATACTCGTAAGTTAAACACCAGCATATTCGAGTTATTGTTCGCACAACAGCTGCTGAGAAGACAAAGGTATGTTAAATCTATTTTTTTTAAATTACATTTCTTTCACATTGTCGAGAACTTTTTAATTAAACTTGATTGAATAAACACAGATACTTTCAATTATGTTAAAAATGTTAAGGTATTTTCTAAAAATTAAAAATAAATCTTTTGAAAGATGAGCACGTTAAATAATTAGTTCTTCATGAATTTATAAAAAAAAGGTCTTCTGACAAAAACGAGTAATGAGTGGTGTTTGTGGCAGATCCTAAAAGAACGTTGTTTGAATAAGGGGACTATACGTCACATTTGTAGGGAAGAGTAATCATGGTGAGGAGCATAGTGCTAGTGGGAATACGAGTACCTACAGGTAGCGACGTCATCTTATGCTACCTTTATCGAACATGTGTGGCAACGCAGACACGTTAATTTTTATTTCTTTGTGTGGTAGCTAGAGAGAGTGAAAGATCCCACCCCTCCGACGAGTTCAAGCTAGGCTTCGATAACGTGCCGAAATTCACTCCAATTCAGTGGACAACTTAAATCGTGTCCTAATCATTACTAGATCTACGAGCAGAATAAGAGGGAAGAAACAGCACAGGCTTCTGGGACATAAAAATAGCACGGGGAGAGCATCATCGAGCATATAGTGAGATGTTCCTGCTGGATTGACGTTAAAAAGTTTTGACAAAGAATGAATATCGTAGCGCAACAAAGTCAGAACGGAACCCTGATTTCTTAAAACCGTATGATGGTGATGGTCAAAATACCGCTGTTAGGCAGAACGAAACATTCACAAAAACGACAGAGAATTCCGTTCCCCTGACGTAGACGAAGTCTAAGTCTAATAAAGCTGCTGGTGCATATGGCCTTTTATACTTTTTAAAGCAGCTGGCGATGACCTGGCTGAGAACATGCGCCAGCTCATCTGTGAGATAGGGTCAAAGGAATGCACACTGCGTAGAATCTCCGTATCATTTGCTCGATCCACAACAAATGAGACACTTTTGACTGCGTTAACTGAGTCTCCCAACATTGTCTTTAAGATTTTTTCCGACATATTATGTGAGCACCTGAGACCATTCATGAGCAGCGTGTGTGTTTGGTCGTTTCATGGCAGGAAGGTTCACAATCGATCAAATAATCATAAAACGGCAGATTTTGTAAAATGCTCGGGAATTTCTAATCGACACTTTTGTCGACTTCAAAGCCACATATGGCAGCGTGCATAACGCCATGTCTAGTTTTGATGTCTCTGCCAAACTCTTAATCTTGAGGTAGTTAAGCATTCCTTCAGCCTTGGATCCGCTGTTGCAAGCAGTAGTGACATTAGCGCATCAATCAGAGGCAATCAATCGTTGTTTCTTGCGCAGTTGAGTAATTGAGTCCTCCCAAGCAGGATTTATACAAGACCCTCATAATCCCACACACCTGCTTTGTGGCGCAGATGCTAGGATTTTTTCAAGCGCAAGGTCGTGTCGTGAGCATGTTACGGATCAAAGAGTTTTCTCAACCAATATGAAGCGCAACACTGGAGGCAGCTGGCAATAGATCGCGTTAATGGCTAATGGCTTGGGGTACACTAATGGATTAAAATCTGAAGTGACCCCTTAGACTTATGCTAGGCTTTCCTTAAACTTTTTTAATAAGTTTTGAAAGTTTATGCATAAGCATTTTGGATTATCTTCTTTGGGAAAAGCGAGCGTTTTTGAAAGCTGGTCCTAGCTCATTTGTGACCAAAACATCGAAAATAAGATAAGATATATAGAACAACCTAGAACAAAGGATCGAGCCTCGAGGAGGCCCTTAGCTGATGTATCAAATTTCTCATTTAGGACTTCAAAGCACTTCATTCGAAGCTGGATGTCCCATGTAGGAAATCTTTCTAAAGCTAAGGGATTGATACCTTAACATGAGCGATTTGCAGTGGACATCGGAAGTTGGTGCAACTGAGGTAATTTTTTACACCACATCCAACGACGTAGTACAAAATCGACTTCAAGCTAAGATCGGCTTTTAGTATCGACATTGAAATCGAAAATAAAGGAACTAAACCTGCCGAAAATGTAACTAATAAGAGTGGAAACAGCAAAAATTTAACCGAGGCAATGCCTTCGCTGAAGGTGACCTCGTGTTAATAACAAATTAACCATCAGCCAGCCGGGAATCCTGACTGCCATATAACTTGGATTGGGACAGCAGCGCCACAATAAAGCTCTTAGTGAAGTGATTGCCTTACCTTCCAAGTGTAGTCTCCGTTTACTGCCTGAGTAAGCTAAAATGGCAAGGACATGCTCGGCCAGTAGCATAATACTAGCGTACGCCGATATAGGGCTAATAAGCTCGGATAGTTATGAATCCACTGTTGACGATCCTTGCAAGAGATTAAAGGACAACGGCCTTCGAATCTGTACGTGGAATGTTCGGGCCCCTAACTGCCCATGTGCTGCCGGGCAATTAGGAGAGACCCTTGACTGCTATCACGCAGATATCACCATCATTAAGGATGTGCGATGGGATGAGTCGGAAGCTTAGCCTACACTACACCACATCTGGCAAAGGACTTAAACTTATTGACTTTGCGAAGGGCGAAATATCATTATACAGCAAACATACAGTTTGCTCATCTCCCCTCACAAGGGGACATGGCAGGTATCTCTATCATGAAACTTCACCGGGAAGTGAACATTGACTCGGATCACCACCTTGTTTCAGACAAGATACGAATGCGGATTCCCAAGCGTCACAACAAAGAAGAACTACTGTGTGAAGATATAACATAGGAAAGCGCAATCGCAAGAGACAAAATCTCTGAACAACTCCTATGCCGCGAGCATCAAGTACCGAACACCAACGGTCTTCGTGGCAATGTTGCGAACTTGCCGTCAGAATAGACGGTAAAAATATCGACTTCTCCAGAAGAAGAAAAAAAAAACACAAGAAGAACAAGTGTTAAGGCAAGAAGATATATACAGAGGCCTATACAGATGAAGAAGGAAACTTTGTGACTCCACTCACAGCCGGTGCTGAGAATATGGAAAAACTTTTTCTGCAAACTGTGTAACAACGAAAAAGCGCAACATCTAGCCGTCAATTACAGTAGGCGATTCAACTTAGACGATTATAGCCAAAACGTCCATACACCTGACTAAAATGAAGTAAGGACTGCAATACCTAGGCTTAAATCCAACAAAGCAATTAGACCTGATTGCTTCATTTAAAGCTGCTAGAAATGACTTCGTGGAGAGCATGCGCCAACCCATTTGTCAAATCTGGTCAGAATAGTTTATGCCGGATAAATGGAATCTCAATGGAGACCCCCTCAGCTGCACCAATTGTAGAGGCATAAGTTTTCTCATCATCGCATACATGATCTTCATTGCCATATTTTGTGAACGTCTGAAGCCCTTCGTCAACAACTTAACTGGTCCCTATCGTGCGGTATCAGACCAGAAGAGCCCACAATCGACTAAATCTTCACTCCGACAGATCTTGAAAGCTCAAGAAGTCTAAATTGATACCCACCATATTTTCATCGATTATAAAGCCGGCTATGACAGCAGTTGTAGAGATGAATTACATAGAGCCATGCTTGGCATTCCTGCCAAACTCATCCGTCAGTGCAGAATGACAATTGAGAACGCTCGGTGGTTCGTTAAGGTCGGTAACGGATTAATCAAGATCCTTGAGATCTTTGATCTTGAAAAAGGCTTTAAAGAGGGGACGCACTGTTAAGTGACTACTTTAGCATAATATTGGAAAGAATTGTGTAGGACTGACAAACGAACACTGAAGACAACACCTTTTAAAAAATCTGTGCAACTACTGGCATACGTCGATTATATCGACATAATTGACAGAACTCAACGGGCTGTCGCTAGTATTGAAAATCAAGCTGCTAAAATGGGTTTAGCTGTAAATGAGGTAAAACTAAGTACAAGCTGTCAACAAGAAGAGATCCAAAACATCGACGAATTGTACAGAACATCACCGTCGACAGCTACAATTTCGAGGTAATGAGGGACTTTGCCTATCTTGCCTCTGCTATAAACTCTGCTAACAACACCTCAGTAGAAACAAAACGAAGAATTGCTCTTGTTATTCACTTCTTTGGACCAAGAAAGCAATTGATTAGCAATGCCCTATCCCAAGGGATATCCTCAATTTCGAGAGAATATTCCTTAAAAAAATATTTGGGCAAGAGAAGATTGAACGATAAACTATACGAGCTGTAAAGCGTATAGTACTAAAGTAATTAATTTACCTTAGGCGGGTGTACAGTCCAAGATGTATCTGGGTCTCAAGCCACAGCTCTCTCCATTTGGCGCTATGTTTCGCTATTTGCCTGAGACTACGCACTCCCAACTGACTGAAGTCACTTTCCACTAGAGGCAATTGCCAAAGGTAGGCTTTTCCTATACATCGTTGTCCTTCCGGAATGGATTCGAAAGCATTTCGGTCCAGATCGGCGGTATGTATTCGTTTAATCTGTCCTAGCCATCGGAGGAGATGGATTCTAGCTCTTCTGACCAGGTCAATGTCGCTGCAAAGCTCATACATTTCGTTGTTAAGCCTTCTTCTACGAATTCCGTTTGTGCAGGAATGAGATAATTCTTTCAAGTATACTACTGAAAAAATTACCTAACAGCGTTTCACTTCGACGAAATTCTTTTTCGACGTCAAATGCGTGGGCGGCAGTACTATTGATTTGTATGGAGCAGCAAGCGTTCTTCATGCTCAACCCCCACACTGATAAGGACTTATTAGATTGCTGGTATGGAGTTTCAAGCATCTACATAGTACGGTGGATGAAAACATGTAAACGATGTTACGGACAGAGATTCCTCTTATTGTAGACACATGGTCTTCCTCCTTAAGAATCGAGTAAACGAGACCCCCATACCCCGGCATATTTTCATACGACCATATGAGTGGTTCAGAAATAAGGTGAACCAAGTCCATTTTTTGTTCTTTATGTTAGTTAACAGGATATTTAATTAACCAGTCAATCAAATTGACTGTTGTCGGTCACACTGGAACCAAGATGTTGGTTAAACCAATTCAAAATAAATTTCAGTTTTGAGATTTTGAATTGTATTTTCTGCAAAAACAAAACTTCAGCACAAATACTTCAAAACAGGATAGTGACGTAAGTTGACATTATCTTCACGAAACATTCGGAGATCTAGAATAATACAGATCCATCTTGTGTCGACAGCAATTTAAACAATGTGGTTGAAAGCTTTTTGATCAGTTGACTGCCTATTTGAATGGTGAGGTGTGTGACAACTGTGATAATTCATTTACGGAGTTCGTGCCTTGTCGACTCTATCGCCAAAGATGCTCTTTTTCCCTAATTTGGTACTAAAATCACAATGTAATGCTGATTGTAATTAGACGTAAGCTCAGACGCCTGAACCTAAAGACCTCTGTCTTTCTCTTTTGGTAAACTCACATCCTAATAGGCACTGCTTCTGTTCTGTGAAAACTGTCACCTCTTTTTATGCCGGCCCACTCCATCAAACTTTTTGGATTGCAGTAATATCCGCTCTGTAATGTCTTAGGGCTTCCGCCTATTGTCCATTTCATGTGGAGTTCTAAGTGCCCGAATATTCCAAGTGCATAACCCAAAGTCGTTGTACGTTTTTCGTTTGCTTAGGCGGTCAACAGTAACTCCATTCATATCAGAGGCGATTTGCTGCTTCATCAAATATAGTCCTTTACGTGGTCAAGCGGCTAACCCGATGACATAGCTCAAACCTAAAGTGCCAAATTGTTCATTGGCTGCAATTGGTCCACTTTGGCCGCCTTTGATTTACTTCTAACTTCTCCGACACCACCTCTATTATGACAGCCTGGCTAGATGCCGAAAAAATCTTCGTATGACCTGAGCTCCGGATATGTTGATGTAGCACAAATTAGGTCAGGATATACTCATAGCTGGAGTGAAAATAAAATTAAGCAGTGTTGTCGACATTCCTTGTGGTTAGTGGAGCTGAAGACATTGAATAATTACAATTGAGCAAAGATGGGTGCAATCATTTTATTGAAAGCGGCGTGTCACAATGGGGACAGTTTTCAAATAAAGTATTTACAGGAAGGATGCGTTTACCCACATAAATGTAATGCTCATAATCCATACTTCAGTTGGTATGGTCGGCATATTGACATACATGCACGGTAAAAACTGCGTTTTTCGAAGGACTATTGGTTGCCTACAGACACACAATATTAAACTTCCATCATTCATTTTGTAAAGTCATTAAAGGTAAAGTCCATTGTAGCTTTGGGAAATGCACTACTTAACCTACTTACATGCCAGATACTGCAGGACTTGATAACGTTGTAAGCTTTCAATATATGTATCATCAATCACTGTAAGTAGAACAAGCGACACGGTAATCAATATTTTAGAGATGAACCGTACATCGTCCTATCAAATAGCACAAACTCAAATCCACGTCGTAAATCGCTTCCAAGATAAATCGTCTATGTCTAATGGGGTGCTTCCATTCAAAGTGATACCTTCTTCCCAAGTAGCAAGGCCTCCTTCCCAAAAACAATACATCACTCCAGTAAGTCCCACAAAAAACAAAAAAAAAACACCAAAAACAATTCCAACAACTCTAGCTTCGTCATGGTTTTCCGTTTCGATTTAATGCCGTATCCTTCAAACAATAAATAATTAAACGCGAACCTTTTTATAGCCCTTACTGACACAATATTCGCATGAGCCTTGGCAGGAAAAGAAAAGGAAACCGAACCACTCTAAATCCTTATTCAAATTACAACAGCCATTCCTTGGAGCACTCCTCTTTCATTGTTTCAATCCTTAACCATTACACGCTCACTTATACACATGTGCCTGGGTATATATGTATGTGACGTAAATATTTTATTGCTTAATTCCAATGCATGCTGATGTAAAATTTCAACATTCCTCTCACACATGGGCCTTTTAGGCCTTACAAGGCCCGGCCAAAGAAGGCAAAGCATAGCATGGTAGGGTATGTCAAGGCGGTACCGCATAGCATGGTAGACCTCATTATTCATTCTTATTCATGCGGCTGACCATTGTCATAAAGCGGTTTAATCTGAATTTAACGTTCCAGCCGACAGCCAAAACAAACGTGGCTCTCCCTAACCATCCGTGCCATGCCAAAAAATGCAAAAAAAAAAAAGCAACGTTAAAAAAATTTGGCGAAAATCTCTGAAAAATGAGGAAAAATTGTAGGAAAATGGAGAAGAATGAGAATGAAAAAATATTCTCGCCCGTTTGTGGATTTCTGTTTTTGTGGACCGTTTCACAAACCCCCTTCGTTTCCTTTGCATGGTGTCAGTGCATGTGCAGCTGGTTAAAAGCTGTTTTCATTCCAATGAAGGCTCATGCTCCTGTTCTAGGAGGAACTTTAAATCGAAACTGCTCCGTCATTTGCTCATTTGGTCACGTTCGTGTAGGTGGCTGGTGAGGTGTGGTGTGGTTGAATGGTATTAACACCGTTGCATGAGAGCATATGCCATATGGTACTTAGTCAAAATGCTATGACTTAATGTTCAGTGACCACTGTATAGACGGTGCTTTGTGAGGCAGATAAAGTTAAACGAATATTGCCGACAGTGGAGCTAAAAAGATATCATTCATCTTTCATAAGGGAGTTAAGGTTGAGCATAGGATTAAGGCGCGCTTTTAGAGATTGAAATCACGATCATACGCTACGAAACAAAGATAATTGAGTAAAACAATGTTGAGAACTTGAGCAAGAAACCAGTTACAAATAAAAACAAAACCGTAGGACTCATAGAGACGCTGCAGGAAGTTTGTGTATCCCTAAAATATTTACCCATAGCACGGGTGAAGCAAAGAAAGACAAACACTGATTTAGATTGGCGTAGCATTCTATAAGCGCGTTATAGGATTTAGGGAAGAATCACGATATTTCTGAGTACATTTGAACGTCTCATACCGTCTCATACCGAGACAGCTGTAATGGCTCCTGGAGCACTAGTGCATATATAGCAATAGAACAAGTTGTTGGGGGATGTAAAGGTAAGAGTTTCATCGCACAGCTTCGAATCCCCTCTAGCAAATAAGGAAACATTTTAGGGGCACCTTACTAGATGTGTGCATGATACCCCAATTTTGGGCGGATAAAAGTTTTAAATATTGATACCAGAGCAGACGACGTGAGGAAACCTACACAATTTTTTTGGTGACACCGAATAAGTGGCCATTCCAACGGCCAAACGTACGACTGTCAAACTTTGTGATCTAATTTTCTGGTAGTGGGAGCAATTTTTTAAAATTTAAATAGTAAATAGCGTCCTGCATTTAAATAAATTGGTTAATTCTTCGAGTAATTTTGTGGGTGTGGTATAAAAGTAATAAATTAAATTCTCATTGGTAGTTTTAAAAAATCAAGTCAAATATTGTGATAACCACCTAAAACGTGAGCAGCGTCATCTATGGAACGCTGGATAGTACAGAACATTCTCGAAAGATGTTAGGGGAGTATAAATATCAGCGTCCCATAAGATATGAAGTCAGTTTTGAAGTGCAATTTAAAATGTGAATCACGAGTAGGTAGTGATAAAGTGGTTTACGAAAAAGATAAAGAATAGTAGAAAAGTGGTTGAGAAAAGTGATTGTATTGTAAATTGTAAGTATGAATAAAGCGATTGTATTGAAAGAAATAAGTTCTATTATTTTGGTGTCAAAAAAAAGTGTTTTTGTGATTGTAGTAAGACTGTTATGGGACGAAAACTATTGCAGTTGACCCGCATCCAACTTAAATCCAAGAAACCTCAGCGCCAGCGGAAGAAAAAGCGACTTAATACTCCGACTTCAACGAAGAACATGATTCAGATACATTTGCCTTTGATGTTGACGAAGAAGAACAGATAAGTACCGGCAACGACATGGTTGCGATGATGCAACTCCTCTTGTCAAAAATCGACGAACAAAAGAACAGCATTGAAATAAATTTCGATGAACAAAATCTGGACGAATTAAAGAAAAATCAAGAAGAACAAAAGAACAGCCTGCATGGCCTTTAGCAGAAAATGAATGAACAAAAAAAATCTGGAACAACATTCTACAGCAAAAGTTCGAAGAAATCGATGACAAATTTGATAGAATACGAGAATACAGGTAAACGAGCTCGACACAGTGCGCAAACAGAAACTGCGAGAATGTTCTTTAAGCGGTCCAAGGAAAAAAACGAATTGAGGCCTCCTGCATTCGATGGCAAGACCGCATTATCTACTTATAAGAAGCAGTTTGAAACAGCTGCCTGTGCTAGCAACTGGGATAATAAGGAGAAGTGCTTTGCCCTATCAATGGCCTTGCACGGCCCTGCTACAGAACTATTACAATCAATTGACATAGAAAAGCATAAAGACTCTATGGCTTTAGTACAGGCTATTGAGAAACGGTTTGCGGATAGCCACGTGAGGTTTACAAGGTCCAATTGCAAAGTCGAATGCGCAATGAGGAGAAACACTTGCAGCAGCTCCAAACAGACATGAGTAGACTAGCACATTTGTCTTATCCCGCAGGCAGGAAATTATCGATGAAATGGTAAAAGACACATTCATCAGCGGAATCACAAATTCAAAGCTACAGTCATTAGTAAGGATGGCCAGGAAAAGAACCCGCACTTATCTTCCCCTTGGCAATGGAAACAGACAATAAAGCTTCCAAAGTAACACATTACGTCAGAGAGCTGAATACTCATGCGCAAGACTAAGTACCGAGGAACGAGATACACTGCGGGAGAGACTGTCAAGCTCTTGAAAGCGGCAGGCGATGACTTGGTAAGGATTATACACCAACTCATCAGTAAAATATGGCTGGGCGAAGGTATGTGCTCGTTCATGAACTTCAGCACTGTTTGTCCGATCCTCAAAAAAGGAGACACTCTGAACTGTGCCATCTACAGAGGCATCAGTCTTCTTAACATCGCCCACAAGATAACACCTGCTATATTTTGAGAACGCCTGAAGCCGTTCGTCAACAACCTAAGTAGTCCATATCAGAGTGGCTTTAGGTCAGGAAAGTCTACTATCGAACAAATATTCACACTCCGGCAGGATAACGATGTAGAATACACGCTGCGCCTTCAAGTTCGGTAAACAACTCAGCGAGATATTTGAGGTCAAAATAAGATTTAGACAAGGCGATGGGCTGTCATGCGAATTCTTTGACATCATTCTTGAAAGAATAGTGCAAAATACAAAAGGCACACTCTTTCAAAAGTCCATCCAATTACTCGCATACGCCGATGATATTGACATAATCGAAATAAAGCAGCGTGATGTCAATTAGGGCAAGACCAAGAATATTCTGTCAAGCAGAATGGACAGCCAACTCGACAGATATAACTTTGAGGTAGTTAAGGATTCTGTCTACCTAGGCTTTGCTACGCTATCAATTCAGACAACGACATCAACGAGCCCTCTTTCGAACAAAAACCGTGACCCTATATAAGACCTTAATAATCCCAGACTTACTCTATGGCGGATGCATAGGCTTTATTAAAAATGGATGAGGGTACTCTTGGCTGCTTTGAGAGGAAAATTATTCGGCTGATTTTAGCTCCCATCTGCATAGATGGTGAATGGAGGGGGAGATACCACGACGAACTCTACGGGCTGTACAGAGACATCGCCTTAGCCAGAAGAATGAAGGTCCAACAACTGAGGTGGCTGCGTCATGTTGAGCGGATGAATGCTCCAGTCCGAAAAGTTGATTTGGTAAGAAACTACATGAACCTATATACACACTAAATCATGTTTTAAACATGGTCATTGAATGGAAACTCAGCATCGTTTTCCCGATTCTCAACAGATGAAATCCAGCAAACTTGCATTATCAGATCCCTACAGATCTATAATAACAAACAGATAGGTCCCTGGCTTTCAGCTTCGTAAGTCTACCGTCGACCAGATTCTCATCTGAAATCACAAATCAGTAAAGACCACTTATTCATCGATTTTAAGACTGCATGTGACATTATCTACAGAGATAAATATACAGAACCATGACTAATTTTGACGTCCTTGCCATGTTGATACGGTTACAAGTAATTTCTTCAACATCATACTTTAAAGAATTGTGCAAAACTAACAGGTAATATGAGGCACAATATTTCAAAAGTTCATACACCCACATACGATGACTCTGTTTACATCAGGATTAGTAACCAGTGGTCTGTCACCTGTTCATTTAATACGGCAACTTAAGGAAAAGCAAAGCGTACGATTTAACGTCTTAGACAACACGCTACAAAAGGCAGGGAAACCTGGCTTCGCTAAAAACGCAAACAACGACAAAACCGTCGGAATCAAGCGAAGAATCGCTCCTCCTATAAAACTCTCAGTTCTGCTTTATTGGATACCTTTAAGCCTTTCGCTTAGATGTCGCACTGCATGGCTTTGTTAAATGTAAAAACTTTCGGCCTTCATCCCCCAATGTTGTTTTCTTGTTTTGCGTATGCATTAGAAGTCAGCAGAAATATCAGTGTTTGAGTTAGTTTACTCTTACTCTTACCACAAAGACATGGGTTCAATACCCAGAGAATACACAGAAAATAAAAATAAAATCAAACGACACCACCCTTTTGTAGAGTTACGAGTAGAATCATCAAACTGGCTTACAACATCCTTTCTCGTCCGACTTGTCATCAGATGGGACAAATTTGTATTGCTGGTTCATTAAGAAATAAATTTCAAAATGCCTGTTGTAAGTAAGAGTAAGAGATGATTGACACGCTTTTACTGAACACCTAAGTTGGTTGATAATTATTATATGAGGCACAACTTACTTTAATTATGACAATGCATAATTCAAGAATAATTTCAGTATAGTCATATTGGCGTTCAGTCTATTCGAGTTTAGTTTGGCCCCTTCTTACACAGATGGCACATAAATGGCCTATGTTTTCCATGGCAACTCCCCAGCCAGTGGAATCGGATTATTGTGAGATATTTTGTGTCCGAGTCAATATAAACAACGGAAACGTATACATTTTAAATTTCATAAATAGAGGTGTGATAATGAGACTACGTAGGATGTGACGACGTAACAGAATAAGCGTGCAAAACGACTTATGGGACCAAGTGAATTTCTTTTATGACCGCTTTTCATCCCAAAATAGAAAACCATAAATGTCTGGCACTGGAACAAAGTATCTCTTATTCCAAAAAGCTATAATCTCAATGGAACACCGAAAAGAAGACCATAAAGACTTTTATAATAACAAAAAGCGTAGGAGTCAACCGTGAACAATTTTCGAAATGGAAACACTTGTGCATTCTCTTACAATAAATTATTCTCTTCGCATCCAAATTAGTTCTGTCCGCCCAAACATTTAGATAGTGGCAGAAAAGTTTTTCCCAAAAAAAAAACAATAACCTCACTATGCATTCAATCAAAACATCAACATAACCATTCCAGCTATCCTAGAACGCCAAAGTTATTTAATATACGACCCCCCCAATCTGCGCACATAAACACACAAAGTAAACTCTTCCTCTAATAACCTTAACATGTTGAGAAACTTTTATGAGGGACACACACTACCTATAGAACTAATAAAACAGCGCACAAAACATGTTTCCTTTGATGGGCGCTATAATTGAATTCTCCGAGATACTTTGCGACGACCTACAGAGTACTCGCACAAGTTAACCATCTTACCCCAACCTAAACTATCTATCCATCCAGCCGCCTAGCAACCCACAGTACGGTCTGAATCTCAAGTTCTGAAAGTCATGCTAAGTCATTCTGCATTCACCAACTAGGAATTCTACTCTATGCAACCCAACCAACGCTCTGCATGGATAGACTTTATTAGACCGGAAGAAGTTTTCATTTTCAATCCGGAAGTACGGTCGACTAGGTACTAGTACATTGGCCTAGAAAGAGGAGAAGCAGCATGTATCCGGCTTCCGGAAGCGATTGCTGTAAATCAGATTCTCACCTTTTTTGCGCGCCATTCCTCTACTCGTATCTACTAAAAGATCTGAGTATCTGGCCCCTTTGGCAATAAATGTGCAAGTAATTACCAGGAAGAAAGGGAACAACCAACCAACTACCGGATACTCGTGGACTCTGCAAAAACAACATACTTCCGCTGAGATACAATCAGGATCCATTAATACCCCCACAGTTGACGGGGCAATGTAGCTAAAACTAAAGCTGGACTCAAAGTCAAAGCCGAAGTTATAGTCAAAGGTGAAAGAGTATGTAAGGAAGGAGAAGACTCCATAAAAATAGTGTCGACCCTTTGGTGGAATTAATTGCTACACTAAGCCAAGTCATTTCAGCTTGAATGGCTAACCAATGTTTGGTCTTAGAGCCGGAGCGCTTTAAAAGGACTATACTCGTATGTATAACTATGTGTGTGAACGGATAGAGGAAGCCAAAGATCTTCGGTTTTTGGATCCCCTCACAGGTGGCAGATATTAATTAACTTAATTTGTAATTTGCCATAAAAGCGATTAAGTATTGTTTGCCCTTAGCATCGCGTTGCCGCGGTGCCGGATACCACCTTATCCTGTCCTGGAAGTGATTTTAGTCTTTATGGCAATCGCTCCACACAAACACACTCACAAAGATCATGGGTAGAGAACCTTTTAGAAATGTAGTTCTACTTCCTTCCTTCCTATATATTCATGAGTCCATGGAGTCGTAGATTCATGTACTCAGCCCCGTCGTCTCCGACAACATGGATTGCTAATTAAAGTTCTTCTTAGGTGAGACTCTGAGGTGTCAACCATTTTGTGGTTCCTTCTCCTCCTTTAATGGCTGTTTGCATTCTATTTTATTGCCATCCTCATGTATAATATCTGTATGTACTCGTATGTGCGATAGTTTGACAGTGTGGTTTGTTGGAAAGCAAACTGTGTTAGGCTGAAATCGTATTTCTGATTAGATAATTAGGTTAAGTCTAGAAAAAGCCTACAAGCGCATCACTCGTACTTTGCACGAGGTAGGTACATACGAGTATGTAGTGAATGCTTTGTTTTTGAGGGAAATTCTTTGGGGTGAATTTTTGGGAGGTGCTTGGAGGACCTAAGTAAGCAGGGATTTAGTAGTGAGATTTCTTGTAAACGTGTTGCGACTATTCTGGTGAATCCTTTATGAAGCCAATATACATGAGCTGATTAGAAAAGGGAATACGTTTATGCGGTGCGAGACATTTATGTGGATGGGGACATTTGTCTTCACATTATGTTGAGTATTGCTTCTGTATTATTTATATTGTAGTTGTTGGTCTGACGAGTGTACTTTATTAGGTTGCAATGGTTTTAGGATCGTGTAATGATATGTTATTAGTTTTCTAAGCATCTAACGTATTCATAAGCAAGCTCACTTGCCAGTGGCTTTCGAAGGAGTAACTCACTGATTTAGACTATTTTAAAGAGTAGCTGTTAGTGGACAAAACCTCTCTTTCACTGGGGGCACTGTCATTCCATTCTACTAGTACACAATAGCTATATCACCTTAGAACTCTGGCAATTTGTTTTGCAAAAATTGCAGGTACGGGTTCGAATTAGCCGATAGGGTCCTATAAGCTTGTTGCTGAATATGCATACCCACACATTGGTGTCGAACTTGTGCGGAAAAGAGCTGTGTTTGATAGAGTGGTTGTACCTTTCTGTCCAGGTATGTAAATTGTGGAAATTATGACCCCTTCCGGCAAATAAAGTTGCCGTCCGCAAAGTTTCTTTACAGAATGTAATTTCAGATTTCCAAATGCTCCTTCGAGGTTCCGGAGCGTAGCTTCTGTACTGGTATGATGGAATACGTGCATGCGTTTTGAATGTAGAATTCTCCAGATGTAAGTCCTGCTTGGATTAAAATGTATGCTAAGTTGCCGAAGACTGGTATTTGGATGGTTTCTGAAGTAAAGTAAAACTTCTTCGTAGCTACGAACGTCTTCTGCTACAGCAGTAGATGCGAGTCTCACGACGATTTCCGTGTTGTTCCTGTTACCCTTAAACTGGAAAATGCTCTAATAAATGTCCTGCCATTTGGGCAATCCAATCAGGGTCTCAGATATTCCAATCTCGCTCGCTGACCATTACCTTTGCAGAAACCATAGGTTCGTTCGCGCCATAGGAGGTGTGGTGGATTGGTAGATAGAAGTGACGAGGGGTACGTAGATTACGAGCATTAGTATTGAAGAAAATACAGTTGTGAAGTTACGTGCATTCAACGTGACCTAAAAAAAGTCGATGAATGAAGAGAAAGTGGCTGCGTCTCTGCGTTTCTCAAGGGTGTTTAAGTTAATAAAACGGCGTTGGATGCTCTCGATTCTCGAGATATGAACACAATCAAAACCTAGTGCAGAATTGGCTTTAAGGATTATCTCATCCATATGTAAACGGATGTTGAGCTCCCTATCACACAAAATGTCAAAGTCACGAAGTGATCGAACGGAGGGGATAGGCTAGTTTTCTCCACACCTCGACTTGGAGTCGAGGAGGAGATTGTTACCGCTTATGTGAAAAGGTCATGGATTGGCATTTGGCGATATTAAGTTCCAAACAATTTTTGAGAAACCAAATCGAAAAACTGTCGAGGTCTCGTTGAAGGAGTCATGGGGTGAGGAAATGGTTTTGAAAAATTTGGTATCGTCGGCGTAAAGGGAGACGGTCGAGTGTTTGATGATCCTATCGAGATCATTTATGGTTAATATAAAAAGAAGGGGACCGAGATGGTTGCCTTGTGGAACTTTAGAGGTGGCCAAAAATAAAGCCGAGTTGACAGATCTAAAACGAATACTGTAAATACGGTTTTTCAGGTAAGAGGATATCCATTTTAAGAGTAGAGGGCAGACAATTTGAAGAGTATTAATCGATGAGAGATTTTATTGAAGGCCTTGCTAAAATAGGTTGCAACTACATCGACTTCGTTACCATTCTCTAGAGCTGAGAGGGTAAAGGATGCGAATTCCAAGAGATTTGTGGTGGTTGACTTACCCTTCATGAGGCCATGTTGTCTAGGGGAAATAAGTTATTTGCATTGAAAGCTTAGAGCTTCATTAAAAATATTTTCGAAGAGTTTGGGTATATGGGAGAGTTTAGCTATTGGACGATAGTTTGTTATTTAGTTCTTTGATCCTTTTCTGTGGATCGGGGTTAGGAAGGAGGTTTTCCAAGCCTGAGGAAATTCTCCTTGTGAAAGGGGTCGACGTAAGGGATTTTTAAAGGGCAAGGGAAGGATTAGGAACATTTTTTAAGATCTGGGCCGAGTGTAAATTCGTCATTAAGTCGGTGTAACTCATCGTATAATCGATAAAAGAAAAGTTCAATAAGTAAATAAAATCGGATGGATTTTGTACAAACTAGTCGTTAGTGAAGGATTGTTTAAAAGATATAGCAAATAAGTTGGCGACTGTGAGTGGATCGGTTGATGACTTGTTGTTGAAAGAAAGGGAAGGAGGGTAACCATCGGACTCTCTTTTTTAGTTAACAAATTGGAAAAAGGACTTAGGGTCGTTTATACGATTGACTTGCGCATAGTTAATGAAGCGCTGGTAAAGGGAATCGTAAAGTTCGGTGAAATGAAGATAAAAACCGAGGTAGTTGGAATAGTCGGAAATGGATCTGGTACGAAGGAAAACAGCCCATAAGTTATTTCTCTTATTTCGTAAGGAACGAAGCTTGCGATTATACTAGGGACGACTAGTAGATGGGGTATTTGATGAGATAGTCAGTGATTTTATGAAAGTCCTGAGATGAGAGAATTGTGGGGGGAGTGAACTGGATAGAAGAGTTATGAAAAATCAACTGTTGAGACAGATAGGGGACAAAATGAGACTGAGCAGTTAATTGAATGTGTTGTGAAGATAAGGTCTAATTGCCTGTTGAGCCTGTTAAGCTGGCATTTGAAGCCATGAAAGATGATTGATCACCTGATGGAGTCCACTGTAGCTGAGGAAGATTAAAGTCGCCGAGACTAAAGATATCATCAATAGAGTCAGGCAGGTCAATTAAATGGTCAATCACATCGATAGCAAGTTGGTAAGATTTAATAGGTTGAGCTGGTAGGATGTCAGGTCAGCCAGTGTAGGATCTAATGGATGCGGGATGGGATGTATTGTTTTGGAGGAGGATTGAAGAAGCAAGTCGAGATCTGTACGGAGAAGATTGATAGAATCGTTTATGTGAGTAAGCATGTTGGATTTAAGGAGGATGACAAAGTTTGTTTTAAGGAATGTTTTTAATCCACCGGAATGATATATGATCACTTCACTCTCCTTGTCGTTATTAGCTTACTTTTTGGACAGATATTGGATCACTGCCAGTTTTCGATGTTTCTTTCTATGGACTTATAAGCAGTACTCTACAGTTCATCAATGCAGTTTACTGAGTCTTCAATACTTTCTATTCTGTCAATAATTGTTCTACTAATATGACCGTTCTCCGTTAGCAATGCATTAAAGGACACGTTGTTGCATTCAATTGCCAGCAAACATGAGTGATCTCTTTGCAGTCTTTGCAATAAAAATTTAAGAGACTGCAATACTCCTTGAGGTGCGTAATGGATCTCCGGGTAAGTCCGATGCATATGGCGTTGAAAGATTTTCCACAAAAACCATTGCTGGCTACCCATTCGGCGTTGGGGTCAACAATTGAGTACAGGACACTACGAGTAGCACATCACTTTTCTATTGTTTGTTTATTTAAGTTAATTTTCGTTTTGTCGACGAACAACGACGGGAAAAATACTGAGTCGGCAGTTTAGGGGGCTTTGAAGGAAAGTGCAAAACTGAACAAACTCGATATACGGGATAAAAAGAAAAACAAGTCCGCACATGTTGACAGTCAGAATGCAACGCAATGCTAAGCATTGGGGAATGCTATTTGTGCAAACTGCGAGTTAGAAAAGACGTTCACCATTTCATCTTAATATGTCCTAGAGAAAATAAGAAGAGCGCACTGGGAGGAAAATGAGTTATCGCCAAACCAAATTAAAGCAACCCTCAACGGCCGAGACTGGAGAGTTCTGTATAGTATTGTAATTTAAGGATTGCTCCAAAATACCTCAAACAGATAATTGATGAAGCTTTTTAAATTAAATTGTATGCTTAAGTTCAATAATTCGATCGAGCTTTGCTATTATATAAATTATATAATTATATAATTATATATTATATAAATTGCTATTATATAAATTATAAAATGTTGAATCTCTCTTTTCTGGCTGACACTAAAGCCAATGTCAAAATTTGTGAATTTTTTGATATCCGACGGACATTCCAAGCACTTGAGCAGATGGTTATAAAGGATCTTTCATTAAGCGCTTCATATCTTTAAATTTAAATAAAACAAAGTGTGTGTGAGATATCATTTTTTATTCGTTTGAAAGGCCTATCGATGCCATTATGTATGGGATATAACATCGTTCAAATGACCGCCGCGGCTTCTCTGGTGTCCAATTTTACCTCACTCTGGCGCATAAATCAGGCTGAATTTGACCGATGGCACGGGTTATATTGGCTTTGAGGGCCGTTGTAGTTTGTGGCTTATTTGCATAGATCTGCGACTTCAGAAAACTCCACAAGAAAAAGTCTAATGGGGTCATATCTCACGATCTCGATCGACAGTTCACATGACCTCCACGTGAGATGACCATGCCCAGAAACACTCATGCAGAATTTCTAATGTGACGTGAGGTGTGTGGCACCACATGTCTTTGGCATCCATATCATCCCATTCAGGCTAAAAGAAGTTGGTAACCATCCACCTATAGCGCTCGCCGTTGACGGTGATGGCCTGGCCAACGTCGTTCTCAAAGAAATATAGACCGATGACGCCGCCAGCCCAAAGTCCATAGCAAACAGTGATTTTTTCGTCACTGCACTGGAGCATTGGACGCTCTTGGTTTCAGTTTCAGTTTTCAATGCATTTTATTTTCTTAATCACTAACTCTTACATACTAACAAAAAATGCTTAAATGCTAGCTTAAAATTACTTAACAATCTTATACTAAGTTATTGGCCCCACACAGGCGCTCTAAGCTACTCTAAATTCTTATGACTATGTCTTTCGACTTTATTTACATTTTACTTAGAACTATTTATTTTGAATACTTAAATCTTGATCTCATGTAGATTGGTATCGTCCCAAATTCTACAATTCTGTTTGTTGACGTACCCATTCATCCAGAAATGGGCCTCATCGCTGAAGATGATTTTTATTTAGGGTCAGTTTCCAACTGCTCCAGATCCCATTCAGCGAACACACGTCGTGTCTATGGTCATTTACCTTCAGCTATTGGGTCAGTTGAATTGTGTACGGGTGCAGGCCCAAGTCACGACGCAAAATTTGCCAAGTTGCGGTCTGCGAAAGACCGAGTTCTTGTGAACGACGTGAAATCGACTGCCTCGGGTTCTACTGCACACTCTCACCGACAGCGGCGATGTTTTCGGCAGATCTTGCGTTTCGTCCACGTACGGGTATTGGTTTATCGTTTACTAAACCAGGGGACTCAAAATTATCCACCACACTGCGAATAGTCCTCTCGGTAGGAGGATTATGGCTACCGTAAAATGGTCGAAGCGCGCGGAACGTTGCCCGAACAGAACACCCATATTGATAAAACAATTTTATCATTTGCACGTGTTGTTGAATGCTATGTCCGTTTATAGTAATTTGGCAAAACAGACTGAATAAATGACAGCCAATTTGACAGATGTAGCTTCAACAATATGGCCGCTATGTATAAGTTACTTATAGTAACTACAGGAATTAAATTAACATTTAGCAATTCTGTCCGTTTTATCAAAATATTTCCAAATACAATAGAACTCTTAGATCTCACGTTTAAAAAACTATTTTCAATAGTTATCACAGAAGAAACCTTGACTTTGATGATCGGTGGTAAGAAGCTTATGTCAATTTATAATGGACGAACAGAAACAATTGATGGTAATCGGGATTCCTCTTTTTTTTAATTATGCTTTGTTATATTATTAAAGAAAACAAAAAAAAAACTCAAGAGTAAGAATTTTCAAAGTAATGAATCCATTGAATCTTCTCCCTACATAATTAGGGATGTTTAAGGTACGGTCATAAAATAAAAGTAAAATAAAAGTAAATGTTCAGGCGAGTAAGGAGTCAATGACTACTTGTATATACAGACAAAATTTCTTGGAAATTGTTCGGATTTTGCTATTAATACTCTGGGTCATAAATTTATTGGGAAAGTAATCAAATTGATTGGAAATAAGTCTGCAAGCCACCCAACTTTTTCCTCGAATTTCTTCCCGCGCAGGAAAAAATCACAAAATCAATCAGCCTTTACGAGTACATAAAATATGATAATAAATACCCGCCGATTTTGGGTGGATAAATACGGTATATACCCAGTAAATATCTACTGGGTGGATAAAAAAACGATACCCATCACTAATCACAGCTGAGATAAAGCGAAGATGACTCTTGTTAACCATTGTGGCAATTTAGTAGCGGAGCCTTATCTTAAAGAACGAAGAAGATGGTAAATTAAATTATTATAAATCTATTTATTTTACAAAAAACAACTATATTACTTTGAATTAGTTCTAACCTGAATTTACTTAATAACTTTACTGTGGTTAGGACGTGATGGAATGCGGGATTTTCTATTTGCTTATCTAGCATTGGAGTTTCTGGGTATTGTATTGCAATGCTGGTGGAGTGGGAATGCGGTTTATTACAATATGTTTACCTTGAGTTGTGATAGGGGGTCAAGTTCGACATAATGTTGCCGATTACGTGTGTAAAGTTTTGGATGTATATGGATGGATGGATGGGATGGTAGGAACAGATGAAAATGATATATAAAAAGAGTTAACTGGTATATGAGATTAGTATCATTATCATTCTGTTATGCGTTGTAGAGGCGTAGATACTATTTAGAGCGAATAGAAATTCTCAAGGCTGCTTTGAGTGAGAAATTCTGCGTGTGGTCTTTAATTCCGTCTTAGTTGAATTGGACTGTACAGCAGCGGGCATCTGATGAAAAGCCTTGGCTTACTACGAAGAACGTAAGATAGGTTAAAAATGTTCATGTTCAAGGGATTTTTGAACCCAGAACCAAAGGTAAGATGTTATTTAGCTGTAATTTTTTTTTATAAATGAAAAACTATGGTTCCATTTCTAGATTATGTTAATTTGATGTCCTACATTTTTTTTACATTAAGTCGAGAAAGTGATATCGGTTAAGTCGCCGCCGCCAGAATTGATGAGCATTCGGGCCCGATTTGTGGTAATTTCCATCAGTCTTGCCAGATATTCTCTTTGAGGGCTTCAAGAGTCTAAGGCTTTTTGACTCGTGACTTCAAAAAACCGCACAAAAAGAAGTCTGCAACGGATAAATCAGGCGATCTTGCCGGCCAGTGCACATCGTCAAAACGAGAAGACTAAGCTACCCGGAAATGCACCCCTCAGAACTTCTGTTGTGGTTCGTGCAGGATGCGCCGTTGCTCCATACTGTTGGAACCACATGTTCTCCAATCCCAATTCAGCCAATTGAGGAAGGAGAAAGTCATTGAGCATGGCTCTGTAGCGCTCGCCATCCCCAGAAGTAATTTGGCCCGCGTCGTTTTCGACAAAATAAAACCCGATGACGCCTCTAACTTAAACAGAACACCATGCAGTAACTTTCAGCGGAAGTGATAATTTTGCTTATACACATATCCACAGAGATGGAAATGGGCCTCGTCGCTCATGATGATTTTCGATGAAAAGTTGTCTCCCTCGTGGTCGAGATTCAGGACGGCTTGAGCGTATGTTACACGCGCTTAGCGGTCAACAGCTAACAGGTGATGCACTGTCTGCACTTTGTAAGGGAACATCTTACAGTCTTTCACCAAAATTCTCTATAAAGACCGCCGATTGATGCCGGATTGTGTGGCACGTCAACTGGTAGTTATTCCGGGGTCCTCTGCGACATGTTCAACCACAATATTCTCAACAGAGCGGATGCTCTGGGGCCGGCCAGACCTGGCAGGATCTCGTGTTGTCCCATACCCTTCTAGGCGAGCGGTTAAACGTCGTAGTGTTTGCGAAGTTGGTTTCTAACAACAGGGAAAACTGCGCCGAAGTTCACGATGTGCCAACACAACCGACGAATTATTCCGAAAAAATCGTAAGAATTATTCCGCGTTCTTTAGGAGTAAAGCGATTCATGCCTTGTTGACGTGTATTTTTAATAATAGGTAGATGACCAATTCAGTACCACTTATTTCGCCTTATGGCAATGTCTTTAGGCTTCTGACCTTTCATCATATGTAGCTGTTTATTTGAGATATGATTTATCTAGAAAAATTTCGGGATAATCTCACACCTAACCTATTTACAAAACTTTGCAGCCCTTGTGCGGCTGTATTGGCTTAATTACTACTCGTAAGTTCATAAAGAAGAATTCACTCAAAATTGAAGTGAAATAGTCACAACTTGGTCAAAGTGTTAGTTTAGTTTAGTTATTTATTTAGTTTTATTTCGTAATAAAATTATAAAAATTTATTTATAATTACAATTTCTTGGTCTTTTTTTTTTTTGATTTGGCTCAAGGCCGTCTACCGAACTGGCATTTATAAAAATATACAATTTCAGGGTGATTCAGGCCCTAAAACAAAGATTTCAGGGGTGATAGGACAAGGCCGTGGATAGACGGGGCTCAAGTGGTAGTGCAGACCTGTTAAGTAATGAAATACATTTGTACTGCAGTACGGTGAAAGTACTAAGTAGCCTGTAATCGTACTTGTACTTAAAAATTTCAAGTACAATGTACTTCGTACTTAAAAATAAATAAGTACCAGTATTTACCTAAGTACTCTGTTCCAAGTACATTTACTAGGTACTTTAATACACCCCAGTACATTTTCAAGTACTTTTCAAGTACATACAAATCCTTCATACCTATGTTCCTCGTCAATACTCTCATTCTGCTTCTATTGGAAAAGGATATTTACTATACATAACTGATACTCATTTAGGAAGCGGAATGAAAATATTGGACAAATATCCGATATTTAAAAACCTTTCAATCAAACTTAATACTCCTTTGACGTCATCGGGCCCTGTGGAAAGGTTGGTTTCCTTTGCTGGCCTAATTAACACTCCAAAACGCAGCACGGTGTCTGACCAGCATTTCGAGGAATTAGTTTTATTGAAAGCTAACTCTAATTTTCTTAAGTCTTTCGAAAAATAAAAATAGAAAAAAACAATAAATTAGTTTTTCTTGCAAAACCACAACATCGTTAGGAACCGTTAAAGCAAAAGTTGGTTCAAAAATTACAAATTGAGTATAAACTTGTAAAAGGTAAGTACTTGAAAACTACTTGCAAAGTACTTACAAATGTACTGGGGTGTATTCAAGTACCTAGTAATTGTACTTGGAACAGAGTACTTAGGTAAATACTGGTACTTATTTATTTTTAAGTACGGAGTACATTGTACTTGAAGTTTGTAAGTACAAGTCAAAGTACAGGGTATTGGGTACTGGACTCGTACTGGTACTTTAAAGTATACAGCTCAGTGGTAGTGACCTACCTTCCAAATCGGAAGGTTCGGTTTTCGAATCTCAGTCTCGACCGAAAGACATTCATCTTTTCAGTTAACAAAAATCAAATAAGATGGTAGTTGACTAGAAATCAACAACAAGCAAACTTCCACTAAGAATCTATTCTCACAATTAAATGTTGGATGCCACGGAGCGAATTAACCACTGGGCCAAAACATCTTTCTTTCTCTCCCATGTTCAAAAAAAAAAAAAAAAAAAAACACATGCTGAGGCATTATAAGTGTACCCACTTGAGTGTTAAGTTCTTTAAAAAAAAATAAATAAAAAAACATGATAATGTGTTCTATTTACTAGGGCTTACTCACATTTTATGTTAAAGTTGTAGGATGTCCGAACACGATTAAAACCAAATATGTACTCGCATTTAAAATCTTATCAGTTTTTTTTGTTTTAATTCAAATTATTCGCGGATTTCAAAAATAAAAGTGTAGATGTAAATGTAAAGGTTCATTTACAGCTCAGTGATCTGCGAATACGAATGAGCGAACATTTGCAGATTTTGAAATTTCATTTTCAGCTAGTCTTTAATTTATCGCCGTTTTCGATTGGTTTATCTCCGGAGATAAGGCGGTTCGGATTCCAATGAAACACTAAACACTTCTTCTGACACAATACTATTTGATGTTTATACATATTTATATAGGTTAGTACACTTTGACATAAAATCCAGAAGAGAAATGTTGCTTCTGAAAAAGTGACAATACGAGTATAAAAGCTTTATGTCATTTCACTCCGGAGTGCAAAAAGCAAAAAGAAGGCTTCTGTTCGGCCAATCGAAAACGCCATTAGTCGCAGCGACCAGCGAACAAAGTATTGTAGATTGGGTTCCACATGTGTGGAATGCGAGTAAAATTTGACAGTTCACAAAACGCATTTGCTAATTCGCAGATTAAATAAGCATATAGTTATATAAATAAACACACTGTTAGATTGTTTGTTATTTTTATTATTTATCACTAACGTACTTCTACGGCCGACCACGTCACAACTCAAAACCAGACTGGTCGATCTCTCCATCCACAGCTTCTAATGAAGGGCAGGCTGGAGAGAGCGAGCAGTTTGAAAGGAAAGCGCACACTTGGTATTTGCATGAATCAAACAATAAGTGTCGCGAACATAATAATACACATTTGCGCGGGTGCAGTTGCCGACGGGAGGGACACGCGTGCAGGGAAGTTGCAGCACATGTGTAACACCTCCCCCACCAAGTCGTTTTGGTCCCCAAAAAGGTCCAAAGCAAATAAAACAAACAAAAAAAAAATGCACGCGGTCGGTCGCCTTTTTTTTTTTTGGTTTTTACAACTTTTAACATAACTTCATTGAACATTTTTTTTTTTCAAGTAGTTTAAATTAAATTTTTTTTTTTTAAATTTTTTTTGTTTTTGCAATACAATATTTCCTTATACATACTAACAGCTTAACATAATGTTCTTAGTTTCTTCAATTCATTTATTATTATTTTATACAAAACGAAAAAGAAAAACTAAATTTATTTTACAATAGCATCTGTTTTCTTATTTATCTCTTAAATTAATACATTCTTGGATGAGGATAGCTCGATGGCACCATTTGAATATATTTTATTTAGTCAGTCATTCTATTTTCAACTTTTTCCTTTGTAGAAAAGAGGCAACATAATATTTTGAATGTAGCGATACATTTTTGATTAACAAAACCAAAAAGGGGATAAGGAAAAAATAAGACTAATTTAAAAAGAACTATGATGTGATTATACTGCTACTGATTAATTGTGATAAGTTAAGTGGGTTCTGTTTGAAATTTGTATTTCCGTTTTATTTGGTTTATGTAATATTTCGTATTTCTTTTTGTTGATTTATCGACAACATAGTTTCCTTCAATTTTGGGACAAGATATTTTCTTATACTTAGGTTTATTTTTCCCAACTGTTCGATTTTGCACTATGTTCGTACACTGGTTTAGATGTGATATTTTGTTCTTGCTATTCGTCTTTTGAATCCTATTCTCTTTTTGAATTTTGTATTTGTTTGCGAGTTCTAAAACTTCTTCCCTGCTTACATTTTTAGAAATGAAATCTATAGGTCTAATTTTTGTAGTTGAATGAATTGTGTTGTTATAGATGGTTATAATGTCAAACAAGTTTTCGTCTAGGTCCGAAGTATTTTTAGCTGCATTTTTGATCCAAAGATGTTCGTTCAGAGTCCCATGCAATCGTTCGACATCCGCATTGCCAGTTTTAAGAGAACCGGTTGTTTTGTGGAATTTAATATTTTGTTCTTTTAAGAATTGTTCAACAGGAGAGTGTACTATGCAAGTCTCCCCATCAGATATGAGTTTGTTTGGCTTACCCAAAAATCTTATTCTTTCTTTTATGGTTCTCAAAATCTCTATCCAATTCCTATCTTCTAAAGGGTGAATCGTTGCATATTTCGAGAATTTATCGATGGTCGTTAAATACATTTTGTTCCGTTCAGGAAACCAGATGTCTATGTGAACGATATCATTGAAGCATTGAGGTGTTTCAGTAACTTGCATCGGGATACGAAGAGGATGCCGATCGTGTTTAGCTATATTACAAATGTCGCAGTTATTGATATATTTTTGAATTTCAACTTGTAAATTTGGGTAATAATATTGTTGTTTTAATTCCGAAAACATTTCAGTGATTCCCCGGTGATTTTTATCTATGTGTTCTCTCTTAATTATTGTTATCATTTCATTTTTGTCTATTATGTCATTAAGCCTTGCGTTGGATTTCAAAAGTCTTAGGTTTGTATTCATTGAAAAGTATTTTACGTAGATTTCCTGAAATTTTAGGAATAAGGAAAGATTACTGCAGTATATGCATATAACACCTTTCTTTAATAAAAGACCTTTCATAATTTTTAGCAAATCATTACTGTCTTCTTTTATTTCTACATAATTTTGTATTTTTTTATGAACGATTTTGATAGAAGTTTTGTCTCTAGCGCCATAGAACAAATAGATTTGGTTTTTAAACATATTAATTGGCTTTTCAGAGATATATATGTGTCGAGTTTCGTCTTCTTTTGCGCTATGGACGGTAGCTCCCGTGGTTACGATATCATTGTTATCGTCTATAGGAATTGTCCTTGCAAACATAACTTCTGCGTTATTGTTGCAATTAGCATCAAACTCGTTATTTAAAATGTCACCAAGATCAAGTTCTGGATTATCCTTTAAAATTTCTTCACTAGTGTACCTACTAAGGCCATCGGCCACGCAATTCTCTTTACCTTTCAGATATTCTATATCAAAATTGTATTCGTTGAGAAAGATTTTCCACCGTTGGAGCTTCATGTTAGGTTCTTTGATACTATTCAGCCAGACGAGGGGCTTATGGTCAGTGCGTATTGTAAACCTTCTCCCATATAAATATGTTCTAAAATACTTCACCGCCCAAACAACTGCAAGAAGTTCCTTCTCGATCGTCGAATAGTTACGTTCGTGGTTGTTGAGAGTGCGAGAAGCATAGCATATGGGGTGATTAGTTTGACTGAGCACAGCTCCTAAGGCATAACCCGAAGCATCGGTTGTCAGAACGAAAAGTTTATCAAAATTTGGACTTTTGAGAATAGGGTCAGTACAAAGCAATGTTTTTAGATTTCCGAACGCTTTTTGATATTGAGGGTCTGCTGTATTAACCTTTTCAGACTTTTTTAAATACTTTATTAAAGGATATCCAACTTTAGCGTAGTCTTTAATGAATTTCCGGTAGTATCCGGTTATACCCAAAAATCGCTTGATACTTTTTTTTGTCTACAGGGAGTTTCATCTCGGCTATAGCTTTTACTTTATTTGGATCTGGTTTTATGCCATTTTGTGTGATAATGTGACCTAAATAGTTAGTGTATGGATCAGCAGAAGAGCATTTATTGATTTGAATTTTTAAGTTAGCTTCCTTAAGACTTTGAAAAATTTTTTTTAGTGAAAGCAAGTGTTCATGGAAACTGGTGGAAAAGACAAGAATGTCGTCCAAATAGACGACACAAATTTTATTGACAAAATCCTTTAGAACATTATTCATCAATCTCTGGAATGTCGACGGGGCATTTTTCAACCCAAATGGCATTCGCAGAAACTCATAATGTCCGCTTTTGGTTGAAAAGGCTGTTTTCGCTCTATCGTGAGCGTCAACCTCGATTTGGTGGAAACCTTTCACCAAATCGATTGTAGAGAAATAGTTGCATTTTCCTAGTTTGTCAAACAAATCTTCGATGTTGGGCATGGGAAATCGGTCATCTATCGTCTGGTCATTTAGTTTTCTATAATCTATTACAATTCGCCAACTTTTATGTCCATTCTTATTGTCCTTTTTAGGGACAACCCAGATTGGCGAATTGTAAGGACTTGAGCTAGGGACTATTATTTTTTGTTGTAGCATTTCGTTTATTTGCTTATCAACTTCGTCTGTATGTACTTGTGGATAGCGGTAAAGTTTGCTGTATATTGCTATTTCATTTTTTGTGTTTATTTTATGTTTTATTTCACTTGTAAACGTAAGACTGTCCCCTTCCTTATAAAATATTGATTGAAATGAATTTATTAAATATTTTAATTTATTAGTATCTGTTTTGTCTAAATGAGTTGCAAATACTTCGTCAGAGACTCTATTGTTGAAATATTCATTGCAAAGTATGTTCGAAGTTTCTAAAGAGAGGCATTGTTGCGTATAAGTTTCTTCTTCTTTATTAAAATAAATAGGTATACTTGCACTATCTGTCACAAGGCATCGGTTTTTGTAATCAATAATTGGGTTAAATTTTAATAAAATATTGTTTCCAACTAGACCGTCAAAATAATCATGGAATTGGTATTCTAAAAACTCGACAAAGAAATTTGGATGGTTGAATTCTTTAAATAAGGGAATTCTGTAAAAAACGTTCGTCTTTATGTTTCGGCCAAGGACTCTTAGATTACTATTGCGGGGTGGTAGTTTCCATTTAGGGTGACACAAGTTTTCGTTAACTATGCTGAATTCGGCGCCACAGTCAATTATAAATCTGAGGGGCCTAATATGATTTTCTATTACTATATATGGGAGTTGTTTTGTTGGTCTAAGGGAAAATTTTGTTCATTCAGAGTAATGTCCATAGGATCGTTATGTTGATTATACCTGTTTGATCGTCGTGATTGACCGCTACGTGAAAAATTTGTATTTTGTTGTTGACTAGCTTGACTGTTATAGTTATTTTGTTGAAATTGGGTAGTTTGTGGATGGTTATAATTTTGTTGTGGCTGATGATTAACTTGTGAAAAATTTCTATTTTGTCCTTGTCTGTTACGATTGTTAACCTGTCTATTTCGAAAATTTTGTGCATGGAAATTGTTTTCTCTATTGTAAAAATTACTCGAATTAGGTCCTAATGACTGATGGTTAATTTCTAGTATTATTTTAAAAGCTTCGTTTAAAGTCTGGGGGTTTCGACATAGAATTATTGTTTTTGTTGGTTCTGGTAAATTATTTTTAAATGTCTCAAGAGCAATCCTATGGTTCGAATTTACTATATTTTGATCTAGGTTATTACTATTCAATAGGAGAGAATTGTTAATTCTGCTTAAAAGACTGTTTATACTGTTGTAAAATTCTTCAATTGTTGTTGTGACTCTAACTAGTCTTATTTGGTCTATCAAAGCATGAGTAGATAACCTTTCCCCAAAATTACTTGCTAAAATTTCTCTTATTTGAGGCCAGGTGTTAAGACGTCCATGCTTTTGGAGCTCACACCTAGCTGGCCCTACGATTTTGTCTTTAACGTATCCCGTTAGAAATATTTGAGCCTTATCATCAAATTCATTAAATAATGGAACCATCGAATCTATCCTATCCAAGAAGTCAACTGTAAAATCACAACTACCGTCATATGGAGGAATCTTACTAACTAATTCTAATATAAACTTAAACTTATCGGCTGGGCTTAGAACTTCCATGATGGGTGGGTAATTTATTTCTTCGTAAGTACGTACCGTTAAAGCAGCAGATTTTTGTGTTCTTTGATGCTGTAGATAGTGTCCCGTTGTGGAAATCCACGCAGAATTTTTTTTTTTTTGTTTTTTTTTTTATGGAGTTTGAATGTGAGTATGTACAGCCAGGTTACTCAAAGCGGTTCACTAGCTCTTAGACGAAAAGTCACTGCATGAGTGTATTTATGTATTTATGTATGTATGTGCGTAAGTTGCGGTAATTCGTTGATCTTTTCTTTCTTTTTTTTGTGTAGATCGAACACTTGGTGTCGAGAACTTCTTAATTTAGTCTTTCGTTCGTCCGATTAATTATTGAACTTTTTTTTGTTAAGACGAAAGGTTTTCTCATTTAAAGGTTTTTATTTTCCATTTAATTTTTGTTTTTTAAAAAAAAAATCGATTGCCGAGTTTTGCGACTGCGCCAGTTATATAAATAAACACACTGTTAGATTGTTTGTTATTTTTATTATTTATCACTAACGTACTTCTACGGCCGACCACGTCACAACTCAAAACCAGACTGGTCGATCTCTCCATCCACAGCTTCTAATGAAGGGCAGGCTGGAGAGAGCGAGCAGTTTGAAAGGAAAGCGCACACTTGGTATTTGCATGAATCAAACAATAAGTGTCGCGAACATAATAATACACATTTGCGCGGGTGCAGTTGCCGACGGGAGGGACACGCGTGCAGGGAAGTTGCAGCACATGTGTAACAATATCATTGATTTCTTCAAAAAAACTGATTTCATTTGAAGCACCCCGTGCAACCACCAGATACGTAGGTAACTCCACTTTTTCGCGAAATATGTTTTTTTAATGCAGAAATAAAACAAAATCCTTCTTCGTTCGGTGTACAAAAAGACTTCTACGTTGACTCTTCGATAAGGAAACACACTTTTGGAGTTATCACTGTTTTCAAAACGGAGCAAGAATAAGACATGTCCTGGAGTTGTTTGGTTTTGTGCCGCTTTTCAAACACTAATAACAGTATATGAGCTTTACAGATATGAGTATATAAAGAAGTTTTTGCATAGAATCTATTGTACTGTTTTGAAATGTATCAGTTGGTTCAGGCATTTCTTTGTGCCAGGGTATGTGTTTAATAATTAAAAAAAAAATGAGTGAAAGTGAATCAGATTTTTCCATATCGGGCTCCGAATATGAAAATGGATCTGATGATGAGGAGACATCAAGTAGTGTTGATACTTTACCTGTTCAAAAAGGTAATAAATTCATTTAAATGTTTGAGCTTTCAGTGTAATATTATTGGTTTGTATGGCTTCAGGAAAAAAGCGTGGAAAAGAAACATAGCTAAAAGGAAGAGAGCAGAAGGCAAGAAGTACGCAAACCGTAAGGGAAGTACCGTTGCAGCAAAAATATGGCCAGCCATGCAGTTGCAAGAAAAAATGATTTGACGCTGGACGTCGGAATCTGTATGCGAAAGTTTTTCATAAATTTAATGAGCTGGGAAATAAAGAAAAACAAGACGTACTCGTATATTTGTGTAAATTAAAAAGACAAAATGCAGTTAAGAGTCATTGATGTGCGAGTGGAAATGAGGAAATCCGAAAATAAATATTTTATACGGGACATTAAACATGAAATAGAGGTATCTAAAAAAACATTTTGTTCAGTTCATGGAGTCCATAAAAGTCGAATCAAAAAACTCTCAAGCTTTTCGGTTGAAAAAGTAACTGCGCCTTCTGACATGAAACGTCGTCACGCCAACGGAGTAAACAAGATTCCAGAAGATGTCCAAAATATTGACAGCCATATTAAAAATTTCCCAAAACAATCTTCTCACTACAGCCAAAATAAGGAATCGAAGTACTTTCCTTCCGACTTAAATGTAAGGAAAGTGTATAATCTTTATTTAGAAAAGCTTGAGCCAAGCGTTTTTGCATTGATGACTGAACAAAATGGTAACCCAAAGCAAAAGTTACATACGATTTTTATAGGGAAAACTTTACGAACAATTTCAAGCTTCTTTTTGGATCACCTAGATCAGACACTTGCCAGACGTATGATAGCCATGAAAAGAAAATAGATGCAAATGATTCTGTGGAAGAAAGACGTACATACACTCATGGTTGCGAAAGATCTTCACGAAAAGAAGGCTAAAGTGTTTTATGATGATTTATGCGAAAAAAGCTCCGAGTGCTTACAAGACTCGACAGTTGATTTCCAACAAAATTTGCTACTTCCACTAATACCATCGGGTTATGTCTTTTATAAAAGGCAGTTATGAGTCTTTAATTTTTGTATCTTTCAATGCAGTACCAAGAAAAGCTACATGTACATGTACGAAGGGCGATCAATATATTCTCGGTATCGATATGAAGGAAAATACGAATTCAATTTAAATTGTTTTTATTTTTCAATATAATCTCCCCTAACATCAATGCATTTGTTACATCTTGAGATATGCTTTTTTAAACCCTCAAAAAAATAAAATTCCTCTTTCTCTGCAAAATACCCATTTATTGCCGACTTGAGTTCTTCATCATCCGAAAATCTTTTTCCACGAAGACATTTTTTCAAATCCGGAAACAGGAAATAATCACTAGGGGCAAGGTCTGGACTATAGGGTGGGTGTTGGATTTCTTCGAAACCACAATCTCGCGCAGCAGCCTTGGAAACTCGCGCCGTGTGAACAGGAGCGTTGTCACGAAGAAGCAACACACCCGCTGCGAGTTTACCCCGTCTTTTCTTTTTAATTTCCTCCCGCAAATTATGCAAAGTGGAAGCGTAGGATGTGGCGTTGATGGTTTCACCTTTTTTTTGTACTCAATGAGCAAGATTTCCTTTGAGTCCCAAAAAACTGTGGCCATGAGCTTCCCGGCAGACGGAGTGACTTTGAACTTCTTCGGGGGGTCTGTTCCTTTTTTATGCCACTGCATGGACTCTTGTTTGCTTTCAGGGTCATAGTGGTGGACCCATGTTTCGTCCCCAGTAACAATTCGATCCATAACACCGTCCGCGTTCTCACTACACATCTCCAAAAGCTCTCTACAGCATGCGATTCTCACTTTTTTCTGAGGCGCTGTGAGCATTCGTGGCACCCACCTTGCACTGACCTTTGAAAGGCTAAGTTAAGATGGTCATGAAGAATGGTGTGAATGGTACCAATTGAAACTTGGTGATCTCTGCCATCATTTTCACCTTTATTCGGGTATCCTCAAGAACAAGTTTTTCGACTTCTTTGATGCTTTCTCCCGTACAAGCAGTAGCCGGGGCGCCGGAGCGGGGGTCGTCTTCAATGCTCTCTCTGCCTCTCTTGAATTCACTTGACCACTTTTGCACAGTTGATAATGAAGGTGCGGAACCCTGGTAAACAGCCACCATCTCTTCATGAATAGTTTTTTGACTTTTTTCTTGCTTAGTGAGAAATTTAATTACAGCGCGATGCTCAATTTTCACCATCATCGTCTCAGTTGCCATTATGATTCTGTTTAACTAGAGATAAAACGCGAATTAATAATCACATTTATATGAAATTTTACATGAATGCACTAAAATAATAGTATTACTTGATAAATAAGTCAATTTATATATATAACCACAGCTTCACCCCGATACCGAGAATATGTTGAACGCCACTCGTATGATGAGACCATCTTCCCTCAACTCCAAGAAATATGAGGAGGTCATAAACTTGGCTCAAAAGTATGTTCCTCCAGAAGATATGCCCTTTTACAATAATTTGATGTCGCAGCAGTCTGTTCAAGATGCTGAAAACACAGACTATGAGATGACAACGAGGGCCCCCTTTAATTCTCACCAAAATCGGTGCAAAAACAAATTTCTTTTTTTTACTTTAATATACAATTTGTTGACATGTCTTTAAATTAAATAAATTAATTTTGATAATTTCTTTTCAAAATTAACTAATATTGTGCAATTATTTTCATTTCTTATTTTTAAGATAGCCTCCCCCAATTATACTGCTTTGTATCACGAAGTACGAAAGCTTATTAAAGATACTACAGGAAGGCAAAATAAAAGGTAATACAACTCTAATAAATATTAGTGATGTCAAAATTAATTTGGAAGACGAAGAATCCTACAGAAACTTGACAACATTACTACAATAAATCAGAAAAAAGTGCATGGTATTCTTTTGAAAATAAACAAGCCTTGCCTTGTAAAGAAACTAAAGTTCTCACCCATTACTGAACGTATTGTGAATGAATTAAAGATGAAAAACTTCAAAATACTAGAAGTTGTCAACATGCTGAAATGTAAAAGCAAAGTATGTTACATCAGCTGATGTTAATGCTTACTTTTGAGCAAGATGAAGTCATCAAGAAAATTTATGAAATTAAAGATATACTAGGAAATTCATTCTTTGCGTAATTCAAAGCTAGTTCCTCAATGTAAGAACTGTCAAGAGTATGGTCACACTCCAAATACGTCAACTCTAACCCGAAATACGTTAGATGTGCAGGAGACCACCATACAAAAGACTGCATTAGGGAAAAAAGGCAACCGCAAAATGCGCCAACTGTAGCGAAAGGCGCCCAACACGCCAACTATATAGGCTGCATAGTAGCAAAAGACGCACCTAAATTCGAAGAAAACCGAAATAAAAGAGACTTAGGATCGAAATCTAGGGACCAAAATTCTGGAAAGCTAAAGAAAACATAAAACCCTCAAGAAAAAATGGAGAACTTAAATCTCATAATCGGTTCAAAGAAAACATATGCATAGGTTACTTCAAGTAACGTTGTGAAACCAGTCGGAAACCTCAAGCCTTCCAGCAATGCCATGAAGGATATCATGCAAAGCATACCCAACAGAATAAAAGATATGGAAAAGAATAATAAGAAAATTCTTGAAAGAATATCTTTCCTTGGAAAACGAAACAGTAAGAAGAGAATTGTACCTAAAAGATCCTAATGGCTAAAAATATACAACTCCTGTTATGGAATACTAATGGTGTTGAGAATCGCAAAAACGATATAAGCAAAACTGGCATACGTCTAGTCTCCGAGACACGTTTCAAAATTGGAATAAAATATAAACTGCGCGGATACAAGACAAACCATACCCCACAAGACAGCATCCGGGGGCTGCAGTTATAATTAAGAAAGGTGTTGACCCCGATGAAGATGAAGACTGCCCGTCGTGTGAAATAGAAGCCAAATCCGTAAATATAAAAACAATCAGAGGCATATTGTTCTCCTAACTACAGGCTGAAACAAATCGATCTTAAAAGCCTCTTCCGGAAATAAATTCAAAATAGGCGGAGATTTCCACGTACAGAACAAACTTTGGGGATCAAGATTAACAAATGCAAGAGGAAGAGAACTCCTGGAATCTATGAAAGAAGGGACGTTGTCGACTTCTTTATAGCTAAGAATATCTTCTCAAATACTACCCATTTCAGGAAGGGCCAAATCTTGACTCAGATCACTCACCTGTGCTGCTTACACTTGGTAATAAAATTATAATGGAGGAACGCATTCCATGCCTAGTGAACAAGCTAACTGACTGGATATACATATTTCCGATATTTGCTAGTGGAATGCATCGAACTATCCACACCAATCGATACAATAGAGCAATTATAAAATGGAGTACAGACTTTCACTATAAATACAAAAGTCTACTTGGGCTGCAACTCCTAAATCAAATAATAAAGTAAAAAGAAACGTACATATATCCCAAAGTAATATGCAACATTATAGCTGAAAAGAGGAGAGCTCGTAAACGCTGGCAATATTGTCGAGAGCGCCAAGTGATAAAACAAAACTCCATAGTTTAAACAATAAGCTCAGCAAAAAGATCATAGAAATCTGACGAGCGATGCTAGTACAGAAGGCTACAAAAAAGTGAAAAGAACAACGACATACATTCCGCCATACGGAATTCGTATGACGGAAACGAATTACGTCTTACAGCCATACGGAGATAATGATTATTTACAACAAACGGAAGAAAGCAGTAACCTCTAAGGAAATAGCGACAGAAATAAAAGAAAAATTCAACCCGAAAAAACCTCCGGGATCAGATCTAATCACGGGTGAAATTCTAATAAAAGCTGCCCAAAAATTGTTTGAAAAAAATACCAAAAAGGCATGTGGAAGGTCGCGGAAGTTATTATAGTACCAAAGCCGGGTGAAGTTACCTCATATGGTCCGATATCATTGCTGCCAATCCTGTTAGATCTCTTCGAAAAAAAATTTCTGAAACGACTTCATCTAATTATAGAGAAAAAGGCACTGATACCAAACCATCAATTTGGATTCAGAAATAGGTACTCAACTATAGACCAGGTTCACAAAATATCTAATAAAATAGAAAAAGCCTTAGAACAAAACCATATATGCTCTGCCATCTTCCTTGATGTAACACAGGCTTTTGATAAAGTCTAACACAAAGAATTAGTCCGTAAGCTACAAAAATATCTCCGAAATAATACTCAGATATACTGGAATCATATAATGCAGCGATTATTTAGAATTAAGCAAGAAAGTGAGTAATCAGCATTGAAATATATTAAAACTGGAGTACCGCAAGGTAGTTTGTTAGGACCTGTACTTTTCCTCCTATACACGAACGACCTAGCGCAAAATGAAAAAATACAATAGTCACAAACAAAACTATTGCCATATTTGCGGACAATACTTCTGTACTTGCTGTCGGAAAACCCGTGTAGGAAGTTACAGAAAAACTGCAAAAAATGACAAATAAAATTAAATGAACTGAAGTCAGTTCATGTTAACTTTACCAATAAAAACGTACAACACATGCCTATGCACCTATGTAAATAACAAAGTAGTTCTGTATTCGAACTCAGCTAAGTATTTAGGCATGACTCTGACTCAAAGTTACGCTAGGAAACTCACGTCAAGGAAATAACATGATGGACTAAATATACGATAGAATAGAATGTATTGGCTCATAGGGAGGTATTCATGTCTCTCTATATACGAAAAACTGCTTCTTTATAAGGAAGCTCTAAAGCTAGTATGAACATATGGTTTCCATACTTTGGGTAGGCACAAGAAAAACAAACCCGCAAAGCGTTCTATGGTTCCAAAACAAAGTACCACGTAATATTGTTAATGTGCCATGGTACATACGTAACACTGATCTAACATACATAGCGATCTAAAAATTGAAATAATAGGGGACGAGGTCAGGAAGGTTAAAAGAATACATGAACGTAGGCTTCGCAACAATGCTTAAATTAGCATTAAGTAGTCGAAATACTACTTCCGATAGAAGATTACGAAGAATAAAATCATTCGAACTAAAAACGTGGTAATGAATTAAAAAACAAAATGTAACAGACCAAAGTTAGTTCCTTATAACTTAGATTTACAAGTATTAGAAACAAATTGCTGATTAGTTTGACGACTAGGTGCAATTATTGGAAAGATGGTAACACCATGCTTTCTCTGGGTGTTTTTATTGGGTGGGTCAAGCCCCATACGATCGCTAAGCTCTTTCAACGATTTTCACCCAGCTACACACAAAACAAACACAAAAAAAATGTCCAGACTTTAAACATCATACCAAACTGTTGCTTCGCGATTCTATTGCCGAGATGATGCTTCCTTGAGTAATGTTGTCGCAAGAATGATGCTCGCCTTGTCTAAATACTTTTTTGATACCAAATGTCTCGAGGAGTTCTTCATTGACCTTGATGGGGTAGTGTGCATTCTCCATAGTCATCCTGCACAAACGGACGATTTTGGCAGAAATGCCAAAACTAGACATTGCTCTGTATAGCTCGTCTCTATAGGTGCTGTCATACGCGGTCTTAAAATTGATGGAAAGATAGCGTCTATCGATTTGAATCTCATGGGTCTTTTCCAAGATCTGACCTAAAGCCACACTGATATGGACCGACCAGGTCGTTAACGAACGGCTTTACGCGTTCACATAATACGGCAGGTGGGATCTTGTAGGCGACGTTAAAGAAGACTGATGTTTCTGTAGATGGCATAGTTAAGAAGGTCTGCTTTCTTGAGGATCGGACAAACAATGCTGAGGTTCTATTGATCGGGCATACTTGCATCATATCATATTTTGCAGATGAATTGGTGTACGCTCCTTACCAAGTCATCGCTTGCCGCTTTGAAGAGCATGGTAGTCAGGCCATCTGCTCCAGAAAATCTGTTGGACCTGCTGGACTAAAGCGGAGATATGGCTATATTCACGTCATTCAGGTCGGATTGACGGAGTTTTTGGTCTACATTGTAGTGGTTCAAAGGTTCATTCTGCCTGACAGCGGTATTTTGTTCGTCATCGCCGTTATACAGTTTATAGAAATGCTCTTTCCAAATCCTCAGCATTGACTGCGACTCTACTACTACATTCCTTTGTTTTGATTCGGGGTTTGTGTCCGTAGCACATTTTATTTACGTTTTGGTAAAACTTCCGAATCTCATTCCTGGATTAGCATCTCTTTCCTCGTCAATTACGCACTTCTCATGGTTTTCCTTTTGGGTCTTGAGAACCCGGTGTTCGTCTCACCTCTTCTGCTCGTTGAGCTCGTGAGCAGCTCTAGTTCTTCTGTGCTGCACTGCTTTGCATGCATCTAGCCTACATATGCTTGCCGGCACTCGTCGTCAAACCAGGAGTTTCATTGTGATGGCCGAGTGAAACCCAGCACACCAATGGCGGTATCTCAGATGGCTTTTTGACAGTGTTTCCATTGCCCTTCGATACTTGACGCTGGCAGCATAAAGACCTCTGAAAGGATTAAGTAAGGCTTGATCGGAAAAGGATTTGGCGATCTCTTGCGATTGTAGCCGTCTGACGCCAAACTTCCTCACATTATTATCTTTCCTTTGCGATGTTCAGGATATCCGCAACCGTACCTTGGTTACAACAATGTAAGTATTCGAGTCGACGTTGGCCCCTCTGAACGTTCGGACATCAATTATACTGGAGGAGTATTATGGATTGTCATGGTCATGGTCATGGGTGACAATATGGTCAATCTGGTTGACTGTTGATTGATCAGGAATTCTCCAAGTCCCCTTATGAATATCGAGATGTGGGTACCTCATGTTATACACGACCATGTTTCGCTCTGCAGCACAGCCTATTAGCCTGAATCTGTTATCGGAGGTGGTATCGTGCAGGCTATACTTTCCGACAGTACTAATGTTGGGAAGTTTAACCTTAGTAGGCTCGTTAACATGGCGGAAACTCAAGACTTCTTGCATAGGTCTGCCTCTTAGCACAAATCCGCATCCAAATAGGCACCGCTCTCGATAACAATCGCCGTAGTAGATGTCGCAGATTTTTATCCTCTTTTTGTCCGGCCCATCCCATTGCATTTCCTGGATGGCGGTAATATCTGCTTTGGAGCAGTCCAAGGCATCCGCTAGTTGTTCGGCTGCAGATCCGAAGTTGCCAATAGTAGATTCGTCCGTATCTGAGGCTTGCTGTTGCTTCGTAAATTAAGTTTTTTAGGCTCAACTCTATGCAATTTATACTTGTGCCTGCCTACAAAGCGGAGTCATACGTAATCCTGGTCGCAATAAACTATATAGTAAGGAGAAAGACGCAGTTTCTGTGTCTATAGTTAAAGCGTGGCTATGCTACACTTTGCGAAGCATCTCCATTCCAAGTTATTATATTTCGACAATAGAAAGCTTCTTAGAAATTATTCAGAAGACTGCAGAGGTTCCCAGGATTTGAACCCGCGTTGGTTGTATCTGGGTCTTCGGAAAAGGCTTTTTGATTAAGTGGCATTACTCTTCAGATTGCATGCTCCTAATAGGGCAGCGGCCCTATAGCTGTCTCTCAGCATGAAAGGTTGTATAATAGTATACTTACTGAGCACCTAAGTGTGCTAGTCATTAGTTGGGTGTTGTCATCGAACACGTTACTCATCCTTTCATCCAATGGACAAAATTTGTCTAAGCACTTCCATTATATGGTGGTCACACTTCATTCCAATTTCTACTCTACGAGTATTTTGCTACTGGATGTTAGAAAAGCATCGTCTGGTCATCCTAAAGTCGCCGGTTCAGACTGACTTTGTGGTAGGTCCGGTGGTCGAGCAGCATGGTCGAACAGTTGCCCTCCTCAAGTTTAGCATGGTCAACACAATTGGGTGAGACGAGAACCCGATGGCTACCACGAGGACATACAATAAGCACAATTGATGTGTAGTCATAGCTACAGAACAAGGAATCGTCGGTTTGAGCTAACTCAGTCCCTAACCGAACAATTACTTATTTTCTTTTTTCAATAGCTGAAAATACAATTTCCTACAGATATATATTCAGCTAAATCCCGAACCAAAATAAGAAAAACTCTTCTCAATAAATTACATCTCTCAGTGTAGATTTAAATTTATTTTGAACGTTTTGTTGCGTTAACATTAACCAGAATAAAATATTTGACGGAACAGCAATTTATTTTCGCATATTTCATGTAATCGATTGGTAAACTCAAGTACGTTCAATATATTTTTGAAGCCGGCTATCCTACAATAAAACATCGTTGGCATCAATAAAAACAAATTAACTCATGACCACTGAGGAAATATTGAAACGTACGGGTACGGGTACGAGTATCTGTATCGATTTCGAATTTAGATTTGCATTTTGGCTGGAGTTCAATTCGAGACGAATTATTGTTTGTCTACCATTTCAAAGGGATATTTGATATGATCCTTTTGAATTTGCGAAACACAATATACTCTCAGGGGATGGCATCAAGTGCTTCGATTGCAATAAGTTGAAATTTATGGCAAAAGTTATATCAAGTTGAATAGCAATGTACATAACTGACCATTTGCAATCAACAAAAGTAAATACAAACAATGGGACTTTTGTGTGATGCAAAAATAATGTTTCGTCCAAATTGAAATGGGGGTTCGAAAATGTCACGTCACACATAGAAGGGGCCAATGTTGTAGCAAATGGTTAGGAGTGGTTGATGGAATATTTTTCATCTTTTCAGTATGCCATTACCCTATCAGAACACTTAAATTTATTATTGAAATGGTAACCGACAATGATGGCATATCATATCGCCAGGCATCCAACAATGTAAGTGCACACAATAGAAGCGCGTATGCAATTGCACTTACCTTCCTTGTTATTCCGCTTGTTAGTTAAATTTAAGTACTATTCTAAAGGACACATACATAATCTCGGATCACTTCGTCAATGAGGCCGAGAGTTTGTTAAAGTTCTTGCAAGTGAGTGAGTGGGTGGCATCCAACATTTAATGGGAAGAATAAATTCTTAGTGGAATTTGGTTTGTTGTTGCGAATTCGTCAGTATCAGCGCCTTAAACCCAAAACCCTCTGGCTGCTGCTGAAACCAAGATAAACTATTGTACATAAACCAAATTTCAAATTGGTACTAAGGCATGAAGGTTAAGGGATAAAATCACTGCACATGATGGCAATAGAAAAATCAGCTGCTTCTGATGAATGATGCAAATAAAACACGCAAGCCGTTCAGGGTCGGGTTTAAGTCTACGAGACAGCAAGTACAATTGTCCTTGGTCTTAGACTCGATACTGTTTTTTTTTCTGGTTGAACGGAGCACTCAGACAAACAACTAGTCCTTTTAAGTTCCTTTAATCTTTCAGTCTTTCGAAGAAAAGAAAGGGGAGTAAGCGCTTCATTGCTAAAGTGCCTACAGTACCATCACTCACCACGTGAACGCTGGTATCTGCAGCCTGATGCGAGCGTAAGCCAGACATTCACAGAGGTAGTGCTCCGCGGCATCCGTCATCATATTCACAAGCAATCGTTGCATTATGTTGTATCACTTATGCCCAGCACATTTAAGTGCTGAGCAATAGTGTAGCGCCCCGTCACGACGACATAAATAGCCTGCAGTTTTCCTACTGAAGGGCAGAATGAGACTTCGAGAAACATTCGTTTGGTCAGTCGGAAACATAGAAAGCAATGCCACTTGCAGGTGTGCTCGTATGAAACCCATCTGTCATTGGAAGCCTTACGAACACACAGGCAGAACTTACGTAGGTCCGGGTCTTGAAAAACTCTCTGCTGAGCCTTGCCTAGCAAGTTAAACAGCAATTACATTTACCGTCATCCAATAGTGACCTGGAACCCAGGTAAGGCTCAGTGAATTTAACCTTCCGACTGCGTTCAGTCGTAAGGTTGGAAGTCCTAAGAGGGCTCAGCAAGGCTTTAAGCATAGCTTGTTTGTCGCTACAGATGCAAATGTTCTCCCCTCCACCGATTCTTGCCATCAGGATTGCGTATATTTCCACTTGGAAGACTAACGCAAGTTTTCCGAACGAGGAGTGAAATCTAACTTTGTCGTCCTCCAGAAAAACACCAGCGCCGCATCCTAAAACGGTTTTGGAACCATCTGTAAACACCCGACTATATTCCTTTCTTCGCTCAAATTCTGATGACCGAAACCACTCTTGGGCATAGGGAAAGTCGATTTCGTATTTTTTCCGCAGCAGGAGTTTTGAAGTCATTGCATCAGACGGCATGCCCATAAGACCAGTGTCAAAAGACAGTCGGTGAGCAAGGTCACCAAACCAGTGGGTGTTGTATCCCAGACCACTTCCTTTTAAATGGAAGGTGGCTTTGGAAGCGCAGCCCATGATATGAATATCAAGCGGAGAAAGATACATACAGCCGAAACAGACTGTTTTTTGGAGTCTGGTAAAAACAGCTGTTGGGGTGTGTAGGGCTTTTTTACTTTTTCTAAATATGTGTGGGGTTAGAAAATGGGTGGAAAATGCGGATTTTAATAAAACACGTCTTTTCGATTTTAGGGTTACAGCCAAGAGATTTTATTAGTCTTTTCCGGAAATTACTTCCATTTTTACCTTAACAAACTGTCATACTAAATGTACTAAATAATAATACGTAATCCTACGTTACGTTTTATAGGTTACATTATTAATAAAAAATAGAGTTCAATTTAGCTCAATTCTAACATAAATTACAATTTTAATAATTATTGTAACAAAAATATATGTTGTTATACATTTTATTCACGAACATTCTCCCGCCCGGTGGACGAATTTCGTCCGCAAGTGTCCTCGCTCTTGTACCGTACTGTACTTCTTCTGACATAAAAGTTGTGTGTTGTGTGAGTGTGTTGACTAGACATGTAAAATGAGACAAAATCGTGTAATTATTAATTTGAGACATTACATGTAGGTGACAAGGACGACGATATAACAAACGAGCAACAAAGGGAGATAAAATATGTGTCATTGACAAATTGCAATAGTGCAACAGTTTGTTTTGATCGTTGACCAAATCTGGGTCAATTTCCTATCGCGTGTGTTGTTCGGTTCCTTTTTTTTCTTTTTTTTTTTTAGTTTATTTTCGTTGGTTTTTCCCACTTTTTTTTAGTTTTTTGTTTGTTAAAAAGGTAAGTGTCTTTATTTATATTACTTGTCTGCTCCCCTTCCTTCGCGCAGTTCGATTTCGTTTTGAATTGTGTACATCGGCGTGTGTACATATTGTACATATTGATGTGCATCGATTTTTTCGGTTTCGCGCAAGTGACATTTCGTGTGCAGTGCAACAAAAAAAAAACAAAAGAGAAAAAGAAATGGGAAAATGAGAAAAAAAATAATAATAATAAAAGTTCATTGTAATTATTTTCCCAATAACTCGGTACAATTTGTGGTGTTATTTTGTACGATAACTGTTCTCCGCGTACGCAATTTTTGGTTGTGCAGTGCGATGCTGTGCGACGAAATTTTCGCGAACGGTTAGTTGATGATGATGGCCGAATTAGCCTTCCTAGTGTGTGTGGTGTGTGTGTGTGGTATTTACATTTTTGTGTAAAGCCATGAATCCGCCTTCGTATAGAATTGTTGTTGCAATTCATCTTCAGTAAGTTTTTTTTGACATATTCACTTTTTTTTTATTTACGTATTTATTTATTATTATTTTCTCTATTTATGTAATTTATGATTATTTACCATAGTTTAAGTTATTTATTTTTATATTTGAGTGTTTTATGTTGAAATATTTGTAAAAATGGGATAAATGGTAAAGTGTTGTGTTGGGTTGAGTGGACAACGTTGAGTGTTCATGTGAAAAATTGCAAGTGCCGTCGGGGTTTTGATTCTCCAATTCCCGTCGGCATTCTGGGATTTTGGAACTCTGCAACGTTGTCTGGTATGAATGATGTGTTTTCTGTGGATAACGTTGAGTGTTCACTAAGAAGCTTCAAATTCCGTCGGGGTTTTGACTCTCCAATTCCCGTCGGCATTTTGGAGTTTCGGAACTCCACAGCGTTATCCGGAATGTCTGATTTTGTGTGATTTAGAGTGGACTGTATGTGTGTTGTGTTGTGTAGGGATTCTAGGATAGAATAAGTTTGTGTTATTATGTTTTATTAATTTAATAAATTGTTTTTTAAGAACGAAGAAATGTCGTTGATTTTCATTTGAGTTTATTTAAAGTGTTTGTTTTATATACGTTGTGTTGTGTCGTTTAAAATGCTGTGTGTTGTTTAGAATTTCATTATATTTTGTGTACATTTGTTTAGAGAGAAATTTGCAATGATTGATGGAGAGAAAAAACGGATGTAAATTATTTATTTGTGTTGTGTAGAAATAAGGGAAGAATAAAAAGAAAATATGTATATCGTTATTTTAGTTTTCGAAATTCTTGTTTTGTGTTGTTTGAGTATTTTGTATTTCCTTAGTGTTGCTTGGTAAACAGCAGATTTTCCCAATTGATCGTGTAAGCTCTCCGGTACTTGTTTTCAAAGTGACCACTCGAATTAGTCCGTCGTTTCCGGGATGTGTAGCGATGATGCGTGCGAGCCGCCATTGCAACGGTGGTAGTCTCTCGTCTTTAATGAGAACTAAATCGCCGCATTTTGGTCCCGGCTCCCGTGTCATCCACTTTGGGCGCTGTTGCATTCTGGACAAGTATTCCGTACTCCACTTGCGCCAGAAATAGTTGGTCATAGAGGTGATCCGCTTCCATCGCTCAAGGTAACTTACCCTCTCGAAGGCAGTGTCTCCTTGAGGAATCGCGACGAGCCTTTCGCCGATTAAAAAATGTGCTGGTGTCAGCGTTTCCAAATCTTCGATGTCGTCCGACATTGGGCACAAAGGTCTGGAATTGAGGCAGGCTTCAACTTGAGTAAGCAACGTTGACAGTTCTTCGAATGTCAGAGCTTCTGCCCCGACCGCTCTTCGGAGGTGATGCTTTACCGATTTTACCCCTGCCTCCCAAAGACCTCCGAAATTGGGAGATGCAGGGGGGATGAAAGTCCACTTTGTGTGCAGCTGAGTAAGTTGTTCATTAACCGACCCCCAGTCAACCTTCGCCTTTTGCAGCATCCTCCCTAACTCCGTTTCCGCCCCTACAAAATTAGTGCCACGATCACTGTACAGTTCAGCGCACATTCCTCGGCGAGCTATAAATCGTTTGAAAGCCGCTAAGAACGCCTGTGTCGTAAGATCTGACACGACCTCCAAATGCACTGCCTTGACTGCTAGACAGATGAATATTGAAAAATACCCCTTTAATGTTTTTGCACCTCGTCCTTTCCAGGTTTTGATGTCAAAGGGTCCTGCAAAGTCTACACCCGATCTGGAGAAAGGCCTTGCCATGCGAACTCTTGGCCCAGGTAAGTTCCCCATGAGTTGTTGCATTGACTTCCCTTTGTGACGGAAACAAGTGATACACTCATGCACCATCTTCTTCACCTTTCTCCTTAACGAAAAAATCCAGAACGCTGTGCGGATGTATGCCATCATTAGGGAAACACCACCATGGATTGTGTTTTTGTGTGCATCTCTTATGATAAGATGTGTGAGATGATGATCTGGTGCCAGAATAGATGGATGTCTCTGTTCGTCGTCCAAGTTTGAGTTCTGCAATCTCCCTCCAACACGTAGAATGTCGTCAGCATCTATAAACGGATTCAAGTTTAAGGTACGTTTAGGATATACCTTTTTTGCCACATCCATTTCAGGGAACATTTGTCTTTGTGAGGTTTTTATCAACAGTTTCATAGCCTTGTCAATTTCGTTAACCTTCAATGAACCTTTATACCTTGTTTCAGGTTTTTCCCGGCAGTTAAACACAAAACGAATGCAATAGGCTAGAATGTGACGAAGCCTTATTAACGAAGATTGCTTAAGCATAAGATTGATGACCTCATTGTCTTCCCCGAGTTGTTGCGTGACATGGAAAATGTTAGTCGTGTTCTCCTTTCGTTGCTCCAAGTCAGGGTTAATCCTTTTGGGCTGAATGGGAATCTCAAAGTTCCAATTCTCTCGTAGGAAACTTGGGCCCTTCCACCACAACTCGTTTCGTTTAATTGCTGATGGCAATATACCCCTCGAGGCGAAGTCAGCTGGGTTGTATTGGGTCGGAATGTGTTTCCACGAGCTGCAGTTCGTCAGGCGTTGAATTTCTGCTACACGGTTGGCAACGAAGGTTTTCCATCGGCTTGGCGGTGATGTGACCCAGGCGAGAGCAATCGTAGAATCTATCCACGCGTGTATCTCCAAATTCGTCAGATCCAGTGCCTTCTTGGTATAGTCGAGCAAAGTGGCTAACATAACCGCTCCACAGAGCTCAAGCCTTGGTAGACAAACTGTCTTGAGTGGTGCCACTTTCGTCTTGGCAAACATCAAGTGCTGGTGGACGTTGCCTTCCTCATCTTCGACACGCAAGTAGACGGCCGCCCCATATGCTTTCTCTGAAGCATCACAAAACCCATGTAGTTGCAGCTTTGTTGTGCCTCGTTTGCTCACTACATGTACCCACCGTGGAATCCTGATGTCCTGTATCTGCGGAAGTTCCTGCTGAAACGTCCGCCATCGCTCTTCTAGCTCTTGTGGTATTGGTTCATCCCACGTCACTCCTTGACACCATAATTCCTGCAGCATGATTTTTGCCTTGATCATACATGGAGCAATCCAACCCAATGGGTCAAAAAGTTTTGCGATTGAAGATAGCATGCTTCTTTTTGTCACGACTTTATCGTCTGAAAAGAAAGTTTTAAAAGAAAACGAATCTTCTTTTGGCAACCAGAGAATTCCTAACGCCTTTATGCCATCAACCGCTTCTATGGGTAATGTAAATCCCACTTACCGTTGATCCGCAGGAATATCACGAAGAATATCTTCCGAATTGCTTGTCCATTTCCTTAGATGGAACCCAGCTGACTTTAGAACGCTTCTAGCTTCATTTCTCTTCAATAAGGCATCTTCGATTGAGTCGGCTCCTGATATGAGGTCATCAACATACATCTCTTCACGTACGGCTTTGGCACCCAGAGGAAAATGCTGAGCCTCATCCGCCGCCGCCTGATGCAACGTTCGAATAGCCAAGTATGGAGCACTGGCCGTGCCAAAAGTTACGGTCTCAAGTCTAAAAATCCTTAACTTCTCCGTAGGATGATTACGCCAAAATATCAGCTGGTAATTTGAGTCGTCGATTGGAACTCGAATTTGGCGATACATTTTCTCGACGTCCGCTGTAAATATAATTTTGTGTAATCGCCACTTTAAAATTAATTTGAAAATATCTGTTTGGATTTTAGGTCCAGTCATTAAGTGTGAATTCAACGAGGATCCGTCCGAACATTTTGCTGCAGCGTCAAAAACAACGCGAAGCTTCGTAGTTGTGCTCGACTCTTTGAATACCGCATGGTGAGGAATGAAGAAATGGTGTGGTGTATCCAGTATGGTATTCGTTTCGTCAACCTCTGTCATCTGTTGAAGCTCCTTATATTCATTTAAGCACTTAGAGTACTCCTTGTGCAGTGTGGGGTTTTCCTGGAATCTTCTTTCCAGTTGATGAAACCTACGTAAGGCACCTAACCTCGAGGCACCAAACCCAGGTTTACATCCGTCTTTAAATGGCAGCGATACCTCATATCGCCCATCAGCCAGTCTTGTAGTTGTCTTGAGATAATGTTCTTCACATGCTTTGTCCTCAGCAGTCTCCTTAATGTCGAATGGCAACTCCTCCAGTTCCCAGAACCTTCGCAGCTGAGTATCTATGTCGAAAACCTGTAAAAAGCTGTGGACAGGTTCTATACCTCGCAAAATTGTCTTCCCAAGGAGAAGCCAACCTAGCTCAGATTCTTGTGCAATTGGGGATCTTACATCATTACCGCGTATAATGGATGCTAAAATAAATTCAGGATAAACATCGCTTCCCAGGAGAATGTCAACAGTTGCAGGCTTATCGAATTGTGGATCAGCTAACCTTAAGCCCTCGATGTGTTCCCAGTTTTGTTGAGCTAGAGGCTTGGATGGCAACAGATCAGTCAGCGACTTGAACACGTAGGCCCGGGTATTTGTTTCGAATGGTGTTACCAGCGACCCAAAGGTAAGATTTACATACCGCTGACATGAACCACTACTGATTTTTCCCAATCCAGATACCTCAATGAATGTTCGCCATTGATGAAGCCCTAATAACTGGACAGCGGATTCAGTAATGAACGTTGCTTCAGATCCAGGATCGACCAGTGCCCTAAGATGATAATAGTTGCCCTTTGAAGACCTCACTTTCACAACGGCTGTGGCAAGAAGCACACTTGGTTGATCTACCCCAAGAGAGACAGGTTGGTTAATCCTTGATTTTATGTGGAAAGTTTGTATACCTATAGTAGTGTTAGTACTAACCTTTGCAATATTCGACCCTCCACAGTTGACATGCAGCAGAGAGTGGTGTTTCTGCTTGCAGTAATAGCAGCGCACACTGCTTTGGCATTGACTAGTCCGGTGACTGTATGCTAGACAGTTCCGGCAAACACCGATTCTGTCCACTGCCTTAGATCGTTCACAGATCTCCATGGCAATGAACTTCTGACAAGTTCGAAGGGAGTGCTGACCTCTACCACATACCTGGCATGCAAACTGCTTCTTCCCGACGTGCAGGACCGTTTTCTTCTCGACCGCAACAGCCTTGTGTACAGAAGAACCGCTGACCTTGATGCCACTCGTTCCAGCTACTGCTTCCAAGGTTCGAAAACGTGTCTCCAGGAACTCTGTAAATTGTCTCAGTGTTGGCAACTCCTTCGAACTACCCAACTTCTCCTCCCACAAACGCTGAGTAAAAGCAGGTAATTTTTGCACCAGAATGTAAATTAAAATATCATCCCAAGAACTAACTGGCAATCCTAAATTGTCTAGAGCATGGAAACATTCCTGGGACGTGTCCAGTAGAGACTTGATGTTGCTTGCCGTCTCCTTCGTCAACTGCTGCTGCTCAAAAAAAAGTTGGAAATGAGCGTTTACCAACACTCGCTTGTGGTCGTATCTGGCGACAAGCAGTTCCCATGCTTTGTCATAATTGCCAGCATACAAACCTAAATGCTGCAACAGACGAGCAGCTTCACCTGTAAGACATGATTTTAAATAGTGAAGCTTTTGGATTTCACCCAGCTTTTTATTTGTGTGGACTAACGACAAAAAGACATCGCGGAAAGCCCGCCACTTCGTGTACGAGCCCTCAAAATGTAGTATTTGAATTTGGGGCAATGAAAGTTCATTGCAAGAAGCACCTGTGGATTCACCTTCCACAATCTTCTCCTTGGATGCTAACTTGGCATTGTCTATAGCGTCGACCAATTCACCTCGGTAAGTGAAATATGTTTCTTGAAGCAGATCAAAAATTTCATCAAAGTCTTCTTCTTCCAGACCTTCTTCGATTTCTCCTCGTCGAATCTTCGCTTGAAGACCAAGCGCATTCTTGAAGTTCCCTTCTAGAATAAGAAGACGACCTGACAGATAGCTGGCTGTACGACGTGATGCTCCAGTCTTTTTGAAGTTGGAGTGGTCACGAAGAATCTGCTCCAGAACACCTTTTTGGTCTGCACCCGTGGACAATTTTGACATTTTTAAATGGTTTTTATTTGAAAATGTAATTAATTATAAACCAATAAGGGTGTATCAAGTATTTATTATTTTAATTTTATTAGATACAGTTTATTAAAATGATATTTAATTAAATATTTTATTTCAGCAACTTACGACCTTTGATTAACTTTGCCCAGCTGGTGACAGTTGAGGTTAAAGTTGAAATTAATTTTTACACGGCGCGGGAAATGCGATTTCAATGCACAACCACCGAGAGTCTTTAAGTCTTTAAAAGGAGCAAGAGAAGGGGCAAGACACCGACCGCGAGGGAGTAAATGTATGTACTTTTATTGTTTTATATATGTATATCTATATATATATTGCACACTTGCACTTGCACTTTGTCCTTGGACTTGCACTTGCACTTTTTTCTTTTTTATAATTTTTTTAAAAAGTTTAAAAATGTTAAATGTTTTGTATAGTTTGTTACGTCTCTTTATATATATATATATATATGTATATTTTGCACTTTGCACTTTGTAGATTTTTATTTTTCTTTATAAATTTTTTAAATGTTTAATGTTTTAAATTTATCCGGTTCGTAAAGGACCAAATGTTGGGGTGTGTAGGGCTTTTTTACTTTTTCTAAATATGTGTGGGGTTAGAAAATGGGTGGAAAATGCGGATTTTAATAAAACACGTCTTTTCGATTTTAGGGTTACAGCCAAGAGATTTTATTAGTCTTTTCCGGAAATTACTTCCATTTTTACCTTAACAAACTGTCATACTAAATGTACTAAATAATAATACGTAATCCTACGTTACGTTTTATAGGTTACATTATTAATAAAAAATAGAGTTCAATTTAGCTCAATTCTAACATAAATTACAATTTTAATAATTATTGTAACAAAAATATATGTTGTTATACATTTTATTCACGAACACAGCAGTAACGTATTTTCGTGAGAGCTTGTTCCACCAGACAACGGACGCATGGGACATAATTGGCCTTATCATAGCCGTGTAGATCCTAAGGACTCTTCTCGGTGACAGGTCCCAAGTCTTGCCGATAGTCCCTTTGCACTGCCACAATGCAGACAGCGCCTCATAGGTTGCCGAATAAGTCCATAGAAGTTTGTCATCAAGACACCCAAATACTTAGCTTCTTTGGAAAATTGGATGGTGATGCCTTTAAGTACTAGATGAGTCAGACCAGACAGCTTCCCCCTTCCCGGAGAACAACCTGTGTTTTGAGAAAATTGATTGAAAATTTCTTTTTCTAGTGCACCAAACATTGATCGCGTATACGGCTGACTGCTGCTTAGAGGAGATAGTCGCTAGACACGATCCAAGAGACAGTACGGCTGCATCACCCGAGTATGCTTATGCATAGACGTCAGAACTATTGAGTGCGTTGAGTAGTGAATATACAAATATGCACTATAGCAATGGAGATAGAACGCCGAATAGCGGGTAACCTCTGTTTAACCCCGCCAAATCTTCCTTAAGTGACCTGTTTAGAAGCTTTCTGGTTTCTTTACGAAGACGCTGCAGATCTCCGTTCCACCAAGGAACGGGCTTTCAATTTTGGTGGCCTGATAACCTTCGAAGTCTTAGTTTCAAGGGGTAGGATTTTCGGCACATATTTGTTTAACCACTCAAAAATTTGCTGCCTGGAGAACTTCACTTTAATAATTCCGTTTTCCATATCGCAGCTCTCTGTTTGAATTGAGACATACTCTACTTTGGATAAACTGCTATCATTTCCAGCTTTCCCAATTCGGAGCTCAGTGACGTGATTGCGGAATCCTTATAGGTGCGCCGGTAGCGTCCCCTTTGGCTTTTCGGTTATTTTTTTTGCAGCTCGTGCAGGTTGATCTTATGCGCTGGGAAAGCCACCATCAGAGTTGTTTCTCAAAGGTGATTACACCGAATTAGCAAACTTCTGTCTATCAGAACTACGATCTTGGCTGGTTGTAGCACTGGCCTCATCCACACACAGTATGCGTGCAAAACCACCTCTGGTTTTGTTTTCGGCGATGGGTGTAACCGCTTCATGCAATTTCCGCTCACTAGAACTGCAGCCTTTGTCGCTTCTAGCCCCTGGTTTCATTCGGACATCGAAGAGAGCCGTGGACAGAGTGAGTGCCGGAAACGTTATTCCTCTTGAAAGGGTCGTGGTTTTAAACCCAAGAGGTTGGTCGGTTTCAGTTAGTGTTACTTCCATCGACCTGGTTCTCTCCTCCATCGCTGCTGATTAATAAGACTTTTAGCACTCGCGACAGCACTTGCCGTCTCTTTTCGCCGTGCGTTAGCCCCACAACTCCGTTTCCTTTTCATCTGCCCCTTACATGACAGTCCGTCAGAGTGTTCCTCTTCTGGAGCTAGTTCCACCTTTTCAGTTTCTAGACACAAGCTGTCAAAAACTCTGACCACTGGTTTATTCTGATGGAGTTTAAGCGCAACGACATGGCCTCTCGGGTACTCTCTCCATCGTTCCAGCTCAATCTACCGATCTTGTCGTAGAAAGAGCTGCATGAGTTATCGGAATTAAGTTATGCAGCAGTTCCTGGGTTAACGCCTAGATCTAGAAGGGGTTTTCGTCCTATGTGGGTTGCGGCCTCCTGAACTCATGCTCCGGACAGAGTCGAGAAGACCGCGGGTGGATTGTCCCTATTGCGAATACCACCGAGAATATATGTAATTCCTTGCGTTCAGTTCACCCACATAAATACTTTTAGCCATTTTACTTCTAATTTGGACGTCTTTGGCACTTAGTTCGTCGTCTCAGCTGGGTTATTTTTCGAACCTTAGGATCGTTGACTCTTAACTCTTGGACTTGGTAGCAGAATTGACCTTTCTCACGAAATGATGGCCTTCGATCGCAATATCCATCATCACTATAGACAAATCGCTAATGAGCCACATACCTGTAGAAACCCCCGATTTACATCAGTACATTCAACGCCTTAAATGAAAGGGTTTAAAATATATACCAGTTACTTTGACTGACGCTTATGTAAGAATTTGAAGTAATTCTAAACTGTCAAACTTTTCTCGCAGGTCGCTGTCATTTTGACAAGCAGTCTTACATATCTCTAAAGTCGATTTCCGGTCGAAAAATGTTTCTTTCTCACGAACTGCCATGCCCGATTGCAATCTTGTAAATAGTAACACCATTCCTGATTCCGTTAGAACCATTCAATCTGCTTGGTACTTCATCACTCCAATTTTATAGTGCAGATACCTTCAAATATAAAAGTGTCCCCTTCCCAAAAATGTATTGCTGCCAATCATGAAACAAAGAAATATATTTTTTCAGCTTCTCAACCTACAATTGTGGACACGACACCTTTTAATTAAGTCGTCCTAAGTTTTGTTGTGTGAATAATTCTTGCATAATTAGGTACGTTATTTGTAAGCTCCTTTGTGCGTTAATTTATTCATCTCGTTAACATTTAAATGTTTCCCAAGATTTCTCAAATTATTCATCATTCAGAGCTGGCGCTATTCTGCTACACCAGGCCACCAACAGAACTGAATGTAAATGCCCTTCTCGAAGAAATGAAGAAAAATTACGAAACAAAAAATGCTTTTGAATAAATTTGCGTTGAATAGGGCTACGCTGAATATGATTTTACCTGTATTCAGCTCAGCTGAATGTGGTTAAAATTGAATTCAGCTCAGCTGAATAAAGCCTCTGTGACATGGAAAGAACTGCACACCAAAATTAGCACCTCAAAACTTTTTTAACATAATGCTCTGACGTCCTAAGCGCAGTAAAATTCCGTCTATGTAATCGTTTATTTCAAGCATGACAAGAAGTATGGTATTTTTTGATGCATACTGCCGCTGAATCATAATTAAGTTGCACTACCCTCATTCAGCACACTTACTCGTACTTGATAGGCAAACCCCTCGTTTAATTTTCTTTCTTCCATGCACCAAGTGAGCTTTACTTTCATCCTTCAGCATGGAGGTACATAAGTGTGGGCGAAAAAAAAAGAACGAATAAGAAAATAGCACCAAGAACCTTAAATATAAGGCATTCTAAGGTTTCATGTTGTCCATGTGGCTGTGCCTATGTGTGGGTGTAAGGATCGCGTGGATATAAGAAACAAATCTTTGCACTTAGTCGGCCTCATTTTTTGTGAATTATTTCGTTTAATTGCTGAAAACACCAGTTGGAGCCGGAGCTATGTACGAATACCACTGTTGCTATTGCTACTGCTGTTGTCGTTGCATACAACCCTTCTGACTTTCATCCCTTTAGAGCAGTGGCTTTGTGGAAGATTTTGAGTTTTCTTTTCTCTCTTTTTCATTTTGAGAAGGAGGATTTTTCTGTCTGTGGTTTGGGTTAGCGTTTTCTTTATGAGCTCCCCCTCGTGCCTTTGTTTACACATTTTGTGTGTGCTTGGCGGCATTTTGTTTACACATCGATATCTGTTTGTGTTGGTTCTGCTCGAATGCCCCATCGTGCCTATGGTCGTGGAGAAGATTCCAAAGATGCGCGGTGTACAGTTTACGGATTGTTTATCGCATTTTGAAAATAATTAGCATAACAGTAGTGGAATATGTAAATTAGAGAGGCAATAAATTGCAGGGATTTTCTTTTGTTGGCTTTCTCCCCGCTGGGGTTGTATATTTTTATTGGCTGTAAGCTATTGCCAAATGCACGGTTTAACAGCAGATTGGTTATTTCAAATGACTTGCAAAAGGCTTTGAAAATTGCTAGGTAAACAAGGTAATGAATGCGTTTACAGAGTGAATGTGCAATTACACATGTCATCTTTTGATCTATTGCAATTACCAGAATACCTAGAAACGGACACAAGGACGAATAGTATTTTTAAAAGATCTGTTATCTTTGGCTGGGTATGTAGAAAATTGGCAATCAACCGAAATTCAGGATGTGGTCAAAAGCCTTTAAAGTCATACTAGCTCTGAAAGTTTCATTGAAACGTGCAATGTAAACAGGACGAAAGAGGACGAATTTGGTCTTTACATTACGGGATATATGACAACCGGGACAACACCTGACTTCCACCATATTGGGGTCATATGTAACTCCAAAAGCAATCGAGTCAAATAAAAATCGCTGTCGGAAGTATTTTAATCTCGATTCTAAGAAAAGAGGGGCCTGGTCCTCAACCAACAAATCTCTTCAGTTAGCGCGGTATTTAGCCAACTACTTTTAGTTCCATATTACAAGGTCTTTGAGGTCTTCTTCCACTTCTACGAGTTACCAAGGTCATTGTATAGTACGTCGCCGATCCGGTTAGCAATTGATAACTCGTCGAACAAGAGCGATAGCTATCTTAGGCGACTAATGCACACTTTCTTGATCAGGTTGCTGTACATCTTGTAGAAGTAATTCACTATTAAAGAGGAGGAGGAGATACTCTTCCAACGCCCGGAGTCCCACATTCGTTTGAAAAACCTTGTGTTCAATGTGGCCAAGAATATCTCCATACGCCTTCGCTAACGTCCATGGTTCTACGCCATATAGTATATTAGAATTGGAATTATTACATCTTGTGTAGAGTCTTCTTAGTGTTTCTTGAAAACGATTACGCGTAACCTTGTCGAAACATTTTTTTGACATGAAAGGTCTCACTGATAAAGTTTTCGGACTTTACGTTCTCTATTCGTATAGAGCCTGGCAGAAAAGCTAAAATAGACGTTTCTGGTGTCTATATATGTATATGCGGGATGGTAAGCTGCAGTCAATACTTCTCGGCTTTTCTTTAAGGTCTGCCGTATTATGAATGTTTGGCCAATTGTGAATTTACCCGGCCTAAAACCACACTGACGGTGGTCTATCAGATTGTTGATAAGTTGTTCAGGCGTTCACAATATGGCAGGCAAGATCTTGTATACATACGCGATGTTAAGCAGACTGATGCCCTATAGTTGAAGCAGTTAAGATGGAATACCTGATTTTGGATCGCAGAAACGATGTTGCGGTTCCATTTATCAGGCATACTTTTCTCCAAGCAAATATTGAAAATGAGTTAGTGAATGCTCTCTATCAAGTCATCTTCTGCTGCCTTGAATGCCTCTGCTGGTGGCTTATCCGTACAACTTCTCCGTTCTCTCGATTGCTCGCTTCTCATGCTCTTTCTTGTTTCTCCGGAGCCGAAGCCGCTGTTTCCCTTTCCTCCTTGCCTGCATTCTTCATCAATATGTTTTGTATGGGCTTTCAAGTAAAATCTGATGGCCGATCAGAATGTTTGGATTTCTATTAGTCTGATATTGGTAAGTTTAGCTTTGATGCGGATTGTTAAAAGCGTTTGCTCACGTGCCAAAAGGTAACCCTAGTCTGCTGCTTACAACAAATTCGCACCCAAATAGACGCTGCTTCTGTTCCTTGTAGTATTCACCGTAGTCCATCCCATAGCACCATACTTTTTGGACTCCCGACAACTCTGCTCTGGTAGTTATTCGGCAGCACGTAGCCCATTCAAGGTCGCTTGTGCAAAAAGGTCCGGATATTTAGAATCCAGTAACTTTCTGCTGTGTGTGAAAGCTACCGCTGATCCATCAAGTAATCATCCATCGCCATCTCTATTTAAGCATCTTGACTAGTCTTGGAAGTGCATTGGGCTAACGAACAGTTACGCTTGCCAATCTGTTTCTCTGGCTATGAAAGGATTTAAGTAATCCCAGATTTATGTTGCAAAGAATAAACGTAAAGCGAATGGGAATATATTACGAGTAGGTAATCGAACGCAAGACTCTGCGGGATTAGGAAATATAGCTGCCAACTCTATTTAATAGCTATACCACCTTGATCAGAAAGTTCCCGAATTTATTCAGAAAATTAAAAATACAAGTTTATTCATCTAAATCTATATTGTCCCCTTCAAAGTAATCCCCATCGACTGCAAAACACTTATGCCAGCTTTTGATCCAATCCTCGAAACATTTTATATTCGGTTTCCGGTATGTCCATCAGTGCTTTCTGCGACTTTTCCATTACTTCCTCGCGGCTGCTGAAACGCGTTCCCCGTGGTGATTTTTTAACTCGATGGAACAGAAAGAAGTCACAGGGTGAATCAGGTGAATTCGGTGGCTGTTGGATGGTATTTGTTGCATTTTTCGTCAAAAAATTACGAATAATGTCGGCACTGTGCGAAGGTGCGTTATCATGGCGCAAAATCCACGAGTTTTCTGCCCGCAATTCTGGTCTCTTTCGACGAATTTCTTCACGCAAACGTCTCATAACACCCAAACAATACTCTTTGTTTACTGTCTGGCCTTCTGGCAAAAATTCATGATACACTACACCGTTGTAATCCATGAAAAGCGTGAGCATTGCCTTCTTTTTTGACTGAAAACGACGTGGTTTTTGGTCTCGGCTCATTTGGTGAACGCCATTCACTTGCCTGATATCTGGATTGCGTGTCGTACTCATAAACCCACGTCTCGTCTCCAGTAATGATCCTTTTGATGAATGTGGGATCGGATTCAGCCTCTCAAATCATCTCTTTTGCGACGTCAACACGGTCTCTTTTTTGCATGAAATTGAGGTCTTTTGGCACCAACTTTGATGCTACACGACGGAGATCCAAAATGTCTTGGACGGATCCATAGGCAATGTTCAAGTCCTCCTGATGGTTAATTTGCGGTTATTGACCAACATTTCTTTTACTCCATCAATGTTTTCGTCGGTTTTCGATGTCGATGGTCTGCCGCTGTGTTCATCATCTTCGATTGACTAACACCACTTTTGATCCGCTCGTGCCACTGGTAAACGACCATTTTCTTTAGAGAATCATTGCCGAAACACTTGCCCAACATTTCCAACGTTTGCGCACCATCAAATCCGTTTTTTACGCAAAATTTAATACAAGCTCGTTGATGCAAATTTGAATCCATTTCTAAAATTGTAAAAAACCGCCAACACACACAGAGATAGATTTACTCTTGGCTACGTAACTTTTGCAAATGTCAGGCTATGAAGCTAAGATTTAGAGAGATTGTCAACAACAGATTTATCAACTTAACAAAAAAAAAATAGAACTCAAATCGGAACAATGGGAGCTCCACACGGTGGTTATTCCTTTTTGATCAATGTGGTATAGCGACATTAACCTGATCAAAAAGGGCTTATCGGTCAAAACTCCGGCCTTAAAAATGTTTCATTCTTACAAGTGATACAGGGATTTCATCTGTATTTTTCTTCATAACATCCCGAGTATTCATTTTGCGCTCCCTGCACCGATATCTGATTGTATTGGGCTCAAAAATTTACAAGTTAGATTATTTTTTCTGCAAGGTCGGAGTGGCTTGTATGCAGAGGTTTAGCTACTTTGTTTGTATATTTGTATATTTGATGTACGAGTATGTCTCTATTTTTGCTTGATAGTTAAAACAGTGATATTATATCATCTGAATGAGATATTGAATGCTAATTCGGTGGGCAGGTCATATGGATATCGCAGTAAATGAGAAAGCTAATGAATTACCGCTGGATAATTTACAGGCTCCCTTCTCCATCAAAGTTCGGTTTAACATGATCAAAGGAAGTATAGAGAAGAAGGTCATCAATAGAGCTGAATTCAGGTTGGCACAAGCGCAAAACACATTATAGAATAAGAAATCTCGTAAGTGCACCTTTCACGAAGCTGGAGTTCTTCCGCAGCATTGAGCTAAGGAACGCACTGAGATTCGTATTTTTATACATACTCGTATGAATGGATTGAAACCAGAGGTCTCACTTTATATTGGTAAAGCGGATCCATTATATCTCGTCAGTCAAATGCCGTCGTCTTCTGCTGCACTGTTCTTCAGGGTGGGCCCCTGCCCAATTATCAAGGCTTCGCCCAGCAATAACGTTGTCTAATAATAAACGGGGGCAGTGCAAAGTACTGGTCTTATCGTAAACATCTTCAGATTACGCTACCGAAGGTTTCTACGATTTGATCAGTCACAAGTTGCCGGTCATAGGTCTTGTTGGCGGCTGGACCACCGGTAGTCCCTACCAGGACTTAAATCACGGTACCGTAGGAGTCAGGAGCCTCCGGATCTCGGTCCGGGCCTGACTTGAGCGAGAGCGTCATGGTGGCTGTGGTTTAAAAACTAAGTCGCGGGAAGGGTCTTCCTTTAGATGACCCAATGTAGAGTTGCAAAAGTACTGGGTGCTACGACCCTAAGAGCAGTAAGAGGTTTTAGGTCGGCCTCAACTCATAACAAGGGTAGAACTTGAGCCGGCAACTCATTTCTGATTTGGTATCTCAAGAAGGCGGCAGAGCGATGGCAAGGCATATCCTTGCCCCCATGGATGTATGGGCATCCCGTAAACATAAGTCTCCATGACAGGTGGTTTACGTTAAAAATCAGACACTATGTTTTTCAGGGTCGCGTTCATTCGCTAAACATGGCCCAGCCACCTGAGACATTTAATCCGTAGACGGTTGAATAGACCGATCTCTTTGTATATCCCGTACATTTCGCAGTAGCACTAACTTCCATATCCGAAGTTAACGCGTAATATCGTTCTTTTGAAACGGCCAAATGCTTCTTCACCTGCTTTCAACAAGGTTCAAGCATCTACGCTGGGACCAGGATAATAAGGATCCAGTTTGATCTTACAAGACAGGGTTCTTTTACTAAATTGTTTCCTAAGCCCAAAGAAACAATGATTGGCAAGAGCAATTCGGCGTTTAATTTCTACGACGATGTCATTGCTGCTGGTAACTCTGAGCCCAAAGTAGATGAAGTTATAACTGACAATGGTGAAGTTCTAGACAAGCCATTGGTAGTCCTATTCAGATAACAGCATGTACTTTGTTTTGCCCTCGTTTAGAGTCAGACCTATGACCCGGCCTGAAACTGCACTAATATAGACCAACCAGATTGTTCATGCATGGTTTTAGATAGTACCGCAAAAAAGACCTTAGAGGCCCATTCCTCAATAGTTGCCGCAGTTAAAAGAGCCTCCATTCGTTTTGTATCAGGCAATCGATTTTGAGATTCCATGCATCGGCCATGCTTTCCTCCGACCATATCTTACAGTTATGGTGGTGCAAGTTCCCAAAATCATCTCCACCTGCTTTATAGAGCTTAGTAAGCAGCCCGTCGGCACCAGTAGTTTCATAAGACTTTAGCTTCGATTTTGCTATCTTAACTTTGTCTAGGTTAGAGGACGTAATTCTCTGTCATCTCTGTCCATGGAGAATGGTTTATTCGACCTGACAGCGGGATTTTGACCATCATCACTGTTATACATGTGTACAGTCTGTAGAAGCAGTCTTTTCATATTCTCAACACCGACTGCGACTCTACTACTACTTGTCCATCTTAGTCTTGGCAGGCTTTCGTTCTGGCTTTGTAGCCCTAGCATGCTCCTTTTATTCTCTGATAGGACATTCCTGCAGTAAAATATCTCCATTTTTTCGGCCGCGCACCATTCTCTGATGGCTCTTTGACAACAAACCTATTGCTGTTTTACTGTTTGTGTATAGAATCTGGGATTTTATGAGAGGTTAAGGTTAAGATCGGCAAAGCTTTAAGTTGCACCAGCGATTGCATCTTCTGAACGTCGAATTGTGTGGTCTTAATCGACTCCGCTGTGTCTGTGATTTCCGCATTCGTTCCTTGGCTGCAATAAGATAATTTTCCGAGTGTATATTGGCATCTGGAATGCTCTGGGAGTTTCTGTTGTCTATCACAATGTGGTCAACTCAGGGGATATTAAATATCTCATGATTCGAAAGATTCACTTTGGCGTCTTTAACTTCCCAGTGAATTCGTAGAATTTGAGGAAGAGGTTTAATAATCATCAGCCCTTTTGCTTTCGCCATCATCGGAGTCTATGCCGACTTCTTCGTAATCCTACTCGAAAGCGGGCAAATCTTGAGAAGCAAGAAGCCATGTATTTGCATGGCGAGATCCGCACTTGACCATCTGGTTGGCTGGTTCGAAACAGGCGTTACTGATTTCGCCAACCGACAATTGCCCGTAGTAGGTTTTCTAACCAGAGATAACTGGATCATGGGTGATCAGACGGAAGTGGATATGGTACCACGTTAGTTTGTAATTAAGTCAAGTCGACGTTCAATGCACTATCATGATACAATCTGGCCAATCAAACGACAAACGGAGACCGATACATCGGTCGGTCAATTATGGATTTTATCCAAGACCAAGTCGTTGACTTCCTTGCCAATAGTGTAATGAGCACGAGCGTAGTTGTTGGCCGCGTCATCTTTGCTGGTAAAGAATTGTTCTGTATGGAACAATTGGCGGTAGATTCCGGAAAGGGCTTCTTCGAATACAGTTAGTTCCAAAATGACAAAAACGGCACGGGGCACAAGCTTGTCAATGCCAGTTTCGCTGAAGAAAGTGTTGAATGAATCTTTACCTCCTCCGACAGTCTTGTTTAATGGCATCTGACCATGCTCCAAGGAGTGCAACTCTCAGCAGGCGTTACCAATCTGCACACCAGCTTAAACAACGTGAGAGATGCATTCACGAATTTTGATTGAAAGTTTTTGGAATTAAAAGATTTCACAAATGTGAAAGATAAATTACAGAGATTCTGGTCTAAATTACAGTCCAAGCAGCTAGCTATTAAGGTCACCCAAACTGATTTCGAAGCCAGGTCTTTTCTATGAATATTGAGGTATAGTAATTCTGGCTACGAGTACTAAGTTGTAGTGCACCACCGACTTGTAGTCATCAAGGTGGCCGTAACATACAACCCACTTGGCAACTGCAGGCGCGGCTGCTTTAAAAACACCTAGAGAAAAGTAATCACCAGCGAACTCTCCAATGTCGGGATGTAGAGAAACGACATTGCTATGATAGCGAAAAACAAAGTACATGGGTTCATCCAATTGATTACGTATACCTTCAAGCTCGAGATAAGTGTATTACCATCAGTGCTAAGCTTCCCGATAAATAAAAGATGTATTCTCCTGACCCAAGAGACATGGGCCAATGGCAATATCTAAGCAAGAACTACTTCTACCAACTACTCACCGTCAAGATGCTACGGTCAGCAAATAACTATGGAAAAAAGAACTGGCTACAGGCTTATATCAATTAAACCTTATTCAATACAGAATCCCAACGAGTTATGCACCATGTCCGGTGGGAAATATTCAATCTCTCTAGCATGAAATACATATTATAGAATTGGATTTCCATTTGTTCTCCAGGCTTGCAAAGGAAATGGTTTTGCTTTTTCAACGACTTAACCAGCTTCCGGACCAATCTTTGTTAGGTATAATCCTTATACTGGCTGAGTAATTGGGAATATGAAAATCTTTCATCATTTGCTACTGGGTTGTTTTGCTACCTAGCAACGGATTAGTATTAAAGCACATTAAGACCAAATGTATCTTTCAAAATTCTGTTGCTAGGACATCGAAATGTTTTGTCTCCTCTCAGTATTATCAGTATCTATGACTGGCAAAACTATTATACTTAAAACCTACCCCAGGCATTCTCAAAGACTTTACCATATTTCCCTTTTGATAACAATCTGTCATAGAAAGATTTCGTTTTACCAAAAATTTGTTTTTTTTTCGACTCTGTATCTGACTGCGCTTCCTCAAAAATACGACCGAGTTCATGATCCCCTCCTGACCTCGTTTTGACACCTGGGAAAATAAATTTTAATGACACATCCATTTCTCATTATCCGAATATCTTTAATCTCTCCCAACATTAAGTAGATCCCACAAAAACCAAAACACAAGACACAAAGCACTTTACCCTCACCTTCATCCCATGGACTATTTGTAAACGACACAGTGTTTCTTTTAATGTTCCTACCCTATATCTGCTCGTATACACATAGACATTTATAGCAGTGCCGACAGGCTACGAGTAAGTCGATTTACCCTCCGAATATCATTAATATAAATCGAAATTTGCACAAAGCTACTCGTATCGCCTCCGCAAACATACAGTGTACAACCTCCGTATTGATACTAGTATAACATAGTCGTCCCGTACTCGCCTTGTATCTGCCCTCCAAATGGGAACAGATTTAATATATCTTTTTTTCGAACTTAATGTCCTTTGATGATCCTGACGATGAGCTTGATAAATAAAATGAAACACCAGATACGGATAATGCCACTGCTCACGAAACTGATGGTAGCACTCGCAATGATGATAATGATGAGATGGCTCGTCCTCCTAGGTAATTCCTTGCAGCTTAACCATCTTAACATTAATTTGTCTCCTCCGATACCCAATCACCAGTCGGTGAAAGTGCAACTAGCAAGACAAGATGAGTACTATATGGTGGCTGCCGAAATAACATTTTAATGACATCTCCTAGCTGTTACCCTGAAGGAACAATTAATTTATCGATCTCCTTGTCTGATGTGCCAATGACAGTCAGCTGCAGATAAGTGGCGCCCAACGCCGGACTGTTCGATTAAATTTTCCACCTCCTGTTGGTGCTGCTCCCCTGTCTGCTTGGATACAATCTATCTATGAAACGTGTCAGAATTTTTTTTTCTCTCATTTTTTTTTTGAGTAGTCAGAACGTGTGTTCGACATCGAAATGAACAAGACTCCGGTAGGACTAATAAACAATCGACCACGAGAAGGAGCTCAACACATAGTAGCACTTCAGACGAAAGTCTATTCCAGTAACAGCCAACAGCCAACAGCCCACAGACTGCCACAAATGCTAATGTCGTAATTAATTGATGAGAGTGTTGGACCAGCAGATAGGGAAAACTGGAATAGAATTGGATTAGGTCATTATGTCGGCGTTTGCCAGAATTCTAATTGTTTGATTAGCTAATCGCATACCAAATTGTGTATTGATTGTGTCAGAGGTTGAAGTTAGATATCGCCGAGACTGCAGTTTGAATTTGAATTTGTATTAGAATTCGTTTTCGCCTGTCAAACCATTTAACTGTTCAACTGTCCGTCTGTCCAACCTTTTCGGCCTTTTTGTCTATTGTAATTTTCCAAAATGCCACGATAGTACTCGAAGTTCGGATGTGCACTAATTTAGTATTTGCAGGAGGACTTTGTGGCAAAGAGGGAGGTACTTTAATGGGTGGTTTACTTTAGTATGAACGGACATATTTATTGAATGGAAAAAAGTATCCTCGCCATCCTCCCGGCCGTCGTCGTCGATGCCAAATCGCCCATAGATTGAAATGGAATTTTGGTTAGGTGTAGGGATAGTGATTTAGATGCTTCTGCGGTGGAACTCAGGACGAAGTGATTTGTACAGAAATCGAATGGATTTATGGGCAGCACTATGGAGGGAGATTTTCAACTACTCGTATGTATTTGCTTGTGTGGGCATAAGTAATCGTTTTTGGGAGGACAATATTCGGTTACAATATTCTGCGGTTCGGCCTATGGACAGAAACTACTGATTGAAGCTGGGTAGGGTCAACCGTGACACTTTGAACTAATTACTTCTTAATTGAGTGGTTAGGTGGCGTTGTGCAGATAATTATAATGTGTGAGCTGCGGGCTTATGCAGGCACTGGAATAATTGAGGCTATTGAGGTTGAGTAGTAATTTGATGTGTTTGTGTAAATATTGACATGGTACGAGTATGCCATCAGCTGTGTAATGAAGGCTTTTCACGAAATTAATCTGCGTGATGGTTACTTAAGACAGGGCAGCCATTTATTTGAGGACTCGCTTAAAAAAGTTATGAAAGTGGATATCATCTTTATGATATATAGGGTCATCCACGAAGAGGTGTTATTTTAAATCAACAGAAAAATGCAACACTTTTACGAAAAGTGATGATATTTTTAGTTTAATCTAAAGTAATACTACTAAACTTAGAAATGGAATACAATATCTGCTAAATGTTTGCCTCGGACTAACCTAAAAATAGTCATTCTTTTCTTGAATTTCTTGTCACGTTTTCGCATAATTGCGGCTGTATTTCACGAATAACAATTCTGATATTTTCTTTTAGTGCATGAATCGTTAGAGCATTGGCGTAGTCTTTATCTTTAACATAGCCAGAACGGAAGAAGTCTAATGGTGTTAAATCGCAAGATCTCGGCGGCCAAACAAAGTCTCCATTTCGAAAAATCACACGTTCAGAAAATTTATCACGCAATAAAGATACGAGGGCGGGTCAATAAGTCCGTGACTTTTGGAATAAAACACAGATTTTTTGATAAAAAAATAATTTTATTTTTCAACGTAGTCTCCCTTGAGCTCTATACACTTTGTCCAACGCTTCTCCAATTTTTTTATCCCTTCCAAAAAAAATGATTTGTCGAGGTCCTCAAAATAGGCCTTTGTTTGCGAGATGACTTCATCATTGGAGTCAAATCTTTTTCCACCAAGCCATTTCTTCAGGTTTGGGAACAAGAAGTAGTCGCTCGGAGCCAAATCTGGAGAATAGGGTGGATGAGGGAGCAATTCATAGCCCAATTCATGGATTTTTGCCATGGCAACTGCACACGTGTGCACCCTTGCATTGTCTTGGTGGAAAAGAACTTTTTTCTTGGCCAAATGCGGTTGGTTTTTTTTCAAATCGTCATTGAATCGGTCCAATAAGTTGGCATAATATTCCCCATTGATTGTTCTTCCCTTTTGAAGGTAGTCAATGTGGATTATCCCGCGTGCATCCCAAAAAACAGTCGCCATAGCTTTATTGGCTGACAAACCCACCTTGGCCTTCTTTGGCGCCGATTCACCCTTAGAAACCCACTGTTTTGACTGTTGTTTGTTCTCTGGTGTGTTGTGATGGATCCATGTTTCGTCCACGGTTACAAAACGGCGCAAAAACTCCTCCATATTGCGATTAAACAACGCCAAACCTTCCTGTGAAGTTGTTGCACACGAAATTCACTTTTTTCCATTTTCTCCTCAAATTAGTGAGTAGTCTGATAAAAATAGCTGTCAAACACAAACTAACTGACGCAGCAAGTTTAAATTTTGACAGGAGTCAACTGACAACTGCCTGTTGACAGGAGCAGTGTTGCTGTTTCAGTAAAGAGGTGAGAAATTCAAAAAGTCACGGACTTATTGACCCGCCCTCGTATTGTTTCACTAGCTGTGTGGCATGTGGCACCAACGTCGTGCGCGTCCGTTGCATTAATTTTAGGTAAAGCAAAGCCAGTAAACATCGCCCGGGAATGCAATCAATTCACTTAAAAGTTCGCATCGGCATCATTTTTGAAAACAATAAGGCACAATGACACCGCCAGCCAAAAAACCGCACTCGTTGTGGATGGAGAGGTTCTTCCAGTATTTCTCTTGGGTCTTCGAAGGCCTAGATGTGACAGTTTTTGTTTATTTACGTACCCAGACAAATGGAAATGAGCCTCATCCCTATAACCATGTATGCTAAGATTTTTATGCAAAATGGTTGTGAGTAGGCCCAATTCCTGTGATCGTCTCGAAATGGACACAAAAAAAGGGGCTTCCGAGATATTTTAACCAGATTCGTGTAGACTTTGGTTCCTATTTTTGTTGAGACATGCCATCACATCACCAGTTGACCCTTTGCTACAAAAATCGTACTGCCGGTCATTGTGAAGTTTTCGCGTTTCGAGATATTCGACGACCTCAAAATTCATCAGCATTTCTGTGACCCTGAAAAGAAAAGACGTAAGTGTAACAATAGTGCCATATTGTATTGTACTAATACTATACATTGCACAGTGGTAACTCTACTATTTATGTACTCTATTGTCTATTGTAACAAGCCTGCATACATTTTACTAAATTACATATTACATGGTGTCAGGTTTGTGATTTTTTTTTATAATTTGGTTCGCGAAAATGCCTAATCCTAACTAATCCAACGGTATTTTGGTAAGCACATTAGAATTGAACAATAAAAATGTTGCATTATCGTGGAAAAAATGGTTGCAGCAATATAGATGGTTCGAAACTGACTCTAAATTAAAACAAAAATCGCATAAAATACAAGTCGCTACTCTCATGCCTGTTTTAGGATCTGACGTGGGAGATATATACAATTCCTTCACTCTCACGCCAGAAGAAAGCAAGCATTTTTAAATCATAGTAGCTAAATTCAAGCAGCATTTTGCCCCGAAAATAAGTAAAGGGTTTTCCAATAGGGACTTGACAACTTTGAATTTAATTTGTGAATGCACTCTTTCACTAATCATCAAACTGTCACTGTTAATCTATTCAGTAAACTCAGCATTTTCATCATGGTAAAGTACACCAACGAGCAACGTCTGCAAATTATAAAAATTTTCTACCGAAATTCGGAGACGTTGACTGCAACTTTAAGAGCACTAACTCCAATTTTCGGTCGTAATTCTCGCCCTAGTAGACAGGCAATAACAAGTTTAGTGCAAAACAGGCAATAACAAGTTTAGTGCAAAAATTTGAGTCTACATATTCGCTGTGTGATGTTGCCGTATCAGTGAGACAACGGTTGGCTCAATGGGTTCGTCAATAAGCAAAATATGCGTTATTGGTCGGGTGAAAATCCACATGTGCTTCATGAATCACCACTTCATCCACAAAAAATAACTGTTTGGTGCGGTGTACATGTCGTCGGCGTTATTGGGCCATATTTTTTCGTCAACGATAACGATCGTCACGTTACTGTGAATGGTCAGCGTTATCGCGCCATGATCACCGATTATTTTTGGCCCGAATTGGAAGATATGGACTTGGAGGACATGTGGTTTCAACAGGATGATACCAGAAGCCACACAGCATATGCTACAATCGATTTATTGAAGAGCAAGTATGGTGAGCGTGTTATCTCAAGAAATGGGCCAGTCGATTGGCCCCCTCGTTCGTGCGATTTAACGCCGTTTGACTATTTTCTGTGGGGCTACGTTAAGTCATTGGTTTATGCCAACACGCCGACGACGTTGGAAGTGCTCAGAGGCAACATTGAACGCGAAATAGCGGCCGTTTCGGCCGAAATGTGTGGTCGAGTCGTTGAAAATTGAGTCCAACGAATCGACCGCTGCAAACGTGCCCGGGGTAGCCATATGAACGAAGTCGAGTTCCATTCATAAATGTTTTGATTGTACTTCAAGCCGATAATAAAGTTTTTGAAATATCTCAAATGGTTTGCGTTTTATTTAAAAAAAAAGTTGTCAAGTCATTATTGTAAAACCCTATACATATCACATTTGAGAGATACGAGTACGTCTTCAATAAAATGACTCAAAACGAGGATGAACCTTTTGATGAGTTCTTTACAAGAATAAAAAATCAAGCCAGAAGATGTGAATGTGGTACACTGGTAAACGACTTAATACGTGATAAATTCGTGGTCAGCATCCTTAGTGACGCAATAAGAGAAAAATTGTTAGAAAAAGCGGAGGTTTCATTAGACGGTGCAGTTAAAATTTGTAGGGCGAGTGAAATAGCGACAAGTCAACTCAAGGAATTACATAGAGACGAAGAAGCGGTCACAAAATACCACCGAAAAGGCGACAAAGCGAAGAGGTCGATAAACAACAAAATCAACGGCAATGAGTTCTACTGCAGAAGGTGTGGAACTACTCACTCACGAATAAATTGCCCAGCGTTCAATAAAATTTGAAACAAGTGCGGAAAAAAGGGACACCTAGCTACGGTCTGCGGAGAATCAAACGTGACAGAAAAGTGCATGCAATTACAAACGACTTTCCAAATGACAGCGATGAGAGTGATAAGAATAGTTTACTAGTGCTAGAAAAAGGGAAATTCAAGCTAGATACAGGTGCACAGTGCAAGGTGTTGCCAAAAAAGATTGTGGAAAAACTTGTCAATGTGGCATTAAATCAGTGTTCTTGGTGAAGTGACTATAAATTGTGCAGTGCGAAACATAAACGCGTTGTTGTCGCTCCAAGTTGTTGAGAAAGCCGTCTGTCCAATTTTAGGAAAAAATGCAGAGCGGGTGTGCTAGAAAAAACAGAAGGTGCTACTCCAACAACTTCGTCAATGGTAATTGTTCGCAAGAAAGGGAAAATAGGAATCTGCCTTGATGTACTCGTAAAGAAAAATATTTTAAGAAGATTTCATCCGTAGCGACCAAAGTTCGAAACTCAAAATTTTCCACAATCTTGGATTGTAAGCATGGTTTTTGTCAAATCAGAGTAACTGACAGAACAAAAGGCTACCTGACTATGGCTACACCTTGGGGAAGAGTATCTTTGGCCTGGCTTCCGCCCCAGAAATTTATCAAAAGATTATGACTGATATACTCGAGGGTTGGAAAATACGGAGGTATCAATGGATGACATGTTGTTGCACCTGACCTTAAGATGCTAAATGTTCTTACTAAGAAGATACTTCATAAGCTAGATGAAGCTGGGATAAAGCTAAACAAGCAAAAGGGTATATTTGCCACCACCAAAGCTCGATTCTTAGGGCACATCATCACTTCGGACGGAATTAGGGCAGATCCCGAAAAGATTGAGGCAATAAAAAGCTTAAAACAGCCATCAAATAAAACCGAGCTTCAAAGGTTGTTGGGAATGGAGTTTATAAACAATGGGAGTCTATAAACAATTTATCTAAAATTACAGATCCCATGCGGCAACTTTTGAAAAAAAAACAGTCAGGTAGACGCCAGTCAAGCTAGCTCATGCGCATATATATAGAGGTATGTATACCTGTTGTAGATACCCTCAGCTGTGACTGTCAAAACCCAATAAACACAGAAAAAAATGACGAGCTAGAGATACACGAAATCTTACAACTAACGTATACAACAAAACAACGTCTACAAGAAGCAACAAAAAATGACAAAAATCTTTAAAAGGTTCTACAATACGTGAAAACCGAGTGACCGGACCCAATTCAAGGCAGTTCGAATGAGATAAGAAACTATTTCACGTTTAAAGAATCGCTTAGCTGTAACTAGGGTCTACTGCTCAAGTGATCCAAAGTAGTAATTGCTAATGTGTTGAAGAAGGAGATGATGCAGAAAGTTCATCAAGGTCATTTTGGTATTGACCGAACACTCAATATTGCACGCGAACAACTTTTTTGGATCAATATGACAATGGACATCACCAAATACGTTGAATCATGTGGTATTTGTCAAAAGCAACAACGAGCTCAACCAAAAGAACCACTAATCATCAAACTGGTTCCGAAACTGCCCTAGGAAATTATTGCAGTAGATATCTTTTATTTTAAAAATAATGAATACCTTCCTGTTGCAGATAGCTATATTTTGACTTTGTTCAGTTAAAGCAGTCATCAATAGCGGAAGTAGTACTACAACGTAAAAAACTGTTCGCAGTTCATGGTATTTCTTACGTGTTGGAATCGGACAACGATCCCCAGTTTGCCTCCAAGGAATTAAAAGCGTTCGCCAAAAAATGGGACTTTAATCATCAGACATCAAACCCAAGGTACCCGATATTTAACGGATAAAATCAAGTAGCCAAATCGGTATTGAAAAAGTGTCATCGAAATCAATCGAACGTCTACCTTGCACTTCTCAACTACGCACTTATATGGTACGAACTGACGATGGATCACTCTATCGCAGAAATAGCAATCATTTACATACCACGAGAGCTGCTATTGTTCCAGAAAAGGAAATCATAATCGACGCAGCATCACATAAAGCAGAAACAACAGACGCTGAAAGAAACAACGAACCTACTCCAAAAACACTTCGTATTCCAAACTTTATGTGACCAAGTCTGGCAGAACGATAAAACTAGTCGTTAGATACAGTCCATGTAACTAATCTTTCTTTTCATTTTTTGTTAGTTTTGAAAACTGAATTTCTTTAACTTTTGGTAAAATTAAAAGAAAAAAAAAGTATTGAATAAATTTAATTTTAACTTTAAGTTGGAAGTTGTAGGAAGAGAGAGAACAAGATTCGCTATTTTCCAAATTCTGTTTTCCATCTACTATAAAAGACTCCTAAAGAGTAGGCCAAAGCCATCAGTGGTTTTGTATTCATGAAAGAACACATTTGCAGAAGGAGAGGAGTTATACCATCTGGACTAACGGATTTATGTATACCACCGTGATCAAAAAGTTCCCGGAATTTATTCAGAATAATACACGTTTATTCATCTAAATCTATATTGTCCATGTTAAAGTAATTAGTTTATTTTGTTAAAAAAAGGGAAACAACCCTTTGTGATTAAATTGCTATTTTGTTATTCCACTATTGCTCTCTTATATTATTACCACTATTCTATGTAAATGATTGTAAATATGTAATTCTTATGTAAATGATTGCAGTTTTCTAATGATCTGTACAGTATACTTATTCTAATAGAAATACAGTTCCTCTTCTCAACTTGCAAATTTAAGACGTGTTTTCTCTTAGTGCAACAGTCCACTTTAAAATAATCCCCATCTTATGCCACCGCTTGATCCAATCCTCGCAACATTTTTTATATACGGTTTCCGGTATGTCCATCAGTGCTTCCTGCGATTTCTCCATTACTTTCTCTCGGCTGCTGAAACACAGGGAGCCAAATTAGGTGAATTCGGTGGCTGTTGGATGGTATTTGTTGCATTTTTCGTCAAAAAATTACCAATAATGATGGCACTGTGCGACGGTGCGTTATCATGGTGCAAAACCCACGAGTTTTCTGCAAACAATTCGGGTCTCTTTCGGCGAATTGCTTCACGCAAACGTCTTATAACGCCCAAATAATACTCTTTGTTTACTTTCTGGCCTTCTGGCAAAAATTCATGATGCACTACAGCTTTGTAATCCATGAAAACCGTGAACATTGCCTTCTTTTTTGACTGAAAACGACGTGGTTTTTTTGGTCTCGGCTCATTTGGTGAACGCCATTCACTTGCCTGATGTCTGGATTGCGTGTCGTACTCATAAACCCACGTCTCGTCTCCAGTAATGATCCTTTTGATGAATGTGGGATCGGGTTCAGCCTCTCAAATCATCTCTTTTGCGACGTCAACACGGTCTCTTTTTTGCATGAAATTGAGGTCTTTTGGCACCAACTTTGCTGCTACACGACGGAGATCCAAAATGTCTTGGACGGATCCATAGGCAATGTTCAAGTCCTCCGCTATCTCTCTGATGGTTAAGTTGCGGTTATTGACCAACATTTCTTTTACTCCATCAATGTTTTCGTCGGTTTTCGATGTCGATGGTCTGCCACTGCGTTCATCATATTCAATTGACTCACGACCACTTTTCGTGCCACTGGTAAACGACCGTTTTCTTTCGAGAATCATAGCCGAAACACTTTTCCACCATTTCCAACGTTCTCGCACCATTACGAGTAAATCCGTTTTTTACGCAAAATGTAATATACGAGTAAGTTCGTTGTTGCAAATTTAAATATATTTCTAAAACTGTAAAAAATCGCCAACACACACAGAGATAGATGTACTCTTGGCTACGTAACTTTTGCAACTGTCAAGCTATGACCTAAGATTTAGAGAGAATGTTAACAACAGATTTACCAACTTAACAAAAAAAACATAACTCAAATCGAAACATACGGTTATTCCGGGAGGTGACGGCGGGCATCTACCTACATATGTGTTCATTTGAGAACCTATACTGATACAAAGAAGCAAAGCAAAGAAAGAAGCAATTTTCTTAAGCATTTCCTGAAGTAATTGTCTTAAACCTGCGAGAGAGACTCCAAAATGATACTCGTATAAGCCAATTTGAACGACTAAACGCGCATGACATGTGGAAAATTCAAGAGTACTGTAGTCAAAATAGCGAAACTCATATAGTTCGTATTGATTTAGATTAGGGTAGATACCATTGGCCCTAATTACGACCTGGACAATCGCGTCTTGGTGCACGACTTCTGCATTCGAAATGAAATAGGGAACTGGCGATCCGAGGGCTCTGGTTTCACCCGGTTCAACGACGAAAATATGGCAAATAATGTCATTTCCAGAGAGGGTGACCTACCCCCGTTCATTTCGAAGGAAGAACTCCATGAGATCTTCGACACAATCAGGGCTAAGAAATCAGTGGGGACCGATGGTATTCCGAACATCGTGCTTCGACATCTTCCTCCAGAAGAGGTGGACATTTACACCACCCTGTTTAATAATGCAATGAATAATGCACATTATCCAGCGCATTGGAAATCGGCGGTGGTTCAACCTATCCCCAAAAAGGGAAAGGATATATCCAATCCGGCGAATCTGCGGTCGATAAGTCTCCTTCCGAATATCAGTAAGGTTTTTGAAAAAGTAATCAATAGAGCTCTGTCTAGGTGGGTTGAGGACAAACATATACGAGTAGTTCCGGATAATCAATTCGGTTTTAAGGTGGGACATGATATCTCACATGCCGCATCTAAACTGGTGTCCGATATCCAATGGAATAAAGGCAAAAAACAATGTACTGGTGCCTGCCTTGTTGACTTGGAGAAGGCCTTCGACACCGTATGGTTAGAGGGTCTTTTCTATAAACTGACTAGGCTGGGGATCAGTAAACCACTCTTGCACATTCTTTATAATATGCTAACCAACAGACAGTTCATCGTGAAAAATGGTGATGTGACTTCTGTTGGAATATTTTAAATTAAAAATGGTCTTCAGCAAGGCGCGGTTAATTCGCCGATCCTGTTCAACATTTATACAAGCGACTTGATAGGTTCACTTCCCCATACTATTGCGTACGCAGACGATGTGATAGCGTACAGAACAGGTCCAAAAATCGGAGTCATTAACACTCTCTTGCAGCGTGACTTCGATAAGATAAGACGATTTTGCGATGACTGGAAGTTGAAAATCAACTTTCAGAAGTCGGAAACCATTCTCTTTAGGACACCGTTGTCTAGAGCCTCTAGGGATACCAGAACAAATTGGCATAAGTTTTTGATCATTGGACAACACGGGCAGCCTCTTGCCTGTTGAAATGTAGTTATATACCTTGGAATCTGGCTGGATCAGTTTCTGTATTTTGGCAAAACTGTAGATGCTGCTCTGGCCAGTACTAATGGCGATTTTGCCCTTACAAAGAGACTGTTTTATAGCAGCCAACTATATGCGAGGGTAAAGGTAATCTGCAACATGGCCCTTATCAGGCCCATGCTGGTATTTGGGTGTCCCGTGTGATGTACGAGCAAGCTTAATGGGCTGCCTTAGGCTTCGTACAAGCCTTCGCTTGTACAGAACACCAGAGTCGGAGTACAAAAATTTTTATCCTAATGAGGTCCTTTGCAATAGGGCGAACCAAATACGAATGGACAACTTCGTAATAAAGCTGACTCGAAGGCACATTGCAAGAGCAATGACCTCGACGAATAACCTGATATCTGGCTTACTACCCCAATTACCTTTACCACGAGAGTGTGCGCTCTGACGGCTTCGTTCCACCGGAAGCATTCCTCTACCTAGATCAGATAGGGTTGATCCAGGATAGATCAGCGGTGCCATTAATCTTCCATGTCGCTCGGACAGCTGGGGACAGGCGACTCAACTACAACAGAGACGTCGCACGCGGCAGTGTGGATCGCCTCAGGTTCAGTAGGGCGGTGGGGAATCGCGATAAGAGGGATGTCGTTCGGCAGCACCAGCATTTCTGGTGGTTGAATGATGGGGAAGATGTTTCGTCGTCGTTTCCTTCAATTACGGACCAGCCTCACTAATGAGGCAGAGCTGACCAATCTATTTGCTCAGTAAATAGCGATGGCCAGCTTACATAGGTTTAGGTTAGCATTTAAGAAATATATACATATACTAGTATATATAAAGGTATATGCTAATATATGTATATTATTGTGCATAATGTCTTTGTGTCTGTATGTGTGTATTGTGTATATAGGTTAAGTAAACTAAGGTTTATTTTAAGTTAGATATTAAATTTTTATAAAAAATAAAAAATTATGTCCATAGCTATGCTAAGTTTTTGTTAGTAATTTTTTTTTCTTAGCTTTAAGTATAGTAAATAAATATTAGAAAATGTAAATAAAGTCGAAAGACATAGTTATAAGAATTTAGAGTAGTTTGTTAAGTAATTTTAAGCTAGTATGTAAGCATTTCTTGTTAGCATGTAAGAGTTAGTGATTAAGAAAATAAAATGCATTTAAAACTAACTAAACTAACTATGATCGTGAGAACAACGTTACCACCAATGGCGCCTGCTATCGTTCAATGATTTCTAACTTTTTTTCCCCCAAAATGCACGAGCTGAACCTGGCCGACATGTGATTATAGCAAGACGGAGCTACATGCCACACAGGACGCAAATCGATGAACCAATTGAGAAATGAGTTCGGCGAGCAATTTATCTTTCATTTTGGACCGGTGAATTGGCTTCCTAGATCGTGCGATTTGACGCATTTAGACTATTTTTTATGCGGATACGTTAGTCAGTTTCTATGCATTTTTATTTATATCACTTAAATTACTCTTACTTGCTAGACAAAAAAACGCTTAAAAATTAGCTTAAATAACTTAAAAATATCTTATTATAACTTACTGGCCCCATGCGGGCACTCTAAGTTCCTAACACTTAAACTATATCTTTCGACGTATCTTACAGTCTAATTTTATATTGATTTTCACATTACTTCATAAAGGGTCCGCGATCTAACGTTTTTTTTTTTGTCAACTAGTGCTTATTTCGTGAATGGTAACACTTAGCTCATGTCTGATTTCACAGATAATTAGTTTTTTTTAAATAGTCACTGTTTGGTGCGGATTTTGGTCCAGAGGCATAATTGGTCCATTTTTCTTCGAAAATGAGCAAGGAGTGGCCGTTACAGTCAATGGCGATCGTTATCGGGCCATGTTGAACAAATTTTTGTTCACAAAAATTGAAGAGGAGGATATTGGTAACATTTGGTTTCAACAGGACGGCGCTAAGTGCCACACAGCCGAAGCTACACTCGATGTTTTGCGCCCTGTTTTTGAAGATCGCATTATCAGCCGCAGAGCTGATGTCGTTTGGCCACCTTGGAGCTGCGATTTGACACCATTGGACTATTATTTGTGGGGTGCCGTAAAAGATAAGTGTTACACCGACAAGCCAGAGACAATTGACGCTTTAAAGGACAATATTCGTGAAGCCATTGGTGAAATACAGCTGCACACAATCGATAATGTGCTTAAAAATTGGACCGATCGTGTAGGCCACTGCATGGCCAGCCGAGGCAACCATTTGAATGAAATTATTTTCCATTATTAACCGGAAGGATAAAACTAATTATCTGTCAAATCAGACATGAGCTAAGTGTTACCATTCACGAAATAAGTACTAGTTGAAAAAAAAAACGTTAGATGGCGGACCCTTTACTACAACTAATTAAACATTTTTTAACAAAAAAACTTAGTGACATGACTACTGGCGATACTTTAAATCACTCATCTATGCCGATAAACCAGTGTCAATTGCAGACAACATTAGACGTGTTATTAGCTAGATACCAGCCAATATGCTTGAACAAGTGATTCAAAATTAAACTCTCTGTATGAATCACTTAAAACGTAGTCGAAGTCAAGATTTACGTGAAATAATATTTGAAAAGTAAATGGCAAGCATTGATTCATCAATTCAAATAAAAGTTTTGTACACTTTTGGAATATTGCTGTATTTTTTTGGACAATTAAAACCAAACGCTTAAAAAATCACCCATTATAAACAAAACTCTTTTAGTAGGGTATTGCAGTGGTTGACAAAAACGTATTGTTTATAGCCTAATAGCAAAGCATAATAAATTAATTCTCTATTAGCAGACTATTGGTAGATTATCCCTTTGGGGTATATAATTCAGCTTAAGGAGCTCTCCACCCATCTTCAACACCATCGCTATTTCATTTGTGCTGTGTTCATCACGAAAATAGTTACAATAAAGTTTGGGCTTCCAGCTCTCCATATCCTCTACACTCAGTTCCATTCCACAATTACTAGCTAGTTCCAGCCACAGTCCTACTTCCTATTGTTTATAGAACTGGTTTCTTTGGTAGCCAATTGTCCGACATGTTTAGTACTTTGACCACGTACTCCACCTGTAGTTTTGGGGTTTTAGCAAAGAGTGGTGGTAAGCCTGCCTCCAACATGGGTATATAGTTTGGCGTACTCGGTGGAAGATGAAATGCTAAGCAATTTCTCCACTGTCTTATATTTTTTTCCTTCCCATTCTTAGGTTCACAACCAGATTCCACATTTTGCGGTATCCGAAGAGTCTGTTTATTGTAAGCTATAGGGATTTTCGGGTGAGTACGCACTACAACACTACGTCATCCGCAAAAAAACAGCTTTAACCAGCGCACCTGCATACTCCACACCTCCAAGTATAAAATCCACAATATCCTCAATGAAGAGTGCAAACAAACTAGAGCTTTCACAATAACACGCTTCGGTCCACTGAATCAAAATCTGCCATGAAGTCAACGAAGAATGCATACAATTTCGTATTCCTCATGCCTCCACAGTACTTTTTAAAACAAACACATTGGAGTATCCTGGTCGGGAACCCCCTCGTTTTTCCTTGAGCAGACTATTGGCGCCAATCCATGCAGACTTTCCCTGGATTCACCCCACAATCTTTTTTATAAATGTCAAATATGAGGGCTTCCTTGAAACGCTGCGGTATTTACCCACATTCCAAAATGTTCGTCTTCAGTTGAACTATTGTACCATGACTTAGAAAACGAACTTCCACAACCGATAAATAGGTGGCAAGCAATATAAGAAGTGCAATATGTAAGCATAGGTATAGTTGTGGAGACCACACACATATTAAAAAAAAAGCCTGCCGACCTATCAAAATTAGCAAGTCGTTGGTGGGGTTGCTGTTTTTAACAGGTTGTTCGGGAAACCAGAAAGGTCGAACGAGCTTTAAACGATGCAGACTCTGAAACTCCACCGGCTTAGAAACAATTAGACAGGGGAAGAAGACGTAAGCAAAACGAAATTCGGTGTAAAGGGACGAGCCTTCGAAGAAGCCAGTGCTATAAGCTCCACTCCTCAGCGACTACAGGAAAGATAAAGCAAATCTGCGATCAAGCTCTCGGAACTGAAACTAGGATACATTCTTTTCTGGCTATGACTAACGTCGTTATTTGCACATTGGGAGTGTGCAGACAACATACATCTTTCCCAGACCCATATATTTAAATTCCCTCATTACTATGTAGGAAGCTCATTGTATACAAAACCTCACCGGAAGCATGGGTGTGGAAAAACACAAATTTAGATTCGAATGTTTAAGGAGTTTTACATCGCTACATAACGATGGTAAGATTTTCCAATTCACAACAACAAAATATCAAAAATTCGTCATGCTATATCGAAACAAAGAGAATAAAAGAAGCTCATTCGGATTTCGAAGAGTGACTTACTTACTTACTTTTATGGCGTTCAATTGACAAGCCTCTCCAGATAGTCTGGTCTTAAGCTAACTGCCTCCAGTTGCGCGCTCCAAGTCGGTTGAGGTCCTCTTCTACTTGTGCGCACAACCTAATGTGAGGACTTCCTCTACTGGGTTGTCCCTCCGGGACAATCTTCCCCTCAAAGCCCGTAAAGCGAACGGAACCGAATATTATTTATTTATTTATTTAACAAAAATAACTTACAAAAATAAATTTATAAAATTATTTAACAGGTAAGACATCAGGGCAACAGGACCATAGATGTCGTATAGATATCGTAAATTGCTTAAGATTTAATTAGCTATTTGTGTAAATACTTTTTTTAAATTAAATTTCTGAAGAATTAGTGTAGCTATGACTAACAATAGTTCAAATTTCTTTAAATTTATTATGTAGTGTTGTGGCCTCTTTAATGCGCTGGAACGTTTAGACATCAGATGGATTAAGTACTTCAGCTATTTGTTTCAGCATATCTTCTGTTGAGTTGGTATTAGTAGTTTGGCGAGAGATCAGGCAAACGGAAAATATATGCCAAATTGAGAGGACTTTTCTACAAGCGCACTCTTCAGGGGGGTCGTTAGTGAAATAGTGTCGACTCTGATCCGAAAAATTGTTATGCATTCTTCTCTGGTAAGATCTTTGTTGTATGGGATCCGGATATGTGTTGGGTGATGTTGTCGAAGAAAGGTCTGTTGACTAAGCCATGAGCTTTGGAGATCTTCTTTTTCATTTGCTATAAAAACTTTTCGGATGAGCTAAGAGATGTTTGGCAGTTCTTTTAAGTACGGGTAACGTGTCGCTTCTTTTGCTGCATTATCGGCAGCCTCATTTCCTTTAATGCCAGCATGGGCTGGTATCCATGCTAGAGTTATGTTGGCGTTATTATGAAGGATGCTTCGGATGTTGTTGAGTGTGGAGCAGTTATTTGTTGCGCTTTTAATTCCAGTGAGGATACTCAAACTGTCAGTTAGAATTAATGTCTTAATTACCCATGTTTGCGTAATAAAAAGGGTTTTTAATAGTGCTGTAACTTCTGCTATATAACTACCAGCTGTATCTGGAAGGATACCTTGGGAAATGATGATCTCTTCGTTGTTTGCATTTAACTCGATGACTGCATATGTGGAGTTGTTGTCTCTATAGGATCCGTCAGTGTAAAGTGTTTTCAGAGGCCTAATAGTTTCCATTAGTTCACGGTAAAGCATAAGAAAGTGTAGGTTGGACGTGTGTTCTTTTTTGGAGCTGGAGAGGCTGGTGTCGATGGTCAGTAAGTGTCTTTTCCACGGAGGAGGAGACGAGGTGTGCAGGTTTCCTGGTGTTTCTAAAGGAATACATCCATGAGCAGAAATCAGGGTCAGTATTTTGCTTAGGGAAGATATTGAATTTTTCCTGTTTTGTTTTTGTCTGCGTAAAGTTTCTTGTGAGGCTATGTGAAGAGGATGAGAGAAATCAGTTAGCGCTTTGCTTATTAAATTTACTGCTCTTTTTTGATCAAGTCTGTTGATTGGTTTAAAACCAGCTTATATTCTAAGAGCTTCAATTGGTGTTGTCCTTAGTGCTCCTGTAGATGTTCGGTAGCATTCGTTTACGGCTATATCGATGCTCTCCAAGTTTTTCTTTGAGGTCCACATGTATTGGGTTAGTCCATGTTGGAGAGTGCCTTCGACCAAAGCCTTGGTTATTTTGAGAGCGGTTTCCAGATGTGGACCTTTTCGACGAGAACATATCATTTTCAGAGCGTTGTTTCGATTCTTCAGTTGGTTAATGGTGTTTTTAATGTGAAGATTCCATTTCAGATTGCCACTGAAAGTTACACCGAGGACTCTTAGTTCTTTTTTTAGGCTGACATTGGTGTTGCGAATCACGAGTGGGAATGTTGAGCAAGAGCATTTCTTTTTCCTACAAAGGTGTAGTGCCTCAATTTTTGAAGGTGGAACAATTGCACCAGTTTTTTGGGTCCAAGCATGGATTTCAATGTCTGCAGATTTCAAGACTGTGTTTACCTTAGATGGATCGCCAGAAGCTACCATGAATATATTGTCTACATATACACCTACGAAATCGAGATTATGTTTTGGTTGTGCAAGTTCGGTTATAAGTGCATCTAAGTATGCATTGTAAAGATATACTGACAAAGGAGAGCCTTGTGGTATCCCGTTTTCAAGTTTTAATTTGTTTGAGGTAAAACCATTGACATTATCACAAAAAGTTCTTCCGGATAAAAAGGATATAAAGACTTTTAAAATTTTCTGAGGGACTCCCCATTTATGTAACTGTTCTATTATAGGAAAAGTTGTGACACGGTCGAAAGCCTTTTCTAAGTCAGATGACAAAACAACGCTGTGTTTACAAGACGAGAGATTATCTGCAAGTTTGTGTTCCAGGAGATGAATAAGAGACTGAACTCCTCTGTTTGGTCTAAAAGCATGTTGTTCGTGGCTAATTGAGTTTTCCATCAACCAGCCTATTCTACGAGTACGTCCTATAATTTTTTCAAAAATTTTAGATAGAGCAGGTAGAAGCGAAATCGGGCGGTACCCATCTATTTGGTGATAGTTCCTAGAGCTTTTGGGAATTGGCTTGAGTATAGCTTTCTTCCAATCATGAGGAAAGATACCAGTCCGTAGGATGTTATTGTAAAGCGAGCAAATTCGGTTCTTAAGACTATCAGCAGCTACTCGTAATTTAACCATATTATATGTGATTTTGTCTTCTCCTGGGGTATTTCCTTTAAGCAACTGTAGTGTAGTGTCAAATTCAATTCTGGAGATGTCTTCTGAAAGTACTTGGCAAAGGTTTTGTTGGATCGGAAGGTCACTTAAGTTGAAAGCTAGTTTCTTGGCGATAACATTTTCTGGAAACGTAATATTTTCGCTGTACTTTCCCCATGTTTTTGAGAACGTGTTGGAAATTTTTATGGGATCATTTACCAAAGAGCCATTAAGAAAAATATAAGGAAAGTGGTGACTGTAGTTTGAAGATCTTAGGGATTTTATTCGGTTCCATAGAGTTTTGGAGTCCAAGGCTGGATCCATTGTATTAACGAAGCGTTCCCAAGATGATCTTTTTGCTTTAATAGATTCATATTTAACCTTGGCACTAGCTTTCCGATAAGATAAGCAATTTAGTGTTGTTGGATATCTTCGAGCGTTCTTCCAGGCTATATTCTTGGCTTTAACCAAAGATGCAATGTCCTTATTAAACCAAACAGGATTTTTTTACCATTGTCTCGCTTTTGTTTAGTTGTTGGCATAGATTTAGCAGCTGCACTTCTTAGAATTTTCTTAATCTTGGCTGCTTCTTGGTTGGTGTTGTTGGACGTAGTTGAAAATGTAGACAGGGAGTGGGTAGATGACACAAAAATGTCCCAGTTAGCCTGAGCTTCTTTGAAACGTATAGTAGGTTTATTTAGAACTTTTCTTTCATGGGTGCGTATCATAATTGGTATATGGTCTCTACTTTCCCTATTAGGGAGTACTTCCCAATGAAGAAATGGAGCTAAATCTTCCGATGCGAATGTAAAATCAACAGCAGAGAAGGTGTTTCTTGTGTTAAAAAGTGTAGGCGATCCATCATTTAGAATAACGAGGCCTTGATTATTGGCAAAGTTTTCGAAAAGTGTACCTAATCTATTGGTGGTGTTTGAGCCCCAAATTGTATTCTTAGCATTTAAATCGCCTAGGACTAGATGATGATAGTTGTTATCTATTTGAATATCATTGAGAATTTAGTTAGTTAGCTTTATTGGTTTTTTTGCAGGTATTTCTATGGTTTGGGTGGAGAAGATTTGAAGAGGAGATGGTGTGGGATGTCACAGGTATATTATTTTTAATTAGAAGCCCTATACCTGATTTGGAGTAGTCATAGCGTTTATTGTGATAGAATGGTTCATAATTTTTTAGTTTGAACATATATGAATTTGATGTAATGATGTGAGTTTCCTGAAGCGCTATAATATCTGGGTTGTATTTTGAAATAAGAAGTTCTAGGGCATGTTTGTTATTAACATAGCCTTGGATGTTCCATTGGAGGATAATGAAATCATTATCTAACAAAGTCATAATTGTTTTTACAAGTTGTTTGTTGAGTGTATGAATTTTTTGTGTTTAACTGTTCGGTGGGTTTAAGTGAATTGTTGTTGATAGTAATTGAGGTTTTTGTTTTTTCGTTTTTGGAGGGGGGGTTAGCATGTGATGATGTGGTGGGAGATGCGCAATACATTTCCGTGTCTGATATTGGTGACAATTGGGTTTCGTCTGCAAGAGTATTATGTATATGATTTTTGGATTGTGAGGGGATCGGGCTGATGGGTGATCTGTCAATTGAGTTAAGTTCTTCCTTAAGAGATTGAGTGATGGTATTGTTGTTTTTGTTGTTGTATTTAGTATGGGAGTGCATTTTTTGTGTAAGATCTTTGATGTGGGATGCATCGATGTTTGTGGTTGGTGTTAATTGTGATCTTGTTACTGTTGGAGTTGGAGCAAGAGAAGTAGTTTGGGAACTCTTTGAGTTAGTTCTCTCATTTTCAATTCTATTTTTTATTATTTTTGCCATGGTGGGGTTGGTATTATTTCTCTTTTTAGGTGGAGGTAGCTGGTGAAGGTTAGGATTGTCATTGTAAATTTTCCACGCGACGCGAGCGGTGCACCGGCGATCGGCTTTAATTTTGTTGATGGATTTGTACCTAAGAAAGGCGGGGCAGGAGGAGTCGTATGATGTGTGGCTTTCTTCGTTGCAATTAATGCATAAAATTCGAGTGCAGTAGTCATTATGTGGTGGGAGACAACAATTTTTACAGGTTGGAGCATTTGTGCATCGATTTTTGGTGTGACCGAGTTTTTGGTAGTTGATGCAATGCATTGGGTTTTGAATATACTCATCAACTTTGCAATTCAACCAACCTATTTTAACCTCGTGCGGACGGCGAATTTGGTCGAAAGTGAGAATAGTTGCTCCGGTTGGGACTAATGAGTCATTTACTTTCTTCATCATTTTTCGAACATCAATTACTTTGTACTTCTTGAGTTCGTCCATTAGTTCCTGTTCGCTAATGCTCTCGATTAGTTTTGAGTAAATTCTACCTTGCACTGAATTAAGACTAATGTGATTGGCCACTTTGACTGGAATTGAGTCTATGAGTCTCGATTTGATAAATTATCGGCTGTGGCAACATTGCGTACCTTAAGGAACAATTCACCTGATGTCATTGACTTAACCTCTAATATGTCTGTGGATATGTGTTCTAATCCGCTATTGATTCGGATTGGATTGTAGGTGGATAGTTTACGGAAATTGTTGGGGTTTTTCTCGTCTTTCTCTAATCCACTAATTATGATGTATCGAGGGACGTTATCATCATTTTGTATAGCTGGTAGACTAGGGAAATCCTCGCCACCATGCTTTCTTTTCGGTCTCTTGCCCCGGTTTAAGATCACCTCAGATTCGAGGCTATTAAACCGGTTATGGTTGGGGGAACAATCCCCCCGTCCATTGTTGGAAATTTTTTGTTGCAAATATACAATATAGCTCTTCTTATGAGAAATATTTATGGTTCACTCACCACGGATGATAAATAATTAAGTGGAAATTAAATTTAACTTCTTTAACGGTATAGTCACAGATGCTCGCACAACACAATACTAACACTTGTCTATTCACGGCGTTTGCCAGCTTAGGACTGAACCGAATATTATTCGAAGGATTTTTTTCTCGAAACAATTGAGGATATCTTCATCCGTTTTCGAAAGATTCTATGATTTAGCTCCATAAAGTAGCACTGGGATGATGAAATCTTATATAGAGTCTCCTTAGTTTTTTGGGATAGGGCCAGTGATTGGCAAGAGTGATTATTCGTTTTATTTCTGGCGAGGTGGCAGAATTTATAGCAGAGCAAAAGTAGAGAAAGTACTTTACTACCTCGAAATTATAGCAGTCGATTGTGACGTTCTGTCCGATTCGTCGATGTTGTGTGTCCCTTCTTTTTGACAGCATATACTTGGTTTTGCCCTCATTTACCGCTAAACTCATTTTGGCGGCTTCCATTTCTGAATTCTGCCAATCATGTCGATAACATCGGCATACACTAGTAGTTGCACAGATTTTCAAAGATTGTGCCTCCAGTCATCTTGTCTTTTTTTAACATCAAAGGTCTCGGATATGTCGTTACCGACCTTGACAGAGTAGCGAACATTCTTAATCGTCTTGGAAGCGATGTTTCTATATAGCTCGACTCTATAAATGCCGTCATATGCGGCCTTAAAATTTGACTCTGAATTTTTTTCAGGATTTGCCGGTTATTGAGATTTTTTCAATTGTGGATTTCCTGGTCTGAAGCCGCACTGCCATATGCCATATAAGATCTTGTAGTCGATGTAGGTGAGACTTATGCCTCTATAGTGGGCTCAGTTGAGGGAGTCTCCCATTTTTTGGATCGGGCAAACGATTTCGAGATTCCAGTCAGGAGGCATATACTCTTTTGACCAGATCTGAGAAAAGAGTTATTGTATGCTTTCAACAAAGTCATTTCCATCAACTTTGATGGAAAGACGTCAGGTCCTCCTGTTCTGATATTGTTATCCTTACTTCATTTTGATCAGGTGAGCGCAAGTTTTGGCTATCATTGTCTAAGTTGAATGGTTCACTTTGCCAAATGGCAGGATGTTTTCCTGCGTCGCCGTTATACAGTCAGCAGACAAAGATTTTTCATATCCTCAGCACCGACTGTGACTATAGTACACAGTTTCTTTCTTGATCTATACAGGTTTCTGTACGGGTCTCTTGCCTCGACATGAGGTTTTTACTATTAGTGAAACTTCTGTACGTTATTCCAAGAATACAACCTCTCAATATCTTCGATTGGGCAATGTTCCTCCCGTCTCTTTTGCTCATAGATCTCACGAGCAGCTCACGCCTTTCGTTGCAGCACCGCTTTGTTTAGCCGCTTGCGGGCATTTTTAATTAAACCAAGGATTTCTTGGTGGTGGTCGTGTGAAACTCAGCACATCAATTGCGGGGTTCCTGATGGCACTCTGGTATCGGTGCCACCGGTCTTCAGTACTGATGCTGGTGATATAGGGGTTGTCGAGACGCGATCGGCGAAAATTCTGGCGGTTTCTTGCGATTGCAGCTTTTCTATGTTAGGGAAATCCGCATTCGTACCTTGGCTGTGACAGGTTGGTCACTTGGTCTTTCGCAATGGACGTGGTTTTGTATGCATACGAACTGTTCTGCCAAAGATTTCTTCCTTTCCTATCCTTGCGTTATACGTCATAATTCGGGCATTGCTCGTATGTCTTGTCTTCTGTAGAGGCATGGGGGCTTGATGCGGATTGTCATTAGACACTCGCTGACATTTCGGAGTCTCAAGACTTCTTGCCTAAGTCCGCCGTATATGACAAATCCACACCCGAATAAGCGCTGATTCTTTTTCCTACAGCAATCACCATAGTATGTGGCACACTTTTTCACCCTCTTTATGTCTGGTTCATCTCATCGCACTTCCTGGATACGGTCGACATCTGCGGTATAGCAGTCATTAGTTGGTTCGTCACATCTTTTTAATCTCTTCTGTATAGCGTTGTGAGCCTTATGATGGCTACTGGCCGAGTATACCCTGGCCATTTTAACCTTTATGAGTTACCAGCCAAAGAAAGAGCGTAAAAACTCGGTAGAACCAGAAGACTGGTTAAAGTCGTTCAAAAGATTTAAATCTAGTATCTCTCAATGGTTTGGGAGACGGGATTAGGCCATTAAGTACGCAGTTGCTGTCTTCGATGGCTTCAAGATAATGGACACCGATAGCATCTTTCTATCTAGAAGGCCAGCGGTTGGCAACTCTGAAGAAAAGCTTCACTGCCAGTCCGATACTGGTACTTATACCAAATATTTATGGTGTTCTTTATACACGCTCGCCAAGAAATGCATCCTCTGTCCAAAATGCACTATGCCTATCAAATCGGAAGACCCCGTAAAATTGCGTTTCAAAATGTAGTGGGCAAGAACGACAAGAACGAAACTTAACCGGAAAACACATTTTAGACGAATCAGTAGTTTTGTGAATAAGTGCAATGCAGGTGATTATGACCCTGATTTTTGATGCTCTCTTTGGGAAATTTATGATGGTGTGCCCGCAGATGGCATCCTGTCTTTACTATTACTTTAAATACTGCTTAACGTTCTACACTGTTTTGAAGTCTATGCTCACTGCTCAGGCATATGCAGATGATGAATACTAGAAATGGGCGTCAGCTAATCCTTACCAAACTTAGGGTATTCTATTAATGAGCAGGAGAAATCTGGCTGGGTTAACTCATCTAGTTCCTTAAAGCATCACTATACGTCTCTCAAACAAAACTAAGTTGGCATGATGCGACAAATTTCTGTGTACTAAATGTGTTACGTCGAAAATCCGCAAGGGACTGTCGGTTTCCTAGTATTATAAAAGCGCCTTAGGCAAAACATGGGGCTTGTCGGTTTGGAGGATCTATTGATCTACCTGGCTCTGATATGACCATATATATGACAGACCCCAAGGAACGGTCAGTCTCTGCTGCCCTTACTTTATATGCACTGATGAACCTCCATCACTTTGATATTCATATCATAGGTTTCACTCTCTAAGCCATCTCCAGTGGTTTCTATCTAGCCAAGCTGCACCTCAGGCCTTGTTGAACCCTCTCACCACTTCCAAACTAGTTGAAGAATGTCAGGTTTATATGTTACTAGCATTGTGATGGGCACTACGCTTTTGCTAAGCACTTGAGCATGCTGAACATATGCTGTGAGAATTGTAACGCCACCGCGGAGCTCTAACTTTCTGAGTACATCCATCAGACTGCAAGTATTCGGCTCTGTTGTGGTGGGTCTTGGTACTGTAGTTACCTTCTTACTACGAAAGACTAAGCAATTTCAGTAAAACACACACAAAAGGAATACAATGGCCTAGTTTATTATCAGAGTGTTCTATTTCGACAGAAAAAAAAGGCAGAAAAAGGCAGTTCTTGCTAATTATAGTTTATTCGGTTTATTTTCAGACAGAGAATACTTCTCGTTTATTCTAGCTAATCAGTGATGGATACCCCACCTCACGGGAACTATAAAATCCCAGTCTATTGCGTAAAAACCACAACCCGCCTCCACTAAATTTCAATGAACTGGCTGCGCAGTCCGTAATCCTACCTCAAAATTCGAAATCCAAAAAATCGAAAAAAGAAATCTCTATTAACACTTTCAAGTGGTTTTTCGAAATATCAACAAATCACCGTTATTTGGCATTTAATGACTATCCCAAAGGAAAATGAGTATGAGTAGTTCCCGGTAGTACTCGGTAGTACTCCGTACTTGGCAATAAGTTTAGTACCGATTAACCTCAAACTACCTGGGTTCGATTTAAATCAGTTTTTTTTCTTGTTATGCCAATAAAATCGACGATAATATTAAGCAATGCCTGCGTATCGAATCGTTAAATGATTATTTCGGCACCACTCATACGCCAATTACCGCTAAACTCGAGAGCTCTTCAAAAGTGTTTTAAGACACCCCTCATGTCGGGGGCGCGCAACACCGCAGCGTAAACATTCCGCCATCAGAATAATGAGAAAAAAAAGAAGCTATTTTCGGAATGATTATACACTTCGATTACAAACGCCTTCTTGTATCCGTATCCGTATCAATCGAAATCGATAAACACAACGATGATCGAAATTGATGTAAAAGGTCGACATGGATGTGGAATCAGTTTCAAAAAGCCTGTTCCAATTCCAAGAGTAAAATCGGAACGCATTTACTAACTGCATGGCACTGACTTCCTGCCACCCACCCGATTCATACTTCTCATAGATACTTAGATACTAAATACTAGATACACTCGCTGTCTAATCATGTTTGCATTTTGTAAACATGCGATGGATGGGATTGGAAATTCCATCGAAAGCACTGATGGAAAATGATGAAACGGAAAGGAGCGAAAGATGAAGAATGGAATTCTTTCCTGCTCTGGAATGGAATCCACTGGCACTGTGGGTGCTTTAGGAAGGGGGTGCGAATTGTGGTGGGTAATCCCTGGCGCTGTTTGTGTTCCCCACCCACTGTGTTTCCGGGCAACCAAAGACTAAAACAAAACAAACCGAATAAAGCGTGCTCTGGTTGCTCCGTTTTTTTTTTTCTTCTTCTTCTGCTTCTTCACTTTTCATTCGTTCCTTCGCTTTGCTTAGACAAGTTCATTTAAATTTACGAGCTTATCCAGTTTTTTGTTTTGTTTCGTTCGTCCTCCTACCGCTAGCTGGTCTTATTTATCATACACATTTGCTTGTGTTTTATTCGCTTTTTTGAATTTAAATGTACTGACGCCATTGAAATGAAACGGCATCAAATTGATTATACCGTTGTACGAGCACATATACGAATAAAAGGAGTATTTTGAGACGGTGGTATGGTGTAGAGCTGTTAGGTATGACGTATCCCGATCCAGAAATAGGGAGAAATTCATAATACGAGTACAATACCATTGATGCCGCTGCTGGTGGAAGGAGGTAATGTGTGAATTGACGGTGATGGAATTATCGATTTGGTTTCGTTTCTTTCTATTTTCTCCTTTTTATGACAGATAAGTCATCCAGGTTTGCTTTTTTGATTGCGCGATATAAAAATAAACGTCAACAGTGTGAAGACAATTAGTGAAGTCTTTGCTTGTTTACATAGACAAGTGAAATGTCAGAGGCAATGTGTTGTCGACTTAAGTGGGACATGTGGTAGATGCTTGTTTGTGTCATCAATCACACACAATCAAACCAGAAATGCTGAAGTTGTTGTGACATTCCATTTGTCAGTTTGTGTGACATTCAAAAGATAATGGGCCATTTTATTTGACTGTCAAGTAATGTGGGAAAAGTCAATTGAAGGGAGGCAGCACTTCAGTCAGAATTGACAAATGTGTTTCTAGTACATATCTGTCATACACGAGAGTTAAATGGATCGTAATTCTGCATTTTTTTCTCGAAAGTGGGGGTAAGTAAGATCTGTTTCAAATTTAAGAGATTGGAACTTATCTTAGCGTCCTTTTGGACGCTTCTGAATTGTGGCGGAGCTCCAAAAGAAGTTGAATTAAGGTAGGTCTGAACTATGTGAAATCAAAAGTATTGTATCAACAAAGTATACGAAAACGCTTTAAATTAACAGACCAGTTGAAAATTCGTTTACTTGAAGATTTTTGCTTGGCAATATTTGCGATTTTCTTTGTATACTGTCCCACCAAATTCTTGTGTCTCAATCGTACTCAATTCCCCAGTCAGCGGAGGGAGTGAAATCAAGGTGTCCACGCCACATCCAAATATCCGAAATTGTACTATTATCTTCGCCAAAGACAGTGCAAATGGTTACATGCAATGGGATATGTGGAAAGAAATTTCATCCCATGTGCATTGGTTTGAGAAGAAATGCTAAAATTCATTTCGATGAGTATAAGCGCATATTCTGCTTCTTCTGTGTAGAGTGCCGGACCATCTTTCTGGCACATACAATGCTGGCTATAAAATGTAATAAGTGCTGGTTTCAGCAGAGCTAAAATGCGAAGTTCAGTATACTGGAAAAAATATAACCAAACTCATTTCCCACAGCTATGATACTTTGAACTGTTCAATTGATAACGACATAACCAATATAAAATCAGCTGTTCAATCCCTGCATTCAAAAGTCACCAAATTAGCAGACTCTGATAAGTCTCACTGCTCACGTTACCATCGATTCAGTCAACTTAAATTCAGTTGGAAAAAATTATGTCAACATTGGCAACCAGTCCACTCTGTTACATCTCAAGCATGCTGAACACGCCGAAAACATCACATCCATACACCATGACCTTAATTTTTTTTAGTGAGGAAGCTGCATTCACTAGATCAACCACAATGCAGATATTGTAGCTGGACGCACCTCTATCTGTAGTAAGCCCGTGTAACAAATCATTCTCAACCACTTCAGCCCCAACTCATTCAACAGCCGTTCCCATCGAAGCACCCGTTCAACTCACTGTAACTAATACAACTTCGTTCACCAATTCTGTCCGAAGACAATTGCCAATAATTAGGGCTTTTGGGACATCCTGGACTTGAATGGAACAGCAGATTACAAAAATTAAATAAATTTAATCTTGAAGCCACCAACAAACCGGAGCTGTGTACTTTCTTTCTCCAAGCTGCCCCACGTCACTCAAGCCAGTTCTGGATCAAAGATCTTTTTAGGAAAAAAATTGCTATACCTATAAAAAAACGGCCAATATTTCGAAATACGTATATACACTAAATACGATTGGATGTTCAAATCATCTGACGTCATACTCATCTCGGAAAAGATGGTCGTCACCCAACGGAAAGATATGGTATATATTAAACTTATTAATAAAAGAAAAGTTAGTTCTCACAGTTCTGCCCTATCCGATTTTCTTCACTCCTTCCCCCTTTCCTTTTGATCCATCTATAAAGAACAGAGTCGCGAAACCAAATCTTCTCCCTCCTACCACCAAACATTTTATGCCGTTTCAAAACAGAGTTTCATTTAACCTTGTTCCTGCGTCTTCTAACTAAGTTCCAATTGACGTTGCCCCATTAGACAAATATCCTATTTTTATCCCTATACCAAATCCAATCACCTTTTCCTCATCTTCATCTACCAGTCCCCCTGATCCAACTCCTCTCACTAGTCAAGATTCTAGATCCGAGGTGTTTGACCAACCTGTCACTTCTTCATTCTCCCGATTCTCATCCGAAATACCTTGATCCACTCCATCCACCCACTGTCAAACTCACTAAAAAATTTTCAGATATGAATGATGACAGTCATTATGTAGTATCCCGTTTGAGAGACCACCGCATTTATGAAAATATTCAGCTCTACCTTGCCTACTTGTAAGACAAACCCAACTCCATTTGCATTGATGGCATAACCAAAACCAACATTATGGTTTCGATGCAACAAGAAGATCTTCGAGATCATTCACCAGAGGAATTCGCGCTTCGACATCTCTTCCGAAGAGGTTCATAATGATATTCCTACATTGTCTTCGCATGCCAACTCTAAACGTCTTTCCCACTTACTAAGAACTCGTTCAAATTAAAAAAAAAAAACTTTTACACTTCCTAACAAACTGAATTTTATATCCTCCAGTCCAAAATACCTGTCCATTCACTACCAAAATGTAAGATGTTTGCGCATTGCGCCGTATATCTCAATTCTCAAAAGATTCCCTATGACTTAATTGTTCTTACTGAATCAAATTTAATTCCTGGCATTGTAAACCAGAGGTTTTTCCTCCAAATTTCAACGGTGTTTTACTATCCATCCGGAACTGTTTTGACGCAACTTCAGTTGAAATTCCTCATACTGACAACTTTGAGTTAGTATCTGTCAACATTACGCTCAGCAAACGCTGCATTTACGAACTTTGTTGTTACCCTCACCGATCTCAACCAATTGAGTCTTATCGACCCGTAATTCATGCAGTTTTTACTGATGATGCACAACCTGAAGATACGATAGTATTATTCTACTAGGGGATTTCAACCTCCCTCACCTAAAATGGGCGCCACCCGACGATTCGTCTCATTTCGTCTCTCTTAATTCCACGTCTGAACTAGAAATATTGATGGTGGTCTGCCGGATAACTGTGTCGTTGATAGGGTGTGATCATCTTCTTTCCACCCTAGACCGCATTCATTATCCCTTGTCAATTATATACTCAGATGAAAACGTCAACACATGTGTCAATTCGGAAAATTCGTTTTCATTTAACTTCCGAAGAACCAACTTAAAAGCCTTATCAGCAACATTCACTTTGACTTAATTGCTGAGACATATTGCTCTATCAACTATCCATTCATTAATTTTCTCCTACTTTGCCCAATCGATTCCATATACCTTCCGAAAGAACTGCATGTCAGCTCTTACCTGGTACAATAAGGAGTTCCGCTCTCTCCGTAATAACAGAAACAAGTTGTGGCACAAATTCTTACGAACTCGATCTGATCCCGACTGTAGTAATTATCGACTTGTATATAGTATACAATCGTTTTGTGAGTATATTTACCTTGAGTACCTCTACCGCATGTAATTTAGCTTAGACCTAAATGTTTCTACCAGTTTGTTAATAGCAAAAGAAAGTTGAATGGCTAACTATCTACTCTACTGAAACACCCATCTCGCTAAATATAACTACAATACATTTTTGGTTTCTGAAAACATTACCAAACGAATCGGGACCTTCCCGATTAATTAATTTTTAAGAATTGTTTAGTCAGTGAAAAATTGGTATTTTATTAAAAAAAATCTTTTATTGTCAAATAGAAACATCTGTTAAATATAAAAAATTTGTTTTTGTTTTTTCTTTCCAAGATGACGACGCTGCACGGCGTCAAAGTCGAGTGTTTTTGAAAATGGCATAGAAGCTGGGGACTTTATTTTTCATGTGTATCAAAAAATCCAAATAGGTCTTCTTAAAAATATTCTTCCTCATACTCCAAACCTTTAAAACCCCAAAAAAAAAATTAATATTGCAAAAATTATAAAGATCAGAAAAAAGGCCACTTTTTTTTACCAATTTATTTAATTTGCATTGAAAATCATGTTTTAAAGTTTTAGAGTATAGCTAAAAGTGTCAAGAAGATCTCCTCAAAATTTTATAACGATCGGATAATTATTTTTTGAGTTACAGTCATCGACTAGCCTCTGAACCGGCAGCATCTTTTTCGCTGACTTTATCATCGCTCGTGTCTGACTCTGAACTCGACTCCAATTCCACAAATGTACTCTCTTCACTTTCATTCTCTAGTTTTATATATTTTTGTTTCTTCTCCTTCCTCTGGTGTTAGTGAGTGAAAATCTAGTGTGTTGTGAAGAAAGTAATCTCTGAAAATGGCCTTAAGGCCAAGTGCTCCCACGGGCAATCGGTACAGCCTGCTTGATACGCTTACCGAGCCCAAACATAAAGAAAAAAACCGGTTTCGGAACACATAGACCAATTTAACATGCTTCCGACAACCGCGACCACAGCAAAACCCAAATTCATAGTCATTTCCCCGGCAAGTGAACAAAAACCCCTCACCACATTTAGTGTTTTTCTTTTAAAAAAAGCAATCGATGGCATATGTACCGCCTACGATTACATTTCACAATTGCGTGACGGTAATTTACTGCTACTCGTAAAATCACAGAGAATCGCTGATCTCTTCCTCTCCAAAAAAAACTTTGTCAAACCTTTGCCCCATCTCTGTCACGCTCCATGCAAACCTCAACTCATCAAAAGGCATTGCATATGCTCCCTGCCTTGTAAATGTACCCGAAGCAGAAATAATCAGCGAAATGAAAGATCAAGGCGTTATAAATGTGTTTAAGTTTAAAAGGACAGTAGAAGGGACGCAACGTGCCACAGGCCTCATTTTATTGACATTTGATTTATACCGCCCACCAAGTTCAGTAAACATTGGCTGGTACAAGGTTAAAGTCGAAATATATTTCCCCAAACCGATGCCCTGTCAAAACTGCCAGTTGCTTGGCCATACTGAAAAAAGATGCACACGAAACACCTCCTGTGTCACTTGCAACCTTCCGCCGCACAACCCTGAAAAATGTACGCGCATATCATGTGGAAACCGCGACGAAGAACATGAATCGTCTTCAAAAGACTGCAAACAATATTTTAAAGCAAAGGAGATCTTAAAAATCAAGACCATCAACAAATACACAATTGCAGAAGCCAAACATAAATATGCAGAGCAAAACCCTCCCCTCCCCGCACTCCGAACCTTTTCAGCCCTTTCTAGATCTGTATTAGACCCTCTTCCGATTAAATATAATGAAGGCACAAGCATAAATCCAAAAACCCGCAAAACACCCACTCCGGCTATGACCCCCTTACCTACAAACCCAACCACAAACAATAAAAATGTCAATCAAATTGCCACTAATGACGCACTATCTCACAAACCAGTTTTAAATACCAATACCCCAACCAAAAACGACACACCCCCCAATAATTCTCATATACTCAATAAAAACAAATCTCTCACTCACAGCACTAACGTAATACTTACTAATACCATAACAATGCCAATGCGAATTGAACCTCCTTCCCTCTCTAATTTCTCAAAACCAAAAAAAAGCTCTAACAATTCCGATGCACAACATTTTTCAACGGTAACATATAATACAAACAAAACAGAATCCATCCTCTCTCCCTCTAACACAACGAAAAATACAACAGATGTCAATTTCCCTTCACAACACCTTAACCCAATCCCCTTAATCACCAATAACACATCAACTATATCAACAACTGATAACACTAACAAATCAAAAGATTATATTTCTAATTGCGAACCAGATTTCGATCAATATGACTACGCACTTTAATTGAAATAATCAGTCTGAACGATCGGATTCTTACTCTCGAGGATTCAATGATGTGTGGTGAGGTCGATTGTTTCAGCATATGATACGCCTAGTCTTTCTGATGATATACACTGTCAAAACTGCTACACCTCAGGCTTCTCGCATTATAAACCCAATTATAACGTAGATAAGTCGACGAAGCTTAAAAGTTCATCCTTTACAGTTCTACAATGGAACCTTAACGGATACCTTAACAACTATAGTGAACTGCAACTCCTAATCAATGATCAGAAACGCTCAGTCATTTCTCTACAAGAGACACATATAGCATATAATGCTAACACATTCTCACCTAGGTACTATGTCCCATTCTTCCATAACCTTGAAACCACCACCCAAGCCAAACAAGGGGTCGGCGTCCTCATCTATAAATCTATCACAGTGAATAAAGTTACGAAATACAGTTCCGATATAGCTGCAATTGCAATTGAAATTGAGTGGAAAACAAAACTAACAATCATCTACATATACATTCACCCAAACCAAATATTTAACACCAGGGATTTTGAAGTCTTTTTAACCTCATTTCAAAACCCTATTTTGCTTACGGGAGATTTTAATGCGTAGAATCCTATGTGGGGCTCTTCCTCAATTACAAAACGCGGCAAATCAGTTAAACACTTATTAGACAATTGCTCATTATTACTACTGAACGATGGCAGCCCCACCCACTTTTCGACACATAAAACTCTCACTAACATCGATTTAACCGCTATCTCCCCCCAACTATACGCAAACGTAAAATGGAAGGTTCTAGATGACTTGCATGGCAGTGATCCCTTTCCAATTTCTATCTCGATCCCAATGGGGACACACAATCCGCGAACCAAAATGCCCCCTAAATACCTAAATAGATAGAGCCGATTGGTCTGCATTTCAGGCTGAAATCTCAGTTTTTCTAGCACAAAGACAATCCCGAATAAATATAAATAGAGAAGCTGCCACCTTAATTAAGTCTATTCGAAATGCAGCCAATCTGACAATTCCTCAATCCCACAACAACTCTAGGAAATCGACAGTAATCTGGTGGAGCAGAGAACTGGCACAGTTTCATCTTTACAAACAAGATGCCTGGAAGGTATTTAGAAAACAACCAAATGACAAAAATTTAGTATGCTACCGAAAAGCCAATGCGGTCTTTAGAAAGATGGTGAGAGTTGCTAAGTCTGATTACTTTGCAAAGTTTACCGCAAACATTAATCCTAACACTAATTCCAAGAAACTTTGGACAGAAGTCAAATTGCTAACAGGAAATTACGTCCCGCGAGCTATCAAAATTATGAAATCTAACACAGATACCCTATCCTGCCCTTCCGAAATTGCCGAATTCTTCGCTAACACTTGGTCAAATTACTCCAACGACCTTAATTTTTTACCACATTTCCTTCAGGAAAAGAATTCTGTACTTAACTTAAAACCCGACTTTCACAAAATAGACACATCAGCTCGTTATATAGACCTTCAAATTAACGAAAATGAGTTCGAAACTTGCCTCAAATCTGTCAAAGGTAAGACACCAGGATTTGATCGAGTTTGTTATACAATGCTCAAAAATTCACCTTCAGCTTTTAACAACCGACTTCTTGCTCTCTACAACCTTATCTTCCTCAATGGTGTTATCCCACAAACCTGGAAAACGGCCAGTGTGGTCCCTATCCCTATACCCAAACCAAACAAAAATCACACCCAGGTTAACGCATATCGTCCTATATCTCTACTCCCATGTATTGAAAAACTTCTTGAAAAAATTATCTCCAAAAGGTTACTATGGCTTCTAGAAAAAAGAAACCTGTTGAAAACAAATCAGCTGGCATTCAGACCCGGGCATTCCACAATTCACTCGGTCCTTCATATCGATCACTGTGTATCATCCGCCTTGTCAGCTAAAAATCAGTTTTGTCAATCGATTTCGCAAAAGCATTTGACAGAATAGGAATTCATCTTATTTTAAAAAAAAACTGACCCAGTGGAAAAAAAGGCCCAAATATGTACAATTACATCAAAGCCTTTCTATCTAACAGACAATTCTGTATCAAATTAAATTGCACCTACTCTTCCGTCAAAAAAATCAGCAACGGAACACCACAAGGATCTCCACTGTCGTCAATTCTGTTTGTAATAGGATTGGACGATTTAAATAATATTTTAACTAAATACAATAAAATCGAACATTCCTTGTATGCGGATGATCTATATATACATACGAGTATTTTCAAAAATTAAAGACCTTAGCAGATATTTTTTCAAGCATCCTTTCAGATATCACTGAATGGGGAAAACTCTCTGGGTCTAAGATATCTCATGAAAGAAATAAAATTTTGCATATTTGTAAAAAACCTAGCTGCAATAAAATACTGAAACTGAACTCTATTTTTGATAATATAATTAATGTAAATGCCCTCAGCATACTAGGTATTATTTTTGATAGTAAGTTTAATTTTAAGTCTCACTGTACCTTAGAAAAAGCCTAGCTACCAGACTCAATATCATCAAGTATTTATCGTCAAAAAACAGTTTTTGTAACGTTAATGCTCTAATCAATATCATAAGATCAACTTTTCTTACAAAGATAGACTACGGATTAAGTAATATGGAAAATGTCAAACACCATATCACGCGGCCGTTAAAACAAGTTTAAGAGCTTTCAGAACAACCTCAATAAAAAATATCTTAACTGAAGCCAGACTTCCTTCAATAGAACACAGATTTGATTTTTTTAACTTCGTTAGTAGTAGCAAAGTTATCCAATGTCCAAAAGTCACCAATCAAAACATTTGCCAACAAAGTTCCTTCTAGCAATAAAACTCTTAAATACCCTTCCACGATTTCCGATGCAGTAGTGCTTGCAAAGGAAATTGACATCCCCCCCGAAACAAAAACTCTGCATAAAGTTTTCCACCCACCCTGGACTCTATGCCAAAATTCCATCAACACTTTCATTTCCACATTTTCAAAAACAACTACCAGCGATGAAGAATTTAAACAGTTGTTTCTCGAAATCAAATATGCACAAAAGAAGCTAAACTGGAGCTTCATTTTTACAGATGGCTCAAAATCTAAATTTGGAACAGGTTTTGCAGTGGTCAATGAAGTGGGCAAAACACTTACCAAAGGACTTCTTCTAGAGTTCTCCTCCGTTCTGTCAGTAGAAGCAATTGTAATTTTAAAAGCAATTGACCTAGCCAAAAAGAATAAAATCATTATTTGCACTGACAGTCTCTCAGCAATACAAGCTATTATCAACATCGAGAACAGGAACCCAATCATAGCACTTATCAGGGACAAACTTATAGCGAATCAAAAAAAAAGTAAAATTCATGTGGATACCAGGACATGTTGGCATAAAAGGCAACGAAGAAACAGATAAAGAAGCAAAGTCCGCAATAGCTGAACCACTAACAACATTTTATGTTCAGAATTATAAGGACATTAGAGGAGGGCACAAAATCATTTTACCCAACAAACATCTCTCATAAGAAAATCAAAATAATTGCTCGACTCCGATTAGGGCACACCAACCTTACCCATAGCCACCTCATAACCAAAGATCCACCTCCATATTGCAATCTTTGCAATAACAACGAAGCAATATCGATAAGGCACATCATTTACGAATGCTCCAAGATTAAAGAGTCCAAGTCCATACTTAACTCACTTAAAGATACTTCAGAAAAAAATATAAACTTTATATTTAAACTTTTTTCCGATACAAAAATCGTTAACTTTATTTAAAATTTTACTTAGTTTGTACTTTTATGATTATTAAACAAGCAATAGCGCCAGTTTTCTTATTTTTATTAATAATACTTGTACAAGTACTGATTATCATGTTTATTACTAATTAATTCATGCAGGTTAGGTTAAGTAAGAGTGGCTGTTGGAAATACCAACCCACTTAGGCCCATTGGCCCATTGTGATGCCACGTGGATCTATGATCTTCTTACTACTGGAACCAGTTTGAGCTTATAATAAAGCGTAGGAGACTGTTAACGTCTATTTTTTCTAGATCGTTTAGGTCGTTGTAGAAGAAAGCTCCTAGATGAAGCTTCCTTCTCTGAGAGAGAGCTGGGCATGTGCAGAGTAGGTGGGGGATTGTCTCCTCCTCTTCCTCGTCCATGCAGCTTCTACAGAAATCGTTAGTAAAAGCGCCAAGCCTTCTTGCGTGCTTGCCTATGAGGCAGTGTCCAGTAATGACACCTATTATGGCGCTGAGATGTTTCCTATCTAAAAGGATCAGACACTTAGATCGACTCAGATCCAGCCTTGGCCAGATCTGTTTGGTCGCTAGACATGTTTGTCCAGCAGTCCACCTAAGGTCCGTTCTTTTATTGGCATCTAGCTTTAGTGTTAGTTTGCACGTAGCGATTGGTATACCTATACTACGTTTGTCCGGTAGGATAGGTAGAGCGGTTCCAATTTTGGTGAGTTCATCGGCTCAGCAGTTCCCTGGAATGTCTCTGTGGCCCGGCACCCAACAAAGGTGAATGTTGAACTGCTCTGCTATCTCCATGAGAGATGATCGGCATTCAAGGGCGGTTTTAGAATATAATGAGACCGAGTAGAGAGAATTGATGGCGGCCTGACTATCCGAAAATATGCGGATATCCTTTGCAGATATCACGTTTTTCTTCAGCCAGGACAGGGCTTCTTTAATCGCCAAAATTTCCGCCTGGAACACGCTACAGTGGTTTGGAAGGCGGAAAGAGAGGCTTAGATTTAGCTTATCTGAGAAAACACCGCCACCAACTCCGCTGTCGGTTTTAGATCCATCTGTGTAGAGATGGATTGACTTGTCCTCCATGAAAGCATCCTCCTCCCAGAATGATCTAGAGGGGAAGCTTACATCGAAGTTTTTGTCAAACCAAAGTTCAGGTATGGTGTAATCGGTGTTCTCTGTGAGGATTCCTAATGTATTAAGAATGTTGGCGTGGCCAAATGAATTATTTGTCCACTGTTTAGTCGCTTTAAGGCGAATAGCTGCAGTCGCAGCTACTTGCTTGCTAAAAATGTCGATGGGTGTCAAGTGAAGCAGAATATCTAATGCCGCAGAGGGGGTAGACCGCAAGGCTCCGCTTGTGCATAGACATGCTGTTCTTTGGACTCTGCTTAATTTAATGCGGTTGACTGCATTTTCCAAGGCCGTCCACCAGACAACCACCCTGTAAGTAAGTATCGGTCTTATGACCGAGATGTATAGCCAGTGGGTTATGCGAGGTTGAAGGCCCCATTTGTTCCCAATGGCTTTCTTGCAAGAGAATAAAGCTATTGTAGCTTTATTGACTCTTTCTTGAATGTTAGGTTTATAGTTTAGTTTCCTGTCAAAAATGAGACCCGGATATTTTGCTGTATCGGAGAAAGCTAAACTGGTACCGTTTATTGAAGGAGGGTCTATGATTGGAATTTTATATTTCCTAGAAAAGAGGACAAGATCAGTTTTATGGGGGTTTATTCCCAATCCGCAGCGATCTGCCCAGCAGGTTAATCTGTTAAGATTTACTTGGAGGAGTTCTTTAATGGTATTTAGATGTTTTCCTGAGACGGCTTCCAGGTATATCAGTAGTTTGTTAACTACTAAGTTCCAGAGAAGGGGAATGCAAAACATCTTAGAATTTCCTACCTAATCTTTCTCTCTTTAATAGATAACCATTTAAACTTAAGAAAGCCGAAAGCCATGGTAGCTAGTGCTTTCTTTCTGTCATATTGAATTTGTAATTTACCTCTACATATCAATAAAGTATATAATAATAATAATAATAATAATTTTTTGAGTTATGTTGCATGCCTTTTTGAAAAATGCAGTTTCGAGAAAAAGCGATTTAAAGTTTTCGGAGCAAAAAAAAAACGACAAAAACGACAGGGGCATACAAAATGCCTTCTGTTTCTTCGTAAAACTCATCTTGAGTTGCTCTGCCTTGTTTACGAAGTGTACGGGCTTCTTTTGAGGCCAAAGATGCCTCTTTGTTCTGTTAAGAAAAGGAGCGGGTAGAACGTCCCCTGTTCATGCGGTCGGAACCGCCTGCTGTGCGCTCTAAAATCGTGAGTGAATCTGCTGCCGAAAATACGCTTTCATTTCGAAACGAATAAAGATTTTGCTTTGAAATTTAAAGTTGAGATGTTGTAGAATAAGTAGAAAAATTTTCACAAAATAAAAAAAAAATTCGGAACCTTAAAGATGATTTTTCGTCCGGCCCTGATGGTCTTCCCGCTATTGTAATAAAAGAGGATGTAACCCATTTCGGTCCCCCCTCGCTGCCCTATTTAACTTGTCTGTTTCAACAGGTACCTTCCCACAAATGTTAGCAAGGTATACGATAAAATTTCTCTCCAACTTATTATTTTTAAACTAAAAAAACGTGGATCAAATCTTATTTAGAAGACCGAGAATACAGAGCCATCTTCAATATTCGATCCCATTAAAGCAACGTCTGGTGTCCCTCAGGATAGTCACCTTGGACCAATCATCTTTATCCTAACGATAACGATAGACAATAGATCTCACTTTAATGAAGTCTAATCTATCTATTTCCGCTGATGACGTGAGAATTTCCAAGGTCATTACATTGCCTTCTGGCTCCCATTGCATGCAAGATGACTTAAATAAATTTTCGGTATGGTGCAAGCAAGAAACACAAGGGGGGCTCTATACATATATGTGAAAGTTTGAAGTCCGCATAATTAAAAGATAATTTGTCCAAATGCAAAATTACTGACTAGTCGTTAACATTACAGCTAATAACCAATCAGTACACCTAGCGGCAGTTTATAGTTCCCCAAGTTCTTCGCAAAGAATGTTCTGCAATCTATTTAAAGAATGGTTAGAGGAGCTTGTTGTCTCAAATAGGCAACTTATAATAGCAGGTGATGTAAATATCGACTGGACGAATGAATAGAATCTGTAAACTAAAGACATTAGAAATACAACTGAAGTAGAAAACAATTGCAGACAAATGGTGAAAGAGCCGACTAGAATAACAAAAACATCAAGCACGTTGATCGACTATGTGATAACAAATATGGCATATGTTATTGCCAAAACAAACATCAAGCTTAAAATAAGTGATCACGAAATGATTGTGATTAAGAAAAATAATAGGAAAAGAAAGTTTGGAAAGGATTGAGAACAACAAAACTAAATGGTTTATTTATAACAGGTCAGCACTTCTCCACCAATTAAAAAACTGCGAACTAAATACAAATAGCGATGATCCCAACCTATTAGGAAGGGTGATTCAATATGAGCTGATCAGAATTACAAACACGACGTTATTCACAAAAACTACTAAATGAAATACCAATACATGGTGCAATAATAGCCTAATACAGACAAATTAGCAAGATACAAAGAATGTTTAACATCAAGGTGTAATGAGACATGGGGCAGATATCGTGTTGCTGGAAATAGGTAAAGGACTAAAATTGTTAGGGCAAAGAACAATAGTTATAAGCAGCGTATCAAAAGGGCCCTAGACCAAAAATCGACGTGGAATGTTATAAAAATACATGTTCTTAACGAAAGTAAGCCATTAATATAAAGTATATACTTTAATAACACTTGTGTAAGATGCTGCCCGTATGGCCGTAGAATTCTACAAATATCTTATAAAAAAGTGTTTTAGACATTAGTAAATAAATACCATTCGCGCGCGCCACTCTGCAGCAGACCAATCACGATAGATACTCGTACAACTTTTAAATTTAAAGCTTTAACGGCATAAAAAGTGTTTTAAAGTTAATCAACCAAAAAAGAGATTTCAACTATTGTATATGAATGCAAAAATGATGTTGGATGCAATACCCATAATCGGCCAATAACTAGAAAAATTATTTAATCTGTCGATGAGTAGAGGTTCGTTTCCCACTATGTGGAAGGAAGTTTTTTAAATGTAAAGATTTCCGGCCAGTTAACGCCCTTCCAGTCTATAAGAAAATATTTGAAAAAATTGTGCAAAACGCAACTCGAAGAATACTTCGAAACTAATGCAATACGAGTATTCCTTGAAAATCAATCAGGGTTCCGAAAAAAAAACATTCATGCGAAACTGCACTGAACAATGTTCTGATAAGCTGGAAAGCAGAGATCGCTGCTGGAAACTATGTGATTGCAATATTCTTAGACTTTAAAAGGGCTTTTGAGACCATTGACAGGGATATTTTACTGTCGAAAGTTCAGGGATTTGGAATTAGAGGCCAAAAACTGAAATGAGTCCGATGTTACCTTACTGGCCGGTTACAAGAAACAAGAGTGAACGGAGTATATAGCAGTGTTTAAACAGAGCTTGGAGTTCCACAGGGATCAATACTTGGCGCTCTGCTGTTCATCATATATATAAAGGGTATTTTTTTTAGAGGTATACAAATTCAATATGAAACAAAACACTTGAAGCTAATGTTAATGTCTATGATATTATATTATAGATAATTTTATGCCCCATTAGTGTTTAAATATGATATCGGGCATATGAGCACCACGACTAGCTGGAATGAAACGCAATCGTGAAGTACAATTTTCGACAACTTTATCGAGCAACTGCGGCCGTACATCAGCAATAACACGGCGAATGTTGACTTCCAAATCGTCCGACGTCTGTGGTTTATCGGCTTGCGGCATGTTGCGCCATCTTGCTGAAACCAAAGCACTGTCTTCTTATTAAATGAGCAACGAAGAAGTCAGAAATCATGTTTCTATAGCGCTCTCCACTGACGGAAACATTCTGGCCGGCATCGTCCTTAAAGAAATATGGGCCGATGATTCCACCAGCCCATAAAGCACACCAAACGGTGAGATTCAATGGTTATAATGGTTGTAATTGATAAAGGCTTCTGGGTTTTCTCCACTTCAAATTCGGCAATTTTGCTTATTTACTTATCCATTTAACCAAAAATGGGCCTCATCGGTGAGCAAAATTTTGCGTTGAAAAAGGTGATCAAGCTGAATCATGTTTTCGGCCCATTCACCAAACTTAGTTTTAGTTTAATTTTATATGCATTTTATTTACTTAATCACTAACTCTTACATACTAACAAAAAATTCTTAAATGCTAGCTTACAATTACTTAATAATCTTATACTAACTTACTGGCCCCACACAGGCACTCTAAGCTACTCTAAATTCTTATAACTATGTCATTCGACTTCATTTACATTTTACTTAGAACTATTTATTTTGTATACTTAAAGCTAAGAAAAAAAATTTGTTAACAAAACTTAGCATATGGACTTTTTTTTTTTTTAGTAATAAAAACTTAGTATCTAACTTAAAATAAACCTTAGCCTACCTAAACTAAATGTCACACATAAACACACATAGACGTTATACACAATCATATACATATGTATATCAGTATACACCTTTGTATACACTGATATATGTATATGTTTCTTAAATGCTAACCTAAACCTATGTAAGCCGGCCATCGCTGTTTACAGAGAAAACAGATTGGTCAGCTCTGCCTCATTAGTGAGGCTAGTCCGTAATTGACGGAAACGACGACGAAACATCTTCTCCATCATTCAACCACCAGAAATGCTGGTGCTGCCGAACGACATCCCTCTTATCGCGATTCCCCACCGCCGTACTGAACCTGAGGCGATCCACACTGCCGTGTGCGACGTCTCTGCCGTAGTTGAGTCGCCTGTCCCCAGCTTTCCGAGCGACATGGAAGATTAACGGCACCGCTGATCTATCCTGGATCAACCCTATCTGATCTAGGTAGAGGAATGCTTCCGGTGGAACGAAGCCGTCAGAGCGCACACTCTCGTGGTAAAGGTAATTGGGGTAGTAAGCGCCAGATATCAGGTTATTCGTCGACGTCATTGCTCTTGCAATGTGCCTTCGAGTCAGCTTTATTACGAAGTTGTCCATTCGTATTAGGTTCGCCCTATTGCAAAGGACCTCATTAGGATAAAATTTTTTGTACTCCGCCTCTGGTGTTCTGTACAACCGAAGACAAGCCCTAAGCCAAGCCCTCTCAAACACCCGAATCTTTTCCATTAAGCTTGCTCGTACATTGAACCACACGGGACAACCAAATACCAGCATGGGCCTGATAAGGGCCATGTAGCAGATTACCTTTACCCCCTCATCGAGTTGGCTGCTATAAAACAGTCTCTTTGTAAGGGCAAAAGCACCTTTAGCTCTGGCCAGAGCAGCATCTACATTTTTGCCAAAATACAGAAACTGATCTAGCCAGATTCCAAGGTATCTGACTACATTTCGACAGGCAAGAGGCTGTCCGTGTTGTCCAATAATCGAGAACCTTCTCCAATTTTTTCTGGTATCCCTAGAGGCTCTAGACAACGGCGTCCTTAAGAGAATGGTTTCCGACTTCTGAAAGTTGATTTTCAACTTCCAGTCATCGCAAAATCGTCTTATCTTATCGAAGTCACGCGGCAAGAGAGTATTAATGACCTCGATTTTTGAACCTGTTCTGTACGCTATCACATCGTCTGCGTACGCAATAGTATGGGGAAGTGAACCTATCAAGTCGTTTGTATAAGTGTTGAATAGGATCGGCGAATTAACCGCGCCTTGCTGAAGACCATTTTTAATCTGAAATATTCCAACAGAAGTCACATCACCATTTTTCACGATGAACTGTCTGTTGGTTAGCATATTATAAAGAATGTACAAGAGTGGTTTACTGATCCCAGCCTAGTCAGTTTATAGAAAAGACCCTCTAACCATACGGTGTCGAAGGCCTTCTCCAAGTCAATAAGGCAGGCACCAGTACATTGGTTTTTGGCTTTATTCCATTGGATATCGGACACCAGTTTAGACGCGGCATGTGAGATATCATGTCCCGCCTTAAAACCGATTTGATTATCTGGAACTATATGTTTGTCCTCAACCAACCTAGACAGAGCCCTATCGATTACTTTTTCAAAAACCTTACTGATATTCGGAAGGAGACTTATCGACCGGAGATTCGCCGGATTTCATATATCCTTTCCCTTTTTGGGGATAGGTTGAACCACCGCCGTTTTCCAATGCGCTGGATAATGTGCATTATTCATTGCATTATTAAACAGGGTGGTGTAGATGTCCACCGCTTCTAGAGGAAGATGTGGAAGCACGATGTTCGGAATACCATCGGTCCCCACTGATTTCTTAGCCCTGATTGTGCCGAATATCTCATGGAGTTCTTCCTTCGAAATGAATGGGGGTAGGTCACCCTCTCTGGCAATGACATTATTGGCCATATTTTCATCGTTGAACCGGGTGAAACCAGAGCCCTCGGATCGCCAGTTCCCCATTTCATTTCGAATGCAGAAGTCGTGCACCAAGACGCGATTGTCCAGGTCATAATTAGGGCCAATGATATCAATGGCCTTGTATACTTCCTGGAAAGTCGCCCCTATGGTCTCAATCTTCTCCTGTGGATCCTCGATCACAAAGAAGTCGTCATCATCAGCGGCCGCATTTGGATCAATACCTGCTATTGTCAGTAACCGTTCGTTGTCTGTTGTCCGGGCTATTTTAAGACACTGAAGGTCGTTTTGATTTTTTCTCCGAAATAGTTTATTTATTTGCGGAAACATATTCGGGTTGCTGGTGTTTACAGCCCGAACCTTGTTGTTCCAATAGAAACTTACAGAAATTCTGTAATTTTCTTTTATTAGCGTTTGAATATTTTTAATCGACGACTTCAGTGTCCTAATCTCCGGGTCTTGTCGGTCAGTTAACTGTCTGTACAAGTTTTTAAGTCTTGTCAGAAGTCTACTTTTCTGTCGGTGCAGTGCGTCAATAGTAGGATTGCGGAACAGGTCTTCGTTAGTCGTACGTCGATACCGCGGTATTGTAGAGTGCATAGTTTGTTTAATTGTCTCGTCCATTTGTTTTAGGTAATTGTCGATCTCCTCGTTTGACAAATTCCTATTGGACGGTAGGTGGAGCGTGTTCGAGGAGAGCGCTCTTTTCAAGGTTGCGGAGAAGCGTGTCCATCGAGTTTTACTGTAGTTGTAAGAATATCTTTGAACAAACTCCTCCAATTCCGCAATTTCGTTGGGAACTGTAACTTCGGTGCTAAAACCGCAATGGTCGCTGTCATACACGAATGTGCGCAGACAGCTTAGCGTTTGTAAATTTGTACCTGTCAGTCGTATGCGTTCGTCGTACAGCAGTAGATCCAGATAAGACCCGCCTCTGGGAAACGACGGGTTATCCGTCGCTTTAAGACCGAGTCTGGACATGACATCGTGTTGACCTCACCAATCGAGTAGTAGGTTCCCTCTACTATTTGGCAAATTATTTCTCCAATCTCTGTGTCTAGCGTTGAAATCCCCGCTGATTATAAAATAATTCTCTCCCGATTCCAGCCTCAGAAGTCGAAAAAGCGTATCGAGCTCTGTAATGAATAGGGTGGATTGTGAAGTATCAGGTGCATAAACAGAGGCCAAGTACAGCCGCTTTCCACTGCGGAGCGGGATGTAAACGACGACTGCCTCCAACACCCGGAACCTGCGCAACACGCCCTTGTACACTCTGTGAAATTTTATACCTTCTTTAATAAAGATCGCGACACCGCCTCCACGTTTGGATCTGGGCCGGTTTCTTCTTCTAACAATATAATTATTGTACTCCAGTTTGTGCTTATCGGTTAGCTTGGTTTCGCTAGCGAAGAGCACATCAGGAGTTTGGTCTTGTAGCAATTTAAACATCGCGGCTCTTCGTTCAATCCTAATCAGTGAATTAACATTCACCGCAAGGACCTTCAAAGTTTGCTCCACCATGTGCGTACCCATTACGGCATGTGTTGCGTTAGGCCCGGCAGCAGCGCGTAGATCTGATCCACCCGCTTGGTCTGTTCTTGTACTTGCTGCTACAGCTGAGCCATCTGCCCTTGGATTGCGAGCAAGATGGCCAGCATGTTAGGTGCAGCTTCCGTTGTTCTCGGCATTGGCGCTGGAGAAACAACAGTCGCTTGCTGTACCGTAGCCCCCCTACCTGACGCCATTTGGGCGTAGGAAATTTGGGACGTGACGGCTGGTGTTTGAAACCTAACAGGTGAACGTTTGACCTCAACCCTCTGCTGCCGAGCCAGTTTTGCTTTCTTAATGTCAGCGAACTTAGGACAACCCCGATAATTTGCGGTGTGTCCCACGTTCCCACATAATACGCACGAGAGTTGCGTCCTATCGGATGCTCCGTCCCTACCCAGAGCACACTCCTCGGAGCTGTGGTTCTTAGCGCACTTCACGCATCGAGGCTGCATTTGGCAGTTCGACGCGGCGTGCCCGAACCTCTGGCAGCGAACGCATTGTATAACGCCTTCGCTCCTTTTTAATTTTTCCCACTGAACCACCTGGTAGTCTAGGACATTGATACTCCTTAGACTATCCAGACGGCTTTCGGGACTGAGCTGCACCAGGAAGAACGGCAGACTCCGTTTCTCCCGCCTGGCTCTAGCTGTGGTAAATGGCTTTACCCCCAAAAACTTGAGTCCTTCGCACTCCTTCTCTTTGAGCAGCGCCAGGATCTCCTCCGGATCAGTAGATGATTCCAACCCCTTCAGCAGCATCGATTGCCGCTTTTCACACTTCGGTGTGAATGAGTAGTGCTCCGTTGTCGTTTCCTTTAGGAGCTCTTTCACTTTAGCCTAGCCCTCCACTGTATTACAGTGGATGGCATGGCGATCGTTCTCCAATTTCATAATTTTAAAATTATTACCAATGACCAACTTACACAGGTCCTTGGTTGCATTTACCTCTAATTTGTATGTGTTGATAGGAGGCACCTTCTCCTTCTTCTTCTTCTGCTACTGCTGCTGCTGCTGCTGTTTTTGTGGCTGTTGTTGTTTTTGCTGATGTCGTTGTTGTGGCTGCTCTTGTTGTTGTTATTTTTTACGCTTTTGTTGGTGTTGTTGCTGGGATTGCTCTTCTTCTTCCCTTTTCCTTCTTATCATTTATCATTTGCCTTCCTTTGATGGCAAGTACCCTTTCTTGTAGCATTTTTATGCTGCTACTTATGGCCGTCATCTCCTCCTCTTCATCTTCAGATTCGCTCTGATCCAATGAAGCGAAGCTGTTCCGTTCCCTCGCTCATCCAAGCAGTTTTACAGAGGAAGTTGGTTGGGTGGGACGTTGGATTAAGTTTGAAGTTGGCCTAAGCTTCCTCCTTCTCTTAGCCGTTGGAGTTTGGCTTGAACCGCTTGAGGCCTCGCCTGACATATCCGCAGGCCCCGCTATTGGAATAGCGGACCGCTCTCCACAATCCATCACGTGTGTTTGATCTCTTTTTTTTTGACACTTCACTTATTATTATTATTTCAGTAAAAAAAAACAATGTCTCCCGTTGGGAATCGAACCCAGGCCTCCGAATCGTCACACCAAGTACGATGTCGTCCGAGCGTTTGCCACTTCGGCTACCGGACACTTGATACTTTTTTGTTTCAACGTATACTTTATTTATTTTCTTCACTTGTGAAGCCGAACACGAAAATGCGTCTTTCACGCGGTTTCAACTCTTGCACAAGCTGGATCTTATAAGCTTTTAGGCCAAGATCTTTCCGTAAAATCTTCCACGAAGTGGATGGCCATATCTCCAATTGCTATGCACGATGGTGAATCGACTCATTCGGATTCTCCTCAACACTGCGCTCCATAACGGCAATAACTTCTTCTGTTCGCACTGTTTGTCGTCTTTGGGGATGCGTATTATCCACTAGAGTGTACGTGGTGCGAAAACGACTGTACCGTTGTCAGTTCGTAGCACATGAACTGCTCAAACTTACTTACTTACTTATATGAAAACTTTTTTTTTACTAAAGTCATCTACCAAAACAAGAAAATAACGCGCTCCTGGAATTTAAAGACATCCGAATGCTTGAATGGCATTCTCGTTTACAATGGCTTAGCTTTGCAGCATATAACACATGATAGTTTGCTTTTTGTGAGAAGAAAATTTACATCAGATTTTCTCAAATTCAGATGCCCCATTCAGCTATGCCACAATTTCCGGTCGTGACAGAACTGAACTGAGAAATTTGTGCCCGTTGACGATTGCAGATGAACTCTGTACACATCCTTTTCAAGCGACGCGATGATGATTCGACGATTTTCGCTATTGAAAATTTTAGCTCGATCTACTTGAAAGCTAACACTGTTCCCCACTTTTGCCAAGCAACTGACAAGTTAGTACATAAGCCAGGTACATACAACACATTCCGCGCAATAGCAATTTCTCCATTTGATAAGCAAAACCGAACGTCTCCCATGCATTCAAGTTGCAATCTTTCCTTGTCGGCGATGACAACTTCGTCGTTTTTTGGTTTGGTGATATTTTTCATCCAATCTTAGTGCATAGTCAATTGGGCAGATGCGCCAGAGGCGTTTGCGTACCTTCAACAAATTATCACTTTTTTGCTTTGAGTTATTCTGCTGTGAATTTTTGTCCGGGCAGTCCTTGGCAAAATTGATCAAATCGATTGCACTGATTCCATCGAACTCGCTTTGAATTAGACTTGGAAGATGCCATGCTGATGGAATCCTGTTGTGTTGTCTGGTGGCGCCTTTACATCCTGCAACAACTTTGTTTAGACTACCCGTTATCATTGGCTGATAAAGTTCTGGTAATCCGGCGAGAGGTAACATGCCGATCTATTCCTCGCTAATTTTGTTGCGTTAACAACCGTTTAACGTTAAACGTCGGTTGCAGTGGCACTTAGGATATCAGCAAAAGCTGCGACGGTGCTCGGATGTTCTCTTGAGAAGTTCGTACAAAATACATACCTTTGGTAACACAGTCTGTTTCTTCTTGAGTGGCATGAGTGTACATTTTGTTGTCAAATTTAGACTTGATCCAAATTGTAATTATCAAAAGGTCAAAACTACTTGCCATAGCAACCTATCCACCTTGTCACTGTCAGCTTTACAACGTTTTTTGAGAGGATTATCCCAGTTGGAAGAGGGGTCTATTTTATAGCCGCTGCTCAATTGCACTGGTCTTGTTCAAGGACGGAACATTCTATGTGATGTTTCGGTTTTCTTTGCTTCGTTTCGAAGGGTCATTAGGAATGTACCCGTATCCGTGACTCTTGGTTGCTTGTTCACAGTAGGGTGCATAATCTCACCCACAACCTCGAAGCCCTTTCTAGGACCTCTTGCGCAAAATGAGCCAGATATTTTCTAAGGGCAAGAACTAGTTTCGAAGATGTAAGAACTGCCATTGGATGAACCTTTACATACGCCACCATCTCTGTTCCAGCATTCTGGCCAGTTTTGAAAAATTCTTTTTGATCTCAGTTTCAAATACGCAATGGTGAATGTGGAATTCAATCACCGTATTCACTAATTTTCTTAAAAATGCTTAAACAACAAGGCCGCGGCTTTTCACCCATCAATTAAGTATGGGTGGATGAAAGTATGCCCGTTGGCGAGGTTATCAGCTCTATATGCCTCATCTGTCATATGATTTATTCAATCTATTGCTGGAACAGATAGTGCACATAGCAGGGATTTACAGGGAAGGTACTACCTAAATAAAGTCTGTCCATCTGCTGCGGTACACAAACAGCATCAACATAATCACTTGCTCCTAAAGCGCCGTCATTGAAGTAAATAAGGGCAAACTAAAGTATGTACTTGTTGCCAGCAAACATGGAAGCAGCAACCGGTCACTACGAAACGTTTGAGTTTACTTAAGTGGAGATTCGGCGAAGCCACTGCTTCTTCATTCTGGCAAATAAACAGCTTAATCGAAATCCATGCTCTACAAGCTATTGGACCCTCAAGTCTGCTATATGGAGCCAAATGGTTGACAATAAGCAGGGAGACAGAGCAGATGTTCGAGAAAAAATGTTCGTTTCGGAAAGATACAGCCCCATGTAAATGCATTCTCGAAAGCCAAAACACGTCTATTACACTGGCTCGACCATGTCGAGGGAATGAGGATCTTCGAATCACAGCCTACAGGTTGGAGACAACAAAGATGACCGAACCTCCATTCATGAAACTATCGCGGATATCAGACCGCTTGCTCTGTACCCGAGTAGAAGGCTGCAGTATCTCTGGCAGAGATTCACATTGCCAACTATTGAATCTCATTTTAAAATTTTGTGTCAAAGCAAACAGAACATCATACGAAATGTCATGCAAATTAATCAATGTTGACTTTGACAGAGTTGAGGTCATTTTCAGCAGAGCCATAACCACATCCAAACATATATTTAAATGAATATACTCGTATGGTGAATTCCATTCTATCAAACACTTCCAAATGTCACGCAAATAAATCTTGCCAACTGTTAACCTTTACATGTTAGCACTCCATCGTAAATCTTTTACCTTTCAAATGTTATGACTAATTCCTTGGCTCGAAATCACTCAAATCACTCTGAAGGTCTTAACAGCCATTCTTTATGCTTTCACCAGGATTCAAGTTTTATTTATCCGTATCCAGCTATCATCCTTAGCATTCCAATTTGTTTCGAACAACACGGCTTTGAATTAAATATCACTCCAATAAAATCGCACCCTAAATTTACAGGCCTTCACACTAGCCCCTTCCCTCGTAGAAAAAAAAAGAAGAAAAATTCAAATCCAACTCAGGTAGTGTACATGAGTGTACGAGTATAGTCCGTATACTGTGGTGTTGGTGATGGCTTTGTGAATCAACAACTTCCGGTCCATTACCATCATTTCGACAAATGCTCTGTTATCTGTTTGTTCCACATTATCCTTTTTCGTTCACCTGTTTTTTTAGTCCTTTCGACACCAGGCAATAAAATGTCAGCAAAATACAACACCCTCCCAAAAAAAAAAACACAACCAAAATCCAAAAAGATCTCTACGATTTGTATTCATTGCATGCGTGCAAAATGTATCTTCTCGCTCTGGATGAGACCAGGATTCAGAGGGACTACATGCTGTCGACGACGGTAGACTGAAACACCTATGCCAGGTTGTGTGTCCTGAACCAGGCCGGAATGAGAGTGTGTGTAAACAAGTGTTTACTCGTTCTGCAAAATATGCGGAACATAAATTTAATTTAACTGCTTCGTCGGTCGTTATCCTTTCGTTTCCTCCGTGTGCATGAATTTCGAATGAGCCAACGAAATTCGAGTATCTCAGCATGTTTATGACAAAAAATTCCTAGGTGCAGCAATTTTCCAAAAAAAGGAAAACAAAAACTAACCAACCATCGCCTCACTTCATCCACCACATAGTACCAGGAATTGATGATGACTCGGAAAATAATTAAACAATTCCTGTTAAAGTGTCGGTGTTTGCAGGACACGTTTTTGTTCAATTTTGTGTTTTGTTTGTTTTTGTTTTTTTAATATTTTTCTTTTAATTAATTTTCATGTGTTTACGGTTATGGCGGATATGGTGGTTTTACTAGGAAAACAATAATGTACAGGTGAGCTGTCGGCAAAGGACATGCCTTTGTGTGGTTTAATTTCAACTTGCGCTAGACAGGTTTTCTTTGAGGAGCATAATGAAAAATTAAAAGGCCTTTTTTCACTGCTTAAAAAATAGAGCACTGGTACACAGCTGCATTAGAGTACAGGAGTACCATAGAAGGAAACAAGGAGTGGAAAAATAAACTTTGACTACCTTTTTACCACACTGATTTGAAATTAATTTTTGAAGTGAAGCATCTATATCGAAAAAGATATACAAAACCAGGATAACAAAAGAAGGAAAAAACGAAACCTCAAAAATACGAGTTCATAGCTACACATATCTGAGTCAATCCACTGTCAACTATTGTAGATCAACCTGCTATCGAAGAAAGTAAGGTTTGATTTAGTGTTTTGGATGTTCAAACTACTGCAGGTCTTGAAAAGGAGGTTGTGGTGAATGAAACCTCATGCTCATCATCTCCGAACAGGATTATTGATATCGATTTACATCGAAACTGGACCTCCGGTTTGAAGGTTGTGCCGCTAAGGTAGGCCTTTGCTACCGCCAAAAAAAACTCCACAGCTACTCGTATGAGATAGATGCCAGCCACGGATATAAATGGATCACTTTCTAAGATTACAAGACTTAACCTCCACGGATTATGACCTGCCATAACACATTTGGTACACCCAAATACTTAAAGCTGTCCACGAGCATTATAAGACCGATATGTACGCGATTCAGGAGATACGATGAAAAAAACCAAAATCAGTATGTAGATCTAAATATAATACGAGTATTATACCTGACACAAAAGGCCGCACATGTTATGATCCGCATGGGATAATATTAATCTAATATGTGCACATGCCCTTGGCGATGAAACTGAATATCCTGTCAGTGAGAAACTCGATGATCTTCTGGATAGCACCTAAGGAGGCTATCCTGAGTATGATGCAAAATCGTACACGAGTTCGTATTTACTTACGAGTACCTGCTTAGGTGTCGTTCGGGGTGGACCTGGACGTTAACTAAAGCCTCTCCAGTTAGTCCTCCGGTCTTTAACTAACTGCCTCCAGTTGTACACTCTAAGTAGGTTAAGGTGTTCTTCTACTTGTGCGCGCCACCTAAGGCGAGGTCTTCTTCTACTGAGTTGTGCCTCTGGTTTGGATTCGAAGACCCTGTCAGCCATCTCAGGCGATTGATGCGTAGTTTTCTGACTAGGCCGATGTCGCTGTACAGCTCGTATAGTACATCGTTGAAACTTCTCCTCCATTTATCTCTCCGTGCTGAATTAACTTTTCGGGATAGGGTCTTACTACTCAATTGCCTTCTTAGCCCAAAGAAACAGCGATTGGCAAGAGTGAGCAGAAATAAAACTAAAATTTCTGCTGAGGTGTTGTTGGCAAAATTCATGGCACAGCCAAGGTAGTCAAAGTCCTTTGCTACCTCGAAATTATAGCTGTTGACGGTGGCGTTCAGTCCAATTAGTAGAATTTCTTGTTGACATTACATACTTGGTTTTGCCCGTGGTAGGCACCTATTTGAATTTCTTGAGTGTTTTTTAAGATCTATAGAAGTGTGAAGTTTTGGTCAATTGTGGACTTTTCTAATCTGAAACCGCAGTGATTGAGCCCAATCAGGTTCTTGACGTTCACGCAATGTGGCAGATAAGGAGACTTCTGCTTCTATAGTTGGCGCAGTTGAGGGGATCTCCTTTTTCTTGGATGAGGCAAACGTTGCTGTGAATCCATTCATCAGGCATACATTCTTTTGACCAGATCTGCAAATCGTAGCATTCTAAAACTCCATTTTTTTTATAAATAAGATATGAAAGTAACGCTGTAGTTTTTTTTATTTAATATTAGACTTGAAAATTGTCCGCTAGAATCCGTTTATCTTACACCTCTGTGTGATAAGTCCAATCCCATCTCTATCGATGGTATCACAAAAATTCCCGTAGAGTACAAAACACTTTTATAAAACAGAAACACGTTTTGGAATTCAGTTTTGAATATCGTGTCAACAAACTTTTGCAAATAACCACAAATAAGAGTCTTAGTCCCTTTTGTTAGAAGAAAAAGCAGAAAAGCCCTTGGTTACTCAAATCTAGTTGAATCTCTATTATAAAATTGTAATGAAGCCGTGTCTGTACAAAGAAGATATTTTCGAAAAAAAAACATTTGGGTTCTGTAGTATGGATGTATCTATAAACGAATCATTTTTTTGTTATGTTTCTAAGTTTGCCTGTTTGTCCGAACATGACAAAAAAACTTCTGACCGATTCTATCAGGGTTTTCACTGATTTGTATTTTAAATACCACTAAAGTGTTTTTTAATAGAGACATAACAATTTTGTTTCTTAATACAAGCGCACCCTTAATATTTTTTCATAATACGAGTATGTCAATGTCAAAACGTCAGTCGTGGTTTACGTTTTTATAATAGTGAAGTTCATGAACGTGCAACGTTCGCAAATTATTAAAAATTAATACCGAGTCGGTGGTCGCAACTTTAAAAGCGCTCATTCCAATTTTCGATAGTAATAATCGTCAAATCACCAGATAGGCTGTGCGTACTATAGTGAATAAACTCGAGTCAACATATCCACTATTGAATGTTCCTGTAGTAGTGAGATAACGCCCCGGTCGAGTAATGAAAATATCCCAGCCATAAGTAATTCAGCTAAAAATGAGCCAACTCAATCGACTCCACGCAGTTTACAGGAATTGGGAAGCTCTTAGTCCACATTGTGGCGAACTTTGCATTTGCATTACAGGATCAAAATACCTTAAGAACTGAAACCTCTTGATCATTTGAAAGTCTTAAATTTCATCGAAAAATCATCTTCAGCGATGAAAATCGTTTTCGGCTTAACGGCTTTGTCAATAAGCAAAATATTCATTATTGGACAGCAAAAAATCCAAATGTGCTTCAAGAGACTCTATTGTATCCAAAAAAGCGACCGTGTGGTGTGGCTTTTATGCCGGAGGTGTGTCTATTTTTAAGCATAATTTGTTCGTTCCATTTTCAATTAAAAATATGGCTATTCAGAGAGGCAAGCATTTAAGTGAGTCGGAAACAAAAATATCACAAGACTTTGATAAAAAGAAACGTCTTAATGTAAAATTGAAATACAAATGCAAATATTTGAATTGCTTGTCCACAAACACACATTTCTTTGCATACATACTAAGACTGAAATATAAAGACATTATAACATAAGCAAAATAGGATGCCTCCTAATATCCCTTCTCAGTTCAAACGACGTCCCCGTCGCCCTCTGATTCGCCATGATCGTCAACCGGTCACAGGGCCAAACGCTAAAGACGGTCGTCGGAGACTTCTGAACGCCTTTCTTCGCTTACGGCCAATGCAACATCACCTGTTTGCCGGTCGGGGTCTTCCCGAATGTCATAATTCACGCTCCCGAGGACCAAACAAAAAATAAGGTATATGTAGAGTCCTCTATTTAAAGTTAACTCCATACCGTTCGATTTGTTTTGATACTCTATGACAAGTATAGGTGTGTACCTATTCACTTCACTCCCAGCACCTCTGTTCACTCAACAATGTAACGAAAGTGAAAAAGAACCTGGAGCCAACGAATTAAGAATACTAATGTAAATTCAATAAAAATTAGTTAAACATTGACTTTGGATTTAACTTTGTAAAATGTGGAATATTTTTTTAAGAACTGAACTCTCCAGATGATATGAGAACTGCTTAAACTAAAATTAAATACCTCACACGATTTTAGTTGCCCCAAATCTTATCTAATTCTAACTTACTGGCGGACACTTAAGTTAACCTAACGCTTAAGCTATGTCTTTCAACTGGGAAGCCAATACCTACACTACCACGTGCGGGACTAGAAGTCCTATTCATTAAAAGTTTATGTAATATTCTGTGTAATATTCAACCATCAGAGTCCTTTTATAATTATTCACTTTACCAAGGCAAATTAAGTTACGGGTATTAACTAGTATCTAGATGAAAAACTAAAGAAGAACTCTCTTATCAGAAGTAAAAAGACAGAGCAAATATTACTTTATGTGCATATTGTCGTCGCATGGATGACAAAGACTAGTATTAGGCTTCGTAGAAGTAGCATGGTGAATAAGAGCCTCCTCGAGGCGCCATCTGGAAATCTTTCTGTAGATTGCGAAGTGAAAGGGACATATGGTGTGCTTCCTGCTCTACAAACCAGAATAGGTGTCGGTCAGTAACAAATAGCACCGCTAAGGCATTACGACTGCGCAAATTAAGGTTATAATTATGACATACTCGAAAGAACGACCCGGATTCTTAGACTTTTGGGCTGACGCTTGTAGTATTCTGTTACAAGTGGGTGGACGTGGCTCAAGTGTTAGTGTATTGGCTTCTAAATTGGACGGTGCGGGTTCAATACCAGCCGCGCCCGAAAGACATTCCTTTTGTCAGAGGTTGCCTAGAATACAACAACAAGTCCAATTGCATTAATAATTTAGTCTCTCCATTAAATGTTGAAATGGATGCCACAAATGGAGCCTAATAACCACTAATACCAAAAATCTTTCTTTCCCTCTATGTCCTATTTTCCCAAAAACGTAACACGTGCTCAGGCATTTTAAGTGTAGTAATACTCACTTGAGTGTTAAGCTTTTTAATCAATCCTACTCTTTAAGACACTTTCCGAGCAGATGGAAAACAGCATTTGTTCAATCCATCCTTTAAAAAGGCGAATCTTCTTCCCTCTCCTCCTGTAGACCCATTGCACTTACGTCCGTTCTTTGCAATGTCATGGAAACGCTGATAAACCGTCAGCTAATGAAATATCTCAAAGCACGAAAACTTCTCAATGATTGGAAGTACGGTTTTCGTAGCAACAGGTCCACTGGTGATTTGATGGCATGTCTCACCGAGAAGTGGAACCTAAGCGTACATCAATTTGGCGAAAGCAAGATAGTTGCACTTGATATTTCTAAGGCATTTGACAGAGTTTAGCACCAGGCTCTTTTGTCGAAAATGCGTGCATTTGGAATAGACGACTCTCTTCAATGGATTAGAAATTATCTTTCGGAACGTTCAATTCAAGTTGTCTTGGACGGTTTCAAGTCTGATATTCACAAAATAAATTCTGGTCTATTTCCGACACTCTTTTTCATTTTCATTAATGATCTCTTGCCTGCTAGTTCTAATCCAATATATTCCTTTGCTGATGATAGTACTCTCTGCTTTTCATATTCGTTCCCGGACTCACGGCTTTGCTCTTCGGCTGTCGATCGAGAACGGCAGCGTATGCTAAGCACATTAATAGGGGAACTATTAACAGAGTGGAACTTATTGTTTCCAAAACACAATGCTGTCTGCTGTCGTTAAATCGAAATTTAAACTCCCAGCCATTATCCAAGAATGGCACTTTCATCGTCGAAACAGAAAAACTTTCCATTCCCGGTATGTGTGTCAATGACAACTTACGTTGGAATGACGACATATCTGATGTCGCCAAAAACGCTGTGAAATGTTTAGGTTTCCTCCAGCGATGTAAGGAAATATTTTACCCCCTCTCTGATCTGGCCCCAATATATGAGGCATTCATCCGTCCAAAATTTAAGTACAATGTCCACATCTGGTCAGGTGCTCCTAAAACATCTCTGCACCTGCTAAATAGGATTCAAAACCGTGCTATAAAACTTATAGATGATACTAATATCAGTCAATCAATTGACATCCTCGAACACCGACGTAATGTCTCCTGTCTAACTTTGTTTTATCGCTTTTTCCACCACCACTCAAATCGCCAGTAGCATTCCACCCATTCAAACTTTCAACCCTAACACCCTTCTCGCTATGAATGCTCATCAGTATACCCTCAAGCCCATTTTCGGACATACTCTAAAATATAGCGATTCGTTCCTAAGCTGTACAACTCGCTTATGGAATGCCCTGCCGATCTCTGTATTTAGTGAAATAAGTTTTATTATTTTCAAAACAATGTATAAAAAACAATTTTGTGTTGTGTTGTGTTGATTGACTCTGCACCAGAGAAATTAATGAAAAAGTCCACAAAACAGTTTTGGAAGACCGTAAACTGAAATTGCATGAGATAGCTGACACCTTAATGATATTAGAAGGCAGTGTGTTTGGAGCTGTTCAAGGAAGATAAGAAGGATTTCTTCATCGGTATGTGACAATGGATGAAACGTGAATCCACTACTACGAGTATATAGCTGAACGTCAGCTGAGTGGACAGCAGCGGGGGAAGTCGTCCAAAGCGACCGAAGCGACCGTCTGCCCCTAGCGACTACTGACATTTTGCAGACCTCAAAAGATGCTCCACGGAAAGAAATTTGGCTCAAATGAAGAAGTGATTGCCGAAACTGAGGAGAGTATGTTGGTGAATAAAGTCGAATGAATAAAGTTCGAAAAAAAAAAATAGTTTTTCTTAGTTAGATCGAATATTTATTGAGTGGTTTTCCTTATTTGCACCGATCCGACTTTGGCAAAAAAAAACTCATAACGGCTTGCAAAGGCAACCACAGGATCTTTGGTTCAGCTAAACCAACAAATTCCTGAAACTGAATTTCAAAGGGAAGATCACTAGACGGGAGACAAGCAAACCGCCATTGAAAAATCATCAAAACGTATAGCCCTGAACTTCTAAAAAAGAGTCAAGAAAGGGTTGCAGTAGCAACTGCAATGGACATCAAATCCCAAAAAGTTCAGGTCGCAGCATTCATTTCCACAATCGGATGCTCCGCTCTCCAAATACACCCATACAATATATTCGTAATTCGCATCCACCACCCGCCACTGAAAGAACACTCGACGAGGTAAAGAATCTTTTTCAACAATATTTCATTCCAAAAATTAATTCAATTTTTGAGAGGTACAAGTTCAATAAAATAGCACAAAAGGATGGATGAATTGATGTCCAGACTGCGCTTACAGGCACAGAATTACGCCTTTGAAGGACTATAATATCAACTCAGACTCAAAATTGATGATCTTTGGACCAAATTGTTATCCCAGAATTCTCAACTCTGTCAGCCTACAGAAATGGCACAAAAGCAATCAGCCCAAACCGTTAATAAAAACGATAAGACAGTTAATTTTGTGAAAAAAAGCCATAATCGCAAAAATTCGAAGTGACAGCTTTACAGAAAAACTATGCATAGAAGGAAAGTCATGTAGAATTAAACTGGATACAAGCGCCCAATGTAATGTGTTACCAAGATATGTCATCGAAAAAAACAAAATCTAACCTCAATCCAAGTAAACTTAAATACCTTGTGTCATTCAGCAACCATCGGATGAAAGTACTTGGCGAATCACGTATACCATGCTCGATAGCTTTCGAGGTAGTCACTAAAAACATTAAACCAATCCTTGGAGCCAAAACTTGCGAAAAATGTGGTCTGGTTACCAGAATAAACCAGGTGACAGAAGTTTCGAAAGTTTAGTCTGCCTCAAAGGCTACGAATATGATATCAACCTAATTCAAAATCCAACCATCGCAATAGGTCCTGCATGAAGAATACAACACAAAATCCGTGACAATATTGAGCAAGAGCTCGACAGTATGGTGAAATTAGATGTCATCGAACCTATGAAGGAGGCCACGCCGTCAGTGTCAGCTATGGTAGTCGTTCGAAAAAATAAAAAAAATTAGGACCTACTTAGAGCCAACATCGGTTAACAAAAATACAATGCGTGGCCATCATCTCACGCAAACCATCGAAGAGATTTCCTCACAGCTAAATGGTTCCAAATACTTTACCCTTCCAGACTGTTAAGGGGGATTTTGGCAAGTTCGAGTCACCGATAGAACCAAGATAATACTAAACTTTTCTACACCTTGGGAAAGATACGGCTGTGGGAGATTACTATTCGATATAGTAATAGCCGCCCATGAAGTGTTTTAAAATATAATGGAATCCCTTGTCATATTTACTCAATGCCAAAGTTTCAATTGATGTCATTTTGATTCATTACAGAACTAGGGAAAGTCTTCGCTAGACAAAGAGGGAAGTAATCAAAATCTTGAATGACAACGGCTTGAACCTGAAGAAACTAAAACTGTGTATTCGAACAGTGAACAGTCAAATATCTAATGGATGGCTAAGAGAGGTCGATTTTCTTCCGAAAAATTTGAAAAGTTATTGGGTTTTCAGAGAATAGCTCTTGCTCTACGAAGGCATTGTGTACAAAGGTCAAAAAACTCTCATACCAGACCAAAAGTGTAACAGTGGGCTCTTTAGCTACGCAAAATGTGTGCACATAATAAAAGACATTTTGTTCTAGTCGCAAGTGAACCGCTACAAATCTTCCAACGCAGCAACAATAAACTTCAATTAAGCCAAAAATAAACTTAAAGAACAAAGAACAAAAAATGTAATAAAATGTATTGGCTTCAAATGGAATTCCCAGAAATCTAGAGACTAACAATGGGCCACAGTAGTCTTCAAGTAAATTTAGAAATTTTTCATCAAATTGGAAGTATAATCATGCCACTAGCTGGTCACATCACCCTAGAAGCAATGCACTAGCTGAAAAAGTTGTAAAAATCTCCAAAGGAACATTAAAACAATGTGATTATGATATCTCAGACTTCCAGTTAGGAATTATCAATTTCATGTCCACTTTTAGAGGAGAACTAGGAAGCCCTGCTCAACGTTTGTGCTCAAGAAATCTAAGGTCGCTCATCCCAACTACTTTAGCATTAGCAAAGCACTGCAAGTCGTCATGTGGATGTCAAAAACAAGCGAAATTTGCAAACAGGAGAGTGAGGTATGGCATGCATCTTACCAAGAGTTAACGAGTTGTAACGAGAGCATACAGCAGTTATATAAGACATAACTCATCCTCAATCGTACAATATGAAGAATAACGACGAATGCATATCGCCGAAACTCCAGTCACATCAGACCAACAGACGCATATACGTAGATTTCCATAAACTGTACGGCCAATTTTTACTACTTGGAGCAGACGCAAGCACAGCTTACTCCTGCAATGCTTTAGAAAAAACCTCCTTTCATCCCATGAAATCTTCAGATCTTACTAACGCTCCCTCTATTTTAGCAGGTAAAACCGCACTATTAGCAGATCTAACAACATTAGTTAGCTCGACGAAATCATGAAGGATAGTCAAGCCGCCAGACCGACTAAGCTACTAAAATTTAGAAAAATCATGCTTCAGGTAGGGAGATGTAATATTGCCTGCCTCTTATGCCATTACAACACCTACACATCAGTCGTTATATCACAAAAGTAACATCCCCTGTTCAAGCTTGACATATCAAAAACACAAGCACAGTCTTAACCTCATCTGCCTAGAGTCGACATTCATTTCTGTAACCTGAATTAGTTAACTAACAAAATACATGAATTATACTTGTAAGTTATTTGCTATTACAATATTTACATAAATAAGGAACGATGATACCACCGGCGTACATTGATGACGTGGATTGGACTTGTGCCACTTGCCATTTTAGAAAACTACTACTCTATACATGGATTCATGCTGCACTTTAGTAACAACGAAGCAAAACACAGCGAAAGTCTCGTGCTACGTCCAGACTCCAGAGTCTCAACCATTTAATCATGGAAAAGTATAAGCTTCAACAACGTTTACAAATTATCCAAATTTTTTTCCAAAATCCGCGGTCAGTTATGACTCGTTACGACTGCTAACTCCAATTTTCAGTTTTTATCGCCCCGATAAGCGAACAATTGAGCGTTTAGTGAAAAAATTCGAAACGACTTATTTGCTTCACAATATTGCCGTGATAGTAAGACAACCAGAAATGAAGAGAATATTGCTGCTATACGCGAGTCGATAAATAAAGACAAAAATCAATCAAGTTTGCTCCGCACCATTCTCAAGAGCTGGGCGTCTCTTATGGTATATTTTGCAAAAAGACTTGGCCATATGTCCGAATAATATCGTATTGATTTTTCGTTCACCTCCACGACTACGTCCATGTCGACGTTTCGATGCTTGAACCCTATTGAAGATGGGAGATCTGGATTTTCATCGAAGAATCATTCACATTAATGAAGCACTGACTTTGTTAGTGAAGTTTCAGAAAATGCAGTGTTTGTTGGGGTTTTTGAGTCGGAGTGTGATTGGACCGTACTTATTCCGAGAGTCGGTTACAGTCGGTCACAGTCGGTTACAGTCATTGTAAAACAGACCACTTATGCTCTACGTTAACCCAATTTTTTTTTTTGGATAAATTGGAGTCGGAAGAATTAGATAATATGTGGTTTCAGCAGGACGGTACACAGCAGTACTACAAACGACTTATTAAAGACGAAGTTCGATAATCGTCTAATAGCTGGACATGGCTTTGTCAATTGGATAATTTTCTAGCCTGTGCCAAAAAAACAAAGACCTTAGACGACTTGATCCGAACATTCGATGTGAAATTGTTGGAATATCGGCTGATTTATTCTAAAATTTCATGGAAAACTAGGTTCAACACATCCACTCATGCAAGCGGTTCCGTGGACCACACTTGAATGATGTTATACAATATTTTATAAGTAACTATAATTCAATTCAAAATAAAAATTTCTTTGATACCTTAAATACACGTCGTTTATGTAAAAAAAAAAATAAATTGGGGCGCATCTAGTTAAAAACTCTGGATCTATACAAGTTCACCAAAAAAATAACGGAATAGCGTGTGTAAACGAAGGAATGTTCCAATGGAATGTCTCTTTTCCTCTTTATATTATTCCTCTTCCCATTTTTATTGCTGCCAGCTTCCGACCACAGCGACCACACCGATTGTATCTAACGAATACTTTTTTCAAACAACTTTCCTTGTTCTCTCTCCTTTCTCTATAACTTTATTTTCTGAACATTTCCTATTCAATCTATACTTGCACATTATCGTGTTCATGTATCTAAGGACTATACTAAAATAGCCTGACCCTTATTTGAAATCCAATGCACCATACGCTTAAACAAATGTAGCTGAAGCGATGTGACATGTGAAATAACAAATATTTGTCCTCCTTCCCTCACTCACGGAATATGTATCCTTTTTCCACTGTTTAATAACCATCATGGTAACACATCTAAAAACACACAAAAAGCGGTCAAAAACACATTTGGTACTACTCCAAGTTTTCCACCCCCAACATGCACGCAAATTTAGAACAATGAAAATCCTAAGCACGCACGTGTTCTTGAAATTATTCAAAATATCCTTTCCATTTCCATTCCACTCAATTCGGAATGCAAACAAACAAAAAGAAGTAAATCCGCGTCTCCACATAATACCCAGGTATTCGTACAAGTAAAATTATTTCCCATCGAAACATGCATTATCTCAACCATCTCTAACTTGCCGCAATCGCCTAAAAAGACCTTTGGCCTTAAACCAACACAGGTCCTTCAGCGGCCCATTCCATTAGCTCCTACTCCCACTACGACTCCTCCACCATCGACACATAAACCAGCACCAGGGTAATTCCAAGTTTCTCGCAGTAGTCCTGCCTGCCGCAATGTACTCGTAACTGTTACTGCTGTTGCCGCCTGTGTAAATAATTAAGGAACCAAATTTCCATTTATGCAAATAGCCAAAGCTTTACGTATCCTCAAAAAATGAAAAACAAAAAAAGAAGAGAAGCGGAACCGACCATCCAGGTTTTCTGAACCTTTTCCTTTCTCCAACCACCTCCTATTTTAGCCAAGGCAAAGCCCAACAGACCGTATAACTGCCACACATATTCGTATGATGCGAATACGACTCACAGTCAGGGCCGCATGAGTGAGTTTGAAATATTGAAAGCTTGAGCCACTCAATGCGCAGACTAGGACATTGGTCGTCGGAGGGTTACTGGTGTCGTCGACGACGACGTCTTACAAAGAGGGGGTGAATCTGACGTACGAGTATGACACAAAAGGCGCATCGATGAAATGTACATCACAAAAATTACCGACTTCAATGATGGAATGAACAAGATGGAAAAAAGAGAAACAAAAATAAAAAACTCGACACCCGCATAACTTTGTTTACTTTTCCATTGAAACTAAACGCAAAATATGTGCCTTTGTGTTTGTGTGGATTCGAATGGGAGGGCTTGTACAGGAGCCATTTGCGAATAGAGTTGCCACTTTTATTAGAAATGAAGTCTACTTTGTAGAATAAAGCTCCTGCCGTGACGGTAAAAATAAACTGCATCCAATTTGAATTGAGTTTGACTCAAATGACTTTTGTATTTATCGAGTGGATGATTTGTGTTTGATCAATGGTGACTGGAACACACAGATTGCCCTTATTCCTGGTTTTTAATGGTTCCACAAACCATTTACATTGAAGTTTCTTGAACCAGCGTAGTGTCTTTATTGCCTCCACTAGAGGATCACATACTGAAATCCCTCAGGATCAGCTCAAAAGGATCCCGTAATTTACCAAATTTGGCAATACATATATGAATCGGTCTCCTATTGGACATTTCGTTAATCGTATTTGAATTATATCGCTTACACTAAGTATTGTATTTAGCGCAGTTGCGCATGCCTGACAAGTTACTCACTCCCAAAACGCACCCTAAATACCGAGCCAACATGCAAGGGACTTGCCATCATGCATTGATCAGTCTATGTATATTGATATACTCATACCTCTATTATGTCCTCTATTAAACTGTTTGGATTCGTTCGTTCCAGCAAGGAATTCATTAAATATAGGCGAGTCTAACACCGACAGCATGCCCCATACATTTTGGTAGAAAATTTGAGAGTTTCAGATCCCAAATTGTGGAGACTGGAAAGAGGATCCCTTGTTGATGATTTGCTGTGTCAAAAGTAGAATCTAGTGTTTGGTGCTGATATAGTCAATCTACATATGTAAATAAAGGGTTTTCCAATAGGGACTTGATAACTTTGAATTTAATTTGTGAACGCAGTCTTACACTAATCATCAAACTGTCACTGTCAATTTATTCAATAAACTCAACATTTTCATCATGATAAAGTACACGAACGAGCAACGTCTCCAAATTACAAAAATTTTCAACCGAAATTCGGAGTCGGTGACTGCAACTTTAAGAGCGTTAACTCCAATTTTCGGTCGTAATTCTCGCCCTAGTAGACAGGCAATAACAAGTTTAGTGCAAAAATTTGATTCTACATATTCGTTGTGTGATGTTGCCGTATCAGTGAGACAACGGGTTGGTCGAAGTGTTGAAAATATCGCTGCCGTTCAGGCGTCCGTAGCAAACGATCCAAATCAGTCAATTCCACGGCATTCTCAAGAATTGGGCATCGCTCAGACCACATTATGGCGTATTTTGCGTAAGGATCTTGGTTTACACCCATACAAGATCAAGCTGACTCAAGAATTGAAGCCGATGGACCATTTGAAGCGACGTACGTTCTCCGATTGGGTTCTGGAGAAGATGCGCCAAGATGATGAATTTCATTGCAAAATCATCTTCAGTGACGAAGCTCATTTGTGGCTCAATGGGTTCGTCAATAAGCAAAATATGCGTTATTGGTCGGGTGAAAATCCACATGTGCTTCATGAATCACCACTTCATCCGCAAAAAATAACTGTTTGGTGCGTTATTGGGCCATATTTTTTCGTCGACGATAACGATCGTCACGTTACCATTCAGGTCAGTGTTATCGCGCCATGATCACCGATTATTTTTGGCCCGAATTGGAAGATATGGACTTGGACGTCATGTGGTTTCAACAGGATGATGAAACCAGCCACACAGCACACGCTACAGTCGATTTATTGAAGAGTAAGTATGTTGAGCGTGTTATCTCAAGAAATGGGCCAGTCGATTGGCCGCCTCGTTCGTGCGATTTAACGCCGCTTGACTATTTTCTGTAGGGATATGTTAAGTCATTGGTTTATGCCAACACGCCGACGACGTTGGAAGTGCTCAGAGCCAACATTGAACGCGAAATAGCGGCCGTTGCGGCCGAAATGTGTGGCCGAGTCATTGAAAATTGGGTCCAACGAATCGACCGCTGCAAACGTGCCCGCGGTGGATATATGAACGAAGTCGAGTTCCATTCTTAAATGTTTTGATTGTACTTCAAGCCGATAACAAAGTTTTTGAAATATTTCAAATGCTTTGCGTTTTATTAAAAAAAAAAAGTACAATCATCACTATATTCACTGAAAGTCAAGCAAGTTTAAATTCAGTCCGACCGGAAACACTCTGGAAATCTGGTACGACCCACATCAGTGGTCCTGATCAGAACCACCGAGCTTGGAACTCATTAACAGCTCCTAGCACCGAAGCTGTTAGTGAGCTAAGTAACACAATATGCCGCCATAGCTGGTACTCGTACCTGTCCAACAAAGATCGCATTGCTCGCTTTGATTTCTTCAATACCGCATACATATACGAGTATACAGTTATACTACAAAAAGGCATAGACCAAATCGTCACTGTTAAACTGGTCCTGGCATACACCCGAAATAGAAAAAGAGCCTTTATGTCGGTAATCTAAGAAGATAACTACACCCTCGCTAAGAGTTTCAGACCTCTCAGTCTGATTTACTTGATGTTGAAAACCATGAAGAGAGTGGGCGAGCTCCGTGTATTGTACATAAAACTGCATTGCGAACGCATCTTCTGTCTAAGATGAAACATACCTATCAAAGCGGAGGATCTTGTGAGACTGCGCTTCAAAATTCAGTGGGCAAAATGGAGAAGATACTGGACATTTCGCCGATATTCAGGGTAATTTTGATAATGCAACTTTTGACGGCAAAAGAATCACTTGTTTGGTGGAAAGGGGCATTGCTATTCAATAAAGGTCTGATTGCAGAGGGTTGTCTCTGCAGGCAGGGTTCCGACTTCAGTGCTATAGAGCATGTTAGACTACTCACTGATTAACTCTTTCAATAATTTCAACATCTATACTCAGGCAAATGCAGGTGATGTAGCTATACTGTCTGTTGGATCATGACTGTTCTAAAGCGCGAGCAGCCATGGATGTGATCGACAATTATCGTACTTTCAGTCATTACTCTCAAAAATTAGGTTATTCTCTTGTTGAGAAGGGGGAGACATTTAGTACCTAAAGGTATTATCATTCATTTCGGTGTGATCCTGTATGATTAACTTCTTCAAACTTAGCATGTCACGTCAAATACGTCGCAGGCCTTTTTGCCTTTTTGCTTTTTTGCCTTTTTGCCTTGTTGCCTTGTTGCCTTGTTGCCTTTTTGCCTTTTTGGTAGGGTAAAGGATACTTCGGCATGCTATGAGCTTGTCAAGGAGGAGGATTCCCTGGTGGTGTACGGTTATGATAAAACCAATTTAAACGTTTCGGTTGTCTGGGGAAACAAACTGGAAAATATGCCACTGCTACAATACTTTTATTGTAATAGACTCTAAAGAATAGTCTGTAACCGACTGTGCTCAAGACGCACTGATGAATCTCGCTCCCCTTGATATATGAGATACACTCTCAAAGCTATTTTCCGTTTAGGAAGAAGGCACATAATGGCACAGCTTGCCTTTTGGCTCTGGTAGAATACAATGACACCAGATCTCCTGCTGCTGAAAAAAATATGTTTTCGCCGTAGCCAGGAATGCCTTCGGTCAAAACATGCGCGAAGAAAGAAATGTATTCGGACCCTCACGAATGGCTTCAAAAGCGATTTAAGATGCGGCGCTTCTATTTCCGGGTCATATCCATAAACACAAGACTGTTTCCACTTGAGAATCTCCAAGCTTTAAGCTAAATTTTATGCACTAACATTGTTCAATTTTTTCTGTCATTCTGTCCCAAAATAAAATCCGACGACTGTTACTTACACGTGCTCACTCTTCACAACGACTGAGGGGTGCAGTGGTCGTTCAAAAACTTTCTTTGTCTGGTCAATAAAATTTATGGTTGGATACTTTTTGAAAGAATTCAGTGAAGGGGGACCATCAATTCCAAGTTAATTCGAGAGTTCAAGGCTTCTCCGAATGCAGTTGGAGGGCTGAATTCACTGATTTTTGTGTGCGTCCCTAGATAAAGTATGTTCACGGGATATGAGATCGCTGATGGACTTGCTAGGCGAGGCTCTGAGGAAGGCATTTCAGAGCAGTTTGATTTACTTAAAGACTATATTTCAGGTTATTTCTGTAGGAGAAATGTAAATGTTCTTATTTGTAATGCACTTATTAGGTCTCTCCTTGGTGCAGAGCTCTATTGATACCCTAGTGCTGCTGTCCATATTTATATAAAGGCAAGCTTTAATAGTCTCTCCTGCCCCAACTTCTTCTTCTGTTTTAGACCCAGTTTAGTGTGGTTAAAGTTGTATCTTTTTAAACAGTTGACAGTTGTATGTAGGGTGTTTCCTTGTAGTTCGATTTTTCCAAGTTCTTGTACAAGGTTCTGATGAATTAGTTTGGTATTACATATTACAATTTACTGAGAAGAGCATATTGATGTTTGCTTTAGCATCTTTGTTAATATGATGATGAAGAAGCTGCGATGGGTCCTCTTCTCATTCCACACAGGTCAGTTTTCAAGTTTACTGAGTCCGGCCTGTTTACAGTTATGAAAGGTATACTTGCTTGCTTAGATGGTTGAGGTTCCTTTGCACTTGTGTGCGCCACCAAAGGCGGGCTTCTTCCTATACTTCCTGCACCTAGCCCCAGGCGAATATACATGCTTATTACGTGCTACAAACAGGTACTTTTGAGGGAACCAAGAAAAAAGGACACACTTGAGCAAATGGATCAGATTATATATTATTATAGCTTCGAAAAATTGTATTTTTAATTTTTCTTTAGACCAAAATAGCAATTGGCTATGTTTCGAATTTAGAGAATATCTCTTTAATTATTTTAAATTTGCTTGTAAGGCATTTTATTATTGTATAAATCTAGGTACTTACGCAAAATTACTTACCTAAAAAAGACAAAAAATACAAAAACATAAGTACATGACATGGGTATTGAATTAAGAAATATATTAATATAGTTTTATACTTAAATCTCACACATAGAACGCGGGTATAAAATAGCAAAGAATTGCTGGCAATGCTGAAATATGGTTAATCCCGAACTGTTTTGCCAATGTTTTATTTATTTCTGATCGGACTAAAAAGATATTACCCATTATTTACACAGACTCGACTCCCAAGACTTGCTTGAGGAATGCAGGAATAAAGAATTGTTACAAACAAAAGAGCGTCAATAGCTCTGTCGAAACTACCTGGAGAAAATTTTCTCGAAATTAAAAGGAACTGTAAGGAAATCAGATCAGCATTATGATAGGAGCAAACGTCTACCCTGACCAAATTCAAAGCCCGTCTGCCTAACGTAAAGTAGCTGCAAGCCACTTGAAAAACAATTTTAAGGTTAAACGCCTTGAATAGAGAGGTGGAGGATATAAAATATCTTACTGCCAGAACATTCGTACTACATTCGCCATTGACCAGCGTTTCAACACTCACTTCACTCGAAAAAAGGAAGCGATCAGAATCCTATGCAATAAAGAGTTGGCCTATGCATTTCAACTAGAAAATATCTAATCCCGCATTCGAGATAATATATTAGAGAAAGCCACGCAACTGTAGGAATTCGATAACAAATTTAGTCCCGCCAAAAGAACAAGAAATGTATTATTGATCTTATTAAGTGCAGATTTATAAAAAATCCTTTTTCTCCGGCCTCGCATTTCTCATAGTTGAGGAATTTTTTGGGGGTGATTTCTCTCACCTTTATAACCTCAGTAACTTCGACACACTATATAAACTCTACAACACAGCACAGTTCCATGGGAATCTCGCTTTACTCATACGAATCCAGCCATGACTCTATGTATTTGCCAAATACTATTTGGGTCTATAGCACGGACACGAGAGGTATCGGTGGTATTCCGCGCGAGTTGTTATGTATTTCGTCCAGTCCTTACAAATAAAAATGACTGGTATCTGGCTAATAACAGGTGTAATGTTGTCTTCTAAGGCTGCAATTGATGCTGGCTTATCGGCGTAGACGAGTGATTTGACTTATCCTCACAAAAAATTGTCTAAAGGCGTCAAATCACACAATCTAGCTGGCCAATTGAATGAGGGATAAATTGCTCACCGAACTCATTTCTCAATTGGTCCGTCGATTCGCGTGCCGTATGGCATGTAGCGTCGTCTTTCTGAAATCACGCCATGTCGACCAGGTTCAGTTCGTTCATTTTGGGCAAAAAAGAATCGAAATCATTGAACGATAGCGGGCGCCATTGACGGTAACGTTGTTCTCACGATCATCTTTCAAAAAACACGGGCCAATGATTCCGCTAAACCACACTAAACAGTGAATTTTTTGGGATGCTTTGGCAGCTCTTGTATTGCCTGATGTTGCTCATCATCATTGGACCAAATGCTGCAGTTTTGTTTATTAACAAACCCATTCAACCAGAAATGTGCTTCGTCGCTAAAGACAATTTTTCGATAAAAAAGTGGACCTTCCTCCAGTTTTTCTAAGGCCCACTGACCGAAAATTCGACGCTGTGGCAGGTCGTTCGACTTCAGTTCTTGCACGAGCTGTATTTTGTAAGGTTTTAGACCAAGATGTTTAAAAAAATCTTCAACGTAGTCGAGTAACACAATCCCAATTGCTGCGAACGGCGACGATTGGACAAATTATGGTTTTCATTAGCACTGCAGCAATATTTTCCTCTTTAAGCTCTCTGCGCATACGGGTAGGTGGGCTTGATGTCCAATAGCGTGAAATTAGTGCGAAATTTGGTCACTGTGCCTTGAATTGCTTGCTCATTGGGTCGATTATGACAACCGTAAAATGGTAGAAGTAAGCAAAAAACATTTTTCACAGAGCACGAATATTGATAATAAAATTCAATAATTTATAAGCGGTGTGAATCTTGACACATGTCACGAATCACGCGAGAGCTGTCAAAAATAGAAAACTGAAAACCAAAACAGCGAAAATATCACCCTTTATATACAATAAACCGTTGATAGATAACAGTTAACCATCATGTTGTTTTGCTTGCACTGCTATTCTCAAAATACAGATGTCAACCGGTGTCTCTGGAGCAACTCCGTTGATTGGCTGTTCTACTCGTATACTGCCTATCTTCTTGACGTTAATAAAGCCACTCCGAGGCAAATTTTGTTGTTAAGCTGAAGTTTTCCGCTATGAAGATGACGATGCTGATGGTGTTGGTATGCACGTAAATCGTGCATTTTTCACCTGCCCACGACGTCCCCTTTACCGCTCATGGTTCATTCCTTCCGAGTTAATGCCCCAAAAAACGCTTTACCCGCTCATTTTTCATTCCCTATTCCGAGTTTATCACCTTTTTAATTCTCTCCCATTTCTAATTCTCCCGACCTGCCTCACCATGCACGCTACTCCCTCCCGTTTCCTGTCGGTTTTTCGTTTCATGGGAGTTCGCAATTACTGTTCAACGAGTTCGATTATTTCACCTGTCCGCTTTTAGTTGACTACTGTGGATCACTATATAACTAACAATATTCTGCTTTCCTCGTTTTGAAGCAAGTATCACGTACTCTGCGTTTTCCAGCGTGGTTTGGGATATTTTTGTGTTTACGCTTAAACAGATAAACTCTGAAATAGCCATGTTCCGTCAAAAACTGAGTCTGATAGAAGCTTGTTTCGCGGCTATTCGGTTTAAGATATAAGAGACGTGCCCAAATTCATTTTAAGGATAAGTTCACTATTGTTACAAGGTTGCGACACTATGTTTCATTTCGTATACTCCTTTTTTTTGGCTGACCCGTCAGCTTAGTAATCGCTTGCTTTTGATTCTTATTATTTCTTCAGCAATTATCGCGACAGGTAGTATTATAGATAGAACGGGCATCATGGGACAGAGTTCTAAACCGAAACGCACTGGCGACTTTAAGTGTACTAAGGTTCTGAACATATTTGATTCCGCGCACATAAAACTTAATCTCTGCAGCACCTGACCATATTTCTACTGCAAACATGAGTGCAAAACTCACAGCTCCAGGAAGAAAGAGTCTTGTGTTCTGCGTTGGGCTTCTGCTTCTTTTTTACTATCGGCAAGGTACAAGCCGATACTAGTCAAACAGCAACGTACATGTCCAAATGTTTTGTTGTTGTAGAGTTAATCTTCTTCTGCCGTTTTTCCTGCAATCACCGCGGCAGTGTAATCAACTAATCCTATAATAGGCGCATTGAATGGAATTCTATAGACGTAAAATTTCATCGTAAAAAATGTTTAATAGCAAGGGGCCTAAGACCGAGCCTTGTGGTGCCCAACCAGTTATTTCAAACGATTAAATTCCATTGTCAGAAGCAAGGAGGAGAGTATGTTCTATAAATAGCTTATTATCAATTTATGGAAACAGAGCGGTATTTCAATTCTTAACGACCAGGGTTACTACGGTGCAGCATTCCCCTGCTTCCTTTGCAGCACTTGAATTGTATAGCTCATCGAGCTCTAGATATTATCGCAGTAATTGCGTTCACTTTGACAGCGACTTAGATTACATTAAATTAAGCGGCGAGATGGAACTGTGCACCCTTATCACTCCGGCCAGGTTAGGTCTATTGTGATTTTCTCAAGTTAGACCTCACCCATGATGCCTGAAATTCTAATATATTCGGCTATATCTTTGAGAGAACTGGTAGTAATACCTCATGGTATGGCTTACCTATAGACGTAGACGTGTTCTGTTTAAGCGGTTATAGTGTCAAAGGATATGCTTTGCTGTTTCTTCGTCCTCATTGCACATGCGACAGTTATTGTCTTGCGCTATTCCCATAGTCATAAGGTGTTTTTTGGGTAGGAATCCAGTTACTGCGTGTATCTGACCCCTAGAATACTGTAGGAGTTGTTTTGTTCTTTAAAGGGAAGGGGCTGGTAAAAATATGTTGGCTTCAGTTTCCGTTTAGTAATGGATTTACCGTGACAAAAAACCGTATTAGTGTTCCGATAGACCACCTACTCTTTCAAGTGCTGTCGAGAGTATATTGTAACTGATCCGTGGAAGGATTCTTCTGACCACGTCAAGCTAATAATAAAAACTATAAGACGAAGGATCGTTTCGGTTCTCTATTTCATAGCATTATAGCATTAATAGCATTGGACACCAACGCTTTCAAGGCTCAGGAAAACCACCCTCGTGAAGACATGTATTAAACTATAACAGTCGTATTTTAAGGGCGATCTTTAAGGCTTTATTTGGAATAGCATCCAGTCCAGTTTATAGAGATATTCCCGTAATAAATCTAATCAACCGTTACCCTCCTTTCCTGGCGAATAAATATGTTCGCAACTATTTGTAGTGCTTACAATTTGGTATCCTTTACCCAAAGATCGTTATCAAGTTGTTTCTAAAGAAAAGGCATTTGCTAGACTCTCGATGTGCATTGCGTGTGTATTGCACTTGCTGGTCATTGGCATCCTGAGTCAAGGAACGGTAGTAAGTTCTTCAAGTTCGTTAGCATGCCGATCTCAGTTGCGCGATTTCGGGGGTCGGTGTTTTCCCCTTCCCAGCCTAATCATTGATGCACCACATGCATTGATTACTATCCGCGGTACATGAGATGCAAAACACCGTTCCGCTCTGGCTTCAATTATCACCTTACTAATGACGAAATTTAGAGAATCTTCTTTCAGGTTATTGATATTCCATTTAGATAATTATTACCGCATACAGATCGAACATTATGATCGCTATGCGTATAAGGATCACTCACGCTGCAGTTATTATCTCTCAGCAAGCCACAAAACTGATAGGAATGACAGAACCGAATCTTGTTGTGCTAAAAGTGTTTGTATTACAGTTCCGATTTTAGATATTCAGATATCCAGATAAGAAAATGAGTCAAGTACAGCCGACCCTCTGGGATTTATGAATATACATATGTCACGTACTTCGTAAAGTGAAAGAGCATGTCCTTCCGATAAAATATACTCTATAATGCTTAACTAGATCTACTTTTTATAGCGGCAACTCTGTTCAGGGGTCTCCATATTTTCCTCCACATAACACACACTCTATCGGGCAACTTGCATAAAATATTTCACTTGATTGAGGCGGGGGTGATGGAGTTAAATCCTTAGTAGGTGAAGGTTAATTTGGAATGAGAAGCTGTGATATTATTCTGTTGCCATCCTACAATGGCACTGTGTAAGTTTTCTTTTGAATGTGCAAACTGGGCTTTGCACATCACAGAAGTGGATGAAGAAGAGTCACTTTCACTCAACCAAAACACAAGACATGCCAAAAATGAAATTCCTTTCTTAGTGTCCTTGCTGAACAAAGTGTACTAAGAATTGCGGGTAATCCTTTAAAAGTAAAATCCCCAAAGGTAAATAAAAAAAAAGAAACAAAAATATAATATCTGAAATAAAACGAGCACAAGGCGAAGTAGATAAAGGATAACCAGGCAGAAAGAAGGATTCCTCATTTAAGAATTCTTTTAAAAATTTCTCTTCTCAATTTCTCTGTTTCTGTTTTTTTGTTAATCCTTGTTCGCCGCGGAAATAAAAATGAAGACACAACGAAGCCGGAAGTAATATTAAGTACTTTAAAAGGTTTCCTCTTTATTTTTGCCACATCGCGTACAGGATAAGCAGGCTCTTCATTCCCCAATGGTTCGTAGACAATAAGAAGAAGGGTAAGAATTAACAAAACCCAAAAAAAAAAGAAGAAAAAAACCTGAAAAATAAAACAAGATTAACTGACGAAATTACAAAAATGTCCTTAGGAACAGGACGAGCTCATAACCCACTTCCTGGCAAAAGTGCGATAATAAGTAATAAAATGCGAGAGAATGAGAGAATTTGCCGCCACTTCCATTTTCTAAGAGTATTCGTATCTTTCCACTTCTATCACTCCATCTGGTGTGTTCGAGTACGCCTGCCGTCGTTTCGTTCTGCGTGACGTAGTGACGCTTATCGCTTAAATTTAAACGTTTGACGTTTTCCATTTTCCATCTTCCATTTACCATCTTCCGTTTCCCGTTTAGTGTTTAATTTTCTTTGTAACGTATTTTTTTAAGTGAAAAGTGGAATCGTTAAGTTCACTAGCGGTTAACGGTTAAAGATTTGTTATCCTACTTGCGTTCGTCCTTTTTCCATTTTCCATCATTGTTGTTGTTTTTAATTTTATTTTTGACTCTTGTGTACTCCTATCTGGTGTATTTGTATTGTTGTTGTTGTGTTTGTTGTTGGAGGACGACAAGACGTGGTGGTAAAAGTTAAGAGGTCACTCAAACTGAATGAGGGGAACTTTTAAACGACTTTCTGTTCCGCAGGGCGGGCACATTAAAATTGAATGTCCCATCGCTGGCTATAATGGTGCTGCGAATAGGTGCGGCACGGCATGGCAAGCACCAGCAGGATGGTAGTAGCGGTTGAATACCATAATTACGTTATTTTAATCGTCCAAGCAACTGACACTGGGAGGCGGGTATGGTGATGAGTGAAAGTGAGTTCGTTAAAAATAACGAACACAATGGATACAAATACAAAAGTACAGAGACTGAGTTGAAAAGCTGCAAGAACCTTAGTTCACCTTAATTGGTCCGTTCGCACGGGGGTAAGTAGAACTTTCAGAGCATCTTTTTACGATGGCCTATGTTCTGTTTGCTGTGAGTGAAAGGAAAAACGTTCATTGCTTTTTGAGATTATAATTAAAAGGAAATTGTTTTGAAGTCTATTAAAATTGCCAGTGTTATGCAGCCTTGACAGGTTAAAGGCGGATCTTTGTTCGAGACAAAGACTGGGCAAATAAGCTAATGAGTGTATTTTCTTTATTTTAAGGAGTGCAATTTGGGAGAGTTACAAACAAAAAAAAGTCTCTTGGTGACTACTGGCCAACAAGGTCCTAATTAAGAATGGCAAACCGCATAAGGAAGGAGGTTGAAAAGATTATAAAGTCTACCAATAGAAGGCCTAATTTTCTAAACAGAAATTAGGCAGATGTCTGGAGATGTACATCTGTCTGCTTCAATATATTCTTCAATATATTCTCGGCATCGATATGAAGGAAAATGCGAATTCAATTTAAATTGTTTTTATTTTTCAATATAATCTCCCCTAACATCAATGCATTTGTTACATCTTGAGATAAGCTTTTTTAAACCCTCAAAAAAATAAATTTCCCCTTTCTCTGCAAAATACCCATTTATTGCCGACTTGAGTTCTTCATCATCCGAAAATCTTTTTCCACGAAGACATTTTTTCAAATCCGGAAACAGGAAATAATCACTAGGGGCAAGGTCTGGACTATAGGGTGGGTGTTGGATTTCTTCGAAACCACAATCTCGCGTAGCAGCCTTGGAAACTCGCGCCGTGTGAACAGGAGCGTTGTCATGAAGAAGCAACACACCCGCTGCGAGTTTACCCCGTCTTTTCTTTTTAATTTCCTCCCGCAAATTATGCAAAGTGGAAGCGTAGGATGTGGCGTTGATGGTTTCACTTTTTTTTTGTACTCAATGAGCAAGATTCCCTTTGAGTCCCAAAAAACTGTGGCCATAAGCTTCCCGGCAGACGGAGTGACTTTGAACTTCTTCTTTTTTATGTCACTGCATGGACTCTTGTTTGCTTTCAGGGTCATAGTGGTGGACCCATGTTTCGTCCCCAGTAACAATTCGATCCATAACACCGTCCGCGTTCTCACTACACATCTCCAAAAGCTCTCTACAGCATGCGATTCTCACTTTTTTCTGAGGCGCTGTGAGCATTCGTGGCACCCACCTTGCACTGACCTTTGAAAGGCTAAGTTAAGATGGTCATGAAGAATGGTGTGAATGGTACCAATTGAAACTTGGTGATCTCTGGCATCATTTTCACCTTTATTCGGGCATCCTCAAGAACAAGTTTTTCGACTTCTTTGATACTTTCACCCGTACAAGCAGTAGCCGGGGCGCCGGAGCGGGGGTCGTCTTCAATGCTCTCTCTGCCTCTCTTGAATTCACTTGACCACTTTTGCACAGTTGATAATGAAGGTGCGGAACCCTGGTAAACAGCCACCATCTCTTCATGAATAGTTTTTTGACTTTTTTCTTGCTTAGTGAGAAATTTAATTACAGCGCGATGCTCAATTTTCACCATCATCGTCTCAGTTGCCATTATGATTCTGTTTAACTAGAGACAAAACGCGAATTAATAATCACATTTATATGAAATTGTACATGAATGCACTAAAATAATAGTATTACTTGATAAATAAGTCAATTTATACATACAACCACAGCTTCTACCCCGATACCGAGAATATGTTGAACGCCCCTCGTAATATGCCCTCCAGATGCAGTAGCGTATTATGCCTTCTTTGGCATTTCCAACAGTTGTGAGAACTACAGTTCGTTGTAAAATGCCCGGACCTCAAGCAATTTATCCAAAGATTATCCTACTTGACAAGGTTCAATCGCCTTGTAGGTGGTAGACCAAAAAATTGTTGGCACTTGTATATCGGATCGTGATTCGATTGTTTGGTTGTAGTCTGGAATTTATTAAAAACTCATCTGTTTGTGGATTCCAGATGCGGCCAAAGGTTTTTAGTGTGAGTGAATCCTTATCCTGGACATCGGATTGCATTGCTTGTCTATTCGCTGTAATATGCTTCAGGAGCCGTGGACTACGTTACACATTAGTACCAGTCTACATCCCGCTGCATTTCCAGACCTTCCGAAATACTGTTAGAGCCGGACATGACGTCGTCCATGTAGAAGTCATTTGCTAAGATTTCAGCTCCTAATGGATACCAGTGTACGTTGTCAATAGATAATTGTTTCAGTCAGCGTGTGGGGAAGGGGTCGGAGGTGATGCGTATATTTCCGTATTAAGCTGATAACACTTCAAATTCAGATCCCTTGCCTTTCGCCAAAATATTAGGTGATATTTTCTATCTTCTTCCTTCACAATTATTTGGCGAAACATTTTCTCGATATCGACAGTAAACACAAAACGTGGCGCTCGAAAGCGTAGTAGTAGTAAAAAATATCGTCCTGAATTGTTCGACCTGCTAGCAGTTCGCTGATGTTTTCATTGATGCATTAAGTACAACTCGTGGTGAGTCCCAATTGAAGATACTCGTACTCTTCCATAAAATTGTCGTAATTCCCTGAAATCACTTAACTCGGACGGATGGCGTACAAAAGGCATGCTCACTACAAATCTTCTATTCTGCTTGTCCCGCTGGAATGTTTTGTTAGAATGCCTTACGCATTTTGATCCGCTGGAGTTAAGTCAGTTGTATCTTCCGCAATTTCTTCCAATCGCAAGAATTTTCCGAAAATTTTTTTCAATGGTTAGTCATCCGTACATTTTCCGCATGCTACAACTGCTGCATGCGGCAGATCTTTTAATCCCACCAGACATTGTCCTACCGAGCGCAGAGACCATCTATAAGCTTATTAATGACGTCTATACCATACTGCAGCGTAGTTGGAACCAAATACGGGCAAATGGCGTATCAACTTATCAACTTTTCGGCACCTCCTGATAGGTTCGCCTTTAGGAACCAATTCTTTTTCTGCGTCGGATATTTGATGATTATGGATCAGTTCCGTGTATAGATCCGCAAACTCTTAAGTTAAGAAGTTAAACCTTCCAAGTATCCATGTATCTTCAGCAATGCTGCTGTAACCCGTTCTTGCATATCAAACTATTCCTTGACCATGATTAATTCGTCTTCCGAGCTTCAATATATCATAGTCACTTCACTCCAATTCTGTTCCAGATTGCGCATTTGGATACGGCAGAATTGATCTGATCCACCAGTGCCTAATGGCTTCTTAGGTAGAAAATTGTTTATTGTATCCATGACCCATTTATAGCGGTCGTGGATCCGGATAGTATTCCTTCTGGAAACTTGGGTGATTTAGACCTAGCCAACAGTTTTCTCTTTTGGTGCTGCCGATTTGGTCGAACTCTTCTTCAACGCTGTTGAAACTTTTGCTGGGAGCTACTAGTCTTATGGTTTCTTTCTTCCAGTCTGTGCATAGCTTAAGAACTGCCCCTCCAAGCTTTTTCTGTCGTTGGGTGTAGGCAACAAGATCCATGCCTAAGGTCTATTAAGCCTTTTTTCTTGACTGATCCCAGCCACGCTGAAATCCGCTAAAGTATCTTCCGTCCCAATGTATGCCAAAAGATCCATCGTACTGTGTTCTGCTGGCCCAGGATACGCCACAATAGTAAAGAGAAAAACCGTTGAACGATGTTATATTCCCATTCACGATCGACTGTTGGACGTGTGTCCTGTCACGGTAGCCAAATCTTTTATTCAAACTACTCCGGCTCAATCGTAAGCACATAAACCTAGACTTTGATGAATGTGTAAGTCGATTCTGGCATCGATTATACCTGAGTATCAAAACAGTCCCCCAAGCAGACTCATTTTATGCAAAATAAAAGTTGACAAACTACATACTACATGGTAATACGGTACGAAGTAGTATAGCCTTCATGACATTACCTTCAGAAACGGGCACAGGTTTATTGATCTTGCTGCCGGACGTAATGTACATGATTTCCACATTTTGATATTCATAGTCAAGCTGACTCTTGATCAAAAAATCGCCAGCCAAATGGATCATATTGTGATCGTCGAGGCACTAGTCCAATAGTTTGTAAGTCCGAACGTTCCGACTAACTAACATCGACGAGGAGCATTATCTTGTTGTAGCCAATTTTCGAATGCGAATATCCGTAATAGCCCAAAGGCAGCGAACCATTATGAACAAGTCCAATGGTAAAAGGCTGCGATCGCAAGAGACTCCTCGAGGAGTTCGATGCTACCAGACCAAATTGAGGTTAGAACTCCAGTCTTCCAAAGCTGCAGCTGATGACGAGAATACAACAACTCATCTCCAACCTCAGCATTGTTTGTCCGATCGTAAACAAGGGAGATCGGCTGAACTACACTACATATGTACATGGAACTAAGTCTTTTGCACATCGCACATAAAATCTTGTCTGCCGTATTTTGTAAATGCCTACGATTCTTCGTCAATAGTCAAATCAGCCCCTATCAGTGTAATTTTAGAGCAAGAAAGTCCAGCGTAGATAAAATTTTCACTAAATCGATAACACCACGTCTTCATTGATTTTAAAACTGTATACGACAACGTCTATAGTGACGAACTATACAGAGTCATGCCTAGTTTTGACATCCCTGCCAAGTTCACTTGACTGTGCATACTGCACAGATAGAGAATGAATGCTGCTATTTCAAGATCGGTATTGGCAAAATCGATATCTTCAATGTGAGACAAGAACTTTCAATATCGTTCCTGAAAGAATTTGGGAAATTCGTTCGCCAACTCCAGAGGGAACAGCTTCCTAGACTCTGAAGAGTTACTCGCATATACGAACGAGATTGCTATATTAGGAAGAACACAGTGAACTCTCAATGGAGGGCTTCCAACTATTGAAGGAGAAGCGGCAAAGATGGAAAGACGGGTTAAGCGGTCAATGAAGGACAAATAAAGTAAATGTTGTCAACAAAGAGGGACATACGACGAGGGACATGAGGTGGTAAGGGACTTTATCTTCCTCGGCTCTGCTATCAACTCCACAACGACGCCAGCGTGGAAATTATGCGAAGAACAACTGGCACAAAAAGTATTCGACTCCAAACCTGAGGGACAATGCAGTAGAGGACGATCTCATCTTATGTGGCGCATACAAATGGAAGGGGAACTCCAACCAACTTCCTGTATTCAACTGGAGATAGCTGGCAAAAGGCTGTACTAACTGGAGATGCATGTTAGCTGAGGCTCTGGTCTACCCCAGACTATAGCGTCATCTAAATAAGTAAGTAAGTTACTTTGCCCTTCTATCAGACGTGGCACCTACTAAGTTCGTTTATGACCTTGATAATGCCTGTTGCTCCTCCCGTGAGAGACTGACCAGGTAGCACCTCGATTCAAGCTGTCGAAGACTTCAGTAAATATATTATACATTTTGTGCAGTGACGCATGGTATCAAGGACTATATGTAAAAGTGGTTGAAACATCATCCTCTTAATTGTTTGATATTCCGGCCACAAATCACGTCCTTGATTATGTTAAAGATAGTCTTCAAGTCGCACCTGCTTGCTGCTTCGCCCGTTGATACAAGCGAATCGATATACTGACATTTGTTATGCCGCAATATGCTGTACTCTTTACGCCATATTGTCATGTTGGACTTCTCTTTCGGCTCCATACTGCTGAGGAGAGCGTCCCGTCTGCAAGGGACCAGCATATTTTTCGACCTGTTATAAGGACTGCTTTCGGCTTGGCTACTGTCACGACGGCAATGTCGTGAATAAATCCAATTATCGTTACTGTCATAGTTGTAAGACTCTATCATACATTATGTTCCATAACAGTGACCCTATGACCCATCCCTATGGGACCCTCTGTAGTGGCTTCGTAGTATTTTGCGCCTATATCCGAATTGGACCTCAGGTTCCTGAGGTTGAAATAGCTCGTCACTATCCTCAGCAAATAGTATGGTGGACCGATCCTAGCAAGTTCCCTTCTAATGGGTAACCAACTCGTAGAGTTAAAACCATTTTTAACGTCCTGGGCACAGTACTCGTTTGTGCCGTAGAGCCATCTTTCTCCCTCGATGGCACCCTTTGCGATATTGACTACCACTCGTATAGCATCAACAGTTGAACTATTTTTACTGAAGCCAAATTGGATCTTTCGAAAAGGTTCCTTCTTCAAAACACTTTTCCATTGTTGCTATGAAGAGGTACGGCCTCTTTTTGGCAGCCGCCTTTATTGCTTTATTTGGGATGAAATGAAATCCAGGGATTTTCTGTCGCTTATCTTGCCGCATGCCTTAATAGACTGATTTCTCTTATCATGTTGCACATAGTACGAGTAACTGATGTTTTCGGGAAAATGCGCTTTGCTATGGATCCCAGCAATTTAGAGCCTGTTATCCGAGGGGTCCTAGACTTTCAGTTTCGCCATCACCAAAACCATCACCTACCAATAAACCCCATGAATTTACGTCGGCTTCCTGACAGGGATTTTTGAAGAACTGGTTTCGGTTACCTTGAAGGCTCTAGTTAGGTTACACCTGACTAGTCTTAGGGTGTCCAGGCGTTGTTGAAAGTCTGGTCTCCTTTTTGCATGCTGAACTTAGTGCCGAGCCTGTTAGCATTTTGCCCGGAGTTTATTTATTTCACAATCTCAAGGTGTCTGACGATTGCAATGTGTACTGACTTTTCACAGCATTCTACTGGTCATACAGTTTCTTTCTCTTCTTTTGCATCTGACAAAATGGTCCCTGAAGTGTTGGCGAATTTAAGGACCCCAATCCGATCCTATCGATGTTGAACCTGGTAAGGTTGACCAAGTTTGAGCAGTTGCAGTTGACCAATACAATACGAACATAATCAAAAACTGAGGTGATGATAGCCTTCTAATTGTATGTCGGTTTGAAATTGCCATCTTAGTGATAGTTTGTGAAGGAATGGCTGATCGCATGTTGATGGATCTGGTTGGATATTTGCCGCGGGTTGAACCCCAACTGATCTTCTGGCACGTATCCACCGGGTTTCCAAGATTTGAAGCTGCTTCGTTCTGCTGAAGTTTGTACCACTGAGTGCTACCAGCTGGTCCAAAGAAGTAGAGCGTGACAGAGATTTTTAACAGTGAATGCTATTCTCCAGTATACATCTTATCTCTCTGAAGCCCAACTCACCGTCTTATTGGTGAAATTTGAGGCCCTTCGTATTCGAGGTTGTATTCTGTTTCAGAGCAAAAGACTGTTTTACAGTTGGAGCTTGATGGTACCATGTGATGCTAAGAACAGTTGAAGGCGATACTTTGGTCCGTCGATTTGGAGAATCCTAAGGGAGATTGAGAGAGATGGTGTCGTTCAGTAGTCTTATTTTCGGGCTGTCTATTACCGGTTAAAACTTCGATGAAACCTTGTCGACAGAATTTTTAAGTTGCATGACAATTTGACTTCCCAATGGAAGGTCTTTATGGCCAAACAATGATATTGTCAAGACCCGAATTTAGCAAAAATCCCCACTGCATTTTCTTTTTAAAACAACTATATACTTCTCTTCCTCGAAATGTCGGTGTTTCTAGTAAAATACACATGAGCTGCTCAGTTACGAACATTTTGACAATTTGTATCTTTCTCTATTCCTCTATTCCTCTATTTATTCCTCTATTCAAGTTTGCTCTTCCACGCAGTGGTTCAAGAATGCATTTGTGGTAAAATATTACCATTGAGTTAAATTTTTCGCTTCCTCTTATTGTACTCGCATTCTCTGAAAATTGGATCACCATGTCCTCTACAAAATACAATTCATTTCGGTTCTCCAGTTTATCAGTATTCGTTTTTCCCTTTCTCCACAGTCCTTTGTGTAAATGCGTCGCAGCGTACGGATACGAAAACTCTTAAAATTCCGTCAACGCAAATGTCGATTCCTTTATTTGTCACGACTTCGGTCTTCATTCTTTTATTAAAGTTTATTTCCACTAGCACGACACACAAATACCAATACCATTGCACGTATGCGCACAGGTAATGTGAAATTTAATGGATTCAACCAGAATTCTAAGTTATCCTTTCGATAAGTTCTCGCCTGCTCCCAAGAGGGCGGCTATGAGAACTATTACACACGTCGGAAGTAATAAAATGCTGCGCTCCCAACTGACATACCAATTTGTTTGGCCATTTCGAATGCCACACGAATTGTCAAAAAGACAAAAACTTCGAACTCCGAAATCGATGAACTCAGCAGGTCCTGAGATCGAATCAACAAAAGCACCAGATACCGTTGACATATCCGCGAGGACACACCCAAACCCGGACATGAGAATCACAATCACATTGTGTAGAATAGTGACAGTATTGTCAATATTCCAAGAGGAAGACAACAAAGTTCGATGTAGTATCCGTAATTGGGTTAGAAACTAGGTTAATGGACACCAAAGCACAGATACAACCGCACACACAAATACTCAAACACTCGTATACATTCGTTTTGGGCCATTTGGGCCATGACAATGGCAAGTTTGATGAAGCGTTTTTGGTGCGCGTTTTTATTACTCGCAGGGGATGGTGTTGGTTTGGGGTTGCAAATTGGTGATTCAGGATTCAGGACTGCAAATGATTTATACCGTGGGTTACGTGTTGAGGTAAACCATTTTTCAAGTAATTAAAGTTGCATGAAGTTTTTAAGGCAGTTCAAGTGGATTTCGGTTGAATGGACTGTTAATAAATTAGGGACCATCTATGTATCTGTATACGAGTATCTACAATACACTCGGCCGTATGTGTGGATGTTAAATGGGAAGAATAACCTTTGACTTGGAATAGACGTAAAATTATTTACACGCATGACTGAAGGAGTAGAGTACTTTACCCTAATTTGTTTGGAGTGGAGTCAAGGTCGTGTAAGGGTAATTGAGGGTAATTTGAAAAGTTCTTTTTTTGTTCTGTTTTTCTCAGCCAATGCGGCTATAATTATCTGCGACTTAAGGGATTTACTGTGGCGTTATGGTGGGAAGCTAGAATTGAGTGGAAAATTACTTTAGGGTGCTGGTGAAATTGTCTCTATATGAGTATGTCGCAGTTTATCTGATGATGAGCTTATGCTGGGGCCAAGCGGTTGTACAGGATTAGTGTTATGCAATAATCCACGGATGATATCTTTGTGAAATATCGTATAAACCTTTAAGCAAATGGTCCAATGGCATTAGACATCAATCATCAACCGCCATCACTGTCGTCGTCTAAAATATGTTTTTGCAACTAGCGCCAATGTTTTATGAGATCCGTATGTATTTAATTTTTATGGGTCTCGTTGCATTCTTGGAATATCCTCAAATGTGCTTCGGTCTTTTGTGAGTACCTTGGTGGTGAGCCTAAAAGGCTCATGCTTCATGACGACTCTAAAGGATCTGCTCACCAAGTACACCCTGCAATGTTTTATGCATACGACAGAAGCTGCGCCACAGAACTGAATGAGCGATACTTCTTTTCATCTGAGAGGAGCTTTTCACTAAAGATCAGCCCGGGTCGAGCCAAGTTTTTCTCCCATTCTAGCCAGTCTGGATAATGTCGCGTCAGCGTGCAAATTATGTTCATACTCACACGTGTTAAGATAGTCCGATATTTGTGGATGTCAAATGCATGATCTAAAGTATGTGACTCTGTTCAGGAGCCACTAGATACTGGTTTCGTTCAACCCGACTTAATTTGCTAAGCTTGTAATACTAAGTGCAAGTGTTGAATAAGAATACAATGACCAGATTTGTTCAGCTTTCAAATAACAAAGTTCGTCAGATTAATATACGCAACTAAATCACTATATTGCAGGGAAAACCACTGCCACGGGCGACAGATAGCCGAAAAAACCGCTTGACGAGGCGCGAACAAGGACGCACACAGAATAGCAGCCGGTAACATTGGACCGTCTACTCAACATTTGTACACATTTGACGAGATAATGCCACCGGAACTTGCGACCGACATCTATGCTGTGTCATATAAAATGTTGTGAGAGTCGAAGAGCTATCTGAACATTTGGTCCTTCGAGCCGGATACAAGAGCCAGTGCGATTGTATTTAATTTTTTTTTAATTAGAAAATCATCATCGCATCTCTTAATGAGCAGCTGTGCAATAGAGCAGTTTAAATGCTACAGTTTTTTTTAGAAAAAACAATATAATTTGTGCAGTGCGTGTAATAAGTAACTATCACAACACGTTTGTGTGTAAACAATCCTTGGGTAGTGCTGTCAAAGGGCAACCAATTCAAGAGCTCATTCCATACGCAGTTGTAGTAATTTCCGGATGGTCGACCTGTGTTTGTACGAGTGCTTACGGTCAGTGCAAATATGAACAAATATAATAATAAATATACAAGTGTATGTATAATGGGCGATACAGTGCGACGGAATGTTTTTCGCTCGTCATTTATGCGTGTTCTGAAATTCATCGACTTTGAGACAGGAGAAGTGCGACGGATTGCAATGCTGACCGAATTCTTTTCGTTCTTGGAGCTAAGAAAGAGCATGATGGACTCAGCCTTCTTCTATTTTACGCTAAAAGGTGTTGAACCTTTAGTTGCTCAACAGCAGAGGGACGACTGGAGGCAGCATAGCTTGGACTCCGGAGCTTCGACTCCCTTATGCAAAACGCTACATCCACTTTCAATTCAAGGCAGGAACACAGAAGTGCGGATATGGAAATTACCAATTATCTAAAAACTGGTCACATTGCGCAGAACTGTTCGCGAGGAGCATGTCGTAGATGCGACATAAAACATAACAAAGTGCTGTGTGCAGAGCAGCATAGACCCAGTGCTTACGTGGCAGTTGTTACGGCCCGAGATCAAGAGCGGTCGTCTACGGAGGCTGAACACAAAGCAAAGCAACCAACGTACGGCGTACATGACAAAACTAAAGTATAATAGATCTAGCAAAGTGCGATGGCAGCATTGGGCTACATAGAGCAAAGCAGATCACCGGCGCAGGGCAGTCTAGCCGTGCAGGCAAGCGTTACTGGTAACCGCTCGCGTCAAGGTGAGAGTTGGGGCAAAGCAAACAATCCTTAACAGCGTGTATTCAGCGAATGGTTCACCTCCAAACGTAAGTACGAAATGCACTTGAGCGATATTGGAGCTGAAGCCAATGTGCGGCTAACAGGTATCATCCGAGTGAACATACTGTCGGAAGTTCGACTTTCTCCTTGAGCTGAGAGATATTCACTATCGAGAAGATATCTTCGTGCTTCTCAATAACAGATGTATGTCAAAGGCACATAGTCGACCTCGTCGGAATCCGATTGGGAATTCCAGCCTACAACAAACCAGAAGAGTCAAGCTTTAGAGCGCAAATATGGGCATATATTATCAATGGAAACATCAAGAAGCATCAGACCGGACTGATAGCCCAAGATACACGTCTCGGGTGCATCATTTTTGGGCAGCTGCAGATGCACAAAGAACGATCATTACGAGCGATGGTGGTAGAAGAGCAATCACCATATGCGCAATTAAACGAGCAAATCAAACGTTTCTGGGGAATTGAAGATTGAAGATTGGGGACAAAGATCTCGGTAGACGACAAATTGGTCGAGGATAATCTTCGAAATACTCATTACCGAGCCTCATCCGGGCGATACGTCATCACGATAATCATCAATCCGAGAGTAAGAAGCTTGGGCAGTTCAAGAGCGGTAGTCATGAAGCATTTTCTCTAAATCGAGAAGAGATTGTGCGCGGACAACGAGCTGACGGAGAAATACCTGGAACTAGATCACATGCGAGCAGCGAGCAAGGAGCCAAGACTGGACGGAACTACCTACAACGTTGCTCATCATTGCGTTACAAAAAAGTTTTCAGTAGTCTTCGACTCATCGTGCTCAAATGACAGTGACGCTTCACTAAACGACGTGCAACTCCCAGGAGTAAAACTTCAGGACGGTCAAGCAGTTTTTATCACGCGTGCTCTAAAGTGGCAATAACTGCGGACCTTTAGAAGATGTACAGGCAAGCGCGAATTTATCCAAATGAGTAGGATCTGCAGAAGGTATTCTGGAGGGAACATCCGGATGACGACCTTCGAGATTTTGGTTGACGGTAGTGACGTATGGTATGAAATCGAGCAGCTGCAACGCAATTAGAGCAATGTACCAGAGTGCAGAGTATCATAAAGACGCACATCCGCTGGCGCTTGAAGCAATAACCAACAACTTTTACTTTGACGAAATGCTAACAGGAGCAGATAACAAGGAACAAGCCATCACATTGGAAAATGAAATAATTTCATCGCCAAGAGCAGGCATGATCTTGAAAAATAAATATCTGGAGTGCATTGGGACGAGCAAGTAACATGGTTGCCGAATGGGTATACTTTTGCGAGCTATTCGTACATCTCACGCAGATTCGCGTGCGTAGGTTTTTGAAAATAGAACAATATAGCAAAATGGAACTCCATCACTTTGTTGATGCATCAGTTAGAGCGTACGGGGCTGTCGTCTACTTGCGGTCAAAATTGAACAGCGGACAGACGAGCCGCAACTTGGTCCAGACGATGTCCATACCGAGACTGAAGTTATGTGCACCCCATTTTTTGTGCAAGCTTATGGAGCAAGTGAGCAGTTGGTCGAATGTCCAGCAGACTTCCAAAACGTATTGAAGTGATTCAATGGTGGCGATATTTTGGATCACGAAGATTCCTTTCGAGCTCAAAACTTTCGAACCCAACAGGGTTAGTGCGATCCAAGACTGAGAGTCATCTCTTGAAGCATGTGTCATCAGGCAACAACCGAACGTTAAAAGGTTCGTTTTCCATATCGCAATCATCTGCTTGAATGTAAATATTTTCTGTTTTGGCCAGCTCCCACAGTGTTTGTACGCAGTGTCGTTTAAACTGTTCTCATTACCAGTCTTCCCAATTTGGAGCGACAAAGAAGTGATGTGCTGCTCTCCTCCCCTTTGGCAATTAGGGTTTTTCTGGTGGTGGGTTCCCACGACATCCGAATTTCGTCTACCCGAACTGTTGCAGCACGTGTTTTAGTCGAATCTTGTGTGCTGGGAAAGCCACCAGAACTCGGCACTGTGGTGAATGAGTGATGGATTATGGTATTGTGGGATACATAAGACTGACAGTTTTCAGTAGAAGAAATACGCAAGGTATACAAAGGACTACCTCGTTGTCTGAGTACTCTGTTCAGACAGCAAAAAAAAACATCAGAAAGAGTTACTCTTTTCAGTTGTTCTTTCCTTGGCACAAGAAGACAAATAGTAAGGCTTTGCCAAGATACCGATAAGGACATTCTATATAGCACTAAATCATACCAGTATTGTTTTGTTCTGCAGAAACGTGAATGTTAGCGAAGGCGGTGGAAGTTATATTTTGTAAAAATTGAATCCAAGATTGGTTCAGTGACTATTGGTCTCGTTTACATTGAAGCGCATTGTCCAAGGTGATATAGCAGACGAGTCTGCGGGCTGTATACCGCACCGACCTTTTCAGAAAGGTGCGCATTAGTCACCTGAGGCGGCTAGAACAGATAGAACGAGTGGAAATTGACGGACTAATCAAAGAATATTTGATATCTAGCTGGAGGGACACGGACTGGAGAGGTTTATAGTTGAAACTCAGGACCACTTCTGGCTAGTGAACACAAAGACAGAATATAGCAGAATAGTATTCTATCTGAATATCCCGGTGAAATGCTTAATCATTCCACTGTTAACCTTGACAAGAGCATACTTTAAAAATGTGGAAGAACAGAATGATTTCTGTTGTAGTCTTCATCTTTTTCATTGCCCAAAATTCTGCTACATAGAAGCTACCATGGTATCCTTTCCAAAGCCACAAATTATACAATACACTACACAATTAGCGAGAACTTTCCTTCCAAGCAGAGGGTACACCTCAGAACGCACTCGGTGAGGCGCCAATGTTTAGACGTGTAAGTTTCTCTTTGCTTCATTTACCTCCATTGCTCGGATTTCCCAGTTCAGTACGACTACCACGATAAGCGATCCAAACTGATTACGTTGATGACTCAACTCGACCTAAGCTTTACTACATACCAGTTCCGTGCTCCGCCAAGTAGTTTTTAAAAATCCCAAAATCCGCCTGTGAAAATTGCCACATACTCACGAGTATATGCCTTGCAATCAAATTTATGATGCATTTTTATGTTCATGGTATGGGACTCTAAGGACATGTCCAGGATACAGTACTAAGCCAAAAAAACTCACCATTCCCATGATAGCATCGTTAAAAACTGCGAAAATGATTGCCACTCCATATTCGCACAGTGATTACACCCCGCCGACGCCCCTGAACGAATCACTAAGCCTAGCAGTGCTAATTTGTGTCAGTACGTCTTAACGAGCGAATAAAACACCGTTATGCTGGAAATCAAATATTTTGATTATGTCACAGCATTCTACAGTGTAAGGACGTTCATCTTAAGAATACGCCAAGCCCAACTCTTGAAAGAGGATATATTCCGTATGTTCGCGTTCGCCTCTATAGGTGTAAGGGTTGGAATTTTCAAGTGTACGTTAAGGGAGCTTTTATGCACTAAGTACTTCCGCCCACAAAAGCACCCTGACTAAGTATGCGCAAAGTTTTCATTTCCATAAGTGGAAGCAGATCAACTTTGCTTAAGAATCCTGCTGCTGTCGTGGCGCTTGCTTCTGATGATGTTGATGGTAGTGGTGGAACTCGTTCAAGAAAAAAAAAAAACAAAATATATGTATGTATAGAGAAAAAAACAACACATAGAATTTTGAGCGAAACGTGAAAAGGACCATAAGGACGATGATAGGAAAGGGAGAAGAGTTTATATTGTACTACTCGTAAGTGGCTTTGGTTCTAGTAGCGGTTCTGGTTTGAGAGCTCTTCACGGTGAATGAAAGGTGTTGATGGGACCCCATGATATCATGTGGAAAATCCCTTATCAACACATTAACTCGTAATTAGAAGGAGAAGAAACCCTCGATACAGGGGATGGAGCCAGAACAACCTTCAATGCATGGCACGTGCAGCTTTCCATTTGAAGAGGTTTGATATGAAAAATTTATACGACAACTCCAGAAGTTTTGTATTCGTATCTCAGGTGAACACCTTGTCGGGATACAGTTCGTTACATATGGATGGAAGGTGAATTTTTGATTTTTTTCATTTTCTCTTCTTTTTTTCCTTACCTGCACAGCACGATGAAATATCCTTCAAGGACGATGGATGTATGATATCCCACTTGACTTAAGTATACACAGCAACTAAACAAATTGCCACCATCTCATTTGCATGGCAAATTGATCTTCCTGTCCTTGCCTGAGAGAGTCATTTGGAATAAAGTATTCCATAGATTGACCCGGGCCATAAAGAACATGTTATCTCAAACTTACTCCTCCTCTGTCCCAAAATACACATTCGAGCTAAATCGCTCTAAATCAAACCCCCATAGTTGGTTGGTTGGTTACACGCTATCTACCCTTCTGGTTACTTGTATCTTTGAGCCCAGGCTAGTCTTTTCTCTCACCGCTCACACCACTAGCGGAACTGTTGAAATTTACTTATGCTATGGCAATAGGTTTTAGCTCCTTGTATCGATTTATCCTTTTCGTCCTTCAGATATTCAGACCACTGAGACCACCCACTCCACAGAAACCATCAACCTTCCATCTGGTAAAAGGATTTTCGACAACACGCAAACAAAATTACGACTCATACGACAGAGTGTTCTATTCTTTATCCAGATCGAAGGATCAAGATTCGACTTTCTACCCTTGGGTGTGAGCGGATGGAAGAAGCTGGTATCCGTGTACACAATATATGGTGATGATAAATTTGTTTCTTTCACTTCGTCAGATAAAGTTACGAGAAAGTTCCGATGAAAATAGCTTCGACAGTTTTTAATAAGCTGAAACAAGACCTTGGCAGAGACCAACACCATGTAGCCGTGGCTAGGGATTCGGAAATTCGAAGTTAGGTAGCCGCCCCAGGGACTTTATTGCAACTCCTCCCATTCATTGTACTCCTGGTATATCGAGCAAAATAATTAATGGCATTCGTTTCAACTCGTGTGGAATTAATTTCGAAACTCATTCGCATTTCTGATGTAGCTGGGGGATGATAAGGATTTCTCTTTTGTCCATTTTTGTCATGTGGTACCAAGGCCCACTATCTATCTGAAGCCTGATATTATATTCGAAAACTTTTAAATAATAAATCCTTATCAGACTTTGACATAACAATGCAATTAATCAAGCGTGAAACAACCAACCAACAGAATGAGGTCACACGAATTGCGCATTATCTATCAGTCTGGGTAAATTGAGGAGGAAAGCGGAGCACCACCGAAGTGAGCGGTGGCAACCAACTGAGACTGTAATTGACTGAGAGCTGAGCAGTGAAGGGAATTGAGTAAGGAAGGAATGAAGGCGGTTCTGGGATTCAGCTCAGTCGATTTAGAGGAAAAGCTACTCAGAAAATCATTTTCAGTGTATCCCTAATGAAATTATAAATAAATTCATTCAATCAAAGTCAGTTGTGTATAGTAATGGTGTCGCCTTCGTCCTTTAAGGCTTCACTTGCACTCTGTAAATCATTGCTTTTCATTTTGCTTGTGCTGTTGATTCAAATTTTTCCTCTCTCAATTTATCACTTTTCACTGGGATGTTGAAGTGCCAGTACAGGACAGTGGCGATTTAAAGTTTCGCGACGACGAAAAATCGTGTGAAAAGATTTTAGGACGAACTACCATATCTACGAGTAGTTAGCGGAAAGCAGCCTAAGTACTACAGGTGACTAAATAGATTAGCGAATCTGCCAATGAATTGTGAATATGAATTGGATCGTGATCTTGGATGAAATAACGACATTCGAGTTAGAGCTCGATGTGTCGCATGGTTAGGCAATATGATGCCATCGTTTTGCAAGCTACAAGTTCAACACAATTGCTTAAAATGTATTACGACGACCTAAATGAGAAATGGTTTTGGAACAAAAAACTCAGTCTCTTGAAAATCCTATGCATATACCCGTTTTCAAGCCCAGAAGAAGAGGTGTCCATGGGAATTACTACCACCAATATTCTGCAGTATGCTGAGTCTGAGCGTAGTTGCTGGGTGAATCTCAGTGCAGACACATTTTCCAGGTTGCAGACGTTTTGGTGGAGTCAAGGCGACTTCAGATGACCTCACTTGCGTTACTTCGACACATTCGAAGATCAGCTCAAAATAGGATTTCTCTGCAGTTAGCCAGGTATTCGAAATAGATATCTTGGTAGAAGAGCAACAAGCGCTCTAACACTCATAGTAGGCTAGTGATCAGCCGAAGGATTATGCCTTACAGGTTGGATGGCTGTGCTCACCACGAAAAACACAATATGTTGCGAAGTAATAAATAGCCGCGGATATGGAAGGGTTTACTGTTGACGACACCAGCAAACGAAAAACCAACAACTTTGGGCCATGACAGTCGAAGTATTGGCGGAAAAATAAGGATGGAAAACTATACATCTGCTATGGTCTTTGCTATTGTAAGCATAAGCAGGATTTACTTGTATGTGGGTTTGTCAAAAAGTGAAGACTTAGTCAAGAAAACCTGACCTTCAAACATCTGAGCGAACTGTAATCCACATGAAGATCAACATACACCTGACATGCGCTCAAGCTCCCATATAGAAAATTAGAAAAGATTTCTTCGAATAGCTTGTACCAGAATTTACTCATACGACAGGAACTAATCACGAAGTTTAAGTTAGGGATTTAACGCCTAGTTAGAAAGAAAGAACGTCGTTGCGAGCGTAGTTGAAAATCAAAGACTGTACGACACTAAATTGCGATGGATTGCAACACGCAACTCTAGAACTCTGGATTTCCCTACTTATCATTGACCCAACATTGGCTCAGTTCACTACAATTTTGTAGCCAAGATTCAAATACGAATGTCCCTGTGAGACAGAAGACTGAAGAAATTCATCTTCGAATGGTTACAATCGCAAGAAACCGCCACATCTTGCTGATCAATCTGATCTGCCTTATTCTACGAAGAGTGTCAACAAGGGCTAGAACCAAAAAGAATGGCATTCAAAGCGGTGATGAAAAGAAGTATTATACGTTAGCTACTCACGAACTCTTTGTTCCAAATGAACTCGTGAAATATTGATCTCTTAAAAAGAAAAAGTTAGAAGAAACGAGTCACGCAATACACTCATTGTTTTATTAGCTGTGTTGTATGTGGTACCATTCTGCTGAAAATAAACATCGTCCACGTCCATAGCATCAATTTCAGGCAAAAAGAACTCAGTTCTTGTTCGGTAACGTAATCCATTCACTGATACACATACACTACCCCAAACTGTCATCTGTTCTGGATGGAGGGATTCTTCCAGTACTTGTTTTGGGTCTTCGGAGCCCCAGATTCGACAGTTCTGTTTTTTTACATACCCAGACAAATGGAAATGAGCCTCATCACTCAGAATAATTTTGTGTAAAACATCATAGCCCTGTTCATTCATTTCCAGCAGCCAATTAGCGAAAGTACGGCGTTGAGACTGGTCATCTGCGGATAGGCCTGTAATCGTCTCAAAATGAACACACCTGGGTTTTTCGTCACACTCTCAGCCACGGTTGCGATATTTTCAACTGACTTTGCCGAACGAACACGAGTCTTCATATCACTAACCTTCACATCACAGCACCATAGCTGTGCGAGAATGCGCTTGATGATGATTAACAGCAATATCACTTTACAAAACATTTTCGCGACATTTTCACAGTTTTTATAGTGAATTTTCACTATTTCAATATGTTTTGCATACTAACGATCCATATTTCATAACCTCCTAGTTTATAGTTATAAGAAGTCACCGCAATAGTAGTTGAATGTTGGATGTCCCTCTACTTAACAGAAATATAAGGAAATAATGATGGATGCGTAAATATAGAGTCAGAGTCGCTGCAGGAGCAAACGGTCCAACTGCCGTATTATTTAAAGCAAGGGCGATTGAGTTGGTAAGACGCATACACCATTTCATCTGAAAAATATGATCGGATGAAAGTATGCACAGTCAGTGGGTATCGCTCGTCCGCACCTCAAGAGGGAAGACCTCTAAACTAAGCAAACTATTAAGTGGCGCAAAACTCATGACCCTATCGGGTGATGCTATAATTTTTCCAAATGGCGGTAAATGTCAATTCTACTTTGACATTTATGAAGTAAACATATAAAAATACACGTCAACAGGACATGAATCTCTTTTCTCCTAAAGAACGCGGAATAATTCTTAAGATTTTTTTGCGGAATAATTCGTCGGTGGCGTTGGCGAAGCGTGAATTTCGGGGCAGATTCCCCGGTCGTCCGATACCAACTGGGGAAACACTACGACGTTTAGCCGCTCGCTTAAAAGAGTATGGGAGAGCACGAGATTCGGCAATGTCTGGCCGGACCCGTGCAGTCGTTCTGCTGAGAATATCGCAGCTGTATTTCAAGATATCGCAAAGGACCCCGAAGTATCAAGCTTTTCATTACTAAAAAAAATTACAGCCAAGGAACAACTCTTGCTCCACATTGTACATACAAATCACACTCCTGGACATCACGTACAAGATTTTATCAACCGTGTTATGAATGTGAATGCTCGAATTTATGAGTGGTAAGTATTTTCATCATTGTGATTCTAGGTCTGGAATCTAGCTATTAATTAGAAGGCCACATGCGCGATATGTGGAGGTTGTTACTGAAATTTTTAACAGATATCATCATAAGCTATAACAACACAACTGTCTCCGATCCTATTGAAGTTGCTAATTTGTTTAATAATTTTTTTACGAAGATTTTTCTTTTACAGGATATTCCTGAATCTAGTAGCGTTATATGTGAATATGATACAAATTTAGGACAAGGGAATTTCCATTCAAATAGATTCTTCTTTGAAGAGTTTACAGCTTTGGAAACTCATAAACTTAAAACATCTGACCTTTTGATCAGATATCAAGTTTTGTCTCGAAAAATATTTCTTTGTTTATGTACAAAAAGGAATATTTCGCAAGTCTCTGAAAATAGCAGTTGTAATTCCCGTACCAATTCATAAAAAAATACGACTTTATGATACTTAACAATTATCGACCGATTTCCCTTCTTTCAGTCTTTTCTAAGGTGTTTGAAAGAGGTATTATGTAAATCTCGAGTCTCATCTTTTTTTAGGCAGAATACATTTCTTGAATATTTCTCAGTTTGATTTCAGAAGTGGATTTATTCAGTTTTATTGGATTTATAGAACTGGTGAATTGCGTATAAGCTTAAATGCTTCAACAATCCCAGCTGCGTTATTCCTAGATATTTCCAAAGGTTTCGATAGGGTAGATCATAATTTACTGACAACAAAACTTTATTGTATAGGGTTTAGAGGGTACATTCCGGATTGGTTGGCTCCTTATTTAAAAAATCTTAAACAAATGGTTAAAATGAAAAATATTTTTAGTTCGCTAAAGATGAGTAATACAGGTGTACCCCAAGGCTCTGACCTATGTCCTATTCTTTTTCTAATTTATATGAATTCATTGTTTATTCAACCATTTAAAGGTGAAATCATAGTTTTTAATGATGATTCAGCTCGAATGACTGTTGTCTAAATCTTTCGTGTGACGCAAATAGCGATTTAGATATCTTGCGAAGGTGGTTCAATAGTTCAAGGGAGATAGATTCGTGATCGGTAATAAGACAAATTTATGATATTTAACATAAAAGGTACATTCTGTTATGAATTTTCTTTATATTATCATTCCCCCATATGTAATGAGGTCTGATTCCACATAGAGCGTGTTGATCAATTTATATACTTCTGCGCTACATTGGATTTCTAAATTTATCATAGTTGGAAGGACCATGCTTTCTATCTTAAGCAGAATTTAAATAAAGTTATCTGACAACTCTATCATCTTGGATAGTACTGCAGAACGCGGAATTATGCACACAGTTTGGCATCAGCTGATGCATTGAATTTGAAAAAAGACCTGAATATGTTGCCTTATACAGTGCAAAGCGTTCACCAATTGCTGTCTGCTGACAATCAAGTGAGGTTAACTTGCTCCCAGTCCCATGCTCTGGTAAACCTGGTGAAGAAAGACGATAACTTCGTTTCCAAAATCATAATGAGCGACAAAGCTCATTTCCGCTTAAGTGATTATGTGAATAAATAAATTCTGGGGCACGTGAAATGCACGCAGAGCCATTGCATCTCCTAAAAGTGACTCTTTTTTGCAGTGAAAATTTGATTGGCCCTTATTTTTCTGAGGGTTCTGACAGCACCACCATAATTGCTAGTTCGAGCCAGCAGGACAAAGCAACCACTCACACAGCTCGGGAAACGATGGAGATTTTGAATCACCAATTTCCAGGCCATGTGATCTCCCGTTTTGGCGATTTGAACTGGCCGGCCAGATCGCTAGATCTGTCGGCTTCAGACTTCTTCCTTTGGGGCTTTTGAAAACTCGCGTTTACCACAACAAACCACGAACCTTGTAAGTCTTGATACCCAACATTGAAGAAGAAATCACCAATTTGGAGCCAGATGTTTTGGGGTCAACAATGCAAAATGCCGTAAAACGAGCAAAAATGTACTCAGGAGGTGATCATCAATTCTACGTCTTCAATTCTACACCAATTTTTTCATTTTTAACAAAATGGCAGCCAATTAACACTACGTCATTACTTTTGTCCCACATTGTTGAAACGAGCCGTTTATCTTTTGGCCCTGCCAAACTCGTCCAATGGTGCAGGATTACAATGGATAACATTCGTACTAAAATACTCGGCGAATACACCGAGGAAGGACGATATCGTCAGAAAACTAGCGAATTTTCATCACTGTTCTTCCGGTTCGGAGAAGACTTGCCTTTAGTTGGTGCGCTAAAGGGAAAATACACCTCAGCAAGCGCGACTGCAAGCGATTATCGCAGGACCTGTCTATATGGAGAGGGTAGTTGGTTGAGATTGAGGTTCTCTCCGAACTTTAGCGCCACCTAAAGTAAAGTGCGTAAAAGCAGTTTAAAAAACTTAGTACGATTATGATAATACCAGATATATCGGAATAGGAACAAAATGTACACAGGTGGCTTTAAGCTGACAGAAGGCACAAGTGCAGGAGCCTCCTCTCACTCACCTGAATTTAACTTGCCTTCTACCCGATAGACGGGAAGTGACGATCCTTCCGCTTTAATACAATCAACTAAATTCCTCCTCATCGAGGCCATAAAAGTAGTATTGACACTTGTTCAATATGCAGAAATGTGGCTAAAGAATGTGTAAACTTATTAATACAGGTTGCCCAATGGGCAGGCATGGCCGTATATTAAAGGTAACAGACAACAAATTCTTAAGGAGCTGCAGGAAAACACTCATCTAGTATCTATTCTCTTTGTTCCTCCTCAGAATTGATTACGATATACAAACCGATTCAAAAATATTTTAGCTGACATCAACTACCATAAACAGGAGTTAGAGATGTAGTCACCAAAGTCAGCAACTATCTTGCCTTGGTTACTGCATATCTTTATACTAATCGCGCAAACTACTTCGGTTGATTGGTTCCGTGTCCCCTTTTAACGTATTACATAGACACTATTCATTCAACTTTCAATTTAAAAGTTGTTACCATTCTTAGCCCGGCCTTGGTGCAGTTGAAAATATTTACGTTTTGTGTCGTGGAGTATGACATTAAACTTTATTTATAACTAAGTAAGAACACATAAAAGTAGATACTTCACTTACGAGCAGTTTATAGAAAAAAAATAGAAAATGTAACACTGATAAATAGAATTTACTCGTATTTATGGGTTAAGTTCACATTATTGTTTTTAAAAATATATATTACTATTATTTCACTAAACAGTGTAATTAAAATTGTGTAACATTTAATTTTTTTAATTATCGCGAAGTGTTAAAAATTTAGGATGTTTCTCGGAAGTTAAAAATTCATGACCCAGGCAAAGTGAAGCTGTGCACAAAATACAGCCGTAAATGGTTTTCCAATCTTTATTTTTCGGTGAAACCGAACGTCGTGTGCTGTACTGACACTGTTTTTTTTACAGGTTCCTCTACATCTAGTTTATGGATCGATCGCAGTCTCCGAGGTACACGTGGGTTCTGTCATCTGTCATTTATTCGGTAAACTAACCTCAGAATTTTCACTTCGCAGCCTTGCTGCTGTGTTTATGTTTCTTGTGTTTGTTTGTGGTTATAACTCGGGAATCCAGGGTTGACGTAGTTAATACACGAGGGCTAAGAATCAATAACTTCTCTGCGTACGTTCACATCTGTAAATAAAGAGGCCAGCTATTTTGGTGATTAATGCAACTCAGGTAAATCCTCCCCTTCAAACCACTCTGATCTCAAGGTACCTGGCTACGAACTAGTACCATTATTCTTTTCTCACCGTGATCTCGCCACTTACGTGCGTAGTGATGTAGCTTACCAAACTCCACCACAATGTAATACCTGTTTCAATTTCATGTACTTAAATTCCATCTCCTTTGAAAAATTATGCACTATTGCTTTATTTAGAGGAGCCTCAAACTGGACAGCAATTCGACCTTTAATGAGTTCAATGCGGTCTGGCTCCATTAAATATTCTCATACTGAAATGATTCTGGACAGACAACATCCGAAAGGCGGTGAGTTCAGATCTTCGCTGTGGAAAATAACTTGACCCAGCTTGTAAATTAGCCCACACGAATACCAGACGTTAATAGTCATGCCGATAACACCCTGGACTTGTTTTTAACTTCTCACCCTGATAAGTACACTGCTGATGTGATTTCTCCTCTACGCTCGTCGAGCCATTGTGTTAGGTCAGCTAATTTCTCGTACAGAAAAGAAAAAACCCAATTCAATTCAACAAAAACTTTAGCAATTTTAACTGGTGATTGTGCTTCCCCGATAACGACATGGATGCCGCTTCTGATATGATCGAAGACACAACTTTTTTTGGAATGAGAAACTATATCCCTCATCGGATGAAGAGTAACAAGCCAAAGAAAGTTTCTGATATGATCGAAGACACAACTTTTTTTGGAATGAGATCCTATATCCCTCATCGGATGAAGAGTAACAAGCCAAAGAAAAGGTGTTGTACAACTCTTACAGCACGAGTTGTTGCCTGTCTGGCTTAAAGAAATGTTTTTTCAGTCCTTCAAGACAAACCCGACAGAGGAAATGACTGCAACGTCTTTCTTAATTGATATTATATGACCAAAAACTAAGGAAAAATACTGCAATATCCCAAAGATAGTAAAAGCTTTTGGTCATTCGTCAAAAACGCTCTTCCTCGCTAGCAAAACCACTGCGTAAGCTTTTTCGTCAAGTCTATCTCTAAGAACTATTTCCAAGAGGATGGAAAACAGCATTTGTCCAGCCCGTCCCTAAAGAAGACGAATCTTCTTCTCTCTCTTCCTGCAGATTCATTACACTTGAGTCCTTTCTTTCCAAGGTCATGGAATCGCTGATAAACCGTCAGCTCATGAAATATTTCGAAATACGAAAACTTCTCAATGACCGACAGTACGGTTTACGTAGCAACAAGCCCACTTGATTTGATGAAAACTGAAACAACAGCGTATATCAATCTGACGAAAGCAAGACAGTTGCGCTTGATGTTTTAAAGGCATTTCACAGAGATTGGCATCAGACTCCTTTGTCGAAAATGTGTGCATTTGGAATCGACAACTCTCCTCTTCAATGGATTAGAAATTACCTTTCGGAACGTTCAATTCAAGTTGTATTGGGTGGTTTCAAGTTTGATATTCACAAAATAAATGCTGGTGTGCCCCAGGGCTCCGTTCTGTCTCCGACACTCTTTTTAATTTACATCAACGATATCTTGTCTGCTACTTCTAATCAAATATATACTCTGGGAAAACTTAAGTTGGAACTACCACATATTTGATGTCACAAAAACTGCTGCGAAATGTCTAGGTTTCCTGAAAATATGTAAGAATTGTTTCAGCCCCTCTGATCTGGCCAAAATATTTAAGCCATTTATCCTTCCTGATTGGGATACAATGCCCACATCTGGTTAAGTCCTCGTAAACCCTAACTGCACCTGCTAGATAGGATTCAAAACCGTGTGATAGGACTCATAGGTGTCAATCTGCAACCTGGAACACCAAAGAAATGTCTTCTGTCATGTCTTATTCTATAGTTTACTTTCGGACGTACTCTGAAATATCGTGATTCGTTCCTACGCCGAACAACTCGCTTGTGGAATTCCCTGCTTAGCTTTCTATTTCATGGTCTTCCGACCGATGACGGAAGCAAAAATAGTCCAAACAGGAGATGTTACGGTCAACAAGGTTCAATGTAGCAATATATTGGGCCTTGTCAGGCTGGGTGTAGTCCGGGAATCATCAATATCAATCCCCATAGTGTTGAAGAAATGGCTTTAATACAGGAGAGTGTTATCGATGTTTTGATTGAGCTACCGGCTTGAGTGCTAAACTTATAAGTGAGTGTATTGAGCAATAGAAACAGAAACACTATAATGTGCTACCAGAAACAACTGAACTAAAGAAAGGGAATACATATAGGGCGGATGAATTCGCATGACTGAATCAACGGTGCATCAACAGTCAACATTACAGATAGATGAACCACTCTAATGTGTTTGGAGCTGAGGTCAATAAGCAAATTCAGGACTAGTTACATTGCCTAAATAGAAATGGTGAGAGAATAAAGCAGTGAGCCCCAGATAGCACTAACTAAAGATGCTGGTGAGATCTACGTAAGTAAGTAAGTACTCGTAAGTGTCATAACTTAGCCAATGCAAAAACCCGAACAACACTTTGTACAATAGTTACACAATGCAAACAGGTGGCTTTTCCATTCCCACATAGCAAGTTGCTACCCCGATAAGTTATGAGTTTCGGTTTCCCCTTGGGCTACAATATACATACATATATGTAAATCCATATATCGAAGATTGCTTTATAATTGGATATGACAGACTGTATCAAAAACTCAAGGGTAAAGCGCAGCAGGTACATACATATGTACGTACAAGTATATGAACGAAAATCCTTCTAAACTGAGGGGATGCTACATATGACTGGCTCTATGAAAGTTAACATATTTTCCCAGAACATTGCTACCGAGTCGAGAAATAGGATTATCTCAGGAAGGAGTTATCATGAGTTGCTGCAGTGTTTTCCCAGTAGATTTAAACCTTGAACACTCGAGAGTTTTTTAAAATCGCCTTATAAATAAAAGAACAACATATAATCGCCAGACGGTTATAATCTTTCTCCCACCACTGTATATCCTTCCATTGCGACGACAATATCTGAGCATCTGCTTAGTTTTTTGTCTATGTGTGGGTGTACAAGCACCATTCACATTCACACGATAATCCTTTGGAAATTGACTGACATCTCAGGGGCTTCATATCAATTGTGACATGATTAATGATGTCAATTTCTCACAGCTGCGGAGAGTATAATCGCGTGAAATCGAGTTATGGTTACGTTACGAGCGAGTATACCGCACCTGGGACACTGTAATCAGATTAAAAAGTCAACCCCCCTCAGCCAACAGCCAAACATATACTAACACACAAACCCAACTTATATCCTGCAGTGTATCTATGCTGCAGACAACTAAATACTTAAAGCGAATCGGTAGCGAATTCTATTTATGGGCGAGGGATTGGATAAATGGTGTGTTGTGTTGAATTGAATTTTATTATCTGCGATGAATGAGAAGTTGGCAAAGCGCCCATGCCACCTATCCTATTCCTACCAGGAGTAAAGGGGATTTCATCCTTTTCACATAGCAAAACGCACATACACAAACGATTCAATGTACGATGGCGGTATCCGTCGGTCGGTGTGGGGAAAAAAAAAATGCAATTTCATTACGAACGGGGTTTTCATGTAATTACTATTGATGTGATTTTATTCCTCGACAAAAAGGGTATTGTGAGTACGTGAACGCTCAGATAAAATTCCAATAAGGACTTGTTCGTCCTACAACGAGAAAACACTATAGTCCTACATTGGACACAGAATGGTAATTACTTTCTCGTTTTGTGTTCGTGATATTGAGATAATGAACAGTAAGAAAGGTGAAGGTGGTTGATGAGAGGGTAGCTGGGTCATTTTATTGAATTAGGACTTCACAAAGGATAAACTTGTTTGGAGTTTATCGATACGAAGACGGGTAGATAATTTATAATTGAATAGTTCTTCAGTCAAGAAGTAGAGGAGATTAGTTTAAGGGTATGGAAGTGATCGATAGAGATACATTAGTTGGAGCTTCAAAGGCATGTTCCTTCTTCAGATTTCTAGTTTTGGAGGTAAGCACTGATGCGAAAGCTGGAATTTCTTGGAGCTGCAGGCGATACAACTTTTATGAGAAGGAATTCTAGTAAAAGCAAAGGAGCTAATTGAGTAGAAGGGAAGTCGAAAAGGGTTTCAACATCTGCATTTGGCTTTGAATGGATTCCTTTTCCAGCTGGATTTGGATTTGGATTTGGAGAAGATAAGTTGTCCTCACAACGCTGTGCAGTGTCTTATACAGCCAGAAACAATATCGACAGAATCTTTTCCTTTTCTAACAATTAAATTATTTCAAATACTTTGCTATTCGTCAGATTTGTGAATTTGTTCAACGATGATGATATGAAGAAAGGATGAGGGATAGGTCACCCTGGGCCCTGACAGCATACTATCTGTCATGCTACAGAGAACGCAAAACCTAACAATACTTTGGATAGCGTCAATCTTCAGAATGTGCGCTACTCTTGGAGACGAGCTCGAGTGGTATTTATACAGAAGGTAAGTAAACGAGGGCACGAGTCCTTGAAGCATTTCAGGCCAATTAGTTTAACCTCCTTTGTACTTGAAAACCTAGAGCGTATCATAGACATCCACATGGGAAGCTTGTCTACTTTAATGGGAGATCCACAGAAACGGCTCTCCACAAGGTAATGCGAACAATCGAAAAATCCATACACTACAAAGCAATGGATGACGTTGCTATAGCCGTTTCAGGTAAGCATCTCAATACCATTAAAGAACTCCTTCAAGTAAATCTCAATAGATTAACCCGCTGGGCAGATCGCTGTGGATTGGGAATAAACCCCCATAAAACTGATCTTGTCCTCTTTTCCAGGAAATACAAAATTCCAATTATAGACCCTCCTTTAATAAACGATACCAGTTTAGTATTTTCCGATACAGCAAAATATCTGGGTCTCATTTTTGACAGGAAAGTAAACTGGAAACCTAATATTCAAGAAAGAGTCAATAAAGCTACAATAGCTTTATTCTCATGCAAAAAAAGCCATAGGAAAAAAATGGGGCCTTCAACCTCGCATAACCCACTGGCTATATATCTCGATCATAAGACTTACTTACGGGGTGGTCGTCTGGTGTACGGCCTTAGAAAATGCAGTCAACTGGATTAAACTAAGCGGAGCCTTACGGTCTACCCTCTCTGCAGCAGTAGACATTCTGTTTCATTTGGCACCCCTCGATATTTTCAGCAGGCAAGTAGCTGCGACTGCAGTATTCTTAATGCATTAGGAATCCTCACAGAGAACACCGATTACACCATACCTGAACTTTGGTTTGACAAAAACTTCCATGTAAACTCTAGATCATTCTGGGAGGAAGATGCTTTCACGGAGGACAAGTCAATCCATCTCTACACAGTTGATCTAAAACCGATAGCGGAGTTGGTGGCGGTGTTTTCTCAGATAAGCTAAATCTGAAACTCTCTTTCCGTCTTCCAAATAACTGTAGCGTGTTCCAGACGGAAATTCTTGCGATTAAAGAAGATTAAAGAAGAAAAACGTGATATCTGCAAAGGATATCCACATCTTTTCGGATAGTCAGGCCGCCATCAAGTCCCTGGACTCATCGAAATGGCCCTTGAATGCCAATCATCTCTCATGGAGATGGCAGAGCAGTTCAACATTCACCTTTGTTGGATGCCGGGCCACAGAGACATTCCAGGGAACTGCAGAGCCGATGAACTTCACTAAAATTGGAACCACTCTACCTATTCTACCGGAAAAGGGTATAGGTATAGGTATACCAATTGCTACCAATCGCTAAGTGCAAACAGCTGGATGCCAATAAAAGAACAGACCTTAGGTGGACTTTTGGTCAAACATGTCTAGCGACCAAACAGATCTGGCTAGAGCTGGACCTGAATCGCTCTAAGTGTCTGATCCTTTTAAATAGGGAACATATCAGCGCTGGACACTGCCTCATAGGCAAGCAATCAACAAGGCTTGGCGCTTTTACAAATGATTTCTGTTGAAGCTACATGGACGAGAAAGAGGAGGAGACAATCCTCCACCTACTCTGTACATGTCCAGCTCTCAACGACCTAAACGATCTAGAAAATATGGACGCTTTAATAATAAAATATGCTACGCTTTATCATAAGGTCAAACTGGTTGCATTAGTAAGAGGATCATAGATCCACTTGGCATCACAATGGGGCAAGGGGCCTAAGTGGGTTGGTATTTCCAACAGTCATTCTTATCTACCTACCTACTTACCCTAGCCTCCTTCCTAGACACAGAGGGAGCCTTTAGTAATGTACATACTAAAGCTATTCACAAATCTCTGACCGCGCTGGGTAAAGGTGAATTTATTGGTCAATGGATAATCTCTATGCTCAGAACAAGAATTATTCAGGCAACACTAGGTGACAGTCACTTAACCAAATTCGCCCATAAAGCAACACCATATGATGGCGTTATTTCTCCTCCACTCTAGCTAATGGTTGTGAACAAAATATAAGACTAGACAGAGAAGGGGTTAGGGTGATCACGTATGCAGATAACGTGGTAATACTTGTGTCAGCGAATGTTCCCTCCCCGATAAGTGAAATCGTGGAGGCTGTTCTGCTGTCAACTCGAGCAAAACTGAACTGATGCTATTCACAACCAAACTCAAAATACCTGATTTTACCCTTCCCTTTCTTAATTGTCACCCTTCACACTATCCTCCAGCGTTAGATATCTGCTAACCATTCAGTACTTAACTGGAGGCAAAACGTCGAACACAGAGTAAGAAAGGCATGTGTCACCCTCTATGAGCAGCAAAGACTACGGAAAGAAGTGAGAACTTCAACCAAAGATGACCTTGTGGTCGCAGTGCATCCAATTCTCATCTACGAGTACGTGTCGCTAGTAAGATGGAACGCTTTGAGCAAAGGCTACAACTTCACGAAACCAAAAAGGCTCCAAAGAACAGCCAGTATAGGAACCAACAGATGCTCTCACTGTGTTCCTGCTTCTTTTGCCTCTCGACCTACACACAAAAAATACAGCACTATGCAGCGCAGTTAGACTCAAACAATTTGGGCCACAATAACATCCTGAGCTCGCTACCAAACGCTTAGTGGAAGAAAAACGAAGTAGTAAAGGACTTCAACATGGTCATCTGAACCGTGGTGTGGTAGCCGGTGTCTACTTTTAATCGCTGGAAATATCAATATCATACCGCTTACCGGATTTTGCAAGCGTCTTCCAGGCGGAACTATAGGCAATCCGAGAGGCTTGCATGCAATGAAAGCATATGTTGTACAGGTTTGCATTGGTTTTGAATTGTTTGCCTCTACAAGGAGTGGGAAGTAGAAAGGATGTCGAACAGTAGCGATTGACTAGACAATGTTACCTTTATCGTAAGGACTAATGGGTTCTTCTTGATCGCTACCATGAAACATCCGGCCATCGAGTAATACCGACAAGCACAAGCAGCAAACCAAGAAGTTCATAGAGTGGTGGTGCTTGCAAGAACCAGAGCTAATCGGGAGCGCTATGTTTAGAAGGGGCCGAATGAACATCATCTTCTCAGAAGAAAGTATAAGAACATATCATGTCTCCGTAGTTAATGCCTGCAAAGATCAGCAAGGAAACATATCAATAATAGTGGAACCGTACACGATGCTGAGGACATTAAATAAAAATTCCTGCAGACTGAAAAACACCGACAATGTCAGTTAGAGCTATTACATGCTTAAATCTGGCTATGAAAACAAATCCATACAAATAAGCCTTGTTTTCATTCACATGCCAATTATCGTAGTGGATGCTATTGCTCCGCGATTTCTACACCGCACTGAAACCACTTCATATCAGTCGCGAGCCCGTAATACAATAGGTGTAAGTGCACTGACATTACACGTATCTAAAATCGTTATCCTTTGTGTCATTTTGCAGCATTGTCACCATTCGCCCTGAACCAAAGATTATGAGTGAAGAGGTGATTCAGCACGTCCGTAGGATTTCAGGATTTCATAAGAATCCTGCAAATTGTTCGGATGAGTAGTACCCTCTACGTAGAAATTTTTGAAAGGAGTTTAGACGTACGTACGAGTACATACTATCCGCATTGCAACAACATCAAAGCCGGTCCAACCCTCAGGTTGAGAAAAGATAACAATCTACAACATTCTGTAATATGCTGAGTTTGACTACAAAAATGTAACTGAACAGAAGTTCAAGGCGACGATAGAGTCGATAGATTATCGCAATAGATTTAGTGATGGACCAGTTTGAAGCTAACCAACGGTAGTGTTCAAACGCTCATACTAGGCTATTGGCACTATGTTCGGAAGGCTGTGGTCCCCCAGGTTTAATGCTAAATGTTCTAATGCAACACATAGCCTCTCCCTGGATGGATTTTCTGATGACGACCCTAGTAAACGAAAAACTACCATCAGCATGTGAAATCGGCAGACCCTTAACAGTCCACATATAGCCGTATAAATATTTAGTAAGAGCGCTACTATGTATCCAAGAAGTGCGTTAGGAGTCGAGCAAAAACTGGATAGATAACTAAGACATCTCTTTTGATGATTGCTATAAAGAGCAGAATCAGCGCCAACTTGGATGAAGATTTGTCATCAGCTAAAGATTAAGGCACGAAGTTCTGTTTGAGCTCTTGACTACAATCCGCATCAAGGCTAAATCCGTCAAAATTAACCTGACGTGCGATCGCTTTTCCACAAAGGAAAATAAGTAAAATAAGACGTTAAGATCGTTCCCTTTGATGGCTCCGTTGGAAAACATAGTCTACACGACTAATTCAAGCTAATCAACTTTGTATTTAGGGGAAATGCCAACCTATTAAGTACACGTTTTCCACACCTAAACATCACAACAGGAACCTGATCAAGAAACCGTCAACCAGATTGTTCACATTGCGGCCGATGCAAGCCACGCGTTTAGTATTCTAGATGACCGAGTGTTTAAAGAAGCCTACATCGAATCAGACCACCTTATTGTGGCCAAAGCGCAAATACAAATATCCCAAACGCAGGACACCATAGAGGTAGTGTTAAGAAATTTCATGTGGAATGGCAACAATCGCAAGGTACAATACTATAAGAGCCTTACGTCGCAGAAAGTTACATAGTTCCGATATTGTCAACAAGCTAGGCAGCAAAACACACAAAATGATATTAGAAAGTTTCACAAAAATCTGAAAAGAACTTGCTGAGAATACAAATACTGAACAGAAGCATGTAGAGATAAAGTTGAGAAAGTAATAGCAAAGTCACAGTTGGTGCTGAAAGTTTAGAAGGAGTATGTACTTCTGCATATAAAACCATTCATGGAAGTAGCCAGATGTCATCCACCCAACGAAGAAGAAGAAGGATTGTGGGCACGCCACAACGAAGAACTACAAGTTAAAGGTGCTAAAAGGCTTTAAATACCTGAGCTGAACTTCGTATTCAAAGAATGACACCACAGTAGTCAAGCGAATCGTTGTATCTTTGGGCTAAGAAGCCAGCTGAGAAATAAGTCTCTCTCACGAAATACGAAACGACAGATAGGATCTTTATCGTTCCAGCCCTTCTGTATCATCATCCATTTTGGTTTGCACAACTTTACATTTTAGTCACAAGATAGCGCTAAATGGACAGAAAAGTTAGAACAGGACCACCCCGGACTATAGCGGCAAAGAATATCCTTATAACGAATGCAATAACGCCCCAAATAATTGTTTTTGTGGCTTGCGGAAGCTATTTTGCTCCCACTCGCGATAATGGTGGGCGATTTAGACTTGTTTCCGTTGACACAGAATAAGAACGGCGGTGTCCGTTTATTTATTTCATCGCATTACGAATAACAAATACCAGGGAACAGACAGTCCTGTGCCTTCCCTTAACGACCACCAAAGTTACTAAAACAAATTAACTCCAATCAAATGGAATGAGTTTCAAGGCATGATAAAAAAAAATCAAATTACAATCCATTAGATACAAATCCAACGGCCCATTAAGAAATAAAGAAAAATAAAAACGGGACACCAAATAACCGCTATAAAATATTTCATTTTCATTTCCATTTCACAAAGCCATGTCATTCATAACGAGAATTTTATTTTATTTTTTATTTTTATTTTATTTTTTTTCATCCTTTCATAGTCTCAAGACCACTGTTGCCGCACAAATATATAATTGAAACATTGAGGCAGCAAACGTCTCTTCCTTTCCTCCCCAATTATTTTCGCCATATCTAAAGGGCCCAAAATGGAGCAAACAAAAAAATGCGCAAAAAACCGATCTGTCAAAAGCAGAAGGAAACAGAATCGGGTTCGTGGAAAACAATGTTATTTCCATTTCTATACAAGTCCAACAAGCCCTCCATGCAGTCTCTATTCCGATTGCGACTCTGATCGTCAGTTCCTCCGGTCGCGCTGTGAAAGGTAATTTGCCAGTCAGCTGTGAATAACAACCTCCGTCAATTTTAATAACAAGGATTTCTAGGCCCAGTAAAGAGGACGCAGAAAAAATCAAAAACGAAAATAAAACAGAAACAAAGAGAAAAGCAAAAATCCAAAAGCGAGCGTTCACTTATCATTTTGGATGTTTGGGTTTTTTTTTTTGATGCCTTCCCACCCTTTCGGAGGCGCCCCGCCCTACATTGGCCCTTTGTTTGCTAACTACGACTAGTAGCAAAGCAATGTTTGCTGTAGTTGTTGCTGATTTTTTTTTTGTTTCATCCCTCATCAGGCCGGAAAATCTTTTCTTTCCCTTTTTAGGGGTGAACCAAGGAAAACAAAAGGAGCAATTCTTTCGAAGTAAAACAGCCGACATTAGGGAGAGTTATGGAGACTGAGGGTTGTTTGAGCGGTTGTTGGGGTTCGAAGAGGGTGTGGGAAATGTTCTAAATAAACAGTTTCCTTTATAAATTGGTCCTTGATGAATGATGGGTATTATTTTCAAGGTCGGGTTTGGGTTTGAGTCAACGCCTCTGTGTTGTGTGCGTTATACCTTCTCCATCAGGGTGAAGGGACGACGAATGTTTTGCGTTGGCTGATGTCGGGTTTTTATGTAGACACCAGGTGTGCGATGGGGATACGATAGAGTTGATATCCTGGGAATGTTGCTGTCAACTCACGCCGGAATAGAAAATATCATTGTGATGGAGGCAATGAAGGATGGTTTTGTTTTACGCTGAGTGAAAACGAGTCTGAATAAACTGAATATTATTAGGGATCAAATAAATTAGCACCATGTCCCTTAAGATCTGTGTTAATCACTAAGAGAGAAGACTATTTGGACAAATGGGAGATAATAACTCGGATTGTCACGGATATGGCGCTTCTGGCGCCTGTGTACAGTGAATAGCTCTCAAGGTGACGACTAATGTATGGTGAGTCATGTAATTGTTGCTTCATTTCCCGTGTAGGAAATGTTTATGTTTGTCAATAAATAATCATTCAGTTTGTTCCCCTACCCCTGGTGGCTTATCCACGGTGGAAGTTTGGACATTTTCACAGATATTGGTGTGACCTATTGAAGAAAATTCGAACTCAAATGGTAGATCACTGCGTTCACTTTTTTCAATTGATCAAACGAGCCCCTTAGCTGCGAGGTTGTTGTCCATTTGGATGATGAGGTCCTAATAAACAGGACGAAATATCAGACAAAATATTTTTCAGTCAAGGAATTTGGGCATCAGCTCTTCGTTCAATTCATCATCTCATTCAATTAAACTGAGTACGGAGCTACTAAGTTTGATATGTCAGTATCATTGTTTAATACTTACGAGTACCACTTGACATGCAATCATCCCATTTGGCTATCGAGAAACTAAGACCTATCCAACAGGAACGCCAAAGCGATTATCAGTTGGAAAGTCATATTGGACATCAGATGCAAAGAATAGACCTTGCTAAACGAAGTAATTCGAGAAAAGCCAACTAGACACGCTTAATAGAGAAATTTAGCAAATCCGTCAGAACTTCCTCTAAATTCAGAACAATACAGAAAGTAGAAAAAAACTGTTTGACACTTAAAACTTTATTTTAATTTCGAAGGGTGCCCCCTGTAAAGATTGTAAAGATTTTCGCACCGATATTTAAGAAAGGTAAGGTTTTGTAAACAAACCATAGACAATATAGATAGACCAATATCTCTCCTTCCATTTTTTTCTAAAATCTTGTGAAAAATAGAATCCTGGATTTTCTAGATAAAACACATTTTTACAGTGAAGCGCAATTTGGATTTTGATCTGGAAAGCATACAGAGGATGTGTTATTGAAGTTTTAAAGTTTTGATTTTTGTAGACATCACAAGGGTATCTGACTCTCTTTTATGAGTCATTCTCTTATATGGGCCAAATTAGAGAAAGCAGGCTTTCGAGAATTTATGTTTAGTTGGTTTCTTTACTATCTATGGTAAGCAATCGGAAAGTTGTTGTTGAGATAGAAAATTGTGTCAGCAATACTCCGGACATCCTAATTGGTGTTCCGCAGGGTTCAGTTCTTGGACCTACGCTCTTTCTGATTTTTATTAATGCTATTTGCTCACGAAATAGTTCCTTCTTTATCAACTAACTCTGCCATAAACTTGATTGCTAATATTTTTTAACACCTTACATATGTATGTATATTTTTAAATTTCTTTCTATGATACTGTATTTCATAGCAATAATTGCCAACACATTTTATAAAGTTCTGACACATGTAATATTACCACTGCTTACTTACGACATATAATGCAGAGAATAGCTGCAAATTTCAGTGCTTCAATATTGTGAAAACTTTTAAGTATTTGGGTTGATAAGTGGATAATATGGTGGTACATAGTCATTGTATGCGGCAGACCTAGGCGAGAAGTACTGACAAATGACAATCCGGTACCGCCTACTATGATCTGCACGCTAGGATAGGAAAGGAGGACATCTTTGTTAGGACAGTTGGTAAGCATAGCCTACACGACACCACGTTTGGCAACCTACTTAATCCCTCTGACCTTGCGGCGGGACGAAATATCACTATAGCAAGCACACGGATTCCTCATCTCAATATACACAAGGAGACATGATGGTCCCGTATCATCAAACTCAAAAATAAAATTCATCTATTTGCCATAGACGTAAGGTGTATTTCCAATATTTTGGACGTCCGTACTTTCCGGGTAGCCGACATTGACATGGTTCATTACCTTCTTGCAACCAAGGTACGAATGAGGATTTCTCAGGAACAAAGAATTTAATTTCGGTGGGAGCCGAAGCTCCCATTTATTTGGCTTAATAGAAGCTTAATCTAACTTAAAAGCTAGGTATAACAACTAACAGAAAGACTTAAGAGCTAGGAAACAAGGGAATGATGGATGAGGTCTTGTTTGAGACGAGGTGTGTTCAGGTTGACATAAAAAACGGAGAGGTTTGAGTTGAGCTTTCGGAGCATATGGGCGATTGATTCGTTGGTGCCATAAGAGGTGCGGTGGACCGGTGGATAGATGAGACAAGGACAACGTAGATTACGTAGGCTGGTGTTGAAGAAAATAGAGTTGAAAGGGGATGCTCAGTTGATGAGACCTGAGAGCAGTTGATGAATGAAAAGAATGTGAGTAATATTCCTACGTTCTTCTAACAAATTCATATTGAGTTATGTAACTCAAGATTCCTGGGCAGAACACGGAGAGCATCGACGTTTAATACCCTTGATTCGGGAAATATGAACTGAGTGAAAGGGGGACCAACCGAGTTCGATAAGTCGATCAAATTGCTAATTTCATCAAGAGCAAGTTGGTAGGATTCGAATGTAACAACGCATCTGCGAGTAAATGTTATTTTAACTGACACAATGTCGAGCTTAGAAGAAAACGAAGAACTACTATGAGAAGATATAACGAAGGAAAGCGTAATCGCAAGAGACTGCCAGTATCTTCGTCAAACGCGTATCTTAAAATCTCCCTACAACTCCCATGCAGCCAGCACTAAGTACCAAAGACCAGTGGCAACGCTTCTAACATGCCATCGAAGACGCTGCAACTGATGTGCTGGGTGTTACCCGACCACCACCAAAAATCCATGGCTTGATGAAGAATGCCGGAAAGCATATGCAGCTAAACAAGAAGTTAATAAGGCGCCGCTTCAACGAAGGACGGGAGCCGTTCGTGAGCTCTAGGAGCAGAAGAGACGGGAAACACATTGGCTTCTCGATATGAAAAGCAAAGCGCATGGGAAGTGTGTAATCGAAGATACTCAGAGTTTGTACTCCGGAAATAATGTACGGAAGCGTTACCAAGAGGAAACAGGAACGTTTCAAGGCAAAAAAGCCCGTACAAATCTGTAGAGATGAAGAGTCACGGTCAGTGCTGAAAATATGGAAAAATTTATTTTACACACTGCCAACGACTATTATGCAGAGTAGACCATTCAACTTGGACAATGATAGCCAAAACTTGGGTCCATGAAGTAAACATAGCAATATTTAAGCTGAAAACCAACAAAGCAGCTAGACCTGATGACTTACTCCAAAGGTGCTGGAAATAACTTTTTGGAAAGCATACACCAACTCATTTATCAGATCTGGCCAAAGAATGTATGCCTGATGAACGGGATCTCAGCATCGTTTGTACGATCCAAATCGAAAGCGAATTGATAACATCTTTTCATCGATTTTAAGGCCGCATACATATGTAAGCTTTTGTAGAGACTAGCTATATAGAGGTATATAGAGCCGTGTCTAGTTTTGACATCCCTGCCATGAATGCTTGCTGCTTCCTTAAAGTCAGCAACGATTTATCCGAGACCTTTGATCTCTCAAAAGGTCATAAACAAGGTGACGTGCTGTCATGTGTCTCCTTTAACATACCATAAAATGAAAAATCACTCTTGGCAATTGCTGTTTCTTTGGGCTAAGAAGGCAATTGAGTAGTAAGGTCCTATCTCGAAAAATTAAGAAGACTCTATGTAAAATTCTGATCATTCCAGTCCTACTTTATGGTCCTGAAGCATGGTCTCTATCGAAAGCGGATGAAGATATCCTTAGTCATTTCGAGAGAAAAACCCTAGGAAAAATACAATGTGGGGCAATAGTCATGTTATAATGTGCCATAAGTTTTTTAAATGCCGTCAACTGTCATTGTGCTTTCATATTTACGTTGTAAACAGATAGAGAATTAGTTGAATTATAAACAGTCAACTGATACACACCAGAAGAACGCGGAATTATTGTTACAGCTTATTTGACCAATTTCCGATCTGTTGTTTTAACGCAGCGTGAATTTCGTTGTCGTTTTGGACCACAATTTTGGCATCAGCACACGTTCGTTGCTTCAAATTTCGGTGAAAAACTGAAGATGTTCCCTTATAAAGTGGAAAATATTCACCAATTGCTGTCTACTGACCGTCGAGTGTAGATAACCTACTCCGCTGTTAAATCTGGTGCAAGAAGAGGATGATGTCGTATCCAAAACCATAATGAGCTCATTTCCACTTAAGTGGTTATGTGAATAAACAAACTTTGCATTTCTGGGCTACGGAAATCCACATGAAATGCACGAAGAGCCATTGCATACCCTCATAATGACTGTTTGGTGCGGCATTTGTAGTGAAAAAGTGATTGGCCTTTATTTTTCTGAGGACTCCGACAGCACCACCGTAACTGTAACTGATGAGCGCGACAGTCAGATGTTAAACGGTTTTTTTTTAGCTACCAGTTCATGAATTGAGTCTCGACAATTATTGGTCACAGCAAGACAAAGCAACCACTCACACGCTAGATCGCTAGATAGACTTTTGAAATCTTGCGTTTACCGCGACAAACCACAAACCTTGCAAGTCTTGAAAGCCAACATTGAAGAAAAATCACCAACTTGGAGCTAGATTTTTTGAGTGCAACAATTCAAAATGCCGTAAAACGAGCACAAATGTGCACCAAGGGACACACAATTTGCTCTTGTCTTTTTGCCAATGGATTCATGAATCGATTGCAGTATAAAAGTAAACAGCGGATGGCAGTGGAGTGTGCTTAGTGTTTAAAACTTCTTTCGGAGTCTTAGGACAGAAAAAAAAATCCGTATTATTAAGAAAGCCAAAATAATTCTATCTTTGTAGATGTGTTCAACAATTTAAATAGCCGAGAATACAAGGTTCCCAGCGACATCTAATACTTGAGTAATTACATAAACCAAAAGTTTAAAAAATTAGTTTAATACTCGTACGTGCTTCACTTCGTCACTCAGATAATATGATCTCTAAGCGTTGAGTCCAAACATCGAATTTATATTGCAGTAACATAATTTGGCTCTCTTTGTATTCATTTTCAGTAAGATATCAACTTTAAAATTTAAAAAAAAAAAAAACTTTTTTAAGATGCAAAACGTCACCTGGGCGCACTATGGGCAAAGAATATCTACAATAATTTGAGACAAATACCAGCATATGCCACAAATGGCTATAGTGCTCTACATTGAAATATGACATTGACTTGAGTCAATGAAGGACTCACAAAGCTCTGTCAAGAGACGAACTACCAGCTTACGTTCATCACATGAACTATAACTAGAGCCATTTGTGTCAGTCTAAATCCTTATGTTGGAACTGGCAGCTTACATACCTCACAGAAATAAGCCCACACACATGCCCCACCATGAGCCACATTCCTTTCAAGTAAAACACAACTTCCTCTCGCATCCATGGTATTTGCATACATTCCTTCTCCCCCTATTCGCCAATAACGTGTTGTGAATCAATCATACATTTTACACCATCACCAAAGACAACCCCTCAGATACGAAAATACGAACACGTTCTCAAATCGTTTGACTTTGAATTCGGTTGTCAAAATTGATTGCCTCACAGTTTCGTGACACGGATTGGAAATTTTCTAGACACGCTTCCTACGCGCCTACTCCTACAGAATACCAGTACAACCCCGAACAGATGTTGCCTGTCGACGATAAATCGTTTGTCAAATCCTACTCAAACCCAGAATTCAATTTGACAAGAAATTTATCAAACTTCCTTTGACTCACTATACGAAGGACCAAATACGAATATCTTTACGTTTTTTATTCAACTACGTATAACGGCAGGGGCAACGAATATCCATTAATTTTTGGGTGTCGCTTTGTCGGCGGGAAACTACACAATTGTGTCGAATTAATAAGTAATGCAAAAAGGACTCCAAACTCCAACTACAACTCCGACTTTGGCCCGTTTTTCGATTCCCAGAAGCACACGAAGCACACCAATACGTAGTATGCCGGACTTCTTAAACATGCTTGGCAGCATTTTTGAAATTCCGGAAAAAAAATATGGAAAACCTTCCGGCAGTGCCTATTCCTCGAACAACACCATCCTGGGTTCCGAGATCTCTGAGGAGCGCTATTCTTTTCGGCGTGTTTTCCAACAGATTTCCTCCTCTCACATGTTGTTGCCAGTGAATTGCAGTGAAAATGAAATTTTCGAGTACTCTCCGGGGGGGAGGCTGAAGGAGCGCTGTGCTATTCCGAATAAGCAGTAGCTCTAAAAGCATACTACACAAGGGAAGTGATGTTGAAGTATAAGCAGATGTCGGCTCTTCTTTTGGCTCCCTGTGAGGATACGAGTGTTTTGTAAAAATTTAGGACAAGCGTGGTGAGAAGGGCTGACTGATGCTCCAGCACTGGCTGTATAGTGATGAGTGGTGGACAATCCTTTGGTTGAATGCACCATATTCTCTCTTTTTGGTGATTTTATTTGTATTTATTTATTTGACCGCAGGCTAATAAATGTATTCATCACTTTTACAAGTCTAGTAAAACAGTCACACTATTGTCGAGACGGAATAAATATGTCGGCCCCCCTTCTCACCTTCTGGCTCTGTTGTTTTCGACTGACGATAGGTATGAGTATATTTTTTTTAATTGCAAAGATGAAAATTCCTTCGGCCGGATAGGACTCGTACGTGCTTAAATGGAGGGAGCGCATTCAAACACAAAACGCAGAAATGTTGGTACGAGTATGTCGGCGATTAATTAGTGTCTAAAAAGGATATGATAGGTGGAAGCTAAAATTAGGCAAAGTTGTTTTTTGGGTGGGTTTCTGTCACGCAATACATAGTTGCGTCATTGTCGCTACGAAAGCAGGCAGGATAGTGCTCACACAAATGGTGACTGTCACCACGAAATATTTTCGGCAGTCTTCCTGTCTCTGATTGGTTTTTATATACATCTGACGTTACCTTTGGAGTTCAAGTTCTACCAACCCATTAAGATAGAATTTGAGGTAAACGTTTCTATTTTTGCACATGTTCATGCTCATTCACTTTTGCTTTATGGTACGGAAGTACTTCATCAAGAGACATTCTGATAAACGGAGAAGTTCGATTCCTCAGAAACAGATTTTTTAAATCTTGTGTAGCGAGTTCGACTCAAATTTCATTAGTTGTGATCTAAGCCAAAGAAAATTAGTACGTCTCAGGGTGTCTTTTCAATGCGAAGCACTGACGAAATATGGGTGCAGGAGTATCAAGCGTCATTACTGAATCATAGAAAGGGTCCTTACAAGCTGATAATTACTGTGAAGCCATTCGATATCCAGTGTTGGAACACTGCCTAAGACAAAACTTAGACATTTAAAGTGCACGTCCAGCACTAATACACGCGGGGTTAAAACCATCAAACCATCCGCTAACCGTCTTAGTTCAGGTCTGAATAAGGCTTCAGAACTAGCTGTTTCTGATGTACAGATGGTTGCGGAAGACCTCAACTTGAGTAAGGTTTGCCTCAAAATGCCTACTTTTCCAGGTTGAGGGTTACTCGTTGGGTCAAATCCTCGGCAGAATAAAAAAAAAACTATATTGTTGCGAAATAACTGAAAGCCTTGGATACAAATGACACTACTGTTGGCGACTCATGCTAATCGAAAAAGGCAAATGATTTTCGGCACTTCACATAAATATTAACTGACCATGTGCAGCCGAACCACTTGTCCAGATACTAGACTGGTATAAAGCATATATGCCATCCCAAAATTGCCATTATACAACCAGTGGGTATTTGGCTGTAAATTTGTCATTAGAGGCAAGTTAAGGCAAGAAGTCTTGAGTGAATGAGCGCCTTGTGACAAACCGCATTAAGGCTAAATTCGGCTTCACCTACTTAACGCGCATGCTTCAACGGCTGCCCCGATGCCACCAATAATGACAAGACATATGCTCAATGTCTCGAGAAGGATGTTTAAATCTTCCTGCAATAAATTTCTCGATGATCCCCTAATCAATCAACTATGAAACCGATGAAATATGCGCCACCAGTATTATGGATTTCCGAACGTTTCGAAGGGCTAAGCTACAACCGATATCCCTAAAGCCACTAAAAAGAGAAGAGAAAGTGTGCCACCAAAACCTTATCCTGAGACCCAGTGGTAAAGCTGCCAACAAATCATAAAAGGTGCCGTCTCTGTTGTATTGGAAATCACCCGACCACTACTGCGAAACTCGTTTGACAATAAATTCCGGCTGGTGCATGTAGAGGACGCAGCGCGAAGCTACGAGAAAAATGGAGATCGAACACCATCTTCTCAAGGAAACAAAACAGAGCTGGAGAAGCGTGAAGTTTGGGAATATGAGATAAATTATATTCAAAAAGACATCCGAGAATTTTAGCAAAATGCCACTTCAACAAATTACGAACGGATTATAGTGGTAGATTGGCAGTAGAGTGATAAAATGCAGATCAACCACTTCTGAAAGATCAACATTCCTTTGCCAAGCAGTACGAAGCAGTCAACCTGGCCATTCATTTGATGAATTGAGAACAATCATAACCAAAGTTAAGTCCAACCAGTTCACAGGTACTGACGGCCGAGCGGCCGATCTAATTAGTTCAGGCAGCGAGAGATGTATTTCTGACGAGCATACATCAAATCGTCTCCAAAATATGTTCGGCATTGTATATCTGATCATGAAGAAAGGAGACCCTCTAGTCTGATTGATTGGTCCTTATAAGTCTGATTTCAGGTCTTTAGAGTCCACCACTAGCCAGTTTTCTACTTCTTGTTATTCCAAATCAAAATCCATAGCCTTTTTGACGATTTCCATATTATATGAAACCCTTTCCGTTTGTTGCATCTCCACGAAACTTGTCCGGCTCTGCAGAGTGATGATGGAGAAAGCTCCCTCGATAATGGTTTAAACAAGATATTTTGTATAAAGAAGGACTTCCAACAGTTGACCACAATATTAAAAAATTGTTTACAACTAAATCCTTAAGCGGATGGCAGGTCATGGCCGATTGATTATGTGGCATTTGTAAGTATTAAAGCTGAAACGGCGAATAAGGTATCGTACAGTGACATGGATTAAGCCAAAGGATGGAAAATTTATCGGCTTAAAAGGCTTCCACATGTAGAGTAGATGCACCAGAGCTCAAGCTCGGACAGTCTACGAATCTATCACTGAAGGAGAACGCAGCAGAAGAAGCCCACAATTGAACACGAACCTCTACCAACTTGGCGTTTGAACTAGGATGCAGCTGGCAAACATCAGGGCTAGGTCCACTTATAAATGTTAATACTTCCTATTATGATGATCTGTGCTTTTGCCCTCACTCATTTCAGTTATGATATATTGAAGATGTCGGTAAGTTTGCTTCCGATCTCCCTTTTCAATCGCCAAAATCTGGCAGGGATGGAAAAAACAACACATTGGTCTATATAGCTCATTTATAAAAATACTGGGATTGAAATTGAAGAAAGGCAGTGAGTACCGAGCTGGACATTTGAGGTTCTCAATAGGATCTACCGTAATATGAATATTTGCTCAGTTGTTGATTTACCCAGCCTAAACCGTACTGACAAGGGCCCCAATATTCGAGAAATGTAGTGAAAAACTCAACATCATATTTAGAGCTGGAGGGATCCGTTTTTTTCTAAGATGCGCTTGGTTTTTCGAGTTGGAGGTCTTGAAAAAATGGAAGCGAACTCCTATAGTAATTCTTCGACGAATCTACACTTCAGGCTTAGATGTGTTGTTGTGCTCCACAAATGCAACCGCATTATATTCTTGACTGGTCCTGAAGCCATCATTAAGGAACTGACTACACTTTTAACTTAGTTAAGGCTCACTCCAGTACCAACCACGAACACAGAAAAAATCGACTGCATAGTTTTAGCTAGAGTGGTAGTATCAGCATGGGGTCATAAAACCGAAGTTGTAAGACAGTCGGTGTGGAATATCGTCGAAAATCTGGTACATCCAATGCCAAAGACCACTTCTATTTAATCTGAAGACGACTGATATGAGACTGATATGAGACTGATATGAGTATTAAAGGAAGTGAAATTTATTAACTCGTCATTTATACAGATCTCGGCGGCTATGCAATCCCTAAGCAGCTATGTCAAATGCATATAAGCTTACTCTTTATGTCGGAAACTAGAAGTCTTATCATCGCCCGGTTTTGAATTCCAGCTAGCAAGTGGAGGATGGTTTTAGGAGCGCCTAACTAGATGTGAGCACTGTACTCCAATTTAGGGCGAATGAATGCCTAATATGTATATTGTGGCCTGATCAGAGGGGGTGAAATATTGCTTACATTACTTAAGGAAACCTTGTCGTTTCGCAGCATTTGTGGCGACATCGACATCATTCCAACGTGGGTTGTCATAATGACACATATCGAGAATGGAAAGTTTTTTGGTTGCGACGAGGTAGTGCCATTCATGGACAATGGCTGGGTATTTCATTAAATTGCACTCTGTTAGTGGTTCCCCGTTTAGTGATGCTGTTTATATCGCAATTCAATGATTTTGCATACGCAGCCATTCCAGTTCTATAACCGAAGAGCAGCGACGTGAACCCGAATACGACTATGAAAAGCAGAGAGTACTGTCGTCAGCAAAGGAATATATTAGATGAGAAGTAGCAGACAAGAGGTCATTGATAAAAACTAAAAAGAGTGTCGGAGACGGAACGGAGCCCTGGGGCACATCAGCATTTGTTTTGTGAATGTCAGACCTGAACCCATCCAAGACAACTTGAATTGAACATTCCGAAAGGTAGTTTGTAATCCATTGAAGGAGAGATTCATTTAGAGAGCCTGGTGCCAAACTCTGTCAAATGCCTTAGGAATATCAAGTGCAACTATCTTGCTTTCGCCAGATTGATGTACGAGTACGCTTTGGTTCCACTTCTCGGTGAGACATGCCATCAAATCACCAGTGGACCTGTTGCTATAAAAACCGTACTGCCGGTCATTAAGAAGTTTTCGTGTTGTGAAATATTTCATGAGCTGACGGTTTATCAGCGTTTTCATGATCTTGGGAAGAATGGACGTAAGTGCAAGGGCCTGTAGGAGGAGAGAGAAAAAGACTCGCCTTTTTTGGGAACGGGCTAGACAAATGCAGTTTTTCATCTTCTTGGAAAGTGTTCTAAAGAGTAGTATTGATGAAAAAGCTTACAACATTGTTTTGCCAGCGTGGAAGAACACCTCTTCAGAAGAAGGGGAGATATAGCATCTGTACCAGCGGATATGTGTATATTAAGATCTTTAAGTACTCTTGCTACAACACGAGTGCGAAAGCGGATTCGTCCCATCGAAGATTCGGCGCACTCAGGTGTAGATGGAGACAAAGCACAATCTGGAAGTATTGAGCTAGCCGGAACGTGTGCAGCAAGCAGATTAGCCTTGTCCATAGAGGTAAAAGCTGGACTGTCACTATAAATGAACGTTGGAATGGAAGACCAAAAGTCTTTACTACGTTTGGGACATTTTAGTAATTTTTTCCTCAGCCCTTGATCATAGTGAAAATTCACACTTAAGAAAGACGTTGCATGGGACTGTTAATGCCCCTTCAAAATGACTGCATGTTTCAATATTTCAAAACAAGGCTTTCTGTAAAGTACTCTTCTAAATTCTTAAAAAAATTTTACATCCCTTGTGCTTTGGTGTGTCGAGATTCCAATTTGTTTTTATAAATAAGCCTTAAGTCACCTATTCAAATATTTTCAAGTTTCCTTTCAAAGCTCTGCATTCTGCTACCAGGAATCTGCAAAGGTTCTTCTAGTTGAACAGGTCCTTTTGGGGTCCTGCGCTGTAATTGATTGGGAAACTGCTGACTGTCCTACAACTTGGATTGTGCCAGCACCGCAACAATAAATTTCGTAGAATAGTACTTGCCTTACCTCCCAGTGGTGGTCCCTGGTAACTGCAAGAGTTAACCTTACTCATGGAAGCTGAAGTAACAAGAGCATGCTCAATCAATAGCATAATACTGGCATACGTCGTCGTAGGGCTCACAACCCTACGCTGAAGAGATTAAAAAGATGTGTCGAACCAACCAATGGCTTCTGTTAAAAAAGGATTCACTGTTGACGACCCTTGCAAACGTTTAAAGGACAAGGACCTTGGGTTATGCATGTGGAATTTTTAGACCCTTTAGAGGCCACTTGCTGTTGAGCAATTAATAAAACTCCTTAATTGCTATCAGGGAGATATCACCGCCATCCAGGAATTGTGATTCGATTGACCGGGCAAACAGAGGATGAAAAACTGTGTACTACGGTGATTGCTATAAGTAAAGGAATCAGCGCTTATCCGGTTGCAGATTTGCAATATGCGGCAGACTTGGGCAAGAAGTCTTGAGCTTCCGACATGTGAGGGAATGTCTAACGACAATCGTAATTCGCTAACATAAAATATGCCCCGATGCCGCTAAGGAGGACAGGAACGACGCCACCAAAAAATGTTTCTACGAGCTCCTCGACAAGATACATACATGAGCATTGTCCTTAGTATGATAAGAAAGGAGGACATCTTTGGACAGTTGGTAAACATAGCCTACATGACACTACGTCGGGCATTCAGCTTAGGCTTATTGACTTTGGGGCGGGACAAAATATCACTATACACTATAGCACAGTTTCCTCATCTCAATATACACCAGGGGAAATGGCTGTCTCCGAATCATGAAACAAATCGAATTAATCACATTGCGATCGACGCAAGGCACGCCGATACTTTAGTGCAGCCAACTCGGATCACCACCTAATTGAAGCCAAGGATTTTCCAAGTGCCACGACAAAGAAGAACTACTGTGAGAAGTTATAACGTACAAAAGCTGCAATTGCAAAAGGCCACCAGAATCTCCGCCGAACGTGCATCTCGAGATCTCTCGCAATGCTGCCAACGTACCATCACCATGACTTCGTCTTCTCGAGAAGAAGAAAAAAGAAACGCGCGATCGAAGATATTGCAAGTTTGTACTCCAGGAAAAACGTACGGAAGTTTTGCCAACAGGTAAAAGGAATTTATCAAGGCTACAAGTACAGAAACCTGTAGAGATGAAGAAGGAAACCTTGTAGGAGAGCCATCGTCGGTGCTGAGAATACGAAAAAAATTCCTTTGCAGACTGCAACTATAAAGCGTAAGGATACCAATATCTCAGCTAAAATCCAAAAAAGCCCTTAAACCCGAAGACCTACTGGCCGAGATGTTCAAAACTGCTGAAAATAACTTTCTGGAGAGTATACACCAACTCATTTCTCAGATCTGGGCAGAAGAGTGTATGCCTGATCAATGGAATTTCAGTATCATCGTCATCTCACCATCTCTTCATCGACTTTAAGGCCGCAGATAACAGCATTTATAGAGATGAGCTATATACTCGTATCATACTTGAAAAAATTGTGGCGAACTCACAAACAAACACTGGAGGCACAATCCTCCAGCTATTAGCGTAAGACGATGATATCGACATAATTATGAGAATAAAGCGGGCGGTCACCGGTGCGTTCGTTAGTATTGAAACGGAAGACACCGAAACGGGTTGAGCTGTAAAAAAAACAGTAAAACAGCATCAACAATTTGGCCAAAAACACCTCAACAGCAATAAAATGCAAGAATCACTATTGCCAATCGCTGGTTCTTTGGGCTAAGAAAGCTATATCTCGAAAAACTACTGGAACTCTGCTCGTATATAAGGCTTTGATCATCATAGTCCTACTTTATGGCGCAGAAGCATTGACCCTCTCGAAAGCGGATGAAGATATCCTCAGTCGATTCGAATGAAGAATCCGTTTGCGTTGAGAAGATTCAACGACGAATTATACGGCCTATACAGTGACATCGACATTATTAGAAAACTGTGCTTCAGCCGCCTGAGTTGGCTAGTACATACTCGTATAGAGAGAATGAACACTCGGAGGGACAGCGCAGTAGAGGAGGGCCTCATTTTAGGTGTCCCGCGCAAGCAGAATGGGACCTCAACCGACTTCAAGTGCGCAACAGGAGGCAGTTAGCTAAAGACCGAATTAACTGGAGAGGCTTGTTATTGTAGTTGAAGCTTACTTTATAGCACTGATGATAACTAGATCTTTATAAAACGAATTGACCAGTTCCTAATCTCTTGTAACGCTATTCGACATCCGAATATTTCCGGAATTGCCAGTTCGGCATCGAACGTATACGTATGATCGTATACGATCACGCTGATGCAGGAACTAAAGCCACATGACCTTGGTCTTCGGCAGAAAATTACATATTGGGCCTATCAGCAGCTTAAAGTCGACTTAACAGAATTGATGTTTCTGAAGCGGAAAGAGTCTAAATTTACATTCCAGTTAATGGCCAGCGTTACCGGGCAATGATCAGTGGTTATTTCTTCAAAAGTATGGACGACATTGATGCAGACAATTTCTGGTTGCAGTAGAATGGAGTTACATGCCATACCGTCCACAAAACTATTGATTTACTGAGGACTCGATTCAATGACCGCATTATATCGTGAATTGAGTAGAGAGACCATGCGATTTAACGCCACACGCCTTGTTCTTATGGGAATATGAGAAGCATTTGCTAATAAAGTGTAAGCTGTTCAGGCCTTCAGCGCATTATTGGTAAAATAGAACTCAAAACTGGAAAGATTGGCCAGAAATTGAACGGACAGGATACGCTTCGTAAACAGCCAAACCAAAACTCAATTAGATCTGCCATGATAAGTCCTATGCTCTCATGTGTTTGTCTTCCCAGAAGGGAGCAGCTAATCTGACCTTACTCATTGAAAAATCACCATTGTTGATGAACACACCCCCAATTACTGTCTCGTCATGGCGGGATTAGCCATAGTCAGTAATACATTCGACAATAATAGCTCTTATGTAAAAGTTTCATAGCATAATTCGAACCCTCTGTATTCGTATCTCATCATACTCGTAACTTGATTGCTTATCTGAGAACAGCTCATTTACCGTCATCTGTTAGCTGCCTCTTTCATATGGAAAAGCATTTGTCATCTAAGCTGCTATGACAGTGATGAATCGAATATTAAGATTCAGTGTCATTGCCACCAGTAGCAGCGACACTGTGACTTTTGATGATCGATCACCAGTCATAAATGCCAAAAACATACTCGTGCGGGAGAGGTCATAGAAAGTCATGTGTCAAAAACATAATCCATGACCGGGATTATATACTTATCGTGTTGCCAAAAAGCTTTTACACAAATAAAAGGTGCAATGAGAAGCTATTGAGACTTTCAGATTGATTACCCTTCTTGGGAATCGTCCAAATCAACACATTGCCTGTCCAAAATGGTGCTACTATGCTCAATGTAAAACGCATTCCGTTTTCAAGATAAAGGCTATCTGGATATGTCAACACTTTTATGCTTGCAAGGACATTTTGGACCTAATGAAATCGAAGTGTGTTACTCTTATATCAATGCGATGTTCCTAATACGAGTAGTTCCTAAATGCCTTTGTTCAAACCTCATCCTTCATATATCTGATGAAGATGATAGATGTTTGCTTTATATGTCCAATGTATACGTTCGTTGCATGTAACTTGGAAAATCTATTCATACCATTACGAACAGTTATAACGACCCATGGCAAAGATTATTATCCTTGAATTTGGCTAATGGCTTTGCATTGCTGACAGCGCTACTGTGTGTCACAGTCAAATGCTATTCACTTGGCAAATTCAATTGGGACAAACAATACACCACCCCCACTCCCCTTATATCATCGATTTCTGCTGTTGAGGTAGTCTTTCATATTCACAAAGCCAGAGATAGTCAGTTGGAGAAGGACACGCAGTTTGTCAGATGCAAGAAGAGCATAAGAGCACAAATATTTAGACACATGTCTTCCGAATTCAATTCAAATTCGAATTCACGCACACAGCCTAATACACACACATACGCCAACACACATATGTATGAAGCAATTTGTCCTTTCGATTGAGTACAAACGTACCCCACCGCCCATTTAGAAGAAATATTCACTTCACTCATTCAGGATATCCGTTCAGCACGCAAGTAGTGGGCCTGGGCGCCATGCCGTGCCTCAATCAGACTGACATCGTTTTCCAAAACCCTTCTTACCACATAACACATACACAAACTCAAGCACAAGCGCACAGATAAATTATATGTGTGTAGAGGGAAAAAGGAAAAAAGGAAAAAAGGAAAAAGGATGTCTGCGTGAACGAAAAAAGAAAGTGCAAACATTTTATCCTTAATGGCTGGGACATTGAACGGAGAATAAAAATCCATTCGATAGAGAGATCCTTTGGCTTTGGAGGAATATTTACTCGTCCATATTGTGTATGGTGGATTGGTGGATTGCTGGAAAGTTGCAAGTGGGCTAGTGACCCGGGCGCCGGAAACGCAAGCAATCGGAAGGAAAGACCCTTTTGGCAGTGAATGGTTTGTTATTTTTTGTTGTTACTGTCGTTTTAATAGATCGTTGACATTATTCCTTTTGCTGTTTTCCATTAACGGATGTTTTTCTCCTTGTTTTGCCTCTTTTTTCCTCCTACTTTTATCCACTCTTGCTACTTCGTGTTTGGGTGACTTTTTTCGGATTTTTAGGTACCAAGTTGCGTCATAACACGGTCATCGGGGCGAATGGATTAGAAAAACGGAAATTGGAAAACGGTGGTGACTGTAAAGTTTTTCAGGAAATGTGGGTTGAATGATTTGAGTTGTAAATGTTGATTCAAGCATGCAGGCGTAAGAAGGCATGGAGACAACGCCTAGAATTTGGTGGAAATTAGGTACTTTTTTGCTTTGTAATGGAGGATGAAAAGGAGCCAATTTGATTTCAAGTGATTGAAAATAACTTTTCAAACTAATTAGACCGAATTATTGCTACTATGGCCCACAGACTGAATGTTTGTTCTCGTTTCATAACTCTTTCACAACAATAAATTCACCGGCAGATATACACACATCTCATTTTCAAAATCTCGACAATTCGTTCTTGTAGCCAAGTCCACTCGGAGGTCTGTTGATTGTATTGTTTCATAGAGTATTATACAATATTTGAGGTTCTTCGACGGAAGATGGTCTTATGGAGCAGCTTCCTTCAGTTGGAAATAAGCCAGTGATGAGCGTATGTAGATTCTGACTGTATGTGTGAAGCTGAACGCTCTGAATATCGCAAGCTCAGCGGAGTGAATTTCGGCACCCATACACCAGACGAGATACTTCTTGTTGACCTAATGGACAAGTGCCTTCAAATGTCATCATAAGGAGTACGCGTTGCTGAGAAATCCCCCTCAATGGTAAAATCTACATACAGAGTAGTGGAAGCTTTACTTAAGCTATTTTGACACATTCGGACTTCAGGACAATACGGAACTTCCAAGACTTAGGCATGGTCTTGAAAAAAGATATGGAGGTGAAGAAGCCCTTGACTGGCCAACGGTAGAACTCGCATCCCAGAAGCAGAGGCAATTGACTGCTCTCATACAGATATCACCACCATCCAGCCAGTCTTATCGAAAAGATGGGAAAGAAGGGCGTCTTTGGTAAGTTGGTAAGCATAGTCTACACGACACCACGTCTGGCGAACTTAGGCTTATTAACGTTGCGGCGAGATGAGATATAACTATAGAAGGTACACGGTTTCCTCATCTCAGTATAGAAATGAGAACATGGCAGTAGGATCATGAAACTAATTGATCATTTTGCGATCGATATGTCTGGTGTCTAAACATTCTGAACTGGACAGTGACTTTGGTTCTCTACCTTGTTGCATCCAAGGTACGATTTCCAAAACCCCACAACAAAGAAGACAAAGGAAAACCAGTGTGGGAAGAACTAACGTAGAAAAGCTGTAATTACAAAAGACCGTCAGAATCTTTGGCGAACTCCTATGTCGCCATCATCAAGTACCTAAGACCTGTGACAATGCTGCCAACGTGCCATTTCTGTTTCTGTCCACCGGTCCAATATATTTTAATTTAAACCTAACAAAGCTGCTGGATCTGACAGCTTACCGTCCGGGGTATTCAAAGCTGCTAGAACTGGCTTTATGAAGAGCATACACCAACTTAATTAGAATTCTATGATCTGATCAGGAGAGTATGTCTCTGAGGAATGGAATCTCAGAAATGTTTGCCCGATCAACATAAAGAGAGATTCCCTGCGCGAGCTAGAGAGGTAAAAGACTCCTCAACATTGCATACACGATCTTATCTGCCATATTGTGCAAACGTCCCAAACTCTAGTCTGATTGATTGATCCTTATAAGTCTGGTTTCAGGTCTTTAGAGTCCACCACTAGCCAGATTTCTACTTCTTGTTATTCCAAATCAAAATCCATAGCCTTTTTGACGATTTCCATATTATATGAAACCCTTTCCGTTTGTTGCATCTCCACGAAACTTGTCCGGCTCTGCAGAGTGATGATGGAGAAAGCTCCCTCGATAATGGTTTAAACAAGATATTTTGTATAAAGAAGGACTTCCAACAGTTGACCACAATATTAAAAAATTGTTTACAACTAAATCCTTAAGCGGATGGCAGGTCATGGCCGATTGATTATGTGGCATTTGTAAGTATTAAAGCTGAAACGGCGAATAAGGGTTAGGCGGCATTAGAGGGAAAAACAAAGTACCCGCTAACAACGAGACAGGAAGCACAGTCGTCACAATAGACAGGTATAACTTCGAGGTATCAATGACTACGGCTTCGTGTCAGAAGGTGATTGAACAGTCCCAAACTGTTCATCAACAACCTGTCCAGCATCAAGTATTGAAGACTAGTAACATTGCAAAAAGCCCATCAGAGATGTTGCCTCTAATGTGCTGGGTTTCACTCGGCCACCACAACGTGTGCCGGTAAACTCATGCAGCTAAGTCATGCAGTTAAGTAAGAAGCATACAAAGCGGCGCTGCATAGAAGGACTAGAAGTGCTCACGAACTCTACGAGCAGAATTCTACTCCAGGAATGAGATTCAGAATTTTTACCATAAGGCAAAAAAAGCATCCCACGAACACAAACCCCGAATCAAAGCCTGCAGAGACGAACAAGGGAACGTTATTCAGAAGTTATGTCAAGTGCATAGACGTGTTAGAGTTAGCTTCTGTTTGTTAGAGTATTTCCTTTTTTAACCAGCTCATCAATATTACACTGAAAGTTAAAGTTTTTTTTTTGTCAATTTGTTGATTCGAATTAGTTTCGAACTCTCAAGTGATTCTTAGTTCGGCCAGTGGAACGGGGCAGCAGTAAATCAAATTATTTCCTTTGTACCTGCATTCCTTACTTTGTTCATCACTCTACCACAACACGTCAGCAAGCGCTCAAAGAGAAACCTACAAATACCCCCGCATCAACTCCAGATAAATCCCCTGCAGTAAAAACAAGCAAATCAAATGCTGCTGATAAAAAAACATCTATATCCGACCAGCTCCGTGATCTTGAATCCAGTCTAATGAAAAAATTTAAATTCCTGCTTTCTGATCTTGAATCTAATTTTAATAAAAAAGTGTGCGATGCCATTGCTTCTATTGAGAACAAAGTGCAGCTCTTTGAAAGCAACTTATCCGACCTTCAAGATGAAAATCGAAAGCTAAGAGAGGAACTAGCGGACATACGACGTAAGGAGCGACTGTGTGACGTAATTGTGCGCGGCATCCCACGGACACCCAACGAAAACCTTACTGAGGTTGTAAGAAAAATTGCTGCAAAACTGGGTCACCACATTTCCCCGCACTTTGAAGCATTTCGTCTGAGCACCAAATCCACCGACGGCCACGGACCGCTGCTTGTGAGAATCTCCTCGCATGTAGAGCAAAGTGCATTACTGGCAGCTTTTCGCGCCAATAAAGGCATGTCACTACAACAACTGGACAACTTATCTCAACCACAGCTGCCTGATGATCGTTCATCTTCTGCCTCACGCGTGTATATCGACGAGAGCTTAACGCAAGAAAACAGCTCTTTATTAAGGCATTCGCTTCAGTTGCGCAGAGAAGGCTTACTGTTCTCTGCAAGAACGCGCAGTGGTTTGGTCTATGTGAAGAAGAGTAGAGATGACACTGAGACAACAATTCTTTCCACGACAAAATTCTCTTAAGAACTTAACCTGTTTTTATGCCTCAACTTTACCCGCCGTTTTGATGAACAATATTTTGGTCTGGAGCATAATTTCATATTGGAATGGATATGTATTTATTTAATCACTTTAAAAATGTAAACAAACTATATTCTATTATTTTCTAATTTATTTCTACTTTCTCCTTTTCTTCTTCTTTCTACTTTTCTTCTTCTTTTTTCACTCCTTACTTAACATTTTTCACTTTTCCTCCTTCCTTTTCTCATGTATTTGTAGTTGTTGCTACGTTTTATGTTATGATTTGCTTTTTATTTAATTATGCTGTGCTTCCATTGTTTGTTTATTTAATGCCATGGTGATGGTTACAAAATGTTTAAACTCATCTGGTGATATTACTGGCGCTGCAGTGCGATCAGTGATCAACATTTTATCTTCTGCATCTCAGGGTATTAAAATATGCTATCTGAACGCTCGAAGCTTAAGCCTATCTAAATTAGATTACTTGAGATATATTTTTAATGGCTCAGGGGTTGATATTATTTGTGTTACTGAGACTTGGCTGAGTCCAGATCCAAACGATAAAGATAAAGTGACAAATTTATATGTCATTCCGGGTTATAAACTCATTCGAAATGATAGGGTGACCGATACCACGGGTGGAGGAGTTGCGGTGTACTGCAGCTCCTCACTTAAGTACAACATACTAAGGAAATCTGAAGGTAGCGTTGTTAAATATCTCCTACTTGAAGTTAGTGACTGCAACTCAAAATATCTGATTGGTGTTGCGTACAATCCAAACTAATGTCACTCTCCAGAGCCACTGTTTTCGGCAATCAGTGAGTTCACTGCTCTATATGGCGATATTATTATCTGTGGCGATCTCAACGCCGACCTTCTTAAAAACGAGAGCAGAGCACGTCGGCTCTTAGATTTTGCGGCTTCAACCGGGCTGACCATTGTTAACTCCCATGCTACCCGATTCGCTCCAGGGGTTCCTCCTAGTCTACTCGACGTTATCATGGTTTCAGATCGGTCAAACTTGCTACTCCAGGGTCAGCTATCTCTAGCCGGCATTTCTGATCATGATTTAATATATTGTACGTACAATGTTGACTTCTCTCGTTCCCCTAAACCATCATCTTTTCAATTTAGAGACTTTTCCTCTATCGACAACGCTATGTTACAACTAAATGCAAGTCTTCTCCCTTGGAATGATTACTATTACGACTCGAATGTCAATGAAAAAATAGACCATTTGCAAATCCTGCTCGTGGACCTTTTTAACAGGCACGTTCCTCTAAAAACAGTTGTATTAAAAATACAAAGTGCCCGTGGTTCACAACTGTGATTCACAATGCCATGAAAGTTCATAACAAGTTGTACGCTAGATGGAAGCTTAGGCCCTCAAGTCTTAATTGATAGTTCTTTTGTCGTGCTCGCAACCACTCCACTTTTGTGACCTGAAGAGTGAAAAAAAGATATTTTCTATCGAAACTAAGCACCGACCAAACCTCTAAGAAGCTATGGAGTAATCTACGATCCATTGGTGTAGGAAAAAAGACTGTTGTCGACAATGTTCTTTCAAGTTCTCCGAATAGTCCGTGCTTTACTCCAGATAGCCAACTGTTTTTTAGCTCTGAATTTGACTTTGAAGCCGTTTCAGAAATTGATGTAGTAAATACCATTCATTCTCTTAAGTCCAATGCTATAGGTGAGGATGGTGTAACCATTTGTTTTGTGAAGATGATATTACCGCATATCATAATCTCTCTTACACACATAATCAATTTTTGCATTACGTGCTCTACCTTCCCTGATAGTTGGAAGTTGGCTAAGATTATTCCGGTTCCGAAAAAACCACAGCCATCTGTAGCTTCTGATGAAGACCTGTCAGCAGTATACAACTGGTCACTATGCAATGGTCTCAGGCTGAATCCTAACAAATCCCAGTTTATTCTTATTTCTAAGAAGCATTACGATACTGATCTGCTGCCGCCTGTAAGTTTGAACAATAAACAACTCAAATTTGTGGATGCTGTCACAAATCTCGGCTTCAAATTAAATTGTTCTCTCTCTGCCGTTGACCATACAAACTATGTTATTGGACGAATCTATGCTGGGCTACGTAAACTTCGGTTGTATTCTAGTTTTACTCCGGTTGACACTAAGGTTAATAAAAACGTTATTTATTCCCATTATTGACTATGCCACTGTTGTTTACTGCAAGCTCGACTCCCTTTCTCAGCACAAGTTGCTTGTGGCGTTTAATGATATGGTTAGGTACGTGTATGGTCTCCGTCGGTATGAACACATTTCACACTGTCACAAGCTGGTTCTTGGTTGTTCGTTTCAGCAGTTCCAAAAAGTTTGATGTCTTTTGTTTATGCATAAGGTCATAAACAGCAGATCCCCCAAGTATCTTTTTGATAAACTTCAATTTACTCAGTCCTCCAGAACATTTAATATCATAACGCCCTCTTTCAACTATTTGAACTCGTCGCGTCTCTTCTTTGTGTATGTCACCAGGCTCTGGAGCCAACTTTCGACAACAACAAAGCAAACAATTGAAGCTATTAAATTCAAAAGTGCCGTATTGGTAGACATTGAATAAGCAACACATACATAACTACTCTCTTGAAATCCTCTATCTTTTATCTATTTTCTGCACTATTCTTTAAATCTTTTCACTATCCTTCTCTCCACAACTCTTTCTTTTCCAATATTTTTATTTTTAAGTAATTATTCACTAATGTTTATATTAAATTTAGTTTAATTAATAATTAATATTGTAATCTATCCGCTACGTTATGTACTATAAAAGACTAGGTCTTATTTGTACAATGTTTTTATAATAAATTGAATTGAAATTGAATTGAATTGAATTGAACGTCGCGGTTGAGTCGCAGTCGATGATGAAGATTTGGAAGAGCATGTCTGCAGACTATATAACGGCGATGACAAACCAAACATTGATGTCAGACAGAATGAACCTTTCAACCTGGACGATGTAGACCAACAATTCCGTCCACCCGAGGGTGAAAATTGTCATATTTAAGCTTAAGTCCAACAAAGCTGCTGGAGTTGACGGCCATACCGCTGAGATCTTCAAATCGGTAGGCGATGATTTGATAAGGAACATACGCCAACTCATCTGTAAAATATGGCTGGACTCAAGTATATCCGATGAATGGAATATCAGGATTGTTTGTCCGATCCTCAAAAAAAGAGACCCTCCGAACTGCTCCAACTGCAGGGGCATCAGTCTTCTTCCGTGGCCTACAAGATCCTCTCTACCGTATTATATGAACGCCTGAAGCCTTTCGTCAACAACCTGATTGATTCATATCAGTGTGATTTCAGGTCAGGAAAGCTCACCATCGACCAAATAGTTACACTTCCGCAGATCTTGGAAAACCCCTAATAGTCCAAAATTGATACGCACCACCTATTCATCGATTTTAAGGAAACGTATGACAGCATCTATTGAGATGAAGTATACAGAGCAATGTCTAGTTTCGACATTCCTGTCAAACTTGTCCGTTTGTGCGGGATTACGATGGAGAATGCACGCTGCCCCATTAAGGTCGGAAAAGAACTCACCGAGACCTGTAATGTCACAAAGGGATTTAGATGCTATTTATTTAACATCATTCTCGAAAGAATTGTACGGAACTCACAAGCCAACACTGGAGGCAGAATCTTCCAAAGCAGCGTGTTGTCCATGGCGCTTTCGTGAATATTGTCAACGAGGGCAAGACCAAGTATATGCTGTCAACTAGAAAAGACACCCAACAACGACGTTTCGGACAGAATGTCACGAGAAGTAAACTTTGAAGTAGTTAAGGACTACCTATATGCTCCGCTATCAACTCAGCCAAAGACACCTGCACTGCGATCAAACGGATAACAACTCTTGCCAATCGCAGCTTCTTTGGTCTAAAAAGGCAATTGACTAGAGCAAAGCTCTCTCTCAAACAACAAAAGTGACCCTATATAAGGCCGTAATAATCCTAGTCCTATCCTATGGCACAGAGGAATTAACTTTATCAAAAATAGATGAGGATACTCCTGGCTGCTTTGAGAGGAAAATTCTTCGGTGAGTGGAGGAAGATATACAACGAACTCTACGGGCTAGAAGAGTGAAGGTCCAATGAATGAGGTAGCTGGGTCATTTAGAGTGAATTGTTCCCAACGCTCACATCTAGGACTATCTACACTTCAAGACAGACAGTTGCCAGATGTATCCCAACAGTTACGTACAGTGTAGCTACATTATCTATATGTCAGAGTGTAGACGTTGGAACTATTGAGAGCGTTAAGCAGTGAGTCGAGAAACATTTAAACATGTATACAGGAAACCGAATTCCGGGCAACCCCTGTTTACTACTGCCACTACTCTTACTGTTTGCTAGGACGTCGGTACACATGCCAGTTCCGGGCTAGTAGCGAAGATTCTGCTTAAAGGTGCCAGTAGCTGGTCTATAATATATTTTTGTAGCGTAACCGGATATATGACATCGGTAATAGACGACTAGAAGCCATCAAAGAAAGCACTATTGTTTCTGGTGGGCTTCACCCCAGACGATAACAGATACCAACTACAGTGGGTTGTGTTACTCAGCTCACTTGTAACCTCTGTGATAAGAGCGGGTTTTAAGTCAATTCTGGTCAGATTACCTTGGAAGTTTGGATATTCAATTAGATGCCATAAGATCTACTTATAGTGTTTGGCTGATTTGCCCTTTTTATAGACTTTGACCACTGAGTTGGATGTTATCGCGAAAGTTGTTACAAGAAGCACATTAGAGGTTCAGGAAATATTAGGACATATTTATTTGACTAAGGACATAGGTTCATTGCGACAAGTATTCAACTTGATCCCACACATGTAAGGCTGCTTGCACTTGTTCTTACTCCCATTCTTCCAGATGAAACTCCATAACAGCATAATTACATACTCTTTTTATGAAACATCCTTAAGAAGCTTTAGATGCATATGATGCCTATATCGAAGACTTTAAAAGTAATTTCTGAAGAATTTTTCTTTGAAAAACCTGCGTATGTGCTCGTTCCTTTGTGTCAAGAATTCGTGTGAATATCTGCAGAGGATAGAAGTTGCTCCAGCAATAAATATTGAATCACAACCGCAGATAATTTATCTATATATGTATCTATATCAGGATAAATCATATATAATTCCCACTCGCCAACACAAATAGCATCCGTTAACAAATATTCTGTTTGCCTTCTTGATTCCTTGCCAACATTTACTCAATTTCACTTTGTTCTACACTCCGTTTCACATGCCTCCGTCCCCTACGCTTTCCGCTTCATTGCCTCTCTCACACGGATCAATACGAGTACAATAAAATTTGCCACAAGAGCCATTCGAATCAATTGGCTGTGAAAAATTCCACCATCTTCGCAAATTACCACTCGAATTTCTTTCTCCACAGGGACGCCATCCCTCTTGCATTGGATGGCAGACATAACATGGGTAACTACGTGAAGAACATGGTTTTGGGGGGAAGTTTTTCAAAATGTTTTTTCTGTTTACACGAAAATAGATTCTGCTTCTTTCGTTCCCTCTCGCCCAAAAAGTGTAAATTGTATTGAATCTGTGCCAAGAATTGGTTGGGGATAAGGAGTGCTGCATAAAATTAAAAAAAAGACCCAACCTCCCAGCAATTAGTTGATGTACGATAATTAGCTCCAGCTATCGCATCGAAACTAACATGTGTTTATCGGCTATGGATCCGTAGTTCGATTGATGGCTTTGTTGGCGCCAAGCCATGCGTACGCATGCACTGCCATCCCTTCGGTCGCAACATGAAATCATAATCACTGCAATTCAATCAATTAGCACTCTGAACAACCACGACCCCCCTATAGTTTCGACAACCTGTGTATACTTGTATAATGCACAAACACAGTCACAGTGGACACGGAATTGGGTTTTGTGGGGTTAAATCCTCGGAAAGAACACCCTGATGAGTTATGCTCCAGCGTAAATATTTAAAAAGGCAATTGCCAGAGGCTCAAGTATTATTAACAAATGCGCCCTCTCGTACTCGTAAACCGCCACCTCAACGCCAGCTTAACCCCCAAGAGTATTTTGTTCCGCACATCGCAGCCTCTAGGATTTCAGGAGTGGAGTTATTTATACTCAATTTCCAGATCTGTATTGCCTTAGGCTCAAACTTAAGGCTAGAACATTACTCTGGTGCCCTCCATCAGCCACCCACCCAAACTATGGGGCTCTTTAATATTTATTCGCTTTTATTAGGTACTGCCTCCTTGGCGAACACTCTCATCGACCTTTCCATTCCTCGAATGAGTTGCCGTTTAAGGATTATGATGTTTGTAAGTGTAATTAAAATTTAGGAACCTACTTACCAAGGATTTCCTCCTGAATAAGACTGAGGGTATGTGTGGCCGAGGGGACTCTTGGCACCATAAATCTCATTAACGAAACTGAGGTGACGATGGGGGCATGGTGGGGGTCTTAGTGTTACTCCCATTCAAAAGGAGAACAAAGTCTCCAACACTCTTTCGAAGGATATCCCGAAATAAAAAATTCATGAAAAATATTTCTGCATGAAATTTGCATTAATTTTCCTCTAATTCAAAGACCAACAGAGGGGGTAGAAGTGAGAAGCCGTTTCACTGGTACGTAACAGAAGGACAGAAAAAAATTCTCGAAAGGACAAGGAAACATGTGGACCCAAGTGACCAGGACAGGACTGATTGTTGTTGGAAAGTATGTATGATATTTCCTCAGGAGTACTGCGGATAGTGTGGCGTCAAAACTGACTGAGTTTACAGGATTTTTCGAATGTGAAGGAATGAGAGAAAAGGAAACGAAAAATTACCATATGTCACTGGCAGCAGGATGGATATTATTAAAATTGTTCCTTTTGCTTGAACTGGAGAACTTGTGGTGGGGCTACACAGTTTTGAAGGAACATCATGTTTCTATGAGGTTTGTTGTAGATTCTATGGTTTTGGTTATCCTTATCCAAATTTTTATTGCTTAATTTGCAAAAAATAACTAAAAATAAAATTCGTAAAACTGTGCATTTAAGCAGGTTTTTGGGGGAGAAAATTAAAAAGAGATGAAATCGGGGCGAAGTGTAATATTTCTTGGATGTGGGAGATTGCACTAAATGCTCTTGGAAGTATTGGAGTTTGATGGTCGGAGTTTCTGTTTCTCCCCTTTGAAATATCTGGAGCTTAAGCCCGTCCATGCATAAAGAATTCTGTCCTATCTTCTTAGGTGGAATGGTACAAAGCTAGTCACCGTATAGTGTTTTACTTTCCTTTAGCAAACGTACATACAATATGTGCACACTCATAACTGACCCCCATTCGCTAGTAACGAAGTGCCAAATATGTATTTACTTACGTGGCCCTACAACTAGAGTGGATTTGCACAAACAGCTCTCGTAGTATGAATGTTAGACAGTAGTAATCAAATATTTCATGGAACCGAGACTAAACGGAGGCTGGGGATTGCAAAAATTACCATCAACGTGTCACCTTTTTGCGAAGCTCATTCCGCGACTTAGTGCCTCGAAGCTGTGGCACAGCGATTTTTCACATGATCGGACTGATGGACTGACGGAGAGGAGCAAATTTCTACTAAGATCATTTTCAGATCGGCATCCTGGCATTTGCAACGAAAGGGCCTTACAAAAGACAAACAAAAAGGTAGTGCAGTGAGTGAAGGACACCAATTCAGGAGAAGGAAAGGCACGAAAGTTAGCACATAATTGGAGGATAGAAGTATCCTTTACTAGAACCAGGCATATAGGGTTTGCATAACAAGGCGGAGAAGTTGGCAGTCACTACCTGATATTAACGGTGATTTTACCACCGATTTAAAGGGAAAAGTATCATGTTTAAATTTAAGCAATGTTTCCAGCAGCTGGCTGGATCCCCGAGAAGAATTTTATACAGAAATGACGAAGATGGAACATAATATCTGCGAAGCTATTTAAAGGAGGTGACGCTTTGGTTTTTAATATAACCTAAATCATTATTCAGTGCGGGAGGTTGCTCAATGATTTGAGTATGAGGTCTACGTGTATGCTCCATCTATAAGAAAGGCGATTATATGCCTTGCATGGGACAAGTGAAATCATGGAAGCTGCTCTAGATAAGGTAAAACTGAATTGATGATATTCACTACCAAAACCGAAATACCTGATATTACCCTTCCCCGTCTTAAGAGTCAACCACTCACACTATCCTCTAGGGTATCCGAGTATCATGCTTAACCCAAAACTTAACTGGAAGCAAAACATCGAACGCAGGGTAAGGAAGGCATGCATCGCCTTCTATCCCTGCAGCAAAACCTTGGGAAATAAGTTGGGACTTCAACTAGAGATGATCTTGTGGATGTACACAGCCGTAGTGTGTACAATTCTCAGCTACGGATCACTAGTATGGTGGCCCGCTTTGAGCAAAGGTTGCAACTTCACGAAATTAATAAGGCTCCAAAAAACCGCCAGTATAGACACCACGGGTGTTTTGAGGTCGGCCCCAATAGATGCCCTCACTGTGCTCCTGCATGTTCCGCCTCTCGACCTACACACAAAAAATACTGCACTCTGTTGCGCAACAGCAACATCTTGGACTCGTTACCAAACGTCATGTTCACGTTTCCATCCGACTACATCACACTCAAATTAAACTTCAAGAAAAACTCCCACGTACGATTTCCCACCAGTGCTCAGTGGAAAAAGGACGAAGTAGTAAAGTACTTCAACACGGTCATCTTCGCCGACGGATCAAATATGAACTGTGATGTGGGGGCCATGGTCTGCTCTGAATCACTGAAAATATCAATATCATACCACTTGCCGGTTTTTGCCAGCGTCTTCCAGGTGTAACTACTGGCAATCCGAGAGGAGTGCATGAAACTCGTATGTGACAAAACGCACAAACAAAACATTGCTATCCTCATAGATAGCCAAGCCGCTACCAAAGCTACCGTATCCTTCAAAACTGGTGCAGAAGTGCCGGAAGGAGCTTTCCCGCCTGGGAGAACGCTTTCGGGTCATACTACACTGGGTTCCTGGGCACAATGACATAAAAGGAAACGAGCGTGGAGATAAACTGCTCAGGCAGGGCTCAGCTCTACACGACTCACTCGCGGTACGTGTCCACATTCCGTTAGGACCGGTAAAAGGACAAATCCACTTACACTTCCTGCGAAAGGCCAACCTCCAATGGGGAGAGTGAACTAACATATTAAGGACGATATGGCTGACCTACTAAATAGAACTCGCGCAGATATCACCAGAATGACGGCGATAATCACGGGACATAGACCAATTGGAAACCATGCGCCCAAACTATGTATCTCTTGCAACCCCCATAGCCGCAGTTGCACGAATAAAAATGATGACGAAACTCTCTCTCATTTGTGCTCTGCGAATGCTCGACGCTAGCATCCGTTTTCTTAACTCATCAGGCTGCATCTAGGCACCGACTGTTTCAAATCCTCAGCAACACATATCATCAACCAGGTCATGCGAGTCATGGTAAAAAAAAGGCCCATTCTAGTGATATTTGGGTTCGTATTACACCACTACACCGCCACCTCTACCTACCTACCTACCTATGGCTTGCAAGGACTAACGAGGCATATCTCCAATGTCATTGTGAATTTGACCAAGGCATGATATGGAGTTAGTTTTAAATGCATTTTATTTACTTAATCATTAACTCTTACATACTAACAAAAAATGCTTAAATGCTAGTTTAAAATTACTTAACAATCTTATACTAACTTATTGGCCCCACACAGGCGCTCTAAGCTATTCTAAATTCTTATAACTATGTCTTTCGACTTTATTTACATTTTGCTTAGAACTATTTATATTGAATACTTAAGCTAAGAAAAAATATTTGTTAAGAAAAACTTAGCATATGGACATAATTTTTTATTTTTAATAAAAACTTAGTATCTAACTTAAAATAAACCTTAGCCTACCTAACCTAAATGTGCAATACACACATAAACACACATAGACATTATACACAATCATATACATACATCAATATACACCTTTGTATACACTGATATATGTATATGTTTCTTAAATGCTAACCTAAACCTATGTAAGCTGGCCATCGCTATTTACTGAGCAAATAGATTGGTCAGCTCTGCCTCATTAGTGAGGCTGGTCCGTAATTGACGGAAGCGACGACGAAATATCTTCCCCATCATTCAACCACCAGAAATGCTGGTGCTGCCGATCGACATCCCTCTTATCGCGATTCCCCACCGCCCTACTGAACCTGAGGCGATCCAAACTGCCGTGTGCGACGTCTCTGCTGTAGTTGAGTCGCCTGTCCCCAGCTGTCCGAGCGACATGGAAGATTAACGGCACCGCTGATCTATCCTGGATCAACCCTATCTGATCTAGGTAGAGGAATGCTTCCGGTGGAACGAAGCCGTCAGAGCGCACACTCTCGTGGTAAAGGTAATTGGGGTAGTAAGCCCCAGATATCAGGTTATTCGTCGAGGTCATTGCTCTTGCAATGTGCCTTCGAGTCAGCTTAATTACGAAGTTGTCCACTCGTATTAGGTTCGCCCTATTGTAAAGGACCTCGTTAGGATAAAATTTCTTGTACTCCGACTCTGGTGTTCTATACAAGCGAAAACAAGCCCTAAGACAAGCCCTCTCAAACACCCGAATCTTTTCCATTAAGCTTGCTCGTACATTAAACCACACGGGACAACCAAATACCAGCATGGGTCTGATAAGGGCCATGTAGCAGATTACCTTTACCCTCGCATCGAGTTGGCTGCTATAAAACAGTCTCTTTGTAAGGGCAAAAGCCCCTTTAGCTCTGGCCATAGCAGCATCTACATTTTTGCCAAAATACAGAAACTGATCTAGCCAGATTCCAAGGTACGAGTATCTGACTACATTTCGACCGGCAAGAGGCTGTCCGTGTTGTCCAATGATAGCGAACTTTCGCCAATTTTTTCTGGTATCCCTAGAGGCTCCAGACAACGGCGTCCTAAAGAGAATGGTTTCCGACTTCTGAAAGTTGATTTTCAACTTCCAGTCATCGCAAAATCGTCTTATCTTATCGAAGTCACGCTGCAAAAGAGTATTAATGACCTCGATTTTTGGACCTGTACTGTACGCTACCAAATCGTCTGCGTACGCAATAGTATGGGGAAGTGAACCTATCAAGTCGCTTGTATAAATGTTAAATAGGATCGGCGAATTGACCGCGCCTTGCTGAAGACCATTTTTAATTTGAAATATTCCAACAGAAGTCACATCGCCATTTTTCACGATGAACTGTCTGTTGGTTAGCATATTATAAAGAATGTACAAGAGAGGTTTGCTGATCCCCAGCCTAGTCAGCTTATAGAAAAGACCCTCTAACCATACGGTGTCGAAAGCCTTCTCCAAGTCAACAAGGCAGGCACCAGTGCATTGTTTCTTGCCTTTGTTCCATTGGATATCAGAAACCAGTTTAGACGCGGCATGTGAGATATCATGTCCCGCCTTAAAACCGAATTGATTATCCGGAACTATATGTTTGTCCTCAACCCACCTAGACAGAGCTCTATTGATTACCTTTTCAAAAACCTTACTGATATTCGGAAGGAGACTTATCGACCGGAGATTCGCCGGATTGGATATATCCTTTCCCTTTTTGGGGATAGGTTGAACCACCGCCGTTTTCCAATGCACTGGATAATGTGCATTATTCATTGCATTATTAAACAGAGTGGTGTAAATGTCCACCGCTTCTAGAGGAAGATGTCGAAGCACGATGTTCGGAATACCATCGGTCCCCACCGATTTCTTAGCCCTGATTGTGTCGAAGATCTCATGGAGTCCCTCCTTCGAAATGAACGGGGGTAGGCCACCCTCTCTGGCAATGACGTTATTTGCAATATTTTCGTCGCTAAACTGGGTGAAACCAGAGCCCTCGGATCGCCAGTTCTCTATTTCATTTCGAATGCAGAAGTCGTGCACCAAGACGCGACTGTCCAGGTCGTAATTAGGGTCAATGTTATCAATGGCCTTGTATACTTCCTGGAAAGTCGCCCCTATGGCCTCAACCTTCTCCTGTGGATCCTCGATCACAAAGAAGTCGTCATCATCAGCGGCCTCATTTGGATCAATGCCTGCTATTGTCAGTAACCGTTCGTTGTCTGTTGTCCGGGCTATTTTAAGACACTGAAGGTCGTTTTGATTTTTTCTCCGAAATAGTTTATTTATTTTGCGGAAACATATTCGGGTTGCTGGTGTTTACAGCCCGAACCTTGTTGTTCCAATACAAACTTACAGAAATTCTGTAATTCTCTTTTATTAGCGTTTGAATATTTTTAATCGACGACTTCAGTGTCCTAATCTCCGGGTCTTGTCGGTCAGTTAACTGTCTGTACAAGTTTTTCAGTCTTGACAGAAGTCTACTTTTCTGTCGGTGCAGTGCGTCAATAGTAGGATTGCGGAACAGGTCTTCGTTAGTCGTACGTCGATACCGCGGTATTGTAGTGTCCATAGTTTGTTTAATTGTCTCGTCCATTTGTTTTAGGTAATGGTCGATCTCCTCGTTTGACAAAATCCTATTGGACGGTGGGTGGAGCGTGTTCGAGGAGAGCGCTCTAGTCAAGGTTGCGGAGAAGCGTGTCCATCGAGTCTTACTGTAGTTGTAAGTATATCTTTGGACAAACTCCTCCAATTCCGCAATTTCGTTGGGAACCGTAATTTCGGTGCTAAAACCGCAATGGTCGCTGTCATACACGAATGTGCGCAGACAGTTTAGCGTTTGTAAATTCGTACCTGTCAGTCGTATACGTTCGTCGTACAGCAGTAGATCCAAATAAGACCCGCCTCTGGGAAACGACGGGTTATCCGTCGCTTTAAGACCGAGTCTGTACATGACATCGTGCTGACCCCACCAATCGAGTAGTAGGTTCCCCCTAGTATTTGGCAAATTATTTCCCCAATCTCTGTGTCTAGCGTTGAAATCCCCGCCGATTATAAAATAATTCTCCCCCGATTCCAGCCTCAGAAGTCGAAAAAGCGTGTCGAGCTCTGTAATGAATAGGGTGGATTGTGAAGCCTCAGGTGCATAAACAGATGCCAAGTACAGCCGCTTTCCATTGCGGAGCGGGATGTAAACGACGACTGCCTCCAACACCCGAAACCTGCGCAACACGCCCTTGTACACTCTGTGAAATTTTATACCTTCTTTAATGAAGATCGCGACACCGCCTCCACGTTTGGATCTGGGCCGATTTCTTCTTCTAACAATATAATTATTGTACTCCAGTTTGTGCTTATCGGTTAGCTTGGTTTCGCTAGCGAAAAGCACATCAGGAGTTTGGTCTTGTAGCAATTTAAACATCGTGGCTCTTCGTTCGATCCTAATCAGTGAATTAACATTCACCGCAAGGACCTTCAAAGTTTGCTCCACCATGTACCCATTACGGCAAGTGTTGCGTTAGGCCCGGCAGCAACGCGTAGATCTGGTCCACCCGCATGGCCTGTTCTTGAACCTGCTTTTGCAGCTGAGCCATCTGCCCTTGGATTGTGAGCAAGATGGCTAGCATGTTGGGTGCAGCTTCCGTTGTTCTCGGCATCGGCGCCGGAGAAGCAGCAGTCGCTTGCTGTACCGTAGCCCCCCTACCTGACGCCATTTGGGCGTAGGAAATTTGGGGCGTGACGGTTGGTGTTTGAAACCTCACAGGTGAACGTTTGACCTCCACCTTCTGCTGCCGAGCCAATTTTGCTTTTTTAATGTCGGTGAACTTAGGACAACCCCGATAGTTTGCGGTGTGTCCCACGTTCCCACATAATACGCACGAGAGCTTCGACCTATCGGATGCTCCGTCAACACCCAGAGCACACTCCTCGGAACTGTGGTTCTTTGCGCACTTCACGCATCGAGGCTGCATTTGGCAGTTCGACGCGGCGTGCCCGAACCTCTGGCAGCGAACGCATTGTATAATGCCTTCGCTCCATTTTAGTTTTTCCCAGTGAACCACCTGGTAGTCTAGGACATTGATACTCCTTAGACTATCCAGACGGCTTTCGGGACTGAGCTGCACCAGGAAGAACGGCAGACTCCGTTTCTCCCGCCTGGCTCTAGCTGTGGTAAATGGCTTTACCCCCACAAACTTGAGTCCTTCGCACTCCTTCTCTTTGAGCAGCGCCAGGATCTCCTCCGGATCAGTAGATGATTCCAACCCCTTCAGCAGCATCGATTGCCGCTTTTCACACTTCGGTGTGAATGAGTAGTGCTCCGTTGTCGTTTCTTTTAGGAGCTCTTTCACTTTAGCGTAGCCCTCCACTGTATTACAGTGGATGGCATGGCGATCGTTCCCCAATCTCTTTATATTAAAATTATTACCAATGACCAACTTACACAGGTCCTTGGTTGCTCCAGTTTGTAGGTGTTGATCGGAGGCACCTTCTCCTTCTTCTTCTTCTGCTGCTGCTGTTGTTGTTGCTGCTGTTGCTTTTGTTGTTGCTGCTGCTGTTGTTGTTGTTGTTGTTGCTGCTGCTGTTTTTTCAGCTGCAGTGGTTTCAGCTGTTGTTGTTTTTGCAGCTGTTGCTGTTTCTGCTGCTGTTGCAGTTGTTGTTTCTGCTGCTGCTGGTTTTGTTGCTTCTGTTTCTGGGAGCTTTCTACTTCTAGTTGCTCCCTCTGCCTGCGTGCAGTTTGTCTTTGCTTAATAGCAAGCACTTCCTCATTCAGTTTTTGTATGCTGCTCGTGAGGTCTTTTAATTTTTCATCCTCATCTTCAGACTCGGATGCTGCTAGAGAGGCAAAGTTGTTGTTGCCTCCCTTATAATACATCTCAACAGAGATGTACATCGACGTATCAACTGATTGTTTTTTGGTTTGTTGTCGTGTTTTTACTGTCTCAGCTGCTAAAGCAGCACCCATTTTCATTTTTGTTAAATTACTACTCGTAGGAGTAGTTTTTAATATCCTCCGCCTTTTAATGGCTTTCGCCACGGCACCGGCAACACTATTGTTGCCTTTGGCAACTACCGTTATGGGAAGAGCGGAGCGCTCTTCACCATCCATCACGTGGTTTCCTTATCACTTTTTGATTTTTTTGTATAATTGAAGAACAAAAAGAAGAAAAAAAAAAAACAAACAAAGTTCCGGGATCGAATCCGTATCCCAGGATTTGGTTATCGACGCCGCTAACCGCTTGGCTATCGAGCCAGATAATAAAAGTTCAACCAATTAGTTTTATTAGGATAACTCTATCACTATTATTTTACTTTATTATTGTTTTTTTTTCACTCAAGGAAAAGCCGAACACGTTTACACTCTGCGGAGATCTGCGAACGACTGAGGCATGATATGGAGCTCTCCGTAGCGATGAACGGTATGGTATTACAGTCTAAGAAAGAACTGAGGCTAAAGTAATCAACCTCTTCAGTTAGCGCGGCTTTTTGTCAGCTGTATCCAGTTGATTATTTCAAGTTGGTTGTCTCTTCGTGCTGAAATCGAAGATCTGTTCGATCTTTATGTCCTAGCCATCTCAAATGACTGATGCACAGTTCTATGAAAAAATTAATTTCTTTGTCGATCTCGTCCTCGAAAGCTACTTCATAACACTAGCCGCTTTTGTTAACAGCCATGATTCTGCACATTAGAGGCGATCTGTGTGAAGATCTGTGAGAGTCACATATAGAGTTCCTTTTTAGTGTGTATTTACTCCGTTGCATTTTTATGCAAGGGAAACCGAGCTGGCCAATACAACTCTTGATTTTACTTCTGACAACATATCATAGTTGATAGTGGAACAGAGGTAGACAAAGCATCTAACTACCTCTAAGTTTTAGTTGTCTATCGTGGAGTTTTGCCCGAGTTTTTGATAATACTCGTATGCTTTTTTTAATGTGACGCCACATCAGCGCCGAGAACCTGCAGCCTGATGCACACTCACAGAGGTGTCGCTAAGCAGTTTCTTCATCACTGTCACACCAAGTGGTGTATCATGTTGTATCACTTATGCCCAGCACACATGCGAGTAGGTGCTTAGGAAAAGCGAAGTACCCCATCAACCTACTGTCTTTTCTACTTAGAAAGTCGCTGACTTCTTAGAGGCGTCGGGAAGCATTCGTTTGGTCCGCCGACGATCTAGAGAATCATGCCATCTGCAATTATCCTCGTATGAAACTCATCTGACAATGGAGCCTTGATCTGGGAAGCAGGCAGTCCTAACACAGGTACGAGTCCTAAGCCTTGTCTAGAAAGTTCATCGGTGATTACATTTCCCGTGCCAAACGACTGCGTTTAGTCTTCTTATTTTCGAACTAGCCTGGAAGTCGTGAGAGGGTTTAGCAAGGCTTAATATACATATAAACAGATACTTTAACTGCCATCAGGGCTTCGTACAACTCCACTTGAAAACAGCCGCGAGTTTTTCCAAAGAAGAGCGAAGTCTTCAGTTGTCATCTCTAGAAGAACACCAGCAAAGTCGGTTAGTCTAAGTCCATATTCATAATTGGTGTCATGTAGGGTATATTTTCCGAAGACGCTGTGTTTTTCTAACATGTCGTTCAGCATCTGATCGAGTAGCTTTTAGAAGAAATCCTTGGCAAGGTCCCCTCACCTGTAGGGGTGTGATCTAATGTCATGCTTATTTCGGAGAATGAAACCTTGACCGGGATCAGATGACTACATGTCAAATAGACACCGCTTCTGCTCTATAGCAATCACCACAGTGTTTGTCTTAATTTGTCTTCCTTAGTTTTCCAGACATACGAGTATCTCGTCGTTCTCCTAAGCAATGATTTCCACTGCACTAAAAGTTCAATTTTTTCGGCTTTCTGTGGTCTGTTAAGGGTCCGATAACAGCATCTATATCCGAGACCGTTTATTGCATTTCATATCGGACAGTACGCCCTAAGGTATAACCCCCAACCTGGAGTGCTAGATCCCTCAGAGGATAGTGCAAGCAGCGCTTGGTTTGTTAGAGACTTCCTTGTATCCATCATATATTAATCAACCTCCAAAAGCTACTAGCTACAGTCTACGAAACTAACGATGAGCGTGTATCAAGCTTGGGTAAGCCTTTACAATTGAAAACATGGAACTGTTCTTACTCGTCTGGGCTGTTACATATCGTGTTAACCTGATCGACTGTAATATCGAGCATAAAAGTCATGACAAGAAGGACAATAAACACCGGCACTGATCTACAAAATCACGTCACCTTAGGCCTCGAAAGAAAAAGTTTCGAATTTATTACGACAATAAGTCCTCGAATAAGAAGAACTTACCGTCGAAGACCCATGCAAACGTGACAAGGAAAACGTCGGGTATGTAGCTGAAAAGTAAAATTCTTAACAGTATTGGTGATCCTGAATACGTAGTGGAGACAGTGGAGGCCAATAAGGATGATATTACCCAACAGAGGAGAAAGACAACCCACCAAGGGAGGCTTTTACGAACTCCTACGAAGACTCCGAAATATGACAGAAAAATCGTACTCGGCGATGTTAAAGACAAAATAGGAAAGGAGAATAACTTTGTTAGCAAGGTGGGCATGCGTATCTTGCATGACAATACATCCGGAAAAGAAAAGACTCTCATAGACATTGCAATGAGCGACAAATAGTAATTCCAAGCATGCGTTCTATCAATCTTAAAATCCACAAGGGCATACAGCGGTCTTTTAACCAGAGCACTTCCAGCCAGATTGATCAAATTGTCATATGTATCCGTGCATTCCGAGGTGCCAAAATTGGATCAGATAGCTAGCAAGTTATAGCACTTGTATGAATGAGCAAAATTCTGAAAGATTCGCAATATCCTTTTCTCCAGGGCCTTTTCTGACCTTACCCACCGCAATCTCCCTTCTAGTCACACATGACAAACATCAAGTTCGAGGGACCATTTGAAATTCTGTCTAATCTCTGAGTTTCACAAGACGGCCGCAAGTAAGGAAAACACAAAATAGAGTATCATGCACTACTTGGCCTCAGCACTACTTGACCTCAGCACTACTTGGCAGAAGACAAAAAAACAAACACAAACTTATTTTAGAGCTTAGTGTTCGAAACACCCCAGGTTGAGCAGATCGAAGGAAGCAAACAATTCGTTTTGGTAATTTTACCAGAAGGTAAAGAGCTTGCAAATTGGAATATAGAAGCATCGTAGAAGGTACAAAGAATGACTGCTGTAACTGCTTATAAACTTATAACGCGGTGTACATAACTAGAGATAGCTAACTAGCGATCAAGCTAGCTAAAGAGACATGTCTAAGACCACTCCGGTAAGATGTCATCTAAAGGGCAGTAAGTAAGCAACATTTCAATGAATACTAAAGATTTGCCGAGTCTTTCCCTCCAATATATTCTTCGCCTTGCTATGTTTTGCAAAAACAAGGATCATTCAGACCTTTTACTAACTTCGGATAACAAGAGAGCGAGAGACTGATATACAGAAGATTTTACTTTCGGAGGCTTGCTGCTGAAAATTAACTTTTTCAATTTTTTGTCCGTGGTTTGAACCCAAATCCTCTTGTGGAGTATTTGACCGACTTAATCATTCCATTTAGAGTAGTGAAATGGAAAATTTATAATCTTCACACTCGACAGTACGTAAATTTATTCATATCTATTGCAAAAACGCATGCCGTGTAGTATTTTCATCAGGTTCTCGCACCTTCAATACAATTCAGGTTAAAGTCTATGCAAAAAACGGCTTACTTTCCATTTTACAATATTGTATGATATGATATTTGCCTTTCCTTCAAAAGTCAAAAGAACATTAAACAAACTTGTATTCAACTACTTGCGGGTATTCCACAGAGCAAACAAATTGAGTTAACAGATCCCTTTCCACTGTAAAAAAATCAACAAAAACCACTGCCCACTTTGGCTAGTCTCGGGCTTGAACATAAAACTGCAATTTGAAAACTTTTCAAATTATCCATAAATGAATGTGTGCATTCCATCTGTGTGCATTGAAACAAAGAAAAAGGATAATTTATCATGATTTTCCCTTAAACGAAATTTCTGTTAAACATCAGTCAGGACTGACAAAAAAATTTACGACTACTAGCAGACAGGGTAAGTTTTCAGCAGAGAAAGTTTGAAACTTGTTCATTTACAGGGAAATAGCTTAAGTGGTGGCGGAACTGTTTTTGAGCTTTTTCGAGAGTTGTTTTCGTTTTCGAAAATTCACAAATTGCTGTAATTAGCTGTGGGTGTTTCGTACTCGTATAATGTAAAACTCAAAGTATTTGTAGAAAGATTTGCAGTTTGCAAAATTTCTTAATGACAGAAAAAAAATATGCCTGTGAAGAAAGTCACAAACCGACACATCCAAAGCTGTGGCATTTACCAGAAGTTATAATTGGATCGAACTATGGATAATTTGTTCCTTTTTTTCGAAAATAAGCGAGGAATTTGAAAACTATGTTATGAATCAACTTACCACGTATCTAACCACTTTTTGTTTATCTTTAAGATGAGGTTGGATTAGGAGATCTCTTGTCGAAATGAATACACAAAGTTACTAGCTGAAGATTGTCAGGAATTATTTCATTAAGATACCAGATTGACGGTGGAGCTAAATACTACAACTTGAGAACGGCCCTACAGCCCTCGAAGACAATGTATGTCCGAGACCCACGCGACCACAAAACGCCTTACTATAACCAAACACATCCACAAAATATAACGATGATGAATTAGTGGTCAAAATTAAATATTGACTAGAATGTAGGCTCTTAGGAGCTTATCTCATTCGAAGTCGAAGACAAAGAGTCGTTACGCCCAGCTTTTTATAAGTAATACGTATTACGAGATCAGATAATGCCTCGTTGGAGATATGTTCCTTTATAACGAGCATAGAGAATGTTCTAGGAAGAGTCGATTGGGTAAGAATAGCCGAATCTTACAAGCAGAAGCTTCTAACGAACCCCTGGAGAGTATCTCAGCAGAGTTCAGGGTTGTGGTTGTGCCAGCTAATAAGAACTGCTGGTATCTACAAATATTTCACAAGAATGGACGCGGAAACAGAAGAAACTTTGCTTCGTTGAAATGCAAGACGAATTTCTCAAGAGTTTTGTTATGGTTTGTGGAGATTGCCACCAATGTGCTGAACCGCTCAGAGTTATCTACTCGTATTAATCAATTTTTAATGGAAGAAGAAGATAAACTTAGTTACAAATATTTCGCCAAATATATGGGGCCTGCGTAGCGATTGATCGGGAAACTGCTGAATGTCCTGTAACTTGGATTGGTCCAGCAGCGCCACAATCAATTCCGTAGTGAATTGCTTGCCTTATCTCCCAGTGGTGTTCACCGGTAGCAGACTAAAATGGCAAGGGCATGCACGGCTATTAGCATTATGTTGGCTTACACCGTCATAGGGCTCACAACTCTATTTGGAAGAGATTAAAATATGTGACGACCAAACTAACGGCTTGGAATAAAAATAAGCCCACTGTTGACGACCCTAGCAAACGTTTAGAGTACATCGACCTTCGGATGTGGACGTGGAATGTGCGGACCCTTAACAGGGGCGCTGCGATGAAGGAAGAAAGCGACTCTGGAGCTCTACGAATAGAAGAGAAAAAAGAGAGATAAAGAAGGAAACTTTCAAGTAGAGTCACAGGCGATGATGTAAATGTTGAACAACTATTTCTACAGATTGTACAACTCAGACGATGATAGCCAGAACTTCCGTCCATCTGAGCAACACGAAGTAAGGATAGCAATATGTAAACCGAAATCCAATAAAGCAGCTGGACCTGGTGGAAATGACGTTGTGGAGAGCATACACCAACTGATTTTTAAAATCGGGTCAGAAGAGTGTATGTCTGATGAATGACGAATGGTAATACCAGCATTGTTTGCCTGATCAGCAAAAAAGGAGAGCCCCTCAACTGCGCCAATTATAGAGTTAGAAATCTCCTGAACATCGCATACAAGATCTTATCTGCAAATTGTGTAAACGTCTGAAACCTGAGTGGGCCCTATTAACGCGGTTTCAAAGCAGTAAAGTCTTTGGGCTAACAAGACACTTGAGTAGTAAAGTCTTTGGGCTAACAAGACACTTGAGTAGTAAGGCCCCATCCCGAAAAACTAAGGAAATATAATACTTTGATCATCCCAGTCCTACTTTAGGGTGCTCAAACATGGACCCTATCGAAAGCGGATTAAGATATCCTTAGTCGATTCCAGAAATATTCGCAACCGTTTGCGTTGACGGGCATTGTAGGTGAAGATCCAACGACGAACTATACTAGCTGTACAGTAACATCGATCTATTCAGAAAACTGCGCATCATTCGTCTAAGATGGTTAGGTCATGTAATGGGAATGGACATCAATGATCTGGGCCTATGTTTTGCTAAGTGCCAAAACATCTGGCCTGTATGGCTGTACACAGAGAAGTAATTAATTTTTAGCCCACGTGTATTTGCTACATCCGCTCTGAATTTCCGAGTCATTATTACAAACAAACACAAAAAACCACAAACACCGCGATGCCAAGTAAAGCAGTGAACTGAAAATTCTATGTTGGGTTACCGAATCAAATTGTTGAAAGTGTTTTGCCCAAAAGGTCACAGTGCACTAATCGAAGCTTCTATCCATCATTTATTACAGTAATACTGCAACAGCAGTGACCGAGTGCAAGCAGCAACAGTTTGACCAAGGGCAGGAGATGAAGGATGCCACAGTGTGATCCTCAATAAGTCAATGGTTTCATGGGTAGTGTCGGATCGCCCGGATCAATGTCGTCCATATTTTCACATAATGAAGGCCATTGACTGTAACTAGAGCTCTGATTTCATTTTTGAGAAAATATGGACCTATGACCACATCAAACAGTGCACTTTTGTGCGTATAACTGGGTCTGACGAGTTTGTTCTAAATTTGCTGCTCTCTAGAAATAACAATTTTGTTTGTTTTGAGCCAAATCACTAAAAACGATTTTTTGATAAAAGTAAGGCTCAACTTCAAGCTGCTCAAGAGCCCAATATGCGAACTCCCTCCACAAGACAAGGTCTCGGGGCTTTAGTTCTTGCACCATAGTCTCTGGTATTTAACGTAAACGCCTGTCTTGAAGACTTAAGTTTACGCGATGCCCATACATCCATGGGAGCAAGGAAACGCGTTGCTATCGATCTGCCGCCTTCCTGAGATACCAAAGCGGAACTTGTGTTGGACTACCGGGACTACCGGTGGTCCTGCCGCCAACAAGACCTATGACCGGCCGCTTGAAACTAGTCAAATCGTAGCAACCTTCGGTAACGTCATTTGAAGATGTTTACGATAAGCCCCGTAATTTTTATTAGACAACGTCATTAATGGGCGAAGCGTTGATAATTGGGCGGAGGCCCAGTTCTTGCAACAGCTAGAACATTTCCACATAGTGCACAAATATTGGCCAAAGAACGATCTACGACGAATTGACAATTCTGGATCTTCCGCCACATATTCACTCACAGCGACTGCACTTTTTTCCATTGACACGTTGTTGGTTTTCCGACCTTAGACAGAAATCTTCTATGCGAAAAGCTAATTGAAGACCAATATTCAAAATAAATCTGAATGATACGAAAGCGGTGTAGTGTCAGCCTTTTCGTGATGGTTTGAGCACGAGTGACCGTAGTTGGCTATGGAATCTGCTCGGAAATTTCTCCTTGTTTCGAAGATTTTAGTTTGATCTTATAAAAAACGAAAAAAATCAATCCAGGTACTGATTCTCTACCAAGTCTGTTAAGGGTTCGATTTTAAGGCGCGGTAAATACTCAAATGCTTTTAGCGACAACAGAACAAATTTTAAAATTGATAAGATTTGCATGGTCCTTTAATTTCACAGGATCATAATCACTGACAAATGATGGTATCCCTTAGCATTTCATAGTTGCTTTCGCTGTTCACTTCATGGAAATATCAGTTTGGACATTTAAGAAACACGAATAAGTGAATAGCTTTCTTACACAAATGAAAGGTGTCGCAAAATCTTGCCCTTTGACAGTGATTTAAATTATTCATACCCTTTCCATTTCCTCAGAGGAATCGTCTTATACGACTCAGTCTAAAGGCAACTAACTTGATGTTCCATGTTCCAACTACTTGACATATTTTCCAAAGGATATTTCAAAAGATGGTACAAAGAATACTAAATATCACTCCAATAGCGCCCAAAATACGGCCACCAAAAGTGAAAACATCAAGTCGTCGCGAACTTTGTACTGGTTAGCAAAAGCGATAATGTGACCAAATAATGATCCGAAAATTGTATCTGAAACTATCGCGTGGAACCTTCAAATGTCCTATCAGTAAAGTTTTTCTGGTATCTATTGTAACATACATATATCCTGAAACACTGCTCCCCGAAAAGAGCCGTCGAGCAATTGTTAAGTTGTCACACAGAAATGTCCTCATATAAATATTTTATTAAAATCTACACCCCAAATGCTACTCAAATACCCCACCTCAAGGATTACTCCACGGCTTTTGGTATCGCCCAACAATTTTTATTAATTACACCCCCGCCCCTCAAGGTACTTACAATTTTGTCATAGAATTGTTGCGTTCCAAATTCGGTAAACTCCACTACACCGTATATTGTAGGAGTACTCGTAATTCCACTGATTACTTAGAAGATAAGGTCGGGACTGGATACTGGATAGCTAGCTACGGTTTGGGGCTGGTTGAGGCCTGACTCAGCCGGATGCATGCAAATCATATGCAACAGCGATTAAATGCGAATTACGAGCGAAATACAGTCATCGTCGGCTAGGAGCTCGTTGGCATTGTGTTCGTTGTGTTATTGTTGAATTCCGTGAAACTCCTTTTGGCCAATGAGAATGCCACGTAGCTGTAGCTCCTATTACTAATCGGTATTATTACTACGACTGATGCTGGATGACAGGGCAGGTAGTCAGTCCACCTTCACTTTAACTACGATAATTATGATATTTCCTTCTGCTATTCCACCTAAAGTTCAGATATCAAATCCTTGGCATAACAGGACAAATGAGGTACTTGTTCTCCCCCACTATTTACATATACGATACATGAGTCCTGGTACAGTGGCATTAGCACTAGCACTAGCACTAGAGCTGGCGGCACATAGTTTCCTCTTTTCCTCGTTTTTTTTTTGTATTTCTATCTATTAATCTGCTCTCTGTTCTCGGTGTTTGCTTGACTCTCTCTCTAAGTCTGGCTGTGTATATGTATGGAGGTGTGTGTCTGTGAGGATTGTCGTTTATTTTTTTCTTTTTACTACTCACAGCTCAACTTTATTTATTGGTGGAGCAATGTGGAGCAGGACAAGAGCTAAGGGTCCTGAGTTTTTATCCTTCGCATATGCACATACTTATGACATGACGTATTGGTTCGGCTGCATGTTACCGCTACTACCGTAGTTGTTCTCGTTGTCGTTTGACAGGTCACCGGGAAAGAAAAATTCCAACAGGGGTAGGGTGATCGTATGGGACTTTAAAACGCGACGCAACACGGGTACGCGTATGGATACGACTACGGATACCGCCACAAGTTACGGGGGTGGTTGGTGGATTCAGAATTTTATCCGCGAGGGGGTTTGTTTTAATTTTTCTTTCAACGGAAAGTAATTAAAATCTGCGAGTGGTATGTCATTCGATTTTGTCTTCTTTTTTACGTTTTTTTTTTACTCTTGTTCTCCTCCTTTTGTTTTGGTCTTTTTGGGTGTTTTTCGTTTTGGTCGTTTGGTTTCGGTTGCGCGTTTCAAGAGGGAAACTCGATTTTCATTGTACGAAGATAGTGCGCTCGGAAACTGGATTCGTTTGGTTTGGGTATGTGTTGGCTAGTGTTGAACTAGACGATAAACGATGGCGCGGGGTGACAAAAAAGGATTTTTCTGTTTCCTGTGCCGGGTTGGGTTAGGGGTGGTTTGGAGAAAAAAACAAAAACCTAAAAGTCCAACACGCAAACGATGGGGAACGTACGACCCCGTACCGTCAAGCCGTCGTCGCCGTCGTCGCCGTCGCTATCGTCGTCGTCGTCTTGTAGTGTAATAATGAGTTATGACCCCTCCCTCGCCGCACACAATGTAAGTGTGTAATAACAAGTCGCGTATCGATTTACAACTCTCACATAAGTCAACCAACCCTGTTTCGCGTGTGAACACAGTTTTTCGTTTCTCGCTTTTTCTTCTTTTTTCTTTCTTCCTTTTGTTCTCTTGTTTTTTTTCGTTTCCTTTATGCTGATTTTAATGTTCTGCTTCAACTTCAACTTTTACTTTTGCCAATTCTGGGGTTTCTGGCGTTTCGACTGTTGCGACTGTGTCTGCTCTGCTGCCTCTGATGTCCCTTGTTATTGCCTTTTTTTCGGATTGTGGGAGTGTGTGTATAGGTATTGTGTTTTCTAAACTTTGTGCCGTCGCTTTTTGTGTTTCAACATTTCATTTCGATATTTTCCTTCAACTCCTTTGGCCCTAATTTTTTATTCCGTTTTCTTTATGTTTTTAATTTTCTATTAACCCTTAAACGGAGGGCAAATATACATCGCCGCTGTACACCTGACCATTTACACGAGAAACCGTTTCGTTTACCTCGATTACCGAACGTCAACTGAGGTTTGACGTTTTATCATTTGCAGTTAATGAGCTCCAATGAATGGCCTAAATGGTGGGGCTGTCGCATGCTCTCATTGGGAGCACGAAAGGCTGAAAAGTGTTCGATTTAGGCCATGCGCGCTGGAAATCTGTTTTCATAAAAAGAGTTTGATGGTTGGCTAATGTGGTTGTTGTATTGGGAATAAGAGCTTTTGCTTACTATTTTGTGGTTCGTGGAGTAACTTTTGATATTCAAGCTGACTTTGCTTTCATTTAGTGTCCCCGCTAAAGCTTGTTTTCACAGTGAGGCATAAAAGTAAAACGTCTTGATATAATTTTATTATAGACAATTCTTGGTGGATGTACAAAAGCAAAGCGATCCGACTTATCCTCTTTGCGTGAGGTTTAACTAATAAGAGTAAGACTAGTAAAAAAGGTGGTCAGGTGTGGTCTTCTAAGGTAAAGTCGTAGGACGATCCCTAAGAGTAACCAGAACAAGAAGACTCATTGCCTCCACGGCGATCGTCGGGCAATGGTGGTTATTTCCGGGTAAAAATTCCCTTTGATATTGCAGACTGCGTATGTTCTGTGGACACTCAGGCTTGTAATATTGATGGATTTTCTCTCTGTGCAAGTGTCATAGCACCGGCAAAAGTGAACCACGAAGAGGAGCCAACTTCTTTTAAAAAAGACTGTAACTCCAAGGTGGAACAGCAAGCGCCGGGGGATGCATGACTAAAAAGGTGCTTAGTCTTTAATTTACGAACTTCGGATACTGGGCTACCTCCGATTTAGAGGAGAGCTGGGTACTCCTCTCAGCAAAACGAAATCTGCTGTTAGGTCACTTTCATATCCCGTATACCCGTTGGAATCAAAATTGATCCAACAATAGTTTCACTTTTAGAGACTAATGCCTCTTTAAAAGCATAAATTTCTAGGAATGCACCAGGAGGATGTTATCGATGTTTCCATTGAGCTTCAAGACGAAGAACTGAAGCCGTTTTTTGACAGCTCTACAATCAGGGGTGGCTGGGTCGAGTTTGTTTGCTATAATGAAGCCACTGCAAATTAGCTGAGGAGTAATTTCTCAAAAAACAAGGAGATATGCGGTCTGAATGTAATATTAGTGGAAGAGGACCAATTTCCTCTCCGCAAGGCATTCTCACGTCTGTTTACTGTAAATAGTAGTGCGATGAAATGGCTAAACGACCTAAATGGTAATTTCTCGTACTGTTTCGGTAACCTGAGGCCAATTATAAGGAGCTCAGATAAAATTTCAGCTACCTCCAACACAACCAACACCAGCAGTCTGTCAATGAGACTACTAAACAACACCGTTAATACGGCTGCAATTAAGGTTGATAGAGGACGCGAACTCTACCCCAACGAGCCGATTAACACAAGAACCAGCTGCGGTGAGTTCCTGTACCTCTACCGAGGAGTCAAGCGGCAGAAAGCGCAGCTCGTCCTGCAAGAGTGAGCCCAAAGAGGCACTCTCTCGGCGAGGTTCCCATATGGCGGAGGGTTGATAACAAACCGAACCGCATACGGAACTCGCATGGGTGGTGGTGCCTCGTATACCTTAAACCAACGATGCGCAAGAGAAACCATCGCCCTATGACTAAGCCAAGAATCTTGGGCTATTGAAGGTAAGATATTTAGCTTCAAAAATATTGAGAAAAAAAGCGAATTTTAGACCGTGTGCCGCTTTACTGTTCAGTTCCAAAATTAAATATCTTCTCTTTCGAGAGTTTGACGCCTTAGATTTGGTGACAGCGATCATCGAACTACCTCAGGGGAATGCAATGCAAGAGTTCCTGTGCGCTTTAGCCTATTTCCCCGGAGACATAGATGCGATTTTGCCTGTTCTGGTACAGGACCTGACCGAACTGTGGCACCATCGCAATTGATATCTCGTTACTTATCAAGCACAGGCATGTGTCAGGTGAGGCTTCCTTATCGGACCATATGCACATAAGGTTGAATATAGGAGGGAATATCGGACAGGGCTAAACTAGATACATGAGGAAACAAGCGAATTAGAGTACTTTTCAAGAAAATCTCGCAATTAAAGCTGACTCACTGCCCTCGTTTCTACAGACCTACGGTATTGTACTAGTATTTTGCTCTGCCCCCGCTTTTTAATAGGCAACGTCATTAATGGCCGAAGCCTTCATAATTGGGCAGGGGCCCTGGGACCTATACAAGTCCGTTTTAACCAACTTCAATAAAGAATTAAGAAAGACCAAGAGAGCTTCCTGGAGAAAAAATTGCGAGAACCTGGATAAACTGTCAAAAATCTCGCCTTCTCTCAAACTTCTCTCAAAGAACTATTCAACCGGTCTTTTACAAGAAGAAGGTGGCATTTCACAAATAGTCGAGAGGGAACTCTAAAAATGCTATTTGAGGTTCATTTCTCAGAATCGACCCGTTTCACCAACACACAAATATCAATTCTGAAGCCTGAAGCTCATCCTACAGCAACAGAATTAAGAGCTTATCTCGAAATATGTTCAGCATAGGCAAAGTTGAATGCCCATAAACCGACAAACGGAATTTGCCGCTTGCCTCATTTGCCTTCCTAGATATTGAAGGTGCCTATCATAATACCGGATCTGAATCTATTTCGGAAGCCATGTCCACTAACCGTTGAGTAAGAACGATGCTCATACACCTGATAATATCCACATCTTTCGGTGAGACTAAAATCTCTGTCTTAGACGTCAAAGGTTGTCCACAAAGAGGTGTTCTCTCACCACTCTCGTGGTCACTTATCATTGATGACCTACTAGTAAAACTTAGTAATCTGGGCTATCAATTAATGCTGACGACTTAGTCATAATAGTGAAGGGCAAACACCCTTCAGTAGAGCTATACTTATTCCCTTCACTCGTAAAACAAATCTGAGCCTTAATCAAATCTCACTTAACGGTACAGTAATTGTGTACTCCAACGAAGTAAAATATATTGGAATGGTTCTCGATAAAAAGGCTAAATTGAGTTCACATGTTAATAATAAAATTACCAAAGCAACTAAAGCCATGTGGGTTTGCCGTCGTATGTACGGTAAGCCCTGCGGCTTAATCCCAATGGTCACCTATTGGACATATACAATAACGATACGACCCATGATCACCTACTCATCAGTACTATGGTGGAACAGGACAAAAGAGAAATCTGCCGTAAAAAGCCGCAGCGGCCACAAAGACTTGCATGATTCGGCATCGCTGGCGGAAAGTACGCATGCCAAACAACAGTTAGAGAAGCCTTCATTGGTTTAACACTACTCCATCTCTTTATACTACTACACACAGAAGAGATTAATCACTCAGATCACACGGATCAAATAAATCTTCTCTCCGAAATCTCCGAACTTGACATGATCTGCGCGGTAAACGACCGACTACCTAAGACTCCGTGCTTCGGTAGACGGTTCAATATAGTTATCACGAGAAGCATGAGATATATCTCAAACCTTAAAGGTATCAAGCGTCATACGGATGGATGACCACCCGGGGTGGTGCTGGTATATTTGGCCCAAGCATCAGAATTTCGCAACCAATGAGAAAAGTCCCAGTGTATTTCAAGTGGAAATAAATGCCATTCAGGTGTGCGCGATTCTCATTTTCGATAAGGAAATGAAAGGCATCCCCATACATATACTTACGGACATTCAAGCAGCCACTAAAGTATTAGGCGCTAATCTTACTGACACTGCTTCAATACGCTAAATGACCTCTCCTATAAGAACAAAGTAAAATTCTGATGGGTGACTGGTCATAAAGGCATTGTCGGAAATGAAATAGCCGACGAGCCGGGTAGAATCTAGCACTATAACCTCCACATTAAGGGTTGCGCCGTTGGGTTAGCTGCCCGACCAAAAACGACATGTGTTGGGAAGCTACAGACAGCCTCAAATATAGATGGCAGCAAACATAAAAGTGAAAACGAACAATTACTGGTGGACAAGCAGTGTTGCAAAACAGATATCACTCCCATCTAAGTGCGATAGAATAGGCCGGATGGATGGAAAAGGATGGAAACTCTGAAATCTGCTTTGGTGATTGGTAATTATATTGAGCGAAAGCAGCGCCTATTTGGATGCGGATTCGTCATCAGAGGACGTCTTAGGCAAGTAGCTTTAAGCTTCAAAGATCTGAGCGATTACATGAATATAATCGGAATCAAGGCCTAATTCGAAAACATAAGCCTGATATGCGCTAACACCCCTAAATAAAAAAAGGACAAATATGTCTGGACGTATAAGTAACGACCTAATCACGATATTAGGATCGTCATAGGTGATTTTGACGCCTAGTTATGAAGAAAGGACATCTTTTCGAGCGCCGTTGGAATATATACATACATACATAGCCTACACGGAATCATCTCCGAAAATGGATTCAGATTAGACGACACGGCAATGCGAAACGCCATCGTAGGTAGATTCCTACACATCAATATTCATTTGGGGACCTGGCAATTACCTGATCAAGCGTTACCCAGATTAATAAACTTGAGATCGACGCAAAATAGATCGCTAGTATTCTGGATATCCAAATGTGTTGAGCAGCCGACGTCATCTTAGACCACTACCTCGTTGTAGCCAATACCGGACACCTGAACACCGAAAAAGTACTGTAGGGAAATTTGCCCATGTACGACTACAATGCCAAGGGATTTCTTGTGTCTTTCCGATAGAGTTTCCAAATACCCTTTAAGAAGTCCTAGCAAGCCATTTGAGTCGCTTCGTCTAATGTATTAGGTTTCACCGACCCCTGGTTTGACGAAAAGTATCAGCAGACATATGCTGCCAAACAAGAGACATTCAAGGAGGCTCAGCAAAGAAGGACGAGAGCTGCTCACGACCTTCGCAATTTGAACACATTGGAATCCTCCAATATGAAGGATATCCGATCGGTTGTTTTGAGGGCGAAACTGTCTCCGTGCAGTTTCTTATACTCTAAACATTCTCAGGACAAAAAAATACTATGAGAATATTCGGAGTTGGACGGCTATAATCAGAAGAGATCGCCAGAACTGTTTCCAATCACGTAGTGACAGCCAGTTGAAACACTGACAAAATGACATCAGAGATGCCGCCTCCGATGAGTTGATGCAGCAAAGAATTGATTGATACATATCAGTGTGACTTTAGGCCAGCAAAGTCCACAGGTGAGCCTTATGGAGCAATGCCTAATGTTTCAGACCAATTAATCTGGCTTCCTTAATGTTGACGAACATGGAAAGTTTCATGAGCAGACAACTGCTTTGTCAATGTATCCTCTGTCTCAGATGCAATATGCCTAAGTCTAAAAATCTGGTGGAAGATTTAAAGATCTAAAGACGCACTCATCATTCCGCAGCTGTAACATCTTCGCAGTTATGTATATGCTGATGATGTTTCTGGTCATTCTGTCCGCGCATCTTCCGTTTAAAAATAAGGAATTTTTATAACCGCCGGCTGTCTCTAGACCTATGGACATGGTGGTGGTGTAACGACACTAGAACCTCTGTTAATGCGAAAGCAAGAAGTCAACCTTCCCAGTAATCAGGGCAGTTTTGTCGGTTCGGGTCTTTACGGATGGTCGCACACCTGATGTATTATGCAGCGGTGGTGTTTTTTTAGAGGATGATAACGTTAGATTGTACTCCTCATATGGAAGACTTCCGTCTGTCTTTCAAGCGGTGATGAACGAAAACCTGATGGCAATGAACTATGCTTTGAAGAATCGGTGGACGGATCAAAGTATTCGCGTCTGAAGGGACAGCTAAGCTCACATCTTTATTAAAATTATAAATTCGTTCCAGGTACAAAGTTCCGAAATTAAAAGCATTCCAAGAGCATTAATCTGGAATTGATCTCTCAATAGAATTCCAAAAATTCACCAAAAACATCGATCTCATCTTTACGGTGTATGAGTTAGATTTTTGATTCAGAGATTACATGTTTTATTGGTGATAGCGGATGGAAATCTCGCAGATCTGGCGTAGATTTTCTGTTTAGATTTTATGTATTTCTTTCGAAGTGATAATTTCTTTTTCGGCAGCAAATTGCAGTCGTTGACGTTAACATTTATCGGAATGAAATCACGAACGACAATCTTGTCGGGGGAAGTTAAGTTTTGTTGATATATTTGGCACAACGATAGACTTTGTTCGTGGAGATAAGTCATCTGTGTGGGCGATAGGTTTTGGTGATTTGGCGAGTTTCATCTCCTGCATTTGCCGGCTTTATGCAAGAATTGTGTTTAAAACAGGCTGATCGTTTTCTTTGCTAGCTTTTTTGAGGATTTCCTCGGCCTTTTCATCGCCCAATTCGACGGAAACTAGCGAATGTCGGATAACAGTGTAGGGATATGATTTCACTGGGAGTGTGCTCACACGATGGTATTTTGCGTGTACCTGGGAGCGGTTTTTTCGCCACCTGTGGAATGTTTCTTAATATACACCTTGTTGGTTTGCTTGGTATGGATTAGGTATATTTTTAATGGAAATAAATAGATTAAAACTGGGACAGAAGTTCTGTTAGAGATTTCGAGTTAACAGGGGCGGCAGTTGTTTTGCGCGCTCCGCTGATTTTTAAGCTACACTTAAAGCCTTGCTGGGCCCTCAATTCACTTCCAAGCTAATTTGAGAATGCAGGGTTTCTCTGAACATAGTTGGAAGCCTGAATTTAATGAAACTTGTTAGATCTCAGGTCCAAATGGGATTGGGGGAAATAAGACCACCGATAAGCTTGTTGTAAGGCTCAAAGAGGGACTTCTTAGGACTCGAACGAGAGTTTGAACTGCCTGCGTTTTCTACTAGGGCTTCCATTGACGGTTGTTTGCAGCAAGTAGTTAATAAATGACACAATCTCCGGTGCTGCTCCCTGTGAGTGATGACAGCTCGGTTGAGATGATCATCGTCCATCTGATTCATATTCGCCTAAAGACATCATACTTATTTTTGACATTTTAGGCAATGTAGAATTGATTCATTAAAGAAAACACATCTTTCATGGCATTATCAACTAGTTTCAATATATTCTCCTTACATCAAATAAAATTCACAAAAGATTACTTAATACTAAATGACAACGAGTATACCTATTAGAATTGACTTAGATCAGTTAACATACTTACGAACTACGGATTACTACAAGAATCACAGAACATTATTCCTTATATCAACTTGGCAATAGTACACTCTACAATAAGTGCCACGACTGTTTTATCATGTCGGCAGCCTTCTCTGCAATCATAATCACTATCGCATTCGTGTGACCTGCCGGGATGAATGGCATTATAGAGGCATCCACCACGCGCAGTCGTTTAATACCGTAGACTCTCAGTTCTGGATCTACTACTGCATCTGGATCAGATGCAGGTCCCATTTTACAAGTTCCCGATTGATGTTGAAGACTTGAGCCGTACAAACGAAGACAACATCTCCAGTATGACTCACTGTTGAAGGGTTCATTCTCACAGCCTAAAAATGGTTTCGTGTAAAATTGACTACCCATCTTCCTCATCGATTTGGAGGTGCCAATTTGAATGATCTGTAGGATAAAAGGTGAGCAACACAATTGCAACTGATTATTAACCTACCATCTGCACACCCTCAATCATTGCGCGAATGTCATCTTCGTTGTCCATGAAGTTGGGTTGCATTCTTGGCCAATGGAATGGACTTTTGCTTCGGAGGGATACACGCCCTCGGCTTTTAGGGCGAAGGAGTACCGGTACCAAGCCATAGGTATCCTATAACAAAAAAAAAAAAACTTTCTAAAGCAAATTTATATGAGAGCAATCATAATCGTACTCACCTTTCCAATGATATCTCCAAAAACATTCTCGTAGAACTCATCGGTTATTCCAAGTAAGTCCCTCATAGTTCCTAAAGTATCTCCACTTAAAGATCCAGACCCCAGAACTATCTCCATATTTGCATAGTCATCGCCATATTTTGAACTTGGCGTTCGAACAAAGGCAAATCCTTCAGCTCCACCAGGAATTGTATAAGGCCCCTGACCATGCAGGATGTACTGAAACACATCAACGGGATTCATCAAAGTGCGGTCATTCACAGAGCTCTCATTGATAAGAAACACCAGTCCATTCAAAGTCACGTGGTCTTGTAGATTGTACCCAACTTTGAGATCCTGAATTATAGGGATGTCGAATTCTGCTAGATTTTCCGTAGGCCCAACACCAGATAACATCAATAGTTGTGGTGAAGCTATAGTTCCAGCCGAGAGGATGACCTCCTTTCTAACATAGACAATGTGCTTCACCTTGTTCTTTACGAATTCAACTCCTACAGTCTGCTTCGTTTTAGGGTCGATGATAATCTTCGTTGCCCAGGATTTCATTGATATATGCAGATTCGGCCGGTTCATTGCTGGTCTTATGAAAGCCTTTGCCGTGCTGCATCGTCTTCCATCTCGAAGGGTAGCCTGAGATCGACTGAAACCCAACAAGTGCTCACCATTTGGATCAGAGACATTGTAGCCAAATTCGTAGCCAGACTTCAAGAACGCATTCAACAGCTTTGACTTATATTTGGAATACTGCACATTAAGAGGACCATCATGACCGTGATAAGTTGAGTCTTGTAGTTCAGGGATACCAATGTTCTCTGATTTCCTGAAGTACGGCAGAATTTCATCGTAGCTCCATCCGGGATTACCAAGCTCTGCCCAATGATCATAGTCCCTGCGATGTCCTCGGGTGTACAACATGAAATTGATAAGACTCGTCCCACCCAGACCTCTTCCCTTTGGCCAATTACAAACACCACCTCTCAGTCCCTTGCATGCATTCTCTACTGGATCCGATTTGTAGCCCCAGTTGTAGCGAGTCATTTGTGTGAGGGCTGCTGTAATAGGCACATCACTTAAGAATGTTTCCTGATCGCCGGCTTCTAGGAGAAGAACTGTTGCATCATCCACTTCACTCAGCCGGCCTGCAGCTACACATCCTGCGGAACCTGCACCTATGACAATAAAGTCGTACGTGCTGTGATAGACATTTGTATCTGGAACGCGAGTATTCAGGAGAGTTGTTTCAAAGTCCCTGGCAAGTTCGACTAGGGCTTGAGATTCGACATGTGTGATGTAGTGAAAAACACTCAAGATGAAGATGCTTTTCAAAGGCATTGTGAAGGATGATTTATTTCTGAAAAGAAAGGAGAACGAATATTGTATAAATCATTTCGAAACATTGTGGAGAGGAATCATTATCTTGCACATCTTGCAGAAGAAAATGTTACTTAGACTTTCCCAGTTGTATAGTATTATCCCTCTAGAACACAGTCGTTCATAGAACTCAGTAGAGTTTAGACGTGTTTCGGTTTACGAGTGAGTAATAAAACGAATATGTAAGACATTTGAGGAGTTTTATTAGGCTCCAATTGGCGCAGAGTCCACTCCAAGTGGAGCGAACATTTTTTCTGTTTTTTTTTTCTTTTTTCTTAATTTAAAAAATAAATATAAAATATGAAAAATGAAATATGAGCAAACAACATCACGCGATGCATTCCGGTGAGCGGACCAACTAAGCCGGGACCAGCGGAAAAGTCAGGCAATGCTTCAAGCTCTTCAAGCCAACCAGAGCCAAAGATGAAGAGGAGGAGGAAGCTGAAGCCAACTTCGGACCTAATGAAGCGCCCTTCCCTGTCATCATCAACAGAAAAGATGCCTGGTGGAGCGAGGGAAGGGGCGCCAATAGTATTAACAAGGGCAGCAACAAACGACACAAAGGCACTCAAAGGTCATTTCCCACATGTGTCCGATGGTGAAGAAGGCTAATGTATGGAAGATGATAATATCTTTGCATCTCTGGCGGCCTCTGCGTCAGACGACAAAAAGGAGGAGGTAGAGGAAATAAATAATAATATAAAGCTTCTCTAGCTAAACAAATAGCAAGAAGGGAGAAGGAGCAGCTAGGAGTACTTCTCGATTCTCAATAGCCACAACAACAGCAGCAACTAGCAGAAAAAGAAACCCAACACATAACAACACAACAGCAACAACAAAAACTAAAACAGCAGCCTAAACATATGCAGTCTCAAAAAACAAATCAGCCTTCACCACACCAACAACAAGAACAAAAACAACAGCAGCAGCAGAAGAGCCAGCAACAATAACATCGGAAACAACAGCAACCACAACAACAACAGCAACCACAACAACAACAGCAACCACAACAACAACACAAGACATCTAAAACAAAGGTTCCTTCCACCTATCAACACTTACAAAATGGAACTTAACGAGACGATAGAACTATGTAAGTCGGCCATAGGCAACAACTTTTTTATAAAAAGATTATCATTAGATAGAAATTTACTGAAGGATTCGACGACGGAGTTCTTCTCCTACACCCCGAAGGGGGAGAAGCTGAAAACAATGCTGCTGAGGGGGTTAGAACCTTACACTGATCCGGAGGAGCTCCTTGCATCATTTCGTTTTTTTCGTGTAAATTATGAGAATCATGACACCACTTCGAAACGGCATCAAACTCACTCTGAAGATTTTTAACGGCCGTGTTAAGGTCTCTATGTTTGACAACGATAGCCATATCGTCCGCAAATGCATACGCAGTACTATTTTTGAAAACCCGTAACAGTTCGTTTGTAAAAAGAATTTATAAGACAGGACCAAGTTCGGATCCTTGAGGAACGCCGTACAAGCTTGATTTTTCTTGGCTTATTTCCGTTGCCACCTTAACTCTGATTGTTCTATCAGTGAGATAGTTTTTGATATTACTCCCCTCACACCGATTCTTCCGAGACTCTCTATAATTTTCTCATGAGATAATGTGTCAAAAGCATTGCTGAAGTCAATATAAAGTACCACAATGTTAAAGTTTCTGTTTAATCCTGCATTGATTGTGTTCGCAAACTCTCTTAATAGTCTGTCCGTGCTTTTGTTTCTTTGGAAGCCATACTGGTTTGGATGAATAATTTGATGTTTTTCTAAGAAACCATTGAGCCTATTTACCATAACGTCCTCCAAACACTTTTCAACAGCAGATAGAATAGAAATAGGCCGATAGTTTTCTACATTATTTTTAGCACCAGCCTTGCAGATTGGCCGCACGATAGCTGGAACAGGGAAAAGTATAGAGGCGTTTAATATTAGATCTATTGCTCTTATATTGTCAGCTCCAGATTCTTTTTTAGTGTTCAAACGACTTAAAATTTGAACAATTTATTCTACTGAAGCTTCTCTTACAAATATACTTCGATGCACCTGTACATTCTCATGGCTAGATGTCTTAGTATTACATAAGTGTAAGATAGATAGGGTATTTTTAGAAAACTGATCCGCAAACTTCTCCACAGTGCCATTAAAATAGTTATTTTTTTATTGAAAAGTTGTTGCATAGTACTTCGTCTATTGGAAGTTTCTTTCTCCCCAATAAATCATTTATGATTCTTTTCTTAGGATCATTTTTATTTTCGATAGATTTCTGTTTATAAAAATTAGTTTTGACTGATTGTATTTTTGCGTTAATAGAAATATTAAAATTCAAAAATAAAATAGTGCTGAAACTAGCGGTCTATTCTACGAGTTATGCAAGACAGCGGGAAAAAACTCCGTATGGGCCTGCACTAACTCATGCAAAAAAAAATGTTTTTTTGAAAATCACAAGACGAGAGATTCTCTCAGTTGAACAAATTCCTCAGTTCATCAATCTCCTAACCACTACATATAACTCCAACTATACTCCAACTGGTACCGGAAAAAGCGACAATCCATCCGTGATCTTCTCGACTCTCGTCCGGGGCACGGATTCTGGACGCCCCATCCAATATACTGAAAAAAAACTTCGGCGATTTATTTAGGCGCTGAACCCGGAAATTCTGGATCACTTGATTCCGATGGCTGCTGCGATGCTTTCTGCTTTCTCTGGTTGCCCAGAGTTCTGTTTGTGACGGCTTGTCTCGGGAAACCGAATAGGTGGAATGGCTCCGGAAGTGGCACACTCTGAAGAACTACCGTCTAAGGAGCAGATGAAGAGGAAACGAAGACGTGGAATAAGCACGTCGAAAAAAGACGCAAAATGCTGTCGAAGGCGCGGGTGCTAAAAGTCTCACGACTCCACACCCACTGAAACCGACCTTCCTCTCAGAACTGAAACTGCACCCTCTTCTTCTGTCCTAAACAGGGGGGCCCCCGCCTAATTATCAAGGCTTCGCCCATCAATCACGTTGTCTAATAATAAAAGGGGGCAGAGCAAAGTCCTGGTCTTATCGTAAACATCTTCAGATGATGCTATCGAAGGTTGCTACGATTTAATCAGTCACAAGTTGCCGGTCATAGGTCTTGTTGGCGGCTGGACCACCGGTAGTCCCTACCAGGACTTAAATCACGGTACCATGGGAGTCAAGAGCCCCCCGGATCTCGGTCCGGGCCTGACTTGAAGAGGTAGACCCCCTTGTGGGAGCGTCATGGTGGCTGTGGTTTAAGCCCAAGGTTGCGGGAACTTTCTTTTGGTTGACCCAATTTAGAGTTGTAATAAGTACTGGGTGCTGCGACCCTAAGAGCAGTTAGAGGTTTTAGGTCGGCCTCGACTCATACCAAGGGTGGAACTTGTGCCGGCAACACAGTTCCGAATTGGTATCAATGGATTGACAGAGAGCGATGGCAAGGCGTATCCTTGGCCCAATGGATGTATGGGAATCCCGTAAACATAAGTCTACTATACATGACAGGTAGTTTACGTTAAAAATTAGACACTAGTGTCCCAAACAGGGCCAATAAGAAGAACATTTACGGCGCTCTCTCTGTCGGTGGGACTTTCCGCGTACAATGCCCGGATGAAACCTGCAGATCTAGTGAACGGAAATCACATGAAGCTGTTAAACTCATCGACGAAAACAAAATGGTTTTACGAGTACATGATGTCCAGATAAAGCCGGTGCTACAACAAGCAAAGGTCATGGTACTCTGGTGGTGGCTTTCCCCGCGCAAGATCGCCCCTTCTTGGAAGAACGTGGATTTGCGACTTCGTAAACAAACCAGAAAACTTCTAAACACGTAAGTTAAGACTTATTTGGAAGAATACTGGAGTCATTACATATCAAAACGAATAGAATATAAGAAGCTAATTCGGATTTCGAAGAGTGCCTCTTCTAACGGCTTTTGGGAAAAGATCGAAACTATCGGATTAGCCAAGCTGGAATGAGTCAAAATATCTAATGGTACCTACACTGAATCGAAAGTAAAGACTCTCAGTTTCATGTTTGCTGCTCGCTTCCTAGGTAACCTAATCAGAAACAGCTCAAACCCAGCTCTTATTAACATGCTGTTGCTTCCGTTGATGGCTTCAAGAAGCCTGGCACCTATAGCATATACCCAGTTATGTTACATAAAGGCATAGATCAACTGCTAGTGTTGCTCGCCAAGAACTTCATACCTATAAATGTGGCTTCCTTCATGTTGGAGAGCATGAATCGAATGGTGCGCGAATCTCTGTCTGTGATGCAACACGCTTAACGGAAGATCTTTCGAGAGTGCGCTTTAAAATCTGGTAGACAGAATTGAAGGCGCACTCGACAAGAAGGAATACGTGCTGGACATTTTCATCGACATTTCAGCTCCTGTAAAATCAGCTTTTTCCCCTTAACGTTACAGCCAAAGGAATGGTACTGTGCTGTTATATGTACTGTGCTACGTCATCTACAACTCCATTTAGAGTTACTTCGACGTGTGCGAAGCTAAAAGAAACTTCATGGTTCTGTCGGGACCCTGGAGTAAATGATGGTGGTGCAAGAAACCTGAATGGCCAACGGCGGCACTTAAAACCTCAGCGAAGTTTCTGACATCAGACCGTTCAGCCTATGCCTGTGTTCAGGAGTTTTAAGTCCTGGCCCTCCAGGTTGTGGGTTACTCGTCGGGATAACATGGTCACCGTAGAAAAAACAAAACCAGTTCAGATACAACCAACTCTGCACGTGACACGTTAGGACCCTTAATAGACAACGTGTTAATGAACAACCCCTATAGGCGCTAGACTGCTATAAAGCAGATACAACTGCAAACCAAGAAGTGCGATGGAATGCGTCCATCTATCTACTACGGCGACTGCTTCAAAGAAGATAGACAACGCCTATTTAAATGTGGATTTGCTGCTCCAGGCAAACTTAGGCAAGTATTAAGTTTTCAGTCTGTAAGCGAATGACTCATAGCAATCCGCATAAAAGCCATATTAGGAAATATAAGCCTGACTGGCATTCATGCCTCTAAAGAAGATAAGGTTGACAACGTCATAGCCAAATTCTATGACTTCCTACTCCGAACAGTCCATAACGCAAGGCTGCGTAACGAAGACGAAGAGCCTGCATAACACCACGTCTCAGAATGGATTCAGGTTAGAAGATTTTGTAACGGGGCGTTACCACATCTCAACATCCATGAAGGGACTAGGCTAGAGAAGCTACTTCCAATGTGATCGGTTTCAAAGCGTCACCACAAAGAAACCTCTGATTCGACAACAAATATAGGCAGGTACATTCAGAAAAAGAAAAAAACGTAAAAAACCCCGCTACATCGAAGGACGAGAGGTACTCATTAGCCATTGGAGCAAAAATTAAGACAAAAGCACTGGCTTCTCGAAAAGAAAAAGAAAGAGCTCGAGAAGCACGCAATAGTGAAAAAGGAGAGATCTTAAGATCTTCGTGTAAACGTTCGAAAGTTTTGTCGATGAATTAAACGAACATACCAGTGCTACAAGTCCAGAATGCCAGTATGAGCATGGACAACCAATAGTAGAGTCACAGTCGGTGCTGTGAATATGGAAGGCCTACTCCTGAAAACTATTTAACTGCGATGATGGCTAAAATTCCGGGATGGAGAATTTCGCCCCCCTGACCTAGTGTAGGTTATGGTAGCAATAGCAAAGCAACTGGCGCTGACGGACCGGTTAACAATATGCACTTGCAAGATGTCACAGGAAAGCATTCCCGAAGAATAGAACTCAGCCCCAGTTGTTCGATCAAAAATAAACGAGACCTTTTGAATACACTAACCATAGAGATATAAGCGTCGTGGCTTCAGGCAAGAAAAGTCCATCATCAATCAAATATTCACACTTCGGTACATCTCGGAAAAGACCTGGGAATTTCAGATTTATATATTTTTTAACTTAGCGCGCTTAAGGGGTTAAGGTACCACTAAAGTGTTTGCACACTGCGCCAGCGAAGAAAATTTAGGGATGAAGGAAATAGAGGTACCGATGTACGTTGGTTTTAAATGTTTGAATGTTACAATGACTAGGAAATAGAGAGCGACAAAACTAAGTACATGCGGTCATAAAGAAAAAGTCATCATTGGCAGTTCAAAGCTTGAGGTAGTAAGAATTTAGTCTACCTTGGCGCCGACATCACAAACACCATCAGTCCATAAATCAAACTCAGAAATACTCTTGCCCAGGACGCAAATAAATAACGGAGCCTTCTATCGTAGGACCAAACACGCTTTATACAATTCTTGCTCTATGGCACAGAGTCTTGGACTTTGTCAAAAGCGGATTGAGAAGATAAATATACTGCGGATTATCGTTTCCATTTGTATTGACTGTGAATTGGGGGAACAATTCAACCACGAACTGTACGGGCTGTACAGGGACATCCGTATAGTTCGTGTCTCCAGATCCCAGATGCCTGGGTCATGTGATTATCATCCGCATTTTGCCGGCCCATTCCGTTGCACTTCTTAGATTGCAGGAATATCTACTTTATAGCAGTCTAGGGCTTCCACGTATTATTGGGCAACCCGTGGTCTATTAAGAGCCCTAACATTTTATGTGCACAAACCGAAATTCGTTGCCCTTAAAAGGTTTGCGGAGGTGGTCAACATATTATCCGTCCGTATCCGAGGCTGCTGGTTGTCTTTAAATTATTTTACTTTTTTCAACCAGCCATAAATATAACTCCTGCACAAGGGGCCAGGCTAAGCGGTCCGGTGTCAGTAGTCTCTCCGAGGTTATGAGAGCCACCGTTGGCCGACACAACCATGAATCTCGCTTTAGACATGGGCTCCAAATACGTCAATGAATGCAGTTCTAAAGGAAGTTGTTGCACCGATTAGATCAAACTGGTATGGGATTCCCCACCGCCATCCAGGTGAAAGCCAACAAATTGAGTTAGAATTAATATCTTCTGCTATGAAATGAGGTTAACCCTTTGGAAAGTTAGGTTCAAGTTGTTTTCAACGTTTCTGGCTTAGTGACCGAAAAATTACAATTGTACGCAATTGCGCCCAATCCCTAAATCAATCATGCTCACGTAGCTTCTGTCTTGCTTCTGTTTAATCTTGAAATGTTATGCAGCCGAATGCTCCTGCACAGTTTTTCAAAAACTTTCAAATCTCTTAAAAATAACAATATTTCATGCTCCATGAACATTTGTTTATGGTCTTAGCTTACTGTCGAAATATGGATAATTTTCGTGGAATATTTTCGACGCCAATAAAATTTCAAAGTTTGCTTGCAAAGTAAAATTTAATTTTTTTATGGAATTTTATGATAATTTCCCAGAGTGTTTCAAACGCAAATGGCAAGTGGAAAGCATTAAATGGCAATTGTCTCGCTAGGAGTTTGCCTTAAAACCTATTAGAAAACTATTTGTGGCCACAATTCCAGATTTTTTTATAACTTCACAACCATTCGGCTGTAAAATACAAATAAAAAATTAGTGCTTCGGGTTAACGATGTTTTGGTGTTTCATCGTGATAGTTTTATCCGATTTACATGGCCCACTGGGCTTTTGGTCCATAAGCCATAAAAAAGTTCAATTCTATGGATTTAATAAAATTGTCTGTTTTCCTATGACTTACGATGAAGAAAGTTGATAATGAGGTTTGATCTCTCGTGTCCTGGATCACCATTCTAAAAACGTCCGCCTTCACCTAAGATATCTAAATCTCTTTGTAATGCATTAAATAATCTTAATTTCCAGTGAAAACATCCAGCAGGAACAATAAAAGATACAATTTTAGGTTACGGTCTACGCACAACATCTGATGAAAGTTAATTAAATCATTCGAACTAGTAAAAAAAATCATTTGCATACAATTTAGCGATAGTGATCTTGTATTGTAACATACAAGGTAACTTCTTGCCCTGTTACAGAGACTGTGAAATGTAATTTTTGAATCAGAAACTCGTTTGTTTCCTTCTAATTGATGACAGTCTACAAAATTAGTAAACAAAAAATGCGGCAGATCTTAGGCTTGACTTATATCTCCAGTGACATTGACCTTCTTTGAAATGCATTTTGCAGTTGCAAGTATGTATCCGTTGATACCGGTTTCACCTACATTCCACCATATCGGGACCAAGTTTAAGTCGGCGGAGGTACTGCAGTTGGTGACTCTTGAATTTTGCTGCCCATGATCGCTGTATTTCACTTAACTGGTTTTGGCGTTATTAACCTTCAAATTCTGATCGAAGGCGAGTGCAAAACTCGCAGAATGTATTATATTGTATATTATGCTACAAATATCTGAATGTATCTCAAGTTGTTTTGATTGCCTACTTCGATTTTGTTATAAACAGTGCAATAGTTCCACTCATGGGTTAAATGATTGAGTACGAGTACAATGGGAAATTGGATTTCAATGTCGAGTGCATTGCTTATGCTGCATTTACGATTAAAGCTGCAGAAAATATCTGCAACTATAACATGCATTCTTTAACCGGAGGCGTTTTGTTTTCGATTCACCTTGTGCTAGTCAATTTGATTTAGAGCCATTAGAAGCGAATTAATATGCCAATTACGAAATGATTGGATTGAAGTTTGAACAGCCTAAGACAATTTTCAAGGCACTGCACCAGTAAAGCAAGTGCAATTGGGATTGTCTTATTGAACCGCACACTACTGTAATTGTTGCTGCAAAGTAGTGACAAGCGGTTGATAGCTTTAACATTAAGATGTGAAAAATACACTGATACGATCTGTGTAGAGTATAGTTTATGTGTTTACAGATACATCTGTCACATTTGTTCCTGGGGGGTAATAAGATCCCTTCAACAAGTAAATTACACATCGCCAGCTGGAACGTGAGTGCAATGACTTGTAAGGGTTTCGAACAAGAAAACCGATATAATACACTTTATTCTTCTATCAAGTACCGGAATGTCAGAAAACAAGCGCGGTACTTGGACTTGCAAGCGTACAATATGTATTTTTACGCAAAGGAACAAAATACGAAGAACGTTGACGTCGCACTCAGCGTTGAACTCCTCGATAAGACCGCTTGGAAGATGTTTCAAAAATTAGACCATCTAGAGGAAACCAACTATTTTGGGGAGCTTCGGTGAGGCTGTAAGAGAAACTCGCATCCAAAACCAGAATCACACTTTTTTACATACTCTAAGGGCAATGACATCACTGGTAGAACGCAGAGAGCTGTATTCGGTGCATTTGTTAGTTTTGTCCTCCATGTGGGCGCCAGCTGGCAATGGCTTCTTGTCTTGGACGATTAGTTTCAGCTAACGATAGGGCATAATGATCCATTAAGAAAGAGGCGGGAGACAATCCTAAACCTCATTGTAAGGCCATGGTGGCTGCATAACCGATAATTGAATAGAGTGAATTCGTACATAACGGTCCCCTCCGATGCTCGGTTGTATCAGTGCCTTGGCCCGGTATGTCGACTCTACTCGGACCTACTCGTGGGTCCAACATACAAAAAAAATTAAAGATACAAAAACAGATAGTACAAATAGTACAGAGCTAACTGCATCGAGTATATCAGCGGGAGTGTCGAACCCAGGCGCGTTATTCGAGGTCTAAGGTACCAGCCGCAGTACCACAAATCAACAAACGGACACCAATTCTGCAACCAGCGACGAGGCAGACAAGGTCAGCAGCCAAATTTACCGCAAACCATCAATAAAGCGTAAGTCCTCTGGTACCATCTTGAAGACCATGGTTGATGTGCCAGGCATATATTGAACACCACAAAACAACCTAAGCGGAAGAGAGGTAAGAGAAACCGTACCCAAGACGAGACCACACATACCTCTAAATGAAGCAAGGTTGCCACAACCTCGCCCCAAAGCCCGTAAACCACATCAAACCTTCGACTTTCTCAGACGTAGCCAGCAAGAGACCAGCTTCAGGTTGCACTGACGGACGAACTCTTATCTGACTGCAAAGCAGTGCTAGCTAAGTGGGCCAGTATCGAAGATAGGCTCACCGAGTTAACATTGAACCATATCCTGAATCACTAGACTGGATGACCAAGTGCGTGCATCAGTTTTCCAATGATTTCCTTATCTCATGCATCGCTGAGATTAGTGATGCCTGAGAGGGCCTTAAACTTAAGATCACCCTACTAAGAAAATCCGTAGGAAACATAGAGCCCGTTTCTGTTGAGAAAACCCAAAAAAAAAGACAAACTCTTTTGTTGTCAATAAATTAGGAGCACCTTATGCAGTTAGAAAACCGATTTCAGGCTCAGGCTTAGAGTACCGTTCTCCAAGCTGAAAATCTTCAGAACAACGAGCCCTGAGGACGTGATGTCTACATAATCGTCGACGACGGCAAAATACAGCTGATCCAATTACGAAAAACAACAACAATAGTATGCTTAGTATAATACAATGTAAAACTTTCTCTCTGATGCCAATTCTAGGTGAAACATAGCCTACCTAAGCCAACGTCTGGCAACGGACAAAATATCACTGCAGCAATCACACGGTGTGCTCATCTCAATATAAACAAGGAGAGATCTCAGTCTCCGGATCATGAAAATTTATCATTCTGCGATGGACGTAGGGCATGCCTCTAGTATTCTGGACGTCCGAACGTTCCAGGCAGCCAACTTTGACATAGATCACAAACTTATTGCAGCGAAGGTACGACTGTGAGAAGATATAACGTAGAAAAGTGGAATCGCAAGAGACCGCCAGAATTTTCGCCAAACACGTATCCCGAAATCTATCAACAACTTCTATGACCCCAGCATCAAGTACTGAAGACCAGTGGCACCGTAGCCAACGTGCAGCTAAACAGGAAGCGTAGAAATCGGCGCTCCAACGAAGGACGAGAACCGCTCGTAATAGAGACAGGAGGAACATCTCCAGGAATAACATATGTAAGTTTTACCAACAAGTAAGAATAACGTGTCCAGGCAACAAGACACGTACAGAACCATGTAGAGATGAAGAAGGAAACCTTATATGTAGTAGAGTCACAGCCGGTGCTGAGAATATTAAAAAACTTCCTTGCACCTATAAGAAGCCTATCAACTTAGACGATGATAGCCAAAACTTTCATCCGGGTGACAAAAACGTAAGGAATGCAATACCTAAGCTAAAGTCCAACAAAGCATCTGGACTTCACGGCTTACTGGCGGAGGTATTCAAAGCTGCTGGAAATGATATACCCCGACTCGATTCTCAGACCTGATCAATAGAGTGCATGGCTGATGAATGGAATCTCATTATCATCGTCATCTCACCATCTTCCCATCGACTTTAAGGCGCATATGACAGCATGCTGTCAATGTCAATGGAAGCGGCAAAGATGGTTTTAGCGATCAATTAAGGAAAAGTATATGCCGTCAATAAAGAACATCGATGCCTAAGGCAAAACATCACTATACGTACACCTTTAAGGTCGTAAGGGTCTTTATCTACCTCGGTTTCGTTGTCTACAACAACAACAATCACTCTTGCGAATTGCTGCTTCTTCGGACTTAGAAGGCAAAAGGCTTTGTACAAGAAACTGATCATGCTAGACCTGCTTTATGGCGTAGAAGTTTGGACACTACCGAAGGAGGATTAAAAATGCTCTTCTTCTTGATATGCATCAATGGTGAATGGAGGAGATGTTCCAACAGAGAACTGGACAGGCTGTACAGCGATACCGATATCGTCAGAATAGCTCGGATAATTTAGGTGTGAGGTTACCTTGAAGAAATTTACACTAGTACCCCGGCCCGGAAAGGAAGCACATACAAGTGGAAGGGGACCTCAGTGAACTCCGTGTGCGTAACTGGAACCTTTTTGCAGAGGCAGCGCTAATTGTAGAGGCATGTTGGTGGAGACCCTGATCCACCACGTTAAAAAATCGTCAGTTCTGTTAATTCAGCGTGGAAAATATCGTGGTCGTTCTGCGCCTTCTGACAAAACAATTTGTCGTTTGGGCTCAAATTATGTAAAGCACGACTTTGTAGCGAATCACCAAGAACACGTGAGACAGCGTTCATGTCGTTCCGATGAAGCTGTTGAAGCTGTTAGAGAGAGTGTTGCCGAAAATTTCACATATCGTCACCAATCTCAGCGCAATTAGACATCAGCGGGGCCACCTTAAGGACAGATTGCAGTTGACTCAAAGGCTTTCGGAAACAGACAAACCGCGTCTCTTGGCTTACGCAAATAATGTCATTCGAATGATTGAAACTGAGCCGAATTTTGAGGACTCTTTTCACCTTCCTTGATGGAGCAAAAAAACAAAATAGTCATTTTTGGGGGACTAATAATTCATGAAACACCATTGTAAGATGAGAAAGTCTTCTACCGTGAGCATCGAACTTGTCGAGTTGTAGAGGCTGAGTAGGGTCAATGACTCTCGAGAAGAAATTCTCCAGACGAGTCCTGAAACCAAAGGATGCTCCCCCCCCCCTTCCCCAACTCCCAAAGCACTCCATCATTCCCCTGGGCTGGATCAAGGTGTTATACGACCCGTGCCGAAGATCAACCTGGCTGAGGGCCCAGTATCTCCAAAAATAGCTCAGTCGCAAACGGAGTATCCGGATACCTGGCGACCTCCGGATTAGCTAGCCTTATCTGTATATGGCGGATCTCTGTACAGATGGACATCCCTTTCTCCGCTACTCGTGGGACTATTATGGACAACAACCTGACAACAAAAACCGAGGCCGGTACTCCTCAATTACCGGGCGGTGGAACGGTGACTACACCGACTACCGACAAGGCTCCTACATTGCCGAGAGGAGGCAAAACTGTGGCAGGCCATGGTGCGCCATCCTCTAAAGGCAAAAGGAACAAGCCAAATAAAAAGAATTCAGGAAGTGTTAAGACTGTGGCAGGCCATGGTCCTATCACCTCCTCCACCCCTAGCAGCAGCAAGTTTGTGGCAGGCCACGGACTTGTCGCGGCTACCAAAACTCCTTCAGGGAGTGTTAAGACTGTGGCAAGCCACGGTCCTATCACTTCCTCCGCCCCTAGCAGCAGCAAGTTTGTGGCAGGCCACGGACTTGTCGCTGCTACCAAAACTCCTTCGGGGAGTGTTAAGACTGTGGCAAGCCATGGTCCTATCACTTCCCCCGCCCCCAGCAGCAGCAAGTTTGTGGCAGGCCACGGACTTGTTGCTGCTACCAAAACTCCTCCCTCCAAAGAGGAATCTGGAGCTCAGCCGCATCGGCAAGCTCCATCTAAGGCGCTATACATAAGACGCCGAAATGCCTCACGCATTATCAAAACCTTCGGATCCATTCCGGAGGTGGAGAGAAGTGCGGAAATAAAGAGCAAGGTTGAGTGGGCTAAAAACATCCTAAAAGACGGATTTCCCACTGCTTCCATTGCTCACAAAATGTCAAAAGACTCCTCTAAGCGTCAGAGATCGTTGGAGGAAACCGTATCGGTTTCCAAGAGGCCCAAAATTCACAGTTCCACAACCCCTGGGCCATCCAACAGCAGATCTCTGAAGTCTTATAACGAAGTCCTAAAGGACGCATTGGTGATCGCGGTGATCGATAGAAGCGATACCGACGGTTCCATTACACCGGAACGGTGGCAATTGGTCAAGTTGAAGCTCTCCAGCAACTTCTTGGCCATCATGCGGGAGAACCCAGGACCACCTCCTATCACAAGCGACGCTGGCTGGCACCAAGGCCATGTCAAGCTCATCGCTTGCTCCGACCAGAGATCTCTCGATCTCTTCACCAAGGCCATCGATGGTTTAGGAGAGGTTTGGCCAGGTGCAAAACTCGAGGTCGTATCTAAGGAAGACATTCCTAGTAGACCTCGAACTCGTACCTGGATTCCAGCCGAACCCTCCTCTCCAGAAAATATCCTGGAAATCATCCGGCTCAGCAATCCGACTCTTCCGACTCATGACTGGAAAGTCGCGAAACTGGAGGAACTAAGGGGTTCTTATAGATGCGCGTTAATTGTGATCAATAAGGAATCCCTTAATCCTCTGGCGCAGACGAAAGGCATGATTCGGTTTGGATTCGAGTCCATTCATTTAAGGGTGTACAAAAAGGATGAGTTGGATGCTGATAAGCAACCTCCTCCTCCTTTAACACCTGACATCACAACCGTGGATCTTGGAGCATCGATATCCTTTCCAGAATTGGATAGCGATGACTCCAATCTGTCCGAGGTGACTACAAAGCCGTCGGTCTCCGATTCTGACACATTGTCGGAAATGGAAACCGATGGCGAAGCAAATAGAGGTTCTATACGATCAGAGATTGAAGATGAGCTCTTGGGCACATCTTCAGAATCGGAGGACCTCAACAACACCGTGGTGGAGGCGACTCTGGAAGACTGTAGCAATGATACGGTTTCTCCAGATTAATCTCCACCACTCAAAAAAGGCTTCGGCCACACTCATTCTGCGTCTTTCCAAAAGCGCAGAAGACATTATTCTAATCCAGGAACCATGGATTGCAGAAGGCGTGGTTCGTGGACTTAGGACACCCTCATACGTTCCGCTCTATACAAGAGACAAAGGTAAGATTAGAACTTGTATATTAGTGAAACGTAGCCTTAATGTATTTCTACTTCCCAACCTCAGTGACCCCGACCTAACCGTTGCCAGATTAGAAACTGCCAAAGGCTCATACTGGCTGGCATCGGCTTACCTTGGCCACGACCAAGTGGGCCCTCTCCCTGGTGATAACCTAGAAAGGGTGGTACTGGAAGCGGGAAGGCAAAAAACTGGCCTCATAATCGGATGCGACGCCAACGCACATCATACGGTATGGGGCAGTACCGACATCAATGATAGAGGTGAGTCACTTTTAGACTATATTTTAAGTACTAACCTCTTAATTTGCAATATTGGCAATGAGCCCACTTTCATAACAAAAAACCGACAAGAAGTTTTAGACATTACTCTTGTCTCCGACAGCATCACCCAAAGGCTAACAAACTGGATGGTATCGTCTGAACACTCCTTTTCGGACCATAGGTACATCCAATTTAGTCTGAGTGATGCTCCCCCTCTCCAACCAACTTTCCGGAACTACCGGAAAACTGATTGGACAAAATATAGAGGAATCCTATCGGAAACGATATCCTCCAAACTATCAAGTCCCCCGCGTGACACCAATGAGCTCGACATGAAAGTCAGGGAATTTACTCTGACTCTCAATAAGGCTATGGCCGCTTCCTGCCCTCTTATTCAACCAAGAGGCAAGAAAAAGCCACACTGGTGGACATCGGCACTAGGACTGCTCAGAAACACATGTAGAAAACTTTTCAACGCAGCAAAAAGCACAAGAAAAGTGACCGACTGGGACTCATATAAAGAATCCCTCAAATTATACAAAAAAGAACTGAGGAAGGCAAAGCGACAATCCTGGAGGTCATTTTGTGACAAAATCACAGAAACCTCTGAGGCTTCGCGGCTAAGAAAAATCCTCTCCACAAATCCTATGATGCCCAGCTGTTTGAAAAAAACCGATGGCTCTTGGACAACCTCAAGTGATGAATCACTCAACCTGCTTCTGGACACCCACTTTCCAGGTAGCTCCCAACTCGCGGCCAGTAGCAGCCCAAACAAGCCTACTGCAACCGTGACCAAAATTCATAGTCTGATTACGAGAGACAAACTGCTCTGGGCACTACATAGCTTCAAACCATACAAGTCTGCTGGTCCGGACGGTATTATACCTGCCGAGCTACAGAGATCCTCAGATATTATTCTACCAGTGTTGGAAAATATTATGAGGAGCTGTGTAGAACTTATCCACATTCCACTGTTATGGAGAGAAGTCAATGTAGTATTCATTCCCAAAGCTGGAAAATGTTCTCATGTGGTCCCAAAGGACCTCAGACCCATAAGTCTATCGTCATTCCTTCTGAAAACTTTAGAACGACTGATTGATATCCATATTCGAGCTAAAGTTGATCCAAGACTTCTGTCTACGGCTCAACATGCCTACTGTAAAGGAAAGTCGGTGGAAACGGCTTTGCACTCTCTGACTAGCCACATCGAACGATCCCTACAATATAAGGAGTACACAATGGTTGCTTTCCTGGACATAGAGGGCGCCTTTAACAACGTCAACACATCCGCAATCACGACTGCGTTGTCAACTCTGCAGGTAGACGACTCACTTGGGGAGCTGATTAATCTAATGCTGACAAGCAGGATAATCAACTCCAAACTGGGTGAGACTTCTGCTAAAAGATATGTCAGTAGGGGTACGCCGCAAGGCGGTGTCCTCTCCCCCCTTCTTTGGAACTTAGTGGTTAACGAACTACTGATATACCTGGAAGCGGGGGGTAGCAGAGTGATTGCCTATGCGGATGACGTTGCCATAGCCGTCTCAGGAAAACATTTAAATACCATTAAAGAACTCCTCCAAGTAAATCTTAACAGATTAACCTGCTGGGCAGATCGCTGTGGATTGGGAATAAACCCCCATAAAACTGATCTTGTCCTCTTTTCTAGGAAATATAAAATTCCAATCATAGACCCTCCTTCAATAAACGGTACCAGTTTAGCTTTCTCCGATACAGCAAAATATCTGGGTCTGATTTTTGACAGGAAACTAAACTGGAAACCTAACATTCAAGAAAGAGTCAATAAAGCTACAATAGCTTTATTCTCTTGCAAGAAAGCCATTGGGAACAAATGGGGCCTTCAACCTCGCATAACCCACTGGCTATACATCTCGGTCATAAGACCGATACTCACTTACGGGGTTGTCTGGTGGACGGCCTTGGAAAATGCAGTCAACTGCACTAAACTAAGCAGAGTCCAAAGAACAGCATGTCTATGCACAAGCGGAGCCTTGCGGTCTACCCCCTCTGCGGCATTAGATATTCTGCTTCACTTGACACCCCTCGACATTTTTAGCAAGCAAGTAGCTGCGACTGCAGCTATTCGCCTTAAAGCGACTAAACAGTGGACAAATAATTCATTTGGCCACGCCAACATTCTTAATACATTAGGAATCCTCACAGAGAACACCGACTACACCATACCTGAACTTTGGTTTGACAAAAACTTCCATGTAAGCTTCCCCTCTAGATCATTCTGGGAGGAGGATGCTTTCATGGAGGACAAGTCAATCCATCTCTACACAGATGGATCTAAAACCGACAGCGGAGTTGGTGGCGGTGTTTTCTCAGATAAGCTTAACCTAAGCCTCTCTTTCCGCCTTCCAAATCACTGTAGCGTGTTCCAGGCGGAAATTTTGGCGATTAAAGAAGCTCTGTCCTGGCTGAAGAAAAACGTGATATCTGCAAAGGATATCCGCATATTTTCGGATAGTCAGGCCGCCATCAAATCCCTGGACTCGGTCTCATTGTGTTCTAAAACTGCCCTTGAATGCCGATCATCTCTCATGGAGATGGCAGAGCAGTTCAACATTCACCTCTGTTGGGTGCCGGGCCACAGAGACATTCCAGGGAACTGCAGAGCCGATGAACTCGCCAAAATTGGAACCACTCTACCTATCCTACCAGACAAAGGTAGTATAGGTATACCAATCGCTACGTGCAAACTAACACTAAAGCTAGATGCCAATAAAAGTACGGACCTTAGGTGGACTGCTGGACAAACATGTCTAGCGACAAAACAGATCTGGCCAAAGCTGGATCTGAGTCGATCTAAGTGTCTGATCCTCTTAGAAAGGAAACATCTCAGCGCCATAATAGGTGTCATTACCGGACACTGCCTCATAGGCAAGCACGCAAGAAGGCTTGGCGCTTTTACTAACGATTTTTGTAGAAGCTGCATGGACGAGGAAGAGGAGGAGACAATCCCCCACCTACTCTGCACATGCCCAGCTCTCTCTCGGAGAAGGAAGCTTCACCTAGGAGCTTTCTTCTACAACGACCTAAACGATCTAGAAAAAATAGACGTTAACAGTCTCCTACGCTTTATTAAAAGCTCAAACTGGTTCCAGTAGTAAGAAGATCATAGATCCACGTGGCATCACAATGGGCCAATAGGCCTAAGTGGGTTGGTATTTCCAACAGCCACTCTTACCTAACCTAACCTAACCTAAGATGAGAAAGTGACTGTGGGGGCCGGAGGGATGGTTGGTAGCACTCGGTATCGGTGGATGTACGCGCATTTTGTGTCCGCAAATGCATGAAAAAGGTCAACAAGACTTCTGCTTTGAACAAGACAGCGCGCAATGCCACACTACGTGCCAAACAATGAACTTTTTGAAGCAACATTTTCCCCAACATGACCCCTCCTCACTTCTTGCTGTGGGCTATTTAAAAAGCGAAAATTATTCCAAAAACCCACGGACTCTAGATGAACTCTAAAGCAACATTCGAGCCGAAATAAATGCGTTTTTGCCTAAAACTTTGGCCACTGTTATGCAAAATTTCAGAAAAATAGCCCAACTTTGTATTGTTCGAAAAATAGCTTACATAGATTGTAAAGGACCAAACTAGATATTAAAAATTTCTAAACAGAAGCTCCAGGTGGTGCACCCTACAAACTAATCCATTCACGTGGATGAAAGGCGACTAATTAGTACGAAAGTAGGTCATCGTGGAAGTAAACTTACATGAAAACAGAGCTCGGCAGGAATGATAAAATAATGAATTTAAAAAAAGTGTAGGCATCCTAAGCTGAGGAAATAAAATAGCATGCAACTCAAAAACATGGATTCTGTCTAAGAAAAACCACCAAAAAACGTCTTCTTCGAATTTTCTAAAAACATTGCTTAAGACGTTATGCCTAGTCACAGAAAATCTGTTCTAACATCATTTCGTAACAAAATTTTTCACCAAAGAACCGTCAAACTAAAATGAAACTGAAAGTGCAAAATTCTAGAATCACGCAAAACCGGACAGAAAACACGTTCCCTTACAAATCGTAGGCGAGGAACATCTCATAAAACACTCTTTTCTAAATCTAAGAATAGCTTTTGAAATTAATGATTTCTACTAACCGCTTTAAGTGATGGATGATTTTCCTTTGTAACTTACTACAAGTATATCTTTCAACTGCAGATCAAATAAATTCACTTTTTCACTCTTTTTTTTTTTGTACGGAGCAGGATAGCATAGAACACTTAAGAAAACTATTCAATTATTCACCACTCAGATGCCATTTGCAATCTCATTCAATACTAGCAACTACTCGCGCATTTATATTCACTTCAAGCACACATCTCTTAGAATCGAATTGATAAACATAACGCGTGCAACTTTGATTAGCACAATATACGATATGTATCCGTCTACCGTCAGAGCGTCCAACCCGAATGTTAATACTTATTAACTTAAATAAACTGCACTAAGCTTTAAACAAAATATTATACATATGTACATACATGCATACATAAATTCATACACGATCTATGACCAACGGCATACGATATTCGAAGCTATGGACACTCTACAGAACGATTTGAGATATTTGGTACTTTACTTAGAGCGCGATCGATCCACTGATCTGTCCCGAATTAAGTTCAACTTGAAAATGAGGGTATGTGGCGCGTTTTATGACAACATAACCGCTAGGCTACGCATCAGCTGCTAGTCCACGTACCTACATATACAAATTCGATTTGGCTTACTGCGAAGTTCAATGGGAGGGTTACGGCATCACTTGAACTTGATGTTGCCAGGTACAAAAAAGTCCATCAACACCACGGTTGGCTAAAATGCTCGTACTCGTTCAAGGTGCCCATGAATTTAAAAAAAAAATCGGTAACTGATCGATGACTGGTTTTGGTAGACAAAGCGATAGTTTGGTTATTTGTTGTCGTTAGAGGGTAGACCGAAAATTCCGGGAGTTTTTTTTTTGCAAATATTCGGTGTAACTATGTATTCGGTTAGGGGTGTCAATTGGAGTGGCAAACAATGAGTTTGCATTTGGGAAGTGTGTGAAATGGGAAATGCTAAATCTGAGAATGTATCTAAAAAGTTTGTTGAATTTTCGACTTATGTCATTCGCATATTCACGGTCTGTTGGACATTAAATATTTGTGATAATACTAAATGCAAATTTGTCCGGGCATATGTTTTTCAGAATCACTCTTAATTTCACTAACCACTTTCGGAAAATACAGATGGAAACTTTAAAGCAAACCGTCAGGGTTTGCCTTGTTAGGACAATAGGAAATTTACATAAGCCCATGCAGGACCAACGACAGCGCTCACATCTTTGAGTAGGTTACTGACATCTGACATCGGTTTTCAGCGACTCCTCGACCTACAAACCGCAGAACAACCAGATTGAGTGTTGTGCCATCGGGCTTACATCCTTACAACGTAAGAGGAAGCATAGCTATGAGGAAGACACTGGTTTCAGTTAAAAATGAATCGCCTCTTTTAAGATCACAACAACGATCTTTACCTTTAGTTGTATACTTGAGAAAACTTGAAGCTGTTTTTGAGCAGTGTAAGGAATTACCTACATTCAGGGCATACGGTTCAGCTGCATAGACTCACATATACAAAAAAGGAATAACAATGCGACTTCTGTTACAGTGTCTCAAAATGCTTTGCATTCATGTGAAAACCACTAATGTCAAAAATTATTAAGTTGAAGCCCATAACCAGCATGTAACACGGAAGTATATTTCAAAACACCTGCCTTTGTGCACTCACACCTACTGATAGGTAGAAGATTCTATCAAGCAGGAAGCTCTTGAGCCTACGCCTGTTCGAAATATGACACTTATTGAAGACGCTGGACGACTTCACCGCCGAAAGCGCTAAGAGAAACATCTTTGGTGGATTGGTTGGAAAGTACTGCCTGAAAAGGTAGTAGCACTATAGGCTCCAGAACCTAGGGGCTCACGCAGCAAGCTGGCTTCTTTTAGATGGTCAAATGTTCTTGTTGTACTCGTATGCGGATTCTCATTCGCGCACGTGTTGGCATTGAAGTTGGTAATGCCATCTCTAGTAGATTGCGACTCATCTGTCTATAGAATATTTTGGACAAATGTATTGCAATCGAAATGCCATTCCAGCAACCAATTGAAAAATTCTGATCTGCTGGTAATAACACCTGAACTGGTGTTTCATGATAAGGATGGAGGTTCTCTTTATGCAAAACTGGCAAAATTCGATGGCGAAACACATTTAGGCGTAAAGACATCAAGCTTGTACTAATTGATGGCTCTGTTGCTAACATACTTAAGATTCGTCCCTCGAATTCTGCATCTTTCGCAGCTACCGCATTGTGGTTCCGCTCTATTATAAGTAGTCGCTCCAGTTTCTGTCAATCTTCTGTGAGTATTTGTAAACACCCTTTCATTAGGGACACGTCGGGTAGGAAATCTTCGTTGATGCTCTGTTCGCGCCGCCTCAGCACTGCCATTACAAAATCCATAGGCAAAATGGATTTCTGCATATCCTTCACTTGAATATTCTGCCATTTATTTAACCTTACAACTGGAAAACTGTAAGCCCAGAAAAAAGCTTCACATGGTGAATTTGTATGTAACATTATGGCGTATCAAAATAAAAACAAAATAAAAAATTTTGTGTTTGAAGACCAATATCTCGAATATGAAAGCATGGATGATATTGTAGTAGTGTTGTTGAACGCTTTAATCGAACTCTTAAGGCAAAAATGTGATTAAAGTTCAGTTTCAATGGGAATTATAAATGGATCCCCGTTCTAAATCATTCTATACACAGAACAATAAAACTGAGACCAGTTGATGTAAACAAAGATAACTCGAAAGGTCTACATATTATCTACTGCTTACAATTACATTAAAACCGCTCCAAAAGGAAAATATTGTGTGAAGTGGATGATAAAGTTCGAATAAGCAATTTTAAACATGTTTTTGGGAAAGATTACTCACCGAATTGGACAACGGAATCGTTTACAATAAGAAAAGTTAATATTACTAATCCAATCACATATTTATTATGTAATTTCCAAGGCCGACCTATTCAAGGTAGTTCCTATGATATGGAATTACAAAAAAACTAGTCACCCCGATGTATTTCTAATTAAAAAGAATCAAGCATTCTTGGATTAATAAATCACAGTTAATATAAGCAAGAAAAACAAGTTATTTTTATTATAATTTTAATTTTAATTTATTTAACAAAGATATTATTGTATGTTTTCACATTATTTTAATTCATAACACAATTACGAGTACTATTTTCCTTCCTTTAGTTTTTGATACCTTATGTCTGTTAGCTCTCTCCCTTTGGACTCAAAGGCTGTTTTAAACGGGTTGCTTTTTAATCCTTTCGGGACGCACGGCACACATGTGTACCATCAAAAGTTCAAACCTCCCTAAAATTTCAGATAACTGCGATAACCAAACCATATGTGTACCAGTTTGTCCGTGAGTATTTTGTGCATAAAATATAACAGTTTTTTTTTTACATTTTAAGCAACTGTTAATCATTTTATTCTAAAGTTTTTGCTCGCACGTAAACTGAAAATCTCGAGTTTGTTTTGTTTTTTCGTAGTTTACTAAACAAAATATAAATATTTTCGAAAAAAAGTGAATATATTCATTATAAATTCGTCACGTGTGATAATATTATAAAAGGTAATGCTTTTGGACCAAATTGAAATAATTATCAACAAATAAACGTGGATGGTACAATAGTGTACCATTCGTCCTGTTTGTTGGTACTCATAAGTACCGCTCGTCTTTTTCGCTACTACTCGTATATTACGTTTCTTTTGTATTCTAAGACTTCAATGGACCACGAAGAAATTGAAAGATTATTCAATGATGAATAAGTAAATTCAAGCGGAGCAGACTTTTCTTATGACAGTGATGATTCTTTTTGACCATATCCAACCGATAAATCTGAAACAGAAGAAGAAACAAAAGGATTCAAACTCTGGAGCAAATTTGGATGAAGAAATGCCTGTTCCTGAAAACGAAATCAACGATCGTCATGAACCTAGTTCTACAGTTGTGACTCAAGATGGTGATGTAATTTGGACTATAGTCAATGGTGTATTTGTTCCCAAAAAGGTTATTATTGGGTGTATGTTCACAATGTGCTACAATCGAGTGCCTAGTCTAAAGGATTACTGGTCATCGCACTTAACGCTAGGTAATCATGTTACATTGAAAATGTATTTCTTCTCACCCGATCAGCGATCTGACTGTTCTAAAACGGACTATGTGAATGATTTAGTTGAATGCTTCAAGAAAACATTTCAAACCTGCAGGCAAGGTAGTGTTTACCAGAGCATAGATAAATCCATGACGAAATTCAAAGGAATTAATTAACCTGTAAAACAAGGAATTAAAATGTGGGTGCGATGTGATTCCCTAACTGGGTACACATATGATTTCAATATTTACAATGGAAAGAAATTAGAGGCACTCAAAGGAACATTGGGTGAAAGACATAAACTAGCTAGCATGATCAAAGAGCAAGATTTCAACCTATGTTTCGACCGTTTCCTTGCGTCTGTGAGATTATTGGACTCTATTCCATATCCATCAGTTGGAACTATTACGTCCAATGGCAAAAACGTTCTAAAATTTTGAAGAAAGTTGCAAAGGAGAGAAGCAGAATTTAAAAGGTCTTCAGCTGGCCTTTTATGAGGTTTTAGTGCTAAGCAACTGCCATAGCAATGAAATGGAAGTCGTCACAAAAACGTTGAAGACAAGAGGAAAAATTCAAGTTTCATGCCCACAGGTGATCAAATTTTATCGTTAGGTAGGCGTTGACCTGGCAGATCAAATGAGTGGGCTCTACGAGTACGATCGCAAGTCGGATAAATGGTGGAAAAAGATATTCAACAGGTTGATAATGATGGCAGCAGTCAACGCATGGGTCATTTACTCTGAAGTAAATCGGAAAAATGCCATTCAAAATATTTTTGGTAAATTTGTCTGAGGGCCTGATTGCTCAGGGATTAGAGAAAACTGCTGTTTGTAGATCAAATCATAGAGGTCGTCAGTCGGTTAAAGGAGTAGGATCACGACATTTACCAATCGAGGACACTTCCCGACGACGCACGGTGTGTAAATTATGTGAAGGCTAAGAAGCAAACTCGCACCAAAACAATATGCAATGAATGCGAAATTCCATTGTGCAAACATTGTTTTGAGCCGTACCACACTTGATAAATATATTTATTCATAATTTATATAATATAATCATAAGTATTTATGTTTTTGTTACCTTATTTTTACTAACTGAATAAAGATTATGTTTTCGTTTTCAAAACTAGTGCTATTTTGTGTTTTGTGTTATACAGGATGAATGGCACACAATTGTACCACAATATGTACCAACGCCCTCCGGCCACACCTATTAAAAATGTTTTCTTTTGTTTTATGAGTTGTACTAATGAAAAAGACCTTAACTAATTTGAACATGAACAATTTCTATAACTTCATAACCTCAATTGCGTCTCGAAAGGGTTAAGACATATTCAACGTTAAAATGGGCCAACTATAATAAAAAAAAAATAAAGGATAGTTTTCAAAAGAATATGTCTTAAAAAGAGTAACTGATAGTAAGTCTCGATCAGTTGTTTTTCAAAAAATATGTTTAGCTCAGCATTTTACTATTTCATCTTAAACCTCTATTCATGTGGGATGCTGATTCATTAGTTAGAAATTTTTACCCGAAAAAGTAGTATGCAGTCCAGTCACGATGACGATAATACTGACCGACGAGGTAGCAGTGCTACAGCATCCTAGGCGTCTTGCTGCACTGGAAAAGCAGTTTGTGGACAAATAGAGGAGTGCTTGCATGATGGAATCATACGAAAAAGCTCTTCGGATTATGGTAGTCCCATTACTGTGGTGAGGAAAAAGGATTCCTCGTTTCGTCTGTGAGTGGATTTACCTGTAAAATTAATAAAAAGATCTTTCGTGATATATTTCCTTTGCCTCTAATAAAGCATCAAATTGGTCAATTGGTAGGTGCTGAGTTTTTTACGATGACGGTTGATTTAGTAAACGGTTTCACTCACGTTGATGTTGATGAGGGTTCACGAAAATACACCGTATTCCTAACATCCAATAGGCACCTAGAATTCAACAAGACTCCGTTGGCTATGAAGAACTCGCCTGGTGTTTTCCAAAAATACATAAATCATGTTTAAATTGTTGGGGTTTTCATCGATGATTTGATTAGCAGGAAGCAGTTAAGTGGAAGAAATGTCAGATTACGAAACGCAGGATCAAGTAATTGAGAGGGGCACAATCAGTTGATAGCCACTAAAATCGAAAGCGGTTATGAATTTTCCGGAGCTTAGAAAAGTTGAACTGTTGCAGAGTTTCCTATGATTGGTCGGATTCCTTACAAAGTTTATTGATTCATTTGTATCGATTGCGCGTCCATTGAGTGATTTGATGAAAACTGGCACTACATTTACTTGGGGACAGTCAGAAGTAAAAGCGTTTAACTTATTGAAGAAAAGTCTTTGCCATAAGCCAGTTCTAGTCATTTACAGACCTGGTGTCACAACAGAAGTACATATGGATGTTTAAAGGTTAGGCTATGGAGCAGTGCTCCTTCAGATTTCCGTGGATGACAACAACAAAGCTTCACCCAGTTTATTATATGAACCGCATTATGTCAGTTAGTGAGCAGAAGTTCTATAGCTATGAGTTTGGAGGCACTTGCTGTGGTAGAATCTATTGCAAAATTTAGAGTTTATTTTTTTAACTTCAGCCTTTAAAATTGGTAAACGGTTGCAAAACGTTTGAGATAACTTTGAAGAAGAAGAATCTGCAACCACGGGTTACACGTTGGGCAGAGTTGTTGGAGGAGTACGAGTACACACAAGAGCGGATCCCGATTAGATAATGTTGATGCCCTACCCAGTCGCAATGGTTGTTCAATTGAATGATGAATGGTATTTTTTAGACAAAATAAGGAACACAGAATGCAATGATTCGAATCTTATTGCGCTGATTTTAAGGGTTAACGGAGATTCTGGACGAGATAAAGACGATAATGGCTTCAAGCGATTTGTTTTTCCAGAGAATATGCTGACAGAAGTCATCCGAACAGCACATGAAAGGGGCTATTTTGCAGTACGAAGTGGAGAAGAAAAGATCCAAAAAAGAGAGGTTCTTACACATAATCTCTAAAGGTGAATTACATTTAGACACTTTTCATACGCATCACTTAGAGCCAATGGTGGCAACTGGTAAAGAGCATCGTTATTTGCTGTCTATAATCGATGGATTTACCAAGTTTGTATGGCTGTTTTCGATAAGCAAGAGAACTCCTCAGAAAACTACAAATCGTTTGGGAAGTCTTCGGAAATCCGAGAAGACTCCTAATAGACTGAGGAGTAGCTTTTATAAGGAAAGAATTTACAAAACACTGCGAACGAGAATAGATTTAACTGATTTACATCACGGTAGGAGTTCCTAGAGATAATGGACAGATCAGATAGAAAGGGTTAATCGCATAATTATTCAAGTTTTAACAAAATTAACTCTGGAAGGGTCAGATAAGTGGTACAAAGAGGTCAAATCTGTACAGAATTTTTTGAATACTACCTCTCAGCGCTCAATCAACACATCGCCAATAAGGTTGCTGACAAGAGTGGAAATGAGGTTAGGTGATCCAAATATTCGGAAAAAAAAATTGAAGAGGATAAAGGTCGAGGAGCTGCACGATCTTACAAGGTGGGAGACAAGAACTCAGTTTGGAGTTGGTCTCAAAATTCGTCCAAGGTTTTAAGTCCATAAAAAATAATCAACATTCTAGATTGCGATCGCTTCGAAGTCCAAAAAGTAGGCGAGCATGAAGGTCCCAAAAGTGCATCTGCAAGTATTGACAAAGTGAAAATGTGGCATAATCTTCAGAACGAGGATGATGATTATCCAATCAACCAGTGTGTGATGCTTCCTTGAATCCGTACCCACGGGCAATGCACAAAACGAAGGCCATCAAAAGAAAGAAGGACAGACTATATGAAGAAACGGCAGAGTAACCATCGATTTAAGAAGTCGGGATTAAACTTTGTGCTTAAATTTTTTTTTTTTTTTTTTTAACAACCTAAGCAATAATTAAGTAAAGTGAATCATATTGAAATCTAATTAACTAAATAAAGATCTTTATTTCATTTTCTTACATATTGTACATATACAAATAATACCGCAGTGACTAATCCATTTGGAAGCTTGTCTGATTTTTATTGACCTTTAATTTCAATCATTCGAACAATAAAATCAGTTTCTTAACTCTCGGATTCGGTATATTGACAGGCACAAGTATCTGGACCATATTTGCAATGATTTGAAAATCAAGGACAGCTCGTAAAATAACAACCGTGAATATACGTTGGATACGTTTTCAAATTTTCTTAGGAAAAAAATTCATTCTCTTCTATCATATCTTTGTAATGTTCCTCAAGAATATTAATGCTGGACATGTTTTCAGATTAATTTTCAAATACAATCTAGTCTAGTTATATCTTTTAATCAGTTTTAAATTGGTACGTGGATTAGGATTTAAACTTTCAATGAAGTGTGAGTGTAAAGAAACTTTAATTCTATTTTCTCCGTTTGTGGAAAAAGCATTTGAAATTAATCGCCGGCTTGTTGTCGCAATGAGAATACTTGGAGTTGGTTTTTAAGGTATAAACAACTTTTGCGGAATGATGGGTCTCTGGCGGGGTATCTGTAATAGTACTTATTACAGAGGCCGTCGCCAACATGATTTAAAAAAACAGTGAGAGAAGAAATAGAAATGAATGAAGAAGAAGGACATCGCGTTAATGAACTGCCGGTATCTGGTAAAGGGTCTAGCGCCAAACGTGCCTTTTCATCTCTTCTTGATATTGTTTCAATAACAAACAAAATTTTGAACGTAAATTTTTGTCAAAAGCCGTATATGCCAAAATTGTGCAAGTTCAACAGAGAAAACAGATACAGTGGAATATAGTTTAGTTTTAGTTTTATATGCATTTTATTTTCTTAATCACTAACTCTTACATACTAACAAAAAATGCTTAAATGCTAGCTTACAATTACTTAATAATCTCACAGTGGAATATACAGCATGGTATGATGAACACAAAGAGCACTGCGTGCTAATCATGGGGGTAGTGCCGGTAAACGTAAAATGCAGGTGGATGGAATAATAGAAATGTCAAAGAGGTCTGAAGGGTTACACTGAGTCCAATATGCAAATTGTTTTGGAAACGGAGATACGAAAACGTTTAAATCCTTGTTAGACATAAATCCCTGCGTTGACGAATTTGTTGTCCGTAGTCTGTAAAAGGTAGTGTGTCTATATAAACATAGTACTGAAGCGAAAAAAAAATATACGCAACTACAAAACGCTAAAAAACAATTATTGGAGAAAGAAGAAAAAAAAGAAAAGACGAAAACTAATAAAAAAAAAAAAAAATTATTATTGCAAGGGCTGTCTACGTATTACGGTTTAGCAGTTTGTCGAGATCCGGATTCAGTTAAAGATATGAAAAGAAAAAAAACATCTCGACGCAAGAAAATCCGCAACACTAATATTGTCCGATAGGCCCCGAGTCTTGGTGTTGTTAATGGCGGAAAAGTGAAGCTGAATGTACTTTGAATACCTTTGCGCATTCACCTGCTCTAGATGATGACGCGCAAGAAGTACTGAATCCGATTTACGAGGTATTGAATGCCGATATTTATTTGAAAGATATTTCGGCAGTAACAGTCAAATAATAATGAAAGTTTTAATACTTGTGTATGGCAATTTGCTCCAAAACATCAGTTAACAAGCAAAATAACTTGTCCGAGAACGCTACGCACGGCGAGTATACAAAGCCGACCGTCACAGCACGAGTTACTCTAAGGAGGCCAGAACAGCTACAAGGAATAGGAAAGTCAGAAGAACCAGAGGAATATGGGCGAACTGAAGGGACTATGTATGGTGCTGGTATAGCAGATTAATTGTAAGTTTATGGTTATATAATTTTTTTTCGAAAATATACATTAGGGTCCTTATTTTCAAAAGTCGGATTTTTTTTTTTGAGCACCCAATTTTTTTCTTCCATGACCACGTTAGCATATGCCGCACTGAGCTCAAAGTCTACACTCTTACGAAGGTTCATCTACTGTACTAGTACCTATTGTATGTAATGTAATGTAGGGTAAAGTCAGGAGGATTTGACATTAGCACTTTTCTCAAAAACTAATACATTGGCAGCACTTTAAGTTATGAGAAAACGAAGATAGTTACGATTAATTTGAGCCCTCAAAAAATGATCACTGTGTTGTGATCATTGAGTGAAGTAGACAAATGTTCTGCTTTTGAGCCCAGTTGATGTAATTTTTGTGGTAAGGAAACTAACTGCAGTTTCGTAGTAGTTAGTTAGTTTAGTTATTTTAAGTGAAATGCATAACACATTCATTTGTTTTACAATCATAATATACCATAAATATTGATAAGCAAAAACTCAATAATTTTTTTTTTAAATTATTTTCCAAAAGTGAATTAAAAGGAGGTTTTGACAACATTGCTGAAGGAGGAATTGACAGTGTTAAATCCTCCTTCGTCAATATTAACGAAACCAACGTTCAGGAAGCAATTGTAAATATTGAAAAAAAATTAATCACTTAGCAGTGCTGCTAGAAAATATGATATAAATCGTAACACTTTAATTTTCCGACTGAAGAAAAAACGTGAAGGACAGCAAATCAATATAGAAAATAGCACGAAATATTTCAACAAACAAATACTTACATCAGCTCAAGAAAAGGAGCTTGTCGTTCATTTCTGAACTTCATATGAAATATGAAATATGGCAAAGCAATTTGTTTTTCAATATGTTAAAATCAACAAAATCCCATACCCAAATAGTTGGAATACAAATGAGTAAGCTGCAAGGGCCTGCCTTGCTGGTTTTACGAACCGCAACAGTTCCCTAAGTTTTAGAACATGATTTTGCGGAAACCTTAAATGATTTATTTTGTATTGGATTTGATGAAAATTGAAGAGGATACAAAGTTTTTGCTTTTACAAAGACAGAAAGGTCGACCTGGTTGTATGCTTGGAACGGACTACAAACTTGCAGCTATGGAAAATAGAAAAGAGGATCGTGAGAAGAGAACCAAACAACGAGTTGAAGATCAAAGTTCATTCCATTGTCACGAAGGTAGGTAGTGGTTTTATTATGTTTAAATATTTGAATGAACAAATTGTTTTACTAGTAGAATTAGATACTAGTTTTTCATCTGAAGAAGAGGAGCTTGAAGTTGAAAAAATTCAATCTCTGAATTCTAGCTCTGAATCGCCAGTGCCCTGGCAGGCTTGAAAAGAGCTAGAGTAGATATTTTAACTTCCAGGCTATTGGCAGTGCTCAATAAATGTAAAATAAGTGATAGAGATGCCGTTCACCTCTTGACAGCCTATATTGAAGCCAATTCCTGGGATTCTTTAAAACTTGTGACTAACCTCACTTCTATAAGGCTTTCTCGTCAATATTTTCGCGAACAAACAGCAATAGCAAGTAAAACAAAATTTGCCAAAATGAGTTTAAACTTTGCCGTAATGCACTGGGACTCCAAATTCCTTCCCGGGATAACTGGCCAAGCTAAAGTTGACAGACTTCCAATTATTGCAACAGCTCCAAAAATTGAACAACTCCTTGGAATACCGGAACTTTCAGCTGGAACTGGAATTAAAGTATCATCTGCGGTGTATGAAGTATTGGAAGATTGATCATTGATGGATAAAGTGCAAGCTTTTGTTTTTGATACAACTGCATCTAACACCGGGCGTTTGAACGGAGCTGTGTCCTGTTAGAAAATAAAATTGCTTGCTAGCTTGCAGACATCACATTTTTGAAATCGTTCTTCAAGGAGTATAGTGCATCTAAATTGGATCCATTTTCTGGACCTGATATTCTTTTATTTAAAAAATTTAAAACTCAGTGGAAAACGATTGATAAAAGTAAAATTTTCATATGGTTCATGGACAAAAAGGCTGTTAACGTCCTTGCAGATGTAAGAAATGTTGGTATTTGCTATGAAAAGGCTAGAAGATAATTTTCCTTGGGATGACTATAAGGAGTTTCTAGAGCTGATAGTTATTTATTTGGAAGGAACTCCTCCAAGTGGCATTAAATTTCGGGCACCAAGAGCTTATCATTTGACTCGGTAGATGACAAAGGAATACTGTTGCCTTAAAATAATATTATTTCAGCAAAAAATCGAGCTGAATGCGAAAGATAAAAGAACTTTGTCAACTACTTCCTATTTTATTATCAAATGCTATACACAATCATGGTTAGATATCAGATGTCTTACAAGCACCATTAAATGACATAAATTTTCTAAAAAAGTCTCTATAGGAAAGAAGATGATAAAGCTATAGCTGAAATTGCAATAAATAAGTTTTTTAATCATTTATGGTACCTGAATGAGGAATGTGCAGTGTTTTCGTTTTTCGATGACAGGCTGAATGTTGAAGAAAACCGAAAAATGGTTTTAAAGGGAGATGACTAAAAGGAAGAAGGAGTAAAAAAGAAATTGCATCTGAAACCAGCTGATGTTTCACACTTCATTGCCAAAAATCTTCCATCAGATTTAATGTCAGCTAAATCTATGAAAATTTTCGAAATATTTGGTTTATCTGCAGACTTTTTGCACATTGATCCAATAGCTTGGAATGACCAACCAGATTATAGGCGAGAGAAGGAAATAGTCGGATCATTAAAAGTACTGAATGATACAGCTGAACGTGGAGTTAAACTAGTGGAAGAATTCAATAACAAACTCACTAAAAACGAAGATCGAAAGCAATTCCTACTTCAAGTGAGTATCGATTTCATTTGCTTAAAAGAACTCACAGATTATCTTAATAATATGCTTTCAATTTTGTGTGAGAAATTGTGAGAAATTATTGCCAAAACTACCCAGGATATAGTCGAGAAAGTTTCAAAACTCGTTAAGATGACTGCATTTTATTATTTATTTGTGTATAAATTATTATATAAATATATTATATAAATCTATTTATTACAAAATTTTCATCTGCTTATTATTATTTATGAAAATATCACTTTAAAAATAATATACATACTTCAAACTTTAAACTCATTTATCTCGAAACTACTTTTTTCTACACAGCGGGAAGAAACTATTCATCGGAAAAATCTCAAATTTTAATATGTTATTCAGTATACAAGTGGCTATGGTTGGAACCAACAAAAAAACTTTTTATTTTTTTCGTAATAAAACTAATTTAAAAAAAAGTTCGTTTTCGGTATTCAAATTTCAAGAGCACGCCATTTTTTCTTTTTTCTGGTTTCACCGATATCTGCACTTATATAGATTAATAATTTTTTTTTTCAGATAAGTGAAAGAGCCAAAATCACAACCGCTATCCAAGTCCATTTTTTGAGGATGTCATCGTCATGGCATTCCTTTAATAATTTTAATTTTTTTTTATTATAATTATGTTTTTGTAAGTATTATAATAAACCTATAAAGTTTAATTATTGTTGTTCATTAATTTTACCTTTAAAAACGTCCTAAAAATATTCTAAATTTACGGGCGCTAGACCAGCGAGTCCCCTTAAACTTCTCAAGCATGCCAAGGAAATATTTTTTTTAATTTTATACAACAGTTCGTGCTTATTTATCGAATTTGTTGATGAATATACTCGTATGTCTGTAAGGTTTTATTATTTTCTTCTACTTTTCTGTTGTACGAATATATCATTATTTTCTTTACCGACATAGTTTTTACTGCTACATCATTGATATCAGTAGGTTCAATAATATTTTTCAAAGTCTTATGTTCACCAACGAAATAACCATTGATGTGTCAACACATTGCCGGAGAATAAATATAGATTTATCTTGAAAGTCGATATTCTCATCTGTATATTCCTCATAAGCTGTTTGGTGGGCCTTTACAGGTTTCCCAACACTATCTAAACATTTTACTTTCATATCAAAATCACCACTTGGGTGCTTGTTGTTGTATGCAATCTATTAAACTTTCTTCCGAATTTGTGGAAAACTAAGGTTAATAAATTATTCAACAATAGAATTGATCTCATTTTGGTGATTATTATTGCCTGCTTCCTGAGAGGCGATTAAAAGTTTTAATCTATCAACGAGTTCATTGGGATTATCCCAATACACATAATCGATAGGATTACTGAAGTATGACATATCAGATAAACTGATATAACATGCTTTACAAATTTTTCTTTTAGCAATGTTCAGTGAGTGACCTTGAATTAAGGGATGAATAATGTGTTTATACTGGTTGACTCTGGGGACGTCACGCATTAAAACAGAGTTGAAGCCACCCAACGACAAATAAATACCCCAAAGAGGCTTTCCTGCCCAACAATTGCTTTTGGCAGTTCCAAATGTATGAATAAAACAATAAAGAAATAAACTTGTGATATGCATTTATAACGTCATCGTTAACATTTCTTTTATTTTAACCCTTTTCTCACAGAGTCATTAAATTACAGCAATCGCAAGTAACTGTAAATGTATCGGAAATTTTTTACTCTTTTTTATCATATCCCGAACATGTTGGTCCTTTCGATCCGTTGCGCGTACGTTGTCCACAACAGGACGTGCAAAGTTTTAATAAGCCGGTGCATACAGCAGGTAAAATTTAAATTATCTGTAAAATCAAGTTCTGTTTTTTTTTACTGATTTAACCGTAAAGAAGTTAATTCAAATGAACAAACTTACATAACTGTACTGTCTTGAATAAATGAATTCGTGCGTTTTTTAAGCTCCCAAAAATTGTCATTAAGTAGCCCTGTTATCGAATTGTACATATCATATCAGATCCACTGTATGTCGTATCTGAGTTTAAAGAAGCTTTGTAGCAGTTATGGTTATACCACGCCATCTTTACACACTTGTACCAAAACTAATTTTGATGCACTTAATAATATACTATGTTTCTAGTGCTGGGAAAGGTCATTGAATGAAAGCGATCCCTCCAAGGCTTATTCCCTTTTTGTAAAAATTTTGTCCCATGTCCGAGGTTAAATTTTGAAGATTTTTAATTTTTTTTTTGCGGAAAATGATATACAATCTTCTTATAATAATTTCATGTTAATTATTTAGCTATTGAATAATACAAAAAAATTTTTGTTAAATAAAAAAAAAACACATTTTGGTGAGGTAAAGTAGGTCTCTTCAAAAAAAGTAAGTGGCCTTGCTCCTTTTGCAATCATCTGCAATCAAAATTCCAAAAAGATTATTATTTAGTAGTGTTTGCATTCTGTCTCGTAGCAGATTTAAAAGATTTGAGTGAAAAATAACAAAATGGCGGCTTTGTAAAAAACAATTTTCAAAAATCGGCTGTTTTTTCGGTTTAAAATCGAGATTAAAAAAATGGATAAAAAAAAATCAAATTCTGGTACTGGACAGAACCATTCATATGTAGAATATTGTTTTTTAGTAATCGTTTTGTTTTTAATCATCTGGGCCGACGGATAAAAAGTAGTTTCGAGAAAAACAGGTTTAAAGTTTGGAGAAGAAAATTTTCAGCGGGATAAGCTCTCCCCTATTATATGTTGTAGCTTTAAAATGACTTAGTATATCGGTCTAAAATTTTCACAGTATATTCTCAACTTATTAAACTCTGCAAAATGCAATAAAAAAATCGATTTTTTTGAAGATCGAATATGAGACTACCCCCTTAAGTAAGCATGTTCAGCGATGTTCAAGGCTGTAGTTAAAAGCAGTTCTAAACCAAAAAAAGGTTAAGCACTGGATCACGGATGACTTAACACAAAAAATCAAAAATAAGTATAAGCTTCACCAAAAAAAGCTAAAACATCTTAATAATCTGAATTTAAATAAGATGTATAAAGAAAGAGTAAGAAAGTTTCTAATGTTTCGAACTGCAAATACAGATTTTATATAAGCAACTTTCTAAATGCCAAAGGAGATGGCCAACTTTTAAAAGAACGGGATAAAATCATGACAAATCCCATAGAATCAGCTGATAGGTTCAATAAATATTTTGCCTCTGTGGATAATAATGTGGTTTCTGGTAGTTGTGGTGTTAATAACATGTGCTCCTGTCTGGTGACTGAAGTGTCTTCTTCTCATAGTCATAGGCTAAAATTTCACTTCTTTCGAATTATACAAAATTATTGTGTCTCTTAAGAATTCGAATACGGTCAGTACAAAGTCGTTTTCTAAAGAAAATCGCTTTTAATTTATGTGATATTCTCGGTCATATTTTCAAGAAAAGCGTTTTAAATGGTATTTTCCCAGATGATTTGAAGCCAGCTGAAGTAATACCTTTATTTAAAAAAGGAGATTACAAATTATTAAATAATTATAGAATGATCTCGATATTGTCAGGTTTTTTCAAAAGTTTTTGATCCCCAAACCATTCTCCTCTGCTACTCTCAATATAACATTGAGCTTTTCCAAATTTTCCAATATCATCGAAATACAAAAGTAAGTGGCCTTACCCTATTAGGTCTCGAAAAACCGTATTATCAAACCGTGAAACACCGTAGGTGAATCGCACAGTCCGAAAGGAACCTTTAAGAACTGGTACTGGTCATCTGGAGTCACGAATGCGGTATACTTTCTGCTACTTTCTGATACTTTCTGATACATTCACGTGAAAAAAACCGTTGTGAAAATCCATTGTTGTGAATACATCTTACGTCTTTCCTCGCAGCCAGTATACACGGAACACAGTTGGTTAAAAAAGCATCAATAAAATTTCCAATCTTGGGGATAAAGTATTCCTGCTTGCAGATTGTCTCCATTCTCTTCGCACTGATGTGGCTCACCCTATGAGTGTCTTTCAGAATCTCCTTTTGCATAGACCTAGGCACCACGAGTAAATGTACAAACTTGTACAGTAGGTCGTTACTCATTTCGTAGTCCTTGTAAGTTCCCGTTGTCGAAAGAACATTCATGATTAATTGACAGAATTCATCTTTACTTTGTGATCTTTTAATTCTCTCAAGGATGCCATCTTCAATTCGCAGTACAGCTGAATATCATGGATAGCATGGATGATCCTGATCGGTGCAAAACCTCACAAGAATATTCCTGCAACATAATTACCCACCTGGCCACTCGTGGACACAAGTCCTTTTTATTCATGGTGGCTTGGAATGCCTTGCAATCCGTGTAGATTTTGAATTTCATTCCCAATAGATAAGGTCCTAGCTTCTTGACACATAGCTGTTATAATTTCCTTCGGCTGGAGTTGCCTTAAAACTCTTGTAGAAGACATGATGCATTTGACCTTCGTGATGTTGGAACAAAACTCCACCGTACCCAACCATACTCGCGTCCGTATGTAACTCTGTCTCGAGTTTGGGGTTGAATAGTTTAAGGACAGGCTCTTTACTCAACAAATTTTTCAGAGATTCAATTGCGATGGTCTGATCTGGTCCGAAGATGAACACGCTTCCCTTCTTCGTCAATTCTGAAAGAGGTTTTGCATAAATAGAATAATTAGGCACAAACTTCCGGAAGAGCCCAGTCAGCCCAAGGAAACTCTGCATTTGCTTTACAGGGGGATTTCTACATCCTATCGAAAAAAGCGACGTACTTCTGCAAACTTATCACGTGGACCATCTCGGTCCGCTTCCTTCGACTAACAAATCTTAAAATTATCACTGGGTGAAACTGAAGGCATTTCTGGCAAAGGAGTTCGGGAAGAAAACATCGAGCATCGAGGTACACAAAAGATTGGAGTGTAGAAGAACAACTTCCTCCGAGACTCTATTAGAATACCTGTACGTGATGTCCCAGATCGGTAAGGGCGGTTTAGATGAGACATCTTTGATAGAGGACATTATAAATGTCCCGACACAGTGGGTAATAAGACAGTAATCTACGAATCTTCAACACTGGAGGAGCTTAAATCCAAGTTAGAGATATACAGGAAGGTGCAACGACAGATGTCTAAACAACGAGTTGAGGCCAATAAGTCGAATTCGACCCATGGAAAACCTTACTTTCGCCTAAACGATGTCACAACTGCGGGTCTAAATCACACTTAGCGTTGAATTGTTTGAATTGTTCTGATAAAGTTAACGGCGCACGTTGTTTCCGATTTGGACACATCTCTCTTAATTGCCTGAACCAGAAGAAGGAAGACGCTGACTCTAAGCGTGTACACAAAGTCAAGAGCATTGGATCGGATGGCAATAATGTGTTAATAAGGATCACAGGGAAACCCTACCACCCCTTCGTCGACAACGGCAGTGACGTATCGATTGTGCATGAATCGCTCGTGGAAGGAATCGGGTGAGAGGACTCAACCAGAAATAATACTAAAAAGATTTGGGAATGCTCCCCAAAAGTCGATAGGTTCCTATCTTCTGAAAATACGAGTTGGACCAGAAAATCATTGGGTTCGTTTCCAAGTGGTTCCTGACAAGTGGATTTCAGGTCGGATATTGCTGGGAAGAGATTTTCTACAGAATGTAGAACTGCTGATAATTCACCGAAAAATAAAGCATAAATGCAGAGTGGTTAGAACAATATGAGACGTACGAACTGGACGAGAATGATGGTTTGAGCATCGGGCTGGTGGATGGTGAAAAAGAAGACACAGATAGGAGCAACCTGCGTGTTGGCAACAACAACTATAGGAGCCAAAGGAGTTCCATCGAGATGAACCTCGGACGAAAGTTCTATATAACAGAAGGACAGACGACTAGCACTGCCAGAAAAAGAAACAGTTTGCAAGTAAGTGGAGGAATGGTCGGACGAAGGTACTATCCAGTATAATCGATCGGACTGTCCTATTGTATTGATGAAGAAGAAGGACGGGAGTAATCGACTGTGTGTTGATCTTCGAAAACTTAATACTAGGACTGTCAAGGACCAGTATTGCCTGCTAGTAATGGAAGAGATACCAGAGAAATTATACAAAGTATAAAGTATTCCCTACATTTACATATAACAGCTTTTATGGCAGAAACTTCTCTCGCGGCACTCTTTGTCGATATAACTAAAGCATTTGATACAGTTGGCCACGCAATACTTTTGGATAAGCCTTATAAATGCGGATTTAGAGGTATTATTTATATATGGTTTCATATTAATCACTAAGAAAGCAAAGGGTTAAAATTAGTGTTACTCTAATTAGGAGTACCTCAAGGATCCGTGCTTTGGCCAATATTGTTTTTAATCTTCATTAACTCTCTTTTTCAACAAAATTTTAGAGGCAAAATTAATGCATTTGCTGATGACTTGGCTTGTATATGACTTGGAAATTCTTGTATATACCTTACGATTGACGCAAGGTACTCCTCCAGTATTATGAATGTCCTGACATTCCAAGGGGCCAAAATCGACTCACACCGTTGCCTTGTTGTACCCAAGGTACGTTCGCGGATAACCCGAACATCGCAAAGGCAAGCTAATACAGTGAGAAAGTTCGAAGTCAGGTGGCTACATTTCCGATCGAATAGCCCTTAATCTCTTAAGAGGTTCTATGAAGACACTGCGGCAGATCATGGAAAAAATTCATGAGTTCTAAATCGATACACCTATTCATCCATTTTCAGGCAAAGTATGAGAGCATCTATAGAGACGAACTATACCGAACCATGTCTACTTTTGCCATTCCCGCCAAACTCGTCCGCTTGTGCAGGATGGCGATGGAAAATACATGCTACTCCATCAAGGTCAGTAAATAACTCACCGATACTTTCGATGTCGAAAAAGGAATTAGACAAGGCGACGCGCAGTCATTTGATTTCTTCAACATCATTCATGAAATAAAAATGCAAAACTCACGTGCCAACACAAGTGGCACAATCTTTCAAAAGTCCATCCACCCTCGCACACCTCGATGATATTAACATAATCTGGGTGGGTGGCCGTGGCTCAAGTAGTGGTGTATTGGCTTCCAAATCAGAAGGTTCGGTGTTCGAATCCCAGCCTTGCCCGAAAGACATTTTCAGGCAACTTAATTCACGTAAGACGAATGGTTGCCTATAAAACAACAACAAGTCCAATAATGTTGGATGCCACCCATGGAGCGAAATAACCACTGAGCCCAAAAATCTTTCTTTCTCTCTCTGTCCCATTTTCCTAAAAATCTTAACACGTGCTCAGGCATTTTAAGTGTAATGATACCCACTTGAGTGTTAAGTTCTTTAAAAAAAATATAAAAAAATCAGAAGAAAGCAGCGTGATGTTAGTTTCGTAAATTCTTCAGGTGATTTTCGGTCCCATCTGCATAGACAATGAGTGGAGGAGGAGATACCACGACGGACTGTACGGACTGTACAGTGATATCGACTTAGTCCGAAGAGTGAAGATCCAACGACTAAAATGGCTGGGCCATGTAGATCGGATGAATATCAATACTCTGGTCCGGAAAGTCTTCGAATCCGCCCCGTGGGAGAGCGCAGTAGACTACTACACAGTGGGCAGGCAGTTAGCTGAAGATCGAGCTGGCTGGAGAAGCTTGTTTTTTGAGGCCCAAATCCACCCCGGACTGTAGCGCTACGTTAAGTAAGTAAAATATCTCCTATTGCCTTACAAATCTCGTTTCATTTTTTTTTTACACTTATGCACTTGTTTATAAGTCCTGAATCATAGTATTATTTTTAAAAATAACTTTAAAAAAGGTAAATACATATATATAATATCAAAGCCAACTCATGCTCTTAGACTGTAATGACGGCTAGCTTATAAACATGGGATGCACTTCATGCTCTTAGACTGTAATGACGGTTAGCCTATAATCATGGGATGCACCTTACAAAATCGATGTCACGAAACAGTGCCTTTATAAGTAACTTCTGTTCCACAGTGCATAACTTATTCTCTTCTCTTTTCAATTTCATTTTTACAATTGTCACGTACCGTTATAAACGATTAATGTCACTTCTGTTCAAGCCCTTTCTGATGAAAAATGAGAAAATACTACCCATTAAACATCAACATTCAATTGTGTAAAATGTTAACCGCAAGCAGAGAAATAAAACAAGAAATCGAAAATTATGTCAAATTTCAATAACACTCCTTACATCAGTTTCTATTTCTGTTGCTGTTTCTCTGTTTTAATTCAGAAAGCAATTACACAATCAATTTTGCAAAATTTCAAATTTAATGTCACATACACGCGTAGCGCCGAACACGGCTACAAGTTAAAAATATTCAAAAGTTCGCTATTCCCAGATGGTTGTGACGTTTCCCACGACTCGCGGGTAGGCCCTAACGTATGCCACTTATGGTTGTTTCTTCTAAAATTTTCGGCACGTTGCTTTGGTGACAATAATATCGCCCTGTAGGCAATGAAAATTTATTCAAAAATTCAAATTCGGGTAAATAGCCGCAGAGTGGGACAAAGCAAAAAAACAAAAAAATTGAAAATTGAGTGATACATTTGCAAGTGGGGCGACGAAAACAACATTTGGCAGTTCAACGGTCATTGGTGGTCTTGTTTTTGATTTTTATGTATTTTATGAGAAAATAAAGAAATTCAGAAACTGAAGGTCATGCTTTGCTTTGATTACAATTTTGACGATTTCTGGGAATCTTTCAACACCTCAATGGCGTTTGCTTCGAAAATTAATATTAGTTATGTTAGAGACGTCAACAGTCTAATTTGTTAAATCTTGTGATGACAATAGGAGCTTGACATTTTATCAGCAAAATGGATGAAATTTGGTGAACTGGGATCTTGGGGTTGAAATAAATGTCAACGGAAGGAATTATGCGCTGTTGTCAAAATTCGACACATTATCTGGAAAACTAGAATACGGTGGACATAGACATCCAATTATTATTCAAATTTTATGAAAATTTCTTCTGTGAACTGAGCGTACGAGTATTTCATAGGCGTGTTAGTACAATAAATGAATTTCAAAAGTCGTACATTTTTGAGATTCCGATTTCAAAAATAAAAATTAAATAGATGACAATCAGACAATGTTTTAATGTCAAAATTGCGTTTAATGTATGTACGTCGATTAGTGAATGAATCTCATGCCGCTCAGCTGGATGCCATTGACCTCTCCTTTACAAAAACTCGTTGCAGATCAAAATTTGGGTACTTTGAGGCGACATACAGGAGGTGATCGATGTGAGTCTGCCGAATAGATACATGCTGCTAATCATCTGGTATAGATCCGCTTCCGGATCATTTACACAATTAATTTTGGAAAGAATGCGGAACTTCGCAATTTAAGGAGAGCAGTAGTCGCGACCACGTCAAAAACACACTGTTTTCAGACAATCGGTTTAAGGAGTTGTGACGACAACATTGAAAAAGTTCCATCGCTGGCAACACTGTCTAAAGTACCATTCACCTGACGTTTATTGCTGTAATTTTTTTTTAAATAAAGACACAAGTGGTATTATTCATTAAAATATATATATAAATATTATAAATATTTCATTTGTATTTTAAAATTATTCAATTTATATTTAGATTTTATATACAGTGGACCCCCGGTAATCCGACAAGCGGCATCGGACTATCGAATTTGTCGGATTATACAGTACTGCCACAGACGCCTTATAGTCTGGAATTTTGTGAAAAAGTGTACCTTGTAATCCGACAAATTACAAGTCAAAGTGATAAGATTCTACCTAAACTACAAATCATACTATGTATATAATATGTATGTGGCATCTTGTGCTGTCACTTGCAGAGTAGTTGCAATTACGTCTTCATCATCTTCTTGATTTATTATTGTGCATTAGTACTAGAAACCTGGTTTATAATCTCTTCGTAAGATATTTCATGAAACATATTTTCCTCTTTATCCATTCCACAGTACCAGCTTTCCAAATCTTCCGAACTTATTTGTGTTTCGGCAGCGACTTGCTCTATTACTTCAGAAGTAACACTGATTTGTAGATCTTTGCTAGAAGTTGTGTAAATATCTGGCCATATTCATTCCAAGATTGACATAGAGCAAAAACCAAGTCTTTCATGTTGAATTATTTTAATGTTTTTCCTAAAGGCTGGTCCTTTATCTTGACAAACTGAATGATATGCTGAATCATTGGTTGAATCAATGCAGTGCAGTTTGGTGGAAGAAACATCGGAGTGATGCATTTATCCTCTGTTGTCAGTTCTTCTTCAGACGGATGACCAGGAGCGTCATCAAAAAGCAATAACGCCTTTTGAGGAAAATTATGATCTTTCAAACATTTTCGAACTTCTGGTACGAAGCATTGGTCAAACCAATTTTTGAAAAGGTCTTTTGTCATCCGTGGACTTTTTTGTCCGTAATAGTGTACAGGTAAATCAATGTTTTTGAATTCACGTGGTTTAATAGATTTTCCAATGACCACCATTGGACCACCACATGGTAATATGGTTACACGTTCTTTACTCACCATACGTCCAGGTACAGGTTTTTCATTACATGAAACAAACGCGCCAAAAAAGCACTGATTCATTTGCATTGTAAGGTAAGGGGTAAGATCTAAATCGTTCACTTTTTGTAAAAATCTCAATTTAAATGGCTCTATGTAGGTTGTATCATTAGAAAGTCGTATACCATGACGACTTTTAAAACGTTGTAGCCATCCCTTGCTAGCCGCAAAGTCATCTTTGTTTAATAGTTCTTTGTAAAAAAAACTTAGCTTTCATGGCCAGCATATTCCGAAATGGGCGTGCGCTTGTTTCTTTCCTGAAGAAACTACATGTATCAAGCTTCTTCCACCTCTGGATATTCAGCTTTCTTGAGTGTCTGTCTCATGCCTGGCCCTCAGTAGTAGTTGACAGGAAATTTTTAATTTGCTCTTGGTTCTTTTTAATGTCATAAATTGTGGATCGGCCTACGCCGTATTCACTTACTAAACTACTGAAAGATACATTACAATTTAAGTGGCTTTTGGGATTGTGATGGCAGTACTAGTTATGTATATGTGATACACAATAAATAAACAGTAAACAATGGACGCACGCTAGGCCGCTATCGTAGTCAAATTCAAACTGAGACAACACTCATCGAACACAATATTGGTGGCGCGTACAACCGGTTACAACCTGTTCAATCGTGCATTAGTGAAAATTCGCTGAAATAAATTGTATGTACGGCGATAGGCATGTCGCTTATTGAACTCCGTTGTGCTTGTGCTATCCATATTGGTACTCTTACTGCAACAAGGTGATGAGCGTCGCGTCAAGTTCCAGTGCCATAGTTTTCGTTTCATGGTTGTGGCACTGAGCTCATGTTCGGTCTAGGAGGTCATAGAATTCATCTTTGATACTTTCATCCTTATCCATAAACTCAAATCAGACTTATCTTCCCGAAGTTGGGAGGGATGCGGATTGTTATTAGCCATTCGCTTGAATGCCGAAAGCATACATACCGAGGCTGTTGATTGTCTGTGAACAATTTTTCTTTCCCATGCTTGCTGAAAGCTCGTTTACATTGTCAGAAAGCCGATCGTGCCTTGGAGGTTTTCGATGTGATCTGTTTAGTCCAAAGAATAACACGCAAAATTAGGTTTGAGCACTTAGTGCACTAAGAGCAAAGCCCACCAAGAAGGAAACTCTAAGCATTAGATGTTCAACAATTTAAACCCACCGTCAACGTGATGAACAACCATGTGGTCGTCCAAGGCAAACACGAGGAACGAGAAGACGACTATAGTTTTGTTTCTAGACATTTAACCCGTCGGTATAAACTGCCAAAGAACTACGATTCCGATAAAGTCTCTACGCTTCTATCAGATGGAGTATTAACGATAAGCGTTCCAAAGTCCGTTATCGAGGACAAATCGGCCGTCAAGATTATCCAAATTCAACAGGCCGGACCAACACATTTGAATGTGAAGGAAAACACTACGGATACTAAAGGTGGAAATCCTTCAGATTAGAAACAAGAAGTGCAGAATGGGAACAGGAAATCATTTTTTTTTAACTTGAAATTATGTTTTGGGTTCCTTCTAGCTCTTCAAATTGTCTGCCCTCGGCTTTGAACCACTATTGTTAAAATGGATATCCTCTAACCTCGAAAACCGTTTTTACAGTGTTCATTTTGGGTCAGTCCACTCGGCTTCATTTTTGGCCACCTCTGGTTTTCCACAAGGCAGCCATCTCGGTCCCCTTCTTTTTATTTTAACCTAAATAATATCGATAAGATCATCAAACACTCGTCTGTCTCTCTTTACGCCAACGATACCAAATTTTTCGAATCCACTTCCTCTCCTCCTTCATCAAGACCTTGATAGTTTTTCGATATGGTGCCTCTAAAATTGTTTGGAACCTAATATCCTCAAGTGCCAATCCATCGCCTTTTCATATAAGTAGCACTAATCTCCTCCCCTACCCTAGCTTCTCCACAACCAACCTATCTCTTCCGTTCAATCTCTTCGCGATGTCGGAATTTTATGTGATAGGGGGCTCAACTTCCTTTTACATATGGATGGGATAATCCTGAAAGCCAACTCTGCACTAGATTTTGTAAAACAATGGTCCACACAATTCACCAACCCATACATGACCAGGTCCTTCTATATTACCTTTGTTCACCCGCTCCTAGAGAACGCCAGTCAAGTATGGTTTCCATATCATCGCGTTCATATCTCGAGAATCGAAAGCATCCAGCGCCGGTTTCTTCGATTTGCTCTTCGAGATATACCTTGGGACTATCCTTTTATTATGCCTGTCTATCAAAACCGTCAACCGTATTAACTTAAACACCCTTTAGTAACGCAGATATGCAGCCGTCTTTCCTCTCATTCATCGACTCCTAGCAGTTCACGTTGAATGCGCGTCTCTTCACAACTCTATTTTCCTCAACACTAACCCCCGTAATCTACGTACCTCTCGTCTCTTCTATCTACAAACCCACCACACCTCCTAAGGCCTCGAAAAATCAATTCAAACCCTTCAGTCTTTGACTTCCACCGCATCAGTCTCTACCTCAAATCCGTTCTCCATCACCACTTCAACCAACTTTAGTTTGAAGTTTAAGTTTAAGTTGAATTCTAAATTATAACTTGTATTAAGCCGAATAAATAGGGGCATTCACCCCCAACAAAATTAGTTATTTCCATGTAAAAATATGTATGTTTCGTGTTTCTTAATAAAACAAAAAAGAAAATAAATTACAACAACTTAATGATGAATACTTACCCGGACCAGATGGCCTTCCATCCACATTTCTTAAAAAGTGTTCCTCAAAACTTTCCCACCCCCTTTCAAATTTCTTCCAGTTATCGCTCTTTCAAGGTGAGTTTCCACAGATATGGAAGGTTTCTTTCATAACACCGATACACAAAAAGGGATTAATGAACGAAGTCACTAATTACCGCCCCATAGCTAAACTTTCACATATACCAAAACTCCTCGAAAGCATTTTGTACGAAGCCTTAAGCTTCCAGTGCAAATCTCTTATTTCCCCTAATTAACACGGCTTTCTGAAAGTTAGATCAACTACCACTATCCTCGTCGAATTAGTGTCTTTTGTTCTTTCAGCCTTCCAAAGTGATAAAGAAGATAACGTTATAACAAATGATTTCAGTAGGCTTTTCACAAGATATCCTGTTCAAATTGTCCATCCTGGGCTTTGAACCCATTTATAGTGTTCGTTACAGGTCTGTCCTATCGGCCCCTTTCTGGGCCACTTCAGGTGTTCCTCAAGGTAGTCACCTAGGTCGACTCCTCTTCATCCTAACTATTAACGATCTTCAAAGGGTCATTCAACACTCAGCACTTTCTCCTTATGCTGACGATACCAAATTTTTTAAACCCATTTCGTCACAACATGACTCCATCCTCATGCAAATAGATCTAAATAGTTTTTCCACCTGGTGCACCAAGAACTGCTTGGAACTCAATGTCACTATATTTCAATCGACTACCTTCTCACGTAAGTGCAACAAGTCTGTTCCCCTAATTTACCTTCTCCACGACCAAACTATGTTCAGTCAATCCGCGACCTTGGCATATTATGCGACAGGGAGCTTAATTTCCGCTCGCATATTGATGAGATAATTACTAAAGCAAACCCATCATCAGATGGTGCAAAGAATTGTGCAACCCGTACGTGACCAAGTCACTATACATCACATACGAGTATACGAGTACATCAACGAATTCATGTATCCCTTATTGAGAGCATCCAGAGTCGTTTTCTTCGATATGTTCTTCGAGGTCTACCTCCCTAACGAGACCGTCTCAAACTCATTAACCTGAATACCCTTGAGGAACGAAGGGACGCAGCTAACATTCTTTTCATTCTCCAACTCCTGTCAGGCTCCGTCGTCGATTGCACGTCTCTTTACAACTCCATTTTCTTTTACACTAACCCTCGAAATCCACGTTGCGTAAGTCTCTTTTATCTACCAATCCACCGCACCACATATAGCTCTAACGAACCAATCTCCGTATGCTGCGTAAGCTAAACTCCAATCTTTCCGTTTTCGATTTTAATCGCAGGACTCTCTCCCTCAAATTCGATCTCCTTCACCATCCCTAGCTTTAGACCCTAGTGATAAGTCCTATTGCAGATATATTCCACTAGTTGCTAAACCTTAATTTTGATTAGTTTTTCAGTCCTGCATTAAGCCCCCACCAAAAGTAAAATAAAAATTAAATTGAATTTTCAATCATAAAATCTAAGTGTGTTGGTCATCTTTTACGTAGTGTACATGGTTCTGGCTTGAAATTATGCCAAAGGCGGGAAAAAGGGTTGACTAGATCCAATCACATGTCGCTAATTAGCTAAGCTGAACTGATATGTATGTACGAGTATCTCGCCTAAGTTGGTCTCAACATGGTCTCAAGAAATACCAAACTAGCAATTAATCTGATCCCGATAATGTCTTGATTTTAGCATGACCTTACCAATGTCAGTGATGATTTATTCAGTTCGTTTATGAGCTCATAAATTGTTCAATTGTACTCGTGTCCAGAATCATAATTTGGGTAATCAAACTCATTATCAAGTTTCTATTCACATGATCATACTTTGCTACAAGTTTTATCTGCATAAAAAGCAATCACACGATTTTTATGGAACTTATTGTGTACCTCAGTGCGTAAAATTGCCAAAGAAATGTTGTGTTATTCAGCTCAGATTAACTGGTGACAAATTATTGCTATAATTCTGGTGCATATTCATGAAAACGATTCGGGTACATATGGTAAATATTGTGGAAATTAAGGTTCCATGCGATATTTTTTTTGGCTTTTGTGCTTTACATGCAAATATGTTACATACGTACCCGTACATGGCAAACATAAATTCATCTGACCAACAGGTAGAAATTGAAAAAGGTGAAGTACTGGTATTTGACCATAGACGGAACTCAATAAAAAAAAGTAGCAAATAATTCCACACGATAGTGCGAAGGTGTAGTTGCGACCGCCAAAGAAGATGCAAACGAATTGTGTCCTGGATGACCTCGCTCATCTAGATCATTTTTTCTTATATACATACATATATTGTATCAATTCGCAATTTAATGAAACTTAAACATTAGGTTTTTAGAAACTTTCTAGTTTTTTTTTATTCAAAAATAATATAATTGTTGATTCTTTTTTAAATTGCTATTCATAAACTAATTAGATCCAAATTCTTCTTCATATGAACTGCCTGTATTTAAAAGTTCTTGTTCGGGAGCTATCCAGTGGGAGTGGATTTCTCTTTCTGTGTAGCATTGTACTCCGGCTCGATAGAGCGGGATCCGAGGAAAGTGAAAATCTGTTAAGAACATCTCTATCTATATACGAGGGTTGTCTGAAATGTTTCCGACCGAACAATGATACAACTATACAAGACATTTTTTCTCAAATTTTTTTTTATTTTTCTACATAGTCTCCTTCTAACTCTACACACTTCTCCCAGCGATGCTCCCATCTCTCTAACTCATCCGAATAGTACTTGGCGTTTTTCTCTGCAAAATAATTGTTCACGATGGTGATTGCCTCCTCATTTGACGAAAATCTCTGTCTCACTCCGAGTACAGTTTTTAGATGAGGGAACAAAAAGAAGTCGCTTCGGGATAAATCTGGTGAATAAGGCGGGTGGTCAAGCAGTTCAAACCGTAATTCATGGACTTTCGCCATGGCAACCGCCAAGGTGTGAGACAGCGCGTTGTCTTGGTGAAACAGGATTTTCGTTTTCTGCAAATGTGGCCGTTTTTCCGCAATTTCTGCCTTTAGCTTGGCAAGTAATGATGCGTAGTATGCTCCTGTAATCGTTTTTCCTTTTTGAAGATAATCGATTAAGATAACTCCTTTACTATCCCAAAAAAAACAGTCGCCATCACTTTCCAAGCCGAAAAAACAGTTTTTGCTCTTTTTGGATCCGGCTCGCCCTTTGCAGTCAACTGTTTTGACTGAATTTTTTTTCGGGCGTATAATGGTGTATCCAAGTTTCACCTACAGTAATTAATCGGTACCAAAACTCGGATTTATTGCGCCTAAAATGCGCCAACAGAGCGTTGGAAATGTTCATTCGAACACGTTTTTGGTCTAACGTAAGCAAACGCACCACCCAATGCAGGGACAACTTTCTCATGCCTAAATCTTGATTTAATATATAACAAACACGTTCTTGGACATTTTCATAACCTCTACTACGAGTATCTCCCTTACTTTAATTCGGCGGTCGTCTAACACCATTTGATGAACTTTAGCATCAGTGGTTGCAGTTTTTGGACGTCCCGAATGTTCATCATCTCCCAAGCTCTTACGGCCACATTTAAATTTAGCTGCCCAAAATTTCACTGTGGTAAATGATGGTGCAGAGTCCCCATACACACAGTCCAACTGATTTTTGATTTGCGTTGGCGTATTGCCTTTCAAAAACAAGAATTTAATAACAGCTCGATACTCAATGAATGAACTCCGAAACTACCTAACTGGTCTTAATAATATTTTGCACTCTGACTAATTGGTAAACTTACCAGATAGGATAGTTTTTATCTCGATTTATGACCGTAATAATTTGTTATTGCAAATTAAATTAATTATGTGGTGAGTTCCACTACTGTTAAACATGGCGGTGTAAATTAATTATTTGGCATAACACTGCATTATCTTCTGTTATCTAGGTTGGGCTACCATCCAATAGACGGTGCCGTAATGTGTTTGAATTTTCGGTTGTAAACTTCAAGTACTTTTTGAAAAAAAAGACCCTTACGAGCACAAACTAATATTGAATTTATTTGTTTAGGATATATGGATTGACTGTTTTTACTTGATTTAGAAATTAATGAAATTGCTACGCTTCTTTCGTTCGACAAATTTTATTTGTATTTTAGTTCTTTTCTATGAAAAACAAATTTATTGAGTTTACTGGTCATGAGTGATGGTTCGTAGCTCTTTCACCGACACATAATAGTTAAAATACGTAATAGTATAAAATCTATTACTTTACGGAGCTATAGAGTTTCAGCCAGAATGCATTTTAAACTTCCCTATTTACGAAAGGGAACCGCCTGTGATTCATCTGATGTTCACCTTAAAGCTGGACAGCGAATATACACATTTCACCCCTGAAAATGTTACAGATTGGTGAGTAGATCCGATGCAAACAGTCTTGCTGGCATACTCTCGGCTTTGTGATACTGATGATTTTGCCAGAAATGTTTCCAAGCATGCTACTTCGCATACGTATACGTTATATACAAAACAGACACAACACTTCAACATCGTTTGTTATCTAGGTTGGGTAAACATCCACTAGAAGGCGCTGTATTAAAATTTAAAAGGTTTCCTTGATGCTTCAATTTATTCACGACACACGTGAATTACGACGTCCGTCTCGCCAAACACAGCACAGCACTTACAAGCAAGAGCAGCAGTCGATTACAGTTCATTCAAAACGCAAGTTACGATGTCTGTCTCGCCAAACCACCAGCATAGCACTTCCTAGCAACAACAGCATTCGATTGCAGTCCATCCAAAACGCAGATCGGCCATAAAACAATAGCAACCGATGAAAGAATCCCAACATCGGGGAAAACCCTAGATAACTTCCGGCAATAAAATGCATGTTGTACTCGTATTTAGTTGCTTTATACTTTTGTAATTGCAAACGCACTTTCCTCTCTGCCGGTTTCTTGAAACCAACCATAAGTTGTAACATCCAATTGTGAACGACGACCTGCTATAATTTAAAAACAAATAATAAGGTTGTGTTAAAATCTTTGGCTTTTTTCCGAGACCTTGCTTTTTTAATTTTTCGGGCATTATTCGTACATCTTTTTCTAAGTGTTGAGATACCTTGACTGTTACATTTAATAAGACGTGACACTTAATTTAAAAACATGTAAGTATTACCTGCCTGCTTATCATTTTATTATTCCAATTTTATTTTAATAGTTTTAATTATTATTTTCAGTAAAATGCCACCAGAAAAATCTAACCTCAACAATGAGCGTAGCAATGAGGCAAGACGCAGACGTGTTAAAAGAAGTAATCAATGGGCAGAACAAATTGCGGTAAGAAATGCAGCTGATAAAATCAGGAAAGCAAGTAGTCGTGCACAAGAATCTCGAGAACAGCGTGACGAACGTCTGCAGCGCGTGAACAGCGCATAGCCACAATTAGACCACGAGAACGAAAGAGACAGCAAACCAGCCGCGCATTAACACGTGCATCATTTGTTCGTCTTGCGTTCGAATATGCACCAGACATTAATTACTCTGCGCATTCTAAAATTGCCATCGGTACAATGGACAAAATATGCCAATATTGTCAGGAGTTAAAATTCCGCAATGAAGCAGCCGGCATTTGTTGCGCATTAGGAAAAGTTGTACTGTTACCTCTCCCAACTCCGCCAGAACCTTTACAATCACTTCTTGCTGGCGAATCAGACCATTCAAAATTATTTTCGCGCAAGACACGAAAGTTCAATTCTTGCTTCCAAATGATGTCATTTGCGGCAACCAAAATTTGCGATCTCACATCCGATGGACGTAATTTTGAAACTACATTTAAAATATATATTACCACTTACGTTAAGGATAATTGGAGAATGGTCCGAGCTTAAATCAAAGCCTCTTTCAATATGCAAACAGTTTTTTTTTATATCGTTTTGATAACAGAGATATCGATTAAGTTTGGTAGTGTGTTGGGGTCATTAAGATAATGGTGCAATATTTTGAACCGGAACGTGTAGTATTGTGTAGTATTGAGAGTATTGACAAGACTTAGCATATATTCCTGCTCTTGATGTTCTTAGACTCAGCATCAGTTAGTTGGCTGTGCTCCTTGTTCAGCAAGAGTGAGATCGCTAACGGACCTAACCTTTGATAGAACTAACACAACTACCACAGCTAACACAAATGAATGCGTCAGACACCAAATGTGGTTGTATCACACAACATTTGCTGTGATGACGGCACTGCGAAGCACTATCTTGTGAGTGTCCGGGCTTACGCTCGGATTAGGCTCAAGATACATGTCTGGGGCTGATGTGATGGATGCTGGTTATATAGGCACTTTATCTCCGAAACGCTTACTCATCTATTTGCATAATATACAAGACAATATACAACGAGTGCAATGGATCAGTTCGTTCCGAGGGAAGCAAAAAATGTAAAGGACGTATAATGGGTGGTTCAAATACAAGCCACCACGGCTGGCTACCTCAGCCATATGAATAAAATCGTATTTCGTAACTAATGGGAATGTTCACTCTTTCTAATGAAGCCATAATATACCGAAAGTAACTGAGGTTTGTTGACTTTATTGTATTTTTTAAAAAGAAACTTGTACTTGGACCTCCCTGTACATACATATGTTACTTTGTCTTGTCTTGATATTTCAAAATTTATATAACTTTGATTAGGGAATGTTCCTTCAAGTTCCGATGTAATCAAGTCGGTGGTCATAGCAATTATGCAAAGTTCTTAGGGTTCTAACAGCATAATCGTATTTTGTATATAAATAATTCAACAAATTATTCTGACATTGTATTATATTAAAATCATGTTCTTCTAATCCGGGCCTAATTAGAAGGAGGCCAGCAAAAAGTATCGACTAGTTGAGCTACTATTGACCACCATTAAGGCCATATCCGCGTTCTCAAGAACTGTAGGAAAAGCAAGCTCAAAAGATACCGAATTCTTCCCTTCAAACACGAAAATACTGACTGAAGTGACAACGTCATCTTTTCTTTTAAAAAGTAACGATTGTTTTTTGTATGTTCTGATGCTTAGCACGACCTTCGTTCTGTCTATTCTGACTTCAGGGAATCTCAATATCAGTGTCAATTCTTTTGGAAAGAAAGGAAAGAGAAGTAAAAAGTGTCATGTCACAGCACTAATTCCGAGTTAAGACCAGGTCACCTGTTGAGCCTATGCGACTAGGCTCAAACCAATTTAGCACATTTTCAAAAGTGGACGTGTTAATTGTCATTGGCTGGCATAATGTATTTCCGCATTAATTCAAACTGACTGTGACTGTGACTGTGTTATTGTCAATCAGTTCCATTAGCACGATGGTTTAGTGATTATCACTCCCTAAATGCCCCAATACACGCACTCTTCTCCACTGTCACTATCTAACATTTAACTCAGCTGTGGATAAAGATACGTATGTGTGCAGATATAGTTGGAAGTCGGAGTTTGGCGCCGTACCTTGGTAGTGAATTAAATTATGAAGGTCGCCGTCGTCGGTCATTCATAACTGATAGTGATTGTACAAAATTTTTATTTGACGAATGTTTGTGTGGTTTTTTTTTTTTTGGTTGGCAATTTTTAATTGAACCTAAGGAGGCAAGATCTGTCCCACACTCAACAATTGGCATCATTTTTTGAAGTGATTTGAAGTGATTAATGAGGAGGGTTTGGAGCAATTTATTTTCATGGCCCAATTAGGGTCAGGTGCTTAGTAAGTTATTGACAAGGATTAGTTGGTAGAATTGTATACATTTTTATTTCAATGATGAACTGGCGCAGATAATTGGGAAGATCTGAAAAATTGTGCAAAATCCTAGGCCATTGCATTGAGTATCTACGAAACTATTATTTGGTTTGAAATTGTTTACTCTGAGTCAGATTACGTCCCTGGTGGATTGGTAAGCCTAACTTACGACTATTTGTGAAATTATTAAATCGACGTGCATATGGACGGGTATGAATAGGTACACTGAAACGACTGTCGATCTGTCAGAGCAAGACTAAGTACTCGTATATTGTTTGTTTTTATTGGTATAAATGGTAATCAACTGGTGTTGTCTAAGAACAAATATAGAGGTCCAGTTTGGAGGTGGTGTCTGTTGATTCATACGTTTGATGCTAATAGAAAATATTTTATTGCCAGCTACTGTCCCTGGAATTCGCAAATAAACTTTATGCCCCTAGTCTTACCCATCCGTCAATCTTTGGATCATGTGCTACTACCATAGTTCTGTTAATAACTGCGTGACGGTGATATAAATGTGTGAAAATGGTAATATAATTGGAAAACGTGTAGGTAGGCATGTTATACAGAATTCTAAAGGTCGCATCATTCGACGTATCTATTAAATTTGCCCTATGTTTTGTGGTGTGATATTGCCATATCACATGGTGTGATATTGCCATAAACATCTCCGGAAGAACTTGCTGCCTGCGTTAATCTGTGAGAATCACAATTGATGATGTTTGCCCTTAAAACGATTTTTTTTTACGCGACGAATTTGAATTGGAATCAAAAATTGTCTTCAAAAATGTTTATTTGTTTGTCAACAACTTCGTGCTTCTTGCCTCGTTTTATATCATCTGTGTTTGCAGAATCCATTCCGCAGTGCCATAGAGCAGGACTGGAATGATTCCTTAGTTACTCAGGATGCGGATTTGTTATACAGATTGTGCTTTGGGGTAAGTGTGTGTGTGTGTTTTTTTTTAATTGAAGAGTAAATCGCATCATTACGAGCATATCCGCGAAGTATCTAGTGGATTGCTACATATTAGTTAGCTTCCACGCCATCGATACTAGTCTTTAGAACTCTTTCCGAGAAGATGGAAAACAGCATTTACCCATCCTGTTTCTAAAAAAGGCGAATCTTCTTCTCTCTTCTCCTACATACCCTTCTTCCCAAGGACATGGAAACACTTATAAACCGTCAGCTCATGAAATATTTCAAAACACGAAAACTTCTCAATGACCGGAAGTACGGTATCCGTAGTAACAGGTCCACTGGTGATTTGATGGCATGTCTCACCGAGAGGTGGAACCAAAGCATACATCAATCTGGCGAAAGCAAGACAATTGCACTTGATATTTTAAGGCAGAGTTTTTCACCAGGCTCTTTTGTCGAAAATGCTTGCTATTGGGATCAATGGATATCTCATTCAATGGATCAGAAACTACCTTTCGGAACGTAAAATTCACGTTGTCCTGGATGGTTTCACGTCTGATATTCACAAAATAAATTCTGGTGTGCCCCAGGACTCCGTTCTGTCTCCGACACTCTTTTTAATCCTCATTAATGATCATTAATGATCTGTCTGCTACTTCTAATCCAAGATATTCCTTTGCTGACCACAGTACTCTCTGCTTTTCATATTCGTTCCCGGACACACGTCCATGTTCTTTGGCTGTGGAACGGGAATGGCAGCATATGCTAAGCTCATAAACAGCATCACCAATTGGGAAACAATCAACAGAGTGGAATAAAATGCTTCCAAAACACAGTGCCGTCTGCTGTCGTTAAAGCGAAATTTAAGCCATTATCCATGAATGGCACTTGCATCGTTGAAACAGAAGAACTTTCCATTCTCCATGTATGTGTCATTGACAACATACTTGATGTCGCCAAAAATGCTACGAAATGTCTAGGCTTCTTTAAACGACGTAAGAAATACTTTTTCCCCTCTGGTCTGGCCTCAATATATAAGGCATTTATTCGCCCAAACTGGAGTACAACGCCGACATCTGGTCAGGTGCTCCTAAAACCTCTCTGTACCTGCTAGATAGGTTTCAAAACCCTATCGCCCTTTCAAACGTATAACCGTAACACTCGATTGGCTATGAATGCTCGTCAGTTTACACTCAGACCCACTTTCGGACGTACATTGAAATATCGTGATTCTTTCCTACGCCGTACAACTCGCTTATGGAATACCCTACTAAGCTCTTTATTTTCTAGTCATTATACTCGTAATTTGCAAAGATTTAAGACTAATTTATGTCGGTAACTTCTTTCTGTCGGGAGAAGGAAGTCTCGCGCTGTGTGCAAACATTTTAATGGTACCTTAACCCTTGAGCGTGCGTTAATTTAAAAAAAGAAACAAAAAACACAGCGCTTATTCGGATGCAGATTTGTCTTATGATGACAATCCAATCCGTATCAAGGCTCAATTCGCTAACATGCGTCCATGGTCCTATAGAAGACAAGAACTACAATACAACACGTTTTTCTGACAATGCTATCCCCAGCCTACTAGACCTTATAATTGTCACTGATTCCTTATCTGTTCTCCTTCTTAACCAACTCTCCTGATCCTCTGATCATGATCTTCTCTTCTGTACTGACAGCATTGACTTTTCTCACCGTTCTGTCCCATTATCTTTCATATACAGAGATTTTAACACTATTGATTTATCAAAATTACATTCTGCAGTTAGTTCAGCTCCTTGGTATGGTTGTAGGCTGTGCGAATCCGAACGAAAAACTCAACTAAAGGGTTTTCCAATAGGAACTTGACAACTTTGAATTTAATTTGTGAACGCACTCTTTCACTAATCATCAAACTGTCACTGTCAATTTATTCAGTAAACTCAACATTTTCATCGTGGTGAAGTACACTAACGAGCAACGTCTGCAAATTATAAAAATTTTCTACCGAAATTCTGATTCGGTGACTGCAACTTTAAAAGCGTTAACTCCCATTTTCGGTCGTAATTCTCGCCCTAGTGGTGCCTGTCCATAAGAAGTCTAGTGCAAAAATTTGAGTCTACATATTCGGTGTGTGATGTTACCGTGTCAGTGAGACAACGAGTTGGTCGAAGTGTCGAAAATATCGCTGCCGTTCAGGCGTCCGTAGCAAACGATCCAAATCAGTCAATTACACGTCATTCTCAAGAATTGGGCATCGCTCAGACCACATTATGGCGTATTTTGCGTAAGGACCTTGGTTTCCACCCATACAAGATCAAGCTGACTCAAGAATTGAAGCCGATGGACCATTTGAAGCGACGTACGTTCTCCGATTTGGTTCTGGAGAAGATGCGCCAAGATAATGAATTTCATCGCAAAATCATCTTCAGTGACGAAGCTCATTTTTGGCTCAATGGGTTCGTCAATATGCAAAATATGCGTTATTGGTCGGGTGAAAATCCACATGTGCTTCATGAATCACCACTTCATCCACAAAAAAATCCTCCCTCTTTAATTTGTATGCTTATAAGAAAGCACTCAACATTGAAACGTATGTTATCCGTACTTCAAAACGGAGTTACTGCGCTTCCAAGTTAAGTACTTCACTTCCACCCAAACATCTATGGACTAACTTGCTTCGGATTTGTGTTCCTAATAATATTAACAGTGTACAGTGTGACTTATTGTAGATCCTGATGTTGTCTCTGACTTTCTTCTGGGAATTTGCTCTAGTGTGTCTTACTGTGGTTACTATTTCCTAACCATGAACTTATACATAAACAGAGTGATATTATTGTTGTTACCAAAAGAGAAGTTGTCGACTGCATTCTAGTCACAAAATCTGGGGTAGACGGTGTAACTATACGCTTATATTGCCAAATATAATAGACTCACATATTTAACCACTGCATTACGACATCCATATTTCCTGAATCCTGAAAACTCGCTAATGTCATTCCGGTTTCCAAAAAATCAAATACATTCTCCCGTAGTGACTAGAGGCCTATCAGCATATTACCGTGTCTATCTAAGGTATATGAAAAACTTATCTCTTAACAAATAGTAGTCCACTTACCTTCGAATATCCTTCGTCCATAATTAACGTCTTAGACAATATAAGGCATGACTTTGATGGAGTATTTGTGACAGTACTACTTGCCTTTTCGAAGGCCTTCGATAAAGTAAACCATGATATTCTGTGCTGGAAGCTGCAACATTTTTTTTTGGCTTCAGTGATCCGTCTGTTAAACTTATTAGGAATTATCTGTCCAGGTTGTCACTGAAATATTCAGAGCTTAAAATAATAAGACAAGGTGTACCTCAGGGATCCATTCTCGGACCTATCCTATTCTATGCTTTCATAAATGATTACCATCAGTTTCCAAACTTACTGCAATCCATATTTATGCTGACGATGTTCGGTTTTACCTGACCCATCTTATGAGTAAGATTGCGCACCTTAAAATTAAATGAACATTTATCTCTGATTCATAACTGGTCTCTAGTAAACGGACTGTTGCTTAACGCTCCTAAATCTACAGTTCTCCCACCACTAGCTGAACATTAGCCCTGTACCTGACCAGATTAAAGCTTTTAGAATCACTTACCAGCCTCGGTTTTATTATAAGCAATAACTTATCTGGATACCTTCATACAAACCTTATCATTGAGAGTATCTATGGATTTATGTGGATTTAAAACTCGACGAAAAATTTTTTTTTATCATATTGTACCTATAATTACTTACTCCGAAGTGGTCTGCAATAATCTTGGCTCTCAGCGAAAACACTAAGTAGCTTTCAATGACGCTATGTGGCATACCATATACATGAGAGTTTGTACTCCAGGAATAGCTTACGGAGAATTTATTAAAATATAAAGGCCTAGAGAGAGTAGAGTCGGTGATGAGAATATGGAATAAGCCCAACATCCTGCCATCAGGTAGAATTGACCATTCAATTTGGACGATGAAAGCCAAAACTTCCATCCACCTGACCAAAACAAAGTAACGATAGCAATATCTAACAAAGCAGCTGGACGGCTTACAGCCCCCGAAGTATTCAAAGCTGCTGGAAATGACTTTGTGAAGATCATACACGAACTCGTTTCTCAAATCCGGCCAGAAGATGGTTGCCTGGTGAATGGAATCTCAGCATCATATCATTTGCCCGATCCATAAAAAATGAGAGGCCCTCAACTACGCCAACCCTACAGGCATAAGTCTCCTCAAAATCACGTACAAGATCTTATTTTCGATATTATGTGAACATCTGAAATGCTTCGGCAATAACCTGAGGAAACTCCACAATCGACCAAATTTTCACACTCCGGCAGATTTTGGAAAAAATTCAGGATGTCCAAATCGATATGACAGCATATGATAGCATATATAGAGACGACCTATACCGACCCCGTCTGGCATCAGTCACTTATACTCAAAACAATCTTCAACCCCATCCAACCCAATTCCTAAAAGTGCATCTTTTCATCTTGATCCTCCCTTCAGGCCTTACTTACCACCTTAATACCTCACCATCTCCTTTTTTAGACCCTATACATGAAGTATAGTCAAAATTAACCATACAACTTACCGTGTCAGGGGACGATGGCCGGTATGTTCTCTCTCGATTAAGAGGCCGCAGATTATATTGTAATGTTCATTTATATCTCGCCTATCTACTTGATCAGCCAGACTCTGTCTGTATCGATGGTATAACGAAAAGAAATGCAATGGTTTCCATTCTGCAAGAACGCCTCCCCACTAATCATAAGGGTCTACGGCAACTTTTATAAGTTTTCATGAGCAATTAGGTGTGACTCCTGATGATGTGGCTAATGATCTCTCTTCTTTTTCGTCTCACGTAATTTCCAAACACATACTCGTACTACACCTTCAGAGAACACGATCTAGTTTCAAAATCTACCATCGCCCCTAACCTGCCGCTCAATTATTTGAAGAAGCCTCCCAAATCCCTGTCATTTATTATCAAAACATGAGAGGAAGTAAGATTTCTGCTATACTATATGCCCTACGATATCTTTGCCCGCACAGAAACCAATCAAATTAAGAATAATGAATTGTTCTCCCAGGACTTCGATTTACACCGTGACGATGGTTTAGATAAAGAGAAGAGTTTTTATGGCGGTGGTGTACTTCTCGTCTTGAGTCTAAACCATTTTAAAAATCGTCCACTGCATGCTTTGAATTCGTTTGCGCTAGAATTCCTACTTGCAAGCGCGTAACCTATATATTTGTAGGTGCTATATTCGCACCCCTCAACCAATTCAAGGATGCAAGCTAGCTGTTGATGCAATCGATTGTATTTTTAATGCTGCTGATCTCAACGACGTTGTTATTTTTTAGGAGATTTTAATGTACGCAAGCTTCTATGGGCTCAGAATGACCAGACCTTATTTACTGCAACAATTCCCACCTCTGATAAAGGAAATGTTTTCATCGACTGCCTTGCTGGCTCTGATCTGTATCAATTAAGTAGTGTCGCCAATAACATTGGCTCTGCGTCGTTTACTCTCTAAGTTGGATAGTTACCACCCTCCATTTTTTCTTACGTTGTTGTATAACAATGGTCATAATCCCGTTTCCTATGAGTATTCTTAAAGTTTTAATTCTCATAGGGCAAACTACGCTAAACTAAACAAACTCCTCGGGATGGCCAATTTTAACTGTTTCTACGATAATCCCAACCTTGCGGTTACCAGTGCTCTCTTTTATACCGAAATTTTCAAATGTCTCTCCCAATTTGTACCTTTTTGTACCCCGAAAACCATTTCTTCACAAACCAAATGGATCACACGCTCATTTCCGATCCCAAATGATTCTTTCAGTCTATCAAAACTAAAAGTAATTCAGATAACTATCAAACATCTCTGAATTTTCGTGATATTCTGATTTCCTCGGGCGATTCCCAAATTATTGCAAATCTCTTTCCAATTTTTTTCGCCAAACGTTCGCCATCCATACCCAAGAGCCCGACCACTCTTACTTTTCCCACTCAAATAACTGGCCGCAAACAACTTTGGAATCTGTGTCTATAACTTTAGGGCAAGTTAAAGACTGGACCTGAATATTTGCTCCTTATATTTTTAGAGAAATATGAAATCCATCCAGCTTAACCTCTTACAGCTTTGTTTCACCTTTCTATCACCCAGGGATTATTTCCCTCAACCTGGAAAAGGTTTTTTATTATTCGCCTACATAAAAGAGCTTGCAACGACTATCGACCAATTGCTAAGCTGTATTTCGTACCTTAGCATATTGAGGGCATTATTATGACATAATGGTTTTCCATTGTAAACCTAGTGTTTGCCAAAACCAGCACGGATTTCTCAAAGGTAGATCTACAACCACCAGCCTAGCGGAATTCGTATCAAGTACTTTACATGCACTAGAATCTGGAAATGAAGTTGACGTTATTGACACCAATTTCAGAAAAGTCTTTGATAGAATTTCTCATGATATAATACTTCTAAAAGTAAAAGGTCTTGGTTTCCAAATAAGCCACGTTATAAACATGGGTTCAATCCTATTTAAATAAAAGGCACTACTATGTTCTATTTAGGTCCACGGGTTCTGGCCTAATTTAAACCTCCTCTGGTGTCCCCCAAGGTAGCCAACTTGGTCCCTTATTATTTATTCTGAATATTAATGATGTTGCTTGAATCAATAAAAACTCATACTAATGTAACTGTTTACTCAAATGATATGACAATCGTTAGATTTTACTTAGGTTAGGTTAGGTTAGACTGTCTACCACTGCAGGAAGATCTAGACAGATTTTGTACTTGGTGTCAGAAGAATTTCTTTGAGCTTAACGTCAATAATTGTCAGACTATAACTTATACTCGTAAGCGCTCTCCTACTGCACTCTACTCGCTACTATCTAATTTATAATCTGCCTGTTCCCTTAGTGAATGAGTTGGGTGATTTAGGTGCTATCTGTGATAAGGTACTCAATTTCCGTTCTCACATTGATATTATAATAAAAAAAAACCAACTCTGCCATTGGCTTCATCAAGCGCTGGTCTAATAAGTTATCCAATCGTTAAGTTACCAAATCCCTTTACATAACCTTTGTTAGGCCTCTTCTTGAATATGAAAGCCAAATTTGGTCACCCTACTACAGAACTCAAGTCTGGTCTTCCCTGGGCTGATAGTCAAAACTTACCTCCATACACTGATCGACTGAATCTTATAAATTTACAACCCCAGCCGAAAGGTTGCCGATATTCTCATTATTCATCAGATCTTAGTTGATAATATTGATTGTCCTTCTTTACTTCAACTTATTTCTTTTAACACCAACCCATGCAATCTTTGGTCCGTGCCACTTTTCCGACTCAATATTCACAATATCCACAGAGCGAATTACGGACATCTTGAGCCAGTATCTATAATGCTTCGTGAAGTTAACGATATTCTGCCTCTGTTCGACTATCACCTCAGCAAACTTTCCCTTAAGAACATTCGACTTTCCACCTATGCCTCACGTCCCAATTTTCTTTAACCGCTCCAACCCTTCACCTTTAGTTTTACGTGAAATCGTGAGTTGGAAGTCTAGCATATGCTTCTAATAAGCTTTAAAAAATGTGTCCGGGATTGACCCGGGTTGACCTATAAACCAAATAAAATAAGGGACACGCATACACGGAGACCTATTGGGCTATTGTAGTTCCCTGTTATGCTGTTAGAACTATATTGTATTATTATTATTATTACGGTGGCAGGACCTAGCTTTTAGAAAACCTAACGAGGTCTATTAGTTTTGCTTTGACGTGATCAAGTCTTAAAAAAGTCTGTACTCCAAATGTTTGGCAGGGCGTATTTGGAGGTTAGGGCAGTCGCACAGCAAATCTTCGTTTTTACAGCTTTTGCAATAATCTTGAGAACAGGCTCCCATTCTGCCTCTGGAGATCTGCTAACGATACGGATGTCTTCTTTGTTGAGTCCGAGGAAGTTACGTGTTCTGCCGCTGTCTAGGTTTGGCCAAAGGGAGCGTAAGATGGCACAGTCACTCTTCTAGAAATCCATGCTTTGTGGGAATGTTCTCTGGCTATAAGTTCAATTCTGCGTTTCAGGATTTCAATTGGCAGAACCATCTATATGTTATATGTCATTGCGTGTGTTAGTCCGGTGCAGAAAGGCACGCTCTCCTGCTAGCTTGTCCGCTTCCTCTATTGTACCTCTATTGATTTAGTGGTTTCACTTGCCAAAGCTTTAATGGCTGCTTGACTGCTCACAAGGATATAGATGTCGGGATCAAGCTCCATGAGTAATACAGCCTCTGCAGCTTTATGAATGGCGTCCGGAATATTGAAGGGGTCCTGGATCTGTAGCATTTCAGAGTAGACTCCAGCTGCAGTATTTTTCTCCGTTTTTGAGCCGTTCGTGTACAGATGGAGTTTACCATCGTTGGTGGCAGTGTTAGTTAACCAGTCGTGTCTGCTAGGAAATGATGTGGAGAAACTCCTATTAAAGCCCACGCTTGGCACAATGTAGTTACTACACTTCGTCTGTGCTGATAGTTCGTTCACCTGTATTACAAACACGTCCTAGATTGCGGTGCGTCCATAAGACTGATTTGTTTAATTTGATCGAACTTTTGGAAGCCGCGTATTTAAGGAATTCGTCTGAAGGAAGCGGGTTGAGCATTACCTCTAGTGCAGCTGGAGGAGTAGATCTTAACGCTCCTGTTACTGCGGCAAACATGTGTAAGTATTTGGAGATAAATAGTCTTCTCCGCGGCTTTCCAGCACACCATAGATTAAAATGTGTCTAACTATGGCCATGTACATCCATTGTATTACTATACATGGTCTTAGTCCCCAACGTTTACCAAAGGTTCTTTGACACGCGTAGAATGCTCCTAGTGCTTTTTCGATTCTTTCTTCGATGTTACGCTTCCAACTGAGCTTACTGTCTAGGATAATTCTTAGATATTTAGATTCGGATGAAAATTGTATCCTAACACCGTTGATTCTGGGAAGATTAAATTTTTCTATCTTTCTTTTTCTTGTGAACAAGACTAGTTCGGTTTTTGATGGATTTACCCCTAAACCATTTTGTGTTGTTCATTTATCGAGTGTGATCGAGGCCGACTACATTAGTTCGCTGATAGTTGGTCTACTTAGTCTACTGTCTTAACACCCTTCTGTTCGAAATGTATGAGGATGTGGTTTATTCTTCCTTTTGGAATTCATTTTGCAGCCGTTTTCCTGGCTGTGTTTCTATCTCAAATTCGGAGCTGGCAATTCGGCTCTGTAGCATGGTCTCAACTCATTGTGCTATCTTTGTTTCTGCATGTAGCTTGTCCAAGGCAGTCCTTATTACCCGCTCCTTCGATATCTAGGATTGTGGTCATAGTATGTACGAGGGGCGTTCAATATATTCTCGGTATCAATATGAAGGGAAAATGCGAATTCAATTTAAATTGTTTTTATTTTTCAATATAATCTCCCCTAACATCAATGCATTTGTTACATCTTGAGATAAGCTTTTTTAAACCCTCAAAAAAATAAATTTCCTCTTTCTCTGCAAAATACCCATTTATTGCCGACTTGAGTTCTTCATCACCCGAAAATCTTTTTCCACGAAGACATTTTTTCAAATCCGGAAACAGGAAATAATCACTAGGGGCAAGGTCTGGACTATAGGGTGGGTGTTGGATTTCTTCGAAACCACAATCTCGCGCAGCAGCCTTGGAAACTCGCGCCGTGTGAACAGGAGCGTTGTCATGAAGAAGCAACACACCCGCTGCGAGTTTACCCCGTCTTTTCTTTTTAATTTCCTCCCGCAAATTATGCAAAGTGGAAGCGTAGGATGTGGCGTTGATGGTTTCACCTTTTTTTTTGTACTCAATGAGCAAGATTCCCTTTGAGTCCCAAAAAACTGTGGCCATGAGCTTCCCGGCAGACGGAGTGACTTTGAACTTCTTCGGGGGGTCTGTTCCTTTTTATGCCACTGCATGGACTCTTGTTTGCTTTCAGGGTCATAGTGGTGGACCCATGTTTCGTCTCCAGTAACAATTCGATCCATAACACCGTCCGCGTTCTCACTACACATCTCCAAAAGCTGTCTACAGCATGCGATTCTCACTTTTTTCTGAGGCGCTGTGAGCATTCGTGGCACCCACCTTGCACTGACCTTTGAAAGGTTAAGATGGTCATGAAGTGGTGTGAATGGTACCAATTCAAAGCTTGGTGATCTCTGCCATCATTTTCACCTTTATTCGGGCATCCTCAAGAACAAGTTTTTCGACTTCTTTGATGCTTTCTCCCGTACAAGCAGTAGCCGGGGCGCCGAAGCGGGGGTCGTCTTCAATGCTCTCTCTGCCTCTCTTGAAATCACTTGACCACTTTTGCACAGTTGATAATGAAGGTGCGGAACCCTGGTAAACAGCCACGATCTCTTCATGAATAGTTTTTTGACTTTTTCCTTGCTTAGTGAGAAGAAGTTGCCATTATGATTCTGTTTAACTAGAGATAAAACGCGAATTAATAATCACATTTATATGAAATTTTACATGAATGCACCAAAATAATAGTATTACTTGATAAATAAGTCAATTTATATATAAAACCACAGCTTCACCCCGATACCGAGAATATGTTGAACGCCCCTCGTATACTCTTTATAGTGCATATTCTTTTCTTTGGTAGCCAATCTCTACTGATTTCGTATTTCCATAAGATCTATTGGATCTTCGGATAGAACTTTCCTTAACCTAGCTGATTCTGGTACTTTTTATCGCTTTACAAAAAAAAAGTCCAAGCTTTTTTCTTAGCCATTCGTACGTCTCTTATGTAGGAGTTGAGTTCAGACCTATATTTTGTCCAATCCTCCTTATTTACAGTGTGTTTGGTTTCTCTATGAAGTTTTCTGACCTATGCTCTCTGTTCGGTTGTCCACCAATTGGGTTGGAGGGCTTGTAATGACTAGAGGTGGAACAGTTCTTAATGACGGCTTTCCTTAGGTATGTTTTCTCTCATCCAATTGGAATACGCCGTCCAGTTAATTTTCCTAGGATTTCCGAATTTGTTTTGTGTGGCCGAATCACTGTCCATAGTGAAGGGAATTCTACGGTGATCCGAGCAGGATTCATTAGTAGATACTCTCCAGTTATTGATATATGTTTGATCATGCATGCTTGCGATTGTTATGACCAAAGACCAATTCTTCTTAAACCGAAAATTGGTCTGAGAGTGCATCCCATGATATGAATATCTGTTGAAATCTATTTAACCATTACACATGTATTATTAGGCAACGCAAAATTACATTTATATACCTTACACGTGTTTACTACATTATCATATATAATAAATTCATAGACATATACTTTATACATACGTACAAATATAATACATACAATTATAAAGGGTCCGCCATCTAACGATTTTTTTTTTCAACTAGTGCTTATTTCTTGAATGGTAACACTTAGCTCATGTTTGATTTGACAGATAATTAGTTTTATCCTTCCGGTTAATAATGGAAAATAATTTCATTCAAATGGCTGCCTCGGCTGGCCATGCAGTAGCCTACACAATCGGTCCAATTACCATTCACGAAATAAGCACTAGTTGAAAAAAAAAACGTTAGATGGCGGACCCTTTATAACAGAGTTTCTTTAGTCTCTCACTATCATTGGATTATTCTAGACATATAAGTTAAAACGGTCGTGGTCTTATTTCTAGTTTTTAGACAATATCAAGCGGAGGAAGATACATCGGTGCGTTTAGAGCAGAGTGCTAGGGAAAGCACAAATTCAACTTTAGAGTCTGGTAAAGCAGCAGTGATGTATTTTCGTGGAAGCTTATTCCTCCAGACAACAGACGCATAGAATATAATTGATCTTTTCTCAGCCGTGTATATCCATCCTCATTTTTTGCTGAAAGCTCCGATCACGTCTGTGGCTGCCTGCGCTTTAGAAGAAATATATATAGATACATTTTCGTGTTGATAGATTTTTGTTTTTTTTTTTCTTCTTAAAACCTTACATCCATACGTATGTACGTTAGCTTGATAGCTTTCGCACGTGAATAGCACTCGATCACAGATGGGAGGCTGTCAAATTACGATACTCGGAGCTCGATAACGTGCCCAGAAATGCCAAATGTGTTTTTCTCAGTGACGAGTAGCTCGATCACGTGTGCGCTAATTTGCCCCAGCATCCGCAGTCTGAGTCCTGCTTTTATACACAAAACTAGCTGCTCGAGGCATTGTTCCTTTGTCACATGTCTGTGGTCTTTATTGTGCACGTCTATCTGATAAAGCAGTTCTCCCATCACGATAACAATATTTCTTTTCAATACTGCATTGGAGATGGCTCTAAGGAGCCATTCAGAAACCATTTTTTCCAAAATCTTTCAACGTACCTCATCTAAAAATTGGAATTTTCCAAGAATAAAAAACCAAATTTAATATTAATACTTTTTAAACTTTTTTTTTTAATTTTTCCTTTTATTATTATTTTTGAAAAAATGCTTTTCCAGTTACTTTTTTCACAATTTTTCTTTTATTTTTTTTTTGCAAAATGCCACGCATTCGCTCAGTACAATGTAGAAAAAAATTCTTAAATTACAATCATATATGCTTTTCTTTTCATTTTCTTATATTCATTTTTGTAGATTTTTTTTTTACTTAAATATAATAATATTGAGAACTAGTCTACTAACAGTTAGACGTAAGGAATTGCTTTTCATATGATATATGTCTTTAGAGAACAAATATTTTTGATGGATATAATATATTTATTTATTACAAAACGTTTCTCACTTCTCTGTTTTTTTAGCTTTTGTTTTTGGATGTCTCTTCTTTGTTTTTAGATTTAAAATTATTTTGATTTATTAACTCACAATCTAATTATTTATAAAGGAGGATCGTTGATAAAAAATAATACTTAAAACATATCTCTACGAAATATTACGTATTTTCGTTTTTTTGTATGTATTTTGCTGTTGTTTCGGTTTTGTGGTGAATTCTGGTTTACAAATTTGACAGTTGACAATTGGTTTTCTTATGTTATTCCTATATTTAGTGTCATATCACCACCTTTGGGGCTGAGACAGTCTTTCATTTGAGCAGTTAAGCTGCTCAATCGCAGCATTCAGAGAATTCGAAAAACCTGACAATAACTTGATATTTTCACCACACTGCCTAAGAGATGTCAAATTGAATCACTCGAATTCATCACGCGACTTAAATGATAGATGAAAAAATAAATAAGAGGTTTTTTTTTTATAATTTTGTCTGCTTGGTGCTTTCTGAACAAATTTGGGTTGTAAAAATTTGAAAAAAAAAATGTTTGCACCTAAAGGTATGCTATACAACGATTAATTGATAATCATCAGCAACATGTTGCCAGCGCCGTGTATACATAAACGTACTCTCTTCACACTCGAACGGTTGGCAATTGATCTGTGATCATTTGCTCTTAGATCATTTCATGATCGCAATTGCTCTTCGGCTGCATTTTGTCTCTTAACGCTCGATTTTCTGGATTCGCCAAGACCGACTGAATGAATTCGGATGTTTCCAGTTGAAGTTGCGCCAATCGACGTTGCAACAATTGATTGCGTCGTACTAGCTTGATCGTCTTGATTGCGATTTCGAAAAGGCCTTTGGTGTTCTTCTCATGGTGATCTAATTGTATCTCGGATAGTGGTCGACTAGCTTTGGAATTGTCAGTGAGTGTCGTCATGGTAGTTGCATTGCTTTGACTACTCTGACTGTCAGAGGTGATGCCACTCGATGATCTGGATATGTCCTCGTCATCCTCGTTTTCATCCCGATTGGCGATGGTTGAGAATACCGATGATAGATCACTATTGCAGAAGAATGGATTTAGACGTTCAGCACATGGTGAACAGGATTCCGTGGATAGAGATGCGAATGAAGACAGTGATAGTGGTGATAGAAGTGTTGATTCTGATGATGGGGACATGGGATTGTCTGAGTTAATGGATAGTGGTGATTGTATTGACATGGAACGATCACTGGTGTCTTCACTGCTACTGACGTCTGTGATGTTGTATCTGTCAGTAGATGGATGCTTCCCTCTGACAGGGTACGGGCGTATTAATTTTGATCGTTTATGAGCTGTAATGACAAGAGAAGAGGATTACGTTAGATAGTTTTAAAAGAGCTGACAATGGATTTTAAGACTATAAATTTAAATTTGTTGACATAAGATCAAATTTGCAGAGTGTTAACAAAAGCTAAAATTCAGAGTGATTAACACCTCAGCCGTCTGTGACGTCAATAGATACCCGCGACGGATTTTATTTAAGTTTTGCTTGCCTTGGACTGGACAAATTTGATAGTGAATACAAATTTTAAAGACACACTTCAAAAATTTCTTACTTTGATTGGGATTTCACCATTTTTAAACGTGCTTTTCTCATACTTGAGTCATAGATCAGTGATCATACATGGCAGAAGCTGTTTGAATAAATGAATTAGTTTCATTCATCAGTGGGTCAAAGTCATAATTTAGCAGTAAGGCTGAAACTTCAACATCATTTCTAAAGCGAACCAAAGGTTCAAAACCATCTTGCTCGGCGGAATATCTTCTGAACTGCCCTAGCTATTTTATACAGAATCAAAGACCTTTTTTTACGCACAAAAACGAAGCTCAGAAAATTACTTCAAAGACGCAGTGTCGATTACTTCTAGATGGTGCAGAATATTACGAAGATGACCCATTTATCACATCTGATTAGAACTTTAAGCAAGAATATGCTAAAGGCAAAGCAAAACATTCATTTGTTAAGAGTATATGCAAACATGCAAATTATTGAGAAAAAATAGGTGGATCAAGGGGGCCTACTTAATCGCCGTATCGACAGCTGACTTTCAAAGGAGACTCTGCACCCGTGAAAAAGGCCAATTATAATTATATGTTGATCATCAACGATCCCTATAACAAAATGCCTTAGTAACTAGGTTATTAAATCCTGATTTGGATGTAGGCGCAACTACTGACCTTTTAATCTGCCTAACTACGCAGAATCCTCTCTAAATATGATTATATTATGTGCGTAATGCCGCAGGTATGCCTATCTATCATCAAAGATCTTTGTTCTGAGTTGACTGTTCACTGTAAGTCCGGTTTCAAACCAATTCGGATCCCCAAAAACCAGGTGACCAGAACAATATTCATGCTCAGCTCCATCTTTAAAAAAGTCCCAACGAGCGTCAGCATATTGTCTGACGGTCTAGAACCAGCTCTGTCCCTCTATCCACTAAACTTTAAACCACTTTAAACTAACAAATTCCATTTCGAAAACCACCTAATCGCACAATGTCTCCAAAAGCACGTTTTCGTAGAAAGAGCTTAGTGCTTAAGGAAGTCACCCGGAAGATCAATAAGTCTTTCATTAGTCACGACCTATAATAAGTGAAATGTATGACCGGACCACTATAGATAGCAAACTCCAACTGGAATTATAAGGCTGTCCCCGTAAAATAATAACGAGCTACTTTGCACTTGGGAGTTTTCTCTACAATTCTGCGATGAAGATAAGTCTTCTGCAATAACTGGCGTTTGCCACAAGGCTTAGTCTTAGGTTTTCTGTTGTGGAACGTTATGTACGAAGGAATTCAGCACCTACTAATCCCAAGAGAATCGTTTATTTTCGGCATAATCCAACCCATTCACTATGTTGTTCGCCTGTCACGGTGAGAGGTGACCTACGAACTACGATCCTGAACGCTGAGAGTTTGGGAGACTTTTTCATAGGCCTGCCGAAAGGAGAAAGTATGTTAGATTACTCATTCTGTTTTTCTTAGTATTGGCCGAGTTTGGAACCCAGACCGTGTTCCGTGTAGCCAGCGAACATCGCCATTGTTGCGGCAAATACGAGAGTAGGAGTTTAACTTCATTGTAATGACTGCAACTGCAACTGTAGGTCATTGTATTAACTGAAGGTCAAAGCAAAGCGGACCCCGGCTCACATTCTCGGTAGCTATGTATGTATGTAGAAATTGACGGTTCCCAAGTCAACGTTCTTTCCATGTGTACCCTCCATTGATCACCGTCATAAATCCAAATTATATTCCACTGGATTCCAAATGAGCTCCAAATTGCATCACTTTATTATTTCTACAACCTCCCTTTGTGAATTTTCCTTACTCATTCAACTTTTTCCTCATTTCCCATGAATGTCTCCCAATTAATCAGCTCAAAACTTACCTAACAACAACCATTCTGATTATTCAGCGAAGCGAAGAGTGCACATATTCGTACTTTAGTCCCTTGCCATTAAATAAGAAAGCTCGTTGAATCAACATTCCGATTCCAAATGACATTAAGGTTCAACAATTACTTTCTGTTACGAGACCAAACCTAGACAACTGGCAGCTACACGTGTTGACCGATATAAGTGCCTTCCAGCGAACAATGCATTAATCACTCAAGTCAAAACCTCCATGTTTCTATGAATTGTGAGATGGACACAAGGGGAGGGCAATGGGAATAATAAGCGAAAAACAGATACTGCCATTGTGTGGAAATATATTATGTTTTTTTTTTTTGTATTGTTAATTGGCAATGGACTTCCTCTAAAGAACAAACAAACTGAACAGTCAAGGCGTTTCGCTTAATTGCTTCTCTATAAACTGAACACAACTCGAGTTAAATAAGCTTTAGCCACCCACTCGGGTTCAGTTCTGGCCAAGACGAAATGCCACTGTACAGCACCGGGGGGTTAGTCTGTGGCAAACACGGTGTTGGCATAATCATTGACAGAGATAAAAAACTTTTTCTCTCACGTGGACTACACAGTGGAGCTGTATCTGGGCAGGGCACCGAACCGAACGAAACGCAACCAAACTGAACTGAGTTGAACAGCAACTAATCGCCATTGATGTGAACACATGTGGACAGTAGGGAATCCCTTACGCAAGCAAATACAGATACAGATAGAGATAAGACCGCTCAAATAGTACAGTACTGAGCTCGTTACTATGTTTTCACTTACTTTGTTATTGTTACATTTTTTTTCGACTCACCCCACTGTCAGGGTTAGAGATGCAAATTTAATGTCTTTAATTGTATAATTGACAGTGGGGCCAGTGGGGAGCATCATTGTGTTTAAGTATCGGAGTAGATCAAAGCAAAACATGGCGTGGCGGTTACATCGTTTCAACAAAGCAATAATGTCAAAGCCTCGTGTTTCCAGCCCTTAGAAAGGAGGGTGACCAACGTTTTTTGTTTTTTCTGCTAAAGATCTCGTGGGCATGGCGTATGTATAGGAATACGAGTATAGTGTGCTGAGTTGGGCTGGTTACAGGACTGTGATGATTTAGAGATTTACGATTTGTCGGTAATTTCCTGATTGGATAGCCAGTTGTGGAGTTTAATTGGCTTACGGACGGAACGATGTAAGTCGATTGCCTAAAGGCGTGATGTAACTCATTCGATGACATGTCGTCACAGTTAGATTGAACTTAGTATTCTTTTTTAGATAGTTATAGCAAAGAATTGTATTGCAATTAGTATAGGGTTGATGTGCGATATGTTATGTGGGAGGATGTGAGCGGTGAGTATACAAAGTGGGTGAATGAACAGTTGAATATAGGAAACTTCAACATATGTATATGAAATGTAATGTAAAATTGTCAGGATTGTGTGCCCCTCAATCAATCAACTTTTCCAGCTATCTACCTCCAATCTTCAATTGTATGCTTTCTTTACATAAGTCAGGGGACATGCGGTCGACTTCGTAATAGATGGAAGGGTCAGTGTGGTGGGAGTTTTTCTGTTGGTATACCCCAAATCTTCGAGGAAAAAATATGGTCAGAAGTATCTCCGAACTGAGGTTGTGTTGGCTAATATAAGCCGTGTTAGGAAATTGATTTTAGAGCTATACGAACTAGTTTCCTTAACTTTTCTTAAGGCGCACTAGTTAGAGAATCTACAGGGAAAGCTATACCACTGCAGATTTCATAACAAAAATTCGCCTGGGCTAAACGGTATCCCAATCCGAACTCTTAAATTGGCGGTCAAAGCAAAGTCAAAGCTATTAGCTGAAAAATGTTTCTGCTACCAAATAGAAAGAACAATTGCGAACCACTGGAGACTGGTTCTACTACCCAGGGTAGGAGATGGGGAATGCCATGAAAAGCATTATGAGTAATGGAATCAATATAGCCCAAAATATAAGAAGCTGACTTGGCAGAGCATAAATACGTTTTCCGTAAGACGCGCTCAGCTGTAGAAGTAGAAATCTAGTAGTAAAAATACTCTATTTTGGCAAAGCAGCTGGGTTTAAACCTCCTTTCTAAAAGGGCCAATCTTATGTATAAGTTTGCGGATACTATCCTTCTGTGCAGAGTGTTTAACGGCACGTGAGGCTAATATTTGAATCCTCCGTATGTGAGGTGGAACAATAGAAAACGCTTCCCTTAGCATACTCGCGAATGGTATAAGCCGCACTAAAATATAAAATATCTCTATAAAACTAAGAAGCGAAGACATCATTGGCTTGGCCACAACGAGTGAATGACCAGCAATACCCCCAAGTCCCCTGGTATGACACTTAACCGGATACCGATACTACGATTCAAAGTTTTCCCAGACAGATTTATGTAATAAATTACAAACTGCATCTCCAAGGCTAAAAAGGCTCAACGGTATTTAAGAAGTATTTAAATTCCTCTATATACGGGACAGCAGATGAATTTTCCAGCTAAAATCTACTGAAGCAAAACACAGGAATAAAACAAATGAGACTTATGCGGGCTACTCCGATATATTTGTAGCTCAGCCCGTAAGGTTTTCCTACACTAAGTCAGGGTCTTGGAAAAGAGATGGTGGCGGGTTACTGGTCTCGGTCCAACCGACCCATCTCATAGGGGTATCTATAATGGAACTCGCACTCCAGGTTCGGTTGTGCAGCCTGGGTAACTGCCCGGCCATGGAAAATAAAGCTAAGTTACGAAGCAACAAAAAGCCTCAGATACGGATGGATCTACTGTGGACAATCCCTGCAAATAAAATAAGGACAACGGACTTCGAATCTGTACGTGGAATGTTAGGTCTCCTAATAGGCCACGTGCAGCCGAACAACTAACGGAGGCCCTGGAGTGCCGCAAAGCAGATGCTGCGACCATCCAAGAAATGCTATGAGATGGGCTGGATAAAAAGAGGATGATTAACATTGCCTACAAGATCATATCTGCCGTATTGTGTGAACGGCTGAAGCCGTTCGTCAACAACCTGACTGGTTCATATCAGTGTGGCTCTAGGTCGACCAAATATTCGTACTACGGCAGATCTTGGAAAAGAATATTAACTCAAAATCGATACACAACATTAATTCATTGATTTTGAGGCCGCATCTGATAGCATTTGTCTAGAGCCATGTCTAATTTTGTCATCCCTGCCAAACTCGTCCGTTTGTACAGGAAGACGATGGGGAATGCATGCTGCTCCATCAAGGTCGGTAAAGAGCTCACCGAGAACTTTTATGTCAAAAAAGGATTTAGACAAAGCGACGCCCTGTCACGCGATTTCTTTAAAATCATTCTTGAAAGAATAGTGAAAAACTCACGTGTCAACACAAGAGGCACAATCTATCAAGAGTGAGTCGCATACACTGATGATAGTGACATAATCAGAAGAAAGCAGCGTGATGTCAGCGGCACGGATAACAACACAAACGTTAAGATCAAACGAAGAATAACTCTTGCCAATCGTTGCTTCTGTGGACTAAGAAAGCAATTGACTACCAAAGCTCTATCTCGAACTACAAAAGTGACCCTACATAAGACCTTAATAATTCCAGTCCCGTAGAGGCATGCACTTTATCAAAGATGGGTGGGGGTATTCTCGGCTGCTTTGAGAGGAAAATGTTTGTAGTGAATTTCGGTTCCGTCTGCATAGACGGTGAGTGTACAGCTAAATCGACTTTCTCAGAAGAGTGAAGGTGCTACGACTGAGGTGCATGTAGAGCGGATGGACACCAATGCTCTCGTCCGGAAAATCTTCGAATCCGGCCCGGAGGAATAGTGCAGTAGAGGACGACCCCGACTCAGGTGGCGCACGCAAGTGGAGCTCAATCCACTTAGCGTGTGAAACTGGAGGTAGCTTGCTGGAGATGTTTGTTGGTTGCGGCCTAGGTTCACCCCGGACTGTAGCGCAACCTGAAAGATTCGCTATAGATGCGCCAAAAGCAAGCAAATCAAAAGCATTTAAAACATAGGAATAATGTGAAACTCAAAAATGAGAAATAGCCTGACTAGGTTCATGGCATGATGTAACTCCTATTGATATCAATGAAACGGAATGGTTAGATCATAAAGAGTACTTTTCATGGCTATGCCTTGAATCTTAGAAGTACACCTCCACTTATATTTGTTTACAACAAATGACGCACTCTTTGAGAAACTTCCATTTCCATAAGCTCACATGTCCATCCATTCGCCCACACATGTGTTACCCCGCATGCAGGCAACTACCGCGGCAGTGCTCAACACCCAACAAACAAATTAATATTCCAAGTGATTACCAATCCGAAAAAAAAATAAAAAAAAATTAATTCCAACAACCACCGGTGTTCTCTACAAAGTCATTCGCCATAACAATAACAGCGAAATCATTACGATTCACCACATTGTATGGGCGCTGCGCGTACTCGCAGGTCTATGTACTCGTATGTACGTTCTCGCTACTCGTACTCTGGGTGCTGCAAATACTGGCGCAACTCTATCACGTTTAGGAAACATTCCGCCTATCTAATTAGACTATGTAACCAGACGTACATAACCTCAAAACTGTTGATAACAGCGTTAGAAAGTGTGCAAATGCACGTGCGGCTGTGGCGTCCGTACGAGTACGAATATCTCGTTCGATGAAAGCGACTAGGGATATTTTTTTGTCGTTGAACGGGTGTTCCAATTAAAATTCATCATACCCATCGTCGGTAGGAACTCTCCCACAACCACCCCTTATTGGAGGACTGTTGTTCTTGTTGTTTGTGGTGCAAAATATCTGAACTTTTTACCCCAGCAAACAACTTCCCACCTCCCTTCCGTCTATAAAGTTTAGTCATCCAGTCGATGGTGAATTTGGAATCGTAGAGACACAAATTGAGTAGGAAGCAAATCTGGGTAAAAATGAAGCTGGAGCCAGTTGTGGTGGTCTTCATTGTTTTCCTGGGCATTCGAAAGCGGAAGCGTAAGTTTAAGAAACGTGACAGTGATTATGGAACACACAAACGCAAAGTCATTTCGCGACGGAGAAATGGTGAACTCGCGGTGAGTTGTAGTCGAAGTCTTACGAGTATGTATCTCTGTTGATGCGTAGTGTAGTTCAGTTGAAACGAAAACAAAACTCACAGGCAGGGTTGTTGTTGTTTTTTTTTTAATATTGTAGTAGGTGCTCATACTCAAATGGATGCAATTTGTGGGAATCTGAGGGTGGTGGAGATACTATAGTCATTAAGTCGGACCTCGTAATCCATGCACCAGTGTATTAGACTCGATTTCATTGAACTGGGGGTCAATACATGGGATATGGTGCCTGTGTAATTGCTAGTCAACTATGTGGTTTGGATGTGATTGAAAATTTGAAATATTTTTATCGATTTCGTGGAATTAAGGGAACTTGTCTTGCTTATACTTTATTTTCCTTCTTCGGACTTATGTATATCTCGTGGGAAGAGGAATGTTGACAACGATAGCGTGCTACTTTTTGCATCACTACTTTGCTAAAACCTTTCTACCTTGGACAAAACCTTGTGCAAATAGTTCTTAGAGTAGCATCTTTGCTCGTGCGCTACTCGATTTTCATCGTTTTATCCATTTTCTTTGCTCGTAGGGCTCCCAAACAGGAGTGTCTCGACCTTGAATTGGACACTTTCTTAGAGGGCACTTCTGTTCGACTGGTAGACCTGAGCAATTTACAATCTTGGCTAGAACTACTCGTATTTAACTGCCATGAAATGGTTTTGGAGTTGCACATTTCAAAAATTGTAATCGCCCGCTATTGTTTCTGCTCATAGAGCTTCAGAACAGCTGTCATTCATTAGTATAGTCGATTGCAACCTACGACCTGATTCGAGACGTTTCTGATAGCCTCTCGGATTATTACCACTCGTCTTTTACTCGTATGCTGCATTAAAGTAAAGTCTTTGGCAATGTTAAACATTCTGCGTAGTATTACTATTCTCTTGAGTTATTAAAAACTTCTGTACCTAGGCCATAGCAAGGAAGTAATGTCCGCTCCAATCGAAAGCCTTAAACATCCAAAATACAGAAAGTTAGATTTGTTAGTCGTCTGTTGCCCGAATAACATCGTCTCTCCTTGTGGATATTGTTATAAGGAATCAGTGTTGTGTGCTATTTTTGATTTCAAGTCGTATCCTGCCTAATATATCCTCACAATTTAAAGGCAATGTTAAGAGTTTGCATGTACTCGTAAAAGGTTTCATTAGCAGTATCAGCATTATTTCCCATGAAGACACGACCGCATTTAAGACAATTGCTCATATCGCATATGCTCGTAAGTTGGGCCATATCGCAATCTCAAACCGTCATGTGCCTACTCTAAATACCAATCTCACATCCAAATAGATGCCCTTTGCCAGTGCTAAAAGTACCACGGTATTATTCATTTGATCCAGTTCTAATTTCCTCTTTCAACGACCCGTTCCATCACATTTCATGGATGGCCATGATGTCACATTTTATATAGTACTAGAGCTTAGCCTACAAGTTCAAATATTTGCAGCCTATAAAAAGTCTCAACATTCTGCATTTACCGGAGATTTGTCGCTGCTTCTGCGTCTATTTTTTCATAAATATGAAAATTAATGTACGTAAAGTACAGCCTTTAGAGCGAGGCTCGCTGCTGAACTTTTTGGATAAAAGTGTCCAAATCACAGATTTTTACAATTCCCTTGCAGACCTTTAAAAATGTTCATATACGAAATTCGCCAAGTAGTCTTTACTGAAAGTGTAAGCGATACCATTGATTCCGTATTGTAAATTCTTCCACCGCTGTATTTACAAGGCCTTTCTGCAGAATCTGTATTCGCAATCGTGTAGCTTTTAGTCTTTTTGTAACAATTCTGCGATCCCTCTTACTACTACTAGACTTTGACCATGAGAACGTCGTAGAGTAGAGTGTTGCGAAAACACTGCACAAATATTATGCAATATACTCGTAAATAGGGAGCAAAATTATCGATTAAGGAAACTTTTGCTACTAAAAGTATAGCAGTTTAAGGCCAGAAAAAAATGCGCAGCATTTTTCTTGCAGCGAAAATAGAACACCCCCAGTTGAATTAGAGAGAAATGTAAAGCTCTGCAAGTTGGGTCTATTTCTAAATTTTCCGGGAAATGCACAATCACAACAAAAAAGCAATTCAATTTCAGGTATGTACTTCGTATCAACGGTTTTTAAAGTCTCACACATCTACTCGTATGTGTGTTATTATTAGCAAAAATGGAAAATTGTATAAACAAACAAATCGAGAGAAACATGCCAATTATCGAGTGTCAGTAACTGATGAGGTGACGTCAGAAAACATGTGTTTTACCAACAGAGATGCACGCAACATGGTATGCAGAAGGGTTCTCCACGTTCGAATCGTCTAATATATAAAATATAAAGGCTTGGATAAGTCTACTAACATCTGACAAATTTTCAGCTCTTAATTCGAAGCGACAGACACAAAGTGACAGTTCATGGGGTGAATACAAAGTCCTAACCATAGAAAATTCTGTTTTATTTTCGAACTCACGTGTCGAACATTGCAGGCAGGAAGTTGTTTCTGCAAAAATTTTCGTTTTCATGCTGGGTTGAAGCATGTCTTTAGTTACGACATGATTTTTTTGAGTTGTTCGTTCCCGGAATTTGCCTTTTAGTGAGTTTCTACGAAAATAAATTCATTTAATGGAAACAGCCACCTTACTGTCCTCTTTTGTTTAGTTTCCAATAATTCACCCCAAAGAACGCGCGGGTCTGAGTAACATTCCATTTCTATAAAAATAAAAACATAAATATAATATATTCGAGTAACTTTGCAAAGCAAAGCAATCCTTTTTGCCCTTTGTGGAAACTCATACATCAGTATGCTCGTATACCGTTGGCAAAAGCTCATTGGATATTTCACATTTAAGCACACGCGGGACGAAAAAGAAGAAAAAGAACGCACGTGCGTTGGATTGATTCATGTATCCCTCGAAAATCCAATTAAAATTATTTTCCCCCTTTTCGGGTTGTACGAGTATCTAATCACTAACTGTAAACTCATACTCATAAAATATACATACTTATGCGAGTACTCGTATAACGGTTGCTTACCATAATTAATGGCCGATGAGGGTGATGTTGATAGACTGCTTGTGGTGGATTGCTTTCGAATGTCCTTAATCCCGCTTCGTATTTGAGTCTTTTTATCTGAGCAAATTGTAGGCGCCATTCCAAATCCTATTACGCCAAAGTAAATTACTTTCTTTTCCGCTTGGTCTCTCTTTGTTTCCTGTCAGTGCAAAGAAGAAAGAAAAACAAAATGTAAACGACTGAATAGGAATATAAAATAAAATGGAAAATTTATTACAGTTACTCGATTATACTTTCATTTCATTCAGTGGAATAATGGGAAAATTTAAATAAGTGTCGTGGATAAGAATTACCGTGAAATGAGCTTGTTAAATGTCATTTCAAGAGCGTCGGCCATTTTTCATCTGAAAATGGTTGCGCTGTTTTTTTTTCCTTTTCAATGGGAAAGATACAATGACAGATTGGCAGATTTATATGACACAAATCATATGGAGACGATAAATTAGGAAGTTTTGTGTTAAATTTCATTGATGACAGGATGTTTGAGATTAGGAAAATGAATCACCATTTTACAAATGGACGTTATCCGATCGCTTCAAATTAGAAAACGGCCTAGTATGGTGAGAAATCGATTCTTGAAGACAGAGATCGGTTTGTTCAAAGAGTGGGCAAAAAACGACGAATAAGAGTATTGAAGCGAATATGGTTTGGATTTTGAAGGATTTGGCATCCCATAAGCAGATGGACAAGCTACCAAGTTCTCTTTGCAGCTACCTGTAAAAGCTCTCAACATTTCTATGCATTGCTCATTGGTGATTGTGATAAACCGAAGTAGCTTTATTGATCGAATAGTATCATCAAAGAAATGTTATAGCAGTCGTTAGATGATTGTATGATTACTCTCATTTAAAGGCTCAAAAGTGATCATCCCATCAACCTTTTAAAATAGGTCGTTACGGGCATAATGAAGGTACTAGGAATGAACAACCGATGCAGCTTGATCAAGGAAACCTTTGAGAGTTTACAGTTGAGTTTATGAGTTCTTTGAGTAATAGGTTTAGGAAAATCTTTTAGCCCTGACTAATGGGTGATTTTTTTTCTTTTAAGAACTTAACACTCAAGAGGGTATAACTACTTTTAAAATGCCGGAACACGTGTTAATTATTTTGGAAAATTGGATAGGAAGATAGAGGTGATAAAGCCGCACTGAAGATATTGAACCAGGGCTACTTCTGCGATTAGACATTCTTCTTAAGAATGCGCAATATTGTCGGCACTTGAATTCATATCTACGAAGAGAAGTTCATATTACTCTCATTCAAATAAAGTCCTTCTTTCCTCCTTTAACTTAGCCAGAATCACGAAGGAAAAATTAAATGCAGCAAGAGTAACCAGATCCAAGTAGATATATTTTATTACGACTCGTATCATAAGTGAATTCAACAATATAACCTTGATAACCCTCTACAAAGGACAAGGTCTAGCAAAAACTAGTTCTACGAGCTCTACGACCATACAAAACTTATGTATGTTGGAAAAATATATACTAACGTTAATATTAACAACATCCCTTTCTGACTTAGACGCCAATTTAGGAAAGAAGAACATAGAAAGAAGAAATGTAGTAACTCATCGATTTAGATTTCGGCGACACGATGAGCGAATAAACACCAATCTTCTGGGTCGAAAGTGTCTTCGAAAAGGTGGTAAAATAATACTTAATTGAGGTGTCACGCCCATATGGAAAGCGGCCCCAAATCAGCTTGGTGTGCACAACTGGAGGCGACTATCCTACAGCGAGTGAAATAAGTTACATAGAGCACAATTTTCCATCTTTGTTGAAGTTTAGGCCATCAAACTTGAAGGTTTCCCTGGACAAGGAAGCGAAGGCTTTTTGACGCCTGTTACTGAGCAAGAACTCTATCAGCGACGAGTAACGCTTCTTTCATTAGTTCCCTTTTGAAGTTCTATATTTCTCCGACGAGATTCTGTTTAAAATCTTTCTGGGTTGCAAGCAAGGAAGATGTTATAACCTCTAAGGTCCTTAAAGCTGTTTGTGGTTGATGTTGAAAATACCGTTCACACGAGTTCAAAGGAATATATCGTCTTCAATCAGGTCTTCCTGACCAATGGCATAGAAAGCGACAGAAGAACCTTTAATACCATTACTTACCCTGATGTATTTCCAAATAGGCAACTAAATGTTCCCTTCACCTAAGACTTTTGTACAGCTCAAAGTGTTTGTTATGTGAAGTGTAAGGTGATGTTACCACAGCTGCTTTCTTCAGATGGACAGCGAGGAGATCGGCATTTATAGGGATTTTAAAGAGAGAAGATATTATTGCACCTCCTACACAACCAAATCGAAGAAGTCTGATAGATTTTTATGCCACTCAAAAAGGATCAAACAGCAATCTAATTTAGACACTAATATACAACACTAGGAAGTATACCAACGTGCATGCGACTTTAATGACGTCAACATGTCAACAAGTTTACAGCTAGTGGGTTCCATCTCGTGGGTGACAGCTGTCTTACAATACATCATTGGTCGACAGAAATTAAGTCGTATCAAACTTGGCCAAACTCTGTGTCAAATCTGCGATCAGTTGATATGTCAACATCCTCAAGAGAGGAGATAACTGTTGCGCGCCTCGTAACTTCAAGGAATACATTCTTACGATAATGGATAATAACAATTTCACATTTCGTGGAAAATTCTTCTTTCTTTCATGTAAGGCAGTAACTGACACCCGGATGTCTTTTTTCGCAAACGCTAAATAGTTTCAAGTCACACCTCGCCGAGTACTAGACCATTGGAACGTATCAAATGACCTCAATAACAATCCACTGACAATCTAAACTATCAGATGACAAGTAGACACGCATAGACCAGAACAAAGGACCATTAATATCCAACAATTTTCTAGATTCCAAAAACTTTCCCAAATAGCCCCCAACAATAACCGTTGATTTCAATTTGGCCATGACGTTCACCAATTTAGAGCAAAACAACACCGAAAACTAAGATAATATATAAAGACCTCTTATTGACTTTACAACAAAGCACTATAGCATGCAAGCGACAGACTCAACTCAACAAAGAATTTTGAAGACCTTTCGGCGTTAACCGTCTCACCCTTGTTGGCTTTAACTATACAAAAATTAGTCTCCCAATCCACCATGTGCCATCGGTTTTATCTAAAAAAAAATCTGCAAATCACCAAAGAACCATACCATCCGCCACTACCACCATCTTAATCACGTGTGTGACACTGCCTGAGTACAAAGTTTGATGTGTCAATTTTGAACTGTCATGTCACTCTTCACCAATTACGCTGCCATCGCTAGGCGTGTGTGGGGATTTACTTATACATATTTTGCCAGCAGAATAAAATATACAAAAAGATACAAAAACAGAATTCCCCAAAAGCCAAACAAAAAAAGGTACCAACACGCGCAGTCTTTTCCTTTCTTTTTTTCTTCTTTTCCTCCTCTCTTTATGCCGTTTTTCTACCACAGATGACGTGATATTGACAAAGAGGAACTAACAACAAATATTTTCAATTATGCGGATGTTGTGTTAGTCAGCGTGTGAAGCAAGGGGCTATTTTTATTAAAAAAAAAAAATAATAATAATGAAATTCACGGCCATGATGCTGGGATTAGGCCCGAAGCTTTAGATAGATGAATAGTAATGTCATTCGCAAACGTCATTAGTCGTGACGTCAATGCAGACCAATGTCATTAGTCATTATCTAATTCATTGTGACTGGGCGGAAAGCTTTTTCATTTTAAGGTGATGCTTACAATCTGAATTAGGTTAGAGTGCTGGTAGGTAGTGAGTGGCGGGAGTTCTTTTTTAAATTGTGTCAAGGATAAGTGAATCACTTTTCTGTTTAAAATTACAGATTGTGGCGGAAAGTGATAAAGAAACCGATCGAAGGTATGAGACTTTAAACGGAGCTTGAGTTTAATGCATCTCATTGCAACGACGACGGAAGCGTTTTGACCAAATCTTTTTAACATCGCGCAAATGGGCCAGCGCACACTGGATCAGATTTTCCCTGGGGAATCTTTTACTTCAATCCCACACTGGATGAATAATATTTCTGATAATTTTTCTTATCCTTTAAAATTGTATTTATTGGTGTGTATTAGTTTTACCCCGATGTTCAACCGCTTCGAGTTGAATATTTACCCCGTTTCTTACTTTACACTTCATATCCCTCTTCTATAAAACCAGTTTTACCCCGGGGTAATTAGTCTAGTGCACGCTGGCCCAATGAAATGATAAGTTTAAGGCTATTGATCAATCGCTTTGGAGAAAAATTAACTTGAGGGCATTCCTAAGCCGGCTTGCTCTAGTTATTGAAGTCGGTTTGGACTCAAGGGAGAAAATCCTCCACTTTTAATGCCACTGTCCTAGCCTCAGTAATTTCTGACAAATGACTTTAGTAAGTTATTAGTTCCACGACCTCTCAAAACTATGGCAAAAAGATGGCTTAGACCCGCTCAGGGACCAAACGACAATGAATGCGAGACGGAAAGCAGAAACCATGACTAGGAACAGCAATCAAATTCCCATCCCTTGGAATCTACAGACCATACGCCAACTAGTTACAGGAAGATGTTGAAATCTTCAAGAATATGGTTACTTCTTTCGTTCTCCATGACTGGATAAGGATTCAGAAGTCACTCAAAATACGAGTATTTATTGAATAACTCTTCAACAACCTGCAGAGTTGCCTATACTGCTTCGAAAGGTACGCTCTAGAGTTCGTGGCTGCTACCAGACTCATCATTCCATCCACCCTCATTTTGCGCTGTCCTATCAGCAGATATGAATTGAAACTGAACACTTGGACCTGAGCAGGCAGAGCTGAACGGGCTTCAGTGCATACGCATGTTCCTGAAAAAGCACAACACGAAAACGTTTTGCCCTCGGAATTCCCAAGGCGATTTCAGAGGCAGGCAGGCGAAGTCTTGGCATAGAGAAATAGAAGTGGCGACGGAGGGGTTTCAAACGTTTCAAGTTTCAAGATTACAATTCGGATCAAGCCTTTATTATTAACTATTGGCGATTTTAATGTCAAGTCAGGAAAGGATAGCATTATTGGCTCCACGCCTTTGGAAAACATAATGTACACGACACTAGCTCCGAAAATTGACTGAGGCTAATCGAGTTCGCGGCGAGATGAAATGTTTCCCGCACCTCAATATCCACAAAGTCGCCTGGTAGTCACCTAATCAAAAAACATTCAACCAGATTGATCACACTACCTTGCTATCCTCAAGGTACGAATGCGAGTATTCCGGACATCAGACTACCGAAGAAGTACTGTAAGGAAAATTGATGTCGTTCGGCTACGATCACAAGGGATTGCTAGACTTTTTGAGATCGAATCGCCATAGACCTTTTCAGAAGTTCAATAAGAGGCATACAAGGCCATGATGCAAGAAGACTGAGAGGTGGTCACAAACTCTATTTGCAAAGGGTATGGAAGGAACATCGCTTGATCGAGACGACAGACACAATCACCAAACAGAAGCATGCAGAGATTAGGATGGGAACGTGCTCGTATACTCGTATCTATTGTCACATTCGTTACTGAAAATTTGGAAGGCTTATGTAGATTTGCATATTGTTTAATGACAAAGACGTACAACAATTCGCAGCCAGGCCAAACGAACCATTCAATATCAACAATAATCGATAAAAACTGCATTCAAATGAGGTCTGCATATCGACATCTATATTAAAGACCCATACGGCTGCTGAAGCAGATGGATTAGCTCCCAAATTTGAATCTCAGCATGCCCGATATTCAAGGGAGGCTTTTTGGACAAATGCTCGCTTCTCTAATAAAGGATTTCGACAAGGTGGCATGGTGTCGTTCGATTTCTTTGACATCATACTTCAAAGAATTGCCTAGATTCACTCCTAGTGTACGCTGGCGACATTAACATTATATTGACATGTATCGGGCTGTCCCGTTTTTGGTCACTGAAGCAGAAGATTGATTCAGTGGTAAATAAAGGTTAAACAAAGAATATGATGTCGACAAGAAATTGCATCCAATACCAACGCCAATATCGCGTTATATGGACGAAGATATTGGTTAAGGCCTAGGTTCAAATAAATGTATATCAAAGTGAATAGTTTTGTGACTTGCTTGGTTAAGCCACAACCAGACATTTAAAAAGAAAATGGAAAGGAGTCTCCGTCTGACTTTCCTCTCAACAATCCTACAATGAATGCCTAGTCTGCTCGATCTTGTACCTTCCGGTCGTTGCCTAGTATAAATTACTATTAGTCAGGCAATACCGATGCGAAATTTTTGTGTGTGAGTTCTTGGGTTCTAGATTCATATAATTGCATATGGGCAATTCTTTCCAGATAAGACACGTCTGTTCAAACCACCTCATCGCAAATTCTATTTCTTCGCAAGCATTTTATTACAAAAAGATGTTCCCATTTTCTTCAGAATCTCCTCTGCATCAAAGAGCTTTTTTATAGACTAAACGTCTCCCAGTGTCGTGCACGTGTTCCATCTGTCATACATTCATACCTATGACCTGCCTTCCATTTCCTATTCTAAACCCAAAAATAAGAACTAATGGGCCAGCGCACACTGGACTAGCAACCCCGGGGTACAAACCGGTTTAACTGATTTTGTGGAAGTGGGAGATGAAGTGTAAAGTACCAAATGATTGAGCGGATGAAAATTTAGGCAAAACCAATACACCCTTAATTTACCATTTCCGAAGGTAAAAAAAATATGTGTGTCATGCGCATTTCATTCGTAGTTTGGCAGCCGAAGGGTGAACAACAAAAAACCAATATAAAAATATTTTGTTTGCGAGCACTACAATGAAAACCTGTTCACGTATACATAATTTAACCCCAGGGTTGCTCATCCAGTGTACGATTGATGTAAAATCGACAAAACCAAATAAACCGGTTTGTACCCCGGGGTTACTAGTCCAGTGTGCGCTGGCCCAATCAACTCAAGACCCCCGAAGACCAACCACACAATAGCTGCTCCACTCTCCTTCCATCACCAGTCAAATAAATAAAAAGCAGTCGTCATACCATGCCCTAAGAGCGGCGAGCACTTACCCTGGAATCAGCTTGGCGCGCGTGTAAGTAGACAGCTGAAACGAATACGACGACCGGACCGGTTCCCCCCGGTATTATTTCTCAGAACAACAAACCGAAAGTATCTGCACCACATGTAGCCCAACTCATACCTGTATCCGTATGTAGGTGCAAAAGATAATACCGACTTCACATTTCGCTAACTCAGAGTTTGTTTTGCTAAGATATACTCGTACATATGTACATATGCACATAACTGCGTATTCATATCGATATTCGCTTCATACACACACGTGTGAGTCAAATTAACCGATCGATCTGGAATAATTGTGGTAACCGTGACGCGACCATAGAAATCAATGAGGCTCGTGGCCTCGCCGACCACATGCAATAGACTCATAATTAATAACTGATTCGCTTCGATTCGATTCTTGTGGCTGGTGTGTACGAGTATCTATTTAATGTGGATTAGATACGAGTAGCGTACGGTACGAGTATTACAATATAAATTTTATTTTTCTGCACTGAACGCAGTGATTTTGAACGATAGAACCGAAAAGGCTTTAGGAATTAGGAGACTGATACCCAGATTATTTGCATTTAGTCAATCCGCATTGGTTCAATCCCCGTAGAAATGATGGTGTTTATATGAAATTATTCAAAACCAAATCCAAAATGAGCGAGAGAAAATTGAGAGAGTTTAACAAACAGCTGATTGAACTGACACATGACACTACACTGATACATTGTTCTTATTTCTTTGGCTTTCCAAATAAATATTTCGTTTGCAATCCCACATTTTAAATACATACGAGTACACAACTAATACCTGCCCGATGACGAAAGAATGATGAGAGTAAAATGTTTCAATACGATTTGAAAATGTTTATCTGATATTTCAAAATGGTTACATATTTTCAATGTGTTTTATTTGCAGGAATGACCGAAATCGTGTTGAATATTTCAATGCGCTTTGAAGTGGTGTTTATATGAGCGTATTGAACCAATGCGCATTTCGTCAATGCACATTAAGCTGTCATATAAACTAGGTATGACATGCATACGAGTGGTCTGGTATGTCTTAAAGTCGAAGACACTAATTTGCTATCGGTGTTATTTACTCGTATGATGTGTTCTAATCCGCTTTTAGTGGGAAAATGATTATGGATGAAGGCGTGAGATATGGCGAACGAGAAGCTCATAACGGTTTTTAAATTTGACACTTTCAATAGCTTCGTTGGTGGAAATAAATCGAAATGCCGGACATTAGAGAGTTAAAAACCTGTTACAGATCATTTCAATCGCACTGAAGTGGAATTCGATAGATTACTGGAAGGAATAATCCGTAGAAGTTGGGCTAGGTAGGGGGTTTCAATGGGATGGGATCGTGGAAACGTGGTTTTCACCCGAAATGTCCACCAGTGCCTACAGGGTTGAAGGGTATAAACTTTTCCGTGCTGATTGAATTGGCCCGCAAAGAGGAAGCGTGATTGCTTATCTGCGAAGCGATTTATACTGCCAAATCGAGTGCAAATCCGACGTATATAGTTCTTCTGAGTACTTGTTTCTTAAACTCTACTGTGGCGTAGAACGCGTACTCAATGGAGTTGTCTATAGGCCAAATAAGAACATAGACGTTGCACCGATAATAAGAATCACAGAGGAAATTTCGTGCCCTGCATCCAATGTTTTAATATGTGGAGATCTTAACTATGACTTGCTCAATTCTGCCACTTCAGCTAAGTTAGTTGATAGTTTCAGGAGTCTTAACCTTAGACCAGTCAATTCTACGACAGCAACACACTATACTAAGAAAACAGAGACTCTTCTAGATGTTCTCTTTGTAGGGAATACTGATAAAGTTGTATCCTACAGTCCGTTAACAGCCTCAAGTTTTTCAAAGCATGACTTGATATACCAATTGGTTCAAAACAATACGTAATTATTTTTAGAGACTATCAAAATATCAACTGTGAGCAAGTTCACCTTATGTCTTCTGTTGAACAGCATGTGGCTTTCCTGCAGCCACTGCAGACACTTTTTGACCAACAGGATCCGTTGATTGTAAAAAGCAATTCTTCACCTTGGCTTAGCAATCAAATTCTTGATTTAATTCAAAAACGCAATCGTGCATATGTTTATTCGATGGAAGCGCCATAAGTTACAGCAACTTTATGAAACGTACATATCACCTCGAAACTTGGTTGGTTTACGCATACCAAGCGCGAAACGAGCTCACTGCGATAATTTTCTCTGCCCTAACAATCAATCAGGAAAGGATATTTGGGAAAAAGCTACTTAAACTTGGGAACGAGAAACAAAAATTGGAAGAAGATGCTCAATTAGACTGTGACATGCTTAACACACAATTTGTGTCCGCTGCAGTGACTACAAATTCTTCCTACACTGAACATCAAATGCCTTCGCAACAAATGGTAGAAGTTATTAACGGTGAACAATACTTAATGCTTTAAAGATGACGATGCCACAGGATTGGATGACATCAATCCAAAGTTTTTGAAACTCCTTCTTCCGTGTATTTTGAAACACCTTATCTACATTTTCAATAACATTCTTAGCACTTGTGAATACCCTCTGTTATGGAAAAAATCCAAGATACTTCCGATTCCCAAAGCAAATCGGGTAAAGACGGAATATTTATATCCATCTTACCGTTCTTGGAAAGTGTTCGAAAAAGCCATATTTAAGCAACTGCAAACACATCTTTTCACAAATAATATTTTAAGCTCCACTCAGTCCGGTTTTCGTGCAAAAAGAAGTTGCAAAACTGCATTACTGCTTGTTGTTGATGATATCCGTAAAGCTATGGACTTTCCTAACACTGCTTGATTTTTCAAAAGCGTTTGACACCGTAAATCATCTTGTACTGTGTAATAAAATGTTGATTAACTTTAGACTCTCTGCATTTGCAGTAAAACTATTGTACTCCTATTTAACCGGCCGTCAGCAATGTGTGGCAGTGGGCAACAGCTGGAGTTCCTCAAGGTTCTGTCCTTAGCCCACTGTTATTCTCAATGTATGTTAACGAACTCCCTGAAATGGCCAAACATTGCTCAGTTCACATGTTTGCTTACGGTGTTCAACTATACCTGAAATGCCCGTTAAATAACATCTCAAATGCAATAGGGAAAATTAATTTGGATTTAGATATTATCCAGCAGTGGGCACTAAAGCACAACCTGTCCTTAAATCCAGAGAAGTCAAAAACTTTATGTATATACAAGCAGCATTTAGATACATCCAGCTTTCCTCCGATAAGACTATGAGTATCAGTTATAGAATACGTCCGTACTGCTAAAAACTTGGGTCTTGTTTTTAATGAGAGCCGTACCTGAAGTTATCATATTACATCAACGGTTGCAAAAGTCTATAATGGACTTCGATTACTTCGGTGTTCACAAAGATCTATTCCAACTGTTACTTGTAAAAGCTTTACTCTTGCCAATCCTAACATACTGATGTGAAGTGTTTTGAAATGTCAATTATAACACAAAACATAAATTAAACATAACGATTGTAATCTTAATGTGAAATTATACATATTCAATAAATATGAAATATGAAGCCGGACTGAGCCTTTGAACTTACTTTCAAAAGTAGCTCTGTCCAGATGTCAGTGGTGTATATGATCACTTTGTTATGTGAGCATTCATACATAACAGATGATGCGAAAAGCTCGAGACTAACATATTGTACATAACATATATCAACACACTCTCCTTCTAGAGTGATGTAATCATTCCAGCGCCGCTCTAACATTTCTATAACTTTCTTATGGAACGATTTGTCCAACCCTTGAAAAGACGCTTCGGTTTCGCCGATCACCTCTTCATTGGAGTCATATGTACATATGTATCTCTTTGCTGCAAGCAGTTTTTTGAGGTTTCCAAACAGGTGGTAATAGGATCCATGTTTCATCCATCGTCACATCCCATTTATTTCGCTTAAAGAGCTCTAAACATAGCTCTGAATCATCAACTGTGAGCAAACGCGGTACCCAATTCGATTTCACATACATGTACATGGTCTATTGATATCTTTACGATGTCATCTATCATACGCACGCACTTTCGCTTTACGGTTGTTCAAAATGATTTTGCGGATTTTTTTTTTGATGTTATCCGGCGTAATAGTCACAGCGTCCAGAGCATTTAGCAACATGTGTCTGAACGACCACGTTTGAAATCAGCAAATCAGCGACGAATGGTCGCTTTCGGCGAAGCAGATTCTTTATAGCAATTTTCAAGCCTATCTTGAGTTTCAACGGTATTTTTTTCCCATCAAATAAATAACGTACGAAAACCGTCTTTTTTTTCATGGTTTTGAAAATACCAAAAGGTGCGTCACGTATCGTTTGAAGGATAGTAGGTACTAACTAAAAATTGTGTGGATATATGCAAGAATAAAGGAATTCAATAAATCGGATGAATGCGTATGAATGCTTTCCTTTTCTTATTCTTTTTATATTTTCAACCCGAAGTGTGGTTATGTTTGCCGTGAAGTGAGCAACAGTGCCACCGTATTATTTCCTTCTCAAAAATCTTCATACAGATGTTCGTAGAAGCAGCTGGTTTTGACAAGTGTGAAGAATTGTGGATTAAACAAGAGTCGAAGAATATATTGTAGACCATTAATTTTGTTGAAGGCTAAGCGCTGGCTTAAGTCTGTACACGGAAATGTTAATATTGTTGCCACGCACGCAAATAGTGAACACATCATCATTGATTCGTTGAATTATTTCATACGGTCTGGAGTATGAAGGCTCAAGTGGTTGTTTGACTGCATCGGTCCTCAAAAATACGGGGTGACCAGATAAGAACGATAGGAAAGAAAATTAAATAAAACAACAACGGTTTGAGATATAAAATTGATTCTGACAATGGAGCTACATTCAATAGCACTTCATTCAAATGGCCGCCTCGGCTTCGCTGGCAGTGCTTCAAGTGGTCGGTCCAATCTTGGATGACCCGATCCAATATGTGCAGCGTTATTACGGCAATAGCGTGTCAAATATAGCCCCAGAGAAAATAATCGAATGGTGTCAAATCGCTTGATCGCGGCGGCTAATTGATGAATGCTCCCCGTGAGATGACCCAACTCCTTCGCAACTTCGAGCGCTGCGTCGCTTGTATGGCATGTAGCACCGTATTGTTGGAACCACTGTTCGGATATATCGATTTTGTCGAGCTCTGACCGCTGAAAGAAGGTTAACATCGTTCTATACCTGAGACCATTGACGGTAACGGTGGCTCCTTCCTCATTTCGAAAGAAATAAAAGAAATAAACCGCACCAAAGAGTCAATCTTTGTGGATGCATTGATGCTTGACCGAACACTTATAGATTGTGTTCGCTCCAAACAACAACGGCGTGAGATTTTTGGCACGTTCGGCAAGCGTAAAACGATGCAAAAACAACGCTGAAACATAACAATTGAATATACATGTGAGCATGTGTATAGTTCTTTCAGCAGGAACATGCTAGGCTTGGTGTGATGGAATGTAGCTATTGGACGTATTCTTCTTATGTGCTTCCGGAATTTCTCCACAAAGATTTTTAGGTTTGCAGGGAAATCAGGATTGGTGAAAAACTCACCTGGTACAGTAAGTTGTGTCCCATACAACATTTCGATGGTAATGCGTTCAGGTCTTCCTCGCATTCCGCGTACAACGCAATCCGATGAGAACTGTTGGAAGTATTTCGATCCATGGAATATCTCCGTGAGACATCAGTGCAGCTTTCAACGAACGATGCCAGCGTTAGATATGTAGGGGTTCTGGTGCGTTTTACACCTACCAGATTGGTAAGAACTCTAAAACGAGCTGATTCAAACTGGGTGTCTTAGGTGCGGAGCACTCTGTGTCAATTGTGATATCTTTCAGTGAAACTGCTTCGGGCCAACGTGAAAAGCGATCTATCATCGTTAAACAACATTTTTGACTCTAGGAAGCATGATAATGTCGATGCGAATGTGCTTGAAGTGATATTCTGGAACGTATGCATATTTTGTGCGGAATACGGTTGTTATACGCAGGAACGCGACCAATTCAGTATGACCTTTTTTATTCCCGGCCAGACGTACATATTTTTGGCGAATTTGCTGGCAAAGCACGTCCACTTGGATGAAAAGCTCAGTGTACAGAGTTAAAGACTTGTTTACGCTGTGTTTTGTGAATATATGGTCGGTCGAAACGTCATAATAAAACTGCTGAGCTTCGCCTATGTTTAACTGTTGCAGTCTGAGTGAAGAATTGCCTGCAAGCAGTGTGCGTAATTCGATGTCTTCTTTCTGTGTTTCACGCGATTCGATTGCCGATGGTATGTGCATCTGCAACTTGACCTCCAATGTGGACAATTTCATTGAGATTGAGATTGAAAGATGTAGTCAAGTTGTCGAAATTGCCGGCGTGAAGCCTTCTGTCTTTGCAAAAATGACCGACCATCTAACAGGTGATTAAAGAATTTGACAGATAGATGGCAAGTAGTTCTCGGTCATAGGTACAGTATTTGGCTTCGGTAGTGCTCAACTTTTGTGAGAAGAAACTAATTGGCTGCCTGATGTTGTCGACCTTCTATTCTAGCGTACCACCAATAGCGCTGTCCAATGCGTCGGTTGCCAGAGCAAGCTCGTAGTTAGTACTCATAGCTGGATGTTGAAGAAGGACTGCCTCGACCACGCTGTGTATGCATGCTTTGACTGCATTTATTCATTCAGATGACCACGAAACTAGCCGTTTCACTATCCACTATTTTCCATTTTTTACGAAAATTCTCGTAGACAAGCTGTCACAACAAAACTATTTTACGGAAATCTTATCGTGGAAAAAATTTTTGTTTTTAGTCGTTTAAAATCATAGAATGCGGTGACATCAAAAATCGTTTCGTTTTGATCGGCTTATACGAGGGTTGTGTGAAAAGTTTCCGGCCGCAACGTAAAGATAGCGGCACTCGTCGATACAAGTTTTATATGGCAAAAGGTGATATCTTTTGTACCTGCCGACCGCTTGAAATCACTCGCTGTTTTGTTTATCGAACTATTAAATTATTCGAGGATATTGGTACGAGTACGAGACCGTCAAAGATCCTGCCGTCCATGCCCTGTGAGGATTCTAGGAGCCATCCAAGCCGTGCAAGCTCGAATTAGGCTCAAACCACTGAGAAAGCAGAAGATCTTGCCGCAGGAAATGAACATTTCGCAAACATCCATGTCTCGCATCATCAAAGTAAGCTTGCGACTTTGTGCCTAGAAAAGACACTTGCTGACAGTCGCATTGAAGCAAAAATCAAAAGTACTCTTAAGGCGGTACGCTGAAAATGCTTACAGACAAATTCTGTTCATTGACGAGAAAATTTTTACCGTCGTAGGAACTTTTTATAAGCAAAATGATCGAGTGTATACTCGAACATCAAAAGAGCCTTCAGAACATATTCCAAGGGTTGAAAGAGCCCACCACCCTGCAAATGCAATGGTATGGTGGGGAGTTAGCTAATAGCTACGATGGCATAACCAACCTCCATTATTGGGACAAACGAGTCAAGACTTCGGCGGAAGTTTACCAAATCACTGTTTTGGAAGACTTCGTTAAGCCACTAGGCCGAAATATGTTCGCAAACAATCACTGAGCATCCCAACAAGATTCTGCTCCAGCCCACACGGCGAAAACCACTCAAGAGTGGCTAAAAAAAGTGTACCCGACTTCATATCACCGGATGGTAGTCCGGACCTCAACCCTTTGAATTCCAAGTTGTGGTTCGTTTGGAGGGGGAATAGCCTGCTCTACTTGCTCACCGAAATATTGAGTCTTTGAAGCGAGCCATCCGAGTTGTCGACATGTTTCCGATGAATGAGGTCCGTAATGCGATGCGATTGATGATTGGCCAGTACCTGTCAGGTCGTGCTTTAAAGCAAATGGCGGCCATTTCGAATGAAGTCTTCCACAACTTGTACCTAGGGATTTGACAAATAAAAAGTATGAATTTGTTTTTAAAAATATCAGCGCGTTTTCATTTGACATAAGTTTTCCTTTGTATCACTATTTACGGCTAGACTAGGTATACGAGGTGTGTTCAAAAAGTAAGATGACTTTTGAAATTTCGCGGGCAACGTACATTCGATTATCGATTTTCTTTTTTTTGCTGTGTTGGTACATATGTCCCGAACATATATTCACTATCACACGTAGTTTGTTTTTGACAGATAGAAAGGTTAGATGTGTGCTCGACGATTTTCAATTATTATATAAAATGAAGCAAAGAATTCGCATCAAAAATGGAATCAAGTGCTCTAAAACACTTGAAATGTTGGCAATAGCATACGGTGAGTCTGCTCTTAGTAAGAAACATGTTTACAAGTGGTACAAGCTCTTCCAAAATGGCCGAGAAGATGTCAATGACGAACCTCGCGCTGGACGCCCCAGCACATCAACAAAAGATGATAACGTCGAAGTTGCTGAGGATATTGGCATAGCGGTCGGCTCGTATCATGCAATTTTTTTGGGTGTTTTGGGCAAGAACCGTCGCATGAGCATCGCTCAGGACCTCTTGAATAACGTCAATCTCAATGATGATCCTGACTTGCTCAAAAGGGTCATAACTGGTGACGAATCATGGGTATTGGCCCCATGCGACTTTTTCCTGTTCCCAAAACTGAATAGACCTATGAAAGGACGAAGATTTGCAATGATTGAGGAAATAAAAACGGCATCGCTGGGAGAGATCAAGGCTATACCAAAAAGTGCTTATGTGAAGTGATTCGAGGATTGGAAAAAGTGTATTATATCTGAGGGGGATTACTTTGAAAGGGACAACATAATATTGATGAATAAATAAATATTTTTTTATAAACATTTAAAGTCACTTTACTTTTTGAACACACCTCGTAGTTAAATTATTAAATGCAATATCAAATTTACGTAAATGAGTAAATGAAAACCTTCTAAAGAAGAGACACTACATATAACAACCACCCGCAGAGAAACACTAAGCTTCACAGGTAACAACCATGTACGATGATAATGTAAACTGAAGTAAATAAATAATAATAATAATAATAAAAATCGTAAATAGCACAAGCCCGAACTAATTTCTCCATTTCATCACAATATTTTATCTTGGGAAGATCAAATGGATTCTACCTTTGAGAAGCTGAAAGTCAACCAAAATAGAGATCGCTCGAGACGTCCAGAGAATAACCTGTGTGCACAGTGAGCGTCGATATCTAAAACAACGCAGAGAGGCAATTAGGAGCAGCCACACAACCGAGGAAATTTTTCACCATCTATAGTTACGCCATCTATTCGGATTTTTTTTTTAATTTCTGATAGCAATTAACAATTAAATAAGTTTACAAATGCTTCGAAATATGGTAGTTTTTATCTTATTCATCCATACCGTCCTTCGAGACCTGAGTTTCCAAAATATGAATTCCTATTATAAGCGAATGCAATGTGCCGACGTTCATTCCCCCATTACCTCAACCTGGTAATTACCAAATATACCCCCTTTCAATGGGATATACAATAGGATTTCCTAAAGGAAAGACACAAACGAAAAAAAAAAAAACAAAACCCTTCCGATAACACTAATGAGTCCGAAACAAAATATTTACCCATTATTTGTTTTGACCCAATTTTCGAAAAATAAACTTTTTACGAATATCTCGTTGTGTTTACGTTATATTCGTAGATACACTCGTATACCCGATGCCATGGTATTACCCATGGGTAATTTTGCTCAAGGTATCCGTAATCCTATCCCCGTTGTTCCTCATGGAATGACTTGTTTCGTGTTTTGTATTTCTGGTTAGCTTCCCCCCCCCCCACCCCCCAAAAAAAAAAAAAACAACACAAAGAAAGCCAAAAACAATCTCTAGGTAGCGCAAGCATTCTTTGCCAATTAGGTCACTACCAGACACGTGCGGTTACTCAGAAATCCGAGGTAAAAAAAAAGCAAAAAGCACGACGACAATAAATACAAGTTCATACACACAAACTTGATTTAATAGTCCCACCCCTGGTCAAACTTCTGCAAAGTGGGAAGAAAGATACGTAAAGATACTTCCTTAAGCATGGGAAATAAGTTTGCACTTGACTTGAATAATCAATAAAACAGCAGATACGAGTACAACAAATAATTGAGCCATAAACATAATTTTAATTACTCAGTGAATTTATTTTGACTTTTTATTGTTTTTAATTTTATTTTCACTGAATAAATTGTTATGGCCGAGTCATTTAAATGTCGGGGACTTCCTTCGCATTCGAATTAAAATGAAATCTTCTCTACGAATCCCCTTTGGGTGATAAAAAAGAAGCCAATGTCTCAAGGGCACATCGCCCGAATGGATTTTATGATCCTCCTAAGAGTCAGATGAAAATGCAAATGAAGATCCGAGTCGTACCAAGATGCTGTCGAGTTGTAGAGCACCGGATGTTCTCTAGACTGGGGAACATGTGTAGATAATTGGTCCCAGTATGACTTGAGAAAGTCATAAACCATTGTTGACAGACGAGATTCATCTGAAAATTGAACCAAATTAACGACTTCTTTAACAAGACCAATAGCAAGGTCAACGTTAAGAAGTTTTTTTTTGCGAGTTTAGCAATTTATTTTTTGATTTAGATTTATGATTTAAAAACCGCAGAGCTCAAGTGACTTGGATGATATTGGGGGATTTCTGGGGTCTTCTTCAGACGTGTTTTCTTTAGGCGTCTACTTGACAAAACAAAGAGTTCTTCAAGTAAAAACGTATCGAAGACCGCAAAATGCAAAACAAGGGTCCTTCAGATTTTCAATAATAAACGTGCATAGGTAACGAAGGAGACGTTCAAATCTTCCGCGACGTAAAATGTATGGTAATATCTGGTATATTTTGTATATTTGTTTCGTCTTGGTGCCACGGCCATTAAGGACCACAGCTGTTGGTGCTGCATGCTGCAAGAATTTTGGATGAAACATTTCGTTATTTGGTGGACGTGTTAGCTTACATAGATTCCTGGAAGATTTTATGTTTTAAGGCATTAATTGCTTTCAGATGGTGAGAAGAAGTTCTCCGGTTTTAAATTTTCGTAAATCGTAAAAGAGAGAATATACAGGATCTTTCAATAGGGACTTCCGAACTTTGACAGTTGATATTGGCCATATTGTTGAAGCTACATCTGTCAAATTGGCTGTCATTTATTCAGTATGTTTTGCCAAATCACTATGGACGGACATATCGTTCAACAACACGTGCAAATGATAAAATTGTTTTATCAAAATGGGTGTTCTCTTCGGGCAACGTTCCACGCGCTTCGTCCATTTTACGGTCGTCATAATCGTGCTACCGAGAGGACTATTCGCAGTGTGGTGGAAGTAAATTTGAGTCCACTGTTTCAGTAAACGATAAACCGACACCCATATGTCGACGTAACGCAAGATCTGACGAAAACATCGCCGTTGTCCGTGAGAGTGTGCAGGAGAATACGAGGCAGTCGATTTCGCGTCGCTCACAAAAACTCGGCCTTTCGCAAACCACACTTTTGTATCGTGAGCCTGCACTCGTACAAAATTCAACTAACCCAGGAGCTGAAGGTAAATGACCATAGACATTGAAAAATCATCTTCAGCGATGAGGCCCATTTCTGGATGAATGGGTACGTCAACAAACAATATTGTCGAATTTGGGACGATATCAATCCACATGTGATCTAAGAGCGTCCAATGCATCCCGAAAAAGTCACTGTTTTGTGTGGATTTTAGGCTGGCGGCATCATCGGTCCATATTTCTTAGAGAGCGGTGTTGGGCAGGCCATTGGCGTCAACGGCGAGCGCTATAGTTAGATGATTACCAACTTCTTTTGGTCTGAATTGGATGATATGGACACCAACGATATGTGGTTTCAACAGGACAGACCTACGTGCCACACAGCTCACGCCACATTGGAAATTCTGCACGAGCGATTCGAGGGCATGGTCATCTCACGTCGAGGTGATGTGAACTGGCCACCGATATCGTGCGATTTGACCCCGTTAGACTATTTCTTGTGGGATTTTGTGAAGTCGCGGGGAATGATTGTAGAAGAAGTGTAAACCTGATGGAATGTAACAACTAGAGAGATTAATGCATTCTTCCGGATGTACGAGTAGCTAAATTAATAGCTAGAATAATTCTGCATCAAGTAAAGAACATCTTAACTCAAGCCATAACATTGAACAGGAAAGTGTTCGCGCTGGATCCGTCTGGGTCGACCACATTAACACAATCAGGGCCATCATTCACCAATGCGTTAAGTAAAGATATGCGCTGCAATTGTTGTTCATCGATTGTGATAAAGCCTTGGACAGCTTAAACCGGGATGCTAATTGTAAAATACGGCAAGATAACTTCCTTATAAAGTTGGTTGTGGTTTACATCGTTTTAAAAATCATCGACGCCCTTGATGTATGGGCCGTTGCTCCATTATGTTGAAACAACATGTTCCCTAAGTCCATTCCATCAAGAGCAGATGCTGTTCTGTTCTGATCGGACGTGAGTCTCCAGTTCTTCTTTTCTGCACAGAATCAGTTTCTTTGAACGTAGTGACCCACAAAAGAATTGATTTCCAGTCCGGGACAGGACCCAATGGTGCAATATTAAAGCGATTTCGAGAACGCCTGTTGGAAAAATAGGCCTTTAAGGCAAACGCAAGCTGCTCGTTATTCCAACGCATGATGACGACTGAAATACAAGTTAATAAAACTTTAGGATTGCCTCTCTCGAACGAGACCACACACAGCCGCCTGAGGCTCTCATCAGCTTTAGAGCGCTTATTTCAAATAAAAAATTCATTTTGCCGCACCTTGTATATGCCGACCCTTGCATAGGGGAACTTTGACTCAGAGATGAGGATGGTGACAAGGTTAGCAGTTTTCTATATCTAGAAAGTATAGTCTCTGAACATGATGGTACAGAACTGGACGTAAACAGAAGTATTAGTAAAACAAAACTGTGTTTGATATCTAAGAAAGAAAGGTTTTCAGCACAATGACCAAGCTGAGATTGTTGCGGTCGAACGTCAAAAGGAGACTTCATAAATAGATGTCTTCACAACATCTTAAGATAACTGGCCATCAAACAATAGAGATTAAAATTGAGAGTGTGGCAGAGGATTGGTCACACCTTACACAATCCATTGGAATCCACATACTCAATCAAGCAAACGAATGTGCCGTGGGTAACTTTGAGGGTACTTAAGCGCGCTGCAGAGCTCCAAACACGATCGCAGGCGTTGTTGTTGGAGATAGAGGACCTAAATAAAATTAAAGCAGTCTGGGTGGCAAAGGGAATTCTTGTCACAAGGTGGCATTTTTTTAAAGTGACTAATCACATGGGTCACACTATATTGTTCACTCACTCTGTTCTTCACTCTGTGATGCCGAGTGTCGTTTTCTTACTACCGTAGCGTGGAAAAAGTAATAAGGGGTACATTTATGCATTTATTTATGTACATTTTATGCCTTCAGCTTTCGAATGAGTCTTAGGTTTAGTCCTTATTCCCATCTTTTTGCAGTAGGGTAACTTCTTCGTAATTTGCTTATGGAAGAGGGACGAACGCTGGGTTTCCTAGCAAAAGTCTAAGTGTCAGTAGGCCTAAAGTCTAAAGAGACCCAACAGCGCCATGTTTGCTATCAATTGAGGACAACAACTTGGTTTTTGAAATTTAAGACCATTTTCGATTCAACAGATTAAAGGATTCGCAATGTCAGTTTCTGGAAGCCAGAGCATCTCCGCACGAAACAAAGTATGCCAGTACCTTGAGGCAAAGTAGAAAGTAAAGTTTTTGAAGCCTTCCAACTGTCTTTCACTGCAAATTAATTATCCAGAGTATATCGACAGATTGTATATACTCTGGAAAATTAGCCGCAAGTAAAAAGTAGTCCGACGTATGATAAATATTGTCAGTTTTGGATGGATGAATGACCTTTTTAAGGCTCTATGGGGAATTCGGCAGATTTTTGTCTTGCAATAGATTTTTACTACGTCGAACCCAAGAATGGCTAGGTAGCCAGGTATCCAGCGAAGGATAACTCTGTTATTATTGCATAATTTGTTAGGTCTACATATGTAGGTCCACCCATGTAAGCCTGGGATTAGTGACACAGGAGTCAAGTGCTTGGCTTGCCGCTTAACTAAGTAAAGTGTTGCTATTTTATGATTTTTTTTTTTTTTAATTTTTCGAGATTGTCCAAACGAATCTAGCATGTCGAATAGGTCAACGGTCTCGCCACACTGAAAGCATCGGTTCCCACTAGATCACCGAAATCAAGCAGTGTTGGGAGCGATACCGAGGTACTTCCTCGGTACCAATCCCTCGTGCCGTTCGCAATTTAGTATAATAGACCCCATTACTCGCCACATGGGCGCAGTCCCCGACGTGGGATAAATATTTCGACCAGCTCCTTTATTAGGCTGTGGTTACCCAGGCTAAAGACTGTGGGTTCGTTGTATTAATTATTGCCGACTTTCGTTGAGGAATTCTTCTCAAAGTTGGATTTTTGTGATGCTATCATCTCTAGCATCTAGTCTGCCGTACTCATAGCCATAAGGCGCTCAGAAGTCAGTTCCAAAGGTGCCCCCATGGCTATGTTTGGAAATATTCGCATTGTGCCAGTAGTTTGCACTTTATTGAGAACCAATCCTGCATTCATCAGATTTAGGACACTTTGCGCATCATGAAAGCAACGAGGAGGATAAGAGGATTCATTTAAGTCTTTGACGTGTTTGCTCTTTGTTAAATGTTTATATTCAGCTGGTACCATTCCTGGGTTAGTTTAAGTCGCCCTCCAATGATGTTACAGAAGGTTTCTGCGAACTGTTCAATACACCAAGACTGATTCATTTTTCCAGCAGTTCATCCACAACTGGGCTCAACATAAAGAGCGATTATACCCCTTCTTTTAAACACCTTTTAGCTGTATCTGCTCAGCAACTCACACATCTACATGGATACTGTACTGTTCAGGGATATGGATATCACCGTTTTGCCTTCTGATGCAGTTCTTTTTGTATATAGAACAAATGTACTATATACAGAAAAATCAATCGGCTTCGACTGCTTTCCAGAGGCAATGATGATGTCCTCCCAACCCTTATACAAATAGTGAACCACTAGCAAACATTCAAAAGATACCAAAATCTTTCATTGCTGAAGGATTACATATTTACTTTTTTTTTTTTTATATATTTTCTATTTTTATTTTTAATATTTGCTTCCCTTCATCATCTCACTCTTCATGAATTCTATTTATTTTTGGATCACGCGATAGAGAATCCAACACGTTCATTCATCAATTAGTAAACGACCGAAACCTGTCAAACTTTCAGATGTAATTTCGTACAAATCCAGACACATCTGTGCTACTACAACACCTTCTTGGATACCGAAGCGCCAATCTGATTTAAATTTATTCAACACCTTGTAACCATCTGCTCCGGACTGTTGCTCAATCAATCAATTTATTAAATTTTCTTCTACTACTCCCCATCCATCAAAATGAATAAAAAAATTATCTCAAGAATGCCAATCACAAAATTTATAAAAAAAAAACCTCCTAACGTTGGCAAGAGTACTCGTATTTTGTACCTAATCTGACAGCTGATGACTGATTTCGGTCATATTTCACAAAAGTGCTACAATATTACCATACATACATATGTACAATATATCGCGGCTACCTTATCTCGACACATGCATAAGTGTCACACAAAATAGTCACTCGACTACTGACAAGACGAAAGATACAGTAGTGGGGTGTTTGAGTTGGTGAAATCGTTCGAAATAGATTGTCCAAAGTGGATTGTGACAGAGCCTGTGTAGGTAGAAGATATTATATGATTGCCTCGTGTCCGCAGCAGAGTGCAAATGTCTAAAACTCGGACAACTATGAAACATCCCAATAGTGTAGTTTCGCTTCCAACTTGGGGGAGCACATACAGACAGTCTTGCAGTATAGGATTTCATAAGTGTTTTAGATTTAGATTTCATCTACAACTCGAGGTCGCGTTCGTAGTCCCGAGTAAGGTTACAATTCTTATCTTAGCAAAAAAGACCAAAACACTTCAACAGATTTTATGGTGTCACATATAAAACAGGTGTGCGGTTTGAACAACTAAAACTGTCAACACCTGTGAAAAGTTTTTTGAAAGAACTACAAACATGTAGATACACCAGATAAGTAATGAGAATATGACTTTGGAGGTGTTTCTGGTGAAACTTGATTCTACAGCCTTGTCACGCGATAAGTTCAGTTTTTCAATTTATATGCATTTTTATTACATTGAATTAATTAACACTTACAAGCTAAACAAAAAAAGGCTTAAAAATTAGCTTAATTAACTAAAAATTATTTTATTTTAACTTAGTGGCCCCATGCGGGCCAGTAAAAACCTAACACTTAAACTATGCCTTCGACGTATCTTACAGTCTAATTTTATTTTTATTTTATGTGTCACGCGATAACGTGACAGTGTTATGGGCACCCAAAAACTAAGAATTAAACTCTCTCCTTCAGTGACTAACGAATGCGAATAGATGGTACTCACCTTTGACCTTCTTATCGTATTCAACTCAGGCCTTCTAAAGTGACCAGAACGACCAGTGACTAATCAGAGCTTTGCTCATTATTTTACAGAAAAGAAAGTAAAATCTTCTACAGTCAGCCTTACACAACCAATATCAATCTGCGCAGATTTTGTATCAAATACGAAACCAGAAATAGTTGGCCTTAGCAATATTCTCAGTGCTTCTCTTGTGTTACTCAGGAATCAAATAATCGTGTAAAACGACAAGAACAAGGAAAATCAATCGTCCACCTACGTAACTCAACATCGATTGGTGAAAAAGCAAAAAATACCTTTGAAAGAGACAAACCAACAAACCATCTCCTGACAGGGATACATACTAACAAAGCCCAGCTCTGTATAAAATTGTGGTTAGGGAATACTCGACCTATGTCTTGGAGCAGGCTCTGCTTGATTACATGTACCAATCTGGTAGGCTGCTCAAAATCATATTAAGAATACCTTTCATACCGAGTATCCATATATTGTAAATCCGGATGAATTATGAAGGGAATACAAAAAAAAAAAAAAAAACACAGCGCTTCTGATGATGGACTCCTCCTTAGAGGAGTCTCGTTGTCGTCATTAGCATTTAATTGATAGATTACATAAGAACAGCTGACTCTTGGACAGAGTTATGCTACCCGAGATTTCGATCACGAGAAGCCAGACAATGAAATCTCTGAATAAAAACATTTGCAGCCCTCTTTATCACCTAGAACCAACATAAGCGATCAAGAAACATTACTATCGCTATAATCATTCGCACTTTATGCCTCTTTTTCATAATAAAGCTCACGGATATTTTTTTTTATAATTTATGCGCGCCGAAGCGGTTGATACCCTTTTACTGTTGTCAGGGCGCGGGCGGAAAGGTAGAAGGAGGAGAAAGGAAAATTGTTTTTTTTAGTGGTTTGAAACGCAGGTGTGTTTGGTTTCGATATTCGCTCTCCAGGGGGTGGGAGTCCGAATAGGACGGAGAGTTTTTTCTACACTCAGAGTGATTCGAAGGTTATAATTAACAGTATGTTTTTGTGCTTGAAACTCTATATAAGCTGCTGGAGAGGACGGCCTGACTGCCGAGCTCTTCAAAGCGGCATTCGATGACTTGGGAAGGAGCATGAGTATATATACCAACTTACATATCTGTAAAACATGGTCGGATGAACATATGCCCGATGAATGGAACCTCAGCATTGTTTATTGAACTGCGCCCATTAAAAAGTTTTCTTAACGTCGCCTACAAGATTCTATCTGCCATATTGTTCGATTGGTCGTTATTAGTCTTGTTTTAGGCGAGGAAAGTCGACCATCGACTAAATATTCACACTAAGGTAGATCTTTGAAAAAATCCATGAGCTCCAGATCGATAGGTACACACCACCACACCATTCATCCATTTTAAGACCGCGTATGACAGCATCTACAGAGACGAGTTATACAGAGCCATGACTAGTTTTGGCATCCCTGTGAAACTCGTCCGTTTTTGCAGGATGACGATGGAGAATGTACGCTGCTCCATCAAGGTTGGTAAAGAACTCACCCAGAATTTGTATGTCAAGAAGAGGCGCAATCTTTGAAAAGTCCAATTTTCGCATACGCCGGAAGAAAGCAGGATGATGTTAGCGGCGCTTTCACAAGTATTGAAACGGAAGCGGCAAAGATGAGTTTAACGGTCAACGAGGGCAAGACCCAAGTATATGCTGTCAACAAGAAAGGACACCCAACACCCACGCCTCAGACAGAACGTCACCCTCAACAGATATAACTTTGAGGTAGTTAAGGGCTTTGTCTACCTAAGCTCCGCTATCAATTCAGACATCGATACCAGCGCTGAAATCAAACGAAGAATAACTCTTGCCAATCGCGGCTTCCTTGCACTAAGAAGGCAAGTCCTGGGCTATGGCGCAGATGCATGGACTTTATCAAAAATGGATGAGGGTGCTCTTCACTGCTTTGAGAGCAAAATTGTTCGGGTGATTTTCGGACCCATCTGCATAGAATGTGAGTGGAGGAAGATATACAGCGACGTACTGTGCGGGCTATAGAGCGACACCGACTTAGTCAGAAGAGTGATGGTCCAACGACTGAGGTGGCTGGGTCATGTACAGCGAATGGACACCAATGCGCCGGTCTTGGAATCTGCCCCCGAGGGACAGCGCAGTGGAGGAAGACCGCGACTCAGATGGCGCACGCAAGTGGAGCCTCAACCAACCTAGCGTGTGAAACTGGAGGCAGTTAGTAAAAGATCGAGCTGGCTGGAGACACTTGTTGGTTGAGGGCCAGGTGTCGGTTATCTCTATGGCTTTGAGTACTTGGTCAAACTATTGAGCTATGGTCAACAGGATATATACATGTAGCAGTGGATTAGGTTCTAAAGTAAACATTTCAACTTGAGACTCCAAAATAAGAACCCATAGTACTCGTATACTATTTGATATTTAAGACGTATGTGTGTCTTCCTCTGTAGACTTCGTTTCTGCACCGGAATACCTCCCTATCGACGACGATAAATACCTTTCCGTTAATCATCTCTGCTGCTTGTGAGTACTAATAAATGTGACAATCGCAAAATAGTAATTCTTTCGGAATCCTGCGGAAAAACACCAGCTGCTTACTAGAATTTGGTTGGGTGATACAGGTGTGGCAGGACACACTCGATATTCCATCGCAGAACGATTTTAATGGGAATGCCGATACAGTAATCAACTGATAATGCAAGCAAATTCCTTAGTCCCCTAAATAATCAGTTTATGTGACCAGAATAAGGTGTTTTATATTGTTCTATCCTCTTCATCCTTAGGTACCGTACTGCTTCTGTAGGTGAAAGTTTGGAGTAACTTCTCGTAATCTGATTGATAACCTGTCTAGACAAACGCAATTTCATATCAGTTAGTATGATACCGATGAAAGTTTGACCGAAAGCTTGTAATGCTTTCCTACACAGTTGAGCGATGACATGAGCAGGATACCTGCTATCATATCTTCAGGAAGAACACTGCAATGCCATAGGCCTAGGGCTGCTTGCAATTAATAGCATAAGCCCCAAGGCATGCTACGCCATGCAGGACTACGTCATCATCTGGAATCTTCTAAGCGAAAACTTAGAAAATTTTGAGAGTATAAAGCCGATACCCAACAACCTGATACATATATTCATCCTTACAGGAGCCACTACCCAATACCACTACTTTGAAACATAACTACTTAAGATCTACGCTGTTTTGTTTGCTCCATAAAGCATCTCAATTTAGAGCCAACCGGGATTTAACTTTCTCCTAAGCCTGTTTACTTATTCAATACCAATTTTCAGTCATCGTAGGAGGATTAATCCCAAATCCTAACATCCCACTATCACTGTCACATTTTCAGGTTCACTTTGGCTCCCATTTGGACGCTGTTTGACATTTATCGTACAAATAAAAATGCGAAATTCCATTCCAATTATCCTACATAATCTGACATGAATCGTTTTTGAAACTTTCCTCCCCAACATGCGCCAAATGCTTGGAATACGAGTATGTTAAATAACATCATCTAACCACTAAACCTTCACCCTTTACGACTAAATGGAAAAGTAATCAAATTTAAGTAGCGACATCCCACCCCTTCCAAAATTGATCACAATCTCTTGAAGTGTACACGCGCGCTTCCATATATACTTTTGTTAAGGAATGACACTCTCCCCAGAGCGTGTATTTCCGGATATAAAACCCACATAAATTAACCCATCCACCCACTCCCTGACAGATCCAAATACCACCCACTTACTTCATCTCGGTGAGCAAATAAAGCTTTAATTGCTTGCTCGGTGCATTATTTTTTCTTAAAAAATAAATAAAATAAAATAAAAAAAACGTGTCAAGCTCTAAGCAATAAAACACTTTAACCACCCCACGTTAGATGGGGTTGATGGCAGCGGTAATAGCTTCGTCGGGGCTGTTTTCGGGGGTGGATTAGGAAAAAGCCATTCGTTTGGTTCGTTTTTATTTATTTTTTTCCATTTATTATGGAATACATACATAAGAGTAGCGAGATGGAGGGAGGGAGGAATGATAGGAAAGTTGAATAATACTCCCTTCAGGGTGTGAAGGTCCTGTGGTGGTATTCCTCTAGCTATTTGTATGGCGCGTGCTGCGCCAGAATGATAATTGATTCTGGCACGTGTCGGCAAATGAATATTTCAGCTAATAAACAGTATATAGGTACATATATATTGCAGGACTCTACTGTATTCGTCAGATACTTTCCGATGAGTTAGGTCGCTCAGAGATGCTCCGAATGAGTTGGGTGACAGGGAATGTGTTTAATTTGGTGAATGGATAGCATCCCACGATTGTTAACAATGAGAAATATTAAACGTTACGGAAGGGGAGCGGTGACTGTTTTCATTTTCTCCAAGGCGGTGGGCTTGGGCTTAATGTCGTTACAAATTATGAGGAACCGTTTTGGGATTACCCACGATTGTTTGTTGTTCCTTAAACTAATTTATTTAATTTTTTTTTGTTTGCCGGAGATTCCAGTAGATGGTGGCGTATGTAAAGTTTTGATTTTGAAGAAAAGTGGCCTAGGAGGTGTTCCTCGTGACAGACAAGTTGGGTCCATAGAGAAATGAAGATTGATGTGTGGGCAGTTCCTTTATTTCTTGCTTATTACTGGGATTCCCAGTGGAGCAGTTGTCCAACTAATTTTGACAAATCTAAGGAAATGATATTTATTTATAGGTTTTGGTATTCATAGGGAAGTTACAGGATATTCGCATTTGGGGATCTTTGGAGAGAAGATCATTAACCGGAAGCCCAAATTACTCACATTCTCTAGAAATTAAAGCCGGTGAAGAGGTGGCGAGATATCAGAGTCAGCTTAGGTTTTAATGCGATTCACAATGAGACCATTTCGATCGTTCCGTTAAAAAACTTTAAAGGGAACTTGCAAATTTGGCACACCTGAGATACATATATCATTTATAATGTAAATAGGCAAACTAATAGTAAAGAGCCTTGAGGTATTCCTGAAGAACTTTCGGCATCACTTCAGCAATACCTCAAGGTTGGATGGGAGAATTTGACTCTGAAAAAGTACCAGCTAATCACTTAGGAGATGGGCTGTCCTTCGTAACCTCTAATGTAGTCGAAATCATATTTAGCCTTCATGTCACCAAGTTTCTTTACGAAAGGCGTAGGTTGTATCGATAACCAAACGTAGGCAGAGGCTACGAGCAAGGTAGATATTTCATGAATTGGGATTCGAATTACTGGGAAACGCTTTAGGCAGGACCTAAACCTTCGTTTGAACTGCCTGTACTTCCGGTTCGGGTTTCCATTGTGACAACTGCAAATGCCACGATTTTGCAAAAACTAGGCGCTGATATGGTGGGTTATGATACAGTGGGCACTTTATACTTGACTGGTTCGGTATCTGTGTTCACAGAATCAGAAAAACCATTGGAAAACTAACGATATTGCAGCCTTTGCTGGAGTAGTAAACCTACTAGAAAGCATAAATCCTTTTCGTCGTAGACCATCACAAGACAGATGTCTCTTGTGTTTTAAGTGAACACCTGTCAAAAATGACTTAAGTTCATTGAATGCCCATAAATTCATGGCAGCAATGATACGCCTTCCCATCACTCCGTTGCCTTGTTGAGAAACCAAAACTGAAACTGTGTTGAGGGCACAAGCTCCACCCTTAGTATAAGTCGAAGTCGACCTAATACCTCTTACCGACCTTAGGATCATGAAACCCAGACTTTTTGCAACTCTAGATCGGGTCAAAACCAACTGGAAGACACTTCCTGCGCTAACTCAACAGATCTGGCCCGGGCCGAAGCCCTGACTCGCACGATACCATGTTTTAAGTCCTAATGTGGGCTAACGGTTGTCCTGCCACTCAACAGAACCTACGACTGGCAGCATGTAACTGTCATCTGTAAATCGTTACGATAAGAGCAGTATTTGCTCTATCGAAGAATCTAATGGAAGAAGCCTTGATAATTGGGCGAGGGCCCCCCTTCCTGGCTCAAGACACTAGAAAAGTAAATTCCTAGTTCAGCAAGAGAATGATGTCTTTCGGTTAAAGTGACCTCTGCCGATTTAATCCTTTTTGCGTCACCGCCGAACGAGAAACTATATTAGCACTTGTATCTTCGACTGCAGGTACGGTACCTGTTCACATTTCATTTTAATCACCTTTCCAGACACTTATCTCTGGTTTCCGGAGCCAAATGAAAACAAGAATTCCGACCCACTACCAGTCCATTTTGATGAAATTTAAATGAAATAGCTTGAGCCTCTCTGTTAATCTCATGGACTAAGTGTGTCTACGGAGTACGGTAAGTCGTCGAGAAAGCCGCGGGAGTTATACGATTCTAAGGGTCTACCAACTCACTTGTTGATTCTCAAATCGACAGAGTTGTATGGAGGAATTTTGGTTTGAGTCTTCAAAATCAGTGCCCCGGATGTAGCCGATCGGTCACCTTCGTTTCGCTGGTGTACAGCGAGCCATTGTTAGTTTTACCCGCAGCATTTTTAGAATCTTAGGATCTGTAACTCTTTAGTCTTTCCGCCAAGACAAAGCACTCAAAATAAAACTGTCCACAAGGTTTTAAAATACACTTCTCGTATAGAAGTGCTATCCGTAAGCTGATACACATCCGAACCTACAATCCATGGATGAATCATCCCGGAACAGCAAGCTTCTTCTGATCGTCTGAATTCTCTTTCGAAAACAACTCCAAACACATGCGTACGCATCACTTGCTAACCAAACACCTAACCGGCCAAATTCAATCCAAAAATAAAACAAAAACAAAGTCATTCCTATTAAAACTTCACAAATTGTTGATCTCTCATGCGTCACCAAAGTTAGGAGCAAGCACAGAATATTCCAATCGAAATTGACTTTTACCATATTTACGCAATCTAACCATTTTCGGGATTTCCCATCACAAGATCACTCAAGTCACACATCCGCTAATGATTCTCACTATTTACCATGACAAAGCGCACGTGTTGGAGATAGCCTCCAACCATTTCCTACAAAGTAATTATTGGCAACAATGTAGAACTTACGGGAATTTCACTTGCCAATTTACGGCACTATTTACTACCCATTTCGGAGGTAATAAACAAACTCGTTGACATGCTAATGATTCTTTGTTCTGCTCCATTTAGCAGTTTTCAGTACTGCCTCTGTACAAGTGCAGAAGCAATTTTCCCAGACCGAGAACAACACAGTCTAACTACACGTGCCACCATAAAAATCGCCAATTAATCTCGTAATCAATTAAACAAAAATCATTTAATGTGCGGCGCATGCAAGGCATGGTATGTTTTTGTGAGCGAATTTTCAAAGAATTTTGTGGGCGAAAGAGGGCAGGCAAATGGGTACCGACGACGAAACGACAATGGTTCGGTTGGTGGTTAATGAATTTCAATATAAACTTGCGGAAGAGGAGGCATTTTGGGAGCGAACAACGGAAACAGGTGTCAAAGTTAATTTGACTGAAGGAAGCCGATAGTCATGAGGTGTTGTTACGGCGCAAGACTGACTAAGGATAAGGGTGATTGAGGCTGACTGAGATTGACTTAGGCTGACTGAGGTTAACTGAGGCCATGACTGAGGTTAACTCAAGCTAACTGAGAATGACCGAAACTGATAGAGACTTACCGAAGCGGCTGATTAAAGCTGACTAAATTTGGGCAAACTGACTGGCTTAGTCAGTAATAAGTCAGGGCAAAGCTCAGCTGTGTTCTGTATTCAAAAGTCAACAACATCATTTACACTTCAATTACAACAGAATATCAAAGTGCACGCTAAACAAATTTGCTTTACAATATTTGCAATACAATGCCGCCCTTAATGCTCCGTAACTTCAGTTTATTTAGCCGCGTTTAATTAACAGACTGCTGCCGACATGTTTTCTGTTTAATTGAAGACGTTTATTTCCTAGAAAATAAATCAAAAATAATTACCAATACACACTACCGAGCAAAGAGGTGTTTAGTTGAGTTTTGTTTTTGTTATTTCGGAATATAATCGATAAGCTCAAATTGATAGCAATTGGTTTGGATATGAAGCGTGTAGCTTAGGATAGAAGTGACGATAGTGTTTTGGTTCGTTGGAGCAATCAATTACTGGCACATGTGCAACCACAGTAATTTGTTCATCATTTTTCAACCGAAATCCAATTTTTCTTCAAATGAACAGAGTAATAAAGATTCTAATAAGCGATAAATCATATACGAGTATGATACAAATGTATGTATATAAGCTTTATTCAAATTAGTTTCTTAGGGGTCAACACAGTCTATTAAAGATGAGCTTTGTCACATTAATCATTCCAATTAGTCACACTGAGCAGATATTATAAGTCTTTTTTACAAATTCGATATAGTATAGGTCCGATATGACTTTCTTGTGGTACTCCAAATATAACTAATGTATTCAGATTCATAATGAAAACAGCTATGGTGAGGTAAATTATGAACAGCAAATGGTAAAGGTTTCGTAAAAGCAAAATCAGCTCACTTTATAACGAGAATGGATATGAACCTAAGGACTTTGCAGCTCTTTTAACACTACTACCTTTTAGTCAAAGTACTGTATTAAGAAGTATTATATTGACGCGAGGCCGTATTTTATGCCAGAGACTATACGTCTGCGAATTGCATCCGACACGAGCAAATTTGCGAATATCCTTTAGATAAAATACCTACAAGGCTTAGTAGTGTGTCAACTATATAGCAGCTAAGTGCTTGAAGACATATACCTGAACGACCGACTAAAATGGTTTTCCCAAGATTTTCAATTGATAATTGGGAATGGAACGATGAGCACACTACATTTAAATCTCAATCTACAGCGGCTTGAATTGAATTAGAGAAACCAATGTATGTCGTATTGTCAGGTGCCACAAGAAGTGATACACCAACACAATGACCTCTAAGGCGATTTAGATGCAACATTAGACCTGCCTGCAACGTAACAAGAAGGTATGTTGGTGTCAGAGCTCCAAGCAACACCAAAAGAAAGTCTAGGGGTAATCTGCTTACTTTGGACTTGGTCGGTATGTCCTCTAAACCAGCAGCAGTTTTATTCCTATGATAAAAACAAGCTACTCGTAGCTTCTTCTTGCACCTCTTGGCACAGGATGTTGTAGATGTTCTGTTCTGTCTGACGGATGACAGTGTAGAAGTACCAATGAAAGTATTGACACTACAGTGATTAGCAACTTATAAGCCCAGCCTCTGTTATGAATAGTTTTGTTCTTGGACCGAAGGCAATTTGAAAAAATTTCACATGTATTCAAAAAAACGGAAGTCACAATTTAAACAGCAGGTAGAGAGTGCGTTGACCTAAGAATAGGCTTTTGTTGGCATGTGAACTGGGCCTAAATGGATAAGAATGACAACTTTTTCGAGGCACCACTCTTAATGGATGTATATGCGATTTGTATTTGCCCGCGTCAAATCATGAATTCCAAACTGTAAAGTCAATGGCCACGAATAAAAAAATCTCCCAAAGTCGATAGGTGAAACCGAACCGGCTGGTGAAAGTTATTTCCACCAGTATTCTATTCGAATTTTTCAAAGTAAAGTGTTCCTATCCATATGCTCCACATTGTCCCAATCATTTGGTCCTACAGATAGTAATAGCATTTTATTGTCCAGTTTACGCCAATGCAGACAGGAAGACCACTTCCTGTCACAAATTGAAGCAGTTTTGAAAATACGAATTGCGTCATCAACTAATGAAGAACTGCATTCACCAGAGTTGCAATCAGTAACGCCTTTTGGAATAATATTGTATCTTAATAGTGGACGTGTTCCTGCAAATGAAACATAGGTAATTAATTGGCATGCAACATTTACGAGTATCTTGGTCCGCTTGTCCGATACGCGGAACAAAACCAAAATACGCATGTGCTATTTTCAGCAATAAGGTCCCAAGCGACAGAGTATTGCTCAATATGAAACTAAGCATGACGAGTTATATTGACTACTGATACCATCACGAAAGGCCCAACTGTCAATGGAAGCTATAACCAAGGATGCAGGCGCAGGTTTAAAACCCTTACAATAGTACTCCTCAGAATTTTGCTTAAATGTTCCCAAGCAATTTCATTTGACTCAGTGAATTCGACCTATTTTAGTCAAAATGCATTGAACAAGTTTGGAAGAAGTGAAATGGTTGAGCAAGATCTTTAAGTCAGACACTTCCAGCTGTGAGAGTCCACCACTACTGTATCCGCTATAGGTTTTAGAGCATTCCCTGAAGGATGCCTACATTCTTTTTCCAGCTCAGATTGTAGTCAAATAGTCAGCACAGAGTGAATCGACTTAATATACCCAAGACTGTCGTAGTTCTGATATAATTGCTCCGGTATGTGCCAAGCTCTCCACCCACTATTTTGTTCACCTACTCTTTTTGTGCAGGAGTGGTGACAATGGAAAATTTTCTATTTTTCCTATTTATGCCGCGTTGGCTGAAACTTGAACCCAACCCAACCAGAAAAATAGAGCATCCTCAGTTTTTAATGGAGACATGGATGGATACACAATGTAGGTACATAAAAAAAGTAGTGGTGAGAGTATCCAACCTTGTCCGTCACCGCTTATGACTTCAAATAAATTTTGGAAACTACATTTATGGCGCTTTCACAATGTATACCAAAGCAATACTCTACTTTTCTAGAAGTGACATGACTTCCTAAGACCCAATAATAAGCCCCAGGATCAGAAGGAGATTTACCTGAATCTGTGGAGGACTTCGGAAAACCATGCGATCCAGTTTTAGCATGACAGTAATGATGGTGATGATGTTAAACTAACTCTAGCTCCTAAACTTTATTCTCAAACCAATCGGCCACATACTCGTATCACCTTCACAAGTTCATTAACATATTAAACTGTTGAGGGTTTGACAGATAAAAAACAAACCCACTTACAGATATGAAAACTAATTAGCTCGGCAAACATGTCATTAAGCCCCTTATAAGTCATTCCAAAAATACTCGTACGTATATGTTTGTGTTCTTAACGTCTTAAGTGTACATAGGGTGGCCTTGCACATTTTCTCATGACCTCCCTACACTTCACATCCCGACTAATTCATCTCATAAATTACTACTCACTTATTTATGTACATACATATATTGTAAGATGTTCTACTCAAAGTTAAAAGCAATACAACACACAACATGAAAATGTATCTTTTTCTTATGCGAGTAAGTGTAGTGAGTTGGGTCCGGGCCAGTATCTACATACAGTCACATCCAAACACGTGATCCCATTAAGATATTTATCTTCAAAGTAGAATAAAACAAAATAACATCAAATAAATCACTGCTCACTTGAGCAAACGATTTAGCAAAAATTCGTTTCGTTTTCGGATGTAATTGCATGAATAAACCCAAAGCAACAACAACAGTTTGTAAAATAAAAGCGATTTCGGTTTTGTTGTTTTCCTTTTTAAAAAGGTAACAGAATTTCTCTATCTGCATACGGAATGCTCGTTATGACCAAGAAAAATAGATAACAAGCGCACGCGAACGACTAATGATTAGAAATCTAAATGGTTAACAGTATGGATGACAGGAAATGAACGAGTTTGGGTTTTTATTTTTCTGTCCGAAATGTTTATATGGAGTCTGGTGATTGATGGCATGGTTTTTGTTGTTTTCGATATAAGATACTGGTCCAAAGATATGAATATGTGTGGGGATTTACTAATATTTTTCAAAAGAAACTTATTAATGAGTTCATCGCTGCAATCGTAATAGGAAAATACGCCAACGCTGTCCAAGATATAGTCGAGAATTAACTATTTGATAAAAATAGATATAGCATTTACCCACGTGCTCATAATTGAGCTGGTTTTTTGTGCCACTATATTCCTAAAATCTTTTAAAAAAACATACATAATAAGAAAATTAGGAAAAGTACAAATTAGACTTATTCTGGGTCTTCTTCCGGCAACAAAATCATTCAAGACATTGTAACACTATTCTACTTCACTCCAGAAAGCCTCTCGAAAGCCATCTTTAATTTGAATGGAGAGGTCTTCAGGAGTTAGTTGTCATTATTATAATTGTGGAGAAGATGCTATTTCAACAAGATTCTGCAGCAGGGTACAGAGTACTCGTGCAGTACAAGAAATTTTTCAACTAGCTAAGAATGAAAGGAGTAACGAGGACCCGAGGGCGGGTCAATAAGTCCGTGACTTTTGGAATAAAACACAGATTTTTTGATAAAAAAATTATTTTATTTTTCAACGTAGTCTCCCTTGAGCTCTATACACTTTGTCCAACGCTTCTCCAATTTTTTTATCCCTTCCAAAAAAAATGATTTGTCGAGGTCCTCAAAATAGGCCTTTGTTTGCGAGATGACTTCATCATTGGAGTCAAATCTTTTTCCACCAAGCCATTTCTTCAGGTTTGGGAACAAGAAGTAGTCGCTCGGAGCCAAATCTGGAGAATAGGGTGGATGAGGGAGCAATTCATAGCCCAATTCATGGATTTTTGCCATGGCAACTCACATGTGTGCACCCTTGCATTGTCTTGGTGGAAAAGAACTTTTTTCTTGGCCAAATGAGGTCGGTTTTTTTTTCACATCGTCATTGAATCGGTCCAATAAGTTGGCATAATATTCCCCATTGATTGTTCTTCCCTTTTGAAGGTAGTCAATGTGGATTATCCCGCGTGCATCCCAAAAAACAGTCGCCATAACTTTATTGGCTGACAAACCCACCTTGGCCTTCTTTGGCGCCGATTCACCCTTAGAAACCCACTGTTTTGACTGTTGTTTGTTCTCTGGTGTGTTGTGATGGATCCATGTTTCGTCGGTTACAAAACGGCGCAAAAACTCCTCCATATTGCGATTATACAACGCCAAACCTTCCTGTGAAGTGAAGCACACGAAATTCACTTTTTTCCATTTTCTCCTCAAATTAGTGAGTAGTCTGATAAAAATAGCTGTCAAACACAAACTAACTGACGCAGCAAGTTTAAATTTTGACAGGAGTCAACTGACAGATGCCTGTTGACAGGAGCAGTGTTGCTGTTTCAGTAAAGAGGTCAGAAATTCAAAAAGTCACGGACTTATTGAACCGCCATCGTATCCAGGTGTCAACAACGCATTAAGTTGTGATGGGAAACTTGAATCCCCAGGTGATTTCAGCGATGATAATCGTGCAAGAGGTATTCTGTCAGGATCTTTTCATGTAGAAACTAAATCCATCATGTCGCAATATTTCGTCGTTTAAGTAGCTATCTTATTGCTAGTTCATAGAATGATTCTCATTATTTACATACTCAGTTACAATAAACGTTCGTTTAATTGGTGTAAAGAATCGTTCCCGATCGGTTAGGAAAATATTAAGGGAATATGGCTTAAAAGAGAAGACTTATTGAGGTACAAACGGATCTACGATCTCGAATTACAAAGAACCGAATATCTGAAAAATTTATTTTTATGTGAACAAAATTTTACCTGAAGATACGCCTTCGGCTAAGACTCTTCTGTTTCGACCACATCAATACTACGCAGATCTTCACTAAGCAATCCCAACTTCACCTACTCTCTATTGATTTCGAAAAAAAGTGTGACAGTGTCAATAGTAGGCCGTCCTTAAGTGCCTTTCGCAGGAATAATTTAAAAATAATAGGACAACGCACATGAGGTCCACATGTCACATTCTATATATACTATCGTTGTGGTAATTTCTTAATATCACGTGGGATCATCCCTTTGTCCAAAAGATAAACGTAATAGGTTTCCGTGGATCAACTGGTAGTGTATTGGCTTCCAAATCGGACGCTTCGCAGTTCAATACAATCCGCGCCCGAAAGACATTCTTTTTTTCAGGCAACTAAAATTTCGTTAGATGATACAACATTAAGTCAATTTACATTAATAATTTAGTCTCCCCATTAAATGTTGGATGCCACCCAGTGAGTGAAATAACCGCTGAGTCCAAACATCTTTCCCTCTGTCTCTCTCTCTCTCTCTCTTTATCGCTCTCTCTACCCAATTCTCTAAAAAAACTTAATACGTGCTCAGGTATTTTAAGAGTCGTAATACCCTCTTGAGTGTTAAGTTATTTTAAAACAAAAAAGGCAAAAAATCTTAAGCCTTAGAACCAGCTCATCTTTATAAATTAAGCATGCCTACCAATCGGTTGAAAAAACAGCATCATTTCGACTGAAGGCCGGACTTAACTAGATATTTCCACATGAATTGGTAAAATAAGAAGTAAGGTTACAACACGTTTTAAGCTGGCAATAGAAGCTGTAAAGGCCCTAAATTGCGTAATCTATTTATAACCTCAGTTTCATAATGACATCATCATTCTAAAAACATTGCATCCGAAGACGGATGCATAAAAAAAGTAGTTCAATCGGATATGGCTGGAAATAGTCCAACAAAATTACAACAATTTCGAACACGATATCGCGTAGGTGAAGTTAATACACACATGCAAGATCCATCCAGTCCTTACTTAAACCCTATTAGGCTTCCTTCTATGATTCTTTACCGATTCCAAATAAGTTTTTTTCAAGATTTTCTAGAAGATTTATTGGGTTGTACCACATGAAATGTCGCTATTTCGCTCAGTCAGAAATATGCCAGTACGTTAAAATTTCTTTTTTTATAAAATAAACTGGTACGTGTGACTGACGTGTGAGAATTTTAGGGTTCGTTACAAGTACCGTTTTTTTTTCTATGAATTATTTACAATGCTGTCGGTTGTTCAAATTCGAACCGTCTTCCTTTACGAATTTAAAATGGGACATAAAAATAATTTACGGAAAAATAATATTTGCTTTTAAATATAGTTATGGTCCGACTGTTAAGTCTTTATATACTTATTTATTCGTATGCGAACTTTAACAGTGTTTACAACCTAGTTACAGTAATTCGACTTGGAAACATTTTATGAAGTCAATTTTGCATTGCAGTCAACCGATACAGAGAGAAATATTCTCTGAAAAGTTGACTTATTTGCAAATCTAGAACCGTCGTGTTCTGAAAGTCTTGTCGTATTTTCTACCAATACAGTCCGCCTCAACTATGAGATGGGCTTTATTGTTTTTTGAAATACTCTCCATGAAGACCAATACACTTTTGCATGAGTTTGAACCAATTTTCGAAGCACTGTTTCTACCTCGAACGCGATAACTTTAAAACATGCGTTTAAAACCCTTCAACCGCTTCTTCAGGAGTGGAAAAACGTTGATCGCGCAATTTATTGTTGATGTGTGGGAAGTAGAAGACCCATCAATTCGATGTTTCGAGTGAGAGCTCGCATTGTCGTGGTGGAGAATTATCCGTGTTCGGCAGTTGCTTTTCTTTATTTCGTCAAACACTTGTGGCAAACAAATGGTGGTGTACCATTCCGAATTGACCATTGTACGTTGCTCACCGGTGGCACGTTGGCGAAATGTCCGGTTTTGCCTAAGAAACAGGCGATCTTTTACTTCGAAGTGCTTCGTGCGCGAACGGGGTTATCTAGAAAGACCCATACAGTCGACTGTTCTATAGTTTCGGGGTCATATGCATAGATCCATTCGTGACCCCTCCAGATCTTATGAACGCTTTTCGAAGCACCGTAATCCAATTTATCAACATTCTTTGGACCAATCGACATGAGCGTTTTTTTTTAGCGATTGTCAAATTATGCGACATCCAAGAAGAAAAAATCTTTTTGTCGGCCAAATGCTTATGCTATATTAAACGTATGTGAGCGGAACTAATGTCCAGACATCCTATAATTTCACGATAAGTCACATGACGATCTTGCAATATCAGTTCCCGCACAACACCGATATTTTCTGAACACGTGTACCATTAAAAACGTCAAACTTTACGATGATGATGTCAGATTTGACGCATCTACACCGGTATTGCCATATCTCAAAACTTAAGTAGCAACTAATGTATTGTAGATAATGGTTAATTGTTCCCACTTTTCTGTTTTGTACCATCCACGTTAAAGAACTTAGGGGTTACTCCATGATGCAAAAGTCCACTTTGTAATCACAACTCTTATGGCATTCTTTCTACTTATAATCCGTTATACTCAGCACTATAAGATACCCAGTTAGAACATCTATACAAAAACTGGCTGCTTCACACAACTTCAAGGACTCCAGATATATAAAATGACTTTACATGCTTTCAGATATATGCAGATGACTTCAGGTGACTTCAGATCACTTTAAATATTATATTCGGTTGTTCAAGAAGTCATTGCATGTTTCTCGTTTGACTTTCAGTTAAGTTTATTTATTTATATATACATATATGATATATTGGCCGTTTTGTTCGATGACCTACTGCCATCTCTTGGGCATCATTATAATCCCGATTCATATGACTTCCTATCTTTCTCTGAAGCAAACATTCTACCATTCAAGAAGTTTTGCAAGGAGCAAAATAAGTGAAAGTCTGATGGCTCTAGATCTAAGCTATACTGTAGATGGCCAACAGATCCCAAGCAAGCTGCAACAATTTTTGCCGAGGGACCAAACTTGTGTGTTCTCTCACATTGTCGTGGTGAGACACCGCACCCTTACGATGACATCACTTAATTTCTGGAGCTGCTCACATTAGATATCTCAATTAATGGTTTTGTTCTTTGGAAGCAGCTTATAGAAGACTGGTCCCTTCCAATCCCACCAGATTGGCACAATAACCTTCTTTTGGAGGATGTCCGCCTTTGCTTATCTTGCTGATGCTTCATCTCCACGAATCTATTTTTCGTCACCCGTAATCATACGTTTCAAGAATGGATAATAATGGATCGTTTTCTTCGCGTTTGGTGAGTTGATCGCAGACTTTATGCGTTTTGTCAGATGAATTTCTTTTACCTCATACTGTACCCAAACTATGGAGTTTTTTTTACGAAGCCAAGCGATTTTAAATGGCCATGTACGCTTCAAATGGACACTTTTAGAGCAGTTGCAAGCTCACGAACCATTGCATGGTTATTTGCTTGCACCAATGCTTTGATTTCATCGTCATCAATCTCGAAAGGCCTACCGGAGCGTATTCAACTGGAAAATCACCATGACTGGCGTTTTTCGATAACATTTCTGCCGTAAAGTTTACGCAACTTTTCCCTTGCCTCAGTTGCTTTCTTTCCTTTTTTGAATTACTCTTCAAAATTCCACATGTTCGAAACTCAATTGCACGCATAAAACTCTTCCGAATTGTGCCAATTGTTTTTAGGTTAAGTGTCGACTACAAAACGCACGCCAATATTTGACATATATGTCACGCTCAGATACAAATAAACGCGGACTAAGCCATCTATCACATAAAAACCAGCAATGACTTTTCGAACAACCCAATAAATAACTGCAAGGGCTTGAATTGCCTCGTAGGCATTGTATGCAGTCATTGATTGCGATGATTTTAAAGTGACTTCAACGAATGCACAGAAATGCATAAGACTGCAGTCACAATTTTTGTTTTGCACATAAGGTTGTTGTATGTTAGAAACATTACCCACGTAGGCCTTTTTGGCCTTAGAGGAAGTATTGAATAGATAGAAGATGTCATGGAAAAAAGATAATTGCCTCACATGTTTCTCCAGGGTTGAGCCGGACCAAAACAACTCAAGAAATATCTTCAGAAGTGTAGAAGTTAATAAGTTAGGTTGATTCCGTTTTTCGATGTAAACCACTCATTGTGATATTTTTATGACAAGTTTATAATTGCCAACATTATTTTAGGGTTTCAACCACCTAGGAGCTGCTAAAATTGCGTAGATCATAGAAAAATAATTTTGCGATTTACCCGTTCTTAGTCTTGGTGACTTCCTCTACCCTTTTGCTTTGTAAGGATATCATAAGCCTCTTCGGTTTGATAAGCTCTTTTTTAATCGAGGACCGTCATACATATTTGTTCAGTAGCCCAAACTAGACCATCAGGTAATGGTTTTGTTTCTTGCGCTGGTCAACTGGGGTAATATGTTATAATATAAGACATCAAGAGATGAGCGGTGTTCAGGTGCCCACGGGAGCCCATTATGGCTAATTTAGCTGCTATATATGTAATTTCTTGGAATAACACAGTGACCGTGAAACTAGCAATGGGTGATGCTTCATTGCTTCTTTTTTATTGCGCAGGGTGCCAGAGGTATTTCCATTTTCATGTTAATGGGAATGGCAATATCGGCAATATGTCAATCGACATTTCGTTCTACAAGACACTGCAATGATTAGAAGGCCCGAAAGAATAGCAAATCTCTTGGTTCTTAGAAAATATTCCGGAGTTCTCTCGAAAAACTTGGTAATGTCCCAAATATCCTGTCTTCGGGATAGTTTGTCTACACTTGAAGGAGATCCGTTGACGTAAGGTGATGAAGCTCTATATCGATATCGAGCCTGACCTAATCCATTATTGATGGACAATGCTTAGTCCGCCCGTCTCGTTGAGAACCAGGTTTTTGCCGACATTATTGATTGAAAGTAATACTGCCGTACTTCGACTGTAATAAATCTCTTTCTGGGTGCTCTCCCCGAATAAAGTATACAGACAACCTCATGGTACTGCATGTTTAAAATAAAGCATCGGGTGACTCCTACATGTCGGAGAGATGAATTGCAAACTGAGTCATTGCGTTCAATTTCCTTGAAGAACCTCGCTTTTAATGATAATGGTTAAAAACCAACTTTTGAAGCACAGAACTTGCAGTATTTAAGCATTATCCGACGGACAGTAGTCCCACATTATCTGAATATAACAGAGTTTAAATATTTAACAAGTAAATAAATATTTACTTGCAGAAATAGTGGACTCATTTCTATACTGCAGCGTGGTTCAACTATCAGATCTTTAACAGTCATCATATTTTCTAGAACTAGCACTTCAAATGACAGTCTGTATGTGTCTGTATGACTATGACTTGCACAAAAGAAAACAAAACAAGGAAGAGTGCCTGGTAACTGTCCTCAGTTTACAGAAGGCCCGGTTTTAACGACCGACTACAGACGACCAATTTTTTTCTTCAGTTTTCGTATAAACGATTTCCCTTCAGTTAACTTTTCCATCAATTTATTTAAAACTGCACATCCAATTCGAAGACAAAAAACTAATACTCTTCAAGTAAAATTGAAAAAAAATCCCTTCTTGATGATTCTCACATTTTCATGACGGCTATTCTACCAATGTGGGGAAACGTTATTTTAGCACTTCAAATCATTTTTTCTGGTAAAACTGATTTATATAAAATTAGTTTTGCTCACATTTATGTGTTTAAGTAAATATTTCATTTATAATCCGTAAATTTCCCCATTTTCTATGCCAAAATGGCCGAGTCGCCTTGCTAAAGAGAATAAATTTGTTCCTGCCAGATTTGCGTTTAATGTGTTACTATATTTTCATAGCCATGTCTTAACTGATGTAGTAAGCAATAAACTTCAGATTTTGATAATTCTTTCCAAACTAGTTTCAACTCTTCTTTTTTTTTTTGATCATTTCCACTTGAACATTGAATTTTATTTCTTTCGTCTGTGTCAACCTTTTTGCATCGGAAACTGTTCTAAAAATGATGGTAAGCCCAAGCCAGTTTCAGGGGAGTTCCAAGAATTGAGTACTTAACCAGACAAAGGAAAGCAGGAGAGAAAAAAATTTTAAAAAGAACGAAAAAAGAAAACAAAAACTTTTCCAGACACGCGGGTGAATAATTAAGAAACGTGTTTGCGTCTGTATCTCGATTCACATGCGTCTCCGTGGTAAATTTCTCATTTCGGAAAAATCATTCCATCTAACAATATGAAGAATGTACAAACAAAAATGTATCTTAAGCGAAATTCAAGAACTCACCTTTATAACAATTTACAGCTCCTTGAATCTGAATGTATGTAATCCAAAGATGAGGATGGTTGTGAGTATGTAACTATGTGCTGCACTGCGTTTAGCAATTTTTTTTATTTCACTTTTTTATTTATTTATAATGGTACTCCTTTGAATATTTCTTCTTTTTTTTTAATTTAACACAACTTCCAATCACAAGGAATGTAAAATGACCGCCGCCGACGAGAAACCATAAAAATTTACGTACGAGTATCTCCAGACAAAATCAATTTATGTATGTCGAGACCATGCATCGTGTTGTGCCGTATGGTATGTATCTAAAACCGCAAACGCTGTATTTTTGTTTTTTGTATTACTTTTTCGCGCAAGTTTGACCAAATTCAAATGGACTTAAATCCAACTAACCGCCACAACGTTCAAACGATTTGTGAGAGACACAATAAAATTCAGTAGACGATATTCAGTCGAAAAATTCAAATGTTGCTCAAGCTTTGTAATTTGTTGGATACATACTTGGCTGGCAACATTTTTGGAAGCTTTTGTGTCGATGTGTTTCATGTAAATTTGTTGCAGATATAAGTATTGTAATTGAATCTTAGATACATATCCATATGTACGTTACATATTTACAAGCGTAAAGAGAATTCGCATTTACAGCAGCGCTTGTGTTGTCCGACTATCTGACTCATAGGTGTAAAATGCAACATGTTGCAGCAATTTTTATATGAAAGTCTTCCTGCGCCGTCGTCGACTCATCGGCGCTGAGTTTGATGTCCGTTTGCCGCACGTGTACACCATTTACCAATTGCTAAATGACCTCGTGTACCCTGTGGATACGGGATAAATACTTTTTTCCCCATTCTTTCGTGGACTGAGATGTGCTGTAAATATTTATGGGTATGCATCGCATATACTCGTATAGTATCTTTTTAGTATCTTTAAAACAGAAACAAAAAAGTAGACTCATTTGAAGGCGTAAAAGCAAGCAATTACATGCCAGAGTTTAGAAGAATTTCGTTATAACGGTGTGTCAAACAAAGATGGACACGTTCGATGAAAAATAAATATTTGCTTAAGAATATTTTACAAAGATACACCAGCTCCTATCCGAATATCTAGTCGCATGCGAACTGACCATATATCGAAACTTCTTGCTGTTCACTTTGCAAAAATTGTTAGAAATTTATGATCGCTATGCGTCAAGCTAATTTACAATAGGTACATACGAGATGATGGCTGGTACGAACTAAAGGGTTTTCCAATAGGGACTTGACAACTTTGAATTTAATTTGTGAACGCACTCTTTCACTAATCATCAAACTGTCACAATCAATTTATTCAGTAAACTCAACATTTTCATCATGGTGAAGTACACGAACGAGCAACGTCTGCAAATTATAAAAATTTTCTACCGAAATTCGGAGCCTGTGAGTGCAACTTTAAGAGCGTTAACTCCAATTTTCGTTCGTAATTCTCGCCCTAGTAGACAAGCAATAACAAATTTAGAGAAAAATTTTGAGTCTACATATTCGTTGTGTGATGTTGCCGTGTCAGTGAGACAACGAGTTGGTCGAAGTGTCGAAAATATCGCTGCCGTTCAGGCGTCCGTAGCAAACGATACAAATCAGTCAATTCCACGTTATTCTCAAGAATTGGGCATCGCTCAGACCACATTATGGGGTATTTTGCGTAAGGACCTTGGTTTACACCCATACAAGATCAAGCTGACTCAAGAATTGAAGCCGATGGACCATTTGAAGCGACGTACGTTCTCCGATTTGGTTCTGGAGAAGATGCGCCAAGATAATGAATTTCATCGCAAAATCATCTTCAGTGACGAAGCTCATTTTTGGCTCAATGGGTTCGTCAATATGCAAAATATGCGTTATTGGTCGGGTGAAAATCCACATGTGCTTCATGAATCACCACTTCATCCACAAAAAATAACTGTTTGGTGCGGTTTGCATGCCGGCGGCGTTATTGGGCCATATTTTTTCGTCGACGATAACGATCGTCACGTTACTGTGAATGGTCAGCGTTATCGCGCTATGATCACCGATTATTTTTGGCCCGAATTGGAAGATATGAACTTGGACGACATGTGATTTCAACAGGATGATGCCACAAGCCACACAGCACACGCTACAATCGATTCATTGAAGAGTAAGTATGGTGAGGGTGTTATCTCAAGAAATGGGCCAGTCGATTGGCCGCCTCGTTCGTGCGATTTAACGCCGCTTGACTATTTTCTGTGGGGCTACGTTAAGTCATTGGTTTATGCCAACACGCCGACGATGTTTGAAGAGCTCAGAGCCAACATTGAATTAGCGGCCGTTTCGGCCGAAATGTGTGGCCGAATCGTTGAAAATTGGGTCCAACGAGTCGACCGCTGCAAACATGCCCGCGGTGGCCATATAAACGAGATCGAGTTCCATTCATAAATGTTTTGATTGTACTTCAAGCCGATAATAAAGTTTTTGAAATACCTCAAATGGTTTGCGTTTTATTTAAAAAAAAAGTTATCAAGTCCTTATTGGAAAACCCTATATTTGAAAAGCGATACACTTTCTGTGATAGGAGTGTTTGGTTTTTACGTCGCCAGATCTGGAATTGTGGAAGTACTACTTTATCGCAAAGGCGGTTAAAACATTCTTGATCTGTAACGATGTTTAGTTGTTTCAAATAGATGCCTCTGGTGGCTTTCAAACACCCATGAGGTTCTACAATTAAGAGTAATGCCATTCTATTAGAGAGAAAATTCATAAGACGGAAAGTACTCGTATATATGCACTTACAGATACACATACATACCTGGGCCTCAATCATAAAGTCTCTGCAGTTAGAGTTGGAATCGGTCAACTGATTTGAATTGCGCCCTCTGAGTTGGGTTAATTTCCCTTTAACGTGAGGGTCACTCAAGGGGTGGGCGTGGTGTAGTGGTACTACCAATTGCTTCTCACTCTGAGGGTCCAAGGTTCGAATCCTGCCCATGGCAAGTCAGTTTTTCATTTGTGTAATGGGAACTCAGACAGAAAAATTCTGCGTGTGAAGGCATAACACTGACACGTAGATTTGGCTGTTGTAGGGTTTTTCAACCACAAAAAACTAGTGCGAATTATAACTTCGAATCACTCTGAGTGAAGAAAGAACTCTCCGTCCTATTCGGACTCCCACCCCTGGAGAGCTAATATAGAAATAGATACACCTGAGTTTCAAACTACTACAAAACAATTTTCCTTTCTCCTCCTTCTACCTTTTCGCCCGCGCCCAGGCAACAGTAAAAGGGTATCTAACCCCTTAGGCGTGCGTAAATTATAAAAAAAAAACAAAAAAAAAACGGGGATTTCTTCTAATGTGTTGTTCCTCCTTCGAGAAAAACTAACTCTACAGATTAATACCGAAATCTCATTGAACCGCAGCGTTCGCATCCATTCAGTCACCATATTCTAGCCATCTCAGGCGACAGATACCCTATTTTCTGTTCAATATCATTGTGCAGGACGTTTAGTTATAAGTTCCTTCTCCAAAGACAGTTTACATAAAGGGGACCAAAAATCATTCGAATAATCTTGCACTCAAAATGGCCAAGGATACCCTAAACCAATATTCTGCGACATAGAGTAGGACTGGAACGGCAAAAGTTTTACATAGGGCCTCGTTTTTGTTTTTTTTAACCAGTACTTCTTACTTAATTGCCGTATTGAACCTTGAAAACATCGATTCGATAGTGAGTAACTCTTTGTTGTATTTTAAATGATGTGCAAGAGTTATTAGAATAACTACCGCAACGATATTGTAACTGTGTATTGTGACGTTGTATCAAATGCGTCAATGAAACAATGTAGTCAACATTTTTCCCGATTCTGTTTCAATACTTGCCAACGCAATAATTACAGATCATTGAGTTTGACCAATGATGTTAATGTCATCAGCACAGACCTTTGAGAACCTTTTCTAAACCTGTTCTTAACATCAAAATTATTGGTGAGATGTTTTCCTACCTTTACGGAGCAGTCAGCCTTTCCCCAATAGCGATGTCAAAACTAGACTATACCCTGTTTAGCTAATCTCTATAGAAGCGGCTTTAAATTCAATGTTGTTGGATGCTGTAGAAATAGGTAGACACTGAGAGTCAGCGCTCACATTCCCGAACGGGTTACTGGTTTCGGTTTAAAGGACGAGGGGTCATCCTAGTGGTATCTATAACGGAACTGGCCCTCCAGGTCCGAGATTGTGCAGCCGGTATATCCGATGGGGTAGGCCGAACAAAAAGAGGATGAAAAACTGCGACATCTACTACGGCGATTGTAATCGACATCAAAAGCAATGCCTATTTGGATGCGGATTTTTTGATAGAGGCGGACCTATGTAAGGAATCTTGAGTTACCGGCATGTTAACGAGTGCCTCGTAACAATCCGTATTAAGGCAAAATTTTCCAAATTTAGTCTTATATTCCTGCACGCCTTCAAAGAGGAGGAAGTTTCCGACACCAAAGATGACTTCTACGAGCTCTTGGACAAAACTTACGAGCAGTGTCCTAGCTATGACATTAAGATTATCCACGGCGACTTCCATGCAAAGCTAGGAAGCAGGGGCATCTCTAGTAGTACTGCCGGAAGGTATAATCTGCACGACACCAGCTCCGATAACGGAATCAAGCTAATCGACTTTGCGGTGGGTCAAATATTGTCCGCGGTTCCCATATCTCGATATTTACACGGGGATTTGGAGAACTCCTGATCAATCAACCGTCAACCAGATTGACCACATTGCAATCGACGCAGGGCACTCCTCAAGCATTACGAAACGAAACCCATGGTTTGACGACGAGTGCAAGCACATGCAGCTAAGCAAGATGCACACAAAGCGGCGCTGCATAGAAAGACTAGAGCTGCTCACGACCGGCACAGTTTTACTCTAGGAATCATATTCGGAAGTCTTACCAAAAGATAGAAAAAGACAGTCGATTATGAGGATTTGGAAAAAGCATTTCAATAGACTGTATAACGGCGATGGCGAACCAAATACCACTGCCAGATAGAATGAACCTTTTCAACCTGGGCGATGTAGACCAACAATTCCGTCCACCCGACCCGGAAGTGAATATAGCCATATCTAAGTCCAAAAAAGCTGCTGGAGAGGACGGCCTGACTGCCGAGCTCTTCAAAACGGCAGTGGATGACTTGGTAAGGAGCATACACCAACTCATCTGCAAAATATGGTCGGACGAATGCATGCCCGATGAATGGAACCTCAGCATTGTTTATCCGATCCTGAAAAACGGAGACCCTGTGAACTGCGCTCACTACAAAGTTATGTTAGCATCGTCTACATTATTTTATCTGCCGTATTGTATGAACGCCTGAGCCGTTCGTCAACAACCTAACTGGCCGTTGCTAGTGTTGCTTTAGGTCAGGAAAGTCCACCATCGACCAAATATTCACACTACGCCAGATCTTTGAAAAAATCGGCGAAAAAGGCGAGCTATATATAGAGCATTGTCTAGTTTTGGCATCCCTGCGGAACTCGTCCGTTTACGCAGGGTGACGATGGAGAATGTACGCTGCTCCCTCAAGTTCGCTAAAGAACTCACCGAGACAACTTATGTAAAAAATGGGTGTAGACAAGGCGATTCGCTGTTACACCATTTCTTAAACATCATTCTTAAAATAATAGTGTATAGCTCACCTGCCAACACAAGAGGCACAATCTTTAAAAAGTACGTCCAATTACTCGCAGTATTGTGACGAAAGCGGCTAAGGTGGGTTTAACGGCCAGTGAGGGCAAGATCAAGTACAATATATGCTGTCAACCAGAAAGGACACCCAACACCGACGTCTCGGACAGAACGTCACCCTCGAAAGATCAAACGAAGGATAACTCTTGCCAATAAGACCTTAATAATCCCATTTCTGCTTTATGGCGCACAGGCATTGACTTTAACAAAATTGGTTAAGAGTGCTCTTGACTGCTTAGAGATGAAAATTATTCGGGTGATTTTCGGTCCTATCTGCATAGACGGTAAGTGGAAGAGGAGATACAAGTACGAAATGTACGAAATGTACGGCTGTACAGCGACATCGACTTAGTCAGAAGTACGAAGTACGACGCTAGTTAGTAGTTTGTTGCCTTTTCTAATGATAGATAGCAGGGATGGCGCTGACTTTTTAGGGAAGTCGAGAAGCATTCGTTTGGTCTGCCGGAATCCAGGCGGGGCATCCCATGCCTATGCTCAGCTATGCTCACAGGGAACTAAACTATCAATGGAAATCCTAGCCGCGAAGGCAGGCGGTTCCAAGGCAGATTCGAGACCTGAGAAACTCCTTTCGGAGCCTTGCTTAGCAAGTACGTCTGGCCGAAAACGCATTCACACTGCCAGGTGGTGGACTGCGCTTTGGAGGTTTTGGACATGATATGATGCATTCGCAAAGAAATTTAACAGTTCTTTCTGTATCCTTTAATATGAAAGAAGTGAGATTGTCAGGTCTGAAGCTCTTGGCGAGAGTGAAGTCATTTCTTCCGATTTTTGAAATAAAGGGGTTCGGTATGAATGAAAATGTCAGGCCAGCAGTGAAGATTCTCTTCAGAGTTGATAGCAGCTTGTCATTGTTGTAGACAACAAACTCGTAAACTCACAGAATTTGATGACGATTATATTCGTCACCACAACTGATGTCAAATACCGGCTACTTCGCGTTGTGTTACTCGCCTCATTTCCCGCTTCGGCAATAGTAGCTGGTTTTGAGCTACTTCTGATCAGAATGCCTGGGATGTTAATCTCTAGACCGGTATTCTGGTTTCACCGAGTGTTTCGATCTATTCCCAAAAGTGGTTATTCCAGTCTTCCTTCAATCCAATCTTAGAGAGTTGTTTAGAAGGTTTTTGGTTTACAGTGATAGTCGCTTCAAAACTGCGTTTCATTAAAGAACGGGCAATCTCGGACTGGACACGTCAGCCGAAAACATTTGGTGATGGCTCAGGTTTTGAAGTTCTTCCTCGATCTTTTAAATCATTCGGAGTTTACGCAGAGCATTGACGGGCTTGCCCGTTGTCTTGTTGGTTTTTCCCGGATGCCTTATTTTTAAAAAGGCCGAGATTAAGCAGCCGATTCTGAATTCGATGTACCTATGACCTGACCAGGAAGCCTTCGATAGTACTTTCCGGTTTGATGGCGTTAAATCGATAATTTGCTTTCGTACCTTTTTACCATTTTAGCAATGTCAGACGGTAGTATAAATTCCAGAAGATGATTGCCTCTTACGAGTATATTCCATTTACGGCTGCCCGAAAATATATTCTGAGCATTCGCATTGCTGCAGTGATTTCTGGTATCACAATATTTAATAAGTTGAAACCCCGCAAGCATCCGAGACCACAGATATGTGTGTTTCATCCAGACTCATAGTTCCTGTATGGATTTTACGTGAAGATCTTCCTTAATTATTAAATTAATTCGGTTGTGTTTACAATTAAGTGTCTTTAACTCGTTTGGAGCCCACAACATCTACAGATCAAATATAAACTAAGAAAGCGACACCAGCTAGACAGCAACCATTAGTATCAAAACAAATTTTGCTATTTTTAAATAGTGCAACTTAGACATCTTAGATACGGCGGTTGGTGTTGAAAGACTAAGCTTATAATAGTTTTCTTCTGATAACATTATAATGCTGATATAAGTATTTGTTTGCTTTAGCGCCTGCCTTGCATTTATACGGTTTCATATCATGAGTACACGCGCGCGATTATTTGGTGATATATTGCTCTATCTAACATTTTCAACATCAAATGTGTTTTGCACTTCGTATGTAGCAAATTTCCAGAACTTACGATGAAGGGTTGATTTAAGGGAAATGGGGCTTTCGAAATGTGAGTTCTAGACTACCCTACATCGTCGGTCTCCACAGAAAGCTCGTTAAAAGAAAGGAAACAACTCTGATATGTCAAAGTGGAGTTTATATTCCAATCTATGGAGTATATCACTTGCTCTTGAATACCTCGATATAGCAACATTTTTGCCAAAAAGTTGAGTTGACAATGAGGTCTGGTTAGTTAGGTCCTGTGACCCCTCCTGGGACCTAGGGCGTCAACGACGCCTGCGCTCTATCTTGTTCGGTTTTCTGCAACGTGCTTCAGCTCTCTCCAACTCTTTCCAAGAGTCCTCGACTCCTCCTTAAATATTCTGCGCCGTGTCTGCCTTGGGCAGCCAGCTCTTCTTTCTGATTCGGTCAAAGGATTCCATTTCATTGCGTGTTTTGTAATGGTATTGTCTTCGAGCCTTACGGTGTGACCAATGCACAACCATTTCCTTCTTCTTACAGTGATGTTGATTGGCTGCTTCTCTGTTCTAATATGTAGTTCTGTTGAACTAAAATACTCCCAAAATTAGACATCTGTGAAGGAAGGACTGTAGCTTTCGAGTGATTTTCCTGATCACCTTCCAAGTACTACACACTTACAGTAGTACTGACTCGACATTGGGGCGAAAGATGTCATTATCCATTGAACACCTCTGCTTTCCTACGACAGTGCTGCGCGTATAACATCGCTTATTATTACCAGGAAAGGAATTGGTGGTAAAATATAAGCCTGCCGAACTCCGGTTTTGACTTCAAAGGCTTCTCTGATAACATACCGTTGTGTAGAACATGATATTTTCTACCTTCGTACGTAGCCTTTACAATTTTAGCAGGAATACCTGGCTTTCCATCTAAACTTCCGGTTCATGCTATCAAGAACCTATTCGAAATCCATAAAAATCTGGTAGAGCGGAGACCTATACTCGACGCATTGCTCTACGATAAAGCGCAAGGTGGTTATATGATCCGTACAGGATGATCCAGAGCGAAAGCCTGCTTGTTCATCATCTAGAGTTGAGTCTAACAGTACTTTGATCCTGTCCAGAATCATCTTCGTTATTATTTTGAACACTGCCGGCAGAAGGCATGTACCCTACAAATTTCCCAAAAGTAGTAGTGTAGTAGTTGAGTAGTGTAGTTGTGTAGTAGTGTAGTAGTCTAACAGTGTAATGTATGTAATGTAGTAGTGTAGTAGTGTAGTAGTCTATAATGTAGTGTTGAGTAGTGTAGTTGCGTAGTAGTCTAACAGTGTATTAGTGTAGTAGTGTAGTAGTGTAGTAGTGCAGTAGTGTAGTAGGTAGTAGTGCAGTAGTGTAGTAGTTGAGTAGTGTAGTTGTGTAGTAGTGTAGTAGTCTAACAGTGTAATGTATGTAATGTAGTAGTGTAGTAGTGTAGTAGTCTATAATGTAGTGTTGAGTAGTGTAGTTGCGTAGTAGTCTAACAGTGTATTAGTGTAGTAGTGTAGTAGTGTAGTAGTGCAGTAGTGTAGTAGGTAGTAGTGCAGTAGTGTAGTAGTTGAGTAGTGTAGTTGTGTAGTAGTGTAGTAGTCTAACAGTGTAATGTATGTAATGTAGTAGTGTAGTAGTGTAGTAGTCTATAATGTAGTGTTGAGTAGTGTAGTTGCGTAGTAGTCTAACAGTGTATTAGTGTAGTAGTGTAGTAGGTAGTAGTGCAGTAGTGTAGTAGTGTAGTAGTGTAATAGTGTAGTAGTTGAGTAGTGTAGTTGTGTAGTAGTGTAGTAGTAACAGTGTAGTAGTGTAGCAGTTGTGTAGTGCAGTAGTGTAGTAGTGCAGTAGTGTAGCAATGTAGTAGTGTAGCAGTGTAGTAGTGTAGTAGTGTAATAGTGAAGTAGTGTACTAATGTAGTAGTTGTGTTCCCCGTTGGTGAAAAGTATTCTCCTTATTTTACTTATTTTACTCAGTCTAACGTGTACCGAGTGAACCTCCTATCCAGTTGGAGAAACCTGGTGTTCTGACGACCTTCTTCTCAAGATTCGAGGAGGATCTTCACGTTCCAGAATCCGATCGTTCTCCGATAGTCAAAGGTCGTCAACAAAGCATCCGTCCGTATACGAGGCGTTTCGGTCATAACGGAGGTTCAGAATCTCGGGTCTGAAATTCCTTAGCTTTTGGACTAAATCCCAATCTTGATACAGCTTAAAATGTTGGTGGTCGTACACTTTCTTTTATTTCTTCCGAAAGTGTTCAGCTTTTTGACCTGTAGTCCAGCACTGGGCCAGTCTTTAGTAGAGCATGCGTTTCGTGTTCTAAGTCGATAGCTTTGCAACCATTTGTGTCTAGGACCAGTATTAGTTGAATCTTGACTAGGGTATCATTCGTGGAGTTTATATTTACTAGTTAACCACCTTGAAATATTTATTGTCAAGAGTGACATGTTGTCCTAGGCGGTGAGTATATTCTAACATGACAGTTTTATCCTCATTTACTCTAAAACCATCTCATTTAGTCTGTTTATCAATTGTTCTAGAGGAGCGACAGATAACACCGATATAGCATGCTTATCACAGCGGCTAGGATATCGAATTCAGAATTGAAAGGAGGTTTGTGAAATAGGAGGATTTCGAGAAAACCAACTGGTCATGCTTTATCGAAATATTCGGTGAAACCAGGAGACTAGACAGAATCCTCAAAAATGGACAAATTAGTTAAACCGGAAAAACTCAGAAGATCCGATGGCATCTGCACTGAGTCGGAGGCAGAGACACCCTGTCCCACGTTTGAGACTCAGCTCTAGGTAACCTGATCACAGCCAGCTCCTATCACTTAAGCTATAGTTGAACTAAGTGTTGCAACCCGCCTTCGCAACTGGTATCTGTCATCACTTGATGTAACGCAGTTGCTTCCTCTAATAGCTTCAAATCGCCTGGCACCACCACCTTTTGCTAACTCTGCAGCAAATCTTTACTGCTAGCTAGGCACTGGCATACATACGGAACCTCTATCGAACAGTAGGAGTAGCCTTTCTACTGGAAATAGAGAATAGAATAGAGAAAAAGATTACTAAACGGCCTCAGACTAACCAGTTTGACTTTGTCATTTGCTCAAAACTGCTTTTCGAATGTTTCATTTCTCCAATTGAACGAGTACTTGACAAGAAGGAGCGTTTTTTAGGCACTTTCAGTTTTCGGCAACACAACTTTTGCTTTTCGGCAAAACATGGGGCTGTACACCGAGAAAAGTCCTTTATACATAGCCATCTACGATAAGAGCATATATATGGTATCCCATATACGGTTGTCTCTTGTAAGCAGACCGTGAATTTTAGTCGCGGTGGCAGCAGTTCTACTAAGGTGACAGTGAATGGGGAACTACTTGGAAAGTCGGTGTAGAGTAACAGGTTCAGTGATTCATCACTCGCTTCATTCTTTTGCAAAAAAGCTATTGGGAACAAATTAGCAAATTAGGACGTCAACCTCGCATTGCCCTCTGGCTATACGTCTTGGTTATAAGACCGATACTCACCTATGGGGTGGTTATCTAATGGACGGCCTTAGACAGCGCAGAAAACTAAGCAAAGTTCAAAGGCCAGCTTATGCGTAGACATAAACGGATCCTAACGCACTACTCCCCCCGTGGCACTGGATATTCTGTTTCACTCGACACTCGACGAGGGAAGTGACTGCTAATGCAGTTTCGCCTTAAAGCATGTACACAGTGGACAAATCGAATATTCTTAATGCATTAGCAATACTTCTAGAGAATATCGACGGAATTACGCTCCAACATTGGTTTAACAAAAACGTTCATGCTACCATCTCCTCTAAATCTTTCTGGGAGGAAGATGCTTTCATGGACTATAAGTCAATCCACTTCCACATAGATGGATCCAAGACTGATAGAAGAGTTTGTAGCTGTGTTTTCTCAGATAATCTTAACCTAAGGTTATATTTCTGCCTTTCAAATCATTGTAGCGTGTTTCAGGAGGAGTAAAGCAGTATTGTCCTAGCTAAAGAAAAACGTAATATCTGCGATGAATATCCACCAATTCTAGGGAATTGTAGCGCCAATGAACTCGCCAAAATTGGAATCCCTCTACCTATCCTACGTGAAGAAGGTATCATCGGTATACCAATCTCTATGTGCAAACTAAAGCTAAAGCTGGATGCTATTAGAAAAACAAGCCAAAGGTGGGCAGTTGGGCCAACATGTGTAACGGCCAAACAAAACTTGCCGGAGCTGGATCTGAATTGCTCTAAGAGTTTGGACACTGTCTTATAGGCGCATGCAAAAACGCTTCGTTCACCTACTCTGTACATGCCCAGCTCTCTCCCAAAGAAAAAAACCTCCATTTCGAAGCTTTCTTCTACAATTAGTTGAAGCAATATAGTCCTAATATAGCAATATATACGTTAACAGTCTCATGCACTTCGTCAGAAGCTCGAATTGGTTGCATCACATTGGACCAATAGGCTCAATGGGGTTGGTTTTCTCAAACCGGCTTTGACAGACCAGATATCATTCTCTACCGACAACTTACACAACCGGCTCTATTTAGCTCGACTCTATAGACGCTATCATAAGCAATCTAAAAATCGATGAAGAGGTGGAGGATATCAAGCTTATATTCTTCGTAGCCCTACACTGCGCGATTTACTATCTTTCACTAAAAAAAAATATTTCCTTATATTCAATTTTGAATGGTTTACAGAAAGTTAGCGGCGGTTCAAAGAATGGTTTCCATAGCCATTACAGGTGCGCTCTGTATCACCCCTACGGCAGCATTGGACACCTTTTTGCACCTAACACCGCTTGATTTACAGATCAAAAAACTTGATATCAACAATGCGATACGACTCACTAATCTGGGTTACTTCAAGAGCAGTACTGCCACACAATCCAATTACATATAACGAATGAAATTGCTTTCTTGGTCCATTTTGACATCCAGTCTGATAAAATATATCCAGAGAGGGAGGACTAGCAAAAAAATTAAATTGCAATTTTCTCAGATGGCTAAAAAACAGAGGAAGGAACAGGTTCTAGTATCGTGTGGGAAGACCCAGAACTAAGAGTGTCTATAAGACTACCGGGCGCAAGCAGTGTCTTCCAATTAGAGGTTTTGGCTGTCTTTAGGGTGGTTGAGCTAATGCAGATGAGATCGGTATCCGAAAGAGATATTGCTATCTACATCGATAGCCAGGCCGCGATGGAATCAACCAACATCAACTCTGATACAGTAAGGGGCTGTCGCACAGTACTGAAGGCAGTATGCAGTCAAAACTGGATAAGACTGTGCTGGAGGGCAACTCGACCATAGTGAGGTTGTCAACATCAAACCACCCCTTTCCATAGTGAGGGGCACTAAATCACAAGGAAAAAAATCAGAAGTCTTGAAGGACACATGGTATCCAAGGCTCGTTGGTCACTTTTTGATCGCAAAAGGCTTAGGAAGTTAATAAAATTAAATAGGGATAAGCTTAGGACAGTGATAGGACACTGTCTCCTGCAACGACACGCAAAGATACTCAAATTGTCAGATACGGACATTTTGCAGATTTTGCGTTGATCTGCAAACTGTTTCGGATATAACACACATACTGTGTGAATGCGAGGCAATATCGCGTAGTCGAATTTTTTAGGGAAATACTTTTTCGAAAACCTAGAGGGAGTAGACAACACGAACTTCAAAGGCCTTCTTGATTTTTGCAGGGAAATTGGGTATTTCACCAGGGAGATTGCTTAGGTTTTTGCCATTTGCAAACAAATTCAACTGTGTCTGGTGTCTGTGTGATGGCATATCCTTCATACCCCTGTTTGACCTAACCTAACCTATATTTAATTATTCTTTATTTATTTATAAAAAAAACTGATTGTAGCAGATATGATACATAGTTCAGTGGTAGGTTACTAAATTATATGTTTTATTCTATGTGAAATTTGATGAAGCAGTTATTACGAGTATTTTTATTAAGGCAAGAGTGTAAGCCAAATTTTTACCATTTTATAAATGAAAAAAATTTGCATTTGGACAATTTACCAAATCCTTGTATCCTCATATTTAGGCCAATGGCTATATGAGTCCTGGCGCAAGTCTTTTAGTGGTATGTAAGCTGTTTTTTGCTTGGAGACTTTTTTCCAGATCACTTGGAATTAATCTTTTGCCTGATGGTTGCACCATATACAACCTCAGCTCGAAATTTTGCTAAAAGGTAAAGAGTTTGCTCCCCTTTTATTACGAAATTCTCGGTATAGCAAGCACGAATTTATTATTGCCGTATCAAGCAAGTGATAGAATAGTCGAAAGTACCATTTTTTGGTGCGCATCTTCAATTCATAGCGCCCAATTAACCCGTTCTTATTGCTCCAAGGCAATATATTCCACATTTTGCAAGGTACACAGCTAATGGAATTGATGAATAGAAGTTGTCGAAATAAACTTGATTGCGACGCATATTTCTGCATAATCGTATGAAAATATTAGCACTTGATCCCAAGTCCGGCTCGTCTGGTTTCCAGTGTCTAAGAAAAAAAATGTTATATATAAATAGCTATGTTTATGTTCCTCTCCTATATATATTTAAAATTTTTAGGAAAATTCAATCTGTCCCACAAAACACATGAAGTTTGTGTCCCCATGTATGGGGCTTTGCTGTTAAGTATTGCTTGATAAAGTGTCTTGCCATTCGTAGCACAGAGTTGTTCGTCCACATGAAGGTATTGTTGCAGCGGCACAGATTGAAACTTTGCATTTGAACTATTTTTTACTGATCGTAATTTAATGTAATCTATCATGATCCGGATGATCTCGATGCTTCATGTTCGAGTTTTGGTTGAAATGCAAAAATCGCCTACTTTTAGGGAATTTGTTGTAGCTCATAGCTTCTTTGATTTTATTAAAACCAAGCTCAAGTGATCAATAAATCCTTATATCTTTCATGTGCACTACAGACCTATACAAACAGACTCCAATATATTGACTGATATCCTGCTCAGTTATATGAGCAGGTTTGTTTACATCTTTTTCAACAGAACACAGATTTGTTTCCTCCGCTATTGCAAATACTAATTCATTGTCGAAAAAGTACCTAATGAAAGATAAATGGGTGTCCAGATTTTCAATTTCGGGCGGGAAAGATTAATTTCAGCGAAAAACCAATGCATTATCATCGGGAACTAAATTGTTTTTTTCGCCACAAAATGTGCCTGTATTTTTCTTTCAATCCTGTAACTTCTTTCTTGGAGTCACGTGTAGCATACCGAGATATAACATACATATCTTCCTCTCCAACTTCTTACTCTTCTTCGTTGACATTATCATTTTCCTCATTACTTTATTCATCGGCAACTATTCCAACCATTCCGTCTTCCAATGCAATGGGTATGGCTAGTATATCAGCAACACCTTGGTCTTGCTCTGGATTTACTGCATCATCATCAGAAGGCCTCTCCATCCAAATCATTCTCACTCTCTGAAAAATGTGCCAATATCTCCTCCAAATTACGGTCTGTCAACTTTTTACATTTCTTGGAATATACTATGCTACCATGTATCAGAAATGATACGCCTCACAAAAGGACGATTTTATCCATCAAGCACATTGAATTTTGAAACCATACACTCGGATTATCTTTCACTTTTCTTACTTGTATCGAATTTATTACTTTTAAATGAGTTCGGTTCTTTTCAACACTTACATATATTTTGAAAACTTTTCGTACCCGCTTATATCTGTAATAGCTGAAGTCAGCTCTCACAGCGTCGAATAACCAAAATTTCAAAGTTTACCGTTAGTCTACTTGTACATAAATCAAACATACTTACGGCCTTACAAAAATTAATAAAGCAGATCATCTGCAAAGTGTAACAGAGTGAAACTTTGATTACATGGTGTAATTGCGTCGTTTGAATTTTGTTGTGTCAGGTCGTCTACACTGCGCTGTTAAAGAGGTTAAAGAGTGCAGCAGAGTGAAAATTTACTCAATTGTAGATTCACCAGCATTAAAGAGTCGGTCAGAAAATACTGAGACTCTGTTCTGTGCGGATGTACTTATTCGGTTAACGTGATGCATGCACAGCAAATCATTTTTTCCAGCTTTAAAGGGCAAATGGCGGCTAAGTCATTGAGTGTCAGATTAAAGTTCGGCCATTACTGCCATCACTTCATTTTGGTCGAGCGATGGTAGTTTTCACGGTTGACATGTAGGTTGAACAGAATGTCTGCAGAAGTGGTTCTTCTAAATTCTCAGAACAGACTGCGTTTTACTCCTTTGCTCCCTTGGTCGTCATTCCAGGATTTTATTCGGTGGTTGTTGCCCTGACAAATCATTTTTACGAGTACCTCCTCGTCAAATTTTCATACTTTATTTTTTTATCGCACCTTTTTCAACCCCTTTTTGTTTGGCTTTTTTCAGCCTTCGTCCTTATGCAGTGTGCTGGTTGTGTGTTGCCGTGTTTTGAACTTTGTGAACTTTGCCCAAAGGTGCTCTTTTTATAGAATTGTAAGCGTTTTTCTTGGTAGCATTGCCTTTCTCCTCAGTTGAGACATGGCCTCATGCAAGGTGCGGCAAAAGTAATGTCATAATGTGAATGTGCCATAATATTGTATTTGCAAATGCAGTCAAGTGTCATTTTACTTTGACATTTATGTTCTAGACAGATAGAGAATTAGTTGATAATAAGCAGTGGAGCGATACACACCTGAAGAAGGCGGAATTATTGTTACTGCTTATTTGACCAATTTCAAGTCTGTTGTTTTAACGCAGCGTGAGTTTCCTCGTCGTTTTCCTCGCCGTTCTGCACCATGTGCGCGAACAATTAAGCATTTGGCTGAGCATCTCATACAAACTGGGTCCACTAGAGATGTTGCAAGAAGTGGCCAGCCCCGTAACCTTCGACCGAGAATATCACTACTGTAGCCGAGAACGTCCGAGAGAGTGAAAGTGAAAGACTTGAAGATGTTCCCTTATAAAATGCAAACCATTCACCAATTGCTATCTACTGACCGTCAAGAAGAGGATGATGTTGTATCCAAAATCATAATGAGTGATGAAGCCCATTTCCAATAAAGTAGTTATGTAAATAAACAAAATTTGCGTTTCCGGGGCACGGAGAATCCGCAAGAAATGCACGAAGAGCCTCTGCATCCCCCCAAAGTGACTGTTTGGTGCGGCATTTGATGTAAAAAGTGATTGGCCCTTATTTTTCTGAGGACAGCACCACCGTAACTGTAACTGTCTCGGCCATTGTTGGTTCCAGTAAGATGAAGCAACCGCTCACACAGCTCTGGCAACGATGGAGATTTTGAATCACCAATTTCCAGGCCGTCTGATCTCTCGTTTTGGCAATTTGAACTGGCCGACCAGATCGTCAGATCTGACGGCGCCAGACTTCTTCCTTTGAAAATTTTTGAAACCTTTTTTTGAAATCACGAATTTGGAGCCTTCATAAAGCAGATGACTTTATGTCCATGTCAGCCTACAGTAACAAATTCTATTCCAAACATGAGCGCGTAATTGTAATCGAGGTAGTACATAGATGTCGCAGTTTTTGATTGTTTTCTCGTCTTTGTCCTTGTCCGTTCTGTTCGATCGCATTTATCTAAGTCTCCCGTGCATCCGGAGCAATGTTCCTTATGTGACCTATGTTTTTCTCGTCAAGTTTGTGTAGGCCATCAACAATTAAATCAGTCTTATCCGAGTCTGTTATTCTCTTGGCTTCATTACATAGGTATTCGCCATTCACATATGCTCGTGAAGCCCAAGACGGATTAATATCGACGTTTATTGCTCACGGAACGCCATTTCCTTTACGGAAAGGATTCTTGTTATGATTTCTGGGGCCCATATTACACCAAAGTATACGTGTATACCCACCACTTGCCGCTTTCGTTTAAGATGCACATGTGTTGGTACTAATACCTCAGTTGGTTTGTTACCCCGACTTTGAAACTCACCCAAAAGAGCAAGAGCAGAGTCAGAGTGTTCAATTGTACGGGCTTGGCGAGGCTTGATACACACCCATCGTTAGTTCACTAAAATCTAGCTATCAACTGGGTACCAGAGGGAGGTGAGGATCCGATTTATTCGGCCAGATTAGCTTGCTCAAATTCGACTATAGACATTTGCAATTTTACAAGTCACTTGGTCACTACAAATTGTACTAAAATGTAGTCAATATGTCAACCTAAATCAAAAGTTCCACTCGAACGTTATCTCGACGCTCAATGACTTGTCAACAATCCAGGGGTGAAGATCAATGAGACAAACGAAATTCCTTGCCCAACAAGAAATGTTGTGCTTTTTTTTTGTAGAATCAACTGAAGCATCCAATCTCCCACTGTGAAACTTTATAACTCAACTTGAAGATTGAGTTATCTTCACAACTCTTAAGCTTTTAAATATGTTACGTGAAAATCAGGCTCCAACTAGAAAGATGTTTACTCCAACTAAGTTTGGCAAATATTTTCAGTCACTTGTGAAACCAAGTGCGATGACAGCAAGCTCACAGTTTGCTATTTGTGCTGTACGTGTATACCGATCTACTTATCAATATCTTTTTCGTTTGCGGAGAACGAATATGCCCCAGATTACTCGTAGTTCGAGTCCCACGTGTTTTTTTTTTAAGAACAGTGTTTCTTCAATTTCCATTAACGTGACTAAGTGCACATGGAATCTCATTTAATGCCCGCTAATTTGAAAATCATATCTGCCTGGGTGGTGGTTCAACAGTCAGCGTCAGCATTTAGTTCATACTCCGCTTTCAATTAATTTTTTTTTCCTTTTTTAACAACCAACTCGATTTGGTTCCGTGAAATGATTTTGTTTTTCGGAATTCCAGTGCTTTCGTTCCAATCGAATGTCATTGGCTCAAACGTGACAGTGTAGCTGTAGCGCCTTGTAGCGCAACCACAGTTGAAACGTGACTTTAATTTTCACCTCTTGAAAGTCGACGAGCATTTGTCATCGAATAATACGATAATATAAATAAAAGTCGTTACGGCGAATTCATTATGAGATTGTACGAGTGCAATACAATAATTTCCAAGCAGCTTTTCGCGCCACAGTTCTCAGATAGTTTCTTATGAAATCCATCACATGGGACAGTGAGCCGGGTGTCATTTCACATGTGTGCTCCTGCTCCCAAACCAAACTCACACAGTCACCTGTTGATTGATGGCTTATTGAGTTTTTTTTTTCTGTTGTTGGATAAGACTCATCAAGTGACAGGCAGCGAATCTGCAGTCGTCGTTATGAGATTGCCTTTCTTTGGGCCGGAAATTGTTAATTAACACCTCACCGACGACGTTGACTTGGGCTTTATCGGAATTCCTTTGCTTGGGGAAATCAATGTCATGCGGTGGATCTCCCGGCTGCCGGAATATTTGCCCTCAGCTCAGTGAGTAATGAAACGACAACACGTGCCGCATTTAGCTTGTAAACGGTGATGGCTGGGAGGGTGGAAGCTGAAGGAGTGAAATGTAGCCGCAGAGATAAATCTAAAAAGCTTTTTCCATGACCAACCCCATGTTACGAGCACAGCCATGACTATGGGTATTTGTAAAAATACGAGTAGCTCTTTGTAGCTGGCTTTAATATTATTTACTTTTACCCTTCACGTCTCCTGGAGAGTTCTTTTTTTTCTGTTCGTGGAAATAATCATCCCTTCCCGTGGGGTACATTTTTATGTTCTCTTTATGTTAGGGATGGTCGTTGAGAGTTACAGGAACTACGAGTTCGATGCTTGGTATTGGGGCAGAGAGATAGAAAATCCGACTGTTGGGTATTGTTTTTGGTTACTTTTGGGGCAAAAGATTTATTGGAGCGAGAAATTAATGTGAACCTTTTCCTGGAATCTCAGGAATCTTTCGATGACTTTTTCTTTCCTCGGGTGGTTTTACTTCAATGATCAGTGAGGAGAGTAAGGTAGAATCGAAGCTGGCCTTTTGTCGCATTGTATACCAAAAAGCAAAGAACAAAAATAAATAAATAAATTTCAGTAAAATTGAATGGATGGGGGCTTGAAAAAAAGGTGTAAGTACTATATGCATTATCGACTTTGCTGATGGTTTACGATATTAAAGTTGATGAGGCAAACTTAAATTTGGTGTTCGGCCATTCTTATTGTATGAGTTTCGTAAGCACATGCAGAAAGTTGAAATGGAAATTTATGCTTTTTGTTTATTATACATATATTTCCAATTAAATCTTAAGCGGCTCTCCTTATATGTACTTATATGCAGCCTTATGATCGATCCTCCGACTGACAGAAACTTTACAAGCAACGAGATCGGCCAGCCTCGACCAGAAAACATAATCGCAATTGATCGAACTTACCTTAATCACTTCTGAGCAGGGTTCTGAAGGTGCAGCATACTCACAACGATGTTATTTTCTTCACCGAGGTTGTGCTCATATAAGGGAAATAAACATCAATTTGCTCACCATTACTGGCATATGCCCCTCTTCCAGAATGCCCGAGAGGATCTCTCGTCTGTGAACTTCAGATGCTCTGTGAAGCTGAGGCTCTAATTCAACAACACTCGTAGGTACTTAATGTGGGAACTCAACGCCATGAATTGTGCAGCGTCCTGTAAAACAAGAAGACCTACTTTTCCCTATAGCTTATGTACTAATTTTGCCAATTGATGGCCTATCAATTCGAGCTATAACTCTTCTAACCACAGCATTAAGTATTTGATGCGGCTGACTACTCGTACATTCCTCAGACTCTAGCCGCCTTGCTGAATTTCTGCGGTATCATCATCGAAACCGATTTTACTCGTAGTATTCTCAGAATGCCATTATGCATAAAATTTAATACAACCAGACATGGGACAGAGCCCAGTCTCTTAATCGTGCCATAGCGTAGGGAGTTATCACCTGCTGAGCTATTTTAATCAGAATAGCTGGGGATGACTTGATGATATACATGCCCTAGCCCCGTCCTGTTCTATGACACGGAGGATTGGACTTTGTCGGAAGCGGATGAAAAACCACTTGACTAAAAGGGCTAAAGGGGCTTGTTGGTTGAAAGAAATATAAGTAATAGGATTTGTACATATTACTTAGCGTATTTCCCTATAATGCGGAATTGCCCCCATTACCAAAGTTAGTAGCGAAAATTATTTAATATAAAAAAGCTGCAATCGCAAGAGACTGCAAGAATCTTCACCAAACACGTATCCGGAAAACTCTCAACAACTTCTATGCCACCAGCATCAAATACCGGAAACCAATGGCAACGCTGCTAACGTGCAAAAAAAGATGCCGCAACTGACGTACTAGTGTGAAATCCCTGGTTTGATGAAGAATGCCTTCAAGCACATTCACCTAAACAAGAAGTACGTATACAAAGCGGCACTGCAATGAAGGACGAGAGATGTTCGTGAGCTCTACGAGCAGGAGAGACGGAAAGAACATCGTCTTGTCCAGAAGAAGAAAAACGAGCATGAGAAGTGCGCGATCGAAGAAATTGAGAAGTTGTACTCCAGCAAAAACGTACGGAAGTTTTACCGACAGATAAAGAGAACGTGTCAGGGCAAGAAGACCCGTACAGACACCGGTAGAGATGAAGAGGGAAATCTTTTAGTGCACTCACGTTCGGTGCTGAGTATATGGAGTAAATATGGCAACATCTAAGCTGAAATCCAACAAAGCAGCTGGACCTGACGGCTTACCGGTCAAGGTATTCAAAACTGTTAGAAATGACTTTGTGGAACTGATTTTTTAAATCAGTCAGAAGACGAATGGAATATCAGAATCTTTTGCCTGATCCGCAAAAAAAGAGACCCCATCAACTGCGCCAACAATAGAGGTATAGACCTCGTTCAATATCTCATACAAAATCTTATCTGTCATATTGTGTAAACGCTTGGAACCCTTCGCCAACAACCTGATCGGCCCTTATCAGCGCGGTTTTAGACCAAGAAAGTCCACAATCGACCAAATTTTCACATTCCCTTAGATGCTGGGAAAAACTGAAAAACTCCCAATCGATACCCACCATCTTCTGATCGATTTTAAGGCAGAAATTATATAGAGAGCTATGCCTAGTTTCGGCATCCCTGACAAGCTCGTCCGCGAATAGACATTAATGCTCCGGCCGGCAGAGTATTCGAATCTAAACTGGAAGGACAACGCAGTAAAGGAAGACGTCACCTTAGGTGGCTCGCACATGCATAAGACTTAAATCCCAGAGGTTACCTGATCAGAACTCGCTTACAACGACCTCAAATCATTAACACTGCAAGTGAGTTGAGAAACCCAACACACTATAGCTGCTAACTGTCATCGGTTGTGGAGACGAATGAGGTTTCCTCTGACGACTTCAAGTCACCAATGGCATATATCCAAACAAAAAGATATAGACCAGCTGCTGATAACTTTGAACCGAAAGCCTTTAAGAGTCCGCGCTATTTAAGTAGAACTTTTATATCCGAAGTCCATCCAGAAAAATTAGGTGAAAGGGTAAAATTTCGGCATAGAGATTTCCTGGTGTTGTTGTTGAAGATACATATATTTGAGACCAACTTCACCAGATACCACAAAGTGGTCTACATTGACCTTAGTGTGTCGAATTTTATATCTATAGCCACATAAACCTAACCTAACGTGACATAAGAACACTTGCTTCATCGAGATTTCTTAACCGGATTTCACTTTAATTATTTCCGCAGAAGTTTCCAGGGCTGCCTATCACTAGTGCCTGTAAGGAGGCCAGCGGCCAAACTCAATTCAGCTTGCGTTGGATAAGATTAATGCAAACGAGCCCTCTTGAGTGGTTACGCGCTTACTTCCATGATCGTTGAAACAATTACGAATGCGTGGTATTTCCACCTAAGCTCCTCTATGTAACTGCAAAACTGCCCCACGCTCGTCATTACTTCGCCGCGCATGTCATAGATAAAAGTTTCGCCTTATTGCTGCAGCGCAATTTCCTTGTGCTTGCAACTAATTTATACCACCACCTTGTCGAATTAAAATTCAAGAAGAACGTGTACGTTCACGTGCTCCGCTATCGCAAATACAAGCACTCTGTCGCATGATTGATCACGCAATCGTGAATAAAATTAGACCCGACAACCCAAAACACCAATCACTTCATATGGATGGATGACTAATGTGGAGTACGTGCGATCCAATCATGAATCCGTGTGTCACTATCACTGGAAGTTCGTTCGCACTTACAAGTATGTACTCGTACTCGTATGTATCTGCACACGGAATCTGCCTACATGGTGCGAAAATAATCATATCGCACGGAAAAGGTGTTAATTACCTGCTCCCTGAGTCCCAGTGGATAATTCCAACAAAAACAGAATGTGTGCATACTCGTAGATACGAGTACATACCTCAAGCTATGTACATACTTTGGACAACATAAATAAATACAACTACCACAGACGATTTAGTAGGAAATCTTCTCGAACTTTGTTCGACAACAGATCGTTTATATCTTATCAATTTCGAAAACGTGCCTTCGACTTTTTATACAGTAAAATACTCGTACATACGGATACACGTCGACCGTACGAGCTGTTGTTATTGATTTTTTTATGTTTAGAATGCGTCCGCACGAGCCTACAATATTGATTCGTAGAAAAACATCAAAAATCTAATAAGGGATGCCACTTGAGAGATCTTCGACGACAAAGAGATTATTTGTTAAACTGACTCAGGGCAGGGAGTCAATTTGATGATGGCACTCCCTAGTACGATGTTAAAGGAATTATTGGAAGGCCTTTTCTACTTCAAAGATTTCGGTATAATCCTTACGGGACTTCGTGGATTAACAACTTTGGGAGAGATAGCAAAACCGCACATGTCTTCGCTTGATTTCTCCCGTGTAATCGTACTCGTATAATCGATAGAAAGGTGATGGGTGTCGATTTGGAATCCGAGGATCTTTTCCAAAATCTATTTTAATGTAAAAATCTGGTCAATGGTGGACTTTGAAGATCTAAAGGCATACTAAAGATCAATCGGATGGTCAAAAAAAAGTTTTAGGTGATTACATAACATAGTGCGATAGAGAACATATTATATGCGAGGTAGTGGAGACGTCTGCGTACAAGCCATCTCCCGCCGCGTTAAACAGCTCAACAGCCAACACCGGTAGCCCTGACTATTAGACTCAAGTTTTGAGGTTTTGAAATGACTAACATCATTTCATAGTTGTCGGGTGGAAGAAGTCCATTATCATCCAAGTTTCATAGTTTGTTCTACCTGACAGTGGAGTACTGATCATCATCGCCGTTCAACAGGTAATCCGAAATGGTTTCTTATACTTTTTCCCCCTTCTTCTGAGAAGTCATTCATATCCAATGTTTTCAATTGCTTCTTAATCATATTTATATGGTTTGCTCTCCCGACGACTCTACGCGATGGACAGACTATGATTTTGATTACGAGCTTATAGTAGTGCCGTCGATCCATCTTGGATTCTTACCCCCACCGTATATAGTACTTCAAAAATTCTGAAAGATGATTCTGGAGCCCCTTTCAGATCTGAACTTTGTGTATGCCAAAGTAGCAATGAAAGAGAATCAAAGGATCAAAAGGCTGGATACAGGCAACACCGTTTACTGGGGAGTTATTTTGCTTATCTATAGTTGAATCTTGGCTTACACTTGACGTTTCCATGGTCCACAACGAGGAGGTAAAGTAGACATTAAACGCGAACTTGAAACTACTTCCCAAGGCTATGTCTTGGCCAGTCAGTTATTTCCTACTCAATCGTCGTTTAGGTCTCAAACATTTTCTTAACCAGATTTACTAACGAATTTTGAGAAATTTTTCAAATTTTAAACAAAAAATTGGCATCCTTTTTTCGAATTTTGTTGAGTTATTTATTGAAACATTCTATCAACTTAAATTTCTCATTAGATTCAAAAGTGCGTCTGTTTCCATTCTCGCAATTTATGCGTATTCGACGAAAAGCTTACTTCTAAAACATTAACAGGAGATGCTGAAAGATATAGCGCGTATCATATGTGGGATGACATGCACAGGTTGTACCTTAAAACTCTGACAAATATGTAGATACAATTGGAAGAAACGAATGCATATAACTTTGGAAATTCAGTATTCAAATAATGTTTCAGATGCATCTTGAAACCATACAGATTATCAGGAAGTTCTCAGATATCGCCTGGCAGTCACGTAGATAATTGGTCACATTCGAGCAGTGCCCTTCTGAAACTGGGGGTTTGAGCCAAGATAATGTTTTTCAATTTGTTCTCGTTTTCTTGAGTCACTCGTTGATAACTTTGAACTGATACGGTATCTTTTGACCTACACTGTCATATGACAGCTACTCACTTATTGTACTTAAGGTGGCGCTAGAGTCCGAGGTGGACCTGGGACTCAACCAACAAGCGTCTCTAGTTACCTCAAATTTTTCCCAGCTGCCTCCAGTTGGTTGAGGTCCCCTTCCACTTGCGGGCTTTACCTGAGTCGCGTTCTTCCTCTACTGCACTATCCCTCGATGGGGGATTCGCAGATTTTTCGGAATGGAGCATTGGTGTTTGTCCGCTCTACATGACCCAACCACCCTCAGTCGATGTCCCTGTACAGCCCGAACAGTTCGTCGTTGTATCTCTTCCTCTACTTACTATCTATGCAGACTTGACCGAAACCGAACATCACCCGAAGAAATTTCTACTTAAAGGACCCAAGATCACCCTCATCCATTTTTGATAAAATCCATGCCTCTGTAGGACTGGGATTATTAAGGTCTAATATAGGGCCATTATTTTTGTTTGAGAGAGGGCATTGCTAGTCAATTGCTTTCTTAGCCCAAAGAAGCAGCGATCGGTAAAAATTATTATTCGTTTTATATCAGCACTAGAGCTGTTGTAGATTTAGTTCTTAACTACCTCAAAGTTATTTTTGTCGAGGGTAACATTCTGTCCGAGACGTAGGTGTTGGGTGTCCTTTCTTATTCAGATCATATACTCGGTCTTGCCGCCATTGACCGATAAATCCATCTTCGCCGCTTGTATTCCAATATTCGCGCGCTGCTTTCTTCCGAACACGTCTATATCATCGACGTATTCGAGTAATTGGACGGACTTCTGAAAGAGTGTACCTCTTGTGTTGGTGCATGAGTTTTTCACTATTCTTTCAAGAATTATGTTAAATAAATCGCCTGACAGCGCGTCGTGGTGTCTAAATCCTTTTTTGATGTCAAAGGTATCGAGTGAGTGAGTGCCTTACCGACTTTGATGGGGCGGCGTGCATTCTCCATCGTCATTCTGCACAAGCGGAAGAGTTTGGCTGTTTTGCCGAAACTGGATATTGCTTTGTATAGTTCGTCTCTATAGATGCTGTCATTCGCGGCCTTAAAACCGGTGTGTATCGGTTTGGAGCTCATGAGTTTTTTCCAAGATCTGCCGTAGTGCGATTATTTGGTCGATGGTAGACTTCCCCGGCCTAAAGTCACACTGTTGGACCAATCAGGTTGTTGATGAACGGCTTCAGGTGTTCACACAATATGCCAAATGAGACGGAAGAAGACTGACGACTCTGTAGTTGGCGCAGTTCAGAGTGCTTCCTTTCTTAAGGATCAGGTTAGGTTCCGTTCACTGATCGGGCATATTTTCGTCCGACCATATCTTACAAATGGGTTGGTGTATGCTCCTTACCAAGTCATTGCCTGTCACTTTGAAGGGTTCGGAAGTCAGGCCGTCCGCTCCAGCAGTTTTGTTGGATTTTAGATTAGATATGACTATCTCCACTTCACCCAGATCGGGTGGACAAAATTGTTGGTCTACACTGTGCGGGTTGAAAGGTTCATTCTGCCTGACGACGGTATTTGGTTCGTCATCGCCGTTCATCATATACAGAAATCCTCTTCCAAATCCTCAGTATCGAAAGCGACTCTACTACTATGTTCCCTTGTTCGGTTCGGAGTTTGTTTCCGTGGCATGATTTTTTGACCTTTTGGTAAAACTTCCGAATCTAAATCCTGGAGTAGCATATATTAATTTCCTTTCGTTGTGGTGGCCGAGTGAAACCCATCTCGTATGGATTTTCTTCATTGTTGCCACTGGTCTACGGACCTGGAGGGCCAGTTTCATTATAATTAGTAAACAGTTCGGATATGCCAATGCCACTAAGGGCTTGTTTTCTGGAAGGCCTAATCTAGGCAGACAAGATCTTTGAGTGCCATTGGAAACTGTAACTTACAATTCCGTGAGGACTTTAAGGCGATTCAGGCTTCTTATGACATCCACCTCTCACGCGAAGTACTTCATCGTACTGTTTTGTTAATTCAAAGTAGTCCTGCCTGATTATGCTACGCAAAACTTTTTACGTGACGACCAAAAACAGTGATAATCAGTATAGACATCATGTGCCTACTCTGAGTTAAATAACGGCAGCATGAAGCTCGTGCTCTCCTGAAGTTCTGCGGTACTGACACCTAAACCTTTTGCTAATCACTCGATAGCTTAGCTTATAAAAATGGATTGCGCAGATAGTCCGAAGGCCTAATCATTTGTCATTTCAGGCAGTCGTTTACCGGTTCCCAACGGCGACAAAGTTGGACTCCTCAGCCTTTTTTCTCTTATTCCGTAGCGCTCTGCAACTCCCTCGGTCTGGCCAAACTGTCTTCATAAAGAGCATGCGTACTTCGATGCAATTTCTTGTAAAGGATGTGTAGAATCATTGTATCCCATGAAGGCATCTATTTGTCGTTTCATGTGTGTGGTGAATGGTTGTTAGGAAGCATGGCCGGGTTGGTTGAGCAACTTGTTCACAAGTGAAGCAACAAGAAGCCTCGGGTTCTCGTATCTATCTTGAAGTATTTTCCATGCTGCTTTGTAGTTGTTACCTTGTCAGATGGAAAAGGTAAAATGCCTCAAAAACTCTTCGGCCTCTCTCTTTAAGCTCGTCTTGAGGTACCACATTTTTTGGCAGTTACTCAATGGCTGCTTGTGAACCATCTGCAAGTAGATATCAGAAAACTGGTGCCACCTGTCATAGTTTCTAACAAATTCTTAAATGGTGATTTTTTGGTAGCTGTAGCATGAATGAAGTGGACTGTGGGGCTTGCTGATGAGCGTCCGAGGGCGCTTCCAATTTGGTAGAGAGTCAAACTAGTACTTGTACTCAATGTACTCCTTCATATCGTAGCCTAGCCTAGGATCTTGAGTGAGCTCTCCTAGGTCATGATGAATTGGGTTCAACATTTGTTGATGCCATGAATTTTCAGCTCGCAGAAGCTGACTGGGTTATTGTATCTGCTGAATCGAGACTGGTGATAAATCTCTCCAATCAATCGAATATTAGTTTTCCCAGTAGGTGTATCGATTGCTTCTTGTGGGACTCGTTTAAGTGGTTTCGGGTTCGGGTCTGTTGGCTTTTGCGTCGATGGACCCGCTGCTGCAGAAGCATCACTTCTAGGATAGCCTTCAATTCCAGAACCAAATTCTCGACCTTCCTAAAGTCGTTGCTTTGATTTGTCGTAATCTTTTATCTCTGTACTCAGCGGCCTTTCGTTGTGGACCGTTTTTACCGAAATTTGTTTTGAGTTCGGTCAACTCATCTGACAGACCTTTTATCTAGAGATGACCTTATAGATTTTTATTTGTCACTATTCTATTTTTTGTCTCGTACTACTTTACCTCACCAGTGGTTCATAAGGTTCTCTAAGTTCAATTCGTCAAGCACATAAACTTGTAGACAGCGATGACGATGTAAAGGCATATAAACCAGTAGGTACACCAAAATACTCGTATATAAAATGACAACACCGTCTCGTGCGCTTACCTTTTAACAAGTGAAATCCTAAAAATATTCTAGTTAATATACTAATTCACATGTATAATTTACAACTGGATTTGGTGTAGGATTGGCTTGGAAAGATCATTTTGGTTAAGCGTGGCGCCCATGCGACACCTTGACACCTTGCATAAAAACACCATTACCTTGGAGTCGTCATAGAAATTAGTTCAGGGTTTTTTTTTTGAATGCTTCTCTGTATGTCTGGCATTCGCGTGTGTGATATTTGGGCTGCCTATGGAGTAGAGTTTGGGAATGTTGATAGAAATATGAGTATTAAATTAGGCATGAGATTGCATTTGACAGTCTGGTAGGAAAGAAAGTAAATGGCACACACTGATAATTATAATAGGGTGTATGGAAAATAACTATGTTAAAAAATATATGGTAACGGTTATAGAAAATCCCAACAGTGAAGAATCTGATCGGTGGAGAGAGAGAATAATCTGTTTATGTAGCGACAGCGGAGTGCCGCTTAAGGTTTTGCTAATCTCTCTCACCATATCCGAGCTAGTAAGCTCTAAATGCAGTCGGAACGCTAAAATCTGTTTCGGTCACAAGTTACAATGGAAATGAGATCTCCGATGAACTATCTAGGCAAGGCTCAAAGAATAGTTGTTGCGGACCTGAACTCGCATTAGGACTACCTTGTTTCATGTGATCCTAACTGCAGATGACTCTCAAGGATGCCGGCAGACCCAGCGGATGCTTCTCGACATCTCTAAGAGGTCAGCAACTTTTCTGTTCCGCATCATTACTACACAGTTGCTCAGCACCTTCCTGTGAAAACAATGCCCACAACTCGGAATACTGTTTCTGATAGTGTTGGGTCTACACCGGCACTGATGTGGTGGATTCTGGTATTATAGGCACTTTATCGCTGAGAAATACAACTAACTAGACTTTGTGTGACCTTCTGTTCCAATAAAAAGTAAAAAACCTCTTTATTGATTTTAATCCAGCGTATTCACAGAGGAGAACTATGCAGGGCAATGTCAAGTTTCGACATCCTTGCCAAAGTTGTCAGATTGTGCAGAACAGCGATAGAGAACGCTTGCTGCTTGTTGTCAAAAACCGGTTAAGACAACGTCTTGTGACTTCTTAAGCACCATTCTTAAGAAAATTGTTAAAAACTAGCAACACAACAACACAGGCATAAAAGTCTGAACAGCTACTTGTATACGCTGATGACACTCATATCATTGATAGAATGCAACAATCTGTCACTTGTCATATTCATATTTACATTAACACATCTTGGAGGAGCGACATCGACCTCGTGAGAAAAATAGCCATTTGCCCCTAAAGATGGCTAAGACAAGTAGTGCTAATGGATATCTATGCTTCGGCCCATAAAGCCTTCGATTCCTACACAAAAGGGCAAAGTAGCACAGGAAAACCCAGCCTTTAATTGTTGTGATGGCAACACTGTCACTAGAATTTAGACGTAATCCATTTCACTTTCTGTATACCTAACAAAATGTCAAACGAATAAAGGTTGGCTCTCGAACTCATCTTAAAACATGGTGCCAGCGGTGTAAAGTCTTGAAACAATTAATTTACAAAGGAAGAAATACCTACATATAAAACATAAAATAAGAAAAAACAAAAAGTAGAAAAGAAAGCACACATAATTTGGATTATCATAAAGCACGTGGAATGGGAGGAGATGAAAATAAAAAGCAAGATAATTCTGGAACATCATCCAAGCCTAAGAAATTCTTGAAGCATAGCTCCAGTATACAAATGACCCTAAATCCTCCAGAAGAATTTTCATTCATACCCTCTGACTGGGAGAAGTGGATAAAGCGATTTCAAAGGTATCGGATGGGAAACGGATTGCAAGAAGCAAGCAATCTCAGGTAAATATTCTCATATATTGCATGGGCGAAAGGGACGAAGAGATTTTTGATTCGTTTATACCGCACCCATTAACTTACGATGAAACAAAAAACAAATTTAAAGCATACTTCATACCAAAACGGAATTTAATATACGAGCGTGCGAAATTCCTTAAAACAAAGCAAGGCTAGGAGACAGGGGAAGAATTCATCACAGCATTGCACACACTAAACATTGTGAATGGGGAGCATTGCATAATGATATGATTTTATTAACCTTTATCGTGGGAATGAGTGATGAAGGTCTGAGCGATAGGTTACAATTAGATTCGAATCTCACTCTGGAGAAGGTTATAACAGCATTTAGGCAACTAAATCGACAGAAAAAAGATCTTGCGTCAACATCACCAGCGATTCTAGAGTAAAACATTCCGAATATAGAAGACCAACGAAAGTAAATAAACGTGTAACAGGAAGAAATGATATCCACTCCTAGAGTAGTACCAGTTCATCTGAGGGAAATGGTTCAGGAAGAATAATAACTTAATCGAACTGAACAAACGTGTTAAAAGACAGGTACATCCGATACATGGTATTGATTATTGGTTGGCGTAACTAGTGGGGGGAAAAGTTTTTGCAAAGCTTGACGTAAACCATGGATTCTGGCAGGTCCCATTATCGGAAAAATCTCAAGAGTTGACGACATTTATTACCCCATTTGGCACATTTAAATTTAGAAGGTATAATTAATTTTATTTGGTATAACAAATACTTCTGAGTATTTCCAAAAACGAATGTCAAAGCTGCTGTCAGGAGTAAAGAACTGTATAGTTCACATACATAGATGACATCCTTCCAGAGTTCGGAAAAACAAAAATTAAATTTTTATTTCGGAGGGGTCGATCAAATTGAACGCAGAGAAAACAAAAGCAATAAATGAAATGGAAGCACCCACTAATGTGAAAGAAGTCCAAAGGTTTTTTGGATCGGTGAATTTCATTAGTAAATACATTCCAAACAAATCATCAATCGTAGTACCAATTTCAAGCCTACTGTGTAAGAAAAATGCTTTTATTTGGGGAAGTGCTCAGGAGAAAGCTTTTTAAAGAAATAAAAGAAAAACTAATTTCACCTTCCAATCTGAGAATATATGATCCTTCAAAAGAAACAACTCTATCATGTGATGCTTCTTCGCTAGGGTTAGGGGCCGTTCTTTTACAAACGGATACAAAAAAACAATTTCCTATTGCATATACTTATATCAAGGACCTTAACTCCAGCCGAAAAAAAAATTATACAAATATTGAAAGAGAAGCATTAGCTCTTGCGTGGCCATGTGAAAAACTTAAGAGCTATTGTTAAAATAAATAGACGATTATTTGATCAATTCAGGATTATTTATTTTAGAACTTCCATTCGGTCTGAATTCAAAATACTAAAAGGGCCGAACAAATATTTGACATATCGAAAGAGGAAAAAAAGTGAAGGAATGAAAAGAGACAACAGCATGAATTCGTAACTTGCAAATTTGACATACGCTTAAGCCCTGAACGCATTGTATTAAGGTCTCAACACCCCCACTCAAATTCACAATTTATAACCAACTGCTTATGTCTTCACAAATGCATTTAGCTCAAGAATTACATTATACAATGTTAAACTAAAAATAATTGTACAATTCATTTAAATTCATAAAATTAAAAAACTTCATATCGGTAAAATGTTTAAAATGTGTTTTTGTTGATAACTGTTTAGTAAATGGATCGGCTATCATGACTTCAGAACTTAAGAAATGAATCTTTACAATCCCTTCTGCCACCGCGTCCCGAATGTAGTGGAATCGCACGTCGATGTGTTTAGTTCTTCCTTGGTTTGACTGATCAGTTGCTATATGGTTAGCACTTTGGTTGTCACAAAACATATCAACATGTCCAGCATGTAGTTGAAGTTCGAACAAGATGTTGCGAAGATACATTGCATCCGATGATAGGGCGATGTACTCGGCCTCTGTACTGAATGTGGCCACTATCTTCTGCTTAGGAGATCCCCAAAGAATCGGCATGCCTGAGTAGATAAACACAAAACCTGATTGTGATTTCCTGTCTTTGAGGTCTGCAGCCCAGCTTGAGTCCAAATAGATCAGATACCTTATGACGTTGAGTGCTGTTGTCGTCGTCTAGGATCTTCAACGTGCTGCGAAAGAATATTTACAATGAACTAAATGTCTGGCTGTGATGGGCGTTTCCTTCTGAAAATTAGTGTTGACTTGTGAAGCCTCCCTTGTGGGAGCGTCATGGTGGCTGTGGTTTGACCCAATGTAGAGTTGCAATAAGTACTCGGTGCTGTGACCCTAAGAGCAGTAAGAGGTTTTAGGTTGGCCTCGACTCATATCAAGTGTGGAACTTTTGCCTCTAACACAGTTCCGAATTATCAATGGATTGACGGAGAGCTATGGCAAGGCGTATCCTTGCTCTCATGGATGTATGGGCATCGTGTAAACTTAAGTCTACCCGACAGATGTTTGCGTTAAAACCCAGAGATTATGCCATAATTCTACTTTCTTTATCCGATTCGGCCTTGTAGATGAGGCAACCAATTCGTATGATTTCAGCCCTCTTATTTTGCCTCGCGTTACTCAAGGTTTCTAGATGAGGGCGATGTCAATGTCTTCCTTAGTAGACAATGTAGACAAGGTTGGCGTTGGCCGCCTTACTGTGGTGAAGATTTATTTGTACTATCCTCAGCATGGTGGTTCGCGTTCGCGACTGTGAAAGGTTTGATCTAGCATCGGGTTATCCCGACCCGGACCTTGTTGTTGTCTTTGCATAGTAGTGGCACAGATTTGTGGCTTAGTATAAATACAACTCCCATGCCACCTTTGGAATGGTTTCCCATTCCAATTGCCTCCCACTACTTGTTGCTAAACTCTGGATTCAGGTGTCGGAGATTGCGTTCTAGCCTGTGTTTCGGCTTGTAGGGACCAGGAATGTTCAACAGTCCTTTATATCTGGTGAGATCCGTGAGTTCTTTCTTTTCGACAATATGCAGTTCAGCTTTTGACCATGGAGCTTTCATATTGCCGATGAACTCTGTCAGCCATTCCAGGGGTGATTATGTTGCCACACTGTATGACCTTGAATCTAAGTACGTAAGTACCCAGATTAATTAGCCGTAGTTCATGTTGTCACAGTCGATAACGTGCCAAACATTAATTACATAAGTCTAGACTTTGCTTTATGCCACACTAAACCCATTGGTTTATTTTGTGGGAATCTTTTTATTCTTCTAAATGTCCTTGTTACATCATATAAAGGATATCCATACCTATGTAAGTTAATAACTTTCAACTATTAATCCATAATGGTTTCTTTCGACAGAATTTGAGGAACTGCCGTAGTTCTAAGTTCCTGAGAACACCTTCTTATCCAAAGCACGTGCTCGTGCAAATGAATTTTTTTTATCAGGAATTTCGGATTAATGTTCTATTTTATGTGCTCCATACACTATAAGCCGCAATCCTCTTAACACAGCTGTAGATAGCTATCTACTTTGAGAAAAGTCTCACTATTGTCACTCATAAAAAAAAAGAGAACTTGTTTCCATTCGAACAACATCCCACGTCGCCTCTCTTCTGCAATGCGAACTCGACCGGAACATCTTTTTGTTCAGTTCACAACTGCAGACGTCACCTTCTGACCTGGGAATTCAACATTTCTAAATAGGTATAAACGATGCAGTTTGTGCTTTCAAAGAACTAAAAGTTCCCTTTCGTAACTTTCGTAATAAAACCTGAAAATCTAGCAACATTTAGCTCAAAAACACTTGCAACATACGGATTTATCTAATAAAACGCGCTAGCAACTTTTCAAAGCTCTCTCAAAAGCTATTCTGTAGTAACATGCGCGCCTGATACTCCAGCTATGGAACATCGACCTTAGAGAAACAACGAAACGCGAAACCTCTATTGGTAAAAGTTTCCACCCCTCTGCCACACTGCCACACCGGTTAAACAAAGAATAGCACAAACAAATAAAAAACACACGCGCTACACACAGCAATAGCGGAATGGCTGAGCTTCATTCACATTTACCGCCCGTATCTCGGAGTTGTTTTCATTTCACAAGCAAAGTATCTAACACGTGCGACATGCTAAAAGAAAAAAAATAATAACAATCCGGCCCCAGTGAAATAGATTCGACGCGTTGTCACCTCAGGAAATACTCTTACTCGTAACTTGTGCGCTGACGTTAGTGGCAGCAACAACAAACTCAAAGACGATTGATTCTTTTTAATTTGCTCTAACTCTGCTCCAGCTTTGAGTACACCCATGGTATTGTTGTCGCAACGGCTTGTATTCGGAAATTACCATCATTTAGATGCTCAGATACTGAAATTCGTAGTATGAATTGTGGCAGTGTAAACCTCTGGCTGATACACGCGCGCACAATGCGAACTAGGTGTTAGATGTGCAAATTTTCGCGTTGTGAAAACAATTGTCTCCCCTTGGCCTCGAAAAACCCACCGAAAAATTATCTGCACGTGCCGCTCATGTCGGTTTTTCGTTGTTCCGACGCGAGAATACAGGCCCGTCCCGAAGTCATTTGAGTGCCTTGTTTTCATTTCGATTCTTTTTGTTGGTGCTTTTCATGACTGGTCACTACTCCCACTTTGCGATTGTTTATTCAATCGAACGACTGACGACGTCGTCACTATGGCTATTGCCGGTTGCTCTTGGTCAAGAAAGTGGGCCTGCAGCCAACAATGCTTTTTCGATGTTGGTTTGGGTCGTTGGGAACGAATTAAAGCGTGTACGGTCTTGAGATTCAAAGTATCTGCTTGGGCTTGTGTTTGGTTATGGGTGTGTGGTTATTCTGTGAGCATTTATTGATCGACTTTGAACGATGTCGACACGGTTAATCTCGGTGTCATAAATAAATACTCAGCAGCCTTGAAGTGTTCAAAAGCTCGCCACATGCAGCTAAATTCATTTATTTTGTCCGTGGGAATACTTTCGATGCTCGTCCGCAGATACATTTAGTCGAGATGACTTGATGTAGAAACTTTTGGCACAAAGTCGACAATGTGGGTCTGAGAGTATTGGGTACTTTTGTTTGTGTGTGCAGTGTTCTCAGGCATATGCAAATGACAGTCGTGCCTAACCTTGTGCGAATGTGAGGCAATTTGGTTCCAGGCATGTGTGACGCGTGAATGACCCGTGGGTTGTCATGAAGCTTGTGAGAGAAGTTCGATGTCAAGGCCCATGAACATGTTTCTGTTGGTTTTTTTTTTTTTTTTTTTTTTTTCTGAAGCTGAAAGATCTTTTTATAACCCAAACGGGGCTTGCCAGAATTGAGATAAAATATGAAGACGAATGATCTTAAGCGTTCATTCGAAATGTCAACGCAATTGGAACAGTTGGCATGTGCGTGAGATCGAAAGCGGAATGGTATTCGAAGTCATGGAAGGATTAGTTTATTTTCGAAAGCCGTTGTGTCGATCTGAAGACGTTGAGAGGTATTCGAATCTAAAACTTCCACCATTCCAGGGGATATGAAGGAATCATGTCTATATGCTGTTAAAAGGAATCTATCTCTCACTCTTTGAAGGTTCATTATTTTAAAAGTTGACCATGCAGGCATGGGATTAAAGAGTGCTGAATTTCGTGGTACAGAAATAGTGGCGGCAAAGTGGATCCAACAATGAACGAGGATACATGCTTCTAGTGAATAGAAGGTCATCTGCATTTATTACAGATCTACTCAGGTGAAACCCACTTTCTCAAGAAAGCTGGAGAGGACAGCAGAAAGGGCTGTACGTTTTAAGGGATTTCCGAAAACAATCGTTGCGTGATCGAATTAGACAAGACTCCGACTTCTCGAAGAGAAGCCTTACACTCTCAATCTAGCTTGGAACTAGGAAATCTAAAAAGACCTGAAGCACAACCTTACTGTATGTATTTCGCTCTCTGCCCACAATATATTTCAAGGCCATCAGGGTTTACGTGGTAATCAGACTTACGATAAGCCAACGAAAAATAGGGAATAAGCACACTACGTCAACACTCTTGATAATAACTTTAAGAGTACAGTTCATGTTGTGAATATCCAAGAATGGGAGATTAATCGGTTCATTTGCTGCTAAACCTTGAAAGAATATAAAAAGCTCGGCCGCTTTTATTACATTGATAAAAGCAGCAGTAAATTACTAACATACAATACATAAATGCTTATTCTACTAAGCGACTAACGCATCACTGCCTTGTAGATCCAGAGGACTCTCCCCGGTGATAAATCTCTGCTTTGAAAAGAGCTCCCTTAAACTCAGAAGGAAACCGACAGCACTTTAAAAGGTTTTGGAGGAGACCTCTTTGTTTCGAAAACGTTTAATATCCAGGATGCCAGCCGGATATTTAGCACTGATAAGAAGATGAAACCCACTTTTAGCCGTCGATCATGTCTAGGTTCCATGAACGAGATTTTCAGGACTTGCTTAGCCATTCAGCATTGGTCGGAATACCAGTTTCTTTTTAAAAATAAGAAAAAAATTAACAAGTCAACGGCATCGTCACATTGAAAGCATAATGTATCGGCTCGGCTTTAAGGCGACGGATAGTCAGTCGTTTCCTAGGCACGGGTTCTATTTGGATCTCCTGCACACGAGTATACCTGACATGCACTAACCAACATACCATAAACTGTCTACGCACTTTTGTGTAGGTTATGTACCCCACAAATTCCGATACCCGATCCATGTTTTCATTTCCCTTTTAGAGTCAAATACAATATTTTCCCACACTTTTCACGATAACGGCAAGTCAATGGTTGCAACAAAGTTGCAAAGGAAGTGTCAAGTATCGGAAAAGTCACACGCGCAACATAAAAAATAAAGCTGAGATAGCAAAGTAAAAAGTAATTTAAGGGAATGCCAAGTGGGCACCAGTAGTCAGTAAGTTAAAAGTGTTAGATTAGATTGGAGAAATAAAGAATAAAATTTTTTTTCGACAAATCCGAAATTAAGTTTTTAAATGGCGCAGTCGGTAGGATTCAAATAAACAGTTTTGAATCCATATGAGAACGAGCGAAACGAAAACGCGTAAAGTGTGAGAAGTGGCATTCAAGATCAAGGCAAAAGTTCGACTCTGAAAAAAAAAAAAAACTTTTGGAGGAGCATACGTGCAACTGTGTACCAAGTGTGAGAATATATTCTACTATTGGACCCGTTAAATAAAAACCTCAAAAAGTACATTAGATAAAATAGTATACCGGATGAAGAAGTGTTTCTAAAAATCAGAAAAGATAAACCTCAAACCGGATATATTAAGTAAAACTTTATTGACCCAGTGATCTAACATTATTTAAAAGGTTAGCTAAAAATAAGCTAGACCAGGTGCTGACTTAAACTTAACAAAAAGAAAAAAAAACATCAAACATTCACCATTCATCGTAAAGATAAAATCTCCCAGTTTTTCAAAGACGTCATTAAAAGAGAAATGGAGGCAGCGTTAGTAGAAAGACTTACGATAGCTTTGGAAGCTTTAGCTAGCAGGAATCCAGCCCAAAGCCGAGCTGTGGGGATTATGAAAGAGATTGCTTACATCAAGGAATAAAGGAATACAGTGGTGACTAGGAAGGGTTAACCCAGTTTCTTACCTTAGTGCAAATTCATCTAGACAGTGTAGATAATAACACCAGTCAAGAGCTATGGCAGGCTATCTTCAATACGAAAATTCAAGGACCAGCCAAGGAATTATTGATCAACAACCAACCAGAAGGATGGGAAGAAGCAAAATTACTATTGAAACAGCATTTCAGACCAACCGTTAGTTACAAGGAAATCTCAAGAAGAATCAGTAATCTTAGGGTAAGTTCTATTTCTGATTTAAATCAACAAGTGGAAAAACTAATAAAAGAAGTGAACACATTTGCAACATATGAAACTAAGTCTGTAGAAACTAAAAACTGCTTTTACACGGTGCTAGTAGATAAGATTAAACAGCTTGTAGCGAGTAATTTATCCCGTGATATAAGAGATAAATTCATATTACATGAGATAAAAGAAATATTATATTCTTATATTGGCTTTGATTATAATAATCTAGATAGGAAATTCGTAGTAGACGATAGGCGTCCAACACAAAATCATAAACATAACAACAGACACGACACTAGTAACCCAACCCAAAACAACAGAAGTAATAACCCCAATCCAATAATCAAAATAGAAATTCAAATAATTATAAGGATAACTCAGGACAATATAGGCAACGTAGTTCCGAAACACCACAAAACAATTCAGGACAGCGTAGGCAAAACAATGATAGGCCAAATCTAAATACAGGACAGAATAGACAACAAATTTTTAATAGTTCAGGTCAATTCAGAAATGCGCAACAAAACTTGCAACCTATGGAAGTAGGACAAATATCATATAACGATAGCGTAGAAGAGCAACAGGGTAAACAAATCAACGAGGAGGTTCATAACATCGAACCAGAGTTTTTTCTCAGTTAGGCCTCGGAAACAAAATCTTTACAAACTTGACAATTGACAATAAACAATACAAAGCTCTGGTTGACACAGGCTCAACTATGAGCATAGTTAATTCTAGTAGAGTAGATTGTAGTAAATTTAGGATTTTTGAAAAGGTAAAACTTAAACTCCAAACTATCAATAGTGTAACTACTGAAGTAATTGAGAGAATAATCACAAGCATACCAACGGAATTCAACTACAATCAAAGAGGAGCCACACGGTGGTATAGAAGAGATTTAGAAGACAAGCCTTATGATTTATTAGTAGGTATGGACCTCTTGAGCAAAATCGTTAAGACGATTGATTTTAATGAGAAAACAATTATTCTAAAGGATGGATCATTATTACCGATCTATTCAATAGAAAACGAAACAACTCTTGATTGTTTCGAACTTAACTCTTGTAAAAAAGAGCTTGACTTAAGTCACTTAAATAAAGAGGAATTTCAACAAATAAAAACGCTTTTAGATCAATACACAAATCTTATTTATCAGGAAGGAGACCAATTGACAAATACCGATTCTATAATGCATGAAATACGGACTACGACCGACCAACAGATTAACTCGAAATTATATAGACTACCACCTAAACCTGACGAAGAAGTGAGACGGCAACTACATGAAATGGAAGACCAGGGTATAATTAGGAAATCGAATAGTAGATACGCGTCACCTATAGTTGTAGTAGCAAAAAAATTAGATACCTCGGGACAACAGAAATTTCGAATATGTGTAGATTATAGAAAATTAAACGAAATTACGATCGATGATAAATATCCCATTCCCAATATAAACGGTATATTGGATAAATTGGGAAGAGCTCATTATTTTTCTTCGTTAGATCTGGCTAAGGGATACCATCAGATAAAGATGCATCCCAATGACATTCATAAAACAGCTTTCGTTACACCAAACGGGTTGTACGAATTCGTGAGAATGCCATTTGGCCTTAAGAATGCTCCAGCAACCTTTCAAAGGTTGATGAATGAGATTCTTAGGGAATATATTAACAAGATCTGCGTCGTCTATTAAGATGACATACTGGTTTCCTCAACCAGCTTACAGGAACATATTAATTCGTTAAAATTAATATTTCAGAGATTGGCTGAACACAATCTCAAAGTTCAATTCGATAAATGCTCTTTCGTGAAGAAAAATACGGAATTCCTGGGACATGTCTTAACAGCTGAAGGCATGAAACCGAACCCAGTTAAAGTAAAATGTATCCAAGAATATCCATTACCGAAATCAGAAAAGCAATTAAAAGGCTTTTTGGGAGTGACTGGCTTCTACCGCAAATTTGTAAAGGACTATGCTAAAATAGCTAGTCCAATGATAAAGTATTTAAAGAAAGATAAAACTATAAACGTAAACGATCCCGAATATATCCAGGCATTTGAAACCCTCAAAATGAATATTATTAAGCACCCAATTCTGAAATTTCCAAATTTTAATAAAACATTTGTAGTAAATACTGATGCAAGTAATTACGCGATCGGGGCAGTCTTAATGCAAGAAGGACAACCCGTGTGTTATGCCTCACGATCTCTGAACGATCACGAAAACAATTACTCTGTCACTGACAAAGAATTCTTGGCGATTGTTTGGGCCGTTAATTATTTTAGGCCATATCTATGGGGTAAAAGATTTAAAATAGTAACTGACCATATGCCCATAAAATACTTAAATAAAAAATATACCGGAAACGAATTTAGCCAAAGAAACCAACGGTGGTTACTAAAACCTCAAGAGTACCAATTTGACATCGAATATCTGAAGGGAAAAGAAAACAAAATAGCAGACTTTCTAAGCCGAATTCCGGAGATTAACAACAAAGCTAATTTTAACGATCAAATAGACTGTCAATCAATAGATAATATTTCAGAAGATGCCACAGTTCATTCACAAGATGAACAACATTAGATCATATCTCAATAAAAGAAGCAATAGTAAATATTTATAAAACACAATTAATACTCACTAACGACACTAACACAGAACTAGAAGTGGTACACAATAGAAGAATTATTTACGTAGACATGACTAAAGAAATAGGTTATTGGACCGATTTATTGCGGAGATACATTAAACCAGGTGTTATAGGAATATACACTGAACTATCTGATCATGAGTTTAATAAGATACAACAACTTTTAATTGAACTTTTTAGTCATGACAAGAAAATTAAATTCGTAAAGGCAACTCTGAGGGCTAGGGAAATAGAGACTTTGGAAGAAGTTCAGAAACAAATTTCAATTTACCACACAAAAGAAAGCTTACATAGCGGTATCGTTGAAACATACCACAGCCTGAAAACTAAAATCTATTATCCGAAATTAGTAAAAGAAATAACAAAAATAATTAATAACTGCAAGACATGTCTAGAAGTCAAGTATGAAAGGAAACCGAATAAACCTAAATTTGAAATTAGCGAAACACCTTCTAGGCCAAACGAAATTTTACATATGGACATCTATTACTTCATGAAACAATCATTTTTAACCTTAATAGATAAATTAACAAAAAAAGCATATGTCTATTTTTTACCAATAGAAATTGGATTAAGAAAATTGAAACTTTAGAAGAACACTTTTCGAAGTTCGGTAAACCTAAAAAATTAATAACAGATAACGAATTTAGATCCGAAAACTTCAAAGCATTTTTAACCGAACAACAGGTTGATTTACACCTAACCAAAGCAAACACACACACGGGAAATAGTGATATCGAAAGATTTCATTCGACCCTCCAAGAGAAATTAGTAACAATTAGAAATGAAGACTTAACACTAGTTCAAAAAGTCCATAGGGCAGTCAACAACTATAACAATAGGTATCACTCAACAATAGAAATGACCCCAGAAGAAGCAATGTTTGCTGACTTTGCAACACTTGCTAATAGGATAAAACTGAAAAAAGAAAAATACATTAATAAACTAAACCAAGATAGGCAAGAATATAGAGAGAATAGAAAAATAGTACCAGTTAAGAATTATAGGAGAAACTATTACAAAAATGAACCTAGGTATAGACTTAAGAAAATGGATAAAGAGCACCCAATAAATATTAAGCCACCACGTAAATTTGCAGATGACGACATTTACATATCTAATACTGACCTTACTAGTAACACAACCAGCAATAGCTACACTACAAATAACCCCACTAACAACTGACAACGGATACGCTTTAATCAACATGGGACAAACAGAAATAATAAAAGATACAAAAACAATACTTCACATAATTGTTACTAACGAATTTCAACGAACCCTGAATATGATAACAGAAAGTTTAAGGACACTACAAATAGCAGACGACGTGACAATTAGAAAATTAGTAACCAACATTGAAGCAAAACTAAAAGCAATAGAACCCGGAAAGACAAGACAAAAAAGAGGACTTATAAACCTAATAGGTATAGCACAAAAGTGGCTATTTGGAACTATGGACGATAATGACAGACAGGACATAACAGAACATATTAGAAATATAGAAGAAAATGACAGTAATGCAGTTTTTAACCTAAATAAACAAATCGAAATCAATTCCCATTTTCATGACACAATCAGTGAACTTAAGAGCATCATAGAAATAGATAGGAACCAATTAATCCAGACATATAAAGAACTTACAGATAACGAAAAGCAGATTATTCGACAACAGCTCAAAATCGACCAAACCTTGAAACTACGAATTTTAGAAGATAAATTAAATCAAATAATAGATAGTATTGCTCTAGTTAAACAAGGACTTGTCCACCCAAGTCTGATGACGGCGACAGAAATAACCGAGACAGAACTAGATTTATATAAGTTAAAGAATATAAGAATAGGTTTGTTAAAATATAGCACAGGGAAATTAATCATTGCAATTAAAATACCACATACTTATAAACTAGTAGATTTTAAGCTTATCACAGCAGTACCCACAGAAAGAAATCAGGAAATAATTATTGAAGACCAATATGTTATAGAAATTAATCGAATTAAATATCAATACGACAATAAAATTTTATATGAAAAAGATTTAATACCAATAAACAATTGTATTACAAAACAAAACTGTGAAATGAAAGAAAATAAATTAATGGAAATTGTATCACTAGATGAATATACTATACTGTGTAAAAACATGAATAACGAAACAATTATAAACCATTGTGATGATCGAAACATAAAATTAAGTGGAAACTATTTAATTGTAATCAATAATTGCTCAATAGAAATACTTAATCAAACGTTTGGCAATAAAAATATACAATTTGTGGACAGATTCTTCTACAATGAAGAAGAAAAAAAAAATTTTACTAGGAAGCTAGACTTTAAGGAAATTATGTTAAAAACGTTTGTAAACTTAGAAAATATTAAAATATTAAGATTTCATAAAAATGTTAATTACATCGCTATCTCAACTTTATTAATAATCATGATCATAATCAACATTTTAATAATAACCATTACTAGAAGCAATAAAAAACTGAAACTTGTAATTAAGAACCAAATTCCCAAAAATATAAAAATTCAGGAGAATTTTCAGACTAACGGGGGAGAGGTTATGTACCCCACAAATTCCGATACCCGATCCATGTTTTCATTTCCCTTTTAGAGTCAAATACAATATTTTCCCACACTTTTCACGATAACGGCAAGTCAATGGTTGCAACAAAGTTGCAAAGGAAGTGTCAAGTATCGGAAAAGTCACACGCGCAACATAAAAAATAAAGCTGAGATAGCAAAGTAAAAAGTAATTTAAGGGAATGCCAAGTGGGCACCAGTAGTCAGTAAGTTAAAAGTGTTAGATTAGATTGGAGAAATAAAGAATAAAATTTTTTTCGACAAATCCGAAATTAAGTTTTTAAATTGTATGACAGTGACCATTGCGGCCTCAGTACCGAAATAACCGTTCCAAACGAAGCTGCGGAATTGGATGATTTTGTTCAAAGGCATTCCTACAATTATAGTAGGGTACGTTGGACACACTTCTCCAGAACACTGACGAGAGCACTCTCTTCTCGAATTCGTTCTACGCACAGTCCAATAGAAATCTGTCAAACGAGGAGATTGACAGGTATCTAAAACGAACAATGGACACAACGATACCTCGGTACCAACACACTGACGACGAAGACTTATTCCGCAACGCAACCATTGACGAACTGCACCGACATAAAAGTAGGCGGATGTCAAGACTAAAATCTTTGTACAGACAGTTTACTGACAGACATAACCTGGAGATCATGACTCTGAAGTCGTCGATCAAAAATCTCCAAGTATTAATAAAAGAAAATTACAGATCATCTGGAAGTTTGTATTGGAACAAAAAAATTCGGGCTGTAAACACCAGCAACCCGAATATGTTCCCGCAAATAAATGAAATATTTCGGAGAAATACGACCTTTCGTGTCGTAAAATCACCCGAACGACGGACAACGAGCACATACTTATAGCAGCAGGCATCGATCCAAATGAGGCCGTTGATGATGACAACTTCTTTGCGATCGAGGATGCGCAGGAGAAGGTAGACGCTATAGGAGCAACTTTCCAGGGAGTTTACAAGGTGAATGACATCATTAGTCCGAACCACGATCTGGAAAATAGAGTCCTTGTGCACAATTTCTACCTTCGAAATGATATTGTCAATTTGATTTTCGAGAGCTCGGGTTTCATCTAATTCAGTGACGAGAATATGGCAAATAATACCATCACCAATGAAATGGTACTACCACCGTTCATTTCGAAGTAAGAAATCAGTGGGAACCGATGAAATACCGAACATTGTGCTTCGACATCTCCGTCTAGAAGCGGTGAACATTTATACCACCCTGTTTAATAATGCAATGAATAATGCACATCATCCAGCGCATTGAAAAACTGCTGTGGTACACCATATCCCCAAAAGGGAAAAAGACACATCCAATCCGGCGATACTCCGGTCGATCAGTCTCCTTCCAAACATTAGAAAGGTTTTCGAGAAGGTGATCAATAGAGTCCTGACTAAGTGGGTTGAGGACAAACATATAGTTCCGGATAATAAATTCGGTTTCAAGGCGGGGCATGATGTTATTCATGCCGCGTCTAAGCTGGCTCCTGATATCCAATGGATCAAAGGCAAGAAACAGTGCACTGGTGCTTGTCTGATTGATTTGGAAAAAGCCTTCGATACCGTACTCTCTTTCAAGCTGGACAGGTTGGGTATTAGTAAACCATTGCTGTATATTCTCTTTGATATGATTTTCAGTAGACAGTTCATCGTGAAGAATGGCGATATGACTTCTGCTGAAACATTTAACATTAAAAACGGTCTGTAACAAGCTGCGGTGAATTCGACGATCCTATTCAACATTTATATGAGTGATCTGATAGGTTCACTTCACCATGCCGTAGCATACGCAGACAACTTAATCGCGTACAGAACAGGTCCAAAGATTGAGATCATTAATATACTCTTGCAACGTGACTTCGATAAAATTAAGCGATATTGCGATGACTGGAAGTTGAAAATCAACTTTCAGAAGTCGGAAACCATTCTGTTTAGGATGCCTTTGTCTGGGGCCTCTACCAGAAAGAATTGGCGAAAGATCTCGATCGTGGGGCAACACGGGCAGGGCTAGAGCCAAAGTTGCTTTTGGCCTTACCAAGAGACTGTTTAGTAACAGCCAAATCGATGCGAGGGTAAAGGTGATCTGTTACATGGCCCTTATCAGGCCTATGCTTGTATTTGGATGTCCCGTGTAGTTCAACGTAAGAGCAAGTTTATTGGAAAAGATTCGGGTGTTTTAGAGGGCTTGTCTTCGCTGATACAGAACACGAGAGTCTGAGTACATACAATTCTATCATAATGAGGTCTTGTACAATAGGGCGAAGCTAATAAGGGTGGACAATTTTGTTATTAAGTTGACTCGAAGGCACATTGCAAGAGCAATGACTTTGCCGAACAACCTGTTCTCCGGGGCTTACTACCCCAATCACATGTATAACGAGAGAGTACGCTTTTGTTCTTCCAGAAGCGTTCCTCTACCTTGATATGGAAGGTCTGATCCAGGACCGCTAGTGAGTCTCGATATGAGGAGAGGAAGCTTCGTCGTCGAATTCCTCTAGTACAAGCTCCACTCAGAAGCAAGGTCGGTTAGACTAGTTTATTTTTATAGTCATGGCAGGCGTACATAGATTAAGGTAGGATTAGGGTAGATATAAAAGAAAAAATACTAATATAAAAAAAATTAGAAATTGTAGAAAAATAAAAATAGACTGTAAGAAACGTCGAAAGACATAGATTAAGTATGATGTTTAATTTAGAGTGCCCGCATGGGGACAGTAAGTTACAATAAGATTATTTTTAAGTTATTATTTTAAAATACAAATTTTTAAGCATTTTTTTTTGTCTAGCATGTAGGAATTAATGAATTAACTGAAATAAAAATGCATTTAAAATTAATGAAAAAATGCATCGGTTCCCACTAGAACCCTAGAAACACACAACACCGAAATCAAGCAGTGTTGGACGCGGTAAGTAAGAGTACCTAGATGGGGGACCACATGGGAACTCGGTAAACCGCGTTTTGTTGACAAACGCCACATGGGCATAGAACTCCGGCGTAAAATCATGGACTTTACAAATTTATTTGTATCGATCCTTTGAAAAATGATATAAAATAAATAAAATGAACAAAAATCAATTATGTTCGGAGTGTTGCGGCTTTATTATAAAGAGTGAACATTCCCATTAGTTATGGAATGCGATTTCATTCATGTGGCTGTCTCGGTTGCTTCGCAGTAGCACAACCCCTGTCAAACAAATTTTCCAAGACCTTGTTGACTATTTCTGGCTCTATCTCATCAATGGCTCGGATGAAGTCTTGAATCATTTCTGTATTGTCCACAAAAAAAGATTAAGATTTCGAGCTCGAGCGGAAAAGAGTTGTCAGTGTCAAAACAACACATGATTCAAAAAGAAACTTGTATTTGGACCACTCTCAACAGGGTGGCTGATGAATGGAATGGCTGATGATACATTAAGAAACCAAAATAACCATTTTTTTGAATTCATTAAATTTTGAAATGAAACTTCTAATGGCTCTTTGGGCAGTAATCCCGAACTTCGATGAAACGAAAAAGCGACATGAAGTGATTCCTAACAACGATGGAACGAATCCTTAGACCCTCTTTCACTCACTAGATGGCAATCAAAACCGATCGATAATATTTGTAAATGACACTAATATTATCCAACAAGGATGAAGTGTTCTTGGCTTAACGATGTTGTATCGCTATTTCCACCACTGGTGTTCCTATATACGAGTACGCAACAAAGTTTTTCCACTTCAAACTCTTCTTAACACCCATCTCGTTGTGAATGCTAAAATAGCGCGCGTGATGCGGCAGCTCGGTCAGAACGAGACAAGGGAGAGGAGCGAAAAGTTAACAGACTCGGTAGACAGCAGGCAAAAAAATAGAAAAGGTAACACGCATGATGGGGCACTAACTGGGGCGGAATGAGCCATGAGCAGTAATGGAGGCATCGTAGGTGAGTACACAGTACACAATGCATGAGTTACGTTCAGAGGAACACCATCAGCATCATCATCATCATTGTTACCATCGTTAAAGTACCTAAATAGACATTCTTAGTAACAACACCAAAAGTATCATCAACACGTAACGGAAAACTTTAAAAATAAAATTTGGTTTGGCTTGGCTTTTATTTGTCAACGCCAGGAAGATAAGCAGTATAGATGAGCCTAGGAACAGAATTACTACACCGACAATGGTTGACCTACAATAGTTTGGGTTGGGAATGGCTTCATTGGTAATGCAAGCAAAACAACATGATTGTTAACTATCAACTTTGTTTTATACTATTCTAGGTATTTTGCTAAGTTAGCTTAGAATCAGAAGTCAGTCGTAGGAAAGATATTGAAGTAAGAGACAATATTCCAATGATTTGTGTTTTATTTGTAAGGGCTCCACAAAATACATAACTTGCGCGCGGAATACCGACGCTCCATTCTGTGTCCGTACTATGTTATAGAACCGAGTATAGCCAGAATCTGAGCCAGCAAAGAAATGTAGTAGGGCCTTTACGGAGGGCTCCCAAACCATTGTAGGATGCGGCGCTGGTGTCTTTCTTTTTTTTTTTTTTTTCTCAGAATGCCAGACAGTGATGTCAGTGATGAACGCAGTCGGAAGGCTAAATATACTGAGTCTTGTCTGGGTTCCAGGTCACAATGGGGTCACGGAAAATGAAATTGCAGATGAACTTGCCAGGCAATGTTCAGAAGACAGTATGTCTGAACCTGAGCCTACATTGGGTCTGCCTGCGCCCTCGGTTAACCTCTAGGTTGCAGGCAGACCAAGCGAATGCTTCCCAACGTCTCTAAGAGGCTAGCGGCCTTCCTGGTGAGGAACAAATTTGCAGGCTGCTTACCGGTGTCGAGACGGGGCACTACATTTTCCCTAAGCACTTAATTGTGCTGGGTATAAGTGATACAACATCATGCGATGCTTGCTGTGAAAGCGATGATGGCACCACGGAGCACTAGATCTGTGAGTATCCGGCTTACGCACCATCAGGCTGCAGCTACTCGGCATTTACGTAATGGGTGCTGATACTGTACGAACTTTGTCACTGTAGCTCTTACTCATCTTTCTTCGAAAGACGGAACGATTCCATTTAAAGGAACTTACAAGGAGTCCAATCCAGTTCGTTGTCTGAGTGCTCTGTTGAGACAGAACAAAATAAAGGGTAGAAATAGGCACATAGAGTCATTGACTCGTTTCGTATGAGTATGACGATTTTTCATGAGAATTTACATGGGAATTAGCTACGAGTATGTTGTAGAGAATTTGCACGTCCTAACGAGCCTGGCTATATGTGAAGTTGCAGCATCTTGTTGAAACCAAACAGAGTTGAAAGGGATTTGCTTTCGGCATAATTCCTTCCACATCTTTGGTCTCCATTGACCGTTTTCTTCAAAAACGATATGACTCAACAATGCAGCTTGATGAAACTGCACACCACTCTTTGACTGGAGCTGGATGCAGTTCCGTCTCATGCAGTATCTCCGGGCTCGAGTCATTCCATATTTGACAATTTTTCTTGATTAAATTGGTGTTCAAATCAATACGGGCTTCGTCAGACATAAAAATTGAGTTTAACATGTTGTTGTCCTTTTCCACCATTTGAGTGATATTCTAGCAGAATTCCAGACGAATCGGCAGGTTTGCTGGGTTCAATTTGCTTGTAATTTGTAGGAAAATAAGTTCAAATCTTTGTTGTCTTTAGTGATTGCCTGCTTAATCCCATTTGAGCAGATAGTTCCGGGTCGAAACGCTTGGAAGGATCTCGGAGTAAAGCCTTCTAAGATTGTCCCACGCTCGACAAATGAGCTTACTAGCCTAATAACGATCCATTGGAGCGCCGCCAAACGTCCGCCTAAATACTCTTTGAACGGAAATTACGTACTGCAAAGTACGATAGCGCTGCACTATTAAATTTTGGTTTTATCGTCCCAGGCGTACATTTCTGCTAAATTGAATTACCATCTGTAATCTGTAAAATAAAAAAAAAAATTCCTACCAATGAATTATACGGAAAAAAGTTATTACGTTTTGTTTTGGTAGCACATTTCATTAGCCAGCCTGTAGTAAAGTACGAAAGAAAAAGGGTTGCAGAAGGAATACGAAATGACAGATGCTATACAGTAGGGCTCAAAATTAATAATAAATACTCAATACTTCCACTTCTTATTAATTTCAATATCTAGTACCTTTTACTCTAATTTACATTAACTTTGAAATAAACACTGGCCATACGTATTGAATTTCTTGAGAACCCTCTTCGAGTAGTGTGACTGGCTCAGATGAATACGCAACCGCTATACTTGAAGGCCGAGGTAAAGTCCAATGTCGGTAGTTTTGACTTCAAAATTTTGCAGTAGATATCTGATAAGCTGCGCAACGTTTTTTTCGTACGAAATCATACGGCTCTGCATTACTGGAACTAAAGCTACGAGTATATTGCTGAAACAACTTCGCGAAGTTCATATTCCATAATCGAGAAAATTGTTTCAAATCAGATAAGCGTTTGTTTAGCGTGCAATCGCCGATACTAGTGCCGTCACAACTTTCTAATTTGATTCGATTTAAGGACCTGGTCACCCCAGATTTACAGGACAGATTTATTATTACGGTTTATTGCAAGCGTATTCTTAAAACTAACAATTTCGCTTAAAACTAAAGATAGAACCTAAAGGGTGGGAGGGATTAAAGTTAGGACGCAGTCACCGACTAACCTCCGAGCCGACAGCATCGATTCGCTTCTTAGTGCGCCTCTCGCTTGTTTTCGTCGGTACTTTTCCCGCTATTTCCATTAGCAAATTTTCTCTTCTTCTTTTTCGAACCCGTTACTAGTAGTGCATATTACAAACCAGATAGAGAAAAAGTAAAAAAACGCATGGCCCCAGGGCCACATGTGCTTGCGGGTAACCGGTTTAGTGATCTAGATGTAGACATGCATACCGAGCCCTCGAACAAAAAGAAAAGAAAAAAAAACAAACTATTCGAGCATTGAGCTTAATCCCTCCATTCCGACTTTCTCGTCTAACCCCAACCCCAAATTTATTGTGATTGCCCCAACCAACAGTGAAAAACCTCTCTCCGCGTACAGTGTATTCTTATTAAAAAAAGCTATAGATGGAATTAGCACTGGCTATGAATACATAACACAGTTACGTGATGGAAATTTACTCATTTTGGTAAAGTCCCTTAAAATAGCTGAATCCTTCCTATCAAGAAAAACTCTGTCAAACCTCTGTCCCATCAAAGTGTCCCTTCACACAAACCTAAATGCCTCTAAGGGTACCGTTTACGCCCCTTATCTTACAAATGTACCCGAGGAGGAAATCGTCAAAGAAATGAGCGCACAAGGTGTTACTGAGGTTTACAAGTTCACGAAAAAAAAGGAAGGTATCTCAACTCCTACAGGCCTCATCCTATTTACCTTCGATCGTTTCCGCCCACCTACCTCCGTTAATATCGGTTGGTATAATTGCAAAGTCGTTGAATATTATCCCAACCCCATGCGGTGTCAAAACTGCCAACTCTTAGGTCACACGGCCAAGAGATGCAAAAACCCTTCATCATGTGTAAACTGCAACATGCTACCCGTTGACCCCCATACATGCACGCGTACCTACTGCGCGAACTGCTCTGAGGATCACCCCGCATCTTCAAAAACATGTAAAAGTTTCTTAAAAGCCAAAGAGATATTAAAAATTAAAACAATAAGAAAATGCACTATGCTCGAGGCCAAACAAGCATATAAAGAATTGAATCCTGAACTCCCCTCTACGCAAACATATGCAAATATTGCAAAAATTGCTCTTCAAGCCAAAACCACCCCAATAACCAATAATCCAGTTACAAACATATATAAATCCCCCCCAACACCCCCTACAGCTCAAGTCCAAAGTAAACAGCCATGTTGTACAAATAAACACACGTCAACCAACAACAATAAAGACACCTCATTAATCCTTCCATCCAACAAACCTTTAGATTCATCTTCTCGTACGAACATCTCTTCCAAATCATTATCTCCACAAAACAGCCTCCCAGGCACAGCAAGCTCACATCATCTACTAAACCCACAGTTTCCAGCAATTAACACCATATCAACCCAAATTCCACCAAACAATCCTCCCCGTTACACTAATCCAACCGTAAATAACTCCAACTCACCCTTTTCAAAATTCGCCCAGTCTCTAGTCGACAATCCTATAGAATCCTACAGAAAACGATTTATCAATCCTATAGAAAACGACGATGATAGTACTTAACAACAAAATCAACTCCAACACAGACGACTTCGCTGCTCACAGATTGGGACAAGCGGGACATTTCAGAGCCCCAGGTGCCCCATCCTCTGGACAACGGAGTCCCATGCGTCCTACCACCGCCATTTGCAACACCAACTCTGGCTTACACCAATATAATCAAACAAATATTGGAACAAAGCCTCCCACTCCATACAAAACCCATTTAATAGTTCTGCAATGGAATATAAAAGGCTATTACAATAATTGTCACGAATTGCAATTGTTGATCAATGACCTTAATCCTTCTATTATAACTCTGCAAGAAACTCATCTACAAACCAACCTCTCTCCCGTCCCCCAAAAACAATACACACCATATTTCCACAACTTCGCACAACAAACACCTATGCGAAACAAGGTACAGGTTTATTGATACATAATTCTATAATTCACACACACGTTTACCCATCCACTCAAACATATCCACAGTTGCAATAGAAATTAACCTCAATATTAAAATTATTGTTCTATCATTATACATTCCCCCCTCTCAATCATTTACCTCAAGCGATTTGTCAAACATCCTTAGTAATATCCATACACCGATTCTGTTAACTGGAGATATCAATTGCTGGAGTACCCTATGGGGTTCCCCCCTAACCAACTCAAGAGTTAGGGAATTTGAAAATTTTCTTTTAAGTACCAACCTTTCCGTTTTAAATGACGGAAATCCAACAAATTTCTCGGCACATAAGACATGGACACATGTCGACGTGTCAGCTACCTCACCTCAATTGCTTCCTAAAACTTCATGGGAAATTTTAGAAGATTTACATGGCAGCGACCATCTTCCGATTGTGACAAAAATAGATCTTGGGCGTTTATCTTTCCCAATAAAACCCACATGTAAGTTTCAAACCGACCGTGCCAACTGGGAATTATACCAAAGTACAATACTCAACACTTTAGACAATTACAGTCTTTCTTCTAACATAAACAAAGAAGCTGCTTCGATCACCAAAACCTTACGCGCGGCTGCCAACGTAGCAATTCCTCAATCTAAAAACATCCCCCACAAGAAGATAACCCCATGGTGGTCTTCTGAGTTATCATTTCTGCGCAACAGCAAACAAAAATTTTGTAAGGCAAATGCCTTATTCCGCAGGAACCAAAATTTCCAAAAATTCACGTCAAACATTAATCCAAACTCCTCAAGTAAAAAGTTATGGGCAGATATCAAAACTCTATCAGGCAATTATACCCAATTTACAATAAACAACCTAATAACAGAATCGGGACCACTCTATAACCCATTAGATATTTGCGATTACTTTGGTAAAACCTGGTCCATGTATTCTAACGACTCCAACTTTCCATCAACCTTCCTCAACTCCAAATCTCTAGCTCTCAATAGCCACTACCATCTAGAAAACCTCAGTACACCTGCTAAACGCATAGAAAAACAGATCAGCCTGATTGAAATGGAAAGCTGCTTAGCCACTCTGAAAGGTAAAACCCCAGGGTATGACCGCATCTCATACCCAATGTTAAAAAATGCACCTTATCTACTCAAAAAGAGGTTACTGCTCTTATACAACAGTATCTTTGATGCAGGCACTATACCGCAGACTTGGAAAGTGGCCAGTACAATACCAATCCTTAAGCCGTCTAAAAAATCGAACGATCCTACAGGATACAGACCAATCTCCATGCTACCTTGTACTAGCAAACTTTTAGAGAAAATTATTTCTAAACGGCTTCTCTGGTTTATTGAAAAGAATAACTATCTCAACCTAAACCAAGTCGCATTTAAACAGGGACGTAGTACCACCGACTCACTTTTGCACATCGATGAATACATTACCTCTGCGCTATCATGCAAAAACCATGTCTCCATACTGTCCCTTGATTTTGAAAAGGCATTCGATAGGATCGGCATTCACGTTATCCTAAATAAGCTCACGCAATGGAAGATTGGTCCTAAAATGCGTTCATTCATTAAATCTTTTCTTTCTAATAGGCAATTCAGAGTAAGAGCAAATAACTTTTATTCAAGTATATATAAACTATTTAACGGGGTTCCCCAAGGTTCACCCCTTTCAGTTACCTTATTCATAATCGCCTACAACGACATAAGTGATATTATAGCCAAATACAAAAAAATTGACCACGGCCTTTACGCGGACGATTTGATTATATTATCAAAATGCAACGACAACAATCGCACGACTGACTTCTTCCACAGCATTTTAGCCGACCTAAACCATTGGTGCTCCCAATCGGGGTCTATTATCTCTTCCGATAAAAGCAAGCACCTACATATTTGTAAAAAAAGAAATTGTCCCAACATTGACATTTATCTTACTTCATCCAAAATTCAAAATGTAAACTCTCTAACTATTTTAGGTATTACTTTTGATAATAAATTTACTTTTAAGCATCATTGTCTATCTCTAAAGAAAAAACTAGCTTCCAGACTTAATATAATAAGATTCTTGTCATCAAAAAATAGTTTTGTGCATCTTAATACACTTATCCTTATAACGCGTAGCATTATTTTATCCAAAATTGACTATGGGTTGGCAGTTTACGGGAAATGCGCTAAATCTACTCTCAACATCATCAAACCAACCTACCACTCCGCTATTAGGACTAGCTTGAAAGCGTTTGCAACCACACCAACAAAGAACATCCTCACTGAAGCAGGTCTCCCATCTATAGACCACCGCAGAGATCTTATAATAATCAATCAAAATAATCAAAGATGCCAAAAAAATCTTACACCGTAAAAAAACGCCAAAATTCCCCTCCGCCATCTACAGCGCTCTGAACAGTGCCAGTAAATTAGGAATTACTCCAACAATCAGTACACTCACTCTTGGCAGCATCCCTCCATGGGAGTTACCAACCAACATCGTAAATGCCACTCTAGCAACATTCAATAAAAACTCCACACCTAAGGAATACTACACGCAAATGTTCTATGAAATAACTGACGAATACCGAAAAGATTCATGGGACTTCATTTACACAGATGGCTCCAAATCTGACACTGGTACTGGATTCGCAATCGTATCGGAAGCTGGTAACATCCTATACAGTGCAAGACTACCAAACTACTTCTCAATTTATTCCACTGAGGCTTACGCAATCCTGAAAGCGACAGAGATAGCAAAATCAATACTGAAAAACATAGTGATTTGCTCCGATAGCCTATCCACACTCAAGGCAATCAACAGAATCCAAAACTACTCCCCTACCATAACTAAAATCCGTAACAACGTTCTAATGAACAGACGAAAAATTGTGCTACTATGGGTGCCAAGGCACTCAGGGATCAAAGGGAACGAGTTAGCAGACGCTGCTGCCAGAACAGCCTCAGAAAATTTGAATATTCTTTCTATTCCTCCAACTAAGAAAGATTTTCTCAATGTGATCAACACCCATTGGGATAAATTAAGAATAGACGAGTGGAAAACATATGTTCACCACTATTCCACCATTAACCCAAAGGGAGAGTCACCGGTATATCCAACAGAAACGACAACTATCTTGAACAAATGCTTCCTCCGTCTTCGCCTTGGACACACACAAGCTACGCATGCCCACTTACTCAAAAAGGAAAACCCACCCAGATGTCACCTCTGCCAATCCAGTCAAATTTTATCCATAAAGCATCTCACCTCAGAATGCCCTAAAGTATATAATGTATGTAAATCGCTTTGTAATAAAAATTTAACTGACCTTCTGTCAACAACATCAACCGACAACATTAAAAATGTATACAAACTATTACTTACACTTAAACTAGATTCTATGATCTAACTAACCTTTGTTATTCAGTGTATAGGGGGCTGTCGGGGGCTAGGAGTCCTTCGACTATATCCTGGTCGCTGGCCTGAAGGCCTCTGACAGTCCCATATATGTACATATATATACTTACCATATTAATGTATCTAAAACACTTATTTCCAACCTGTTTTATAATTTCCAGCCGCAAGCCTCTAGTAGCTAGTGCTGTTATTTCTATTACTATTATGTAAATTTATTTTATATTGTAATAAATAATAATAATAATAATAATAATAAAAGTTAGGACGTGAGGCATAGGTGGAAACTAGAATGTTCTTGAGGGACAATTTGCTGAGGTGGTAGTCGAAGCATTCTAGACACTGGCTCCAGGTGTTCGTAATTCGTTCTGTGAAGATTGAGTCGGAAAAGTGGCACAGACCTAAGATTACGTGGGTTGGTGTTAAAAGAAATAAGTTGAGGTAAGGAAGGACAATAAATATTACCAACTAATATCTGATGAATAATGAGAATATCGGCAACTTTTCGGCGTATAGAAAGGGGTTGTAAATTTATAAGTTTCAGCTGATCAGTATGTGGTGGTAAGTTTTGGGTTTCATCCCTGAAGACCGCGTAAAGCAAATCATAAAAACCTGCGTTGAACAGCTTCTATCCGGAGGATGCGAATTCTGTAGTAGGGTGACCAAACTTGGCGTTCATATTTAAGAATAGGCCTCTTCAAAGGTTATATAAAGTGATATGGTAACTTAACGGTTAGACCAGCACTTGATGAAGCCAAGGGCAGAGTTGGATTTTTTTTATTATAATATCAATGTGAGAACGGAAATTGAGTTCCTTATCACAGATAACACCTAAATCACCTAACTCATTCACTAAGGGAACAGGCAGATTAAAAATTAGATAGTAGCGAGGTGCAGGAGGAGAGCGCTTGCGCGAATAAGTTATAGTCTGACAATTATTGACTTTAAGCTCAAAGAAATTCTTCTGACACCAAGTACAAAATCTGTCTAGATCTTCCTGCAGTGGTAGACAGTCTAACCTAACCTAACCTAAGTAAAATCTAACGATTGTCATATCATTTGAGTAAACAGATACATTAGTATGAGTTTTTATTGATTCAAGCAACATCATTAATATTCGGAATAAATAATAAGGGACCAAGTTGGGTACCTTGGGGGACACCAGAGGAGGTTTAAATTAGGCCAGAAACCATGGACCTAAATAGAACATAGTAGTGCCTTTTATTTAAATAGGATTGAACCAATGTTTATAATGTGGCTTATTTGGAAACCAAGAGCTTTTACTTTTAGAAGTATTATATCATGAAAAATTCTATTAAAGGCTTTTCTGAAATCGGTGTCAATAACGTCAACTTCATTTCCAGATTCTAGTGCATGTAAAGTACTTGATACGAATTCCGCTAGTCTGGTGGTTGTAGATCTACCTTTGAGAAATCCGTGCTGGTTTTGAGAAACAATAGATTTACAATGGAAAACCATTATGTCATAAATAATGCCCTCAATGTGCTAAGGTACGAAGGACAGCTTAGCATTTGGTCGATAGCTGGATATATTGTCGTTGCGAACTTTTTTACGTAGGGGAATAATAAAAGACCTTTCCAGGTTGAGGGAAATAATCCCTGGGTAATAGAAAGGTGAAAAAAAGTTGTAAGAGGTTAAGCTGGATGGATTTCATATTTCTCTAAAAATATAGGGAGCAAATCAACAGGTCCAGTCTTTAACTTGCCCTAAAGTTATAGACACAGATTCCAAAGTTGTTTGCGGCCAGCTATTTGAGTTGGAAAAGTATGGATGACGAACGTTTGGCTAAAAAAATTGGGAAGAGATTTGCAAAAATTTGGGGATCACCCGAGGACTTATCAAGAAAATTCAGATATAATGGATAGCTATCCGATTTACTTTTAGTTTTGATGAACTGAAAGAATCATTTGGGATCGGAAATGAGTGTGTGATCCATTTGGTTTGTGAAGATGAGAAATGGTTTTCGGGGTACAAAAAGGTACAAATTGGGAGAGACATTTGAAAATTTCGGTATAAAAGGATGTGAGAGCACTGTCAACCGTAAGGTTGGGATTATCATAGAAACAGTTAAAATTGGCCATCCCGAGGAGGTTGTTTAGTTTGGCGTAGTTTGCCCTATGAGAATTAAAACTTTAAGAATACCCATAGGAAACGGGATTATGACCATTGTTATACAACAACGTAAGAGAAAGGGAAGCGTGGTAACTATCCAACTTAGAGAGAAAACAACGCAGAACCAATGTTATTGGCGACACCACTTAATTGATACAGATCAGAACCAGTAAGACAGTCGATGAGAACATTTCCTTTATCAGAGGTGGGAATTGTTGCAGTAAATACGAGATCTGGTCATTCTGAGCCCATAGAAGCTTGCGTACATTAAAATCTCCTAAAAAATAACAACGTGGTTGAGATCAGCAGCATTAAAAATACAATCGATTGCATCAACAGCTAGCTTGCATCCTTGAATTGGTTGAGGGGTGCGAATATAGCACCTACAAATATATAGGTTGCGCGCTTGCAAGTAGGAATTCTAGCGCAAACGAATTCAAAGCATGCAGTGGACGATTTTTAAAATGGTTTAGACTCAAGACGAGAAGTACACCACCGCCATAAAACTCTTCTCTTTATCTAAACCATCGTCACGGTGTAAATCGAAGTCCTGGGAGAACAATTCATTATTCTTAATTTGATTGGTTTCTGTGCGGGCAAAGATATCGTGGGGCATATAGTATAGCAGAAATCTTACTTCCTCTCATGTTTTGATAATAAATGACAGAGATTTGGGAGGCTTCTTCAAATAATTGACCGGCAGGTTAGGGGCGATGGTAGATTTCGAAACTAGATCGTGTTCTCTGAAGGTGTAGTACGAGTATGTGTTTGGAAATTACGTGAGACGAAAAAGAAGAGAGATCATTAGCCACATCATCAGGAGTCACACCTAATTGCTCATGAAAACTTATAAAAGTTGCCGCAGACACCTAAGGTTAGTGGGGAGGCGTTCTTGCAGGATGGAAACCATTGCATTGCTTTTTGTTATACCGTCGATACAGACAGAGTCTGGCTTATCAAGTAGATAGGCGAGATATAAATGAACATTACAATATAATCTGCGGTCTCTTAATCGAGAGAGAACATGACGGTCATCCTCCCCTCGCCGTTTTCTGCATGGAGATTGTTTTTTGCTTCCCTACGTGTTAATGTTGACTGCCACCGTCTATAAATGAGTAGAGTTTCGTTCTACCTCAGAACAGCAGCAATGCCCCGAGCTGTCTTCAAAAAACATTTAAATTTTCCAAAATGGAATTACGGGCGCACAAGTTCTGTGCATTTTGCGAGAATGCATTTTCCTTTGAAGCCAATGTTACTTCGATTCCAGCATATGTTGGTTCACTCAGGGAGATATGATATATTTACCTTTCCACTTGGAGCAATTTAACTACTTAGCACTTCGATATTTCTTAGAATTGTGTCCTCGATTTGCACACCGACAACAACGACCTCCTTTTCGCAAAATGTCACTGCCGTTCACTAATTGAACGATTACTGTAGCACTCCGTTGTTGGGTGTTTGGTTTACGCACAAAATACGGTACGCACGAGTTATTTTCATTTAATAAAACTAAGCTACATAGCTGCAGTAGTTTCTGTAAAAAGAAGAATGTTTGAGACTTGGACCGACAACAACAAGCAATTTGATTTTTTTCTAAAGATTCCACTTCTCTTTGAAGGAAACGCATTCTATTTTGTAGTTGTTCATCACTAATTTTAAGAAATAGTGCAAGTGCTGTCATCCGCGCCATGATTAGTTTTGCTTACTTCTCCAGGATAATTATTTTACAGAGGAACTCAACCCGAAATTCAGTTGGTAAACATCCAAGTAACATAGGTTTCAGGATAATATAATATTAATGTGTGGGTATTTGCAAAGCAGTGATAGTGCGACAACTATGTGTTATTGAATTATATAGACTACGAAATCCTGCAACATCAGACTTAGTATGCACAGGGCGAAGTGAGATCAACTGTTGCATTATTTTGTCGATTAAACTCTTTTCGTCGCCGTATTGCTCTTGCAAAAGTGAAATAGCTGCTTTGTAACATTTTTCTGAAGCAGTAAATCCCATGATTAATTTGTTGGTACTGCCCACTAACACACTGTCCGAACGATTATGAACTACGTTTTCATGTACTGCTGAAGGAAACTTTTCCCAGAACAGTCCCCATCGAACCGAGTTTCGGAAGTTTTAACGAACAATTTGATGCCGATGTACCTAGTGGGACCTGATTTTGGTTCAATGCAGCTGAGTGTTGCTTTTGTCGAATTTTCTTTAGATGTAAATTTAATCGCTCTAATGTACCGAGATTATTGTCTTTTCTATTATTTTATTGTCAATTTATTTTTACATTACAAAACACAATTCACTCTTCTCACGCATAAAAAGACATACCTGTAGTTGGAAAAGTCTTTCTTAAATAGTACAAAATATCTGGATCCGCCAACAGAAGTCTGTTGCTTAGGTCCACATAAGCCGCTGTGCACTCCTACTGAATTCGCCCTGGAGCTACTCTCTTTAAATGGTGACCGGCCCACACACGTCGCAAAAGAACTCATTATTGTCCTGGTACACGATATATTTTTTCCTTAGGACCAGCTTATATCATCATTGAAGTGGTTCAGATTTTAAATCTATGTATAATATATTTGAGGATCCGGCAACGCTCTCAACATCACAAATCATTTTAATTAGCATTTTGTATAAACTACGGCAACACACTCCCTTTAAAACAACACCATTATTTTTAATGATCTCATCCAAGAGTATTTTATATTTTTTATCCATGGCAGTACCGGAAGAGAACAGATTTAAATTTATTTTAGTACCAAATAAACATCGATCAAAAACTTTTTTGCCCACGCATTGTTATCAAATGCTAAAACGTTAATGCTGCCTCTTTCAATCGAAAATATTTGTTCTTCTCTTCCAAGAACCACTTTCGTAGGTTCCGCTAGTTGCTAATAGTTGATGAGACACACCGAATCTTAAATTCAGTCATCAACTGTGACGTACTCCATTCTGTCGTTGCAAATAAACATCATAAACTAATGCATCGACTAATGTCTGCTAAACAATGATGATGGTGATTTGTACATCATAAATCTTGTTGCGAGATTTTTCAGTGTTTTTTCTGTGGAAACTGTTGATGCCCATCAATAAAATTCGGGCTATAAAATTGGGTAGTCCGAATATGCTCCCGCAGATAAATAAATGTTTTGTGCGGAAAGAACACAGTGATCACTCAGTGTGTCCGAATTCCACAAATGACAGAAAATATATATAAAAATAGCTCAATCTCTAACGGAGCATCCGGATACTTGGCGAAATCCGGATCAGCCAGCCTTATCTGTCTAATGCGGATCTCTGGACAGACGGACTACCCTTTCTCCGCTACTCGTGGGAACTAAAATGAGTTCAAATAATCATCAAAATAACACAAATATAAACCAGGACCCCTTTAAAAAATGCTCAAGGGTCACGAGATCTCCAGCACGCGGATCGCTAGGAAAATCATGCGAAAGCAAAGACCAAGCACAGTCGGTAGCTTAGAGCAATAGCATTACACCGAATAAGCTACAAAATCTCGAACGCGAAAATTCTGATCTCCGCGCCAGACTCCAAAATATGGAATTGCTCTGTGCCGAATTAAAAAAGCAACTAGATGCCATTAAGCCGCAATCTAAATCTGAGTCTGAGTCTGTTTTGCTACTTGACCGCTCCGAAAACTCGAGTTTTCACATGGACGAAGAAGAGCTAGTCCGCGAAACGGACTGGATACTTAAAAAAAGCCAGGTAAGAAGCGCAAAGCTACTTCCTCGCCTGATATCGAACAAACAAAGAAGCAAGCCAGCTTTAACACTGCTGAGGTCGATAAGGCAACAAAGCAACCCAAACAAAGACCGCCGCCGCCAATAAACGTTTTTAGAATCTCGGACTACAACAAGTTGCACATAATCCTGAAATCACTGTGCTCAACCGATTATAAAGTAAGATCGCGTAATAATGATACATGGACTATCAATGTCCTTAATCCAGACAATTATCGTTCGCTTTCGCAAAAATTAAATGCCGAGAAGATTCAATGGCATACGTACGAAAATAAAACGGAAAGACCCATACGCGTTGTAGCTAGAGGATTGCGTCCCTCTTGCCTTAAATAAAACATCGTAAATGACCTTAAAAATAAAGACTTTAAGATAATCGATGCAGTTAATATACTTGCGCAAAAAGAGCGCAATGTTGAAAGCGAGAGGACGACCCCAAGACGCGGTCTTCCCCTCTTTAGGCTAACTTTCGACAAAACCGAAAGCCTAGAAAGAATTTATGCCATAAATTAAATTTTGGGACTTGTTGTCAAAATTCAACCTCCGTGGAAAAACTCTAGGCTGATTCCCTAATGTACACGTTGCCAGGGATTCAGCCATACTCAGGCCTACTGCCAGAAGGAACCTCGCTGTGTAAAATGCGCTGGCAAACATCCGACTCGAGAGTGCAATGCCGCGAAAGAGTCCCCAGCGATATGCATTAACTGCAAGGGAAAACATCCAGCTAACTATCGAGGCTGCGAAGTCGCGAAGGAGTTGCAAAAGCTACGAGATCAATCAAAAACGAAGCCTTTGAAAAACGCTGGGACAGCTAGAATGAGAAATAACAACAGCGGTCCTACTCCAAAGCCTTTAAAGAAGGTATTGGTGACAAACGCTAAAATCACCAATAACAACAACGTCAAAAATAACAATGCGCAAGTGAAAAGTGGAAAAACTTACGCGCAAATAGCGGCGCGAGTAAATATGACTAACTGTACATCACCGGATCCTGCCTCAAATGTGTTCTCTGTAATTCTCGAGAGACTAGAAGAACAGACTAAAATAAATAAGATAATAATCGAACGGCTTCTTAAGCTCGAAGCCAATTTCTGCAACTAATTATGGCAAAGAAGCTCAATATACTTGCGTGGAATGCCAACGGGCTACAGAAAAGGCTTGATGAACTAAATATTCTCATTCAGGAAAAAGTAATTGACATATGTTTAATTTCTGAAACTCATCTGGCGACAGAATCGCGCGTGGAACTAAAAGGTTACCGCGACTTACCACGCTCATCATCCATCGGGAAACGCAAGAGGCGGGTCATCCCTATTCATAAAAGACTGCATTGAACTTGACAAATTTCAAATGACCATGGTGCGCGCTAAAAATAGAAATTACTCTTTTAGTATTTCCTCAATCTATTGCCAATCGCGTTGCAAAATAGAAAAACACGAATTTATTGACCTATTCAACTCTCTTGGACCAATCTTCATTATTGGTGGCGACTCAAACGCGAAGCACACCTTTTGGGGCTCAAGATGTATCTCTCAAAAAGGCAAAACTCTTTACAGGGCTGGTATGGAATGTGGTTGCTATTTTTACTCAACAGGCAAGCCAACATACTGGCCCTCGGATGTCACCAAAACACCCGATCTAATAGATTTCTTTATCGGAAAAGGAGTAAACGCTAGTTACGTCAAAGTTGAAGAAAGCTTCGATCTTTCCTCCGATCATTCTCCAGTTATCCTTTCACTGTGCGAATCCTTGGTTAAGAAACAAAGACCACCCAGATTAACTAACAGCAAAACTCACTGGGAAGATTTCCGAATAGACGTTGTAGACAATACTGAGTTGAAAGTAGCACTTAGAACGCCGTATCAACTTGAAAAAGAAGTTGAACGTTTTGTTGAAGTCATACAGCAAGCGGCCTGGAATAATACTCCCCGCGAATCGAACAAAGTTCCCAAAGTCGGCATAAGATACCCACCGGAAATCAGAGAAATGATAAAGAAGAAACGAAGAGCGCGTAAAAAGTGGCATGAAACCCGGGCACCACAAGATAAAACGTCCTTCAATAGGCTCTGCAACTTGTTGAAAAAATCGATCAAGGACTTAATAACTACCTTGAAAAACTCACAGCGACAAAAGATACCAACTACTCCATATGGAGAGCCGTTAAAAGTGTTCGAAAGCCCCAAATACACGTGGCGCCAATAAGAAGAAACCAGGATGACTGGGCGAAAGAAGATAAGGAAAAAGCTAATGTTTTCGCCGACCATCTTGCAGAAACGTTTAAGCCATTCGACGAGGAAGTGCTTCCAGAGAATGTCAATGCGCTAGAGGTGACGACAAACTTTCCAGTAGAAAAGGCTACACTTAGGGAACTTAGACAAGTTATAGACACGCTTAAGCCCAATAAAGCCCCGGGATATGACTTAATAACGGGAGAGATAAAGCGTTGCCGAAAAAAGGTTTGATAAAGCTGCTCTATCTTATAAATGCCAGCATTAGATTAGAGCATATACCGCACCAGTGGAAAGTAGCCGAAGTTATTATGGTTCCGAAACCCAGTAAACCGCTGACTGAAGCCAAGTCATATAGACCAATATCGCTTCTCCCGATTACATCGAAGGTCTTCGAGCGAATCCTTCTTAATCGTCTTAAACCAATTACCGACACAAATTCCCTCTTACCTGATCATCAATTTGGCTTTAGAAGCCAACACTCTACAGTTGACCAAGTGCATCGAATAACCGATGTAATTGAACGAGCAATCGAGTGTAAGTTAGTCTGTTCAAGCGCATTCCTTGACGTTTCGCAAGGCCTAAAATATAAACTTCGACAAGCCCTACCCCAGCAATTGTCTCGTATTTTAGATTCATACCTGGAAGACCGACTCTTCCGTGTGAGACACGGAAACGAATATTCCACTTTTAAGACAATAAAGGCGGGGGTGTCGCAAGGAAGTGTACTTGGCCCTCTGCTATATTTGCTTTTTACCCGCGATATACCGCAAACGGACGACACTGTCCTAGCCTCATTTGCTGATGACACTGCCATTTTGGCAACGGCTAAAACAGTCGAAGAAGCAACTGCCAAGTTGCAACGTGCCCTTACACGGATTAACAATTGGACAAAGACTTGGCGAATCGCGCTTAGTGAAAACAAGTCTGTCCACGTGAACTTCACTCTCAAGAAAATTGAGAATCCACCGGTGTTTATCAACGCACTACGAATTCCTTACGCGAACGAGGCCAAATATCTCGGTATGACACTCGACGCTAAACTAAAATGGAGAGCACACGTTAAGAAAAAACTTGAAGAGCTTGAAATCAAATATAGAGATATTTAGTGGCTTATTGGAAAGTATTCCAAACTTAGCTTAGAGAACAAACTGCTGTTATACAAGCAAGTGCTAAAACCGATCTGGACATATGGTGTACAACTTTGGGGTTGTACTAAAAATAGTAACATTAATATATTACAGACATTCCAAAACAAAGTTCTTCGAGGTATTGTTAATGCGCCGTGGTACATAAGAAACGATGATATCCACAGAGACGTAGGAGTCGAAAACGTTCAGAACGTAATTAAAATGTTTGCGCAAAAACATAATAATCGATTACAAGGTTATACGAATACTTCTGTTCAACAGATCCTCGACGAGACAAATTTATTGCGCCGTCTGAAAAGGACCAAGCCTCTCGATCTAGCGCGGTGATTAGCAGCGCGTAATTTTCTAAATTACACAGGAATTGTCAATGGAAAATCGCCTGTCAGGATTATTAAAACCAAATAAAATGCGATAGAAGAACTGCTTGTTGAGTGTGAATTCAGTCGTGGTGTGCATAAGGGAGGTGTTTTTTAGTGAGTAAGAATCTCACACTACTATAGGCTCCGGGCCTATAGTGTCTATGAAGATTTCTCAACTTCCCACGAAAAAAAAAAAAAAAAAAAAAAAAAAAACAGACACACTACTGACCGTTGGTTTAAGCACGAGTACAGGAGTGCCGATTCAGGCGACGACAGTATTTTCGTGGTCGAAGACCCACATGAGAAAGTGGATTAGCTGGGAGACTTTTTGGAGGCCGTGTTTACGGTGAACAATCCAGCTCACTGTAGTCACGACATTGTCAACAGGGCTTACATAAATCACTATTATCTGCACAACGAACTTCAAATTGGCGATCCAAGAATCATGGTTTCACCCTATACAGTGAAGAAAACGCGGCAAACTTTATCATCGGCAATGAACGAGCCTCCTCGCATGTGTTCGTTCGTAACGATGAGCTCCTGTGCATCTTTGAGTCTCTGGAAAACAAACAGTCATCGGGAGTAGACGGTATTCTAAACTTCGCATTAGGACACCTGCCCGTGGAAGCAGTGGATAAATTTACTACACTATTTAACAATGCGCTGAATAATACATATTTTATCCCAGAGGGATAAAGTTAGAATTAACCCTGCTAATCTTCGATCAAATAGTTTGCTTCCGAATATTAGCAAGGTATTCGAGAAAATGGTCAATAGAGCGCCACCTTGGGGAAAATAATATAATTTCGGAAAACCAGTTTGGTTTTAGTGTGAGGTACAGTCTCCGACATTGAATGGAATAAATGCCTTACAACAGGGGGCTGTGATTTCTCCGATACTCACTCAAGTGATCTAGTAGGTTCCCTCTATCACGCTATTGCGTACGCAGACGATTTAGTGGCGTACAAATCAGGTCCAAAAATAGAAGTCATCAATACTCTTCTGTACCGATTGGAAATTGAAATTCAATTTTCAAAAGTCGTAAACAATCTTGTTTAGATGGGCTTCTAGGGATACCAGATATAACTGACGAAATTTGGCCATCATTGCACAGCACGGACTGCCATTAGCGGTAGTGAGATACCTTGGTATCTGGCTCGATAAGTATTTTTATTTTGACAAACATATAGTTGCTTGTCTCGGTGGGGCCAGGAAGGTTTTTGCTCTGACAAGGAGGCTGTTTCACAGCAGTCAACTTGTTTCCAGAGTGAAGGTCATATGCTACGTGGCCCTAATCAAGCCAGTCATCTCGTATGGTTGTCCCGTGTGGTTCAATGTCTAAATACTATTCCAACAAAACCCTTTACAATGGGGATAGTCTGAATAAGATTGGCAATTTCCTGATTAAGGTGATTCGAAGACACGTCGCATGGGCAATGACCAACGATAATAGCCTGATCTTTGATTCTTATTACCCCAATGAAATGTACCGCTAGAGGTCATTTCTCTCTGGCTTTATCCCGCTAGAGGCATTTCTCCATATTGATGCTAAAAGTTTAATACAAAGCAGGGATGGTATCCCGGTAAAATACCACCGCCACCGCGATGCGAGGGACAAGCGGCTCATTTACGACGGGTATGTTGCCAATGGTCAGGGGCTCCTCCATTTTAGTCCTGCTATTGCGGACTAATACAAACAATACAATACAAACAGTATTGCGAATTCTGGTGGATTCAAGAAGGGGAGAGGGTAGGGTCGCTCTCCTAGGTTGGTGCGTTACTAAGGTATCATACTGCTCCTAGTTGTAAGTTAAATTAAGGATAGTTAGAACTGATGGAAAGGATGCTTTACGGCATTGATTAAATCTCGGCAGTGCATGTGCATGATGTTGACGAGAGGCTATGAGTGCTCCACTCCCCGATTATAGTTTAGTTAAAAGTAAGTAGCTTAGGCAAGTTAAGTAAAATAGGGATATAGTTTTAAGCTCTATAGAAAATTTAAAAGATATGGTATCTAAGAATTTTCTAAAAATATTTTTCTGAGAAATGCATTATATTGTATAATTGATAGACAAGACTAATTTCAAGATAGTTCTTAAGGCCGAAAGGCAAACGTTGAATGCAATTGCTAAGTTTAGAGCGTTCGGACAGAGCCAGTAAGCTAGAATAAGTAACTAGCATTGTCAAATTAGATTTAAGTATTTTTGTGAATTCAAGGTAATAATGAAAGAAACAATAAAAATGAATTTAAAAGTAAAAAAAAGTTGATTTAGACATACTGAAGAAATGACGAAACTATGGTGGAAACGCCATCAGATTTTTTTTACCACCATTGTCTGCGAAACTGCTTCTTTGAGTTGCTGCATTAGGGTTTCCAGCCTAGCTATGTGAGTTGGAATACTTTAATTTAATTTATAACAGAATTTAATTTTACAGGCCCGGGTTGACCCTGGACGACTTCATCGAGTTTAGTACAAAGACGAAAATCTAATATATGGGAAATTGTTTTCCGATACTCATACTCGTAGCACTGGATGAACAGACTTTAAATTGTAGGTGTTGGTATTCAACAAATCTGATCCAACTGTGGTTCACAAACGATGGTTCAGAGTTAGCGTATAAAGAGAAGATAAGCTTACTCGCTACGTTTTTCCGTAGAACCAGCTATTTGACTCGGTCATTATAATACGACCCCCTCAGGCACTTAGTTTAGAAGTTATAGCCACTTCAGCATTGAAGTTTGGACCATCTCAAGCCCTTAGTTTAGAAGACACAGCCATTTTAGTGTTAAAGTTTTAACCACCTCAGGCTCTCAGTTTAAAAATTACAGCCATTTTAGCGTTAAAGTTTGGTCCCGCTCAGGCTCTTAGCTTAGAAGTTATAGCCATTTTTGTGTTGAAGTTTGGACTCCCTCAGGGTCTTAGGTTAGAAGTTACAGCCATTTTTGTGTTGAAGTTTGGACACTTTCAGGCGAGAGCCTGAATAGCCATTTTTGTGTCGAAGTTCTTTTTTATTTTAGGAGTTATAGCCATTTCTGTGTTCCAGTTTGGGCCCCCTCAGAGGCTTATTTTAGGAGTTACAGGCATTTTTGTGTTCAACTTTGGACAATCTACGACCCTTATTTAAGGAGTTATAGCGATTTTTGTGTTCAACTTTGGACCCTCTAGGACGCTTATTTAAGGAGCTACAACGATTTTTGTGTTCAACTTTGGACCCTCTACGACGCTTATTTAAGGAGTTATAGCGATTTTTATGTTCAACTTTGGACCCTCTAGGGCCCTTATTTAAGGAGTTATAGCCATTTTTATGTTTAACTTTGGACCCTCTAGGACGCTTATTTAAGGAGTTATAGCCATTTTTGTGTTCAACTTTGGACCCTCTACGACGCTTATTTAAGGAGTTATAGCCATTTTTATGTTCAACTTTGGACCCTCTAGGACGCTTATTTAAGGAGTTATAGCGATTTTTATGTTCAACTTTGGACCCTCTAGGGCCCTTATTTAAGGAGTTATAGCCATTTTTATGTTGAACTTTGGACCCTCTAGGACGCTTATTTAAGGAGTTATAGCCATTTTTGTGTTCAACTTTGGACCCTCTACGACGCTTATTTAAGGAGTTATAGCGATTTTTATGTTCAACTTTGGACCCTCTAGGGCCCTTATTTAAGGATATATAGACATTTTTGTGTTCAACTTTGGACCCTCTAGCACGCTTATTTAAGGAGTTATAGCGATTTTTGTGTTCAACTTTGGACAATCTGGGACTCTTATTTAAGGATATATAGCCATTTTTGTGTTCAACTTTGGACCCTCTAGGACGCTTATTTAAGGAGTTATAGCGATTTTTGTGTTCAACTTTGGACCCTCTGGGACGCTTATTTAGGATATATAGCCATTTTTATGTTCAACTTTGGACCCTCTAGGACGCTTATTTAAGGAGTTATAGCCATTTTTGTGTTCAACTTTGGACCCTCTACGACGCTTATATAAGGAGTTATAGGCATTTTTGTGTTCAACTTTGGACCCTCTACGACGCTTAATTAAGGAGTTATAGCCATTTTTATGTTTAACTTTGGACCCTCTAGGACGCTTATTTAAGGAGTTATAGCCATTTTTGTGTTCAACTTTGGACCCTCTACGACGCTTATTTAAGGAGTTATAGCCATTTTTATGTTCAACTTTGGACCCTCTAGGACGCTTATTTAAGGAGTTATAGCGATTTTTATGTTCAACTTTGGACCCTCTAGGGCCCTTATTTAAGGAGTTATAGCCATTTTTATGTTGAACTTTGGACCCTCTAGGACGCTTATTTAAGGAGTTATAGCGATTTTTATGTTCAACTTTGGACCCTCTAGGGCCCTTATTTAAGGAGTTATAGCCATTTTTATGTTGAACTTTGGACCCTCTAGGACGCTTATTTAAGGAGTTATAGCCATTTTTGTGTTCAACTTTGGACCCTCTACGACGCTTATTTAAGGAGTTATAGCGATTTTTATGTTCAACTTTGGACCCTCTAGGGCCCTTATTTAAGGATATATAGACATTTTTGTGTTCAACTTTGGACCCTCTAGCACGCTTATTTAAGGAGTTATAGCGATTTTTGTTTTCAACTTTGGACAATCTGGGACTCTTATTTAAGGATATATAGCCATTTTTGTGTTCAACTTTGGACCCTCTAGGACGCTTATTTAAGGAGTTATAGCGATTTTTGTGTTCAACTTTGGACCCTCTGGGACGCTTATTTAGGATATATAGCCATTTTTATGTTCAACTTTGGACCCTCTAGGACGCTTATTTAAGGAGTTATAGCCATTTTTGTGTTCAACTTTGGACCCTCTACGACGCTTATATAAGGAGTTATAGGCATTTTTGTGTTCAACTTTGGACCCTCTAGGGCCCTTATTTAAGGAGTTATAGCCATTTTTATGTTCAACTTTGGACCCTCTAGGGCCCTTATTTAAGGATATATAGACATTTTTGTGTTCAACTTTGGACCCTCTAGCACGCTTATTTAAGGAGTTATAGCGATTTTTGTGTTCAACTTTGGACAATCTGGGACTCTTATTTAAGGATATATAGCCATTTTTGTGTTCAACTTTGGACCCTCTAGGACGCTTATTTAAGGAGTTATAGCGATTTTTGTGTTCAACTTTGGACCCTCTGGGACGCTTATTTAGGATATATAGCCATTTTTATGTTCAACTTTGGACCCTCTAGGACGCTTATTTAAGGAGTTATAGCCATTTTTGTGTTCAACTTTGGACCCTCTACGACGCTTATATAAGGAGTTATAGGCATTTTTGTGTTCAACTTTGGACCCTCTAGGACGCTTATTTAAGGAGATATAGCGATTTTTGTGTTCAACTTTGGACCCTCTACGACGCTTAATTAAGGAGTTATAGCCATTTTTATGTTTAACTTTGGACCCTCTAGGACGCTTATTTAAGGAGTTATAGCCATTTTGTGTTCAACTTTGGACCCTCTACGACGCTTATTTAAGGAGTTATAGCGATTTTTGTGTTCAACTTTGGACCCTCTACGACGCTTATATAAGGAGTTATAGGCATTTTTGTGTTCAACTTTGGACCCTCTAGGGACGCTTATTTAAGGAGATATAGCGATTTTTGTGTTCAACTTTGGACCCTCTACGACGCTTATATAAGGAGTTATAGGCATTTTTGTGTTCAACTTTGGACCCTCTGGGACGCTTATTTAGGATATATAGCCATTTTTATGTTCAACTTTGGACCCTCTAGGACGCTTATTTAAGGAGTTATAGCCATTTTTGTGTTCAACTTTGGACCCTCTACGACGCTTATATAAGGAGTTATAGGCATTTTTGTGTTCAACTTTGGACCCTCTAGGACGCTTATTTAAGGAGATATAGCGATTTTTGTGTTCAACTTTGGACCCTCTACGACGCTTAATTAAGGAGTTATAGCCATTTTTATGTTTAACTTTGGACCCTCTAGGACGCTTATTTAATGAGTTATAGCCATTTTTATGTTCAACTTTGGACCCTCTACGACGCTTATTTAAGGAGTTATAGCGATTTTTATGTTCAACTTTGGACCCTCTAGGGCCCTTATTTAAGGAGTTATAGCCATTTTTATGTTGAACTTTGGACCCTCTAGGACGCTTATTTAAGGAGTTATAGCCATTTTTATGTTCAACTTTGGACCCTCTACGACGCTTATTTAAGGAGTTATAGTGATTTTTATGTTCAACTTTGGACCCTCTAGGGCCCTTATTTAAGGATATATAGACATTTTTGTGTTCAACTTTGGACCCTCTAACACGCTTATTTAAGGAGTTATAGCGATTTTTGTGTTCAACTTTGGACAATCTGGGACTCTTATTTAAGGATATATAGCCATTTTTGTGTTCAACTTTGGACCCTCTAGGACGCTTATTTAAGGAGTTATAGCGATTTTTGTGTTCAACTTTGGACCCTCTGGGACGCTTATTTAGGATATATAGCCATTTTTATGTTCAACTTTGGACCCTCTAGGACGCTTATTTAAGGAGTTATAGCCATTTTTGTGTTCAACTTTGGACCCTCTACGACGCTTATATAAGGAGTTATAGGCATTTTTGTGTTCAACTTTGCACCCTCTAGGGCCCTTATTTAAGGAGTTATAGCCATTTTTATGTTCAACTTTGGACCCTCTAGGACGCTTATTTAAGGAGTTATAGCGATTTTTGTGTTCAACTTTGGACCCTCTACGACGCTTATTTAAGGAGTTATAGCCATTTTTGTGTTCAACTTTGGACCCTCTAGGACGCTTATTTAAGGAGTTACAACGATTTTTGTGTTTAACTTTGGACCCTCTAGGGCCCTTATTTAAGGAGTTACAGCCATTTTTATGTTCAACTTTGGACCCTCTAGGACGCTTATTTAAGGAGTTATAGCGATTTTTGTGTTCAACTTTGGACCCTCTACGACGCTTATTTAAGGAGTTATAGCCATTTTTGTGTTCAACTTTGGACCCTCTAGGACGCTTATTTAAGGAGTTATAGCGATTTTTGTGTTCAACTTTGGACCCTCTACGACGCTTATTTAAGGAGTTATAGCCATTTTTGTGTTCAACTTTGGACCCTCTACGACGCTTATTTAAGGAGTTATAGCCATTTTTATGTTCAACTTTGGATCTAGGACGCTTATTTAAGGAGTTATAGCGATTTTTGTGTTCAACTTTGGACCCTCTACGACGCTTATTTAAGGAGTTATAGCCATTTTTGTGTTCAACTTTGGACCCTCTAGGACGCTTATTTAAGGAGTTACAACGATTTTTGTGTTTAACTTTGGACCCTCTAGGGCCCTTATTTAAGGAGTTACAGCCATTTTATGTTCAACTTGGGACCCTCTAGGACGCTTATTTAAGGAGTTATAGCGATTTTTGTGTTCAACTTTGGACCCTCTACGACGCTTATTTAAGGAGTTATAGCGATTTTTATGTTCAACTTTGGACCCTCTAGGGCCCTTATTTAAGGAGTTATAGCCATTTTTATGTTCAACTTTGGACCCTCTAGGACGCTTATTTAAGGAGTTATAGCCATTTTTGTGTTCAACTTTGGACCCTCTACGACGCTTATTTAAGGAGTTATAGGCATTTTTGTGTTCAACTTTGGACCCTCTAGGACGCTTATTTAAGGAGTTATAGCGATTTTTGTGTTCAACTTTGGACCCTCTAGGGCCCTTATTTAAGGATTTATAGCCATTTTTGTGTTCAACTTTGGACCCTCTACGACGCTTATTTAAGGAGTTATAGCGATTTTTGTGTTCAACTTTGGACCCTCTAGGGCCCTTATTTAAGGAGTTATAGCCATTTTTGTGTTCAACTTTGGACCCTCTAGGGCCCTTATTTAAGGAGTTATAGCCATTTTTATGTTCAACTTTGGACCCTCTAGGACGCTTATTTAAGGAGTTATAGCGATTTTTGATTTCGACTTTGAACCCTCTACGACGCTTATTTAAGGAGTTATAGCGATTTTTGTGTTCAACTTTGGACCCTCTAGGGCCCTTATTTAAGGAGTTATAGCCCTTTTTGTGTTCAACTTTGGACCCTCTAGGACGCTTATTTAAGGAGTTATAGCGATTTTTGTGTTCAACTTTGGACCCTCTAGGGCCCTTATTTAAGGAGTTATAGCCATTTTTATGTTCAACTTTGGACCCTCTAGGACGCTTATTTAAGGAGTTACAACGATTTTTGTGTTCAACTTTGGACCCTCTAGGGCCCTTATTTAAGGAGTTACAGCCATTTTTATGTTCAACTTTGGACCCTCTAGGACGCTTATTTAAGGAGTTATAGCGATTTTTGTGTTCAACTTTGGACCCTCTACGACGCTTATTTAAGGAGTTATAGGCATTTTTGTGTTCAACTTTGGACCCTCTAGGACGCTTATTTAAGGAGTTACAACGATTTTTGTGTTCAACTTTGGACCCTCTAGGGCCCTTATTTAAGGAGTTATAGCCATTTTTATGTTCAACCTTGGACCCTCTAGGACGCTTATTTAAGGAGTTATAGCGATTTTTGTGTTCAACTTTGGACCCTCTAGGGCCCTTATATAAGGAGTTATAGCCATTTTTGTGTTCAACTTTGGACCCTCTACGACGCTTATTTAAGGAGTTATAGCCCATTTTT